>OX376195.1:17761898-19026898 GCA_947363905.1 Lithophane semibrunnea
TTTATTTTGGGATTTTTTAAATGACATGAAGGCATTATTCTGCCTTTGTATCTAAGCCGTACAAATGTAGGCTGGGAACGAATTGATAGATAGTAGACTTGAGAAAAAGATGTTGTGAAAGCAATTAAGTCAACTGAGAGGCCATCGTAGCACGCCTACGGCGTAGCTCGACTACGGCGTAGATCGCACTATGCTACGAGAGACAAGCTTGTGCGGCCTGAGGCAATGGAATGGGGTTTCGCAAACACGCCGGTTACGGTCAAAATATGCATGATTTCATTCACTTGCTTAATTATATTATGAAACACAAATGTCTAAGCAGGTACAAACTATAGGTATTACATATGGTTTAAGCAAAAAATGTTCTGCCGATTCTTAACCTATTAAAATTCGTAGTTAAACACAAAAACACTATCAGATATACCATCAAACCAATAAAAGAATTTGAGCCATCTGCGAACCTGGAACTACCTTCCACCTACTCGATACATACAAAGTAAATACGAAAAATTCCCGTCTATGCAGCAATCAGTTGGAATTCGGTCGTTTCGCGAAATCCTCGCTTGAAACGCGACGACCCATGAACGTTCAAACTTGCCTATATACCCTCATTAGGTGTTTGTCCTCCTTATAAAAATGTACCGTCTTTCAGGCAATATTTAACTGAATTCAAAGCCATTATGGGCAATATTGCCCGCTTTATTTATTTGATTTTGATTTTTTGGATGAATATTTTTTCAATGTTTGACGTAGCGGCAATTTGATTATGTAGTGTTGACGGTGCGTAACATCAACGTTTTAGAATGAAGTTCTTTAACGCAGCTTGCGGTCGGAGTAAACTGGCAGAAATCGTCACGTAATGAATAAGCGTTTTTTTTTTGTATTATCTGTTTGTTTGCAAATAAATGATTTTGAATTTAAATTTTTTTATTGACAGGCCAAAAAAGTGACTAATATCTACAGACAGGAACAAGAAGCGGTATGTTTAAATGTGCGCTTGTAATTTCACCAGCCTATGCAGAAATGATTTTTCTGGAGGCCTTTATGAAGGAGCTTTGTTGGAGGTATTCCACTCAGAGCACCAATTTCAACAGCACTTGACCGAACCGCACCTGAGCACTTCCACTAACCGCATTGAAACAAAATTTTGATAAGTGTGATTCGATGGAACAGCTTATTAATCCATGAAAGGCACCTTTGTAAAATATTGCATATTTTATTCCTGAACATTTGAAGACACCCTTGGAGCTGTAAAAAAATCATAAGTCAGCACAATAATTTTAAAATAAGGCCATTTATGCGACATATTTTGATACTCGCAAACATTAGCAGAACCTATAAGATCCCCAAACCCTATTGACCTAGAATCATGAAAGCATAATGTTTAGCAAAAGTTCGAAAATCATTAATTTGTAGTTTTATCACATAGAAAAACATGATTGTGCTATTATAAACTTACATGTGCAGTTGGAGAATTGACCGTGACAATTATATCGATGTATGGTAGACCATGTTTTTCAATTACAATGATAGTTTATTCTTGGGACGAATTTATTCAAACTATGGAACCCTTCATTGTGCGCGGTCCGATTCGGTTTTTGAAGTGAAAACTTTAGGTGCGGTAAGCACTTTTTGGATGAACAAAAATCATGGAACTTGCGTCATCGTCACGGAATGCTTATTGGGTGAACAAAAATCATGGAACTCGCGTCATCGTCACCGAACGCTGGAAGAAATGAATGAATGTTACTTAGTTTTCACTTCTATCAGCAGTCCCGGGGACTGCCCCGCATGTTTTTTTTCTTTCCACAAGAAACTTGCTCATGATGTTCGTTCACAAAGGATCAAACCTAGACCCTCCACGTGTCATCTTCCCAACCGGTCTCATATCGTTCAATAAAAAACTTGTTTCCTCGATACTTATTAGCTCGGTGGAATATATTAAATTCCTCGCTGGGCCGAGTATTTTGCGCAATATTCATATTTTTCATATCTCCCTGTGTATTATGATTCTCTTTGTGTTTTTACGGGCTGCTGTGCTCTCAGGGGGTGTTATGGAACTAGGAATAGAAATGGCCGCGATTCTATGTTTGCGTTAGAGAGCGTTTTTATTTATTTGTATGTAAGTTTAATATTAATGTATTATACACATAATAAATTCTCTGATTTATGGTAAAATCCGCATTAAAATTCGTTAGAAGAACTACGCGAAAAGCGACTTTAATATACAGATAATTCAGCAGTAACTCTCTCCATCAACCTCCAACTATAATTAACGAGACAATAGAATTTTAATAATAATTGTTATCGGCCTTTAAAAGGCCAATCAACATAATATTATGTCACAGATAAAAATAAGTGATTGATGTAACTAATTCACTATGCATTGTATTTGTTTAGGTACCTGAATCAGTTTACCTAGGTTGAAGTTAATACTTCTTTTCTGCATCTATCTATTTGCACTGTAATATTAATTGCAGATTCTCGGAAAGTTATTATCGATGTTATTCTTGTCCAGCAAATTGTTTACCAGAGATGAACCGAGAGTAGCCAGTTAGCTCAAAGGGCATTGAAACTGGTTGATGAACACATGACCATTTTCCATTTTGTGTACCTCATACTTATTGATAGGCCTAAACTATCATTCCACATCTAATAACACTGTATTTACCAGCTCTTCTCCATACAAAACGACCAATTGGAACCATGCTCCTAGCTTCTGACGTTTCAGTGCCCATGTAGGTTTATGTGAATTAAAATAGTGGCTTGGAATTGTTATGGAAAAAACGGGGACAAATAAAATTGTCATTTTAATCTTACCTTACCAAATTCGGTTACCATCACAAAGTTTGCGCATTTCATAACGATATAATAGAATCTTATCTTATCATAATTTAAAGGGAGTGCCTACTGGTTAGCTGGTCACACTGCTACTACCCATGGTGGTTAAAACAAATGAAGATTGAATCCACAGTACTTACGCCTTCCCTGCCAGGATTGCGGGAAAGTCCGAAAGGGAAGGAACACTTAAGGGTGGGTTTTAGTCAGAAAAAGTCTGACACGCCCTCCCGCTCTGCCCAGAGCGGGAGAAGTCATTTGATAACTAGCCAAACTCAAAAAAAAAAGTTCTTACGCATTTTGCAACGCCTCTCAACGTTCTCACATAAAAATTATAATTCAACATTAATGATGTAACTAAAATTTTGTGACAATATAATTTACAGACTGTCCGTGGAGTTTCTAGCCCTTTCAACTCTAAGGTACCTACTACGCGTTGGAATGGGCAACTAGCTTCATATTTTTGACTGACGGACTCCTTGACAATTCAAAAGTGGTTTAATTCAAAGAAATACTTTGAGTTTGATTCGAACTTGACCAACAAAACCCAATATTCTATCCTTGTTACCCACAACTTAACTAGCAGGTCAAGTATTTAGTTAATTTAAACCATTTCTCGGCAAGTTGTTTCATTAATCGTTTCACGCAAGTAGATCTCTCCCGGCGGACAGATAGCCCGGCCCTGATGATGGATACTCCTGAATAAATTATGTGGCGGTTAATCGAAGCTCGGCATGGGTAGAGGATATACTTGTGATGCCTCATTGATTACGTGATTAGGCGTAAACGCTCAAGCGTGAGTTTTGGATATCCAGGAAAAGATTTTCTCGGTGTCTGTTTTGCCTATACTCATTATTTTGGTGCAATTCACAACAATTATATTAAAGTCAAAGTCAAATAATTTATTTCTACTTGAAAATCAAAATCAAAATCAAAAGTCATTTATTCAAACTAGGCTGAGAATCAGCACTTTTCGAACGTCAAAATTACATAAGACAGTCCCCCCAAAACGCCCACCCTTCACCACTTCCTAGTGCTTCAGCTGGGAAGAAGAAGTGGCGCAACAAACTCCCCAGCAGCACAGCTGTCTGTTCAGTTAGAAAAATTTGATTCTATACAAAAGTTTGCAAAATCATTTACATTATTACGCAACATAAAACATAAATCTAATTAGCCATATGTCAGCTAGCAGACGCCAATAAACCAACCAAAAAAAAAAAAAAAGAATAATATAAAAAAAAAAACGAGAACTATATGTACCTACTCAAGCAGAAATAAGTAGTTAATATAAACATAAACATAAATTAACTAAATAAAAGCCTCTAGGCACAAAGGGCGTGCCCGCTTACATATTTTGATGAAATAAATTAAAGGCAATTTTGAACGTCAAAAAGAAAGAAATGGAACTGATTCTAGTTGCCCCTTCCAAAAGGTAGTTTTCGTATGGAGAAGAAACTCCACCGCTACTCTTTTTAAAAATGTTTTACAATATTTTGTATACATCTATTATATGAATACATGTGAATTAATTAATGTCGTGATGGCCTACTAGGGTCAGTTGTTAAGGCCTCGCCTCTCATGCCCGAGGCTTCGAATCCGGGCAAGTAACAATGTGACTTTTTCAATTCATAACTTTCTAAGTTTATCTTGGACAACACACAGTGAGGAAATCTGGACCATAAAGTCTGAAATCACCAAACCGGTCTTGAACAAGTGTGGGGTTCAATGCTCATGCTTTCTTTGTACGACAAGAGACATGCAGTGGAACAATAAAAGTCTATTTACGAGCTTATTGCACACCTCTTGAAACTACTGTGAGACTAGAAGAACGGTGTGTAAAAGTAGTGACGGCAGGCTGAGTAGTTCCCAGATCAAATGGTGGTCGAGAGAAGGTACATGGGATTACGATGAAAGCCAAAAGAAAACAGCATCAGCCGTATAAGTTGATCAGTTTAGTGTGGAATGTACAAGTTTATTGATACAACAGTATAAAATATGGTATTACAGTCTCAAATCTCTGCTAAAGCTTCACGCTTGAAAACACTCCTACAAAATACTTCTTATATACTTCTACACATAGAACCTAAGGTAAAGGTTTGTCAAATGACACACCTATGTAAGTTTTTCTTTGAAAAGTTTATATTCGTTTTTGAAATATAGTTTTAAAAATATTTTCAATGTTGGTACTGCTTCAAACTGTAGTAGAAGTAAAAGTTGTACTTTGTAAGTTGGTGTCAAAAGCATGAGAAATTATAGGATAACCCAACACATTTATTGGCCACTGCGCCCTGTAACTTTAGTACATTTTTCAAAGTATCGAATATGCAACACAGTGTTATTAGCGGTTCCCATTCGTTCCTTGTTGTTGGATCATTTAGCTCCCTTCAAAATGGTTGAGCTGAATGGTGCTGATCCATGCGTCATGTTCGTGAACGGGCGCCGTCAGTTGTGACTGGTCATCTCTTAGCTGCCATGGCTTATTTTAATTTTTGAATTGTTTGTATGTTATAATTGCTGTCGCTTTTAATGTGCTTTCTACATTGTTCTCACATGTATAATTTCAACATGAATGATGTAACCCATATATTGTAACAATATTTTGATTTAAAAGAGTGTCCGTGGAGTTTCTTGCCCGTTTTTCTCCATAGGTACCTACTACGCTTTGGAATGGGCAACTAGCTTCATATTTCTGACTGACCGACTCCTTGACAGTTGAAAAGTGCCTGTAAATGGTTTAATTGAAATAAATGCTTTGAGTTTGAGTTTGAGTTCCACCTCCTGAAAGTCTCCCACCTGGACATGAGTTGCCTTGGCTTACCAGGAAATCTTTAAATCGATTCTGGATCCAGGTTGACAAGGAAAACCTGCTCAGAATCGCCTGTGGAGATTCGCATGGGATTCCATCCTGGAGACTAAATGTGGTGTAGTTCTGTAGCGGCATCTACATCGCCACATGCGAACCACGCATCAAAGACCTGACGTCACACAAACATCGTGACGTCACACAAAATCTTGCATCGCGCAATTTAAGTTTACCGCGCGATGGACATAAATACAAGAACCCGACATCAATCGTTGGGCAGTTGCCCGCCAGACAGAACACCCATCTGGTCGGAGGATCCTTCCTTTTCTATAAAGGATGAGTGAACTTTACACCCTGTTCCTCATACCCCTAAAGGTCCATATAGAATGAAACACGTAATATCGTGTCCAGGAACTGATGGACGCTACTGAAGGGGCCAAATTGTTGCCAAATCCTGGGCCGACTCTATTCGGAGGTAAGGAGAAGAACGGTTTTTCTGCGATCAGTTAAACGTACATACACATACGTATGTAAGGCTGACATAAGAGTGAAGAGGTTTACTAACGTAAGATTATTTTAATGATAATTCGAAGTATAATTATTTTAATTCTAATAATTAACATATATACATTGGGTAACTTATTATACTAAAGTCGACTGCCTCGGACACCACGGCCTATCCTGCAGCAAGAGCGCTGGTCGGATGGCACGGCACGCCAGCATTAATGACATTATCCGTCGGGCTCTTGTCACCGCCGGGGTGCCAGCTGTGTTAGAACCCAACGGCTTGGCACGCAACGATGGGAAGAGGCCAGACGGAATGACTATAATGCCCTGGAAGTTGGGTAGACCTTTGGTGTGGGACGCAACCTGTGTCGACACCCTCGCGCCATCCCATCTTCCTAGCACGGCGGGCTGTGCTGGGGCAGCTGCTACAGGAGCAGAAAACCTCAAACGGCGCAAATATAACAACCTTATTGGGAGCTATATGTTTGAGCCGTTTGGGGTTGAAACACTAGGGCCGTGGGGTCCGAGTGTTCATCGAGTATTTCGGGACATCGCTAAGCGATTGGTCGACTCTTCACGTGACCAGAGGGCTGGCCTATTTTTAGCCCAAAAAATCAGAATTGCCATTCAACGTGGCAATTCTGCCAGCCTTTTGGGCACCTTTCCCATTGACAGCGATGCGGACGAATTCTTTGATGCTCAATGAGCCCCTCCCCTTTATTTTTTCTTTTTAATTTTGTTATATATGTAATTGTTTTTTAGTTAATTTAGTATAATAATTAACTCACTTGACTGTGATAGCATTGATGATGTTGGTGTAAGCAGACATGAATCTGAAAAGAAGAAGAAATAATGCTTAGTACAAAAGAAAGAGATAGACATGCTGTGTAGATAGTACAAGTAGATGTGGCTGCCTTTTAAAGGGGCATAGCTCCCTGGGACTTATATCAAATGAAATTTTATACCCACGGCTATACTACAGTCTGTATCCGGGGCATTAAAGAGTTAAAAGAAAAAATAAAGAATAAAAACAGAAAATGGCTAGAAAATGTTAATCGAAATAGAAATCATTTATTTGCATATAATGTAAACAGTTAAGATGGAATTTTAATAATAACCGGCTGACGGTGCGGCATGCAAAATTTCAAATAATCAATCAATCATAGTTTTTCCTTTTTTTATTTTATTTATATTATAACGCCGGCACTGAAATATGTCTTATGTGAACTCAAAACCCCCAATAAGTCCAAAAATACGCTAAACACCGAACCACACATCGCACGTTTTCGACAAACGACAAATTTTAATCATACCACAAACAAACATCCCGGTACCGCTCACACACACAAACACTAAATAATTAATAACACAGGGGGAGCCACCGTCGCCAGATTCACACAACAGTTCATACATAAAGCGAATCACGTCTCTGGAGGGAAAAACAATCCATCAGTTGTTGGGTCCCTCAAACGGTACTCCATACACCGCAGAGCATGCACACATACCCACACGACATGAAAAAACACATATACACTACAGGCGCATATTCCCACATGAGCAAAACGTACACTCAAAAATGTAGGGAACACACACACAGCCACAGAGGGTGTATCGACACACATTGCATCTCAACGGAGCACACAGACCCAACACAATACTCAGTTGGAATACAAATGTGTGTGTCATAAAGGTGGCTGCATATGCCAGATTCTGCATTTGAACGTGTAATTAAATAATTGTTAAAACGCTAATTGAAACTTTATGCAAGATTAATAAGTGCTGGTCGTTTATTTATGTAGTTGTAGTTTAATTGTTGCTTGATTTCCCTCGAGTCGGGAACTATACGCTTATTGATATAATAATAAACATATTTGTTTGATGAAACATTTCTGCTTAATTTACGTTACTCAAATAGTGTATGCTTGAAAACTGTTATTTATTTGCGACGAAATTGAAAAAGATCGGCAATTTATTATTTTTACAAAATAAATCGTCAATTTAAAAAACACAGCTGCGTAACGACAATAAAACAAAAAAATTAATGGTGTCTCAAATTCACTATAATCCAAGACATCAAAGAGGCAATTCGCGTATTTTTGTCCTTTCGCATACTCAGTCACAATCGGTCACAAAAACCTCTAATTTACGTAAGTTTTTGAGACTGGGTACTTGTTATGAATTATTAATGATTCCTTTGCGACGTTTCTCTCTGACATTGAAAAAATGATAACATTAATTCTTCATAAAATAGCCCTAGATTGCCGATGAGATGAGATTACGACTAGATTTTTAAAGTTTTTAAATACGGGAATCGATCTTTTGTACAAGTTAATTTTTCGCAACGTCATAACACATCCGCAAGTATGCAGCAGGCCTAAAGCGCCCCTTTCGAGTTTCTCTTGACCCACATTGGGCTGCAGGGAAAAACTTGCAGATTATCGGGTGCGATGAAAGTTGGACGCAGCCCGTAATAACGCTGACCAGTTTGCAGCTAGCTCCGCTACGTACTGCCTATATGGTTCACATAGGAATACTGTTTATATCAGGGTGTGAAAAGCCCCATCACATAGCCGTCAACTACGCATTCTATACATCAAATAAGTAACATAGCACAAAAATAATAACTGGGAAATGGCTTTTATTTTTGGTGTGAAAAATCGCTGTATACGGTAATGCGCAACGTAACGCAAAACATTGTTCAAATTAAGTTATAACATTTAAAACTTGATTTCTGTAAAAAAACGTCTAAAAAAGTTGGAACTTTGAACCTTCAATATCTCCGTAACCAGAAGGTTCCCGGGTATGGTCCAAAACAAAAAATTATCACAATGACGGGAATAATACTTTCGGCTTAGTTGGGTTAAAAGTCTGACACGCTCTTCCACTCCGCCCAGAGCGGGAGAAGCCATTGAATGATTTACCACATTAAAAAAAAAAAGGGAAGTTTCAGTGTAATCATTTATTTAATTAATATTTCCCATGCCGATTTTGGCTACAGCGACTATAGGCTACGAGAGTTTGCTCTGATTTGGCTAATTTAATCTATCTTGGCTCTATAGGTACGTGCACAGTTACACGTTAGAATACCGTTGTGACAAGTTAATAGTTGCAGTACAGTACTCAGCTCGTCATATGCATTTCTGCTTGCTGTGCAGAAATAATGGTTGGATTTTAAAACACTCGTGAGGCTACTGACAGTCTGTTAACGTTGTCAGTTAATATTGAACTGTATTTTGACTTTTTTATTCAGAACAAATGGGACAAACCTCCTTAACACGGTTTTTATGATTTTTGACAAAACATCGAGAACTATTTATTGTGTTGAAGTTTAGAAAGTATTATAGTCATCGTTATGTTTCCCATGTAATATAGGGGGCGAGCCTTTTGCCATCAACTGGATACAAAACCAGACTCCAGGCTACTACTTAGAAATTGCAGATAGAAAAATCCAAATAACACTTTGACCGATCCGGGAATCGAACCCCGGACCTCATGCTGAGCAGTAGAGATTTCATATTAGATAATCGAGACAAAGAATAAAAATATTATGAAAATAGTACTCGTAGAAACAGTAGGCTTAAAACAGCCACTTTGGCAGAATCATAATAGGAAAATTATTATGAATCATTGTAAAATGTCACAAACTGACAATTCATAATATGATCTGCGTGCGATTCATATTACGAAATAATTCATCTGTTTGACAGTTTTGTATGGAGATTCGTAAAATGGTCCACACATTATGAATTGCTAATGACAGCTGGAAATTCAGAAAATGAATTGCCTTTAGAGGAATTGCTAATATGGCCGTTTTAGGCCCGCTGTTCCACGTGGCTCGTACTACCATCTCAAAATAAAAGTACAGTCGCACACAAAACATCAATACAAGAAACAAAATCTGTAGTAGGTACCATCGAGTGACTCCATATTAATTTTCCGGGCGGCCTGCCACAGTTGGATTTCAAAGAGAAACTTTGATACCTCCAGTTTTTTATGGTCCTCGAGTACTCAAAGTAGACGTAAGTACTCTAGGGACCGGGTTATTGGCAATCACTTTTAGTTTAGCATTATTAACGATACAGCGAACGAATCTCTTGAACCTTTTTTCGTGTGCGTATGTTGTATGGAAATTGCTGTACAAAATATATGTAGGAATTTATGTTTAAATAAACTTGGCCTTTACAAAATGACTAGGTAAGTAGGTTTGTGTAGAATCATGTAGGCGAACTACCGATTCGGTACAGAAGTGTAACTGGCGTTTAATATTACCAATATCAATATTTTTTAACACAAAGAAAACTTCTTACTACTCGCCAAAGGTGTGGTCTAGTCATAGCATAGTGTGAGCTACGGCGTAGCACAGCGGTTAGCGTAGCAAATGAAGCAGTGCAGCGTAGCAAACAGTTCATTTAAAAATTCAAACACGGTGTATTGTTTGAATGAACTATTCTCATAGTACACATAGTTCGTGCAAATAAGAGAGAGGATAAAGATGATTAAATAAAATAGCTGTGCCAATAAAACGTAGGAACTTAAATAAAAAAAAATACACGTTCTTTGTTGACGTACTCAAGTTTTCTGTTACCCAGATCACATTTAGTCTGAAAGAGTTTATCCCAGACATGTCTCCTCAGGGAACTAAAAAATACAAAAGTATTCGCAAGTAAGTCGTAAGCGAGGAAGCTAAATTAAAACTATTATACTGAAAGCATTTCAAAGAATACTGACTATACGACCATTTTGAATTATTTCTTGTTTTCGTAAAACAACATTTCTTTTGTGGTTGGTTCTTTCTCTCGTCTAGCAAAGAGAACTGACATCTAAGTTAAATATTATATGAGTGCAAATTGCATACAACTAAGCTAGTCCAGATATAATTATATTTCTTTTGTAATTTATGTAAAATAAAAATGAGGGTTTCCAAAATGAAGTAATCCAAGATAGCTTTGAAAATAGACTGGATATTACTATGGTGAAAGATATAGATAATATTACAGACGGATGAATCTATACTAATATTATAACGAGGAAAGATTTGATTGTTTGTTTGTTTGCATTGAATAGGCTCCGAAACTACTGAACCGAATTGAAACATTCTTTCACCATTAGAAAGCTACATTCACCCTGAGTAACAGGCTATAATTTATAAAGATTACACGCGGGCGTAGCCGCTGGCAGCAGCTAGTCTAAAATAAACTGCCACTAATACAGCCTTACAGCTTTGGTACCTTTTTGGCATGCAACCTTAAAACATGTGACTTTACGAGTATACCTTAGCCCAACAAAACAGGCCGACTTCAAACAAACCAATGAAACGTACACCGTTCCCGACACCCTTAAAACTTAATAAAACCACCAGAAAAAGTGTTAACATAATCCGTATAAAGTTTATCACACAGAGTAATCGATCATGACACATAGCTGACCCTTTCAAATAAGATATAGGTTATAAAACGGTTCCTTGTTTTATAGCGTTCGCTGCTCAATGGAGTCTGAAGCATGGACCATGATTTCCTTCTGAGTTTGACGCTTAAAGAGATGAGGACTAAGGAAATGGGAATGTGTGTGTGTGTGTGTGTGTGCCCACAGTTTTATGTTTTGTTGGTGAATGAAAGTCAGTGGGTATAGGTAATAAATAGCCTTTGGCGGTGGCAAATTATGGTGGATGTTTTGAGAATAGAAAACTGTTTATTATGTACACCATGTGGATTACAGATATAAATGTCGAGATTTTACATAGGGCGACACTATGGGCGGTCTTATCCCTAAACGCGATCAACCGAGAAATACCGAATTATAGATAAAATATGAAAAGATTTTGCGCAGTTTCAACAGATTTTTTGGAGACATAAACCCCAAATAAAGATGGGCTGGACAAAGGAGAGCTAGAGTATGACGATGATGATACAAAGACAAACTGATGATCGCAGTAACGTTATTGTATGTACAGTCACGGACTTTAATTGATGAGCCACCTTCAAACTTTTCAATTTTGCAGTTTCATACATTCACGAGATTACACGATTAAACACGAACTCAAATCGCAAGCTCGTAAACAAGATGACAAATCAATTACTTTTAATCGGAAATATCCATAGAGGCTGACTAATAAGTTTTCAATGATAAAAATAAATACAATGTTGCATTAAGTTTATCCAATCTATTTGATACCGACCTCTTTTGAATCATACCCCTTTAACTCGATAATTATGAAAACATAACTGAAGACAGTGACAGTTGAAATATCAAGATGACAAATAAATTACTTTTAATCGGCAATAGTCTTATCCATAGAGGTTGACTAATAATTTCTTAATGATAAAAATAAATACAATGTTGCATTAAGTTTATCCAATCTATTATATACTGACCTCCTTTGAATCATAGCTCATTAAGTCAATAATTCTGAAAACTTAACTGAAGACAGTGACAGTTGAAATATCGATGTCAGAGAATTTCTCCGTACACTAACGTTACTATCGCAACAGTAACCTAGCAACAATCGTTTATCGTTGCTAGGTTACCGTTGCTAGACCTGCAATTGGTTGACTTTGAGTAGTCACTGCTGTCAAGGTTGTAGTTCTGCTCTCAGGCAGGTTAGCCAACCGGTAAAGATATGAAATATAATTTTCTTTGCGTGTTGGGAACCGAATAAACCCGAGTTGCATTACACGGCTAAAATACGAACAGTTCCAGGTGGCTCATCAATTAAAGTCCGTGACTGTACTAGTCGAACAATCTATTTGGTATACAGACTACTTTGTAACTACTTTAAACAATTTTGCGAGTGTTTTCAGTTGTCAACAATCCTTTTACGTGACTCTCCTAAGCCATAAGCTCAAAAAGTTAAATTACACACACAATCAAAACGAATTTTGTCAGTGTAGCGGAAAATGAATATATTTTGCCTGTATACCTAATAGCTTCTTCGACTGTACTCCCAATAATCTTATACATATATAATGTAGATTTCATGATTGATGATTTTCATTTCCTCATTTACATGCGACAAATGCTGTACCATTAAATAAACCATACGTAAAACACCTAACCTACAAATTCGCTTCAGAATTTTCACCTGAACCTAAGATTTCCGCCGACAAGACAGAATATCTGCCAGGAAGGTAACTCGATTGACCTGTGTGTATGTACCTACGTGTGTAGCAGTATTTAGTATACACATGCCGCCAGGTGGCTGTCGCAGCATGCATTT
This sequence comes from Lithophane semibrunnea, assembly GCA_947363905.1. NCBI lineage: Eukaryota > Metazoa > Arthropoda > Insecta > Lepidoptera > Noctuidae > Lithophane > Lithophane semibrunnea. The sequence goes on from OX376195.1 coordinate 17,775,260, forward strand.
AAATCGAATATTACAAAGCGGATACCCGGTTATAACCGCCTTGAGGTTCTTTAGCTTATCTGGTGCGCCAGCACTTAATAAGAGAATGGTTATGGGGGAATAGTTTGGAAAATAAAAGATGTGAGTATTCATTATCTGTGAGGATTGCTGCAACTTATTTGCTGCGATGGATGGTTATTTTTCTTTGATAGGAGTTGATAAACAAAATAATAGGTTAAATAGTCATCAATCAATCAACTCAGCCTATAGCAGTCCACTGCTGGACATAGGCCTCTCCCAGGCTGCGCCACTACACCCTGTCCTCCGCCTTCCGCATCCAGTTTGTTCCAGCCAACTTTTTAAGGCCGTCGGTCCATCTAGCTGGGGGGCATCCCACACTACGCTTGTCCATACGCGGTCTCCAATCCTTCATCGTGCGTAGTGGCAAATTACTATAGCAATACTCCTATTACAAGTATTGTGTGCAGCCCATGTATAGTACAGTACATGTACTTTACTTTTAGTTGTTACTAACTTAAATTTTCCGTATATTTAAATCACAACAGTTATTATTTCAGTTATATGAAACGGATTTAACACAGCAAATTGATGTAGTGTGTCAAATTGCATAACAATTAATTTCCGTGGTTGTACCTACAATAAACTACAAAAACGTATGAACCATTGCATAATAATTATTAATATTCCTTTTTTCTGTAGCTCAGAAGCCAAGAACTTATTTGTCACTTCTGTTATTCTCTCGAACGCGTATCACCTCATACCAGTTTCATATTTTCCCCTTCAAAACGATGAATGAAAATCGTGAACAAATTCACACGTTCATAGCATAATGTGTCGAGTCAAAGATACCGAGGAAAGAGATGAAATCCCGTGGATACATCAAGATTGCAAGCATTTACTTTATGCCGTGCTGTGCGGCATCAAACGGCACTAGATTGGCTCAGTTTTATGTCCATAGACAAACACATGGCCATTCTAAAATTTTATAAACTGTGTAATACTTTACACGGATATATTTTCTTCTAGTTTTCTTGAACACGGCTGAAGTATTTTGAAAAGAAATGACACTCTACTTATATTTCAATTCTGTTAGTTTTTTAGTAAACCCACATCATAGTGTGGCTACATTGAGATCTTCTCTTGTTTTCATTCTACAAATTAGTGACGTTATCGATTTTCATAATATTTTATGGGTCTGCAGTCTGATTTTATTAACTACGGGACCAATAAAATATCAGCATAATAGCAGGGATAGTACATTTTATAGGATTTTAAACTACAATGATACAATTCAGTCGTTAACCATCGTTTTATCGCCCATTTTCAATACTATCGACCAAATTTTGTGGCCAGTGCTACATTTTGATTAAAACTCAAATTTTATGACTGACAATCGTAAACCATTTCACATTGCCACCAAAGTCCTGTATTTTAGCGTAGGTCAGGAAAAATAATGGAGCCATTTCTATAGTATCAGATAGACGTAGGCACAGATTACAACTTACGTGTTACTATAAGTAATATATATAGTATATATTATAATATTTATATAGTATAAGTAATACAAGTGTTAAGACTACTTGCTTACTCATAAGTAATCTATTACATCACCATTGTTCACAAAAATAATCGGTTAAAATCAGGTGAGTTAGTTTTCAAACGCGAAAATATTCAATAACCATATGTATAAAGTCAAAAACAACGACCTATCCAACGACCCAAGTCTCCACCCGCCACATGGGACCTAATGAATACCTTAATTAACCAATGTCTTCAACTAGCGCACAGGTATGTCTCCCTAAATAGACAATTAATTCGACCAATCCCTGCTGTCTTAAAGACAAATCAGTTTGAAACTTGCGGGGACTTGTCATCCGGAACGGATATTATTCGGATTATAACCGGTTGTCAGCGGAAAGCGAGTGTGTGGAGGATCAAAAGATTCCAATAATTAGACTTATTGTGATTGGATAGATTTTGGAATTGGTATTATAATGTAATATTTGGTAGAAATGGAAAACGGTTTTAGAGGAAATAGTCGAATATAAAAATCGTCAAGCTAAGTGACAAATAATATGTCTCAACGATATCGAGTTATTTATCTGCGTGATCTTGATGCATTAATTTAGCGAGGATTATGAAGGAATTGACCTGTCTTCCCCTCGTGACAAGATGACTCGACGTAGCACAATAATATGATGTATTCCACTGTAGATCCTGGAGCTGTACCACATGGGTTGAGAATGTGGTGATTTTAACCAGTTGGAGCCCCACCAATCCTTTGACCACCCGGTGGACCTATCAGCCGGTCTTTTCTGAAAAAATCTGAGAGAAAGATATCGAATATCGGTGAGATATTTACAGAACAGCTCTTCTGGTTTAGAAGAGGATTCTACCAAGAAAATAAATAGGTATATATATGATCAATTTTTACCACACTAGTTGGCGCGAACCCACTAGAAGGAAAGTTAGGATAATATTAAATGTAGGTATACTCAGTGAAATAAATACGTAAGCAGGCTACTACTAAAAAGTATTTTTATCCAAATGTTTTCTTTGTAACACAAAATGAACGTTAAAACTCTAATTTACTTTCTAATTAGTTTTTAATGACATTCTTATAATTACAATTTGAAATTCTGAAACTAAAAACCTTTAATTCTGAATAAGTTAATATTACATGTTTTTTTTTCTTTCCCTTTCATGTTTTAATACGTTTTCTCTGAACGAAATATTACTTTTATTTTATGTTTTTTAATTACATCGGCCATATTGGATTTACATGAAATATGACATTTCTATTTTGAATAAATTGCTTTACTTTCGAGTTCATTTACATTTCGTTCTTATCGTATATTTGTTTTATTTACTAGAGAAGACTAGCAACTTTGAAAGACATATGTAATCAATCAATCTGCCTAGCTTTTTCCCAACTATGTTGGGGTCGGCTTTCAGTCTAACCGGATGCAGCTGAATACCAATATTTTACATGGAGCGACTGCCTATCTGACCTCCCTACACAGTAACTGGGTAATACGATACCCCATGGTAAGACTGGTTGTCAGACTTTCGGCTTCTGACAACCCGTAACGACTTTCAAAGATCCACGAATGCAGCCGGGACCAACGGCTTAACGTGCTTTCCGAGCCACGGAGGAATCTCGGTATGTAAAATGGGTGCCACGGAACAACCCCGGCAAGCGTAGCTTAACCTGACGGATCGACTCGTGCGGCTGTTATTACTTAGCCACGAGCTCCTCCATATAAAAAATACTTACGTAAATGTAAATATATTTTGTACCTAGGTACCTTTACCAAATTATCAAAAGCAATAGAATGTGGTCAAGTCAAATCAGCTGAAGGAGCAAGGTACTAAGTTGCTGTAAACCTGCACTCCAAGATATACAAACTTAATTTGAGTTTAAAAGTTATCCTAGAAATTAAGTTAAATCATTTCACACTATGTTCCATAAAGTCAAAAACATCGATCACTTCCCTGTGTAGCGTCAATACTTATGTAAAGTTATGTAATACATATTCCTTCTTACATAATATTCAACATAAATTAATCAGAGCGCGAACTTAAAGCAAAGGTACATAATTCATTCATCCAGGTACAAAAGTTCCTAAGTGTTTCTTAAGCAAGGGCTTATCGTCAACTTCGTAAGGGCGTGCCTACACTACTAGCCTTCACTTTTTATGTTTCTTTATTTTTTCGTTCTTATACGAGTATCGCAATCAGTCGTTATAATAAGCTTTGTAAGTGTACAGGCATGGTCATTTTTTTAATGTTGAATTTGCATTTTAAATAAATCGAACCAGCCTGTGGCAACGTTCTTTAACTTAAATTATTTTAACCCTATTTTTTTTTTAAATTTTATTTTTTCAATTAATATTTTTGTTCGGTCTCTATCAAAGGCAGAATTTATACACTCATAAATAATATAGTCAGAATATTATTTTAGTTTTTGAATAAACATGTTTACTCTGTCCAAATTCATAACGTTAGTAATGTATGCCTTTTGGATACTCATGTATATTTTATGACCGATTCTTTTAGAAAAGCTATAATATTCGCGATATTTTACCTTTTTTAACAAACATGATGAATTACTAATTTAAGAGTGATCGTTGTATTAAATTATCGTATGTTGTGTGTATGTTCATTTTGTAATAGTTACCCTCAAATGTGTATAGAACACGGACCTTGACCTGCCCTTGATCGAAGAAAATCACAAGGCCCACATTCCCTAGTGATAATAATATCTTTTGTGATAATGATTATTATGATTTCGTCTGAAGACATAATAAAATCTATTACCAAATTATGCTCCATAGGCATGATTATACTATAAGGCCATCTGGCACAAGTAAAATTTTTTTTATATCTCTAAAATATAATCGCTTCGCCGCTCCAGTGTGAGCCGTACCTAAACCGGAATTTATTAATTATTGTCTAAGGTTTGATACTAAATTCTGTACGCGGCTTCAGTTATTTATTAGTTAATTAAAGTGACAATCTTGCAGCCACTTACGAACTCACGTTAAGTTAACAGCCCGGTTAAATTATGACGGTTTAGGTAAAATTTAACTTAGATGTTGTTGTTTTGAAGGTTTACAGGGAATTGAAATATTGACAGTAATATTTTTCTTGCATTTTGCTAGAAGTAAATTGATCTTTTTTTTTTTGTTTACTAGTTGGCAAGTCGCTTTTTATTTAAGGGTTTGGGTTTAAAATAGGTTTTATATTGTGTTCCTTTAGAGTACAATTAGAAAAATTACAAGCACACGAGACATTTCGTCTTTTTCAAGATCAATAAAAATCCTCAAAAATAACTACTTTCACATAATATTACCAGTGTGGTACATTTAGGGAAATAATAAGTCTCGTACACGATACCAGTAAAAATCCTAGGCAGCTCAATGTTTTCATTCCACGACTGTACCTAAAGTTAATAGTTACAACAAGTTTCACTGAAGCAGTTATATAAACCGTTTGTCCGTGACGTCACTCGTCTGTGCAATAAAATCTCTATTAGATTCGCCGTTCCACGAGATATTGTGCTCGAAAGATGGCTAGATTTAGTTCTCCAATGAGACTAGCTTTTTGTTTTCAAAACCTTATTATTTTTGCTTGTTGAGTTGACTGGTAATGGCTGGAAATGTTACGTTTTTATTTTAAAGATTATTTTCTCGGATCAAGTTATCGTGTCTCTCTTTCCAATATGGCAGGCATTACGTTTTCAGAGTTCTGTACCCGAAGGGTGCCAAGGACAAGTCAAACTCAAACTCATGCATTATGATAATTATAATTATTATTAATATTTTTTTTCTTTGTTCCTCTCAACCAGAGCACGTGCCAACTAATCTCTTCACCACCCTTGGTTGACTGGTAGAGAATGCCGAAGGCATTAAGTATGATTTCGTACCTGTTTTGAGTGTGAAAAGTTTAAATCCTACTTCCTACTATCCTACTAATATTATAAACGCGAAAGTTTGTGAGGATGGATGGATGGATGGATGGATGTTTGTGACTCTTTCACGCAAAAACTAGACAACGGATTTAGATGAAATTTGGCACACAGATAGTTTATAACCTGGATTAACACATAGGATACTTTTTATCCCGATATTCCCACGGGATTAGGACCTATGCGGGTGAAACCGCGGGGCGCAGCTAGTAAATAATAAATAAACTCAAAGCATTTATTAAAATTGAACCATATACAGGCATTTTTGAATTGACAAGGAGAGGTAGCCTCGGACCTGGAGAGTACATAGGCTACTTTTCATCCCGGATCGCAGACAAAGTCGCGGACAACAGCTAGTAGCTATTCCATAAATTACTAATAAACAATTAACCAGAAAAAGTATCAAAAAGTGAATTCATAATTTGAAAAACAACTTTTAAGTTTAACCCTAAAATGTCGCGGGATGTAGCGGGCGCTGTCTAAACTCCGACAAGTCGTCAAACTTGTTCTGTCGGCGAATCAAACTTGCATCTGACGTATAATAAGCCCCCGTCAAATTGTTGGTTCGTACTCCAAGTTGGGAGCTACTATAGGAATATTGTTTAAATTGTGTAAATAGATAACATAAGATCACGCTTGGAATCCTCGAAGGGTTAGACGGACCCACAGTAATACCCACATTTCGCCAGATATGTTTACCTAAGTCCCATGTATTAGGGGGCAAGCCTATTGCCATCAACCGGCCACAAATCCAGACTCTCGTCTACTTAGGAATTCATGATGGAAAAACCTAATAACACTTTGCCCGCCGTGGGAATAGAACCCAAGACCTCATGCTCAGCAGTAACGCTAGCGACCAGTAGACCTATGAGGCAGTAGATAGATATTCATGTTAATACACTGCTGCTGCTGGTCAAAGATTATCGTCGATACCCGTTCGAAACGTGTTTCTCAAAAAACTTTTTACAAAAAAAAAAACAACCGACTTCAAAAAAAACACTAAAAAAGTGAAAAATAACTTTAATTTCGGAAGTCGGTGTCTTTGCTTTTTAATTTTCGTTTTTTGCCACCGACTTCCGAAATTAAAGTTATTTTTCACTTTTTTAGTGTTTTTTTTGAAGTCGGTTGTTTTTTTTTTTGTAAAAAGTTTTTATTTTTCACTTTTTAGTGGTGGTAACTACCCCACACAAGTTACTACCTGCTATGTAAATAACAGTGAAGGAGTCTAATAATTATATCGTCTACATAGACTGTGGGAAAAATACGTAATATTGAAGCTAGCTCAAAAACTACGCAAGCAAACTTAATAAAATTTATATGGGACCATCTCGGAAGTATACCCTTTCGAACTAAAAAAGAATTTTTAAAATCGGTTCACAAACGGCGGAGTAATCGGTGAACATACATAAAAAAAAAAAAAAAAAAAAAACAATCATCCGAACGTAGTACCTCCTCCTTTTTTGAAGTCGGTAATAAAAAAACAGAGGACATTTTTAGTAATGGATATGTGAAGTTTTTTTTATTGTTTTGAAAAGTGCTCTCAGATGTTGCTATTTGTGTTAGCTTGCACTTATTAATTATAATAATATCACTTATTACAGGCTTCGCCCATAATGTTCTGTTTTTGTTCTAGTATTTTTGCAATGAACGTGTGAAGAAAAAAAAGCTTTCCGATTAAAACGTAGCCAATATTATTTTAACGTTAATCTCTCTCTATCTTTCTTTATTTATTTGAAAATAAAGGTACTTTGAAATAGGACAAAAGACGCTTTTTTTTTAAATTATTAAGAATTCGTTCTTAATCATTTATACAATCTAGCGTAAAAGGATAATAAGCAATTTAACTCATTTTTTTCCGTTATCGTACTTTGAACGTCATCTTATATTTATGAAGTTCAAAGTAAAAATGTATTTAGACGATAAGCAAGCAATTTACACAAAAGTGCGCTTTTTAAGCCAATCACGTTTTACCTACATGTTGTTTCGAGCGCTGCCAAATATCTTGGTAGCGCTTAATTTGTACGATAAGGAAGGCTGAAAATAAAAATACATACCAGGAAAGCACGATTTGTACAATACCTACAATGTACAAATTGAGGCAAAAAATAGGGTAGTGAGCGAATGTTTGCTGGTGCAAACAATTGTAAGCTCTGACCCCACGTGATCTGGGGCTTGTACTTTATATTGGGTCTTTTAGATGGGGAAAACGTTGCTAAGGGAAAGGACTTAAGTTCAATCCAGAAGTCGAATTGAGAGTGTGTAATAGAAGCCTGTTTTATTTCACATAATGGCACTATGAAACGTAAACATCTACATGGGCACTTATGAAACGTCAGAAGGTGCACGGTGCCAATTGGTAGTTTCCTATGGAGAAGAGCTGGCAAGAAACTCCACGGTTACTCTTTAAAAGATAATTGGCTTTTACAATATTTTAGAATTACAGTGTTAACAGTTGTGGGAAGCCTATTCCGGTAATGAGGTAGGCTTCAGGTTTCAGAGCTAGTTATAAAATAAAGTCGCTTTGCGTGTCTGTCTATGTGACGCTTAGTTTTTTCAAACTACACAATGGATATTTAGGGGTATGAGGAACAGGTTGTAAAATTCACTCAATTCACTCATCCTCTATACTATAGAGGAAACAGTCACAGTTCATCAATGCACAGAAAAAACAAGTCATACCACTGCACTGAACTCAATACAACTACGTATACAACACAATATGTCATATAATTTTTGTGCCTACTCGAAAAATTGCTCTACCCGGCACTGGGTCAATTTCCTTCAGTTTTTGTTTCAAAAACCTTTTCTAACAGGAAATAGAATATTCGTTCGAAGCCTGTATTATTTTATACGTCATTCGAGGAAGTAGCAGGGTTTCCGCTGAGCTATTGAAAATATACGAAACTACTAAATTATACTGTAATTAGAAGTGTACACTTCTTAATTAGTGATTGAGTGCTATCAGACATTTATTTGATATCATGTTTTGTCTTCTTCTTTTCCGTGTGATTAGTGACTTGGCTTCACATGCCGTCGAAAAATATCTCTCAGGCATGCCGATTTCCTCACGATGTTTTCCTTCACCGCAGTTGCTTCAAAGAAACTCTCGCCAAAAAAAAATAACAAACGATCGGTCTTCTCTTATGAAACAAATCAACCGACTAACAAACAGCTTCAACAATAACAAGACAATTTCATCTGTTACAATCTGTCAAAAATAACTCTAATTTATCTACATTTCTTACAAGCTTCTGACATTGATCTTCGCTGCGACTAGATTTTTAACGTTTTAATTACGCGAATCGGCCTTCTGAAATACTAAAAACAACAACCTTCTGTACCAGTAGCACCAATGTAACTAAACCAAATTGCATCAAAGAAATATTTCAGCACAGAACCTAGAACTATGTACATAAAAACAAAACATCCACAACAATGCATCGACAAATAAATACAAAAGTTCACAAGAGTGTACATCATTATTGACAAGCATTAACCCCCCACTGCAGGCCCTAGTTAGCTTACACACGATAAGCACCTCGCAGCCATGCTCGCATGTTTTCCTTCCATCGGCATCGCGTTGAGCAGCGTATTTACATAAATCAATAAATACAGCCACTCCACGGTAATACACGGATGCAGGCATGCTTGTTTTAAAATGTAACGAACGCTGTTACATGATGTTGCTGTCAGAGGAATTAGGGCAGTGTGTTTTGTACAGGTGAATGAATTTTGTGTGAATCACTTTTGAATGGACAGGGTTTTGGAGATTATTTTCCTTTTTTATTAGCTTTATATGGTTTGGAAGTGTTGTTTGTTTGGTAAATACCCAGTATCTTTTTGCAACTTTTTACCTGATATTTAATTAAATGAGTATGTGTGGCTGGATTGCCAGTGTGACTGTCTGTCACCTATCCCTAGTTAATAACAAAATATTATATTTATTCTAAAACAAGCACATAGTTCGTGCCTCTTAGGAAGACATAAATTCTCTATTTTATGAGAAGCAAGCTATGGACAAGTGCCACGAAAAGGTCGAAGGCAATAATTCAACAAATTCTAAAGAAACGACTTAAAATATCCGATTTCTAATCTTAGGACAATACTAGTTGCACATATGGTAACCATAAACCGAGCCCAGGCAATACCCAAACGGACCCTTTTAAAACAATTGAGAAATTGTACAAAAACGGCAATAAATCTATTCTGCAAAACTGTGGGAAGACGCGCTGGCTGAACGTGGTGTTTTAGGAATTGAGGGCGGATTTTGAAGTCCAGAAGGACACTTGGTTTTAGACCTCGATAGGGTACGGACGTCCGTGCCTAAGCTAGTTAAGTTAGGAGGCTTGGTGAATACCAAGAGGCCATGTCCGAGTGGGCTGTCGTAAGATAGCGACTATTAGTTATTAAGTTAAATGTAGTTGGGTTAAAGCCCAGTTTAGAGTAATCTAGTATTTAACGTAGTATGTGTGTGTGTTTGTTGGTGCGACTGGGTGAGTCTTTCATAATAATAATTATCCTTGGCTGGTAATGTTATTAAAGTTCTTTTAACTAAACAGACAGAGACGTGTTGCTGGGGAGTTTGTTGCGCTACTTCTTCTCCCCAGCTCAAACACTAGGAAGTGGTGAAGGGTGGGCGCTTTGGGACTGTCTATAGGCCTTCAAGAGAGTTGATCCACAACTCTACTTAATTAATGATTCTTGAGATTTGATTCTCTGCTTTATTACGTAGTATCAACCTAATTCTTGAATTATGTATTCTTTGCCTCTGACTTTAAGAGAGAGATTATCCAAAACTCTATTAAATAATGATTCTTGGGACTCGGTTCTCAAGTCCAATACCTAGTAATTTATGAATGTTGTATTCTTTATCTCAGACCAATAATTCGGTCAGGCTGACATGAACACGTGTCCTACAGATATTCTTGTTGTGCAAAGGGTGAACTTCCAGGGGTTTGGGTGACCACATTTATCTCATATTCGGTCCAAGGACTGATAGGGACCATGTCTCCATATGAGCATGATGAAGACTTATGCCGCTGGAACTAGCCGCCCCGTTGCTAGACAAGGACGGTCGCACGGTTGCCGCAGGGAAAGCCGCCCTGTCACGTTTATCAGTTCGAGAGAACTGCTAGGGACCATGTCTCCAAAAGGGCATGTTGACGACACGATGCCGCTGAAAAGCCGCTTGCGTCACTTTATGGAAGTGTATCTCTGAGTACTCCGAGTGTGGATGTGAGGTTTCGTGTGAGTAATGACTGACCAAATACCTGTTACGCTAATGTAAGGGTTACTCACAGATTTATAATATACTTTGCATCCCTGTACTATTTATTAACTTTCTAAAACCACATCCAACTATTCATAACCATGAATTCATGTCTTATTTACAATCTCATTCAATCCTTTCCTTGCCTTTTAATGGGACAAGGCATCGGACTTCTTTAATGAATTCATTTCTTATGTCGGTGGGAGGGTGACCAAGTCTGGGACGAGCCCTACAGAACAGTGCGGATTCGGCGGGGCACTGTTCTTTCCCCTACGGGGAAACCGACCTAAAACACTAATATTAGCATAATTAGGAAAAACGAAAATTTTATCAGCCTAGGGTAATTTAGGTACAGTCACATGTGGTGCCGTGACCAGGATTCTCGTCATTAAATGTACTGATTCACTTCAGTGCAACGAGAAAGAACAACTTATGGGTTACTACAAAAACAACACAACGTAATTTTATGGTTCTATTAATTATAAGAGACGGCAAGAGTTACCGACGGCTACAACAACTTAAAATATATTTAATTTAAGTTATGGTTTGATAATGGTGGTTGAATTCTTCAACTATTGGGAGTGGGTTCAATTCCCGCATAATTTGTTAGTTGATGTGCTTAGATTCATTGTAAACGAATCTTGGGTTCGATTCCCGCCTGATGTATTGGTTTATAAGTGCTTGGATTCCTGTGTCACGGCTTGTGGGTTCAATTCCCGCATGGTAGTTGATTTTAGGGCTTTGAATCCGATGCTATTGATAGTGGGTTCGATTCCCAGATGCACGGATGTAATTTTAAGTAGGTTATGGTATGATTGTTGTTTGGGTTCCTTTGCTAACGTAAATAAGGGTTCGACTCCCTGCAAACGTGATTTTTGTAAGTGACAGTTTGTCAATATGATATAAGTTTGTTCAGTTGAGATTTATGAGTGTGTGTGTGTATGTGGAGTGAGCTTAGGTATAAGACACACCCTTATTATGGGTAAACCTAATATTATTAGTAACTAAGACCTAAGAAGCGTAATGCTTATAAAATGACTATTAATTTACCAAGACTGCAGTGTGAATATGAAATACGTAATTTTAAAGTTACCTAGTAGTTTAAGTTGAATTAAATTACTTATTAGCTAATAGGCTAAAGTATCACCAACTGTGATTTTTATAAAAGAAACAAAAATGAAAGAGGAGAAGTAAACAAATCTTTCTAACTCTGCAATCAGCAGGCGTATGTCATATAAATTGAATCGATACTCGTGTGGCCTTATTTCAAATTCCAGGATGTTTAAGTCGTCACTTGGCCGCGACTACGCTATGGCAAAACCTTGTTTGTGCGTTGCGTTTCCTAAAAAGTTTCTGCAAAATCAGCTGCCATCGGCTGACTTCAACAGCAGTGGCTGTAGCGTGGCTCCTGTTACGAAGCTAAGTTTCACTTTTATTAGACACCTCAGTTACTCATATCTACGTAGTATGATTTTTGTTATCTCACAAAATACAATTTTATAGGTTTATGTTTTAGGACTTAGGTACTTGCTTCTATAGTTATCAGTTCGAATATACCATAGAATGTTCTTGTCAACATTTTTTATAATCTGAGGGGTATTTAACAGCATTGTGTGCTAATAAGCCAACAATTGTTTGGACAGTCTAGGATTCCTAAATTTTCTAATCAGTATAGTTTTCCAACTCTTATTGGATTTCAAAACTGCTCTAACCTCTTAGAATCAGAGGGGGGTGCCCAATTGGAATAAAATCTAATATGTTTATGTGCGGACTATTTCAGTTACTGGATACGACTGCGGGCAGTTGACCAAGCTGACTCAGCATTGAGATGCATAAGGAGAGGCCTCTCTTAAGCGGCAACTACGATAGGCAGAGTTTAGAACGAGGGAGCACTGTAGGTAGCGTGCCACGATAACACAAGTACTCTTAAAAGAGACCCTGGTATGTAAAACTACATTATAAGCATGCACAGGTCTTCTGAACTTACTTGAAGCGCGGTAGTGTGATTTGTATAGGGCAAGAGTATTTTCAACAAGAATAAATTCAAATATTATGGAGAAATTATAGTATCGATTGAAGATGCGAAACACATTATAGCAGACATTGCAACTTACTGGGATCTTATTGGATTCATGTTCTAACTGGAGCAACTATAATTAATTATTTGATTAGGTTGACATAGCAGCACCATTGTGAGCGTAGCGTACCTATGGGTATATATTCTAAAACACTTTCATTCAAAGGCAGAGTTCATCCTATTTTGAAAGCTCATACGCTGTACTGCGTCACGCGTCTGATTTTCAGAGGGGGGAATGTGACTGTCTGTCACCTATCCCTAGTTAATAACAAAATATTATATTTATTCTAAAACAAGCACATAGTTCGTGCCTCTTAGGAAGACATAAATTCTCTATTTTATGAGAAGCAAGCTATGGACAAGTGCCACGAAAAGGTCGAAGGCAATAATTCAACAAATTCTAAAGAAACGACTTAAAATATCCGATTTCTAATCTTAGGACAATACTAGTTGCACATATGGTAACCATAAACCGAGCCCAGGCAATACCCAAACGGACCCTTTTAAAACAATTGAGAAATTGTACAAAAACGGCAATAAATCTATTCTGCAAAACTGTGGGAAGACGTGCTGGCTGAACGTGGTGTTTTAGGAATTGAGGGCGGATTTTGAAGTCCAGAAGGACACTTGGTTTTAGACCTCGATAGGGTACGGACGTCCGTGCCTAAGCTAGTTAAGTTAGGAGGCTTGGTGAATACCAAGAGGCCATGTCCGAGTGGGCTGTCGTAAGATAGCGACTATTAGTTATTAAGTTAAATGTAGTTGGGTTAAAGCCCAGTTTAGAGTAATCTAGTATTTAACGTAGTATGTGTGTGTGTTTGTTGGTGCGACTGGGTGAGTCTTTCATTATAATAATTATCCTTGGCTGGTAATGTTATTAAAGTTCTTTTAACTAAACAGACAGAGACGTGTTGCTGGGGAGTTTGTTGCGCTACTTCTTCTCCCCAGCTCAAACACTAGGAAGTGGTGAAGGGTGGGCGCTTTGGGACTGTCTATAGGCCTTCAAGAGAGTTGATCCACAACTCTACTTAATTAATGATTCTTGAGATTTGATTCTCTGCTTTATTACGTAGTATCAACCTAATTCTTGAATTATGTATTCTTTGCCTCTGACTTTAAGAGAGAGATTATCCAAAACTCTATTAAATAATGATTCTTGGGACTCGGTTCTCAAGTCCAGTACCTAGTAATTTATGAATGTTGTATTCTTTATCTCAGACCAATAATTCGGTCAGGCTGACATGAACACGTGTCCTACAGATATTCTTGTTGTGCAAAGGGTGAACTTCCAGGGGTTTGGGTGACCACATTTATCTCATATTCGGTCCAAGGACTGATAGGGACCATGTCTCCATATGAGCATGATGAAGACTTATGCCGCTGGAACTAGCCGCCCCGTTGCTAGACAAGGACGGTCGCACGGTTGCCGCAGGGAAAGCCGCTCTGTCACGTTTATCAGTTCGAGAGAACTGCTAGGGACCATGTCTCCAAAAGGGCATGTTGACGACACGATGCCGCTGAAAAGCCGCTTGCGTCACTTTATGGAAGTGTATCTCTGAGTACTCCGAGTGTGGATGTGAGGTTTCGTGTGAGTAATGACTGACCAAATACCTGTTACGCTAATGTAAGGGTTACTCACAGATTTATAATATACTTTGCATCCCTGTACTATTTATTAACTTTCTAAAACCACATCCAACTATTCATAACCATGAATTCATGTCTTATTTACAATCTCATTCAATCCTTTCCTTGCCTTTTAATGGGACAAGGCATCGGACTTCTTTAATGAATTCATTTCTTATGTCGGTGGGAGGGTGACCAAGTCTGGGACGAGCCCTACAGAACAGTGCGGATTCGGCGGGGCACTGTTCTTTCCCCTACGGGGAAACCGACCTAAAACACTAATATTAGCATAATTAGGAAAAACGAAAATTTTATCAGCCTAGGGTAATTTAGGTACAGTCACACCAGAAAAACCTTAACAAACAAACAATCATTGACTTTTATTTAGAGACTGGCGACCCGCCGTTTTTACGACTTAACAAAACATCGAAATTTCTTCATTATCTATAAGTTTAGTATTAATGTTATAAACCTTCATAAACCTCCTCATAAACCTTCCGAAATAAATTATCTAAATGATTATGAAAACCGCATGAAAATTCGTTGCGTAGTTTAGAAGAACAACGCGGCCATACAGGCAGACACGAAAAGCGACTTTAATTTATAATATGTAGAGATTGGAGCAATAATGAACAAAAATCGAAATGGCTGAGCCTTTGTCAAATAGAATACGCCCAAAACTGTAAAAAAATAACCCCTTTTGACAGCCATAGTATCAAGGAATCCGTCAAACATGACCCATAAACTGCAATACTCGCAAAATGCTCGCTCTTCCACGCACAACAGTATCAGCCAATAGAGGAGCGATCCCAAATCAATTTTTACATTCCGATGACACGTTATTTTTCTACCTTTTCAATATTTCCCCTCCGGTTTTTTTCCCGGATGAAGTTGTATTGGGTGCTACCTGTTTGCTTTGGACGTAATCTTCGGTTTATGAACGCACGCTTCCGAACCGTTAGTAATTCCGTTGGTTTAGAATGTTTGAATATTAATTATTTGTATGTTTGTGGAGGTTCGATGGAGTTGTCTGAATTTTATGTTTGCATAAAATGTAAAACAGGTGTGTTTTGTGATTTTTATACCATACCATATTGCTAGATATTTGAATATTATACTCTGTATTGTATTTTACTCTTTATTTTTTTAAATAAAGTTAGCAAAGCAACTGTGTATATTGCCCCAGTGTAAACGAACCATATGTTTCTACTCTAAATGTGCTCACAAAAACGATCAGTTTTCCCCTTTAAAAATAAATCTACTCCCATCTACTACCTAAATCTAACAAAATTTCTCCAACAACAACATCGCGGCAAAAATTAGAGCTTCCATTGTAGGGTTAACATTCTCGCGTACTGCATTCCGTCACCAATAACCCTCCTATTTGTTATGAATTTATTTATTTACGAGAACTCCCTGAAATATTGCATCCTTCATTCCGTCTCTTTTCTTCATTTCAGGCCAAAAACGTCAGATACTGAGCAAAGGGCTCATTATGACGTATACTCTTGAAGAAATTATCATAAAGTACCCTTGGCAGAAACAGATGTATTGGTGATCCCAGTTAGTTATTTTTAGAGGACAGGCGGACGCTACTGCACATCTTCTTGACGTAAGCCCATATGTACAACGCCCACGAGCATGAAAATTAAGTCTTTTGAACGAATTATCAGTATTTAATTTTTGTGGGCGAAAAACAATAAAACATGCAATTAGAAATCAGAACGAAAAAAAAGAATTTTTCGAACAAGCAATGAAGGCTTAATAAAAATAAACTGAAAATATAAATTTAATTCTTCGAAAATGATAACGAATATTTTCACAGCATAATATGGCTTAATTTAACAAAAAACGTTTTGAATTCTCTGAAACGATTACTCCAGCAATATTAATTTAATAAACCAGTACTCAAAACGTATGAGTACCTACTTTACGTAACGTACTTTTGTAGATGAGTATTAATTTAATTTATGTAATGTGGCATTATGTGCCTTTGGAGGGTTGAAAATTAACAATTATAATACAGGGCAAATTAAATGAATTGGCAAAACCTAAGAGATTACGTCTCTTAGGTTTTGCCAATTCTTGGGTCTTCAACATCATTTCAGCCGAAAGACGTCTACTGCTGGACATAGGCCTTCCCCAAGCACCGCCACTTAGACCGGTTACTTCCAACGAGTTCCTATGGTCTTCATAAGGGCATCGGTGCGTCCAACGCTACATCTTCCGGGGCGCAATCGCCACGCAAGAATCGTTCAGCCCCATCAGCCGTGATGAGTATCGATAGAAAACCACGACAAAATAAAAAACGAAGAATTTCAGTCTGGAATAATCCCACTGGGAAGCAAAACCTTCTTCACATAAACGTGGAATGAGCAATCAGTGCCGGTTGACGATTTTAAACAGAGTTTCTTCACAATGTTGTCCTTGACTACTGGCAGTGATATCAAATATGTTACCTAGAGCTTTGAATTGCCAGATTTTGGAGTCGTATCTTCGTTCTCAAAAACAAGCCCTCCAAAGAAATTTGAACAAAGACGGTTGAAATAAACATAATTATTTTTCCTACCTTGCGGCTGCAGATACTGTCTGACTAGCCAGAAAAGACATGCCAATACGTTCAAACGTTTCTTTTACTGTACAAAACGCCTGGAAAAGTATATAGGTTAAAAAAAATCAAGAAATAATTCAGTTTCTATTTATTATTTGTCCGTGTTTGTTCTTTATGTAACACAAGTACACGGTACCTAAACCCAGCGTTATTGTATGATTGTGCCTGTGACAGATCACAAATGATAAAAATATAGCTTGATCATTCGATACATTATAATAATGTAGGTAGAAAAAATAAGGTACAGTACATTAGTACATTATTATTGCGGCTCGTACAACAATGTGGCTTCTCACATTAAGACCCGATTTCACCAAACTATTCTTAATGAGCCATTAAGAAATATTCTGTTAAAATTGATGTGGACGTCAAAAAGGTTTACGTTCTATTCCAGTAATTAAGTTTAACGCCTTGTTAAAAGGGTTAACCATTCGTTAGTACGTGGTGAAACACTCACTACGCCTAACGGGCCGTTATCTATGTGATTGGAAATTAAAACTAACTAACAGAGTATGGTGAAACTAGTTCTTACCATTAAATATTATCGGGAATTCATAAAAACGTGCAAACGTCACAAACCATAATTAGACAATGATAACTTCCTAACATTGGTCCCCTTTAATACCACACGATACAGACTTAAAAAAGAGATTATCCAAATATCCGCTCAACTGTCGATTGGGCTCTGGCCGATAACAATAAAATAAAATAAATAAAAATTCTATTGTGTCTCGTTAATGTCAGTTGGAGGTTTATTGAGGATTTGGATACTTAGGTAACTCAGTAGTTCCAGTTTTGTCACACGTACACAATATTATTACTGTGTCTAGTTTTCTTTTATTGTTTTTTTTTTTTTTGAATTTGGCACCTTGCAACTATTTTTTAATGTAATTATTTATTATTTAACTGTGTTTTTGTATATTGTACTCTATTGTGTGCACCAAATAAACGTTTTATATAACTATCTATCTATATTAATAATTATGTCACTCTCTGTCATTCTTATTTTTCTTTGAACTTCGTTATTGGCGTAATGTATAGAATAATAATAATTATTATAAACTGCCAGCTGTGAAGTTATAAAATAAATAAATCTACAAATATCTTCACATGTAAAATACGCATGAAATGATTAATGATATAGTTTACGATAGGTAGGGAAATAAACCTTTTTACACTTTCCAAGAATCTGTCCTTAATCCGCCATAAACAAACGCCCCCTAGTAGAGCTATGACCTCTGGCAGTAAATCTGATGTCTCTACCCGCTCTATCGAAGTGTTTACGAGTTGACTTGGACTCTAGCGTTCATAGCAAAGTGCTTTATTGTATAATAAACACTGAAAACTTCTCTACGTTGTCATCTTTGTTCAGACTCTACGTTCAGGGATGCGGGGTTGGTGAACTTTTGTAGAGTTGTTAATTTAAAACACGGCTCTTAAGATAAGGACTGAAGATTTGATATGGTTAGTCCCAATTTTATCACCCACCACTAACTTACGCCGTAGAAAATCTAAGAAAAGTAGGACTAGTCTGAATTCACCAACACGCAGTGAGTACCTAATTGTGGTGATCAGTTTTTGTTCTGTGGTGATCTTGTACCTTGCCCTGCATTAAACAGTTACAAATGATCATCATTATCTGCCGAGTCTTTATCTAAGTTGTGGTCAGCTTACAGTGTAGCTGAATACAAGTATTTTGCACTTAGCGACTGTTTATCCGACCTCCGCAACCCAGTGACTGGGTAACACGATTTCCCTTGGTAAGACTGGTTGTGAGACTTTTGAGCTTCTGACTATACCGTAACGACTGTCAAAGATCTACGACTGACAGCCATTGGCTTAACGTACTTTCTGAGGCTCGGAGCGATCTCGACTTGTGATGGATGCTCACACATCCACGGACTGACCTCGGCGAGCGTACCTTAACCTACAATCGGCTCTTGCGGCTGTTACTACTGAGCCACAAGCACCTTTGTTCCAGCACCCTAATAGGGAATACGCATGTTTTTTTAAAAATATTTTTATTCGATAGTTTACATGGCCAAATAATAGTTAAAAAACATTCGACGGCACAAAAACAATTTAAAGTACTTAAAAATAAAAGTTAAAAATAGCCAACCGACCCAGGCTTCTTAAACGCCCTCCATTTGGCGCTTGGTGTGGTGACGTCAAAGTCTATGACAACAAACAAACAAGTGTCAAGACAATGTCAAACACTCCTACAAAACATATTGACATTTTGATTGTTGTCATAGATTATTACGTCACAATCGCTCTGACCAATGGCGTCACTTTTCAAGTATTTGAAATTCTTACAGTTTTTTGGCACTTAAAAAAAAATCTCGCTCAAAAATATTGATGGAGGCATAATTCCGAAGTAATAAAGTTGATAAAAAAAAATACTTGACCCTTATTTGAATCACATGCATATTCCCTATTGTGTAGTACACGATCAATCAGAAAGCAATTAGTCATAAGTTTGAAAATAAAATCTGCTCGTAAATAGCACAATGAATGTAGTTGAACTGTCAAAATGAAATAGATTAGTCTTAATCGGTTACAAAAATAAGCTACGCAATTAGATAGCAGGTCAACATTTTCCATTTTACATTTAGGTACGCGAAGAATGAATCTCCCTGAATTCTAAATAGGTATAGTTTTATCTGGCATTCAATCATTTGATAGCCACTGGTCACCAATTAGGCCTGCTTATCATAATTATCTATAATTGGCGGCAATATGCATAATTAGTAATGAGATTACCTTATTGTATAATTAGATGTAATACATAATTATGTCATTCAATCCGACTCAAGAAACGCTGTTATTTAATACAAATCAAAAAGATAATTTGACAAACTAATATTTTCCTTAGTGATCTTTAAATATTTTCCTTAGTGATCTTTAGAGGAATTGGTACTTAGTCCGTAGGTACTTGCCCCTACTGGCCCTTCTCAAAAATCCACCCTGTCTTGAAAGAGGCTCCGGGTGCTAGCACAATGATACCTACTACCACTATTTTCATGATTAATTCTTCTTTTTAGCTGTCGACGAGAATGGTGTTGGTCATGGTTATCAAAGTCTGTCGCCATAACAACAATGTTAACAGCATTGTTGTGTATCGTTATTGTGAGGTAAGATAGCCAGTTCCTCTGTGGTTGAGGATACAATAGGTGAAGCTCGCTTCCACCTTCGGCCTGATCATCACTATCCATCAGGTGACATGCAGACCACGAGCTTCCCCGTTGTGGTTAAAAAAATAAAACAAAATTAAGTCAGCCCCTAATTCGGGTACGAGTTCGACGTCTTCACTTTCGTCATAGTCGCATTCACCTCAGATATACTCAGTTACCCCTTTTAACCCAGAAATTGAACTAACACAGCATCAAAACCAAACAATTTATCGTAAATTCTAAAAATAATATTTTTCACGTAAAAAAGTGATTGAAAAATAACACAAAACTAGTTGTAGGTGGCCAAAGACAAATTTATGAGAGCCAATAAATATTTATTGAAGTCTTTGAACCACATCCCGAGCGGGGATGAAACGGGATGAAAGGGGGATGTAAGGGGATGAAACTGGATTCGTATGAATGAGAACGAACCAATGCATTGTATTATGAAATTGCGGCATTTTAAAATTTTATTTGTAGTTCCAAGTATTAAATTTTATTTGTAGATTACTTGGGGATCGTTCCATAGTTAAGGGGGTGAAAATTTTATAGTACTGTTAGGTATAAATGAAGTCTTAGTTAGTTTAGTTTTATAGCCTGCCAGGGTTGCGGGAAAGTCCGAAAGGGATACCGGGACCTTGGCAACAGGCAACTGAAAGAACACGGGTGGGTTTTAGTCAGTAAAAGTCTGACACGCCCTTCCGCTCCGCCCAGAGCGGGAGAAGTCATAGGATGATAACCCACACTAAAAAAAAAATGTATTATGTAGTTTTGTGTTAAAAAGTTTGTTTCAAATAAAATACTCATAAAAGATAACGGTTAGATTACACTCTGAATGAAAACATAAAGTTAAGACATCAAGATATTAAATTAAAATATGTCCATAGATTCATCATTGCATTTTATGATAGCAATTATCTAAATTATTTAATATTTTTAATACAACTGGAATATAAAAAGTCAACTTCCAATCGGTCGCCTGCGCAATAATAATACCTACTTCATTATTTACTTATCATAATCTCTCGTTATCACTTATAGAATTTCTGCTCGATTTCCTTCATTAATTCACAAATGGAATACTCAGACTGCCTCGTTGGTCTATGGTCGCAAGCGCTACTGCTGCGCATGAGGTCCCGGGTTCAATTCCCAGGTCAGGCAAAGTATCATTGCGTTTTTCCATTAGGGGTTCCTTAGTAGCAGCCCGGAGTCTATATATTTATATATTTGACTAGTTGATGGCAATAGGCTCGAAGCGAAATATGAGTGGGCTATAGATACGCCTTTGCTGCCTAACCCTACGGGGATGTCGTGATGTTAAATTATGTCCTCTTAGAAATTAGTTCGCGCGATCTACGGTTCACCCTGCTCAATTTACGTAAAATATTCCGAAACTTTAAAACAGGACTAGGAAAAACCAACATGTTATGGCAGGAGAGCAGTGGTGGCCCAGTGGTAACGGCCCCGACTTACATGTCGTAGATTGTGGGTTCGAACCCAGACAGGCACTTTACTTTGTGTAATTTATTTCATCATCATTGCTCTCAAAACGGTGACAGAAAACATCGTGAGGAAACCGACATGTCCTAGAACCAAAAATTCGCAGACATGACATCTACTAATTCGTAATGGGCCCGCGGAGTGGATTATGGTCCACTCCCTCTCTCCGAAAGGAGGCCTGTGGCTCGGCAGTGAGAACATTATAGTCTGATTATGTTATGTTATGTAAGGTATGTTATGTTATGTTATCTATAGCGCCAGGTGCTTCACGGTTAAGTTGATAAAGGTTTATCTCAAGAGGTCTGCTAATAATAATAAAACCACCAGCAATCCACACTTCAACAACAAGGACATTGTCTGATCCTGTCGGTATTTTTTATGCTTTTGCCGCAGTTTCCTCCACGTGAAGGTTGGAAACTATCCTACAGGAACGTACACTACACCTGGATAAAAAGTATCCTATGTCTTAACCCAGGGCATGGTCTACCATGTGTGCCCATCGAAATCCGGTCAATCGTTACGGCTTAACTGCCAGGGTTGCGGGAAAGTCCGAAAGGGATACTGGGGCTCTTGGCAACTGGCAACTGAAGGAACACGGATGGGTTTTAGTCAGTAAAAGTCTGACACTCCCGCTCCACCCAGAGCGGGAGAAGTCAATTGATGATTTCCCAACTTAAAAAAAAAATCGTTACGGCTTGAAAAGGTAACAGTGACGGACAGAGTTACTTTCGTATAGTATGGATATCCATACATACAAATACAGGTGTTTTCGCGATAGCACTCAAGGCCGTGTGACGTTTGATTTCCATTTAGCACTAATCTGTACTACATTACAACTACATCTGTGTCTGTCATCCTGATTATTAGACTACCTTTGCTAAATGATACCAGTGTACAGGCAAACCTAATAGTCCATATTTATATTGCGCATAGGGATAGATTTTTTTTTAATGGGATTATTATTAACAAGCCCGATGCCAGGTGGGATTTTCCATCGGCAAAAATGACGAACTTCTATACCAATTTCATACTCTATGTAACCCGTTTAGGAGATGAATTAATAAAAAAAACTTCCGTTACAAAAGGAATGTTTGTGTAAAATTTCATACTTAGACCCAGCGAGTTAGGTAGTGCATTATCTGTCAGTGAGTGAATTAGGGCGGGTTGTTCCACGTCCACTTTACGTACGGGTAAAATTCAAAAATGGCGCTAACTATCGTCAAATCAAATACAAGCGTTGTTTCATGAAATAATGGAATAACTTTGACACAACGCTTTGTATTTAACGAATGTTAAATTTGACGTACATATGTTACGTTAACCAACCGTTTGAAACAACCGGCCCATCAATGACTTTAAGATTTTTATGTAGATTTGGGCCGCTCACTACTACAATTTCTTTTAACCAAGCTCATATTATTGACCTTGGAATGGAGTCACGTCAATGGTGTAACGAGCTGGAATCTAAGTCCACAATACACCATCATTCCCAACGTATTATGACTATAGCATTCGGGAACACTAACTCCAATACTGCAAAGATTTATATTATTTTGAAGCGCTACCACTGAGCATGAAGTACTGGGTACGTTTCCCGGGTCGGGCAAAGTGTTATTGAGTTTTTCTATCTAGAATTTCTCATTAGCAGCCTTGAGTCATTATTTGTACCCGGTTGATGACAATAGGCTCGCTTCCATTACATGGGACTTAAACATAACTGGCGAAATGTGGGTGTTGCCTAGCCCTTCGGGGATCGAGGCGTGAAGCTATGTAGGTATGTATGTATTATTTTTACGATAATATCACTTGACATCCAAAAACGTTATCAAAGTCACGCAATAATTTACTACTACTGATTAATTAGGAATTTGATTGTTGTATTTATATCTTGTTATTTCGCGCCTTGGTCTTGGACGATAAACACGGATTTTAACGACATCGTATTAGCGTAATTAGGTAGATAAGAAAAAAATCGTATAACCCAGTAACTGGGTTTTGGAGGTCAGATAGGCAAAACCATGTAAAATACTTGTATTCAGCTGCATCTGGTTAGACTAGAAGCTGACCAGGTAAATGATGAGGTAGAAATAAAGGAGAGCACGAGTTCAAATGACAACTGAAAGGGTAAATCTTCCTTATAAAATTAAGCAGCAACTGTCGCAGCTATTTAGTTGATGGGGTCAACATCACCAACATATCAGCCGAAAAACATTCACTACCAAATTACAGTAGAACTATTTTCTTTATGTCCCTCGGCAAACTTCGTGTTTCTTCAGTCGCTCTCAAACGACTTGGAAGTCCGGTCTGCACCAAGTGCAAAGGGTAACTGATAGAAATCCGACGACTGACGAAACACGAAATTTGCCAAGGGACATAAAAAAAATATATGTTTGCTTGTGCACAGTTTAATCCAGAAAGTCAATAATCAATAAAAAAAAATGTTCCAGAATTTCGCACGTGTAAGGTACTTTATTATGTCCGAGAATAAAATTATTATTCCCCTCATAAACTAAATGAGGCTTCCGGAAATCATCATTTTCCGTTTCCGAAAAAACGTTTGTGAATACTAATTGTATTTTCTTGTAAAATAATACCCAATTATCCAACCTATTACGAACATTATGACTTCATTATCCCACCTATTATTTAGAATATGGGAACTCATAAAAATACGATAAATAAAAAGATGTAACATGAAACATTTCCTTAGAAGAAATTAAAAAACCCCATGCTCCCTTATTTCTTCTAAATACCAAACTGCTACTAAGGTTTCTGATTATGTTAATAGAACAAGGATCATACACCACAAAACCTAAAAATATCTCTCAATATCGCTAACACTCTAGTACATAATATACAGCATCTGCATCTAAAACTGTGTCACTCTTATCTAGAACTGAAACTTTATCTCTGAACATTACATTGTCAGAGGTGATAACGCACATAACTGATCGCGCGATAAAGTGATAAACTCACATTATATAGTATCGCGCGCCATGTATGACGTGGCTCTAGTCGTTGGCGCAGCCAGTAACCTTGGCTACCAAGTCCTCAAGAAACTAACAGAAAACTACAATGGAAAAATTTACTTCACCGCAGAGGACGAATCAACAGGATTCAACATCCTCAAGAACCTGGAGAGAGAAAACTTAGATCTGAACTTCCTGCAAATGGACGTGACTTATACGAAGAGTATTATAAAAGTGAGACACTATATCCAGGATTTGGACGAAAGAATAGACTTGATAATCAACGTTACAGACTACGTGCCAGAAAAGAAGATATCACACGCGGAAATAGTAAGAAGAACACTCAGTGTCAACTTCTACGGATACATCAATTTCGGTAAACTAGTCTACCCTATTCTGAATGAGAATGCAAGAGTTATCAACGTGTCTGGTCCAGCCGGTTTACTAGCAACAATAGAAAACGATGAAATAAAAAAAAGAATAAGTGATTCTAAGTTAACTGAAGATGAACTAGTAGCTATCATGCAGGAGTACGAACAGGCTGCGAGACGAGGGACTGAGAAAACTGAAGGTTGGGGAATGAGTGTCCATTCTGTGAGTAAGGTCGGTTTAAACGCCGTGACCTTTTTACAACACAGAGAATGGGCAAACAAAGGAATAATGATTAACTGTGTGAACCCTGGAAACCTTAGCAGCAGAGAGAGAAGGAAGACAGCCAAGATGTATGAAGAAGGAGCTAAAGCTATATTGTACTTGGCTTTTGAAGCGCCTCTGTCATTAAAAGGTAATTTTGTTTGGAGCAACTATTCTGTGATTGAGTGGAACTCTGACCCTTATGTGGAGGTCACAACTGTGTGAATGAATAAGTGCTAATTTAAAAAAAATAATTAGTGACTGATGTATAAATAATGATTAGTGCTAATGGTGTTTATGGTGGCCATAATAATGACTGGATAGTAGAGTTACGATTATGTCCCATACGATTACAAAATGTTGAATAATAGTGCTAATTTGATAAATAAATAAGAGATTGTTTTAACTTTATCTTACGTGTGATTTATGAAACCAAAGCGTTTGTGAAAAGGTGAAAGTCATTGCCAAAACCGATTTGATCGGATAAAATTACTAATTGGCGAAGTGGAACATTCTACTTCGTAAATATCGGAATGTACTGCAAATATATTAATTAATTAATAAAAGCATTGGATTTTATTTCAATCATGAGAATGTTTTCATTTCATGTTAATTTAATTAATTTTGCTTCGACTATGAAGTTGGAATGCAGCAGCTTTTAATAGTAAGGCTATGAATTCGATTCTCAGTTGATAATGTAGAATCAGAATAGATCAGAATTTTGGACTATAACAAAATGGGTACATACAATTAGTATCGTACCATAATATATATATATCGAAGTAAGATGGTTGAAGCCGTGATATAGTTATATCCCTAGGGATATAACTTTATACCGTTATACAGATAAATGAAAGCTAAGGTTCATAACTGTCGTACTAGGAATATAATTATGATACGAGGACGATCTAGTAATATAACTATTAGGGCACTCCGACCAAATAAGTTAGGTTAGGTTAGAACTGTGCCCAAGTATGCTACGTCGAAATTGGTCCCAGTAACAAGTAGGGCACTCCGACAATTATGAACCGCTTTCATATAATTATATTACGGTGGTTATATCCTTAGGAATATAGCTATATCACGGTTTTAACCATCTTACTGCGACATATATATTTCTTAATAATAATATTATAAATGTGAAAATTTAGATGTTGCTCACTCAATCACGCCAAAACGGCTAAACGGATTTGCATATAATTTCGCATATAGATAGTTTATAACCTGGATTAACATATAGGATACTTTTATCTCGGTAAATGATATGTTTTAACGACTATTATCAATTAATTCTCTCTGAAGTCAATTCTGAAGTCCACGCGGACGAAGTCGCGGCTTGAAGTTAGTTTATAATAATTCTGTATTTACTTTGAAGTGATATTTGAACAATTCAGCTGCTCATTGTTTTTACAAGAGCCGCAATATTTAGCTTTTTAGACATTTTCAGTAGGACCTAAGCCTAAATAAACATAAGGCCGTTACATTTTATTACTTTGTATAAAAAATGAACCAAAATTACCTTGTTTGTGATGATGTCAAACTCTATCCACTGTTGTTTGGGGCTCTCGAGTAATCTGTCACAATATCTTAACAAGATGATAACCATCTGACGTACTGTGTTTTGTATCTTTTCCTTCATGCATAACAATATGTATAAATCCATGTATATGTTTTTTCCCAAGATATTCACATCTAAATCCGTCATTTACAGCTACTGTCCATCTCGTGCCCCTTAAACTGTGACAATATAAAACGCTTGTCAAAAATAATCTCCACAACAAAACTGTGCCAAATTCTCATTGAGTTTGTTCAACATTCATTGCGCATTGCCCACGTGTTTATTGTGGCGTTAACAGTAGATACACGTCAATGTACAGTGCGATGGCCATTCCATTGTAGATCGAAGGATACTGAGGTACCTAACCTCTCGTAAAATCACTTTTTACTATCTACGAAGGTAATTTCGCTGATCGTTTCGTAGAAGTGCAGATTGTCTCTAAATGTCGTAGTTTTCTAAGGCCAGGACCTTAATCCGAGACATTAAGGTTCCTTTTAGAATAGCGTGCGTCTCTATGACTTTCAATTAAATGAGTGGATTAGATTATTTCTTCTGTTAAGTTGTGTCCTTCATTCGCTATACCTGGGATATGAGTCTTTGAGAGTTCATTTAAATGAAAGGTAATTTTTACAGCCCGTCCTCGGTTATTTCATTTTACAAAAAGTGAATGAGTGATTTCCTGGATAGCTAGCATTTCTTTTGAAATATCATCCATCATCATCCACTATATTAACAAAGAGCAATTGAAGCAGAAAATTGAATTTTCCTGAAGTTACGTACGTTAGGCCAAATTGTACCTTTCATTCTGAGATAGGTACCTACTGCTATTTCATGCATAATCAGCCTATAATGCTCCCACTGCTGGGACAAAGGCCTCCTCCCTGTGAGAAGGACCGGGCCGTAATCCACCACGCGGGCCCAGTGCTGGTTGGTAGATGTCACATGTCTTCGAATTTTCATTTCATTCATTTTCATTCTCATATTTTTTTTCATGTCTGCTATTTCATGATTTCTTTTAAAATGTACTTAATGAATACACTGAAAATTAATTATATAACCACACATCCGAAACAGGAATAGCCACAGACTCGGGCACAAAACCAGTGATGCAACCTCGCTAATTGTATAACATCACACACTCTAGACCTGAATTTCAACCTCATTGAAGTTGAGGTCCTTAAATTCGGAGTTGAGCTGCACGATTACTGACAAATGCGTGCACTGACTGGACAGGTCCACTCAATCTGTGTGGTTCTTTCCTCAAAAGACCATTTCAGACACCAATCTACATGGTCTTCACATAATCTGACCAAGATTATGTCTGGACTTTAAAAGAGACTGTGACCTCTGAGTTTGTTTCGGCCTTTCTTCTCAGAGTAGTCAGATAGGAAACGACGACCTCATCTAGTTTTAAAAATGTGATTGACGTGTAAAAGTGTTTGTACAAACCTACTTACAGAAATAAAATCATTTATCATTTATCATTAGACAAACTCACTAAAACTGAACAAGATTTTATTTAATTTTTATTTTTCAAGATTTTTTTTGTTTCTGAAAAAGGAACTGTAGCCCCAAAAAAGTAAGAAAGATAATTGTTTCCTTATATTTTTATAAACATTTCCTTTTGTTTGCACAACAGTACCTTCTTTTAATTAGGAAAATTTCATTAAGAATTACGTTTTTAAGGATTAATGTTGAAATTGCAATTTTAAGGCGTCTCCTTGAGTGAGGTTATATTTCTGACTAGCTTATGTCCACGGCTTCAGCCGCGTAGGTGAGTCGGTATCCCACAGGAACGTATTTCCGAGATAAATTAATATTATATCCTAACCCAGGTCATGGTCTACCTGTGTACCAAATTTTATCGAAATCCGTTCTACCGTGAAGGCGTGAAAAGGTAACAGACGGACAGATAGACAGTTATTTTCGCATTTATAATATTAAAAAGACATGAATAAAAACAAATGAAAACTCGGAAAAAATGCAATTAAACACACAAAACCTCAACACCATTTTAATCATATTACAACGTGAAAGGACGAAGTGTTTCAAAATATAACAATAACAATAGCCAGGCGACAAGGCGGCGTTAGTCACAAAGGCAGTAATGACGCGTCAGTAACACGCGACTACGCGGCATTGCGCGCGACAGCGCCACTACGCCCTGTACGCCACCACGCAAACGAAAGTCTAGATTGGAAAATTATATTTTGTTTGAAAATTAAATGAGGGGTTGTGACTTTGATAAACAATTTACAAAAACATTTCAGACAGTAATCTACATGGTTCTCACATGATGTTACCAAGAGAATTTCTGGACTTTAAAAGGGACTGTGATCTTTGGCTGCGTCCTATTTAAAAGCTATAGACAAACGTGTCAATGGCGAGACCATTGAAACGTTTGTAAATTGATGAGTTTTTGACAGATTTGCCATAGAAAATCTGTCAAAAACTCATCATTGTGGCTCCCTGGCCCCCTGGTTCATTAAATGTGACGTCTCGTAGCCTATAACCAGCGGACGATCAAGACGCTTCCAACTATACCTATTAATTTGTCAAATTGTGATGAGTCGTTCAGAAGATTCAAGGGAACATACATACATACATACCGATATGTATGTATGTATGTATGTTCCCTTGAATCTTCTGTCAAAATCATAACTCTCCTTTTTTCTTCGCCGTAGTCGGATAAATACTAACGACATTTCATTAATAGGTATGAGAAAAATACCTAATAAATAAAGTACACGACGGTTAGATAAGTGATTGTATCAAAAGAGATCCGTGCGACAGTCTCAACTTTTTCTCTGATGAGTTAATTAATTGAAGTTTCAGACTACCTTTTTGCTTTAGTCAGGCGATTTTGTTCACGGCAGAAGTAATTGGTAGCTAAGATGGAAGACTACTAACGAGGATGCAGTCTTTTTATTAATGAGTAGCAACCCGCTCCGAAAAGTCCGTGCGAAGCATGGACTTGACAAAACATCGAGATTTCTTAGTTATACAGGGTGTAAGGGTAAACAGTCTTGTCATTCAAACCATGACTTAAATATAAAAATAAATGACCGAAAACAACAAAAAAAAACGTTATTTTCATTAAAAGATTTTAAAAAGTTTCTATCCGACACCGTGCTCGCTAGCGAAACAGCTGACTAACTAACGGAGGGGTCGCGCTCGCGGCCGGTCAGGTCGCGTCCCGCACTCCCCGCCCGTGTTGAGACGCAAGTTCATTGCCCTAGCACATAGGGCAACGAACTTGCGTCTTTTGTGGAAAAATGTAGTTTAAAAAAAATGAAAAAAAAAGTTGTAATTTTCCATTGATTTTACGTTCTATAAATGAAACCAAACCACTGGTTGCAAGGTGTTTACCCTAACACCCCGTATGTTACGTGTTTATTATACACATAAACCTTCCGGTATAAATTCTCTAAATGATGGTGAAAACCTCATCAAAAGACACACAGATTAATACATACAGATTAATTTTTTTGCTAGATTTTTGTCTGGATTAGGATTTCAAATCATAAATAAAACTTAGTTTTTTTTTTACTGCCTCGTTGTTCGAGTGGTCCCAAGCGCTACAGCTACATGGATCTTAAACATAACTGGCGAAATGTGGGTGTACTATGGGTACACCTCAATCATAACACTCAGTAGGGGTAAACTCTATCTATGTATTTAGCCTTCAATGTGCCACTGTTTCTCCCTTTTCCACACAAGTCTGTCCTCTACAGTAAATAAAAATACTTTACCCACTACAAGACAGAATTACACACTACATTAACCGCTTAAAAAAACCAAGCTAACAGACCAAAGAATGTACTAAAAAGCAATTATCTCTTATTAAAACGCGCCTAGTCAAAAAGCCATCGAACAGCTTTTTACAAAAGTCTATAATTTTAATTACATTCAGTTGAAAAGTCTGAAAACTTCACAATTGTAAACTCTTCGCAGTTTGTTCGAGAATGACGAACAACAATCAATATTTGGACAAGTTGAAACTTGTTAATAAGTTCAAAGTATATAGATTGGGTGTCTTCATGATTATCTGGGAATGTGGGCGTTGTGGGAACTTCTTCTGGGAACTTCTATAGTCTGGGAAATGTAACATTTGGCGATAATAAAACGAAATCGTGTTATTGTCACTTGACCTCGTATACTTTAGATTTAGTCAATTGACCCCATATACTTTAGAACTTAAAGAACTAGTTAGTTAATACTATATTCAGAAATTAGACAAACTTTATCAATGTCTAACATCTTTCTTGTTATGACAACTGACGAAAGGATGACACTCAAAGCATCGAAGACTTCTAATATGTTTAGAATTTCCACCTTTCCACAGATACACGCTGCCAATCAAAGATCCTTCGTTTATTCTGAGCCTTTTTAATAGGCCATGACCAGTTCTTCAACGAAAACAAATAATTAACACCAACAGCCAGCCTCAAAATGCCTCAGTCAATCCTAGATTCCCGTAGGAGCTAAAAAATTCCATGTTCAAAACAAAGTGGTGTCAGTTCATGCAGAATTCATTCGATGGCGCAATGCTCTCTCCTGGGCTGCACAGAAGTGCACTGTGCATTTTGATCGGTATGTTTGCGAAATGGTGGTATATTTCCTAGGGCCTACTCCGGGTGAGTGCATTGGGCGATCAAGTGGCTTAGATGGAAGGATCAGTGAATTTGTTTAAGATGCCTCATGTCTTTTAAGACTGGTAATAATTGGTAGAAATGTGAAAAATCTGGATTCCGAGACGTTTGATTTTATGTTAAAATAAAAGTTTTTCGGCAAAAATACTCTCTCCTCCACACACTCCAAGTTAAAACACATTGTCAATTGAATAGTTCATGTGAATTGAAAAAGTCTCATTGGTACTTGCCCCAATTTGAATACCTAGTGCATGATAGGCGAGGGGCCATCAGACATTAATTAATTACTGATTATCACAAAATATACCAATTAAAAAGCATGTAGTTCTGACGGCTGCATCTCATTTCAGTTAATTACATATGCGAATAGGTATTATTGAATTTGACAGGTGTAATCTCCATCGACACGCATTTAATATATGGAATAGCAATTAACTGTAAATGCAAGCCAAAGAAAGTTTATAATTTCGAATTGAATTTGTTATTTGTTTGATTAAAAAAGTTTTAATTTCGTTATGAAAAGTTTTTAGACTCAATTTGCGCTTACTTTGACAAATTATGTACCTACCTACGTGATAATTCTTATGATTAAGATAAAGCAGAGCCTTTTATTATTTATAAGTACTAATATAATGCCCATGCTTCAGTCGTATGTTATATTCTATGGTTTCTAACCCAACTGCGGCGATGCCCAAAATGAGAATAATCTCGCCAAATTATCTAAAACACTGGTTTTTACTTAGTTTAAAATCTTATGCCTACAAGAAGTACATATTACAAAACTACCAAAAAAACGAAATAAAAGCTTGTTACAAAAAGCTTTAATTGCAAAAAATGAGATGATTGACAGACAGTAAACTTACATTTAACACAATTAAGTTTTCAAGTGTACATCACAATTTTGTATTTGACCGGTGTGGCGTATGATCTGCCGTGGGTCAACTGCAACGTTTCACTAAGATCATCTTCGCAACATGACAGTTTACACCATAATACGCCGCTCAACCATAATACGTACACTCAACACTCCCTTTATTTCTCATCCAAACGGAACACAAAGCAATAACATTCCTAGGAACCATAAAATTTCAACGCTTGAACGTCATAAATTCCGTAACTGAATAGGGAGCAAACAAAAAGGAATCTGTGCCAACAAACTATGCGAAAGTGTTCGCAACTCAAACACTTAATGATGACGTATGGCAATTCGTTGGCCATCACAATACGTGATACGTCAGAAGGTTGGAGTCGTAATAGAAAAACTTGGGTCGTTTGTGTGACCATTGCTTTGTTGGGCCTAGTTTTGGTCGAATTATTATAAAGAGATCTTCTTCTGAGCAGATAGTAATGACCACTGCATATTCTTCTTCTCTGAATGAGAAGATAGAAACCTAGACTTGGCTAGCAGTTGACTGGGGTAAAAATTTAAAACAACAAATAATGCTGGAGCTGGAGTATTTCTTTGTCTATATTTTCCCACTGTTGAGCAAGTAGGACAAAGCCCCAACTTCCAAATGCTTCCAGTACTATCCAGTTTTATAAAAAAAAAATCACGATCTGTCTCTCTCTTCCACGAAAACCTTAATTATTGTCAAAACATTTTACTCATGATAAGCGAGATGTGTTTTTAAGGAATGTTACGATTTCCGCTGTATCCTACAACATCACTATACTCGTATAGTATTAATCTCCCACAATCATAAAGCCATACCCTTATCACAATAGCTCTATAACTATTATGATAAAACCTATGACTTAGCCAGCAATACTTTCCTATCTAAAGTGTAATCTTTATAAAACTATCGATAGCTGCGTAAAACAGTATACGGCACTATTGGCTAGTCATCGCTTATAGTCGCCTCTAGCCTTTAGCAAGCGATAGCAACGACGAGATATAAAATTTATCTGCGATACGAAATCTGTAGATATAGAGTATTTTTATCTTCAACATCAGATAAGTTAACCAACACACGATGTTCTTATATCAAACAATATCTTCGCCCCCTATGAGTTTGTTTCAGCATTTCTTCTCAGGGGTAGTCAGATAGGCACTGTCGACTCCATCTTGTTTGTTTTTTTCATATGACGTGTAAAAGTGATTCCGTTATTCCTATTAATTTACAGAATAAACAATTTTTTTTCATTTCGTATATGTAACAAGCATGTCGAGGCGAAATTTTCAAATTCCGTGGTTATGCAGTTTGCAAACAGCCCATTTATTTAAACGTACCTATATTTGGTCGTCCATTCGCATCGTCGCACGATAACCGACAATTTCATCAAGGCTTTAGGCCGGTTACACATGGCCGACTTACTAGCGCAATTAAGCGGTGCGACTAGCGTGCTAAATCGCACTAAGTTGACAACGCTACAGTGTATAGGTACCTGAAGGATGAAGTAGTTTGGGGATATTGACAGCACTATCTAATTGGCCACTTGTCGACTGGCTACGCGATAAATCATGATTATGTCCTGCTATCTAATTGAGAGCAGTAGTGGCCCAGTGGTAACGGCCGCGACTTACGACTTGTAGGTCATAGGTTCGAACCCTGACAGGCGCTTTACTTTGTGTAAATTATTTCATCACCACTGCTTTCAAAACGGTGAAGGAAAACATCGTGAGGAAACCGGCATGTCCTAGCACCACAAATTCGAAGATATGTGCCTATATTGTTCTCACTGCTGGGACACAGGCCTCCCCTCTCTGTGAGAGGGAGTGGGCCGTAATCCCGCCACGCGGGTCCAGTGCGGCTTGGTACATGTCTTAGAATTTTGGTTCTAGGATAAAATATGCCGGTTTCCACACGATGTTTTCCTTTGAGAGCAGTGGTGATGAAAAATTTACACAAATTAAAGCACCTGTCAAGGTCCAAATTCAAACCTACGACCCACTAGTGGGCCACCACTGGTCTTCAGGATAAACATCCATTACGTTATGGTCCATTACCTCCTAGTTCAGTCATAAAATCCTAGTTCCCAGAAAAAGATAAAACGCACCAATTTCCTAATTAGTTGATACCAACATAAATACTACACAAAAACATTAGATACCCTTTGTTTCAGCAAGTGAAACTACCAAAGAATATGTTATTCTACTGCGGACTACTTCTTACAGATAATTCATGAAGATTTATTGTATCATTGAGTTTTATAGCCGAGACTTTTGCTCTGAGTACTGGCGAATATATCTTGTAGTTGATCTGAAGTGAAAACAGTGTGTCATCTGTGAATGTATTGGAGAAGACTGACATGGAGGAATATGGAGTGAAGAAAAAAGACAGCAGTGTGTAGTTTTTAGTTCAGAATAGAGACTTTTTCAAAATTTAATATACTGGACTTTTTGAACGTCAAAAATTACGTAAAACTTCCTTGTCTTAGCTGTGAAGAAGTGGCGTGACGAACTCTCCAGTTACGCGTCTGTCTTACAATGTATAAGTAAGTTCAGAAATCAATCAACTCATGCCTGATAACGTAGCAGTGTGTCTATAGGTTACTTCTTTAACCCTTGAGAGTAGGTATTCCATAAGCCGTGATAACCACACGAAAACAGAACAGACGTTGATGGTAGATCCAAGCTTGATGGCTTCTAGGTAGCTTGGTATATTTTTTAGTTGCAGCAACTAAAAATTTATTGCCATTTACAGAAACTACTTATGTTCATAAAACAAATAGTCTCTTGGTATTCTAAACAATGCTTTTAAGTGTAGTATGCAGTAGTAATCCTAAAATCAAAACATAATAAAATATATACAGCAACATCTTGGAATCTGCAAAATGCTAGTGCTCGCATTTTAGTTTACGTGATGCAGCTGGCATAATCTGACGTGCGGTCACTGTCAGTCAGAATGTAGCTTTGCGTACATCGTAATGTAATATTTTGTAAATCTGACCTCCCTTTACACCGCATACACATGGTGTATTAGAATTATTTTGGAACGAAATTCTTTATCCCAAACGTTATACTCTACACACTTGGTGAATGAGACCTAGACCGAAGAAAGTGATTTTGACCGTCACGACACTTTTTTCATAATTTATTTACTCTCAAACTTTTTTTTTTCATTGTGCCTATTATCACTACATATTATACAAGTAATAATAAAAAAAACAAGTAATAAAAACTAAAACCCAACTACGACTTAAAATGTATAAACAAGACACCACAGAGAGACAAATTAAATCCGGAGTCACACGTGTTAGGGCATAAATCGAACAGATTACGTGTGACTCCGGATTTTTAATTTGTCTGTCTGTGGTGTCTTGTTTATACCTTTTAAGTCGTAGTTGGGTTTTAGTTTTTACTACTTGTTTTTTTTTTAAATTCTTTTGGGGTTATAATATATATATTTTTGAAATGTGCTTATTAAGCCCTTTCATTTGGTACCCAACATAGTACGATTAAACCATTTTTTTTTTAAGTTCCTCACTTTATGTCCTCTAGAGGGCGCCATTTTTAATTTAATGTGACTTCACATAGCCTATAACCAGCGGACAATCACGACGCTTCTAACGATACCTCATTTGTGAAATTATGATAAGTGGTTTGGAAGATAGGAGGGAACAGATGAACATACATACATACATACCGGTCAAAATCATAACCCTCCTTTTTTCTTCGCCGTAGTCGGGTAAAAACTAAAACCCAACTACGACTTAAAAGGTATAAACAAGACACCACAGACAGACAAATTAAAAATCCGGAGTCACACGTAATCTGTTCGATTTATGCCCTAACACGTATGACTCCGGATTTTTAATTTGTCTGTCTGTGGTGTCTTGTTTATACCTTTTAAGTCGTAGTTGGGTTTTAGTTTTAATTACTTGATTTTTTTTTCAATTTTTTTTTTCAAGACCTTTTGGCCCACTTACTACTTACTGTATGCTTATGTCAAATACACAAAAATCATTAGTTATTAACATTGTTTCCATTACTCAAGTCCAAATATCGAATTCCTTTACCTACCAACAAAAAGTTTTGAAATAAAATGATACATTACACGTCCTGGTTAACGAGCACATTTTACGAGTGCATACAAAATGAGCTGTTATGCACGACACCAATACTACTTTTATATTCCATAAAAAAGTTGAAAAACTTCACTAAAAAATTTAAACCTCCCAAAGAGCAACGAACACCCTTTATATATCACCGCGGCATTACGTGACCGTGTAACACACGGCCTAACATTAAATAAAACACCCTGTATGCAGTACAGTGAAAAATAAAATTGGTTTACGACGCCAGAGCAGGTGATAGTACAGTGGGTAACACTCAATAATGCAGTCCAAACCAAGAGCTGTATGCAGTTTGCCCGGGCAGAACACCACGTCCTTGGAACGTCTGTGGCTCGTAGGGAATGTATTTTATTTCCTGGTTAAGTTTAATATGCAGCTGGTATCAAAGAGTTGGGAGATCAGGGGGCCTAGACAAAATCCCTTTTCTGTAAGCGTTAACGCCAACGGAAAGATCAAATTGTATGGAGTTGACAGCAGCAGTCATGTGACATCTCTAAAGCTAATGTCAACTCCATACAATTTGATCTTTCCGTTGGCGTTAACGCTTACAGAAAAGGGATTTTGTCTATAGCCTCTGGGGGCTTAAAACGGCCACTTTGGCAGAACCATATTAGGAAAATATTATGAATCATCGTAAAATGTCACATACTAACAATTCATAATTTATTGATCTGCGTGCAATCAAATTACGAAATAATTCATCTGTTTGACAGTTTTCTATGGAGATTCGTAAAATGGTCCTCAAATTATGAATTGCTTTTGTGTCTAATTAGAGGAATTTCTAATGACAGCTGGGAATTCAGGAAATTAATTGCTTTTAGAGGAATTGCTAATGTGGCCCTGTTAGGCCCCCAGAGAATCATTTATGCTACGATATTTTCATCTTAAAAACCTAATCTACTCTTTAATGACAAGAAAAAGTATCAGTGTGTTTATTCAGTAGTGCAATCGAAGGGATTTTGGACTCACAAAATCTTCCTTTGGTATGTTTGCATTATTTACGTTCATACGTCCACAATATATACAATCTCAACGCATCACGTACATGCATTATAACTTCAACATTCTTACTATTTCTTACATTCGAACAAAAACATTCAATCTCGCCCCGTCCCGTACTATTAAATACAACACTAGTACAAGACGTCGCCAGTTCGCCTCACAATATCTCGGCCTACTCGCAGAATATATAAAAACGCAAATTTCAACAAAAAGCAGTCGTTCGTCGCGACGGCAAGTTTCCACTGCGGTGGCTTAAACTTGTTCGTTGGAATTAGTGTTGGGACGATTATATAAATCCCGGGACCGGGATTTAAAAAGTACGGGACTTTCGGTTACGTGATGAGCGAAGATTAAGCAATGTCATGTACTCATGACATGTTGCTGCGTTTATGAATTTTTGAACAATAAAACAATAAACGAATTCATTATTTTTACTCAAAATTTTCAAACCATTGAAGCTTCAGTTTGTCTCACGAAAACTAAATGTGAAAAATAGAATGGGGTTATGAATGACAATGATGTGCATTTTGTATGGAAATCATTTTCTAACTGATAAGTGTTTGAATCATTTTCTAAGACATAAATAAACAGCAACACATTCCGTTACATAAAACCTAACATATCCCGGGTTTACGACCTCTACAGCCACTAATCCCGTGATTACAAGCGCACGTACCCACACTAGACGGAATCTTCATTTTTTTAGCCGCGGTCGGCTAAATAAAGGGCCAACTTTTAATGGAGGCAGGCTATCGGCTAAAACTGAGAGTCATCGGGGCTGTAACGAGTTTCCCCGGGCATTGTTGTGAATGTGTGAGACAGAAACTGGTCTTTTGAGTACGTGACACCTAACTTTAGTAATTACTGAAAAATGGTGGCATTTTCAGTATGTATGCAGTAGATTTAGTTTTCATTTAGAGATTTATCTATAGATCTTCTACGCTCAAATCAGCGTAAACTATGCAAACACGAAGTGAAATCGGCACCGTTTATAATAGCAAAATAGATCCATTTTGTGAACCAACATAATATAATAGTATGATCAGCCTATAATGTTCCCACTGCTGGGCAAAGGCCTCTTCTCACACAGAGAAGGTACGAGCATTGAGCACCACGATTGCTTAAAAAAGGGTTGGCCATTTCTGACTTTTATCTTAATCCATACTAATATTATAAATTTGAAAATAACTCTGCCTGTCTGTCTATCTCTCTGTCTGTATGTTACCTTTTCACGCCTAAACCCTGAACGGATTTCGATCAAATTTGGCAAGGAGATAGATGGCATCCCGGGGAAGGAACTACTTTTTATCCCGGTATTCCCGCGGAATTGAGACTTACGCCGGTGAAACCGCGGGGCACAGCTAGTTGACTATAAGTCCAGGTTTCCTCGTGGTGTTTTTCCTTCACCGATGTCAGTAATGTCCGAAATAAACTCAGACCGACAAAATATTTGGAATTTATCTTATCAAATACTAAAACAGCCGGCGGGATACACATTACTCCATAACGCTACATAGATACATATTTATTATTTATTTATTTATTATTTGATTAGACACACTAGCAGCTATTAGCTGATGCGTGTGTATCATATAGCTTGGAGATATTTACATATGTTCTTGCAAAGGGTAGTGCCGGTTGTCTAAGTTAAACCTCCCGCCTATAAATAACGAGGGTGCTATAACTGACGCAGTTTAGTGCACACAACATTATGTTCTGCGGTTAGTCGAACACTTGCAATATCTTAGTAGTTATCGACATCGAAATCTATACCTATGTACTAAATTTGGCAAGTGTGGCATCTGTATATATGACATGAAGCCCATGCCCTCATCTGTTATGTCTACACCAGTGATGATAGTCAAGTATCTACCTCCACCTTAGGTACTCTGGGCACTCAAGCCAGCTACCAACTTTGCTAAAACCGGTTGTTTTACCCCGTTTGATGGATTTTACGTTACGTATAAAGATTTATTATGTTTAGATGAAGCACAGACTAAGTATAAAAAACCTGCTGGATTCCGATAGGTTTAGATTTGCGAATATCCAAAAATTTCGTATAAATAATGGCTGTGTTTTTTTATTGCGTTGATTTAAAAGCTCCTTTTTTATGAGCTTCAATAGACCGTAGACCTACGGTCTACGGTCTTTGGTCTACGGTATTTGATATTAATTTAAATTTGATACCTCCACGCGTTTCTGAGAAAAAGGTTCTTGACAGGCAGACGGACGGACGGACAACAAAGTGATCCTATAAGGATACTGTTTTTTTATCCTGTTGAGGTACGGAATCCTAAAAATAAATCATAATGTAGGCATATTAATTATTAAAGCAACATTTACAGTTGGTGTAAAATAAGCTTCAATGTTAAAAACAAATGAAAACACTCCCTTTTACTGATTTCCCGGTCATTCCCATACAAACCACAAATGGAACAGAACGACAGACGAAGATGTTCATTATCTATTTATGGAGTGTATAAAAGTAAACGAATAAGATATTGGTCCTTATGTTAAAGTTTTAGCGCCGCCTTCCGTCACCTGAGATTGCAAACCTACTTACTGATTTGTTTAGACAATAGTATATTGTAGATGTCGTTTAGAATAGTTTAAGTTATGATGAGGCTGATATGCCATTGTGGATAAAAAGCCTCTAATAAAATTAAAGAAAATAAAAAAATACAGAACAACAGACGGCCAAAGACAAAAAGGACCATTTTCCCATGCACTTCAAAGTGATTTCTACTGGATAGCCATTCAGGATACATCCAGGATGTCGAAGCTTTCATCCCTTTCCATCCAGCAATACTGGCATACAGGGAATAAATGATATACCACAGTAAAGAAATAAGACTACGATTTGTAAAAAAGCATATTTAATCAGACTGACAGAATTATTTATGTGAGGTGAGGCGAGGTCTTGGTGAAAGATGAGCGAGGTTAGCGCGCTCTTTTGTGTCAGTTCAAGCTTCATCATCTGCCTATCCTTTTCCCAACTATGTTGAGGTCGGCTTCCAGTCTAACCGGATGCAGCTGAATACCAGTTTAAGCTTGAGCCATTTCTACTAGTACTGTGTCTAAATAATACATCTTATTTCGAAACAGCATATTCTTCCTGAATAAACTGAAGTTATTTAAAAAAACACGCTTTTCCTTAATCTATTAGGTTTTATTGTATTAAACTTTCAAACCCAAAAATTTACTTATTATGTTTTTTACATCATCTTACTTTGTTGTCTCTGGTCTCTCTCTCTGGAACTCTGGTCATATTATATATTCCCAAACGATGTAAAATGAAAATAGGCGTCGAAACTGTTGATGGTGATGGAAATAGGTACTAACAATAAATGAATCAAGTCAATATTACAGTGTAAAGCAACGCTTTGTGGTGACGTAACAAGTGATAATATTCGCGCTATAGTATTAAGCCATCCCCGTCGGCTATGCAGTCCTTTGTAGTAAAGGACCTTACTTAATTAATAGGAAACACTTTGACGGACGCGTTTGAGTATCACGTGTCCATATTACGATAATATTGGTCGGGAGTTCCCTTTGTGGACAGTTGTGGACACGTAACTATAAGCCACAAAGCATGAGAGATTACTGACATGGATTTCGTAGAATTTTGTAGGAAGCCGTATTGGGGTACGGGGTTCGGATAATTATTTTGAAAAATAAAAGGGTATCAGGGTTTTTGACTGAAACCTAATGCAAAAAAAACACTAAAACCCTTAGTTTTACCTAAAAGCCAAAACCAGAATATTACAACCAGTGATTTGGAAAAACACCTACTACACTACATCGTTACGCTGAAAATGCTTTGAAAAACTCTTACAAAACCTCATCAAAAATCGACAGCTCATCTTTCAGTGGCACCTTGCCTTAACCCCGTTATCAGGACATTTCAAATGTACTTATTTACGTCAGAATCTCGAAGTATAAGATAAGTTACTACGTAAGGGACCAGTAATCCCTATTTGTGTTTCATGAAGGCTGTACAAGGTTGCTCGGGCCACATTCCGGCTTTTCTGGTTAAAAGCTCAAAATCATATTTCAATTAGAATGTCGGTATTTGGAAAGGTAATCGTTGGGAGAGTTTAAATAATTATGTTGAAAAGAAGGAGTATTTACTCTTTTCTATGTTCCAAAGAATACTTTTGCCAGCCTATCATTATTATTTTATATAACAACTAGCTTCCATAAGACGATAAAAAGTACCATATGTCCTTCCCCAGGGAGCCATCTACCTCCTTGCCAAATGTCAAAATCCGGTCAGTGGTTTAGGCGTGTAAAGGTAACACACATCCAGAGTTACTTTCGATTCCAACTAATATTATAAATGCGAAAGTGAGTTTGTTTGTTTATTTATTTGTTTGTTACGCTTTCACGCTAAAACGGCTGAGCAGATTTGGACGAAATTTGGCACAGGGGTAAACCATGACCTGGAGAAGGATATAGGATACTTTTTATCCCAATATTCCCACAGGATCGAGACTTATGCGGTGGAAACCGCGGACACAGCTAATAATATTTAATAGACGTAAAATTGATTGCATT
The DNA here is from genome assembly GCA_947363905.1 of Lithophane semibrunnea. NCBI lineage: Eukaryota > Metazoa > Arthropoda > Insecta > Lepidoptera > Noctuidae > Lithophane > Lithophane semibrunnea. The sequence goes on from OX376195.1 coordinate 17,817,373, forward strand.
TTGTAAGAGGTAATGTCCGGAAGTCCTGATCCGATTATAAAAACTCATTCACTGATAGAAAGCCGAGTGCCATTTTGTATTTCTTACTGGCTTCTTCCACATTGGGCAAAGTCGCGGGCAGAAGCCAGTAAGAAATAAAAAAACGTGTGCGGTCTGGGGGACTCCCATCAGTTCCGTCTCACGTATGATTGTAAACAAAAACAAAAACTTATGACACATGAAACTTGAGAGTTTGAGACCTAAAACCGACTTTTTACCCGACTGCCCCAGAGGGAGGGTAATGTTTTTTTTCGAAGTTTCTTTTACATAGCATTGACTGTTTTACCCACCCACAGACGCGCTTTTAATACAGAGCCATCTAGTATCTATATACACCAGTGTGCGATAACTTTATGAGAACTTCGAAAAACGTATACTAGATGGCTCTGTATTAAAAACGCGTATTAAATTCACACTTTCTCTCTGTCTCTCTCTCTGATATATTATTTATAATCAAAAGAGACTACTCATCATTCTGAATAACTTTTTCTATGGGACCAACCTTGAAATCGCGAAAAAAGAATCAGCTGTTCCCTACATTTTTTTGAATAACTTTCTATGGGACCAACCTTGAAATCGCGAAAAAAAATCAGCTTTTCCATACATTTGTGTTCACTTAAGAGAGAGAGAAAGTCGCATGGAGGAGGGGGCATAATGCTTTTTCCTTACGTGACAATTTCTACCAGTCAACTCCTATCGTACACCAATGTTATTGACATTTAGGGTTTTATCTACTCTTACACGTTTAGGGGCTATATTCCTGTCAATAACTTGTATCGTCCAAAGTAGTTTATGTGAGAGGCTTTGAGGACCACTAAATACTAAAGCATAAATCAAAAACCATAAAACATGACCTTGGCTGGCTAAGAGGGCATCAGTTACAATGAATAAAGATTTTTTACAAAGCAAACACCATCAATAACATTCGATCAATCGCCCTTTTTAAAGCACTTCCCTTTAACCGTTGAGCCATTATAGTTCATGGTGCTCTCATCCATTATGGGAAAATACTCCGCCATGGTAAAATTTATGGAGTCAATATCCTATGGTGAACAATGCAAGTTAAAAGAGCTCTAAAGACATCGTGTTTTAAATCCCGTTTCACATGATAAAGTTTGGGGCAGTAGGTAAAGTTGAACGAGTCCATGTGAAAGGGCTGGCATTAGAATGATGGATAAAGTTATTGGAGTTTTGTAGGAGTACAAAAACATTATCCAAAAAACATATATTTAATCAGCAATATTGGTAGTGATAGATTGTCCCCTTCCAGGCTCAGCACTGCACAAAATCAAAAGTAATTTATTCAAACTAGGCTGAGCACCAGCACATTTTGAACGTCAAAATTACGTAAGACAGTCCCCCAAAACGCCCGCACTTCACCACTTCCTAGTGTTTTAGCTGGAAAGAAGAAGTGGCGCAAGAAACTCCCCAACAGGACCATATCCTAGCTGTCATATTTGATACAATAAAAGACTTTGATGAAAACCTTAAAATACGAACCAGCAAGTGCATTAATGGTTTGCTCTTACGACTCTATCCCGACGAACACAAGAGAAACTATGACAATGACAAAAATAACTTATTAATCCAACCTAAATAAACTTGACCTACTGTTTTGCACTGTGGCATCTCGAAGCGGGGCCGGAACAGCCAATCAATCACTAGCTGACATAATGACGTCATCCATTATCAATTATTGACAGTACACGGATCGGATGCCGTCCGATTTTCCAAGTTTTATGCCTTACTTCCCCCTCCCCCCTCAACCCCCACCCTCTGTCCCCCTCAGCGGCTCACGATTGATCATAGTTCGAGTGGATTCATGGCATCCATAATCTGAGTTTTAGAAACTGGGTTTTTTAGGATAATATTGTGATATTTTATAAAGAAAGAAAAAAATATATATACGTGAATCACAATTTGCAGACGGTTATTGGAGTTCATACATAGATGTATGCAATGACCTAATCCCCTTATCTTTTTTAAGAAATTACATTTTAAAACTCCTCTCAAAAATTCTAAGAACACTGCAAAACTAATTCAAACGCGAGGGTTAAATTCAAACTGACCTAAGCATTATTTTACTATAATAAATTTTCTCAAATTACACATCGGTGCCCGTTGAACGCAGAGACTAAAATGTTATAAGTTACATTTTGAACTCCAGCGGCACGATGGCATAAAAGGCACGCTGCCAAGAGGAGTGCTGCTCATCTTTTAGAAGACATTCAGCTTTTTAAAAGCACCTTATGTAAGACATATATATAGGAGTGGACATATAGAATTGATAATAAACGATGTTTTAGAGGATTACTAAGTTTTTGTTACTACTGGAAGCCACTGTAACATTTTAAATTAATTTCACTGGCAATTTACCAAACAAATTGTTGACTTATAAACTGAATTTAAAAAACAAACTGTTGTCAAGCAAGACGCTATGGCTATTACTACTTCAAGAACACTGTACCAAAGAGAAAAACATATTACATAATGATGACACTGGGTGGGATTGGCACTGTAGTACCTATAGGTACCTCTAGAAAAACATCCCTGCTCTAAACCAAATACATGCCTGACCTAAAGGAATAATTACATCCAAAATATATTAACTCCGCTTTAAACCAGGCTGCAACAACGCAAGCCAGTTCGTCAAGCAACCGAATTTATGTACATTAAAGGTGCACAGTTCCAGTTTACGCCAGATTTATCCGGTTCCATCCGGTACGGGCCGGCCCGGGGCGGTATTTAACACCTCATTCCCGCGGTTGAAACAAGTTAGCGGGGAGTTGCTTACGATCTCGCCAACTGAAATGTTTGTTGTGAAATTTAAATCTCAACTGGTTGGCTTTTCGGCAGTGTATCGGGGATGAGTTTCTGCGCGGTTTAGTTGGTGATTTATAATTTGTCAGTTTGTCCCAGCAGTTGAACTGATATCCGCCATGTTGGTCTCAGCGGATTACCTGTTATTTTTTGGATAAAACTTTGCCATTCACAAGTTCTCATTATATGAACCTACTTGCATCTCTACTGCACAAGCAGTTAAATCCAGTGTCGATTAACCTTTTCGTATAAGTAAGAGTTATAATTACTGGTAAAACTAAACCAATTCACAGGTGACTCCTCACTCCCTTGCTGGCGAAAGGATTACAACATGGCGAATTCCTACAGTAAACCTCGAGTCAAAAGAATATTAATTTCAATTTCCAAAATATGCATTTTATATAATATATTAAACTGCTACAATAATGCAGAGCGTATATGATACATTTCTACATTTCCCATTTTAGTACATTAAACCCAGTACCAGAAACGGCAGTGATTCCAGCAGCTTGAAGCGCTTTAAGGCTCTTACATACTGGGGCGATTCGTCGCGCGACGCGACGCAACCACATTGTTCGCCGTGAAGTTTTCTCAGAAATTGTTTTGTTAAAATTCGAGTCGCGCGGCGAATCGCGCCAGTATGTAAGAGCCTTTATGCTTTAACAGCGTCCCTTTGTCTGATTAACGGTTCCCCCATATAGGTGGATAGGTGTAGGTACCAACTTAGCAACGATCGCTTTGAACGAGAATGCTGGTGCAGACTGGAATTAAATGCAGAGGAGGTCCAAATCAGGCTTAGATGTTGCACATTCAGAAATTCCTCATTTATCTGACAAGGAAGCTGCTTTTTATTATTAAGAATGACGTTTTTTAGGTAAAGTTACCGTACTAGATTAGTAAGTAAAATAATTTTTACTGAAAAGTACAACTACACCAATTTATACCGTAAGGCACCAAATATGTTTCCAATTTGGGCAGCTCATGAAAATGTTGCAGCAGTGGAGCAGTGGTGGCCCAGTGGTAACGGCCGCGACTTACGAGTTGTAGGTCGTAGGTTCGAACCCCGACAGGCGCTTTACTTTGTGTAAATAATTTCATCACCACTGCTCTCAAAACGGTGAAGGAAAACATCGTGAGGAAACCGGCATGTCTTAGAACCAAAAATTCGTAGACATGTGACATCTACCAACCCGCACTGGGCTCGCGTGGTGGATTACGGCCCACTCCCTCTCATAGAGAGGAGGCCTGTGTCCCAGCAGTGGGAACATGGGAACGTGGGCTGATTATGTGTGTGTGTGTGTGTGATGAAGGCTATCCTTTACTGACAGTCCTGCCCCTTGTGTCATTAGATTGCGTATGATACTAGGGGACAAACTTGAACATCCGCAGATATTAGTAATATCCCTGAACCGGTCAATCGAAACTGCTTTCCAAGAAGCGTGCAACAACATTTACGTAACGATCAAACATGTCCTGCAGGCGTAGCATGAGCACCGTTTTGTCGACGGAAGAGTAGACAAAAATGACGTTTCCTGTAGACAGTAGACAGTACGAGACGGCAGCAAAATAGAAAGAGTCAACTGCACTTATTACGAAATTCACTCTTTTACATAATTCGACTCAGAATTCTTTGTTTTGTCATAGGATTTATCGGTTGTCAGTGTGATTTTGACAGTAAGGATAGAAAACTTTCTTCCGAAATAGTCTACATATAAAAAGACCTAGACAAAGATCGTTAGAAATGAAAGACAAAATGACAGATTGTAGAAAGATTTCTACGGTGGATGTCAAAAATGAAGAAACGAACTGTCACTTTGTATAGAAAAAGCTATGTCTATTCTTCGTAGAGACAGAAAGCGCCATGCTACGCCTGCTGCCTGGCTCTCAACACATGTCGTAGTTGTAGATAAACAAGTCGCACTATTAGCTACATACAAATATTTATCTATACATGCATATCTGAATAGTGAGTCAGCAATGTTTGCTCGGCAAGATGCCATCGTGTACGATTGATTTTACGGACAAATGAAAAGGCATCAATGTTCTGTGAAGGCAAATATAGTCGGTCATTTTGGTTGATCATCTATGAAGAAACGGCAAATACATGGTATAAAAACACCCATCACATAGCCGTCAACTACGCATTCTGTACAACAAGTTAAGTAACTTTGCACAAAAATAATTGCTGGGAAACGACTTTTATTTATGGTGTTAAAAATCGCTGTTGAGGGTAATGTGCAACGTAACGCACGCAAAATATTGTGTTTATAGTGCATGGAATGGTTCAAGGTTCGTGGAGGTATTTAAACTAAAATTAAGTAATAACATTTAAAACTTGCTTTTTTTTTCTTAAAAAAACGTCTGAAAAAGTTGGAACGTTGACCTTCAATCATGGGCGTACCCAGCTTCTGGCCTAGGGGGGGCCAAGTCAGATTTTTTAGGTCCGATCGTCCGCGGCTGTTTTGTCATACACACTACACAAAAACACCCACATGAAACATTAGGTATATGTAGTGTAGTGTGTAGGGCAAGCAGCCTACCGAAGACTCCCTACCGAAGATTACCTTTATTCGCGCGCGGTTTTTTGGCAATTGCACCGTGCCTTTTGCCAGTGTCTACTGGGCGGTTTATATAAGCTAGAGCATAAGGCCCCGTTTACACTTTGATTAGTAATTAGGCGAGTTCATACATGTTCCGCGAGATTTCCAGAGGGGGGCAGCTGCCCCCCCTGCCCCCCCCCGGGTACGCCCATGCCTTCAATCAAAGAAACCAGAAGTTTCCCAGGTATGATGGTCCACAGCAAAAAATTATCACAATGAGGGGAATAACAAGTGACTTTCGGCTTCGTTAAGTGTCTTTTTACACCCGTTTTTAATGTGATTCTGCTAAAGTGACCGTTTTAAGCCCCCAGATGACATTAAAAACGCCGCTAGGATAGACTGGATGTGGAGAACGCAGAACTAAGTGCTGTGGCACAACTTGAGAGATTAATGTCCAGCAGTGGACACTGATAGACTGAGGTGATTAATTGATGATAAAACCGGGTTGCTCGGAAGAGTAACCTGTCGTGAGTATCGTAATGATTTTAGTAAAAAATTCATCATTCGCATCGATAATTCGATAATTACACCTAAATAATGCTATCCAGAATCGCTCTGAATGCTGGCCCGAATAACTTCAGCTCAAAATCAAGGTAGCCAGTCAATGGATATAATTATTATGGCTATTATTTTGAAACAGTTGACATTTTTGACAGTTGAAATTGAAATTATTGACATTGTATGATATTAATTGGAATTTATAAAATTGTTTAAGGTTAATTGGGAATTATGACATAGATTTTTAATGATAATTTTGCATGCCTGAACTGGTGCAACACAGTGGACGCCGCATTCACTTGACATCCAGAAATGTATGATTATGTACTGTGTTGAGCAATAAACGTTTTTGAATTTGAATTTGAATTTGAATTTCTTCTTGAATATCAAGAGAATATAATACGAGTATCATTAATAATGCAGGATGGAATATGTGAAAAAATAAAATAATATAGCTAAGAGGGAACTGAATTTTAATTATGATAACTGTGTTTGAAAGAAAAAGGCATTCAGCGTCCCCCAAATTTTGGATAAGGGCAGGAGAATGATGATTATTATCACTGACGTTCCTCATGATTACAATTTGTGGTTTCCTGTTTTTGCCTACGAAACCTGCTATTTTATAGGAGCTTTTTTCAACGTAAAAGTAAATAACAGCTGTTTTTACCCTGACCGGCAAAATTAAAATATAACGAAGGTAAAGTTCGGAGCTTACACTTCAGCCAAGCGGACGTGGCGCTGCATAAGTTACCAACTCGAGTACACCTTCCAAAAAATGCCTAATTTTGAGTGAAAGTGCAGGCGTATTAATAACTAAATTACCGTCGTTGCAATTTTATTGTTTTGGACTCTCTCATAATTGGAGAGATCAACAAGAATACAGCATTAAAAGAAATGTTAAAACTTATTTTATATATAAATAACATTATGTCTACTTTATTTTTAAATGAGAACAAAACAGCAAAATGAGTTTGGATACGCGTTTTGTAGTTTTTATTTATACATAACAATTTACATAAGTATATTGTGTTATCATGATATGAAAAGGTGGATCGCAAGTTGGCCCTCACTTGTAATGGATGCTTACAAACTGCAAATTTTAGATTGCTGCAGTTGGCATTCATCCCAAACGAACCACACTTTTTATTCACAACAAAGATAACGTCAGCGTGCACCACACCAAAATCTAGTGTCAAAACATTTGAGGCATCGCAACCCACCTCACAATGGAGCTCGTCCACTCCTCTATACAATTAATTCACGAGTTTTATCACCACGCTGCATGTCCCACTAATCCGGCCCCATTGTCCACTATGATATACACAGAGCAGGCTTAACAGCACAATGTCGCTGCTGACAACATTAGCTAACTGAATTAATAGTTTGTCATTGGTTGCAATTAACCTACACTGTGACATGCCGGTTGATGTGCTGTCCTCTATTGTTTCGCGGGTCTGGATTAGCGCATGCTAATCATGGGCTTGTTTGAAAATGGGCAGCTCCGATCTACCTTGGAATTGAGGCCTTTGTATTGCTGTAGACATGAAAATCACAGTTACGGAGTACCAGAACCATAATTCCGTGACACACTTTGAATTATATATTGCTAATGCATCCATACTAATATACTAATTATACTAATACTAATATTATACTAATATTAATATATACTAAAGTTAAGGTACGTACATGGATGGGTGACCATCTTTACATACCGAGACTCCTCCGTGTCTCGGAAAGCCCGTTAAGCCGTTGGTCCCGGCTGTCATTCGTGGATCTTTTACATTCGTTACGGGTTGTCAGAAGCCCGAAAGTCTGACAACCAGTCTTGCCAAGGGGTATCGTATTACCAACTAACTGGGCTATGGAGGTCAAATAGGCAGTCGCTCCATGTAAAATACTGGTATTCAGCTGCATCCGGTTAGACCGGAAGCTGACCCCAACATAGTTGGGAAAAGGCTAGGCAGATTGACTAATATATACAAAAATTCGTCTGCACAACAACGTAAATAGCTCAATGGACGTGGGTGAACTACAAAATGAAATTCATTGCGATCAGTTGTCCTTTTCTGTGTGTTACGTAATCACCCCGCAGGACAATAATTGGATTTCATTGGCACAGAAATAATAACATTTTTTCAATTTAATTTCTAATAATATTAAACTTAACAATGTGATAAAAAATCTACTTTTTGCGGCGCCGCGCCGTAGTCGGGTTCCTACCTAATAAACTTCTCATACTACCCCAACAGAATGACAGTTCACTGACATCAAATCCTAGTCAGTCAGTAAGACGCACGGTATCAAGGTTATGTTATGCCCTAAAACCTAATAGTACATTCCTATGCATCCAGTCACATAAAAAAACAATAATACTTCCAGTACAAGTAAAACGATTGATAAATAACAGTAATTCTCTGAATGTTGGCAGCACTGGTCAGTTTAAAGAGGGGGCGTGTCCCTGCGTAGGCTGTATCTTGTTAGACTTGGACCTCTGCCCGCTGGTAAAAAAGATATTTGGAAGAAATATATCCGGCTAGCTTGGAGCAGTGGTTGAGGCATACATTTTTTGTGCTAATCGTAGCAGGTTTGATGTTCAGAGCGCACGTGACATATTTCTATAAGCAATGCTTGTTTTTGACGTGTTTTATAGGAGCTTGAGAGAAGATATAATATGTAGGTGATGAAAAAAAAAACAATTCCAGTTTTTCTTTTGTTTTTTGTTTTAAAGAATTTCATGGATAAGAAGATTGACTATTAGGGCTATTAATTACTTAATTAAGAACATGAAAATAAAAATATACAATTTTTGAAAAAAATTCATGATCTTAAAAAGCTTAAATCTTAAATCTTTAAAAAAATAAAAGCGATAAGGTAACGTTTACATAATAATTAGAAACTAACAAAAAATACAGTCGTATCAAACCAAAAATCATTCGTGATTACACATCAAATAATACCAATGAAAGGAAAATAATGCTGGGAACACATTAGTGGTCTTACATGCACTCACAATGGAGCCATCGATCAACGTCGGGAAGCCATTGTATTGATAGCTGGTTCACTGCCAGCCCCCCTGCCGCCATGCCGTGCTTGACGAGAAAAAATAGCCGCGAAGAAAGTGTGGCTATGGTTTTGTAGGAAAATCGAGGAGAAAAGCTCTTTTCTATTAACTTTGACCAATGTTTTGTGCGATTTACTAAATAAACAACGTCAGACTAGAAAAAAAAATTGTTTCTTTTTGCTAAACAACAATTTATTGTTAACGAAGCTCAAGCAAAGACGTCCGCAATATACAGATCTTGTTGACGAGCAAAAATTTTGCATTTCGACATGAGCTGGTACACACGGCTACACATCAAGCTATACATTTCCAGTTTAAGCTGACCTCGCATTGTACGGAAATCCTATACAATGTGAGATCAGCATAAACTGGAAATTTAAAGCTTGATGTGTAGCCGTGTGTACCTATACAGTTCTTGTAAAGCTCGTGGCAGCTCGTCCTCACGTGAGAAGAAGGAATTGTTTCTTAAAAGGGTGAAATAAAGCAGCATAACCATTCTACTCGGCAAGATTTTGACTTCATAGTGCTGACCGTCCACTCAAGTTTCTAATTTCGATTCAAAAGTTGCATTCAGCCTTATCGATACTCGCAAAAAAATTGATTTTGGAAAAATATCCATTATGTAATGTACTGAATAAAAACTCTGTGGTATAATTTTCAGGAATTACTTATTTTTTAAATTAATAATGCTATTGATAAGTAAAGTCACATTCAAAAGTTCGTCACCATATGGGTCGTTTTTGTATGCTCATTGCACGATAGAATCTGCTTTACCGACTCAGCATTATATAGTCCGTCTTAAACAATGGATGAATTCGTCAAATAATTAAATGATAATATGTTAATCGCCCTTGTACTAGAGTTAGAATTTACAAAATCTACCACTTTTATGTTTTTTTGGCCATCACCACTGTCATCAAAAGGTAACTTCATAAAGTGACGCGCTTATTATGAATAATTATGATTAAATAGCGTTGACATACTTATGAGCTTTTTGGTCAACTCTTTTAAATAACGCACACTCTTAAGATTTGGTGGATAGCATAATAAATATTTACTTAATCAATTTAGGGTGTCAGTCGTCATTCAAAGGTCTAAGTGGACCCACTACCGAGGTGGCGGCGGCGGCTGAGGTTCGTGTGATCGGGTCCAATCGGGCGTGTTTCCGAATTTAACTTCCATGAAAATCGAGCTCTACATAATTCGAAACTTTATTGAATCAGCTACGAAACATAATAACAATAACAGAAAAACATTAGACATAATCTAAAATTAAAATAAATAATCTAAGACCCCGTTCAGAAGGCGTCAATCAATAAAATATTTTACTGATAATGATGAACTTTGGCATGAACTTTGGCTTATCATAGCAGTTTTACACTGCATTTGTTTTTAACCGTATTAACAGTGAGATTGGAGTGGACGATTGATACCAATATTTTACAGTAAAATATCGTACAAGACAGCGCCATAAATGAATTACTGTTCAGGAGAAATAATAATATACAAAAACTGACTTACCGGCTTCCGTGATGCCTAAGCTAGACTCCATTAGACTGCCGCATTATTGAAAAAAAATCCTGAAACAATAGACAATATTCATTAGTTTTATTTGACGTTTTCAATGATTTTTTTTTTCGAGTAATAACACCAGCCGGACTGCCTTACTATAGATAATTATTTCAACAAAAATTCAAGTTTAGTCAATGAAATAGTAAAAAGATAATGAATCATTAAAATATAAGCGCGTGTTTTGTATGTTAGGGTCTGGTGTACGTGATTTCACGGTATACGACAACAATGCCCCACAAGATTTAATAATTAGAGATTAGCGTTTATCGAAGTTTTGATCAAGTAGGAAGGTGTGGATACCTAATAGCACAGGATGATCAGCTGATAAAGGCAGTGTTGGATTATCTCAGTATGATAACTGTTCAAATGTTACTTATCAAAACACCGATTTGGAAAATCAACGTCATTGATCTAAGTTTAAAATCAAGACTGACTTTAACCTTCAAAACTGCCGACAATTAGACCGTCCTCCTGGGACGAGCCTAAGTCCAGCATAGCTCTGATAGGCTCAGAAGACAAGGTCACATTATTCGATTTTCCAAGTATAAACCTTTATGAAATATCAGATGAAACGTCCCAACATATACCTACAGTAAGTTAACCATAGAGTAAAGTAATATATAGGGTAAAGTTAACTTACAAAGGGCTTTCCTGCTAACCCGTAATAGTATAAAGTCTATACATGCTAAAAAAAATATTAAAATTTAAAACAAAAGTTTTTTTAATTTTTTTGTAGTAACCTTCGTTAGATAACATACACATGTTAGCAAAGCATACACAATAATCGACTATTTAATTAATATTATCTGTGGGTTGCAACTTTGTTATTTTTTAATATTTCATGTTTTTTAGTTGTGGTAACCCTTATAGGCCATAGATGACTTTATAAAAACTCAAGAGAAAGGCGCGGGGAATTAAAAATTCCACAATTTTGAGTGAAAAGCGACGAAAGTATGGGCTCGAGTACAATTTAAGGTGTTAAGTACCATAAAAGCGATTTGTACAAGTATTCGAGTGTATAATTCTTTCACATACATCATTTACATGACAACTAAACTAAAGGATATTGGGTAACACAGAGCTATAGGTTACATCACTAATTGGAACGAGGTGGGAACTAGTGCTAAGACAGCGAACTTCAAACAAAGCCTGGTAGATAGTGAGATACATCTGTATAGCCTAGTGGCTAGGTAGATATTATTGTACGATAGGTGCAAATGTTTGCAAGAAGATGCGATTTTTTAAATTTGTTAATAGATTCAAAAATACCTCTCATTGGATACCAATACCCTTACCTAACTACTAACCCTTAAAATATCATCCGCCAAAGCTCTAACCAGACTGTTTATTGTTCTTAAGCAACCTGTCTATAATTTTTCCAAACCCATGCCCCGGTAGTCCGCGAAATTACATTTTCTGGTTGTATATTATTAAAATATGATTCGCCACCGTTATAGGTAAAAATGTATTGACAGAATTATACTCATTAAAATCATCTATACAACCCTCTAAGTTCAGTCAGATTACCCCATTGAATAACTATTTCAAGGAAGAATGGCATTTGAGGACAGGTCTAACTTGACTTTAAAGCGGTCCCTAGACGAACATGCGGCTGGCATGACATGCAATTTGTACGTGAACTATCATGCTGCATGATTATTTTTATAAACTATGTTACTTCAGAATTATGCCTCCATCAATATTTTTGAATAAAATTTCTTTTTGAGCGAGAAATTAATTTTTAAAAGTCCCAAAAAACTGTGGGTAATTCAAATACTTAAAAAGGCTAAGAGCGGATGTGACGTAACAATCCGGGATAACAATCAAAATGTCAATGTCAAGTCAATCAACAAGTGTCAAGTCAATGTCAAACGCTCATAGAAAAAGGAGTGTTTGACGTTGACTTGACAGTTGCTTGTCTGTTTTCACGGTCTGTGACGTCACCACACCAAGCGCGCCAAATGGAGGGCGTTTAAATAGCCCGGATCGGTTGGATATTTTTAAACATTTTTTTAACTACTTTAAATTGCTTTTTTGCAAAAATTTTTTTTTCACTATTATTTGGCGATGTAAACTATCGAATAAAAATATTAAAAAAATACATGCATATTCCCTATTCTAGGAAGGAACAAGGCACATACACCCACGTAGATATACTTAACGTTATAAGCGTCCTGACTCGCAGCAGATTGAGCTTCTCATAGATACTGCAGTTAAGCCGATTGATGCGAATACAATATAGGTATACATCGGATAACATTGAGGGCGCCAAAGCTCATTAAGCATGTGACGTCATAGGTAGGTACCTAGTATAGGTTGATCAATTGAAAGCCGTGACGCGGAAAAAATGATAAATAAATGGGGATATGCATTGACCTATGCTGATTTAGTTGTGGACTTTTGAAGTGGATCTTTGTTCCAACTTTGATTAAAATGTGAACGTCCGATTGCCTTTTCTTAAATCTGGTTTGGCCAGTGGTTGAAATAAGTAGGTTTTTTGTATGTAAAACTTTTTTCTTAATTTTTTTCATTTATTTCCAAAAATAGAATTCAAGAGAAACATCAAGACAAACTTCGTAAACAGGTGCAGTGTGAACACATTATGAACAACTACCCTACTTTACGACAGTCTTCACGTAAGTAGCAGTTAACATCGTATTCGTTTGACGGCTTTTTTACTGGACGTAAAAAATGTTGTTCTACCGTCAGCCCCAAGCGTCGGTCGTACGGACAATTTTTGCATGTTTTCGTACGTGTGTATCATAAAATTTAGTATGTTTATTTATGTTTTACTTGTAGAAAAGTATTTTACGTATGTAGTAGAAAATTTTCTCAAAGTTTTTTTTCCATCAGTGTCTATAGACCGAAGTTGTGTCGATTTACATAAATTGGATAATTCTATCCTTTTTTAATACCAGTGTAGTGTATCTATTTAATAGATATGTAAACACTATACTTTAAAATACACAAAAGTAGTGTGCTACAAGGACCTCTTTGCGCCTGAAATACATTGACAGTGCCACTGTCATTGTGTATTGACAAAACAAGATGGCGGTGTTAGTTCCGATTTATGATGACTATCAGTCTACACAAATGCCGGGAAAAGGTTGAATGTGGCCCTACACAAAAGGCCTGATGTGATATAATCAACTTAAATGCGGGATTAAAAGCATTCTACAACAAGGAAAAGGAGGCTAACATCTAGATAAATGCTATACACCTAATCCTATAAAAAAAAATCAACCACTGCAGGGCAAACGCATACAGGAAAGGAACGAACATTGATAATTATCACCACTCATGCTTCGATCGAACGAAATCGAAACGTTAGTGAATATATTTTTAAAACCTCGATACCATTTTATTCACTACCCAGTAATATGAGAACTATTTAATATTCATCAGTTCACTTACACAAGAAATAATAAAAATGGTAGAATATTGAAGCGACGATGACCACCTGCCGCCATTTAAGACAACTTACGATCTTTAAACTCAGCATTTTAGTGTTAGACTCGACGTCTAGTAACAGCGATGCAGTTTGTATTGAGAGCCGAACGAAATAAAATACGTTGCTGGTAAATGTTCGATAGAATAAATATTTTTATGTTGAAAAGAAGATGGCTCAGAGGTGATACGAAAATGGTCGAAAGGTGAGTGAAATACAACATTCAAATTATTTGCGAAGGAATATATAACAGACACTGATGCAAATAAGTGTCCCTACAAATAAATGCACCGTAAAAATAAGATAAACTACTACCTACTAGGAAACTAAACGAAAATCATTCAACACCATTGCTCTCAAAACATTAGGTATGAGAAAACCAGCACGTCCTAGCACCAAAAATTCGAAGACATGTGACATCTATCAACCCGCACTGGGCCCGCACGGTGAATCACGGCCCACTCCCTCTCACGGAGAGGACCCTGTGTCCTAGCAATGGAAACGTTATAGGCTGATTATATTGTTAGTTCCTTTGAAGCAAGAGTACTAATGAGATGTTCCACCGTGCAAGATAAAGAATAATTGGCGGTGAATGACGGCTCAACCTTCGATAATTGGAGAGCCATCAGAAGAAATTTTAATGCAAGCGTGCAAAGTTTTTCATTGAATTCGAGGTGGGATTACAATGACTGCAGTAAACCAATTTTAAACAAACTTGCAACGGAAAAAGAAATCATAAATACATGATATTATTTTGTTTGCAGGACATTGTCTTGCCACTTTTCAAGCAACTGTATTTAAAAAAAAGTTTTCTTATTCAGTAATAATAATCAATAAGCAATAAATATACGACAACTTTCCTTGCACTAACTTTTATAAGCACCGCATAATTTAGTACCGTTAGAATACATCTCATAGAAAACCACTAGAGCCATGATCCTCCATAATTTTATGACGTAGTAAAACATCGTGGAAGAGTGCATATCATCGCTGCATTTTACGGCATCGTCAGCTATTCAGTTTTGAGGTAAACGTACACTTTGAACGGTTGAGGAGGACACGCTAGCACAGTTATTAGCTCCTTACCTTAGCATTAAAATGTAGGAAATAATACTTTTAAATGTAACAAAGGGGGCTAATTATTATGATGGTAGCAGTTGTCTTCTGATATTTAGGATATAACGCTTAATGTTTGTTAAAGTACATTTTTTTTACAAGAGAACAGCATTTTTTAAATACCATTTCTTAGACCAGTAATGAATACTTTAATTTACAAAATAATATTACTTGTTATTTCTACTTTATTCAAAAAGTTCTCAAATAAAGAAGGCCGTATCTAGGACACGGCGGTCAATCTCGACGGAGGCCTTCGGCGCGGGAGTAACGTAGTGCACAAGTGTGTGCGCACACATAGGTGCACTCTCTCTTCCCTCACTCTCAAATAATACGTAATCATGGGATACCTACTTTTCAAGGTCAGACAAACTTTTAATCATTCGTTTCTGTATTTATTGGAGCTGGTTATTAATTACTTGAATAACTGCTGGAATGTATTGAATAACTATAAAAGTAAATAGAGTACTGCCTCTAATTATTCCATGGGATCTATCTAATTTATTTGCCTCATATGATTCGTACCCGCACGTCTTATTTGCCCGTAGGTTTTCACTGTGATGCAAATTTTTATTGACAATGAAATATAAACTTGGTTGCATTTATTTAGAAGCCAATTTTGTTTATTATTTTTGTTAAATTATAACAAACTATAATTATTTTTCGTCATTCATCATCAAAAAATATATTTATATTTTGAATATTTAATCAAAAACAGTTTTAATTTTCATAACTCTTTTTTTTTCTATATCTGCTTTTAGTTTAGTTTAGCACATCTTCGTGTGCATGTCCCAATATATACTATTTCTTTTAATTCTTTATTTAAATTGTCGCGTGAGGTGGCGAGGCCTTTGCCAAGGAGTGGGACAAGCCAGGCTAGTAAAAAAAGTCCTATTTACGATAAATCATTAATTTAACTTAACTATCCTATCTACTGCTTCACTTGTAAACAGAAAACTTGCGACGTTTTACATGAATCTTTGCGAAAATCATTCCAAGAATAGTCTTTACTTCCTATAATTTTGTTAAATTCTGCTCTATCAGAGACCAAATAGATATAAGTAGACAACCGCAACCACAGGCAGGGTATATAAAACAAACATGGCGTCGGTTGTAGAGCGAGCCCCTATATTGTTTTCAGCTGTGACTGCTTGTTTGATTGATCGGTTCCGTACCGCGAAACATGGAGCTATGAGAGGTGGATGCGGCGATTAAATTATATGAAGTTAAACTTATATTATGAAATGACACTATACGTATTGTTACAAGTCACAGACGATCCAAGCGTTGGGGAGTTTGTTGGGTTTGACAATCGTAGAGTTCCGAGACTGAAATCGCTGAAAAATAATAGAATTTACAGAGGTGTTCAGCATGTCAAACTGCTAACATTATGCTATTGGGTACTAATACTCATGACGAATCTCCTCAATCATGTAAATTATTATGGGTGCACAGTTCACATGGTCTTACGTTTTATAGACAGAGCTGTGAACTAAGTAGTATTTGTATCTTTGACTGTAAAGCCAACAAAACCGACAGTCAAACATGTCACCTCCATGCTTCCCACATCACCCCACAAGAAGGAAGGCGCCTCAGCGGCATCCTCTGTTTATCTACAGCACATGCCTCCGACCCAGCAGCTTATTGATCCGTCCCGAGGACACGCGGCTCCTTTACAAACACAACACTACGCAACCCGCACGTGGTAGCGTAATTTAATTGATAACGACAAGATAGATTGCGCTTTTCAAATTATCGGGTAAAGGTTATTTGTCACGGACAAACTGTAACTGTTTGTGTTAGACGAGGAATTTGATATTTAATATCGTGTGTCCACAAAAAAGAGTGTTCTCTAAAAAAATCCAGCCGAATGCACGCCTACTTCTTTTATGAAATCTGTAAAACATAACCACTAAAAATGAAAATACAGTCATTTTAACAGACACAAAATTTTCAACAAAACTTTTGCATTATACCAACTAACAGGAACCGTAACACAATCTCTCGAACATCAAACACAAAAACCCTATCTTCCCATTTTCCAGAATTTTCGGGTAACAAATAGGTACCAAATATGGCGTACACAGGACATTCTGGTACAAAGAGAACAAGCCTAATACTACGGGCGCAAAAAAAGCCGGAGTGACGGGTAAGGGCACTGTAAAAAGTCAGTGTTCGGTACAAGCCCGCCTGTTATGAACAAACGAAGGAGCATTGGGGCATTTTGGAAAGTTTTTTGACGTTTTTTTACGCTTTTAGGCGTCAACGCCCGGGTTTGGGAGCTTTCTGAAACAGCTTTAGAGTTCTCCGTACTGTGAAAGGTAGTTATTTGTATCCGTCGGCGACTGTCTAATTTTCGGGAAAATGCTGCACTTTTTTCGTGAAACGTTCCTGTTTTCGTATGTCCTGGGATTGTGTTAAAACCACTTTATTGTTTTTATTTTTTTAACGTGATAGCTTTCAACTTTCATGTGTGCAGGATAATTTTATAACACGAAATTATTATCAGATATTGTATTTCCTTAGGAGCTCGTGGCTAAGTAGTAGCAGCCGCAGGGGTCGATCTATTAGGTTAAGCTACGCTTGCCGGGGTTGGTCCGTAGATGGGCGACCATCTTTACATACCGAGAACGGTTAAACTTGCTATCCGAGCCACGGAGGTGCCTCGGAGGTGGCTCGGAAAGCACGTTAAACCGCGTCCCAGCTGTCATTCGTCGTTACGAGTCGTCAGAAGCCCGAAAGTCTGACGGTTGTCAGACTTTCGGGCTTCTGACGAAGTCTGACAACCAGTCTTACCAAGGGGTATCGTATTACCCAGTTACTGGGTTGTGGAGGTCAGATAGGCAGTCGCTCCATGTAAAATACTGGTATTCACCTGCAGCCACTTAGACTGGAAGACGACCCCAACATAATTGGTAAAAGGCTAAGCAGATTGATTTTGTATTTTCTTTTGGGTTAATAAGCCGTAACAGGCATGTTGTAATCTATTACGACTTCATCCGAATTGTTACTTACCTACTTACTTGTACACGAAAATTGAGGTGCTGCTTCACGCACACGCTTCACGCTTCACGCTGCTTTTTAGTATAGGAAGACTTCTTCACCTATGAGTTCTACCTAGCATGACACTTGAGCAAGAATCAAAGCTTGGCAGGGTGAAAGAAACTAATAATGCGGCCGTAATTTTACCAAAAATGCAATGTAACGTAATCGCAAACAAAAACGAAACGCAAACGTAAACGTCCCTCGGCATCTACTAAGCAGTCTATAAATAATTCAATTGCTACATTTACACGAATAAAACTTTAAGTAATATTTATTATTTCCGTCCAAGCTCCATTCTTTAACTCCTCAACTGCTTTACTTAATATTTCTTTTTTAACTTTTGCATGTTAATGCGACTACTTTCGTTATGTCTTTTATTTGATTTTCGTTTATTTTTACCCGACTACGGCGAAGCAAAAAGGAGGGTTATGATTTTGACCGGTATGTATGTATGCGTGTTTTTCCCACATATCTTCTAAACTACTCGTCACAATTTGACTAATGAGGTATCGTTGGAAGTGTCTTGATCGTCTGCTGGTTGTAGGCTATGTGACGTTACATTAAATTGAATATGGCGCCCTCTAGAGGACAGAAAGTCACACGTAATCTGTTTATGCCCTACCACTTGTGACTCCAGATTTTTAATTTGTCTGACTGTGATGCCTTGTTTATACCTTTTTAGTTGACTTTTTTGTCGTAATTGGGTTTTAGTTTTAAACTTTCTATAAATTCCCCTTTATTTATTTATTTTATTATTTATGTACACACAGTAAAATACAAAAAAGATACGACATAATTAAAATATGAGTACAAAGGTACTGCTTATTTCTTAAGAAATTTCTTCCAGCAGACCTGCGAAAGGAGAAATGAGAAAGAAATGTAGACAATAGTGTGTGAGAACAAGAAGAGAAAAAACATGAATATGCGAAGTCTTAACTAAAAATAACAAATACCTACACATATACACAAAAAAATTAACATATACTTAAATAAATACATAAAGCTTAAATATATAAACATAAATACGAGTACACTATAGGTACCTATATAATAATAAATACTCAAAGTTGACAGGAAAGATAATGCTCTTTTACACGAAGAAAATCACGAATACTAGGCGGAAGTGAGTTCCACAATCTTACAGCAACTTAATCTTTATAATTGGGAATGCTACGTTTTGTTTGGCTATGTTCAGCTATTTACATTATTTTTGTCTCCTTTGGCTAATTGAAATAAGTCGCATAAAGGTAATTTGACATCAAAATAATGACTTGCATGGACACCTTCTAGCATCCCAAAAGAAAATATAATGTAAAGTCTTGACAACCTATTTATCCATCGATCCCTTCTTACCAAAAAGGAACCGGGCGACCCAAAATCAAAAGTAAAACACCTTCGAAAGGAAATTCACAAAACAAAATAGATGCAGGCGACAATATCACGAAGAGCGAACGAAACTAAAATCGTTTTGCATATACGCAAATTGAATCAATTTTTCGTACAAAATTGTATCCTCCCCGAGTGAGGGCGAGCGAATTTTATGTAAAGCCTTCTCAGGACCCCCGACAAATCGTTGCGATCAATCGCGATCTTCAACGATTCATTGCACGATTTAGAATCGTAGTCAAATCGTTGAGCGATAACTGTCGGGAGGAATTATTACGTATTGAATGAACAAAAATGTGATTGTGAATGAAATATGAACGTTATTTGTAGATAAGGGAGAGATGGCAGATGGTGACCTGTTTAATGTAAATCTTCTATCGATTCGTTGTCCATTCATGCATTGCGCTGAGTGATTGCACTCTGAGTTACGAGTCGCAAGTTCGATATCTGCTCACACTCGCAGCAATTAACTATTAAGTACAGTCACAAAAGCTATTCTCTCCTAAATTATTGATTTAATTGTATTGTGTAACGAGCATAGTATTTCCGAAACCAAAATATAATGATAATATAGATCTTTTCTCAAAGTTGCAATCATTATTTTGCGAAAGAATCGCTTTAGAATTTTGCGTTAGTATTTTATAAGAAAGGATGATGATTGGATATTTGTGCTCGTGTTTTCACATGATAATATGATACTCTTGAAATAGGTTTAATATCTATCCTAAACTGAGGTTTTTTAAGTAAAACTCTTTCAAAATAGCTAGCAACTTTAAATTTGCAAGCTGCAAGTAGCTTGTCTGCAAGAGATACTAGCAAATTCGCGCCAATAAATTGACAATAGTAATCTCTCTTCCAAATACTATTTTTTTCATGCATTTATTTCTTGTTACATTGGAAAACCTAGAGAAAACTTTATCGCGGCAAACTTGCGGGTAGCCAGCGGAACAATAAATGTAAATCTTCTATCGATTCGTTGTCCATTCATGCATTGCGCTGAGTGATTGCACTCTGAGTTACGAGTCGCAAGTTCGATATCTGCTCACACTCGCAGAAATTAACTATTAAGTACAGTCACAAAAGCTATTCTCTCCTAAATTATTGATGTAATTGTATTGTGTAACGAGCATAGTATTTCCGAAACCAAAATATAATGATAATATAGATCTTTTCTCAAAGTTGCAATCATTATTTTGCGAAAGAATCGCTTTAGAATTTTGCGTTAGTATTTTATAAGAAAGGATGATGATTGGATATTTGTGCTCGTGTTTTCACATGATAATATGATACTCTTGAAATAGGTTTAATATCTATCTCTAAATAGGATATTTAGTCCTTGAATTATCTGAACTATAAAGTCTACCGTCCACTGCTACGTGGTTTGCATGGAGAGGTTCGCCACCTAAGCTGCGCAGTGCGCGGTTCATTTGTTTGGCAGTCACGCATTCGTGCGTAACGTGGCCGTGGGTCGCAGTAGACGATGCCAGTTATATTTCCTTATAAAGCGAAGCTAAGTACGTAACTTAGCGGTCGTCTACTGCGGAACGACGCCCTAAAACTTATTTTCGTACTAGAAAAATTCAAGTTTTCGCAGCTTCGGACATCAGTTATTCAGTACCAATATACATAGATAAGATCATGCTTAAACTCTTCACCAGCACATAGCATTCGATACTCGACAATCAAAGCGAGACATCGAGAATCGAGATCTCGTGCAGGAATTCGATTAATTATAAATGGAATGGCTCTGTGCTGTGTTGCATATTTAATGGCTGCATCACTGAGGTTTAGAGCTACTAGTTGGCTTGTTTGTTATTAAATATTGTGCAGTTTCAGTTTGTTGGTCGGTAGATAGAGGAGTATATAATATACTCTTCTTACATTATATTATTATAAATTAAAGTCGGTTTTTGTTTCTGTCTGCGTAACCATTTTTCTTCTAAACTACGCACCGGATTTTGATGCGGTTTTCACCGTTATTTAGAGCATTTATTCCGGAATGTTTATGTGTATAATACTGATAATAATAATAAACTTATCTACATAAATAATAAAGAAATCTCAATGTTTTGTCAAGTCGTAAAAACCGTGGGAAGCATCGGCGGGTCGCTAGTTATTATATATATAAATATCATTTTCGTCAAGCCATATTCACGTGACCAGAGGGCTGGCCTATTTTTAGCCCAAAGAATCAGCATTGCCATTCAACATGGCAATGCCGCCAGCCTTTTGGGCACCTTTCCCATTGACAGCGATGCGGACGAATTCTTTGATGCTCAATGAGCCCCTCCCCTTTATTTTTTCTTTTTAATTTTGTTATATATGTAATTGTTTTTTAGTTAATTTAGTATAATAAGTTACCCAATGTATATATTTTACCAATAAAAAATAAAATAATTACAAAAAAAGGTCGCTTAATAGGTGGTCTTATCGCAAGCAGTGATTTCTACCAGACTCCCTTAGGAAGACAGATAATCGTTTCTGGATTTTAGACAATATAAGAGATAGGTTTAAATGACCCTGTTGAAAAGTGTGCATCGCTCGGAGTATTCCCAATATTATGCCGTTAGAGATTAACGGCCTTATTCATAAACGCTGCTTAAAGTTAAGTTATGTATTAGCAACTGTTTATCCATACATTTTCGACGTTTATACGACTCTTTAACTTTACGAAACGTTTATGAATAAGAGGGTAAGTTTAAAAGTTATGAATGTTCATCCGTCATGAAATCTGTCACTAGGAGGTCTACTAACTACGTAAACAAACTTACCTTTTTTTAAATCTCTGAGTAGTACTCTCAGACCATTATCCTAATAGAGATCCATATAGTGTCTCCCAATAACTTCATGGAGCATCTCAAATCTGAACGAGAAACGTCTTTTATATCACTCGTCTTTAACGATTACGACTCTAGTAAAACGCGATTCGACTTTTGATACCAACAAATAAATGGCAGCTTTATTTCTTGGCTGTTAGTGTGTAAAATAATAGGAGATGCAAACATTACTGTGATTAGAAACATCACCGTGGAGAAACTATTGAGAAAATATCTTACATTATCTACCTATACCTTATGTTCCACTGCTACACTCAAGTCTCCTCTCTGTGAGAGGAAATGAGCCGTTATCCACCACTCGAGCCTAGTAGGCAGTGAAAGCTTACCCATAAAATATCTTGACGACCACCAAATCTCATATCATCAATATCATCCATAATACGTACGCCGCCATTTTATATCCAGACATAGATATCGTAGTAGACAGCCTACAGTGTGCACGCCGCCTAACTCGATTGTACCGCAACCTTTCAGATCCATTATCAAAGACAGTACGTTACTACTTCAAGGCGAGCATCGCTGGAGGGCCGCCTTATCAGACAACCTCTTTGACGAAGCCAGAATCAATGGGGCTCCCCCTCCCCGCGTAACAAAGATGAAATGTAAGATGACAGAGGGGGATCGCGGCTTTTCGAAGGCCATTCTAACTTGGTTGGTTGTGAAGTGGATTCTTCGCCGCGGTCCTATCCCGGGCGACGGATTGAAGAGAAAGTGTCGTGTAAAAGGCAGAACGGTGGTGCTGGGCCACGCGGCCACTCGTCCGGCTCTTATCAAGTTTGGAGTTTATAAAAATGGCCGCTGTTTCGTTGAGATGAAGGGCAGTTTGTTAGAGGTCGGGGTACCTGGGTGGTTGGTATGTATTTGTTAAATAAACATAATAATATGTTCTTATGTGCCACAGTCCTATCAGGAATCTTTTGAGACAGAAATAACAGGAAGGCTTGTTCAATTCTGTAACTCTATTCCTGGAATATAGGAATTACTACCTCATGTTTTTGAGAAATAAAGTTTTTAACCACTTACATTGCATAATAACGTAGTATGATTTGTAATTAATTTTGTGAAAACATTAAATTAACACCAGCTTTTTACTAGCTTCTGCTCTGTTGAATCATGAGTTGCACTGTAAAAATATTTTATGTCCCATAACATGTCCTGGGTCAGAATATTGGTTTACGGGATTTTTGTCTGAAAACGCTCCCAAAATATTATGAGAAACCACATTGATTATCAGCATGTTTAACTTGAAGATAAACATTTAAAATAAGAATGTGGAATCAACGCCTCACACACTGCATTCAATCACAGACAGCACGTATACAAATATATGGGAATATGTCTGAGCGACGCGTGTGTTGAAGCGAATAAATACAATTTGTACTTCTTGGAAGGAAGTTTTGACCTTTTTCAAGTTTTCCGATCCTCCTTTTAAATGATATACTTGATATATAACAAGTTTTATCACCATCTTTACATACCGAGAATCCTCCGTGCTTCGGAAAGCACGTTAAGCTGTTCGTCCCGGCTGTCATTTGTGGATCTTTGACAGTCGTTACGGGTCGTCAGAAGCCCGAAAGTCTGACAGCCAGTCTTGTCAAGGGGTATCGTATTACCCAGTTACTGGGTTGTAGAGGTCAGATACGTAGTCGCTCCATGTAAAATACTGGTATTCAGCTGCATCCGGTTAGACTGGAAGCCGACCCCAACATAGTTGGGAAAAGGCTAGGCAGATTGATTTGATTTGAAGTACCTACTAAACAATTTATTTTCATTTATTTCTTTCGTTCTTTCATACATTAATTAATATTTAACCTAGATATAGCACAGAAATCTGGATGTTTTGACATGTCACCAAATCAGTAGATTTCATAATGTGTTTATTGTTCTCATTATGGGCACATTGTGTGAACAGCGTCAAAGCCAGAGGAAAATGTAAATGTCTACGGAATTGATAAATCTAGTACCTAGGTTAGTTCTTAGATGGGTTCCTATTCCTCCAAATCTAGAACCCTTGGTGCCTTGAGGAGTTATTTTTGCCCTTGGTTCTGCTGCACCAGTCATATAATTTAATATTTTATTAATCTATCAGTAGTGTCATCATATCTGTTCAAAATATAAATTGATCTAATTATTATTTAACCTATAAAGTCTGTAGCGTAATATATACCTATTGTATTATAAACTGTTTACTGTTAATGTTATTATTAGTGCTGTTATATTATTATTAAAATGTTTTTGTAATAATATATACTGTAAAAACTCATGGCTAAGTAATAACAGCTGCACGGGTCGATCCTTCAGGTTTGGCTACGCTTGCCGGGGTTGGTCCGTGGATGGGTGACCATCTTTACATACCGAGACTCCTCCGTGTCTCGGAAAGCACGTTAAGCCGTTGGTACCGGCTGTCATTCGTGGATCTTTGATAGTCGTTACGGGTCGTCAGAAGCCCGAAAGTCTGACAACCAGTCTTACCCAGGGGTATCGTATTACCCAGTTACTGGGTTCTGTAGGTCAGATAGGCAGTCGCTCCATGTAAAATACTTGTATTCAGCTGCATCCGGTTAGATTGGAATCTGACCCCAATATAGTTGGGAAAAGGCTAGGCAGATTGATTGATGTACTGTAATACCCTCTGAAATAAAAGATTTGTGATTTTTAACCGACTTCTTCAAAAAGGAGGAGGTTCTCAATTCGTTTGTGTTTTTTTTTTTTTTTTGTTTGTATGTTACGCGATTACTCCGCTAATTATGAATCGATTTTGATGATTCTTTTTTTGTTTGGTAGGTCATGCTTCAGAGGTGGTCCCATATAAATTTTATGAATTATGCTTGCGTAGTATTAGAGTTAGCTTCAATAATTACGTATTTTTCCCACTTTGCGTATGTAGACGATATAATTATTTCACTCCGTCACTGTTATTTACATAGCAGATAACGGTATACGAATTTGTGTGAGGTAGGTACCACAACGAAAAAGTGAAAAATAAAAACTTTTTACAAAAAAAAAAACAACCGACTTCAAAAAAAACATACACAAAAAAAGTAAAAAATAACTTTAATTTCAGAAGTCAGTGGCAAAAAACGAAAATTGAAAAGCAGACACCGACTTCCGAAATTAAAGTTATTTTTCACTTTTTTGTGTTTGTTTTTTGAAGTCGGTTGTTTTTTTTATATTTTACATAACATAACATCACGCATTTAATTCTGTTTTTCTAAATCATTTATTTATTAATTAATCAGTAAACAAAACGAACTATTCTAAAAAACAATCACATGTCTCAATTTAAATTAATTAATGAAACTTACCCAATTTCACGTCAACACTATATCAACCATTTCGATGTCGTAACGATAGCAATCACAGGTTAAATCGTTTGCCAATTGCTTCCCAATTACCAGTTACTATGAATTATTCGTTTCCGAAACTAGTAAACGTACCTAACTGTTTATTCATTAGTACCTACTTGCGATAGACCTGCGCCTTAATATTGTTAGTATAATGATTAATCATTTAAGTTTTAAGGGTAAGTAGCGTGTCGCGAGTTGTTGGGACTTTTAAATCGTGATTTTTTTCCTGAGAAATGCAGGATTTTTAGGCTTTATCGACGCAGTGGCTTAATAATAGCGCAGATCATAATCAGGTCCTGTGTAACTTATGCCAACGATTCAATTCCCATACGAAGGTAATATTATTTTTATGAGTAAAGAGAATTTTAGTAACACGCATGAGCTTGGACGCATGTGAGTTTGTGCCCAGAAATGCACTTAAAAGAGAAAGCGTAGCGTGCCGTTATTTAAGTCACGGTGGTACTAAAAACTTTGACGTTACAATGCCAGTTTTAGTACCTTTTTTAACACAAAAATGTAAAAGTTTATTACTCTTTAATTGGGCGATTAATTACCAAGCTTTTCCCATAAACGTACATTTAGAAAAAACTTAAAATCACATCACCATTACCCACTCAAATGCGCTGTTACAAACACCCTTGCCCACCTAAAACCCGCAATCCCTAAGATTGACATTCTAAATTCATGACCTCTATGACTGCTGATACCGCTACGACTCAGATTCACGACCCATTACGAAACACTTTTAGAACTATCGTGGGAAAACAAACACTTTATAGAGAAATACTTTAAAGTCCAAGTCTAAGCTGTTACGATTTTGTTGTAAACTTTATGTTGCTTTTTAGGGTTTATAAAAGTACGGTCAAGTTGTAATATCTAAAGATACGAACCTCAATATCCGTAGATATTAAAACTTGGCTTTATTTTCGAAACATGGCTTAGCATGCGGTTTAGATATTCATGTTACAGAATGTATGTATGTTATGGGATGTTATTCATGGAACGCCAGGCTCACCCGTACTATCCATACTTTTTAGTATAATTCATAGTATATATGCGAAAATAACACTGTAGTATGACTTTTTGTTACCTTTTCACGCCTACTGAACTTATATGAGACTTTTCATCCTGGACTTGAGTATAAAAAAATGATGAAATATAAAATAAACGCAGACGAAATTGTGGGCAACGGCTATTTTACAATAAATAATGAAGAGTTATTAGACGCAAGGTAAAGAAAATCAATCTGTAGCTTGCGAATGTGTTTATCCGACATTGACACTAAAATGAGCAAAATCAAATAGGAATACGCTAGCTGGGCCACATAAATTTCATCTCTCTCAAAGTTTAAATGTCACTTTGAACCGATATAAGTTCAGTTACAAATAGTATGAAAATTTACATACATATATACATATACTCATGACTTCTTATCATGGTGGTAGGCAGAAACTACAGAACGACGCCTGCTACGACCCTTACTCACTCCTTTTCTTTGAACATAGCCGCATGCTTAATTGCTTTTCTTTGAACATAGCCGCATGCTTAATTGCTTTTCTTTGAACATAGCCGCATGCTTAATTGCTTTTCTTTGAACATAGCCGCATGCTTAATTGCTTTTCTTTGAACATAGCCGCATGCTTAATTGCTTTTCTTTGAACATAGCCGCATGCTTAATTGCTTAATGGAATACTGACTTAACTCAAAAAAGACGATTTTTGGGAAATCGCAAAAGAAGATCTTGCTATGAGGACTTATCCTACTTATTGATGCATAAAAGTAGAACTGAATTATATTAATTATGAATGCTTCTATTTTGAACTTCTATGATTAACTATTGATGAGATGTGAGTTAAAAAAAAACGGGAAATAATTTCTATCTATTTAAAAAAAATATTTTAAAACGTACAAAGTTAAGTCAGTTTTTTATAAAAAGTAAAGCAAATATTTTAAAATGCAAATATTCCATTAAGTTTTAAGCCTGTTTCAGTTTGAATAAGGTATTAATTATAATGACTAATTCAGTATTTAGTCTGTATATGATTACTTTATTAAAACACATTTAGATATTGGGTCACTTTATTAAAATTGAATTTAGTCGTAAACACACTCAACGACGATTGGGTCTTCGTTCTATGAAATAATAATAGCCTCACTACACAGATGTCGGACACAAACTGGCATGAGTCGCTATTCGACGAAAACATGATGAGAGATCCCACAAGAGTGAAAGAGACCGATAAATCATTTGGGTGGCAATAGTGCTTAATCTCAACGTTATTCGAACGGACGCCGGTAGATGGCCCTAAAAGAAGCCTGTATGTGTACGTAACTCAATTCTGACCTATCTATTAATGGGTCAGTACCGTACCGACCGTACCTTTTATGTATCCACTTGTGTCAGTGACAAAAAAGTATATAGTAAGTATCTTTCTTTATGGCTTAGCGGTAAGGGTGATCTTCGCTTTACAAATGTGACTAATGATGTACGGTCCTCTGTACTATCTGAACTTCATAAACCACAACACAATATAAATGACTTAAATACCTCTATGACACAATAATAAGCTTAACATAGATCTCCTCATTTTAAACTCATTCTGATTCTCTCCTCATTTGAATTCTCCTCAGTTCGCCCCCATTTCCTTATTAATCGCGTAAATTAAACGATGAATAACAATTATTCAAATTACCGAAACTAAATACCATAATTTAATGCAATAAACAATGATATTTAACTATAAAATATTCCTCGAAAGGCTATATTTCAGCCGGGGTTGGGGACATCGTAAAACCGGGTATTCGCTTTAATTAAGCCATATCTTAATTTGTATAAGCTTCTATGAATGTTTTCTAGACTTGTTATTCTTATAAAATAGAATTTTACAGTCTTTTTGGCTGATTTGCTTAAACTGTTTGTTTGGTTATAAGTGGAGAAAGTTGCTTGGTAGGATATGGTTACAATTAGTGATATTGAAGAGTTAATAATCTTAATTATTATGACTTAAGGTACCATTCCGTAGCCGACCGCAGGCGGCAGCAACGACTTCCAGTCTTACCGGATGCAGCTGAATATCAGTGTTTTACTTGGAGCGACTGCCTATCTGACCTTCACAACCCGATAAATGGGTAATACGATACCCCTTGGTACTGGTACTGGTTGTAAACTTTCGGGCTTCTGACGACCCGTAACGACGGTCAAAGATCGACAGCCGGGACCAACGGCTTAACGTGTCATGCTTTCCGAGGCACGGAGGAGTCTTGGTGTGTAAAGATGGTCAACCATCCACTGACCAACCCTGGCAAGCGTAGCTTAAGATGATGGAGTGCGGCTTTATTACTTAGCCGCAAGCCTACTAGTTAGAACTATTTAAATTCATTTTTTTTAACTAACGACTAAACTGGCTATTATAATGAATACCGCTAAAATGGCAACACCATTTCGCACGGCACATAATCTATTTAACGGCTGTAAAAATCGCGTGACACTAGGCATAAAAGAAACAATTTAATTGAAATCATAATCACTTTATTTCAATTTTTCACACACAAGTTAGCATGTCAGACACCAATAAACAATGCTTGACACTTTTCTAACCCAAGGGAAATGTCGCAGCTTGTCGTAGCTTCGTAGGCATGTCGTAGCGTGCTACATGCTCGCTACGAAATAATCGTTTTAGTAGCTACGCTTGCTACGACATTCGTAGCGTGACCTTGGCTACGAACTCATTCATATTTATTTACGTTTTTTTTATTATCTACTCAATTATTACTACCACACCATGTATGTATGAGGTTTTGTCAAGATGGATGGGTCTTTAATAGGTTAAATACAATTTCTGAAGAGTTCATGATTCTTTTGATGAGAATATGTGTTCAAATGTGAAACAAAACTGTATTTTATGTATCTATCAAATACACCGTATATTAATAGTACATACAATAGATACGAGTGTGTTCTTTTGGATATTACAGTCGAGGCGGTATTTTCGATAAGGTAGCCGAGAGTGTAATAATCAATGCACACGCGTTTCATACGACGTTTTTCAACATACACGTTTTTTTGTTTTTTGCGAGGAAAAAAACAGACTTGTTGTAAGAACTTATGCTACAATAACGTACCTAACTATAGAGATGATAGATTTATAAATTTTAACTGACCTTTGTTGCCAGGTACTGACTATCCGGAGTTACTTTTAAAAGCTTCTATGTCGATTGGTGATATTTTTAGATTTTGTATTTTTGATAGGTAAAATAAACCACACAACGAAAATGATAGTAAATATTTATGGAAAATGGCGCGCTGGCCCCTGGCTGGTTTTGTTTTTCCATAGGTGTAAATAAAGGCACTGGCAAAACCGGTAGACAGCCTATACAAAAAAAATGATTTGATTAAGAAAAAAAAAATATTATCACCAAACGTACCATGGCGGAGTCAAATCTATTTATTATTATTATTTACGCTCTTCTCCCCTAAGTGAAATCGTCATTTTTAATAATGATTACAAAAATGTTAACAAATATTTATTATAATTTATTAATATTTGGCGGCTGGTTTTGTTTTTTCCGCGAGCGATTCGCGCGCGGGTGTAAATAAAGGCACTGGTAATACCGCTGAACAGCCTATATAAAAATATAATAATGTTAATAATACGCAAATGGGGTTAGGGTAGTGAACAATATAGACGGAAATTGCCACAGACGATATAAACCCTTACAGATAGAGTTTTATTCCGCGCAAACGCGGTGGCACACGGGCAGGCCAGCGCGATTCGTCTAGGCGGGTCAAGTGGCCTGCGCGCGTGCCACCCGCGGTCTTACCGGCAAAAAGCGCAAGTCTCTGCTCGAGTGTAAATAGAGAATGGTCATTTATTAGTAGGACAGTTCATACTAATTAATGTATAGTAAGTATCCCACTGACGTTTAGTTATGGTAAAAAAAATCCCATGGGTATGCATGGGATTTTTTTTTACCATAACTAAACGCCACTGGTTTGCTTATGGTTCTTTTTTTTTAAATAAAAACTTGCTTTTGAGCGCTTGTCTTTGGTAAAAAGCTTCACCAAAATCAATTTCTGTTGGATACAAATTCCATGCTGCCATGATAGTACTTACTAATATCATACTGCCATGTCATTACTCCAACTAGTAAATAGTCATCTGTGGCGCACATTACCGCACTAGTGCGGTAATGTAAAGTAAAAGCACGCTTCCATAATACACTGCATTATGAACCTAAAAGCGGTTCAATACTCGTAAGAGCCACTTTACGAGCAAGTGTGTTGAAAAAGAGATTTTTGAATATTGCATAATTGATTATTAAACGAACTTACCTGTAAGTGAAGTTCTATCCCAATTATATGAGTACGTTTCATTCGAAGATAAATTATAGACACATGTAGTACCTTCATTGTACTGGCAACTTCGCACTTTTAAAATATTAGGGTAGATTGAAAAACTTTCCCGCTCGCGCTCCGTCCGACCCGCCGCAACGGCGGCGACGCGCCTCATTCTTTAGAGTCCTATTACAAAATTTTTAGATTTAGGGCTCAGGGAAGGGAGGGACCTTTATCTTCGAATGAAACGTACTCATATAATTGGGATAGAACTTCACTTACAGGTAAGTTCGTTTAATAATCAATTATATTTCGTACGTTTCATTCTTCAGATAAATTATAGACACATGTAGATGTTTAGAGATTAAAATTTTGTAATTAGATAGTATTAAATAAATAGGATTGAAACTAGAGTTTTATTACTAGGAATCATTTAATTAGGTAGATACTCAACACAACTTCAACATTCTTAGGTTTGTACAAAACATAAAATTAAAAATAAATGTAAATATTTTGCTCTTTTATAAAACAACATTAATTTAGACACTTGTAAAGAAATTCAAGAACAATCAGATAAATGAAAACTCTAATCACAGGTAAATAAAGTCCCGGTTGTTAACCAGGGAGAAAAACTGATCTTGCGAAACAAGCATCATCGTTCACTGGACGATTATAGAATTTAGCAAACGTCTGCGACGATTGCGACCAACCAACAGTCTTCCTGATGACGTCAAGCGAGACGCCTTGCTTGCGCGCCGTGGATGTGGCAGCGTGTCGGGTGCTGTGCGCACCAAACGTCGACACATCCACGCCGCTTTCTGCGAGCACCTGTTTTATCCATCGGCTGATGGTTTGTGTACAGGTGGCCTTGTATGGTCGCTTGTATGTCATCAGAAGATTTTCAACTGTATTTGGCCTTAAATCTTTTGTAATCGACAAATAATCTTTCAAAGTAGTTGCTGGACAAATATTAATGTTTTCTTTGAAGTAAGGAAGGAATAAAATTGGTTGGTCACGACCGGGAGCAGATGTTTTAATGATATCGGAAATTATAATGTTGACTCCGTTAGGACTAATATTAATGTTTTTTATTTTAATAGACGTAATTGTTTGCGCTCTGTGAGCCGTGCATAAGGCTAATAATATTACAAGTTTCTGAGAAATCTTTTTTAAAGGTAGTTCTATATTAGGGCCCCATTGAGCTATATGTTGTAGAACTATTTGTGGGTTCCACGTAGATGCGTATTTTGGGATGTTTGGCCTTAATTTATAGGCTCCTTTTAATAACCTTTTGATCTGTTCATGAGATCCTAAATCATCGCCAAATAGTAAACTTAAAGCCGAACGGTAACTATTAAGAGAGCCGTAAGCTGCACCTTTATTAAACTGTTCGGTCAAGAATGATAAAACTGACGGTATACAAGATTTGTATGGATCTATTCCATTGTTAAGGCAATACTGCCACCAGTTTTTTAAGGCCACACCATATTGCTTCAATGTGTTCTTGGCTAAAGATTCCATCATTAAATCCAAAGAGGCCATAGGGACACCTCGTTTTATGAACGCTTTCCTGATAGTTTCGCTGCACCCAGGGTAACTCCTTTGATTTGTGGATTCCTAGAGGAAGACCATATATTGTTAATTTCGGAATTTAGAAATATAATATCTGAAGTGAGCAACTTTTGTAATAGAGGGAACCAGGGTTGCGAAGGCCAATAGGGGAAGACAAGTATGCCTTCGGCCTTATCTATGGTGACTTTTTCTAAACATTTTAATATTAAGGAAAAAGGTGGGAAGGCATAAAAGAGCATGTTATCCCATGGAATTGTGAACGCGTCTATAGCTACGGCATCTGGGTCTGGTTTCCATGATACGTATTGATGGCATTTGGTATTGGTGCGAGAAGCGAATAAATCGATATCTGGTTTGCCTAGTCTAGTCATAATTTTATCAAATACTTCATCCGACAATGTAAGTTCTATGTCTTTGTTAATCTTTCGAGATTCTTCATCGGCTTCTTTATTATCTTTACTTTTAATATAAGAGGCAGTTAAAAATAAATTTCGTTCTTCGCACCAACTCCAGATTTCTCGTGTCAAGTCGTTTAAATGGGGGTATTGGATACCACCCATGCGATTAATGTAACTTAATGCTGTGGTATTATCTATACGTAATAGAATGGAACAGTTACGTATATCGCGTGCGAAACATTTGAGACCAAAAAATACTGCCAGCAGCTCTAAATAGTTGATATGGAATTCTAACTCCGTTGACTTCCATTTACCGTTAACTCTTTCGTTATCGCAAAATGCGCCCCAGCCAGACCTGGAGGCGTCTGTAAAAATTTCTAGTTGAAACTTATCAGGCCTTAAAGAAGTAGATGTCGAAAAAATGATCTGGGACCACCATTCCAGATCCGGCAGTATTACAGGCGAAGGACTAAATTTAGATTCGTATGTCTTATAAGTCTTTAATGCTAAGTATTTTTGTCTCTCGAGACGTTTGGTATACACCCAACCGTATTTAACCGCAGGACAGGCGGATGTTAAAACACCGATCAAACTGGCAAACTCTTTAATAGTGCAGCGTGGTAAGGAAATCCACTTTTTTACTAATTTTAAAATATGTACGCGTTTATCATTCGGTAAGGATAAAGACATGTTATTAGAGTTATAATTAAAACCTAGGAATTTAGTCTGTTGTGATGGTTGTAAAGAGCTTTTTTCGACATTTATCACGAATCCTAAACATTGTAAAAGTTTAACAGTCTCCTCTACGTTATTTAAGCATTCCGTATACGTAGCGCCAATACATAACAAATCGTCGAGATATACAACAGATGAATAGCCGCGATATCTGAGGTGAGCCACAACCTCTCTCATAATTTTCGTAAATGTTCTTGGTGCCGATGATAAGCCGTAAGGCATAGCTTTAAATTCATAAGTTAAATTTTCACCGGTTTCATTATGAAATTGAAATCTTAAATATTTTCTGTGTGATGGATTAATTGGTACCAATAAATATGATTCCTTTAAATCGATCGTGGCCATAAAGCCGTTATGAGGAATTAATTTGCAAGCTGTTCTATAGTCCTCCATTTTAAAATGATTTTGACTTACGAATTTATTTAGCAATTTTAAGTTTAAAATAAATCGTTTTCCGCCATTTGATTTTGAAGTTAAAAATATTTTAGAAATAAATTGATCTGATTGTGGTTCACATTCATGTATCGCGCCTAATTGTAACAAGTTATCGATCGCCACAGACATATCTCTCTGTTCTTCATTCGTAAACGTGTTAGAGGGTACAACATGTTGATAAACTTGTTCAGAAAATGGTATCACGTAGCCATTTTTAATCCAATCCAAGATTGTACTATTACTAGTGATGTTCATCCAACAGTTGTAAAAATATTGCAAACGACCTGCGTGTACCTGTATCGCTAGCGTCGTGTCTGGGCACGGTGCTTGCCCTGGCCGGGGGAAGCTCGAGGTCGCGTCGTCGTCGGCTGCCGCCGGTATGCTGCCGCTGCTCGTGGATAACCTCCTCGCCCCCCCCTGCTCGCCGAGGCATAACGAGGGGGGCCAGTCCCGTTTCCCGAAAACCGAGTCCTCGCTGTCGATGGTCCAGCTGTGGGTGCGGGTAAAGACGTCGCCCTTTGAGCGGATTTTTTAATCAGCGATCCTTGTCGCTCAATAGCTTTAGAAGCTCTTATAGTTTCTGAGAGCTTTTCTCCGAAAAGCGTCTCGTCCCTTTCGTGGTCTTTTATAAGTGGCGTAAAAGACTTGTCCAGGCAGGGAGTTATGAGTTTGGTCCTCACCTGAGTTTCGGTATAATGTAGGTCGGTTAGGATCCTACAGCTATCAGAAAGAATCCTAATAGCCTGAATTTTATCATCTCCTAGAAGAAGCTGGGTAATAGCTTTATTAAGCGCGGTTATACCGAGGCCCAGTTGATCTTGTTTCAACTGTATATTTTTATCACGGTTAATAATTATTTCTGAGACCGCAGCCTTAATTTCTGGATTCAAAGTAGGCGCCCTAAGGAGTTTGCAGTTTTCCGGTATCTGATACTCTTTAAGTATTTTTTCTTTGAGGTCCTTGGTAAGTCCTTTTTTTAGTAAAGGAATCCAACGTTGTGCTAAAGTCTGGTGTATGTTTTCGCCGTAAATCGGTTGTTCATCCGTGGTATCGCCCAGCGCTGATAGTAATTCCGGATCGAGCTGCGGAGAATCATCCTGCGCTAGTTGAATCGGCGCCTCTGGAGTCATTTCAATGTTTTCTTGAACGTCATGAGATTCAACTGGAACGTGAAGCTGCGTCGCCGTGATATCATCTTGTATGGTTCCGTCGTCTGAAACGATTAACGTTTCGAATTTAAAATACTGTTTTTTTTTTTTTTTTTTTTAACCCTCGTGTTGACCCGCAGTCAACCTCCAGGCATATTTTACACATCGTGCTATACCTTCGTGATACCCTCAAAGTGATATCCTCCAGGCTAGCTTAGAGATGCTAATTTATTTATTCTGAACCACATATCTTTATATGTAGTATAAAAGGTATCACGTACCTTTACACAGTTTTGGTTGTAACTCGTACACGAAATCACTTAATAAAAAATACATCATAACTAACCTTGATTTTTCTCGGAATCCGACGAAGATGAGTATATAATCACACGACTTCGTTTTTTGTTTGCACTTTCTTTAAGTCTTTTAATTTTATTTTCATAGTAACTAATTTTGTTATCAGCGCTACGCTTAGACATAATGTAAAAATAATTTGAAGATAATTTTAACGAAATATCACTGATTATAAAAGTATTGAAGAGTGAGTGCTTGTTGCCACGCACAAAGAAAGAATGAGGCGCGTCGCCGCCGTTGCGGCGGGTCGGACGGAGCGCGAGCGGGAAAGTTTTTCAATCTACCCTAATATTTTAAAAGTGCGAAGTTGCCAGTACAATGAAGGTACTACATGTGTCTATAATTTATCTGAAGAATGAAACGTACGAAATATAATTACATGTAGAATAAGATCTTTTTGTTAACTTGTTTACTCTTTAATAAAGACCTTTCAAAATCAAATCAATAATTTATCTTAAAGTTATTAAATCTACTAGCGTATGAATACTGGATGTAGGGTCCGACGGACGGGAAAGTCCGAATTGCGGGAAAGTCCGAAAGAGATACCGGGACCTTTGCAACAGGCAACTGAAGGAACACGAGTGGGTTTTATTCAGTAAAATTCTGACATCCCCTTCCGCTCCGCCCAGAGCGGGAGAAGTCATTGGATGATTTCCCACACTCAAAAAAAAAAGGCTTCAAAACAAAAGTGAAATGATTGAAAATTAATCTTTAGCCGCAGCCAGCCTGCTACCTAACTATGGCATAATTATCATCTCACAATAATTCTCTTAATATTCATAATATTATAATACAA
Organism: Lithophane semibrunnea; assembly: GCA_947363905.1. NCBI lineage: Eukaryota > Metazoa > Arthropoda > Insecta > Lepidoptera > Noctuidae > Lithophane > Lithophane semibrunnea. The sequence goes on from OX376195.1 coordinate 17,853,915, forward strand.
GAGAAGACTGCAAACCCAATACCAAAAGCGGTACCTTATAATCGATATAGCTACTCGCCCGGTATGTAAACAAACCGTTGCCTACCAAAAGCAGTTCTAACGGGTTATTATTAGTCTCAGTGTGAAAACCAGTCGTCCATTGACTTTTGTACCGCAACCTTGCAACTCTAGGATTGAAATAGCCGTGGAAGCTATACTTTAATGTACGGCCGATGCAGGATGAGAAGTGGGAAGTCAGCCCCGCGGCAAACTAGCTGACTGGTTAATATTTTTATTACGCGTTCTGCTATTCTCTTACTCTCTACTTAGTATCGATCATCATCATCGTCCGCGAAGCCTTTTCCCAACTATGTTGGGGTCGGCTTCCAGTCTAACCGGATCGAGCTGAATATCAGTATTTTACATGGAGCAACTGCCTATCTGACGTCCACAACCCAGTAACTAGGTACGATAGGTACCCCTTGGTAAGACTGGTGTTCAGACTTTCGGGCTTCTGACGACCCGTAACGACTGTCAAAGATCTACGAATTGCAGCTGGGACCAAAGGCTTAACTTGCTTTCCGAGGCGCGGACTAGTAGGTAAAGATGGTCACCCATCCACGGACCAACCCCGGCAAGCGTAGCTTAACCTGATGGATTGACCCGTGCGGCTGTTATTACTTAGCCTTAGTTTGTGCCAATATGAGAGAAAAATAACTCTAAGGCCGAGATTGATACACGCTACATAGCACGTGCTTTGGCTAAGCATTATTCCTGTCACTGTCGCACAACTATCAAACTACAAGTGTAAGATAGAGACGGGAATAATATTAAGCCGTAGAAGCCGAACCTGTAAAATTTGCAACATTTATCTGTATTTAGAGGCAACACTCGATTTTCAGCGAAAGTGAAGCCGCCTGCAGGCTATAAATATAATTATTACTCGTGTTTTATGTTCAAGCTAACAAGGACGGGTATTATCAGGCAAGAACTAAACATCTTAAGAGGAAACGCGGTCCTACTGTTCATTTTATACTAACGTATTCCTCTGATTTTTCCCTGGTTAATAATAGTCGTCCGAATTATTTTTTACGATATAATGTTTTTCTACCACTGCTGCCATCTCCCTATGTTTTGTTTTTTGGCGTAATTATACTAATTTTAGAGAAAAAAAAAACAAATCTTAAAAAAAAAAATATAAATAGATGTTGGTATGAGATTGACAAACTCCAACAGCGTTTGACCGATCACCATGATACTCGGCACATACCTACATGTAGTTGTTCATGGAGAGGGTCTCTACGCGGGCAAAAGCGAGTACTAACTAAAACACGCGAATGGTATACAGTGGAATGACAATCTTGCAGGGGACCGGCAATTTGTCATGCACATTACACGGTGAGAATCGTGACACAAACCATGGGATTCAGTACATGATTCTAGACCCAAAGCGTCGACATTTATAGACGATAAAAAAAACTGCACCATCAAAATGTATGTAAAACTTGTTTTTTTTTTTCTTAAACTAACGACAATCTATCTGCTATGAGGTAAAAGTTTGTGTCACCTTTCCCTTTCCAACGTGTACCGTGTGTTTCCACCGTGTTTGTGGATACAAAGCCTCCAGTATTTTCAAACATGGCCGCCCCTGGCCGTAACAACGGCTCCTAGGTGAAGGTAGACTAAAATGGGCTATGTAGACTAAATCCGTCGGCTTTCAGTGAAAGTAGCCGTGAACTGCCGCCTATTTATAAAACCAAACCGAGTCATTTACAAACATTCTAGCTGGCTTTACAGTTTCAAGTTGCATTTTTAGTTTTGAACTAGTTTATAATAATGTACAGGTTTTCATGAGTTGACCGGCATTATTACAAATATGTTTACGTTATGCAGATTTACTTTATGTCATAACTTCTGTCAGAGAAAACTAACGCCCCATCATATACTACAAATTCCCAGTACGAGGCAGCCACTCGTATATCAAAAACTTCACTTCCCACTACATCAAACTACTAATTACGCAATCCAACATGACGTATTACAATTCGATGTCAAACCCTGACCACGTAACTCAAACTGAAATAGGAGCGCAGGGCGTGCACAGCCCCCCGCGGTCTATTTCCGGCCGTGACGTCACCTCCACACCCCCTGTGACGCAAGCCAGCTGAAACTTTTTAATTTTTTTTTTTTCAAACGCGTCTGGCATTGGCGTGCGGTGATGCGGTCGTAAGGTTCGTACCGATACGTAACCTACATCGCTTGACGTTTCACTTGATAGTTTGCTACTTTGATAAGTTTTGATTAAATGGTTTCTATTTTTTTGACGTGGTGAAATTCAACTTCAAAGTTTTTTAAGAATGTTAGCATTATTTTTTGGTGGCTCGGGGCTAAGTAATAACAGCCGCACGGGTCGATCCATTAGGTTAATCTACGGTTGCCGGGGTTGGTCCGTATCTTTACATACTGAGACTCCTCCGTACCTGGCTGTCATTCGTGGATCTTTGACAGTCATTAAGAGTTGTCAGAAGCCCGAAAGTCTAACAACGAGTCTTACCAACGGGTATCATATTACCGAGTTACTGGGTTGTGGAGGTAAGATAGGCAGTCGCTCCATGTAAAATACAGGTCCTCAGCTGCATCCGGTTAAACTGGAAGCTGACCTCAACATATTTGGAAAAAGGGAGGCAAATTGTTAGCATTATTTTTCTCTTGTGTTCACTTGTACTCACTTTGTGATAAAAAGTACGTTGGGATTGCAAATGGTTAGTGGGTCTACTAACCATTTGCAATCCTAACGTACTTTTATAAGGAGGATCTTCAAATACACTCCAAAATATTAAAGTACTCATAAAGAATGTGAAAGCAACTGGTATCGTATTAACCTGACCTGCAAACAAATGGAGATGTTTTCTTCTTGTATTTTCCGGTACAAGATTAAAAGAACGGGTTGTCCATTCATTTGCAAGCACACAAACAATTTGTTTTATTTATGGAACGGTGGCTCCACGGAATGAAGTCACTAGTATTAGTCTGATTAGAAGTAGTACCACTATATAAAACATAACAACGACGAAATTCCACTGCATTTTTATATTATAGACTCGATTAAATAAACTTATGGATGGTTATTGAATTTTTCTCAACACACGAAAACAAATACAAACCATGGAATTAGTATTTGTTTTCGTATAATGAGAAATTCTCATAAGTACAATCTATATTTTGGAAGTTTTGCCTTCAAAAAACCTTAAAGAAACTGCAAGTAATAATATCGTAATGCACAAATATTATAAATACTTCCAAGAAAATGCATAACAAACCTATCATTATGAAGAACACGGCTAATAGTCATAAAAACCCTGTAAGAAATCGACACGTGTTTCACCTCTCAACGACTAATAACACGGCTAATATATTGAGAGATAATGAAGTTAAATACTCATCTGGAAGGTAACAAAGTGTACTCTCTCAAAACAAAGGGAGTAACAAAACAGCACCCTACTCCACAAGAAATTCTCAAATGTTCCAGGTACGTAAGTATAAGTAATCGTGCAATTCCTTCTAAGGTCGACCATTACTCCCAAAAAAGGCTATTTATTTCCTTCACATACATAAGTTTATATAAACATCCATGGACGAAATAACCCATTAGGGTACAGAAAAATAACCGTTTTACCTTAGCAGGGGCGTGGCTATGGCGGAGAGCACTCAGGCCTTCGCTCCGAGGCCTATTCTAGATAGCTGTCCATTGCATTTGTATGAAACTACTCTTAGTTGCTAATGAAGCCCTGGTATATTGGTTATGTACTCGGAGTAAAGATTATCGCCGTTTTTGTTTTTGAAGATGCCGTGATATAAAAGACAAGGCATGTCTGTATTTCTAGTTACTAAACAGGTTTCATTACTCCTCCTTACGTAAGAACCAACCAGATTTATTTCATTTTTTTTCGAGTTACTACTGAAAACATTATTAATCATTATTTACTAGCTGTGCCCCGCGGTTTCACCCGCATAAGACTCGTTCCCGTAGGAATATTTTACTTCTTTACAACATTTGTGTAGGCCCTGGCTCTTGTACTCCTAGTACCTGTATCACAAGAACAATGTTTCATCTTATGCAAGATTTGTCTATAGCCTGCAGTAATATATAGATCGATTCCACCAAAACCTTTGCATTATTGCCTGTCAGTTTGGAAATTCTCGTGTACCTGTATTTTTACCCATTTAAACTCCGTGATGCTGCTTGCCGGCAAAAATGAAGTATGCAAGTAATAAATACTTACCAAGACGTATTTCGCAATGAACTCTCTATTTACTAGCCTGCACCTGGCAATGACAGTAACTATATCCGACAGTACAGTGTTTAAAAAAAACCACACTGCTAAAATCTTCCTTCATCAAGAGCTCGACGGATAATCACTGCGAAAACCCAACCACCCTAAAAGAAGAAACTTATATTGCTAAGACCATTTTCATTTACGCGCAGCCAACCAATATAAGTCAAAACAATACACATGGGTACTTTAACCCACAGAAACATACCCCAATCTAAAATACAAATTACCTTCACAACAAAGTTGATAAAACAAATCTATAATTGTTTTCGGCCACCTGCAGTTTGTAAAGCCAAATGTTAATTATCATTAACAGTATTTAGCTTAATCCCTTGATACGGATAGCCATAGCCTGTGCCCCGCGAGAAACGATATCCCTATAAACAAATTAACTAAACATAAAAGCTTACATAAAAGATCGCTTTACATCGCAAATGGTATAGTTAGAGGCCCGACGGTAGCCGATGTGTGCCGATGTTTAAATTAACGACTTGTGTGGGGTTTGGTGATTGTTTTGTTTTTTTATTATGGGCCGATTTTTCTTCTTCAGGTGACGTATCGTATTTATTCTTGTATTTATTATTATAGTTATTTTCGTGTTATCTATCCATAGCTTGTAGCTGCCATAATTCTCCCTGTATCACCCGGTAGAAAATGATATCTGAACAATAATATGGCTGTTTGACACATTTTCTCAAAAGCTGTTAAACCGCAACTTTTCTCCCTCACATTAAAGTTAATAGATAAAAATCGGTCCTTGGTAAATGATTTAGTTCCGGTTAGCAGGGCCATTAAAATTGTTTCTACGTCAACCCCTATTGGAAAATAGGTGTGGTGTTGTTATTAGCCAAAATAATCAGAACTGAAGTAATGATTTTAGCCAATAGTGTAGGATAGGCATTCATAAACCAATAAGATTATTCTAAGGCTATGTTGCACTGTGGGGACTGTATCTACGATTGGTAAGCGCATCACTTGAGAACGACGGGACCGTTTTGGTTATTTTTGATTGAACATGTTCGTAATAGTACGAATTAGGTTTTAAGTGAAAGAAAAATGGGAAAAGTTTCGCAAAAATTTTTCAAATTCGGGACAACTTGAACGTATTTTCTATGAATTTTTTTATTGTAATTTGGACTGGACAACGTCCGTCGGGTCAGCTAGTAAGGAATTTTATTTCAAGTGTGTCCGAAGTAGGTAGATCGAAGCTGAATGGTCAGCGAAGAATAGCTATTCCGTTTGCCAAGAAAAGATAGATTTGCCGAGCTTACCGGCCTCGGGTCGATCTCCATACTACCTATGAAGAATGTGTAATGTACGATACATTTGAGTTATAATTACGACTATTTCCACCTAAGGACTGAACCAAATGGATTTTATGTAACATAGTAAAAACTGCAAAAAGATAGTAGACAAAAAGGTATATCTAAGTAATATTAAACTAATGTTTAGTAATAGTATATACTGCGTAGTGAAAATAAACAAACGTAAGGTAGGACGCCCTCAGGCTAGGTGGAGCGACGATCTTCGCAGGGTGGCTAGTAGAACTGGATGAGAGTTGCTGAGAATCGAGCTGAATGGCGTGCAATTGGAGAGGCCTATGTCCAGCAGTGAACTGCTATAGGCTGACGATGACGATGATGAGTGAAAATATAATGCTGTAAAATGTACTAACCTACTTAATGTTAAAATGACATACTAACGAATAATATGTTTTAACCACGGTTTGTTTTTTAATTTTACAGATCACTATATTTTCAGCATCATAATATCAAAAATCATTAAAATTTTCACAACATTGAAACCGATAAATCAGCTCATTTCATCACTGACGCAGCAAAATAAATAGCGTACACATTAAAAATAAAATATTAAACAAATGACTGTAAATTACCGAGCTATTTCGTCAATACCCGGGTTCACATTATCAGCCAATAAATCACAAGCGCTGGGCTGTGGGGTGAGACCGGGAGAGTGACAATTTTTACAACTCACCCGCACTATAGTGCGGTGTCGGGGATATGTTTTATGTATCCGATGCCGAGTGTCAATGTGTCGGGTATTTGCATACCTTAGTCTCGATACAAAAAGATATTTAGTCGAAAGGGAAATGATGCACTAAGACCAATATTACATAAATTACAAAATAATTCATCTGTTTGCATCGAGATATGTCTGTTTGACAGTTTTCTATTGGAGATTCGTATAATGGTCCACAAATTATAAATTACTTTTATGTCAAATTAGAGGAATTGCTAAGGACAGCTGGGATTCAGAAAATGAACTGCTTTTAGAGGAATTGCTAATGTGGCCGTCTCCCTGGTCCATGATATGTTTTATTTTTCTATGAAACAAGCTGATGAATTACGGTTTTGGCACCTTTTCGCTTAGTAATTGCAGCTGTTTTTTGAAGTTGGGAGAATCTAAAAAATAATGATCTAGAGAAGCCATATAATTATGCATAAGTAAAAAAACATATAAAACGAAAGATTGCAATGGATATAATGCTAAAATAAAATATTCATACATTAGGTACTAACGTTCTATAATTATGAATATCGTTACTAGCTGTTTAAATTACTTTAAATATGCTTATCTAGCAGATGCACCTTTTTTTTTTTTTTTTTTTGGTTGGGAAATCATCAAATGACTTCTCCCGCTCTGGGCGGAGCGGAAGGGCGTGTCAGACTCTTACTGACTAAAACCCACCCGTGATCCTTCAGTTGCCTGTTGCCAGGGTCCCGGTATCCCTTTCGAACTATTCTGCAACCCTGGCAGGCTTCGGTCCTAACGGACCCCGTCAAGTGTGCTGACATCTCTTTGAGGCGCGCGTGGAACACGACGCGCCATCGACCCGGGCCTGGTCCTTATCGGACGGCGAGCTACCCATTGCTCGCCGTCCGCAAGCCCGCGCATATGGTGGCCGGGAATCCGCCTGGGATTCCCGACGCCCAGGGTGTCTCCAGCGGCGGCGGTTAGGGGCGTGAGGGCGCAGGCCTTGCCTCTCCCTCACGCGTTCCGCCTCCTCCTTCGCGAGCATCACTGCTTCGCAGAAGGAGGTGACCGCCTCCCATGCCCTCTCGCTCCGTACCATGGCCTAGACCAGGGCCGGACGCGAGAGGTCAGTGCCACCAATCGCCCCCACGAGGACACGGCGGTACTCCGCCCAAGCAGGGCACACCTCCACCGTATGCTCCACCGTGTCCTCCGGACGATCCGCACAGTGGTGACACCCGGGCATTTCCTCCCGCCTAATCCTACACAGGTACCTCCCGAAGCTGCCACGTCCGGTGAGGACCTGCGTCAGGCGGAAGGTGAGGACGCCGTGGCGCCTCTCAAGCCACTCCTCAAAGAGGGGACTTATCGCCGCAATTGTGGCGTGCCCAGCACTGGGTTGCGACAATCGCACTCTCCATGCCGCCATGAGATCCTGCCGGAGCTCTGTCCGTTGTGCCGCGATTTCTCGCGGCAGCGGAGTTACGCCCCGGCGCTTCACCTCTTGTAGTAGTAAGGGTGTAGGACTAAGGGCTGAGGAGTTCCCTCAGATTGAAGAGGTGGCTGAATGTGGGGACTGTCCTATAGTCAGCTCTAATAAAATAAATATATGGATAGTGATCCTCGGCCCTTTCCACCTTCAGGTTTTCGTAGACCACGTTTTCTTTTTAGGTTAAGTACTGTAATCTTGGTAAAGAGAATGTTGTTTTGCCGCGCGAGTTCCGACCTTAAAAATCTGGGATATCACAGTGCCTTAGGGGTTCTTGAGGCGATCCGATTCCCGTCACAAAAAGTGGGTGTCACCGCTTTAGTTTCCCCGCAATTTAAAAGCGAAAAAAGTCTTTAAGGTTAGTTACCTTTGCGTTGCTGTAAAATTTCTGCCACTCACGATCGGACGGTTTTGTTTTTGGAATAACCCTATTCAGGCAGACGCCCACCTATGGGTAAAAGCAGTATTTGCCGCACGCCTCCTGTCAAAGTCTTTTCAACCATGCGGTATTTCTTGTTTCCCCTGTATCGGGTGTACTATGCCAAATAATCGAATATCAATTGATCGAGAAACTCTAATAAATTCATATTGTTTTTATTAGATTTTAAATACCATTTTATAATTAATACCACTGTTTTTGAAGACTACTATGATTATATTGACAAAAAAATGTATCATTTTATCAACATACATAAACTTTCGTTAAAAACAAGTCTATTTCTGAACGAACAATTAGGTAAGTCATATTTATTTCAGGCTACCCTCATACATTGTAATATTGTTTTCATCTCATAAATAAAACTATGTTCATCTATAGAAAGCATTGTGACTAAGTAGTGAATTACAAGTAAATTTTGTGAAAAATGCCTGTAGGGTCTTATTATAAGCCAGAATTGTCCCAAAAACGCAAGTCCGCCTTAGTTTTGGATGGCTATGTAATGGCAATAAACAAAAATATTAATAACAAGTTCTACTGGCATTGTTCCTACAAATACAAATACCATTGTAATAGTACTGCAACAACAAAATTGCACGGAAGTGAGGAGAAGGGACGCGTTCAACCGGCGGGCTGGCCGCAGCCTAAGGGAACGCGCCCACACCGGTGCCCCGTAAAGGGCCATGGACCGCACGACCCCCGCGTAGAGCCTCCGGCAGGAGGCGTTTGGCCCCCCAAGATTGGGCAGGAGCCGCCCCAAGGTGGCCCCGGCCCGGTCCAGCCTGGGAGCCAAACGACGGAAGTGCTCCACGAAGTTCCACCGGCTGTCGAGGACGAGTCCTAGATACTTCATCGTCGACTCGACGCCGATGTGAACCCCTCCTACCGTGATTTGGGAACCCGACAGTGGCGCGTTCCGAGGGCCATGAAAACACATGACCTCGGACTTGTAGCAGTTGCACCTAACATTCGCATTCAAGCTACACGGGGTGGTGGAGTTTCCTAAAATCCTTTCTGGGCTAGTTATTGTCTGTTAGTCCGTCACTCAAACAAATCTGTTTTGTAGTTAAGTTAAAGATCAGCTTTTCAAGTTAAACATACAAGTTCAATCAACAATATACTTAGGGCAGTTATAGGCGCAACTACGTCAGGTGAGTATCCAAGGCGGACCAAAAGTTTGACTTTGTTGTATAAAATGTAGATTGATTTGACTTTAAATTGGATATTTACTCTATCAGTTCAATAATCTTTAACCTTTTTAACACAGAAAATATTGTTCTAGCAGTTTTTAGGGTTCAGTAAACGTCCAAATGAAAAAACGGAAACCTTACAGGATCACTCTTGTATGTGTATGTGTCTGTCCGTCTGACCGTCTGTCACTAATCGATCGAATCTAATGGACCGATTGACTTGAAATTTGGTTCACATATAAATTTCTGTGACCCAAACATGTAACGTAAATATTTTTTTTTTTAATATCGGGATCACTTTTGGGAGGCAAATAAGAAAAACTTTAAAAATAGTTTTCCAAACTGTACCGTCTCCAACATATTTTTTTAGACATTTAAAATAACTTTTATAAAAGTTAATTTTAAAAAATTTATGAAAATTTACCATTACCCTTATCTCCGAAACTACTGAGTTAACTAAGTTTTGAAAAATACAGAAAATAGTTCTATACAATTATTGATTACAGGAAAAACTATAAGAAGTTTTAAAATTATATGGCAAACCTCTCAATAATGAGCGTACAAACTTACATTTGCAGTTGCAATGTATGGGAGTAAATGTTTGTAACTACAATGTTAAGTTTTTTCGTGGGATAAATTCATCCCAACTACGGAACCCTTCATTGTGCGTGGTCCGAAACGCACTTGACGGGTTTTTTTATAATTTTTTTGGTGAGTTTTTCACAAAATTGTGCTACAAAAAACTTGTATGTAGGTACTTCGAAAACAAAGGCGTATGAAAACCTTATATTTAACCAGTCAACCAATGGTAGCAACGTCACAGAATTTTATGGGAAATATATTTCATGCGAATTCGTATTGTTTAAAAGCTGAATTCGTTTTAGTTTCAATTCTCCACATAAAAGCGATGAATAAATAAAATCCAGCCTCGATGGCTATCATGTTACATTTATGAAGTCTATATAAAAATTGCAATATGGCGTTTTGTCTCAAAATATCTTTAATGGAATCTATTTATTCATATTTCGATCAGTTTTACTGTGGAAAAGATTTATTTCAACCTCTAGAGCACATTTTACTACCCGCAGAAATAAATCTCCAATGTATGACAACTCTAAATCCCGAGGGAGTACTAATAATATTTATTTCAAAGAACGCCCGGCGTAGCTAATATTTCGTAGCTTGTCGTAGCTTCGTAGCGGCAATAACACGTAGCGTGCTACGAAGGAATACTCCGAGCGTAATGTCAAAATGATACGTTTAATAATTCCTCCTACATACTACTTTGCGCGTTTGCATCCAGATGTAGTATAAAGAGTTATTTGATATTATGTGTAATATATAACTTTATAGCACCCACACACATCCATACATACATACATACATACATAAAATCACGCCTGAATTCCTCGAAGGGTTAGGCAGAGGTGAAGTGACTGGTGGTGACTTGTATATTAGAACAACAACATGTTCGTGCATGGGTTGTCATCCATTACAAAGCCATCCCGGCTCTCATTCTTAAATCTTTGAAGCCCGCAATTATGACAACCGGTCTTACCATGGGCGATCGTGTTACCCAACTGGGTTGTGGAGGTCTCAGATAGGCAATCGCTCCATGTAAAATAATGATACTCAGCTGCATCCAGTTGGACTGTAAGCCGACCCCAACATAGTTGGGAAAAGACTAAGCAGATAGGTTGAAGAAAAAAACTATTGGACACACCAATCCTTCTGCCAAGTAACGTGGTCAAAATTCCTTGATGTCCTTTAATTACAGCAGTGTCGAAGGAGATCACAGTGATCGTTTACAGATATTACTCATTTACATTGTCTATTACTTTTCCGTATTCACCAATATAATCGAAATGAAACTTAACAAGTCTTTAGGATCAAATTGGCGACTGCAGTATATCATCACTGTAAGTGTCACTTATCACACGATATCGAATACAGCGACAAACTCTGTTAGCATGATACTATAGCCCCTTATTTATTAGTTACCCTCTTTTCAGTGCGCGAGGGGTTCAAAATGAGTTTCATTTCATTTTTAACTAGGAATCTTGGGCGGTTTACTTATTTTGAAACCATAGCCCAGTCGAACCAATTTTCCCATAAAAAAATAACTAAAAACTACCCTCCAGATTCGGACTTCAGTAACTTCATGTTTTTAAATCAAGAGAATTGAGTAAATCCCCTTTTTACTGAAATTAATTCTTAGTAGAAGCCATCATTACCATTTCAAAGAATAAATATCAATAATTGAACGAATCCTTACCCAAGTGAGTTATCGAAGCGACTCCATAAAGTACCATCATGACTAATATTAATAAATAACAGTGCATTATTAATTTGTTTCTCTTCATCCGTGGACCACGTGATTATTCGTTTCATGTTGTTAATAAGGTTTTAGGGCTCATCTAGGATGATAAGATAAAATTATGAGTCTATAATAGTCCACTGATGGGCATAAATTACTTTTTTCTGGACAACAACTCTAATTCTTTCATAGTAACCGTATAATTATAGGGTATATAGGTACATACATTTTTCACAAATATAATAGGATTTCCTACAATATATCAATTCATTCTTATATGAATTATTATACTTTATGGCATTTTACGTTAAAATGCGTGATTATAGAGCAGACAAATTGGACACGTGTTTGAAAAAATATTAAATTCATAAGATTTTAGTTTTGTATGTAAGTATACCAGATTGAAGTGTGGGCAGAGATTTTAAATACTAAGTAGATAGCATAATTTCTGTCAAAAACAACATCCTGTAGTTAGAGCCACGTGATCTTAAGCAAGTAATTTTCATATTTTCCTGTTATTTCTGGAGAAATACGCATCCGTAGTGTTAACGATAGCTTTCATTAGGTGTACTGCTACGAGTAACATTAAAATCGTCTTCAGTGCTACGGCGCGCTACAAAGTACTACAAAACGCTACGAAGGGCTACGTACTTATTCCCTACGTAGTTCACCTTATCTATAAATGTAAATGAGATATCAGGCTCCCCACGCTCACCGACGCTCCTACTGCCGCCAAACTTTACCAATATCGCCTTAAATTCAAGATGCTATCTCAAAATTAATTAGAAACTGTTTGCTTTATATTCAAGAGCACACACCTTGCCCTACACTTTCATATTGTACCTTTCGAGGATATTGGATTCCTTCGCGCCTAATTACCGTCCACCATCCTAACCTAACATTTCTATCTGCGACTGTATTATGTATATCCTAGCTGTGGGCGACGAAACCCAGCTCAAATTGAGGACGTGTGTACACCGTACCTAAACGTCACGCGCATTCGCCCGTAAATATTCACGAATTGGATCGCACCGTATAAACGATCTGTTTTCAATCAGGCTTCGGCAGCACATGACTGGCTGCTGCAGGTGGTGCTGGTGTCCTGCCGGGCCGGCGTCGGCTCGGTAGCGACTCACTATCACTGGTCTCAGATACTGACCGAAAGCTCGAGGCGGCAGCGCCGCGCGTGGCGGCGCGGGGGAGAAGGGGGCCGGTGTCCACACCACAACACTTCACTCACACGGCAGCGCGTCGAGCCCGCTCGCGCGTGCACGCGTCGCGCAACATGGCCGTGCCCGTGCCAGCGTGCAGCTATCGACCGCGAGCCGGCCGCGCGCCGCCCAGCGACTGACGCGGGAGCCGTGCGCGCGCACCGGCCTCTACCCGCCCGTGCCTCGCACACCCCCGCCCCAGGCCGCGCTCTGTGCGAGCGGGCGAACCTTCCCCGGCAACTTTGTACGCTTCTTGGAAAATCCCGCGTTAGAACTCGCTTTTAACTGATTCCGTCGACGTAAAGCAAACAACTCTGTAGTTCATACCTAACCACCTTCGCCTGCTAGCGAACTTTCAGAGCTTTGCCCTCATTCTGAAAACCCGCATTAGAGCAGTTATGCTATTGCTATACGATCCAAACGCCTAAATACGTCATAGATAAGGAATACAAAAAGCCCATCGGAATAATCCAATACATCTCCGGTGAAACCTGAAACGATAATTACATACGTCACCCGACGCACACCCCCGTAGCGCCCCAGTGGCGTGTCCCCTTGCTCCACAACAAGTCCGCGAGGCGTCGCTCTCGTGTTTATTTTCGGCTGCGGCCGCTGTGCCGAGAGCGCCGCGTGCCCGCCCGTTACCATGACAACGCGCCCCAGACGCCGCCGAAGCCTCCCGAAGCGCGGCGAAACGACACGAACGCAGCGCTGAAGTATCAAACTGGCGTACGAATAGAGCTGGATTTTTTAATGTGGACCGACGACGTGAATTTACTGATACTTTAGTGTAATCCATCAGAGGGCTGTGGAGAATCTGAACCTAGAATAATAAATAAAGTGTTCTGCTGAGGGATAAGGCTAAGCCGAGATTGTCATTGAGCGCATTACCGCGAACTTTGTCCTGACAGCTTCAATACATTTTGCGCCCGTCGCACGTACCGTATGAAAATTACTTTTAACACGTACCTACATAGGTTGTCTGAATGTTAAACCCAAACTTTAATTCGTATTTAAGAATTTATCAAACATTTTATCGCCACAGAATTATTTTACGATTGAGTTCCCAAGGTTTTTTTTCAACTGATCATTCTATTTTTTTGTTTAGTGACAAGAGGTCACTCACCCCTCACCCGGGGCATGTTACGAAACTACGTGAAGATCTCCCAGGTTATAAAAGTCAGTTTAAAATAGGTAAGCACATAAAAGTATAATCTGACTGGCTATCAACCCACCTCACTGTACAGAACCGGACAACCGGTGCCCAGTAAAAAAATTGACCAACGCCTCCACCTCCACGATTGGATAGGTCTGCATAATTAGAAAACAGATTAAGGATTCAGATGATTTTGTTGGATGGTTGGTATGACAGTTAACAACTTTCTCCTGCAAATGCATTGCATGTGTGAACTTGTGAAGTACGATATAATATTTTTATGCTGGACTATTATACAGTCGATAATGCCGGTTAACGATTCCCATACGTACATTCTCGAGCTGATCATTATCAATTATTTCAAAAATAACTGCCATCTCCCGATTTCTTCGAGGTTCTGCTAAGTATCGCATCGTGGTACTTGTAAATTAGTAACGCCATCTTTCTATATTCAAGATTGGCCTTGACAACATTGGATTGAAATTACTGCCTCTCACATTTTAAGTAGGTGGTTCTGGTTCTATAACTGTTACGCAGTGATATCATTACAATATTAGCTCAAGTTTCTGGCGAACTGAAGCAAACGTTTTGTAAAGACGCTTGCAAGTAAACATATTTCCGAACGAAATGTATAATGTCACTGTCAAACAAGTTCAGCTATTTTATAATCTGTGCTGTGGTGCAAGAATTTTAGGTTATGTCAGGAATGTTTTGTTAGAAAAGATCAGTGATTTTATTAACTTAAAACGAACTTAGAGAAACGATACCACTGCAATTATGGCTCTCATAAGAGCAGGCTTGCAAAGACTCGCTAATGTATTCAATGGAGGACAAGGTATGAATTCAAGCAATTTTATTAAACTATGAGCTTAACTTTTGTGTTATTTTTATTATATAAAGTGTTTTACGTTGCAGCGGGTGTCCTGTCAAGATTCATAAACAACCTAGCTCCTATAGAGTCCAAAACTGTCCCAGAAACGACAAAGGACGTGATAGCAGAATGCAACAACTTGATCGCACAGAATGCATCAAGAAACTTTGCTATCGTCCACCTACTGGGTAAACAATGGCGCGTGTCTGACGGGGACCTTCTGGTTATCGAAGGATTCTGGCCTCCCACCATCGGAGACAAAATTAAACTCGACAAAGTCTTACTAGCTGGTACCAAAGATTTTTCTCTGATTGGCCGACCTATAGTACAGCCTGGACTAGTGGATGTGACTGCAACAGTTATTTCTAAAGGCCTAGCGCATACCAGAACACATTTTAAAAAGAAGAGGAGGAAGCAGTACATGAGAATCAACTTCCAAAGATCACCACAAACTATTTTGAGAATAAACTCTGTGGAGATTGCCAGTAAGATCAATGAAGCACCTAAGAATGTTTTCTAGTTGTATGTTTTAGTAGATAATAAATGTTAGAGTATATGAAAGTGGTATTTATTCCAAAAACTATCAGTTTAAAACTATAAACATAAACAAACAACAAAAAAAAACAACATTGACTATAATCAAATACATTATTAAAATCTTTAATATGATTTCTAAGCAATGTCCACATAAATAGCAATTAATTATTATTATTACATAATCAAGTTATAAACTACTTAATTTAACATTATCACAATACTCTTGAAATGTACCCTTATGTTCCTCTTTCAGAAACCTTTTCATGCCTTTGAATAAATACAACATTTTATTATTTTCAAATAATTTAGATACAATCTTTAAAAAGGCTTCATATTCGCCACTTTTCTTGTATGCTGAAATTGATAATTGGAACTCCTTGTATTGATTGGCATGTAAAAGCAATTTTATTTCCTTTACGAAATCTATCAGTGAAGCAGGAGGTACCTTCTCAACTATTTTTGATAGTTCTTCATTATTGCCTGATTGCTCACCATTCAAGTTTTCTTCAAATCCAAAAGGTTTTATCTTCAACTTTTTCTTTTTTACTATATTATTTGCTAAGCTGACATCTGCAGGTCTCTTGTGTATAGTTACTAAAGACTGTGACTGAGACTGCTCAGTGTCATCTTGGTCTATAGCACTGAAGAGATCCTTTGTAGTATTTGGCTTAAATTCATTGACATAGGCAGAAGCTTTTGCATTTTTGTAGAAATCCATTGAAAAATCCGCATAGACCTCATTTGAGTTAGGATATTGGCTCACTGACTTTTTATTTGAAGATTTTGATACAACTCTAGTGTTAGAAACTGGGAAAGCTACACCACTAACATGGATTGGCCCAGAATCTCTGTCACGACTTCCAGACTCATTTGGAAGCAGGGGTTTCAGTCTGGGAGGAGGTAAAGTTGATTCAGCATTTTTGAAGAACCTGCAGATTTCACTTACTGTTTCCCCAAACTTATTTGAGACATTGATATGGTCTCTCAACCATGCAGATAACTGGTTTTTCAATTTAGGACTATTAAACCTACTGTCACAAAGTAAAATTGCGCCATAATCATTTTGATGTCTTATGACTCTACCAATAGCTTGGTTAACAGCTCTTGTTGCTTCTAACGAGTACCATTCATCCCCTGATAAGAATTGTTTATCCTTGATTCTCAGCTCTTCCAAATATTTCTTCTTCAGTATGATTCTTGGGTCTTTTAATGGTGGAAATGGTAATCCTGTTATGATTACTGCTCTGCCATTCATGTCAGCAAAGTCTAGACCTTCAGACACTTTTCCTCTGCACACAGCCATAAAGCACGCTCCTCTTGTACTAGGATCACTTATTTTGCTGTAATAGTCACTTATTATTGCATTGAAAGTGTCCTTGCGCTGAGGCTCAACAAATATCGGCTTTATATTATTTATACTTGACCAGATCCCTTCATTTTGCCATGCCTCTTGACACTTGGCCATTATAGGATATGATGGGAAAAATACTAGCAAACCATCTGGAACCACACGGCAGAAGCTAAGTATTGTTCTACCCAAGGATGAAAGATATTTTGGGTTATCTCTGTTCTGATAATTAGAATTTAACATCACACCATCTGGACCTTGACTCATTATTTTAACACATATTTGGTTGGACTTCACTATGTGGGGATTTTCCAACTGAACTCCTATTGGGATGCCCAGTTCAGATGTTAGGGGTTTTAGTGGGGCTAGAGTTCCACTGGTTAATATGATACTTCTAACATTCTGTTCCATTAGTTGCTTCATTCCAAATCCTGGACTGAAGCACCAATAGCTTAGAACTCTTTCAGCAGTTTTAGAGTTGGCAGTTTTTAGAGCTCCCCAACTATCAGTCTTTTTATTCTTCTTATCTTCTATTTGAATATGAACTTTGTAGCAAATTTTAACTCTCTCTTTATAAGCATGTGTTGTTCCACTGAAAACAACATTTAATAAATCTACTATTTTCTGCAAACCAACTCCTTTGCGCTGAAAAGGTGAAGCACTGGCTGTTGACAAATACTGTATGAGATTCTCAATCATAGTGATGACTGCCATTTGATTATGATCTCTGATCTCAGCTTTTGATAGCAACTCAAATATATATCCACCAGGGTAAGTGCTACCTTCATTGCCAACAGAAATCTCATCAATGACTTTTTCTAATGCCAGCATCATTTCTTTTAAAATACACAAATCATCACAGGTAAAATCTTTTGGCTGGTTGTCCACTGTCATATCCATTTGATCTTCATTACCTGCTGTCTCACCAAAAGACCTCATTACATGTGTAATCTCATCGATACATAAAGCAACATCTGTTGTCCGAATCTGCAAGGATGCTGACTCCTCACACATCTTCTCAACATTATGTGCTTCATCTAAAATTATAATATTATTCATGAGTTCTACTCCATTAGCTCTCCTTGATTTAGGATCTAGAATATAATTATAAGGCATGAATATTATATCAGCTTCCTGTTTTAATTCCTTTGATAAATAATATGGACAACACTTCAGCTTTTTTCCTACTGTTACTAAATCTTCTATGTCTAATATTTCATCACCTTTCACAGCTCTGTCTTCTTTCTTTGATTCAACATTGTTATAAAAGTGACAAGTTCTTGATTTCACTCTCAACTGGCACATATGGACTTTGTTCATGTTATTGGTTTCTTTGGACACTTCTGGGTGGATGCACATCTGGTCTCTTGAACCCAGAACAGTAGCTTTCACATGCCTGTAACTGGACCTCTTCAACTCTTGCATAGCCTGTGTCAACTGCGAGTGGGTTCTTGATGAATAAATTATTTTCGGCATTCCCCACGACGTGTTATCTTTTGATTTCCCAGCTCCAGACTTTAAATTGTCTTTTAGAGCTCCACTGAAATTGCTATGCTCCGAAAAATTACCTACTTGTGCATTCATTTGCAACTGGGCCTTTTTAACTAGTAACCAAGCTAATGACGAACATAGTAAGCTTAAAGTCTTTCCGGTACCTGTAGGGGACTCCAGCAAAGCATTGGTATTGTTCTGCAGGCTTTCAATCACTCGCTCCATGTAGACCTTCTGAACTTCATACGGTTCAAATGGAAATGTGACCGGTATACCACATATCATAACTTCTGGCATTGTTATTGCTTTTATTTATACTCACTTTTAAATAAAAAATTAAACTTTATTGTAAACAAATCCGAGAGATTCAATAAAATTGACATGATGACATCTTGCCATCCAGCCAGCTGATGTCATTTTTGCCGCCAATGCGCCAACAAAGAGCGCGTTCATCCGTTCGACATTGAGGTTCGAGACCTTCGAGATCAAAAACGTTTCATAAAGATTCCAATGTCTCTAACAAAATCGTTCATTTGAAACTAAGTGTTTATTTAATTATCTTTGTTAATTCATGTTTATAAAAAGCCAGGAAAATTATTATTTTATATATAGTTAAAATTCAAATCACTTTACGAACGCATCGCATTTACTATGTGTCAACCATATGTTTATTATAACCTCAAAGATTGTATTAGTTTGTGATTGTGTTTTCAAATATAATTGAGATTAACCAATTTTACGTTGTTTATTTACTGCAATAAATTAAAACAATGAAAGTTGATGTGGAGCAAGTGTATACCTCAGTCGGGTGTAATCGCACTCCGGAAATAATTGACTGGAATGGACAGGGACTCATTTGTTTTGGTGCGACCAACTCTGTTGTTATTTATGATACGGTGAGAAGATTTGTTTTTTAAGCTTCTATGGTCTTTTATTGCACGAAAGCTGGATTCTAATGTGTTCAAGACACCACTGGTATCGTATACACAGAAGAAAATAAACTACAATGACAGATACGTTAACTTTGCATACTTATGAGTTCTCAATTTCAGAATCTCAAAGGCAAAGATCCTCTAACAGTCCTCAGCCACCATCGCTCACAAGTAAACACAGTAAAATGGCTCCGTAAACCAGACGGAACCTGTACTGAACTGATCTCTGGTTCAGCTGACAAGACTGCAGCAATATGGTCATCAGTAGACGGGGTTTGGAAAGCAACGAACAGTCTTGCAGGACATACGGATGGTATTACGTGTATTCATGGTACTTACAATGGAGACAAGCTGCTGGTTTACACCGGGTCCATTGATTCTACTGTTCGAGTTTGGGAGAGGAAAGATGGTAAATATTAGATACGATATTTTACAAAGAAAGCTTAATTATGTAGCTGCATTACCATGGCCAAAAAGTTACCTTAATTCAATGTGTGCTACCTTAGTTCAAATGTTACTTGTGTGATCTTCTAAATTTTTTGAATTATTCCAATTTGCTATCTCCAAACTATTTGACAGTATTAGAAACGATTGGTCCACACTAGCTAAGGATAGAGAGGAGTGGAAAGGAGAAAGGGAGGCCTTTGCCCTGCAGTGGGAAAACTTAGGATATAATAAACAAAAAAAAAATATGTAGACAAAAGTCAATCAAAATTATTACATTTCAGGTGTAACAGCCCACAAACAAACAATAAGTCTGAACTCCGGTCTCTGCCTGACACTGCATGCACACATCTTACCAACATCACAGAAACCCATACTGTTCTGTGCACTAGATGATCATAAGATACACGTGTTTGTTGGTGAGGAGTACCACAGGGTTCATACGCTCACTGGACATGAGGATTGGGTGAGGGGGTTGGATGTTCAAAATATTGGTGAGTGAGAAACTTAATCATGGATTAAACTAAATAACAACATCGTAATCTATTTTGAATTTCACGAATGTGGATAGAACAAAAAAATACTTCTCACTCTAGTTCTTTAATATAAGCTCAGCTACTAGCACAGTGACTCCAGCTAACTCTTACCAGAATACCACTATACAAAAAAAAAAAAAATATGGCAAAAGAAAAATAGACCTTCAAAACCTATAAATGTGTTCAGTAGATAATACAAATAAAAGAATTAAAATTAAAAAATACAATTTTGAATATTTTCCTAATTCCACAGACAACTCAACAATACTACTAGCATCAGCCTCTCAAGACACATACATCCGTCTGTGGCGCATCGAGAAGCACGTAGACCAGCAGG
The DNA here is from genome assembly GCA_947363905.1 of Lithophane semibrunnea. NCBI lineage: Eukaryota > Metazoa > Arthropoda > Insecta > Lepidoptera > Noctuidae > Lithophane > Lithophane semibrunnea. The sequence goes on from OX376195.1 coordinate 17,874,518, forward strand.
TCACTAAGGGTATCAAGGTGGAAGAGAAGGTGTTCCCAGCGTACGGAGCGGACTGGTCCGTGAAGTTGGAAGCGGTGCTTGCAGGACATGAGGGATGGGTGTATGGGGTGCAGTGGCAGCCAGGAAGAGTTGGAAGTAGGTCATGTAAAAGGATAATTAATACAGTGAAAAAATATTCCTTAATCAATTACTTAGTAACCAGTCATATAACCACACAAGCACAGTGAATTAAAACGTCTGTAGCGAATATAGCACAACAAACGAGCATCAATAATATAAATGAAAATGCAAACAGAAGAACATAAGCTCGTGGCTAAGTAATAACAGCCGCTCGGGTCGATCAATCAGGTTAAGCTACGCTTGCCGGGGTTGGTTCGTGGATGGGTGACCATTTTCACATATCGAGATTCCTCCGAGTCTCGGAAAGCACGTTAAGCCGTTGGTCCCGGCTGTCATTTGTGGATCTTTGACAGTCGTTACGAGTCGTCAGAAGCACGAAAGTCTGACAACCAGTCTAACCAAGGGGTAACGTATTACCCAGTTACTGGGTTGTGGAGGTCAGATAGGCAGTCGCTCCATGTAAAATACTGGTATTTAGCTGCATCCGGTTAGACTGGAAGCCGACCCCAACATAGTTGGGAAAAGGCTAGGCAGATGATGAAACAGAAGAACATGCAGTACGCGTCGCATGTAAATCTCGATTGGCCACTAGGCGCTCTTGCCGTACCGCGATCTGCGAACAGCACTGCTGCGGCTCGCAACGTCGCAAATTGTATTAAAATATTTTGAATTTAAACAGTTTTTAATTGCTTTTTTTACACCTAAAACGATCCTAAATTCGACGATATTAATTATTGCAATTCATAATCAAAGTTTTAGTGCACTACAGACCGATATTTCATAATTTCCTGTAAATAGTAACTAAATAAAATCGCACGGTGGATGTGGTAGGACACAGCTCGTTTGCACTGCAAATAAGACTTCAAATCTTTTTTCAGAAACGAACAAAAAGCCGATCAACCGTCTTCTATCATCCTCCTTAGACAAGACAGTAATCATCTGGGAGCCAGAATCATCCCCCAAGCAGGGTGAGGGGGATGGCGCGTGGGTAGAACGAGTAAGAGTGGGGGAAGTAGGGGGAAATGGGCTGGGGTTCTATGGCAGCAAGTTTGGACCTAATGGGGACTCCTTTCTCGGACATGGGTATAATGGATCCTTTCATATTTGGGACCAGTGTAAGGTTAGTCGAAACAATCATGTTTTATTAGGCTTCGGTATATAAATAAACAATTGCGATATTGCAATAACTTAAATAGATTTCTTGTATTAACTTTGAGTCCAGTCCTTTGGGCATTTTATCTGCCTTCTGCCTTAACTAAATATTGAAGATACCGATGTACCATTGAATAATCTAGTATGATGAAGTGGATAAAATCCACTTCCTCTTTGCAAGTAGGTGATGAATATAAACTTTAACATATTGTAAAGGTGTGTCCAAACATTGAGCGGCAAGACCGCGGCAGCAACACGCGGCGTTTGCTGGACACATTTCTGCTGCGCTCTAGTTAGGACTAAACCGACGAATGTTTGCGCGGCAGTGGTGCGCGACATATCCGAGACACGCCGCGCACTTCAGTTGGTATCAGAACTAAAATGAAAGCGGTTGCGTGTGTCGTAGCTCTGCTTATAATTCGTCCAAACACAATTACTGACGAATGTTTGCTAGAAATGTTTGTGCGCGGCAGGAAGACAGAAGTTTTCGCACGCAACAGCCGCGCAAGATTGCCGCTCAATGTTTGGACACATCTTTAAAGACGTGAAAGTGTGGTCTGAGAAAAGACAGTATTCTGATCAACATGTTACCTTCTACCTAAATTAAAACTGTATCTTATGTATTTTTTTTTCTCCCTGCAATACAATTATTAGTCTCCACTTATGATGACTCCTTTATGAAACCTTGTTTATATCCAGGAGACAGGACAATGGCAGTCATCAGTAGTATGCGGCGGCCACTTCAGTGCTGTCGAGGACGTGAGGTGGGAGCGAGAAGGAAGATACCTCATGAGTGTGTCCACTGACCAGACCACCAGGGTCCATGCACCATGGAAGACTAGCGAAGGTTTTTTTTTATATGTCCCATCCGAAGTTAAATGTGCGCTCAACGATGGTACCCGCTTGCCTAAAATTAAACTACTCATTTATGACTTGAAGACTTCCAGATTAGAAACATAAACTCCAGCCCGCACAATGAACGGATTACCGAAACGATTTGTGTATAGGGGTGGAATATCCACCATATAGCTGTGGCGCACACACAGTACTGTCTGGGAGTCCGATTTATGAAACGGCATGGAGTAATTCACATTTACAAATGCATCAGAATAAGCACCTATAGGTTGCAACTTAACTATGTGAGCAAATACCCTTTAAATGTAAAATAATCAAAAATATATGCGACGATGTCCATGTCGATGTGTGTGTCGATGGTTGTTTGGTGTGTGTGCGTGTGTGTGTGTGAGTGTGTGTGTTTGTGTGTGTGTGCGCAATCAAGCTAAGCCCTACATCGATAGTAGCAGCATAATCAGCCTATAATGTTCCCACTGCTGGGACACAGGCCTCCTCTCTGTGGAAGGAAGTGGTCTGTAATCCACCACGCGAGCCCAGTGCGGGTAGTTTTCCTTAACCGTTTTGAGATAAAAAGTACACAAAGTAAAGCGCCTGTCAGGTTTCGAACTCGTAAGTCAAAGCCGTTACCTGCTCATTGATGGTATAACTTAGTTTTTTTTTTTTCTATTCGTATCTCCAGGTAGCCAGTGGCACGAGATAGCTCGTCCTCAAGTCCACGGGTACGACTTATCGTCGCTCGCGCTGATCAACAGCACGACCTTCGCATCAGCAGCAGAGGAGAAAGTTATTAGAGTGTTCAGAGCGCCGCACAACTTTGTGCATAACTTTGAAAATATTAGCGGAGAGGTTATTGAAGAAGATGGTAAAGGTAAGAAGTATTTGGACTTTTGTACATTATCCAGTATGTATACAGGGTGTAAGGGTAAACAGCCTTGTCATTCAAACCATGGGTAGTTGACTTAAATATAAATGACCGAGTAACACAAAAAAAACGTTATTTTCATTAAAAGATTTTAAAAAGTTTCTATGTGACACCGTGCTCGCTAGCGAAACAACTGACTGTCTGAGAGAGGGGTCGCGCTCACGGCTGGTCAGGTGACCTCCGACGCCCCCCACTCGTGTTGAGACGCAAGTTCGTTGCCCTAGCGCATAGGTGAAAGGGTGAAATACACTAGTCATAAAAAGTATTTTTTTTTTTTAAGTCTTAATTGTTCTTGATTTTACGTTTTTATATGGCACCAAACCACTGGTTTCAAGGATAACGGTGTTTACCCTAACAGCCTGTATAAGTATATCTTGATAAATTACTGTTAAACGTATCTTGAACCGCCCCAAACTTAACAAGGTAAAGAAATCGAGGAATGGACTTAAAAGGAGTAGGTAGGTATCCGAGTTCTGTTTCACTTTACTTTCCCGTGCCAAGACTGGTAAAAAGCAAAATAATATGCATAATATATAACGAAAAACATTTCTCTACGTGAATTGGAAAGAACATTCTTCGTATGGAATGTCGAGTATTAGCCCTTCGCAGATCTACGCGAGACACAATGGCTTTTTAATTGTTTCTGTAATAAGGAATATGCATGTATTTTTTTAATATTTTTATTCGATAGTTTACATCGTCAAATAATAGTAAAAAGAAATTCGACGGCAAAAAAGAAATTTAAAGTAGTTAAAAAAATGTTTAAAAATATCCAACCGATCCGGGCTATTTAAACGCCCTCCATTTGGCGCGCTTGGTGTGGTGACGTCACAGACCGTGAAAATAGACAAGCAACTGTCAAGTCAACGTCAAACACTCCTTTTTCTATGAGCGTTTGACATTGACTTGACACTTGTTGATTGACTTGACATTGACATTTTGATTGTTATCCCAGATTGTTACGTCACATCCGCTCTTAGCCTTTTCAAGTATTTGAATTACCCACAGTTTTATGGGACTTTTTAAAAATTAATTTCTCGCTCAAAAAGAAATTTTATTCAAAAATATTGATGGAGGCATCATTCTGAAGTAACGTTTATAAAAAAAATATTTGACCCATATTTGAATCACATGCATATTCCCTATTACGTAATGCTAAAGCACATATTCAAGAATTTGTTATTTTCTACCCGACTGCGCGACAGTAAAATTCATAACAAGATCACTTTCAAGCAGTCCGACACCGTTGGTGGCATCAAATCTGAGTTTCAACTAACGAACCGGCCGCTACCAACTGCATCAGACTGCTTGGAAAGCGAAATTTTGATTTTAACTTCTTAGTTGCAGTCGGGTTTTTCGACATTTTAAATATTGTTTAAACGAAATGGTATCACAATTAAAATGAATATGGAAAAAAATGACTGTCGCCTCACTCATCATCATCATCAGCTTACTGCAGTCCACTGCTGGACTTAAGCCACCATTCGCCTCACTCGCCATGCCATATCTAGTACTTATAACTAAAAAAACAAACAGATTTATCCGTGATCTAGTTACGAGAGCAGCGCTTCACTCAACAATTCGTCTGTAAATTGTGTATATCTCTCATGTACTACCAAATACCATTACTTATGTCTAAATAAATTATTATGTTTTTCAGGACCTGAGGGCGCAGCAGTTCCTTCTCTCGGGTTGTCAAACAAAGCCGTATTCATCGGAGAAGACGAGCAGGACGGAGATGATGAGAACGACGGGTACTTCGTGCCGATTGATATGACGGGTAAGTAATGTAGCCTATCACTGTCCCACAGCTGGGCAAAAGGCCTCTTCTCATACAGAGAAGGCACGAGCCCTGATCACCACCCTTGCTTCAAGACTAGTTGGCCATTTCAGACTTACTTATATGAATCATAAGTCCAGGCTTTCTCACGATGTTTTCCTTAATTTTGTGGGTTTTGGCATGGTTTTTTAAAGTTCCCCGATGGGTGCTAAAAGGAACCCCGCGTCTGTCTCTCAGCGGGCTGTATCTCATGAACCGTAAAATGTAGACAGTTGAAATTTTCACAGGTTGGGTTTTCTATTGACGCTATATAAATATTAAATAACATTAATAAGTTAACTATACGAGAAACGTGTTTTTTTCGGAGATTTTTGCTCGATATTAATACGGTACGGAACCCATCGTGTGCGAGTCCGACTCGCGGCCGGGTTTTTTCAAATGAAGTGAGATTAAACACTAATATAAGTGTAACATTCCAGAGCCCCCAACCGAAGAGACTCTAATGCAGAACACGCTATGGCCCGAAGTACAGAAGCTGTACGGCCACGGCTATGAGGTGTTCGCACTGGCCGCCAGTGCTGACGGCAAGCTACTCGCCTCCGCGTGTAAGGCCACCACTGCTGAACATGCGGCCGTGCTTATATGGTTAGTAATTACCAAAACAGTCTAGAATTCAGCTCCCGATAATGTAGAAGTCCACCCGTCGATCATTTTCTCGCTCAAGATGCCCAAGATATAGGCTTGGGTAGTTTAAAGCCAATGTAAAACCTTTTTAGCAATAAACTTTTTTTAAATAATCGTTTAATACGGTCCCGTGTGAGTAAAAAGATACATATAATAGTTGATCGCCGACTGTTCACACTGCTGGCGAGAACTCTCACTATTGAACGTGTCTTCTATTTGTCTTGTGCGAGAAAATAATCGATAGCTAGTCTCTTTCTCGTCGGCGGTAGGATAGGTGCCTAAAGCAGTTTGCTCACAAGCATTGATAGCGATTGTGATAGTTTAAGGTTAAACTAGTCGCGGGCTCGAACAACATTCACTATGGGAACAAACATGAATCGCGAAAAAAATTGACGAGCTATGCGGACATACATGTGGGGAATAGCGGTTTTTACTTTAGTTTTCTGCAAAAAAAAAAACTTTTTTTTTTCGTTTCATAATTAAACATGTTTCTCTTGACAGGGACACCTCAACCTGGCAACAAACACAAAAGCTCATCTCTCACCAACTAACAGTCACCCAGCTAGCATTCTCACCAGATAGTCAACATCTCCTCTCAGTGTCCCGTGACCGAAGATGGACCTTATACCGAAGGCGACAAGGTTCAGACTCGTTTGACATGGTCGCTAATACGGACAAGACCAATGGAGTGCATTCGAGGATTATTTGGTGTTGTGCGTGGACGCAGGACAGTAAGGCGTTTGGTACGGGGTCGAGAGATGGAAAGGTAAATAAATAATAATAGATATGGTTTGACAACTACCTTTCGAATACTGAAAATCTAATATTTTGGAAACTAAAATAGTAGCTGGTTTTTATAATTTAAAGTTAGCTTTAAATGTAGTATTCTCTGTATTATTTTCCATATTCGATGTCAGGTACAAAGTTTTTTTTATTTTTTATCTACACATTTCTCCTGTATCGAGGGCTCGCCAGACCAAAAATAAATGAGAAGTAGGTCCAGTGAATATTTGTTCAGTGCTTGGATCGAACTCACGTCACGCGTAGCCTGCTTAGTCACTGAGCCATTGAGAATCTTTGTAAGTTCTTACGGACTCTTATCCTTAGGTCTTAAAGTAAAATAATGAATTTATTTTAAAGCTTGATTCACACATGTCAGTGAAGCTACCGTTCCGACACAGTTCCGGCACAGTGCAACATATTCTTTCATACATTCTCATGCCGGTGTTGGCACTGACACTGAGACACTGACACTGGGGATTCGTCCATAGAGAATGTATGAAAGAATATTTTGCACTGTGTCCGAACGTTGGCTTCACTGATATGTATGAATCGACCTTAATTAGTCATATGAATGGCAGTTTTGAACGTCAAAATTCACAAGAAAATAGAATTGATTATAGTCGCCCCTTCCAAAAGGTAGTTTCATATGAAGAAGAATGGGCAAAAAACTCCATAGTTAGTCATTCGAAATGCTTTACATTTTTTTAATTTGTTTTAAGGCCTATTTGAAATCTATTTTTTTATTTTCATTCAATTCAGGTGTGCATCTGGTCACAAACCGGTCCTTCAAACTCGTCTCTCGGTGACTACGGTCTGCTTGGCAAAGCGCTAGAGGTGCCCAGTGCTTCGGTCACAGCTCTAGACTTCGCGCCTTATAGCGGGGACGGCGTAGTGTTAGCCACAGGCTTCGAGACAGGAGTCATTAGGATATACCACTTTGGAGTTGACGGATGGAATATACTGCGGGAACTAGATAATAGGTAAGTCTGATATGTGCTTTGGGCATTTTTTTGCCATTCTGACCCTTTGAACTATGATGAAATTTCTGTAAATATTGTAACAGACGTGACAAATATCAAAAGTAACGTTACTTTCCGTATTTCCGACTTTCTTTTCCCGGAAACTACAATTTTCTCTTCGATGCTTATGATCTTACACATTTTTTATGTGACGACACGAAAGGGCAATCCAATGTATAATTTCGGCCTGTCTCTCAAGCGGCTCGTTGGTCTAGGGGTATGATTTTCGCTTAGGGTGCGAGAGGTCCCGGGTTCAAATCCCGGACGAGCCCAAATTGTTTTGCACTTTTTACAATTGTTTTTGTTTATTTTCAGCGCGGCCCATCATTTGGCGGTGAAAAGGTTAACGTTCAAGCCTTCTGAGGGAAATGAAATGTTATTGGCAAGTTGTGGGAACGACCATCTTGTGAGAATATACAGTGTTGATATTACTGCGTAATAAATTATATTTTATCTTATTATGCCTTTATTTTTTAATGCGAATAATTAATAATTATCGGGAAAAACTATTAATAAATCGAATAAATTATCAGAAATAAAATACCAATATAACTAACGTATCAATATATTTACAGAGAATTTGACAAAATGATTCATCAATAAAATTTACAAAAGGCGAACACGTATTAAAATTTGTATAAAACTACAAAATTTGATAGTTAATCGGTACAAGAATGTTAAAAGACTTAACAATTTATTCATTACAAAAATATTTGTAAACAACATTCATGATTGTAAAAACGTTTTGATTATACTGGGTAATATTGAAAAAACGACCGATACACTGAAACAGATAGCTGACGCTGTCAGTAATGTAAGGCTGATTTTAGAGTCACGCTGAGCGTCAGCGCTGACGGCCCAATATGTATGATTATCGCACGGCACGGCCGTCAGCGCTGAGCAGGATGATGATATATAATCATACATATTGGGCCGTCAGCGCCGACGCTCAGCGTGACTCTAAAATCAGCCTTAAGGGCACAGAGTACATTTTTATATAGGGTAGTATAGGGCAATTATGAGCCAGACCAAACCAAATTCTCACTCGAATTATAACAGAGATCGACAAACGAGATGCTTTTATTTGCAGCTGTCTATGGGTAGCGGCGATCGCACCACTATGCTTGAATTATTACAGAACATAGTTGAAATGATCACTTAAAACTTCATAATATTATAAAATAGTTTTTGTGTCCGTCTGTGTGACCGCGTGTTCTGGCGATACATTTTATGCGGTTTCACCATCTATTCCGGAAGGTTTTTGTGTATAATACATTAAAATTAAACTTACATTTATTAAAGAAATCTTAAATTTTTGTCAAGTCGTAAAAACCATGCTAAGCAGGGACAGGTCGCTAGTATCTAATATAATTCTCTTATCTTATTCTTTATTGATTTCAAATATAACTTCTAAAAATAGAGTTCATTTAGTAATAATAACAATTTTATAAAAATATGATTTTACAATTTTATAATATGTCCATCCTTATGGAAACTATACATATTTCTATTATATTATTACTTTTAAAGCACTTTATAGCAATGGAGTAGAGTTATTGTCTTTGCAACATGAGGGATATACGATTATGACTTATTCTTGACTTACAATAATCTGAGACCTCACTACAGTGTTCGTATCATTTTATTAAATCTTATTATTATTTCGCTTATAAAATACCCTTATGAATCGTTACATAATCGCGCACGGAGCAATTCCGTGTATACATACTCTAAATCTGTCTGAACTTTGTTGTTTTGATGAGTTCTATTCCCTGAGAAATTAAAGTTTTTGCAGCAATGGTTCAGAATAGATGCTAGTCAGAAATTAGGGCTAACCTCTCAAATATTTCAACTTCAATGCAAAGAAATTAAAAGCCGTAGATAAAATCTTATCATAGTAAACAAAACAATATTTTTTGTGCTCTTGGGACCATTCAATTTTCTTTAAGTTACTTACACCTAGTTAATCATTATTGTTTATCACCAATTTCATGCACTAAAATAGTACTTTTAGACAGCTCTTACAAGGCCGCTAAGTTTCGTTTTAAAATTTACTTATGTCGGTAATTACTTTTAAAATCCTATTTAAAAATAACACAGTTATAAATCTTTTCCAAAACCGCTAATGAGCGACCATGATAGCTTCTTCGGGTTTTGTGATCTTCAAATATTTCATGAAACGCCTTATTATTTTAGGTTTCTTCTTCTTTTTGCCGCTGGAGACGCTTTTCTGGCTCATGCTGCTCAAGGAGTTACAGTCAGCAGTCTGTGAGTGTACGTTGAGGGAGTCCAAGTCATTCATAGATATGCTTTTAGGTGCAGATGGGAGGAAGAGATGATTGTCGTCGTTTATGTAATCGTGGATGTTCTTGCTCGATGGAAGCTCCACGATCTTGATTTGTGGCAGCGAGGTATTCATTGTGGTGTTGTTAATTCTGTAAGTGATAACGGAATTAGTACTTATAGAAGAAAAGTCTGCAATTGGACTATTTATTTCAACAAGACCTTTTACGGGCAATTTCAAAACTCTAGCCTACTTAAGACCAATAATAAAGAATAAAGTTCTCTAACATGAGATTGTTGATAGGAAGGTTAAAAAGAAAATTTGTTTATTTGGCCCAAACAAGAATAAAAGACAAAATACACACATACAAATACATACATTTGGGACTGATAAATCTGATTGATCTTCAATTTATATTGAGATTTACCGTCAAGATTTACAGCTATCAGCAATTCATTGTAGGAATGATTAACGACGTAACCTACCTTCAACACTCTTTATGTAAATGTCTATTTGAAGCACACCATTGTTTGTGGATAGGGCTATGCAAGGATTAATATCGTAAATTCCATGGAACTGTAAGCAAGAAAACTCTGACCTGTTGTTATACGGCGGTCTCGGAGTATGCCGAGCGAGCTCGAGGGACTGCTTGAGTTTCATCCAGAAGTCATACATGGCGCGTTCTTCCTCATTGTAGTACAGTTTGTGGTAGAACGCGAGGTGCGACGGCAGCTGGCAGTCGCGGTACATGATAGGGATTATTTTGTGGTAGCTCGACTCTGAAACAGGAGTATAAAGACTTTAACAGCGCCTTTTATTGCGGAGCAGTATTGGCAGTTTTCGTAAATCAAGTGTTACTGATGAGAGATTGACCTTACAGGGCAATCTTATCGCTCAAGGCGATTTCTGCCAGACAACCTTAGGAATATAAACTTCAAAGATTATCAGGCGAATTATGATAAATTACAAAATACTAATGAAAAATGTCAATACGGCAGAATGAAGTGTAATTTAAGATTAACAGTTATTTACCAATGCTGACAGCTTGAGCATAATCCCTGTAGAAGGTGTTAGCTTGGCTGCTGAGGAACTCCGGCGAGCAGACGAGAATGATGCGCTTGCATCGCTCGGAGATCAGCTGGGCTACAGGAGCGTACGGCGTCATGTGACCCGCTTGCAGCCTGTCCTCTGTGCATAGCTGGGGACAGAGGGTCAAGGGTCAAAACTCTATCTAAGGAAAGCATCCATAAATTAAATAGATATAGATCTTTCATATGTACACCATTAGAGTACGTGTGTCAAGTTACGGGCGGCGAGACGGCGAGGGAGATACCTGGAAAGACTTGGGGGAAACCTTTTTCTAGCAATTCAAATGGGATATTTTCGTTTTTTTTTTTTCTGAATTGTTCTGGTGGGACCTCGGTCTCGCCTGATGGAAAGCTATGGATGAGGTCTACGATGGGACGAACCATGATAACTATGTTACTATAATTTTGCAATAATATTAAATTTTTACCAAAACAGGCTTCAAAAATCTACATGTTTCTGCCCTTGACTGTAGATTTTAAAGTTCTTTTTACGACATGTATTTTAATCTATGTTTTGTGTCATATCAGTTTCAAGATAATGTATAATGTGTACAAAAATAAATTAATCATAATATTTAAATCAAATCAAGGCTTAGTATTTTATAGCTAAATATTTTGATTGAACATGTTACAGCTTAACAAAGTTTGTTTTTAAATATAATTAACATATATTTAATAATAATTTGGTATGTTATGCTTTAGTAAAATGTTATTTATCATACGAATTTATGACTTTGCTATTGCATTTGCATCAGAATACTCCGGATACATAAATCGCCTACACATTATGATTTTTCAATTTGATAAAAAAAATTGGTAAATTACAATATTTCGAATTTATCAGGAGAGCTGTGGGATAATTCTGTGATTCAGTTGTCTTGTTTGTTGGTACAAATATACACCCCTTTGCAAAAAAAACGGGCACCTTAACAGTCATTGGCTTTTGTATGGATAATATTAATATTTTTACTATGACATTAACACATTTAACGGGATTATTATTGTTTTTAAACAAAAGTTTCGAGTTTGGAATTAACTTTTTTTCTTACCCAAACTCTTTATTAAGTGCCAGTAACATAGTTTGGCTATTAAAACCTCTTTACATCTAAATGATTACCAATAATGTACAAAAATCAAAACCGCCCGTTTTTTTTGCAAAGGGGTGTACAATTTGTGTGGGATGCAGTGCAATACAAAGATATGAGTTGAGCTTTTTTTACTGCAAAACTAGTTTTACAAAAATGTATTCTTATTACAACAGAACATTATTTAAATCAAGCTAGATTTAAATAATCTTCTGTTTGTGTCTTTCACTATGATGTCCAGATGTGAATAAATAATTTCTATAGCAATCTTTTTATAATTTCATACAAATGTAAAAAAGTAATTATACACATATCAAGTAACGTAGTAGTATCCTTATACCTGAAACCCTGCAGCACTCATTCTTGCCAGTAGCTCATCAACGAATTTCTTGTCCTCTTTAGCATACAACACAAACGCATCATAGTGCTGCTCGTAACCCGGTACATCATCATATGTGATTGGACTGAACACTTGCTGCTCGTCGTTGCTATGATTGATGTTATTATTATTGTTGTTGTTGTTTATTGCTATTTGGTTTTGTCTATTCACTGAAAGAGAGTAATGTTAATTGAATTAAATGTTGACTTACATGGCAGCACTCGCTAGGTACTTACAAACATGAATACTCACAACCAGATATTTTTTTTTTTCTCAATATTCTATTATCACTGAACACAGAAACACTGATTCTTGCATTCAAAAGCATAATCAATTTTTTCTAATAAATACCTTATTTTTATCAACAAACAGCATGGATGTGTCATTTGATTTGTTTTTTTTACCTTGCAACTGATCATCAGCTGACACAAATTTTTAGGATAATAGAGTTGATCAGACTTACAGAAACTTGATATGAGTGTTATAATTTCATTCTATAACTTACCTAAAAGTTCTCTTCTGTTAATTGCTTCTCTGAGATCATCATACAGATCGTCATAAACATCGTAACGATCCAAGCGCTCCAAATGGTTCAGCAGCTGACCAACTGTTGCAGTCTGGTCTTTTTGCCATATTTCCAACACTTCGGAAGTCTTGTGAGGGCGTAGTTGAATGTATGCGGCTTTTTCTGATGACACATTGACTAAGTATGCCAGGCCCCGCCAGTCTCTGAAGTAATCATTTAAAAATTAAATTTTATGTATGTTAAAATATAATAATATTCTTTCATTTTATAAAACAAAGTCCTCTGCCGCGTCTGTCTGTCGTCCTGTTCGCGATAAACTCAAAAACGACTGCACCGATTTTCATGTTTTCACCAATGGATTGGATAGAGTGGTTCTTGAGGAAGGTTTTAGTATATAATAACCGACATCCACGCCGGCAAAACCGCGGGCATCAGCTAGTAAGGCAATTTGTCTGCTGGGCTAAAGTGGGCTTGGACGCGACATTTATGCGCGATGCATCGAGGCAGATAGGGCAGTGTCGTCACACAGTGGATGCCAGAAGACCGGCGTCGTTGCTAAAGGAGGCCAAGGAAATGATCACTTAGATGTGCTGTCCTATCACACTATGAACAGTGGAAATTATGGGGCAGACCTTGACCCAACTGTGGGACACTAAATGTTGACAAAAAATGTTTTAGTTTAAGTAAACTAAAACATTTTTTGTAAAAAAAATTTGTGAGCAAGTGCTCAGCGCAATATTTACTGTTGTCAAAAAGTAAATATCAATTGATGAAGTTGTCAATAATTCAAGTTTATCAATTAAATTCTGACTGAAAATCTAACCTTCAGCTTTTACATAATTTAGCAATCCGAGTATTTGTAACCAGTACCTTTAAATCAACAGCTTATTCAATGAACTCAACCTTGTTTGCAGCCGGTGACACAGAAAATTACTTAAAAACCAATCAAAACAGCAAAATACAGTATTCATAATAATAGGTATGAACTGTTTGCAGGACAATGAGTCACTGTTATCATTGCTCGAGTTTGGATCTTTCTTAGTATTTATGCAGTAAATTGTCTTAGGCTTATTATGGATAGGTAGTGTACTTTCAAAACTAATGAATTTCAACACATCAATATCAGCCCACAATCTTAAGAATATAAGTAAGCTTAATAATGTTAATAATGTTAAATACATTATCAAGAAAAGCTTTTTCCAATAAAAGCATGTTCCAAGGTGTTTGAAATCTTTGTCCAAACTTATAAATCCGTCGTAATGTATAAGATAAAGTCTAAAATAGAATGATTACTGTTAATTATTCATGTTTGCAGACAAAAAAAAATAAAGACAGGTTTTACTACCCAGTTGTTTATAGAAGTTGTTGATATTTACACTGATTATCTAAATCTTAGTTATGTAAACGAACAATTAATTACCTGGGCAGCTTATCAGGTCCATCGTTTGGAATAACTTTTGGCGTATCCAACAAACATGATAACAATTCCCGAGTTTTTAATGGAAGACATGACAATGGCAAAGACTGTATAATATCAGTGTCGTCTACCATGTTTATGCCAAATGGTTATTTATCAAACATTCATTTCGTCTGAAAAGTGCACTCAAACGTAACACAGTGTATTTTTTTGTCTATTTATCCTTAGAAACTCGCAAATTAGCAAATCAAAAATTGACAAAAAACATCACGCACACAATAGAAAGGAGAACAGACAAAAAATATTTTGTTGTGCAATCTGCAACTTTGGTTAGGCTTGCAGAAAATATCGATATTTTTTGTTCGATATATCGATATTTTCAGGCGATATTATTATTTCGATATATCGATATAAAGTATCAAGTATCGAAAATGTATCAAAAACGATATATTTTCAATAGCAACACCGTTGTCGCCGCTGACTAAAACCGCAGGAATTTAGAGCCGTAAAAATTATTAGTACTTTTTTTCCTAGTTTGGTATTTAAATGATTATAAAACTTGAACTACATAAAGTAAATTTTTTTTTTGAAAATTCCACCGATATATAGATATTTTTTTTTTGAAAATTCCACCGATATATCGATATTTTTTTTTCGATATATCGAAATCGATAGTGATTTTTTTTTTTAAATATCGATACGATATATATAGATACTTTTTTACACTTCTTGCATCCCTAACTTTGGTTGACTTGACTTGACTGATTTATTTTGTTATGTTGGCACACTGTCGGCGAGATTGACACATATAATCACTCTTATCCACGAAATTGGCAATTTATTTCACAAATTGTTTGTTTTCTCTAGAGTTTGTCTCTTTAGAGTTTTATAGTTTATTTTTATTTTTAGTACATTTTATTTCACAATTAAAAAACCGGTATTTGTGTCAACATTATGCTAAGCAATTAGGCCAACCGACCAGTTCTTTTTTTTAAGTTGCGAGATATACTTTAAAACAAAAAAAAAATGCTGTCAATAAAATCAATACTGTGCATACGTATATATTCATCCCAACTACGTATGAACCCTTCAATGTGCGAGGTCCAACGCTTAATTGACCGGGCACGATACGATAGGGCACCGCCGTCGGCGTCCGAAGGTTTCAAGTGTCGTGTGATATCAGGCCCAACGATTATTCTACGGTGCGGCTAGCATTCCGTACCATAAATAAACCCTGTGTTGGAATCCCACACCTTTTCACCTCACGGGTCGCGTTCGCGATAGGTCAACATTTCGACAATGTGCCTAGTCCTAGATTGAGATTGGATTATATCTCCATAGAAAGAATACTGATTGTTTCATTTACTGGAAGTACACATCCCCACACACAACACAACCCTCACACCCTGCCGTGTACAATGGACCTTAGTGGTATGGTCAACAAAGAAAGTTGATTAACTGTTACTTTTAACCGCCCTGGTCGGATTAATACGACAAATGTTTTCGTGCCCACCGTGCCACCTCAGTCGTATATAAACGACTTTATTTTTTATGTCATTGCAGGACCCGATAATATCATAATTAGACAAAGCGAAGATTTGTCTAATTATAAGCTGGGCGCATGGGGGACGGCAATTGTTAAAAAACCTAGCGGTCATAACATCTAAATTGACACAAAGTTATTCGATACACTGCATTTCTGCACATAGAGTTTTCTGCTTTACAACGTGATTTTAACCGCACGTCCACGTCGTTTATTTTTTATTTATTAATAGCGCATAACAATTTATAGTTTGTCGGCTGCTTTACCGGGCTATCTTGTGTATGCATTAATAATTAAGTCCTCCAACCAGAGGCCCTAGACAAAGTGACATTCTATCAGCGATAACGATGATGGAAAAGGCAAAAATGTATAGGACTGACATAAGTTACCGAAAAGCGTTATTTCAATCATCGTTGCAGAAATACGAAACGCTTTCGAAGCGATTGTCACTTGTCTAGGCCTTCTGGGTATAAAAATTAAAAACTAAGCAACTACACGCTAAGGGCACCAGGGGGTTGCGCTGTGCTAGTGACCTCAGCTTAGAGCGTCGCTGGGGAAGGACAGCAAGGGACAGGCTGGAGCGGATCGATGTCAACAGTTAAACATAGACGGCACCTTTATGCCTTATGCCGGGGCTACATTCTCGCGTTATCGCGAACTTTACTTCGTGCGCTCTCTGTTGCTCAGGGAGACGTCGAGCGGTGTGCGAGAGAGAGCGCGCGAAGTAAAGTTCGCGATAACGCGACAATGTAGCCCCGGCATTAGCATTACGGCCGGGGGAGGGAGAGCGTTATTTATAGTACCTACTTAAAGTGCGTTCATTATAACTTGACCCGTAACGCGATTGGTAGCACTGAATTATGCAGTCATATGATTGGTAGTACTGTTCTGTCAGTTGCCATTTTGAACTCTATCAGTATTGAAACTAAGGCACGTATTACAGAACCTCTTTTTGGTTGAGACCAGTTTTAAGTAATGCACGAGTTTTGTGTCAGGTTCTGTAATACGGGCCAAAAACTCCAAAATTCATCGCGTCACGGGTCAAGTTAGAATGAACGCGCTTACCTACCTGCAAAGTAGGAGAACGCAAGTATAGACTAGTACATAATATAATCAAAACTTAATTAAAATAAAAATCAAAATATAATTTGAGACGCTTTATTGTCATTCACAAGTGCATTCACTATCTCGCTACAATCTAATGTCAATACAAATGCAGAATAAGTTATTTTTAATGTAAGTAACATTTATTCATAATAATGATGTTATAGGAACTAAAAGGCAAAAGAACTTAATCTTAATTGGTAAAAACATGTTAAATAAAACAATAAATATGGTTTTGTCCGTTAAATAAATAACTTAAAGCTATCGGAGAAAATGTTACCTAGAATAAAATTCGCATAACACCATTAGGTACTCAAAAACATTTTCTCATAAGGACGATTCGCAGTGGTAGCTCGCGAATTTTTTTTTTCTTTTTTCGGTTTGCAGGTCAACTTTTCCGTATTGGAGAGATTTATAATATACATTTTTTTTATGGTCGCGAATTGTACTTTGATCAAAGACACAACGTGACACTAACCTGAAAATTGGAAAAAAAAAAAAAAAAAAATTCGCGGGCTACGACTATGGACCTATCTTAATTAATTCAGTAAGGTTAACAAAAACACGTAGATCTACAAATAGTATTTACATAATTACTACTAGATTTTAAGCTCTTTTTAATGGAATGTTTAATTTTGACTTTTGACAACACAAAGAGGGGTAGTTTTAGCACCACGCATCTTTACATACAAAAAGAGTATGAACGTTGATTAAAGTCATAATGAGTAACTTATCAAATAATTGATCAAACCTTTCCTAAAATTCACACAAGATTAGATTACATGTAATTAATAACAATTTTACATTCTAAATGCTAAAACAATATAAAAATTTAAATAAGCAATGTTTAAAATTATAATCAGTAAAACTTCTTCTAAAAAGTCTTTTGGTTTGTTTTTAGCATACCGGTTTAAGTAAAATAAAATCGAATCGTCTGAATGAACTGGCCCAGGGCTTGAAAACGATACCAATTCACATTAAAAGTAACGTTAAGTAACGGTATTTCCGTAGAGATACTTTGATATCGGTACAATTTGGTAGCGTTACTTAGTAGCATAACATAATAATAACGTTAAAATTTTTGGTAAAAATTACCGGTATTTTTAATATTATTGTAAAAATAGCGGTAAAAAATTATCGGTATTATTTTGTTATTTTATGCGACGTTGCCAGCCCGTCTCAAAGGCGGCCGCGGCCGGCGTGCGCGCGCGCCCCTCTCACTCTCACACGCTGTCGGCGCTGTTGCCATTTCGTTTGTCGTCTTCATATCTCTCACCGCTCACGGCAGTCGTACGCGCTTACAGAACACGGTGGACCAACCAACCAATTATATTCTCAAGTACAAGCACAACACAGAATAGCAATGATAAGATAATATCTATTAAACGCGCAAATAGTCGTACGGCAGTCTTAGCGTCGATGCAATCTGACATTCTTTTGCGATTGGACGAGAGCGACGGTAACAAAACTAATTATAACGATAAAATTATCGTTACCTTAGATTTTAACGTTACGTATGTTTAACGGTAAAATGTGCCAGATATACCGTTAAATAATATAACGTTATTTATTAGTTAACGATACCTGCATTATAAGGTTGTAACGATACCATATTTTTAACGGTATTTCAAGCCCTGAACTGGCCTGAATGCATATCTTATGGATACATTGCTTCAATGATGAACACTGAAGAAGTAGGTTATTATCTTCACTGAAAAGAATGAATCCCAAAAACTGCATACTTAGTGAAATACAAGATCAGGGAGACACTTCTGAACTGTCTGACGCATGTTCCTCTCCCAGAAATAAATCCTGGATCCGCGCTTGACGAAAAGGTTCTTTTAAGTGGATTTTTTATATAAATTTTGTTTCGATCATAAAAATTGATTGCCAAAAATTTGTATTGCGTATAAAATTTGTGCTTCGATTCACAGCCGGCCGACACTCTAAAGTTATCTATATAAGAAACAGTCCTATGTAATAAACAGGTAACTACTTTAGATCGTATTGTCTCTAAGAAGGAAAGTCGCTTCACAATTCAGACATTTACAATATTGGTTTGATATGTAGGTCTCTAAGAATATTTTATTCTAATTCCCATGCAAATGAAAGCACTATATCCTTTAAGAATCTACAGAATTGTTTGTAATACTAACTAGCTAATATGAATCCCTTCAAAATGTAACAGTCTATTTTAAACTTGCATGTACGTACCTATGATTACTTAATCAAATAAATTATAGCTGTAAAAGGAGCTTTTGGCGTGTGGTCAAAATCGGAACTAATGCCGCCATTTTGTTTTTTTTCATACATTTCACAGATGAATATTACACAAATGTTTACCAACAGCCCCCCGTTAACGTCTCTCGACCGCCAAAAGATCCTTAAATACATAGGTGATTAGATTGGCTGCTATTTCATTGCTGCAGATTAAAGTTTAGATAGCAGATTTACTTGTTAAAAACTTTTTCAAGCTATCGAAAACCGATGGACAGTGTCTGTTTACGTGGGGGCAACAAAAAATAGACAGTAACCAACAAGACTCGTAGGCAACCTTCGGGTCGGGTACGCAATGTATACTGCGTTCGTAATTAACTTTCCAAACATGAAAACAAATGTGTTTTGGAACAATAACTTTAAAACCCACTCAAAAAGTTAAGACTAGGCAACAATAAAAAAAAAAATGTCTTTTTCAATATTACTAGTCAACATATAGAACAATAAATCAAATCAATTTACACTAAAATAAAGTTGATATTTTGTTTAACATCAATTGGAAACAAGGATTTAAATATGGAACAGTTATCTGCCGGGTTGCTTGTTTATCTCTTTTGTTGTTGACTGAACAAACGAAATGTTGCTGTGCAACATAACATACCTACTTGTCTATTAGTTACATAGCTTGAATAATAAATACAGAGTCAACTGAAACTGTACTATTTTACAAAAGAAACGCGGCAAGATTAATTAACGTATAAATACTCTTACAAAATTGAATTCTATCTCCGAGCCGAAATTCTACTTCTAAGTTTCTAAATATGTAATTAGCTCCGAATAATATACAATATATATTTTATACAATCTAAAATGATAGGATTATACTTAGTTATTTGTCGTTTATAATAAGACATTTTAGATTCGAAGCGTTACCGCACACTGGCACATATCGTCGAAGAAATTACATAATACTGAAAATGATAAAAAGTAGAAAAGTTTTACATTTTGAGTGATATGTCCCAGTGTTTGTGACAATTTATTCTAAATTTGAGGCGCGTTTGCGATCAACGTATAAAATATTATATCTACAAATGACTGTAAATAGAAATAAATAATTTGAAAATAAAAAATCTTTATGGCAAGACGTTGGAAAATCACTATAAGAAGGAAATTAAACTTGTTATTATGGTGCTGAATCTGTTTGGCACCAACTTGACTAAATAAAAGTATTGCTATGTCTTTCTAACAGACAAAACATGAAAGAGACGGAAGGTGTTTAGACCAGCTGTCAAACATTATAGATTTAATAATGGGTAAATAAATATAACATGATAATTGTACAGATAACATATAAATTAGATTGCCACTTATAATAACAATAAAAAATGTTAGGCAAGTATAACACACGTTAATCACTTACAACTTATCATTTCTACTTGCACCGTGTAAACCCTTACAGTAAATCGACTTGTTATGCGAGTTTACATGGTGCAAGTCAAACAAGTGCTAGTGGACATCGTACTTCAAGATTATATGAAATACACATAAAATCTATAACAGTTTCAATCTATGTACAATTTGATATGAGTTTTATTACTTCTAATTCTACAAAATTTGTTAGGTACTTATAACCTACTTGTAAAGTATGAATTAGTCCTTACAAAAGTGAAAATCATTATAAAAAACACAAAAATGAAAGTTAAATTGTGCAAAAGATGATATAAGTAGGAAAAAAAGTGAGATGAGATGATTACTGACAGATACATAACATAATATTGTATGTATAATAAAAATTTCCTCCAACCTTAACTATATTATGGTTTATGGGCCCAATTGGTTATGGGCCCAGACATGCCCATGATAAGTTTTGTATAATTATTATAGTTGTTTCTGTTGTTGGTGCGTAAATATATTTAAATAGACAAAAAAATATTTTTTCTCGTAATGTCAGTTGGAGACGGTAATAACGTCATGCCTTCGGGTTCTGGGGCTTCGCTGACATCCATCAGACAGATGTGTCTCACCCTGGATGGCGGCGCGATCACACACGTGCGCTCCTGCCAAACCGCAAAGGAGGAATGGGATGCGTTAGCAAACGCGTATGAAGATAAAGGTATGGACAGGCACGGAAGCTGTATAGATACCAGTTACTTGATTTTGGTTCAATTGAAGATTATATCAATCATATCGGCTCAGGATCTCCTGCTCCCAGCCAGGGTTGCGGGTTAGTCCGAAAGGGATACCGGGACCTTGGCAACAGGCAACTGAAGGAACACGGTTGGGTTTTAGTCAGTAAAAGTCTGACACGCCCTTCCGCTCCGCCCAGAGCGGGAGAAGTCATAGGAAGATTTGCCACATTCAAAAAAAAAAAAGGTATCTCCTGCTCGACTGGTTGGCTCTATGTTATTTATAAAGTTTTATGTCACTGTTATTGAAAGTACAGTCAGGTTGAAATATATGTGTACCTGTCTATGTACAATCATATGACTTCGTTTGTATAATCGTACCGGCTACATAGTGTTTAATATTTTATAATTGTAATTTTCTATATGAGGTGTGACACCAAGGAATATACTACTCTCTTACGAGAGTGTGTCACTGAATCCTTTCTTAGTACTGCATATAATTTCCTCCAACCATTATTATAATAATTATACATACAACAGTATGGAATATAAATAAATACTGCAAATGAAATGAAATTAATGAATGAATGCTTTAAATGGGTTATGGAAGAGAATGATGAATTCCATGAAATTTTGAATTACTCGAGCTTAGAAAAATGCAAGTAAGAACTAAAAATATCATAGCCTACTTCTTGCATCAGTACTTTTTTATTTGTAAATATTACAAATTGTTTTTGTCTTCAGTCTTCAGCGGTATATCTTTGAATTTGATCAAATCGCGACATAAACAACACAAATTACTTTTATATAAAATTGTCTTTGGGTTTAAAGTCGAGTAATAAGTTGTCCAGGCTAATTTATAAAGAACTTATGAAATAATAATACTTAGAATAACTTTGAAATGTTTAACTTGACTGTTGTATTAGTCTTGCATTAAGAATAAAAACTTTAATGTGAGCACCTGATCAAGCAGATCTGATAAGTTCGATTTGCATATTTTAAAGAGAAGTTTAGATTAGCAACAACACTTGCAGAAGTTGACTTGCCTACCGTGTATACAATCGCGTCTAGCTCATTTCTGCAAGTTTTCTAAGTAAGAATTGCTTGCGGAAGTCACCTTCTGCAGGTTTTGTTGCTTACCTAAACTTCACATTATATTAGTTCTACAAGTGTAAGTATCATTAAGGGTCAGTTCAGACCACGACGTGAAGCGACGCGACGCTGCGCGCTCTATTTAACAATTATCGAACTTATTTTCTTCACGAAAAGGTATCATTTCAGTGCGATGGTTGACACGTGTCTAAGTACACCGAGATGCGCGATGCTGCGCAGCGCGTGTACCTTATTGTGTAGTAAATAAATTTGATATTGTATCGGATCATAAAAAAGTGCGCATCTCGTCGCGTCTCGGTGTGAACTGACCCTTAGAAGTACAGTTTTATTGGACCTGTACTGATCAGCAGAATCAAGACCTAAAGGGCTCCAGACCTGAGGCCAGGTTTTGCGTCCTCATTCCTCAAGTTCTGAATTCCTACTCAATGAAAGGCCATGTGACTGAACGAACAGTTCACTGAATCTGACTTGTGAAATGCGATAGTATCCGGAGCCCAAAAGTGAAAGTATTTAAAACGGGTTCCTACCATGTGTTTTGATTACATGTTAAATTAGTAGGTAAAAGTACAATAGAGCTTTTTAATTAACGATATGCAGTATTACCAACTACCTGCTAAGTATCTACCTAAGATTTTAAATAAACTCATGTTATAAATGGAAAACTTTTCTAATCAAGGTCATTGCTTGCCTAGTTGATACTTAAATAGTAATTTAACCAGTAAAATGAATTTTTAAGAAGAATTTCAATTTTGAGGTACTTCGAACTTGATTTCTTTTGTCGTAGAAAAATATTTTTATTTCCTCAGAGACATTATTTACACCAATTTGTATCGGTCTCCTAAACTAACCAACATCTTTTTGTATACCTTATAGTGAGACAGTCAAAGAGCATTTTAGCTCAATTTCTCGAAAACCCATTCAGTCAGTTACAGATCTATATTTGAAAAGTAACATCGGCAAACCTTCGGCTAAATTCGTAACCACGAACCCAATCATTTGAATTCAATTTCGGAGACCACTCAATTCGTGAATCTCAAAAACAACTCGCCAAACATCGGTATGTTCACTACTGTTGAACGGACAGAGTTTGGAAAATATAACATAATATTCTAATCCATAACAACCCTTCGGTACAAACCGAATACAGTCCAATAACGTTATTGAATAACGGTTTGACCGTTACATTTTCAAGCCGCGTTTTGCATTAGGTACCAGCCAGTAGAGGAAATATTTGACTGTTTAACTAGGTTCGGCCAAACACGAACAATTTGTTCCGATTGTATGTATGATTTGTTCGAAACAGTTCAAGTAACTGCGCCTTGATGACGCTTTTTTGATTGGATACGAGCGACCATTCGTACAGTACGAACGGACACGTTCACTCACTCTAACCACTCATTCACCTCGCGAACGAGTGAATGCTAGCTCAAAACTGTTCAATCAACGTTTCTTTTTTTATTATTTTGTTACACATAAAAACGCGGCTTAGCTCGGAATTTCAATAGAGTAGAAGAATAACAACGCAGGTGTCCCCTGCCGAGATTTGATCTCAATTATGCGCTGCTCTCTTCCCTTGCATGTACCCCTCCCATCTTTTAGCCGTATTTATGAGTATAGGGTCGTTGTCCAACCCTGCAAGTAGGTACAACTGGTTCACATGAGTAGCATGGTAGTCCCACCTGGCTATGTTAGGGCTGACTCCTAAAGTAAAATGTCTCAGGTCGTAGAAACTTCCGCTACCAGTATCAAACAGTGGTAGGAGGTTTTTCAAGGATGTCATACCATCATCGAACATTTTCTTCGCTAGGGATATGGAGTTTTCGCCCTCGATGATGTGAAGGTCGTAGAGGCCCAGCAGGGTGTAGATGAAGCCGTTAAGTACGAAGAGCGGCGGTTTGGTTGGGTATTCTTCGTACCTGTAATGAAATTATGAGGAAATTTTTATTGGAAGTGATTGACGTGGGCTTAAAATAATTGCAGTGATTAATGAAGGATATGGGGCTAAACCCGAAACTAGACGCTATTATTTTTAAAGTTTCAATTTCACGGACTCACACCGCCAGAAAAACTTTTAAAGTCTTCACGTATGTGACGTTAAAGCAGACAAATTTAAAAGTTTTAATTAACATTACTTAAGGTGAAAGCCCCCGAAATTCAATATTTCTTTAATAAAAACTGAATTTCGCGGCTACATTGAAGGAATCACCAACAATTAATATTAGAGTGTGGCAATTCCTTAAATTCAAACTTTCAATTCAGATACCGCGGCTATATTCATGATGATGAAACCCTTGAAATTGGACTCGTACTTACCACACATGCTTGTCCATCCACATGGCCTTCACTCCGCCAGCATGGCTGGGCACGTCCAGCAGGTACAGCGCGCGCTTGGCGGCCTGGAGATACGTCATGTCGCCGCTGCGGTAGTAGGCGCGGGACAGCAGCGATATTGCGTGGCCTTGGCTCATTGCCGAGTGCCTGCAGATAAAAATGGGCTCAATCCTTACATATTATAAAACAAAGACCTTCGCCGCGTCTGTCTGTCGTCCTGTTCGCGATAAACTCAAAAACGACTGCACTGATTTTCATGCTGTTTTCACCAATGGGTAGAGTGGTTCTCGAGGAAGGTTTTAGTATATAATAACCGACATCCACGCGGGCGAAGCCGCGGGCATCAGCTAGTTCAACAGAAAAACAAACTACATACAGTATATATATAAACTCCTCAAAAAACTAAAAAATTAGACCATGACTTAGAATAGGACATAAGATGCTTTTTACCCCGATATTCCCATGGGATCGAGAGTTACGCGGGTGACACCGCGGGCCGCAGCTAGTTACATATAAATGCAAAAGTGAGTTTATTTTTATATTACGCTCGATCAAGAAGAGAAATTAACATTCAAGGTTGCATATCTCACTACAGAGAGTTACTATGCTCGGAATTTCTTCGAAGGGTGAAATACTGACGGTAACAGCTGTCCATGTTTGTCGAAGGGTCTCTCAGACCACCCAACGGGAGATAGGAGCCTCTCTTGGCTTCGTACAATTTTTATGTAGAGGGTTACGACTGCAGATTTATATTTACATTTTGTTAATTTCCTGTGTAATTCGAAAATAAAATACAGTATCTTTCTAGTTCCTAGTTCACTCACCATCCCGGCTTTAGCTCGGCCACGCCGGCCGCCATGCGCCTGCGCACTGGGATGGGCCAGCCGCCGCTGCGCGCACGCTGCGCCCGCACGAGCCAGCGCGCCGCCGCATAGAACTGCGACATGTGCTCGCTGGACGACACCGTCACGTTGTCCAGTGAACCACTGCCGCTGAGAATGATGCTTGATATCTGGACAAGAACGGTACAACCAGTAAGGAACTCAGCAATCCAAAGCATCGCACTACCAACCAATGTGCCAACACTACTGCAATTTGTAAACAAAACCAATTCTTTAGGTTCATCGTACGCGTTCATCCAATCTTGCCTCAAACCTATTTGATAAAACGACATTAGCCGACTGCATACTGAAAAACTAGTTTTAAAACATCCGCTATGACGATACACGCATGCATCAGAGGAAAACGTAAGATCAAGATGAAAGCGCATAAGTGTGGACATGACTTATAGGGCGCAGTTTAACTGAAACTGCGCCTTGCAGGGCAATCACAACCAACTTGCTATTGCCGAAATAAAAATTCAATATCTCCAGATATGAAAAACTAACTTGCTGTAGGAACCTAAAAAGATACCTTGAACTTATTCCTAGGCGATCTTCTCTTGGGCTTGTCCTGAAGCGCCCAGCCTTTCTGCATGTCGATGATCAGGTCCCTGGTGATGCGTCTCCAAGGCTGTTCCAATCCTATGCCGTAGTATATGTGGTCCTCCTAGAAAAGGAAGAACCTTTATACAGGGTGTCCCTGGAAGTATAGATCAAATCGAATAGGGGAGTGGGCAAGGTAATATACAAACACTGGTTCTTGAGAGAACAACACTTAGGGACTTCCTATGTGAAATAAGCATCGAATAAGGATATGATGTTTCTTGACTCACCTGAGCCGAAATCAACTGCGTACTCGTAACATAATGCAGATACACCGTCTCCTTCTTATCTTTATTTTGTAACACCACCGTCATCGAGGAGTTAGCCTTCATCTGGAGGTCCACACTCAACACAAAGTCTTGAGTGAGGTTCACTTTCAACCACACCTGACTCGACGCATGGTCTGACGTCGAAAATCTGAGCACGTTTGATTGGACCGAAGTGTCGAACTCTCGTGCCATATACGCATCTTTACTTATGATCCAATTTTCTAAATGTTTTTCTCCATCGTCTATTATACGTCTCTTTGGCTCGCTTTCTGTTATGTGCTTGCTGTAGTGGGCTAATCCAAATTGTGCGATTTGGGTTGGGTAAAAGAATCCTCGGGGCTCCCACTGCGTGCTGACGGGGACTCCTTCGATGCCGCTGATGCATTTGACCCTATCTCTGACTTCTACATTGTAGTTTTCAAAGGTGGTGAAGGTGCCGCGAGGGTCATACTTCTTCTTCGGATGGTAGATCTTACCGTAACTGTGTGACCATTCGAATTTTTCTATACCGTCGGCTGCTGATATTTTTCCGTAGATCTGTGGAATTTTAGTTACTATACGTAATTTTTGTGCATTTTGAAACTGATTGTGCACTGTCTTATGAATGCGAAAGTGTGTAAGTTGGTTTGACCTTCTTGCACGCGGCAACGGAGAGTGACACAGACTATTATCTCGATAATCAGTCCCTAGGAGTTACTAAATAGGGTGTTGAAGTTTAGAAGGAAAAATTTGAAATCTACAATAGTTTGTAATAATTACATAAATAGCTAGGTACTGTAGAGGTTTTATGCGATATGCAACCTCACGTTAGGCTGGCTGGTAGAACCGCAGCCTTGACTTGCGAACGCTCCAGCAGTCATTGTTTAAATATTGACAGATAGGTTTTTATGTGGAATCGGAGAGATCCGCCTGGACCCTTAACATGTATAAACGTGTCTTCTAGTTAATAAACCCTTGGAAAGCCTACTCCTCTTTGGAATTCCCTCGTCACACACCCCCACACATCTAGTTAATGCCCTTCAGGCGTTACAGTACCTACGCGTTTGTGTGTAGTAGTACGTTATCTGCACTGGCCCCCAAATGCGTGTAAATCGATAAAGATTATCTGCAAGGTCGAGCGTATACTATGATTTGCGGTTAATGAACCTGTTGTTGGAAATATGGTTTTGTTGACCTAGGTAGGTACTTCAGAATATGAATGTTTATGAAATTCCAAGAGTCTAATCTTATTGATTTTGTGTTTTTGGATATAATAATATATACTTATTGAAGGGTTTGTTTTTTGGCACATTTTGAAGATATTTTATTACTAGAAAATAATGTTTTCTTCTTTTTGCGTTTAGTGCCGTAATCAAGATACACAGTAAACAAAAAATGGGGAGTGGCTGTGTCGTGGACATTCCGTGAGACGTGAATACGTGTACGTTACGAGTAATATTTATGCTTTGAGAAGAAATATTTGATCCTTTAGCTATCGAGTGGTATAATTCAATTTTGGATGTAGATGGTAGATAGATATGTAGCTTCAACATCAAACTGTAGCCTCCGATTTTTTTATCATCAGGGAAGACAAACGAGTAATCGTAGAGTTTCTTGCCGGCTCTTTTCCATCGGAAACGACGAATTGGAACCGCGCACCTACCTTCATGAGTGCCCATGTAGGTTTTTTTTTAGTCTGTCCTGTCCCACTCCTGGGCAAAGGCCTCTCTCCACTCACGATCTTCCATCCTTCACGAGCCCGCGTGTCCTCTTTCCAAGTTTGACAGAACCTAAATGACCGAAAGTAGGAATATGTCTTTTTTTTTTTTTTCTCGTACCTATGAAACTTTTTAGGAAAATCGAAGAATACTAACGTCCGGCTACTGATTGCCAGTACTAAAACCCGTATTACCACTTACCTCGAAGTACTTGTGTACCAGCGAGAAGGGTACGAACACCTCGTCCCTGTCGCGGTCTCGGCGGCACGAGACCGAATACTCTCCGTTGATGACGCACTCGATATCGTCCGCGCCACCGCCGCGCTCCGACAGCGCGTTTGACAACACCGAGCCGACTGGAAGAGGAATATGCCCCATTTACACGATGCTAGTTATTGCATTATCTAAACACTGTTTACACCGTGCAACTTAAGTTTTTGCTTCAACATTTATGGTCTGCCACAGGAAATTAATTCTCACTGGGTAAATCAGGCTTTTAGGAATGTTGTTATGCATTAATTATAGTAATTTAATATGCAGAATTTCTTTAAAAAATCGAGGATTTGCCTAGTGACCTACTTGTAGCTCACTTATAAATTATTAATCAACATTCTTTAAGTTGGAATGCAGACTGAATTCATTGATCGGTCATATACCTGTATTAAGATGCCAAATGTGTTAATAGACTACAACAGTGTACAGTTATAGTAGTAAACCTTGAATAGTTTACAGGACATTCCTCCTGTGTGATGTTTATCATTAAAAAATAACCCACAAAATGATAATCAAATCTTCATCTCATGAGAATGTGTCCAAAAGTAAACATTTTCTGATACAATAAGTCAGAATCTTACTGGGTCTGCGCGAGAGCTCCCCGCAGTGTCCCCAGAACAGCGTGAACACGAGCACGGCGGCACACAGCGCGCCCAGCGCCACACGCATGTTCATCCGCACCAGCATCATTCCGCCAACCTGAGGAGAAGATTGTTATATTAATAAGTCTATTTAGCACGTAATGTCCCACAGCTGGGCAAAAGCCTCCCTTTCTCTTTTCCACACACGTCTATCCTCTGCCAATGCCGGCTTGGTCTGCTGCAGTGTCACCTATTGTACTCTCGTTATGTACTAGAGTTATCGGGCCATAAATGTCAGTAGGTATCAATATGAATGTGTAAAGCCTTGTGTCTTATCGATATTATACCTGCTCCATAAGTGCGAGCGAGACAGACTAATAACAATGATTTATGGCCCGAAGACTCAGTTCTTAATGCGGCGACTATAGCATTTAATGTGACCCAATCAGTGGTTCTTTAAAGCCACAGCTCATCTGACATCTTAATAAGGCACAGAAATCAAAACATCAATTTGAATATTTTTCATGCAGCAGTTCCACAACTGCTGCATTATGGTCTCTGCCATGACTAGTATTAGTTTGTGGTTGCGAACCGACAAACTCCCACTTGAAAGTGTAAAAGACTTTTTCTAGTAAATCAAGCACTTTACTTTGTGTAAATTATTTCATCACTACTACTCTCAAAACGGTGAAAGAAAACATTACGAGGAATCCGGCATGTCCTAAAACCCGAAATTCGAAGACATGTGACATCTACCAGCTCACACTGGGCCCGTGTGGTGGATTATGGCCCACTCCCTCTCACCGGGAGGAGGCCAGTGTCCCAGCAGTGCGTATCTGCTAAAAAACCCACATTGTGTACAAGTTATGTTAGTTTGATGGACTACTTTAAATTTCAAAAATATCATACTTGACAATATAGTAAGTTCTTACAACAAATAATTAGTTTACTGATATTAAAGTAAGTAAGATAACCTTAAGATACTTACATAAAAAAATAATCTTTAATGAGACTGATGATGTCACTTTTATCACAGGAATTTATTGTTGCAAACTTTTCTAATTTATGTAGGAAAAGTGCCCAAAAGGCTTTTTTGATGCCATACAAGCTCTTCCTTTATATCTTATTTTTTCCCATTGTATACTTGTACATAATGTTAGTGTTAGATTGATTTTTTACTTAAGATTTGGCAAAATAATTATGAAATAAATTTATGTTGTATAAATCAACTTATTTCTTCAAACACAGGTAATTTTTATAAACTGCATAGAGAATTGTACATGCGCGAATACGCCATGAAAAATAAAGTAAAAGAGCAAAGGTTTGCAAAATGAAGACATCAAACAAGCAGCTAAATATAACTTCGTAGTGCTTAGCGACCCTACGCTCCGGAATTCGCGTGGGCGTTCCAAATTCATTTATGCAAACTACTTTCAACAACAACAAAAATAAAAGGTTTTATTACACATCTTTTTCACTCCATGATGCATTATCATGTGGTCTACATACCTACATAAGTAAACAGTATTTTTATACAAATACTTACTCTGTACACAGCAGTAACATTCCATCCGTTCTTTAGATACGTGAAGTGAATCACACGGATATATCTCATAAGAACTGTCACATCACAAATAATATCGGCGCGGAATTCGAGGTTTACATGTAAATATAACTTTTCTAAATATTTACACTGGAATTATTATTTTGAGAAGTAATAAATCGGCCGAGCGAGACACGGCTCGCCTCCGATTGCAGCTGACTTTAGTTTTGACTTTTGACAGTTAGTTTTGACAGCTGACAATATAAATCGAACAGTTCAGAAACACTTTGGATTGTTTTAGCAATATTTTAAGGTTTTATGCATGTTTTATGGCTTGATGCAAAAATAGACCTTATTACTTATTCTTTACAGGTCTGGTAAAAAAGGTATAGCGCGATAGTCACTCAAGTGCCCGGCAACCATGGTAGTCCCAAAATTGTATACTGGGGCGCTTGAGTGCCTACGTCATAGGAACACTTAAGGTGACTGTCAAAAAAAAAAAAATATTTTCCCCCGTCAACTTATGAGAGCCTACGAGAATACCTACCACGCGTACGCGTACTATATGGTACATTTCGTTAAACGCCAGTTCGTTGTTCGTTTTAAGTGGGTGATAAACGTGCGTACTTAATGGTCGCGGTCTTTAAGTTCGCGACCTTACTCGGCTCGCCGTCGGTGATACACGTGAAGCTTTCTCAGAATTTCATTGTTAAATTGTCAAATTGGCTCGCGGCTCGCGGCTCGCGGCGGTGACAGACGAGCGAGTAAGCTTGCCGAGCCATAAGTACGCGTACTTGCTCGCACGTCTATCACCCGTTTTACGTTTCTGCGTTTCTGCCCTTCCATCCAAAGTTGTATTTGTAAGCTTTCGTTCTGAAACGTATTTCAATAATTGAACCAGTCCAACGGTGCCGAGTACACACATTTTTCATGTCCCACTCAATGCTCCACTCTTACTGCCACTTTCCATTTTATTGGTCAGTTTTTCACACGTTGGTAAGAAATATCCGGAACGAACAGTTCATTGATTGTGATTCCTACAAAAAACTTGGTTCACATTTTGGCCACCTAATAGACGGCCAGTATGGCGTGTACTAGGTACATACATATCGCCGCGATAATGGCCACCGTTTATAAAATTAAATCTATCATGTTTAAATGTACGCATGACTTCAGAGGCTCATCAATATAGGTAGTACAAGTTCTAATTTGATAATAATTCTTATGGAATTGGTTCTAAGTTGGAAGATGGCCGACATTCCTCACGCGATGGCTTTGATTTGCCGATCATCTTGCACTGCCTTGCAGACAGATCTCTCTCTGTAACAAAAAAGATGCCAAATAAATTAACCGGAAAACAGAATACAACTAGATAATAATTATTCGGATATCCAACATAAGCTCCCATGAACCCAGATTTCTAATGAGTTTCCAATTCCAACATACAATAGAATAACGAATTTATGGCTTTAATTCAATGGAAACTGAAACAAAATCACCGAATCACGTATCATGCATAACTGTATTAGAGTCAGGCGCTCGACTTTTGACACGATTTCATGGCAGCCGAACTTCGGGACACTAATACGGCTTCTGGCCGCAAATGGGTTTATCCCTAATACGATTTCGCTCCTCCGACTAGACGCGACTAATCGGATTACCGTGGTCGCGTGACAGCCACCTATTTCTTGATTCGTTGCCAGCGCACACGATCTCCTGGACACGGAAGTATCGTAATAGGTTCACGATTTTTTTTTATTTAGTTGGGAGATGGAATATTATTAGACTTTCTACAAGGGGAGATTGGGGCAGGTCTATGCCCAGCTCTAGATCGTGATTGAGTGATCTAATTTGTGGCACAGAGGTAATTCGATTGATTGAAAGATTGGGGGCAATTAAAATGACAGGCTTGAAGTCTTTGATTTGAATTTTAAACTCAATTGCCTAGGTTCTTAAACAGAGATAATAATAAAATGTAGGTGGTAGGTACATTACAGTTGAGTATGGAAGCAAACTCAGTCCATAAAACAGCAACATTTTCCGGAAGTTGTTTGCCTTTACGGTTCGTTACAACATGCTAGTGCAGTACACGACAATAAATGTAGCACCTTATCTGTGCATGTTATCTAAATAGTGCAATCAGTGCACGTATGTGAAGAGTATCAGGGCAGGCGGGCAGGCGGGCACGGCAGGTCGCATCCGAGCGATCGCTAACTCGCTCCGTCGGCGGCGCGAGGGAAGCGAGGAAACGGGTCAGTGTGCGCGGCAAGTGGGTCAGGGCGGATGCACCACCGCGGCCGCGCTCGGCCCCGCTCGGCGCTGTTCGGGCGGCTCCGGCGACGCATGCGCGCGGCTCCCATCGATCGCCGCCCACGCGGCGCAGCGCCGCTCAAGTGCTCCGCGAGTCGCGACGCGAGTCCCGGGCTTGGCCCTCAACGATGGCGGCGTGAGCGCGCGCCGCCCGCGGCCTCCGGCGGACATGCCGCGATGGCCAGAGAGGTAACCGCGACGCGACCGGCGCCCTCCGCCGCCTCCACCCTCTTATGTAACCGATGATTGCTGACACGCCCGGAGACATGGTGACTATCACCGCTCGCCGCACGCCCCGCGCTCTCTGACCCGCATAGCAAGCCGCATCGTGCCACGCTTGACCCCACGATACCGTTCCCTCGGGTCGGCCTCCTAGATACTGTTACCAAAACCGTCACCGTCCCCCTAGAGATCATAGAATAGAGCCTTCGTCCCAGTGCATCGCAGTGGTACCTAGTGGTGAAAACTGTGTGTTGTATATAGTTATGTATGGCGGGGGATCTGCCCCGATGTCGGCAGGGGCACGTCAGCGTACGGCAGTGCCGCAGCCGGCGTCCCCCTTGCTCGCGTGCGCTGGCCATGCGTCCGTCTCACTCTGTCTGCCGTACAGCAGTACTGCACATGCAGCCTGCATTATTCACAATCTGTGCCAACTTACAGTGTCCTATTCGAGGAACCCTAAACACGAACATTACATCAAATCAATATATTCCTGTAATACCAGCTACATGCCTGTAACCTATGTGATCTATAGTCTACATACACTCTGCTCATACCTACAGGGATATGGTAGATTGATTTTGTCTTAAAAGTGTATAATAAGTAGTAATTCATTCCAAAAACCGTGACTATATTGGTGTAGCACATGCGTAGCACACTCGTAGCAGGTCGTAGCGACTCCGTAGCATTGCGTAGACCGTAACTAGTGATGTTGTATGTAGATGTATGGTAGAAAAAACGGTTATTCTTCAATCCTACAAGTAGGTATATCATGATGTGTTATATGAATATCATATTATTATATACTTACCCCAATATGTGTATTTATATCTATGTAATATCCACTTCATGTTTTTCCCCATGCATACTTTAAATTTGGGAATCATTCTACAATTAATCGTACATAATTACCTAAACATATTACATAGTAAACTAGTATAGGGTATCTCCTTGAAACCAAAAAACCATGATACATCGTTAATGCGTTAATTGGATCTTATCATACCTGCCCTATTCCACGTACTTGACAACAGATAAGACAATTCGTGATATTGAACTAATTTTCGTTTATACGCTGATGTTTTGAACATGGCGCCATTATGAACGTCCTATTAAACAAATGAACCATTACTATGAAACCCATTAATTGTTAGTTTTGGTCAGTTCGAGTCAAAAATACAGGCATGTCAGAGACATTTGAACTTTATCTCATGTTGTCAATGTCGGCAAACCTCATAGTGTTGTAGGTGGCTGTAGGGGGTGGCCATGTTTCGTTGAGCCTCCTGTAAACAATAAGAATAAAATGATTGTAAAGGCCATTGGTTTCACTGCGATTTTATGCGTTTTATAAACAGAAATATTGCATACACCATGTAATTGCATATGATAGTCACCATATACTGCTCAGACGTGCGACTCGACTATCCTTATAAACCAGTCCTACGCCGTCTGTCTTTTTCTTGAAACAAAAACAATAAATATATATATATATATATGTAGGTATATATTTATTTATTACTAGCCGATGCCCGCGGCTTCGCCCGCGTGGATGTCAATTATTATATACTTAAACCTTCCTCGAGAACCACTGCAGCAGTTTTTGAGTTTATCGGGAACAGGATGACAGACAGACGTGGCGGAGGACTTTGTTTTATAATATGTAAGGATAAGGATGATGCCTTTAGCCATAAGCTGTCATAATTAAAAAAAAAAACTCATTTTTTCCATTCTAGGCTGTAGCCAAGTCCAATTTAAAAAATATACTTTAACTCTTTCTGGTGATAGCACAACAATCATAATAATAGCTAACATAACAGCTGTTTTATCCGAAGGGTTGGAGGCCTAACCCTACATAGTTCACCAAAATTTCGCCAGTTATGTTTATTTCCAATGTAATAGGAGACGAGCCACATTGCCATCAACCGGGCACAAATCCAGACATCGAGAAATTTTTTAATGGAAAAACCCATTAACACGTTGCCTGACCTCAAAATCGAACCCAAGAGCTCATGCTTACCAGTAGCGCTTGTCACCACTAGATAGAGAGAAACAATAAGACCAACGAGGCAGTCCTTGATATTTGTTACTCGGAAACGCTTGGGTACTGAAGACGAAATCGACGGAACACATTTTGTCTTCACAACAACGTAGGCGTTCTTCCGTGTCTTACAATGGTTTGTATTACTTACAACACCCGCTTGAAGAGAAGCCGTGGTCTCAGCTTTGCACTAAGTCTTCAGAAAATTGGTAAGTCCATTCAAAATTATCTTGCTTGCGATAGTTCATCAGATTCTGTGTTAACTTGGCATCTTCCAGTACAGTTGCCGATGCAATGTATTTGTAAGATGAAACTGTGATACATTTTTATCCTACGAAAAGTATCTAATTTTCAAAGAGTATAAAAAGTTACCGTGTAAAACACTGGCACAACGTGCCACCAAAAACTCATGTAGTTCTTATTCCTTTTTATTAGTTTCAACTGATTACATATTACGTTAAAAATGATACCACCCTGTAACATACAGACGGACAGACAGTCGGTGTTGTAATAGGCTTAGCAATAGGTTACGTTAGTACCTTCTGTGTATGGAAAGTTATAAAAGAGGGCGATGATTCTTTTATACTCGCACTATCATAGCTAAACGGCTCTATCTTGAAAATTGTTCTCACTACAAGATTTAAATCCTATGAGTGGCCAGTAAAAATATCGCATCGCTAAATTTAGAGCATAAAGCTCTGCAGAAAGATAAGTATAATCTCCGTTCATCTTCATTTAAAGTCGGCCGCAGGACGGATTTAATTTTTCTTATCAGGATCTTTGCTAAATAATATTTTATCGCTCGTTTTTCGTTGGAAAATTTGTCCGAAAATACAATGTGATTCATTAGCTGGTAATTCGTTTTCGGATGTTTGGATGTATTAATATTTAGCTACAATTACATATGACTGCCTCGTTGGTCTAGTGGTCGCAAGTCCTACTGCAGAGCATTAGGTCCTGGGTTCGATTCCCAGCAATAGCTTCGCCCCATTGGACATTAAATGTGGGTTTACTATAGGTACACCTCTGCCTAATCCTTTGGGGATTACAGACGTGTGTTATGTGAATTACTTATGTTGTATTAGAATTAAAAATAGACGAAGGACCATCGTCCTTCCTACTTTGAAAACTGCAGGTCCAATCATAGTTGGTATCTTCTTCAACCTGTAACCATTTCCGTAGATGCGAGATAAAATACATTCTTATGATTAAAGTGTGACTTTATCTCAAGCTTTTTTTCCCTAGCTTACCATCTTTAAGTGCTTAACGACAATTTTCTCTTAAAAAGTACATAAATATCTCCTTACACCCCATAAAGTAGTATAATGGAGGTGACCTTTCGAAATAAGACCTACAGCAAGGTGATAGAGTCGTAAGGAAATTATTGAATGTATCTCTTCAATTTATTTATTGTCAATTCCATTTCGAAGAACACAATAATCTTCGAATTCAAATATCTTCGTATAACTAAAACAGGCGTTTCGAAAATCCTCTAAATATCGATTCCAAGGCGGCGAGGCTCAGTGGAGATCCTTTTAATTCCTTCGTTTAAGCATTAATCTCCTCATAAAGTCCTCTCCCTCAGTTTTTGAGGATCGCAGAGGAACCAACGTTGCTTTAAATTAAAATGATGGGAAATCGATGATTATTATCAGTTTTATGTCAGCGGCTGATCGCGCGCCGTTATTAAATGGACTTGGAAAGTATTTTAATTTAAGACGTGATCTGTCGGTGCTCTTTCTTGAGATATTTGTCTGGGTAGCAAAAGTTGAGCTGGCTCATGTAACATTGGAATGATCAAATTTTATTCTAAATGTTTCAGAAGGATTCGACTTTAGTGAAATAAATCAAATGCAACATCCATTCTTTTTGTGTTAAGTGAGAGGAAACATCCATATTCTTATGCCAAAAATAAGTGTTTGTTTGTCCAGGCTAACAGTCAACAAGAAAAAATCAAGACAGGTACAAAAATGGTCAGTGTAAAGCCTTCGTCGCATGCCATTATAATTTTGTAGGTGTTTCTGGCACCCACATGGTATACAGGTGATCATGGTATAAAAATGGTCAAGGTATGGAGCATGCCTGGCATATCAGCATACATGTTGAGAACATTACGGACTGATATTACTGATATACTGCTGGATCACAGGCTTCCTCTCTATAAGTGGGACTGGACCGTAACCCACCACGCGGGCCCAGTGCGGGTTGATAGATGTCACATGTCTTCGAATTTTTGTTTCTAGGACGTTTCCGGTTCCCCGCGATATTCCTTCACCCTTCTGAGACCAGTGGTGATAAGATAACTTACACAAAGTAAATTGCCTGAATGGGTTCGAACCTACGACTTACAACTAGTACAGTTTAGTTGTATAAAGAAATGTTTATCTTTTGTTAATTCGTTCAAATAAAAGTGTATTTCCAGCTGCTAGTCTCATTATTTATGTATGGGTTGGGTGTCAGGTGCCAGGTGGGCCTGTCTAAAACTGCACCTAACCCAGTTTCTCCGAGCTTAGAAGCATAATTTAATCAAAGTTGTCCCAATTTTTAATCTGATCGATACTCGGCCGATATTATTTGACTGCTGAGTAAATTTAGCGCTGACCTGTGTACTCTCTAGCCGACGTGTGGACGATTTTATTATTAACTAACGACCCACCCCGGCTTTGCCCGGGTGCAATTTACATTTGTGAAGACGATGTTCTGTTCATGACACGTTGTGCACAAGTTCTGAGCAGTAATCTAACATAACTTAGCCTTGCATGAATTCAAGATAGTATTTCGTTAGTATTATTAAGAACTTCTTTTTGTATATATTTACATAGGTAATATGTATAGCTTGTGTCTGGAATAGTTTACCTTTCAAATTATGAAAGAATCTTTGAAATAGGAGCTTTTGTTCCGGAGATCACCCGCCACATAAGCACAAACTCACAAAATTCGCGCTCTCTCTTTCTAATATTAATAGATGAGAACATCTAGTCTACTTTGTTGCAATTTCATGGTATAAGGCGACCCATACACCTTCAATAATATTGCGCAATGTTGATGATTGCACAATATTATTGAACATATAGGGGTAGTATTGAAGATTGCGCAATGATTGAGCAAAAGATTGAGGACTTTTAAATTTTATTGCACAATATTTATTTATTGTGTCTTGTGTATGGTATATTGCCCAATATTTTTTAGTCTACAGTTCGGAGCGATTTTTTAGTCCGTTTCGCTACAATTAAACACACGATAGCTGCAGCCAAATCTTTATCAGACTCAGTAACTTTCTTCAGTGCACCATGCACTGAAGAAAGTTATGACGAGAATGCTTGTTCAATTATATTGTCTCAATTTAATTGTACCGTGTGGGTTTCGGAGCTCATCAATCATATTGTGCAATCATCAACATTGTGAATGAGTTATGAAAAAAACATCGCTTAGCTACATCTTGGTTCTAAAGATTTAAGCAGTAGGTATCTTACGACTTAGGTATGACATCATAATTTCATCGGCGTAGCCTGGTGTACAAACATTATTTAGGAATTTACATGCAGAGACGTAATATATAAAACAATTTATAAAACTCTTGTGAAGAAACTCCAAACCTATATAAAATAACTATGAACGTACCTTTTAACTTACTTTTACATCTACTACTTTTCTACTTACAGCTCGGCATTCCTGCCCGCATACTTCGGAGCAATTCGCAGTCCAATAAGAGTAGATCTTGTAAAAATAAACGTTTCACACGCGACTGCCGTTACCTCCTCGCTGCTCATTTGCGCCCCCCCCCCTCTCCCCTCCTCTATGGGGCTATAGGGGGAAGGGGGGAGTCATAAACTGTTGCAGTTTATGTCATCCACCCCCACCGCCCTAATTTGTATAATTGCAAAAGAAATCAGAGTTTAGTTTTTATATTGAGTGATGGTTTTTACGAAATGCATTTTTTTGAAAGTTCTGTAAATATTAAAGATCCCATGGAGTTGTTTGTTATTGTATCTCAAAGTAGTGGTTGTTGTCAATTTGCATTGTCGCGTTGTTCTAAGCTACCATTGCCCTTATATTGCACACATTATCCTATTCCTTTTGTCTCTTTCGTACATAATGATTTCATACAGTAGGGGCAAGTAAAGTTCAAGTATATAGTTAAGTGTATATGTGGAGGTTCAGTAAAACAACAACAATTCGTAATTTGACTCCTCTCTTCGAATGCAAGCTGCATAAAAAATATTAAATTCTCCGTTATTTAAAAATGAGTAAAACAACACAAGTCCATTCAAACAGTTCACGGCTGATATTACCTTCATTTCTGCATTTGTACGATATTTCCAATGAACGTATGTATATAATTCACTTTTACTGTTAAAGCCGATGCTTTTACTTTTACTTTATAAAAATGAAAACTGCGGTAGTTAACGAACGATCAGCCATTTGCTATACAATCATAGCATATACAATCTATTGAACAATTGTACTCGTAGAATACGTGGAAATTAATGTTTCAGCCACGTCTGCTTTTCATTCTCTCTTTCATTCATTCAACAATAACATTTTACGTTTTTTGAGCACGAGTTTGCAGTAATAATTGGCCTACATGTATGGTGAAACTATAAGTAGATTCAGTTTGGGAAGAGACTGACTTCTCCATTATAAAATAACGCTGAAATGAAGATAAAGTTTTGAATCACCGTTAGCATTAATAATTCCATCGTCATCTTTACTTCATACGTCGTTCAACGAATGATACACCAGCCATAAACTTTCTGGTCTCTTCTGCCAAGAAACCGATTAAGATTTTCTATAATCTATTATGGCGCATCAAGTTTTAGGAAAATCAACTTTCAGAGCGTCGTCTCTGCCACTTATGACATGAAATTGTTTATTATGTAAATAAGATATTGGAATCACGTTCATGTTATAGAAATATTAAAAAATAAGCTAGATGGAGTCGACATTTCCTATCCCGCTACTCTGAGAAGAAATGGCGAACCAAACTAAAGGATCAAAGTCTCTTTTATAGTCCAACCATAATCTTGGTCAGATCATGTGAGGACCATGTAGATTAGTGTCTGAAATGGTCTTTTGAGGAAAGAACTGGTGTGACACTCCTTGTAAGACTCTATGTGCCTTTGCAACACGTGCTTTTTACCCGACTGGGCGACACAAAGGAGGGTAATGTGTTTTTTAAAGTTGTTCATGCTACCGGCAGACTATCGCACACATTTGTATACATGAAAACTCTCATTATTGTTATATTGGTAAATGTCAAGTATGTAACACACATAAGGTCAAAACGAACACATGTTATCGTAATGTGAGAGATCAATGAGTGGGTAGGCAGTAGGCGTTAATTAATATAACACGGTGTTTTATAGAAATAATTTAATTAATAGTTTGTATACGACCAGCCCACCCGCGCAATTTGGTTTAAAATATATACAGGTTGTCAGGGTAAACACCGTTGTCACTCAAACCATGGGTAGTTGACTTAAATATAAAAACAAATGACCGAGTAACAACAAAAAAAAAGGTAATTTTCATTAAAAGATTTTAAAAAGTTTTTATCCGACACCGTGCTCGCTAGCGAAACAGCTGACTAACTGAGGGAAGGGTCGCGCTCGCTGCCGGTTAGGTCACGTCCCGCACCCGCCGCCCGTGTTGAGACGCGAATTCGTTGCACTAGCGCATAGGGCAACGAACTTGCGTCTTTTGTGTAAAAATGTAGTTTTAAAAAAAAGAAAAAAAAAGTTGTAGTTTTCCATTGATTTTACGTTCTATAAATGACACCAAACTACTGGTTTCAAGGATAACGGTGTTTACCCTAACATCCTGTATTTTACTTTGAACTTTTTTTTTTTTTTTTTTTGATAATCAGTCATATTATGATGTTAAGGTACACAGATAGGGTTCGGAGCCTGTGCGAGTGAATCCCATGCTCCCACGTATTGTAGCAGAAGGAACATCGTGGGGTTTTTGTCTTAGGAGTCCGACAGAACTCTCCATTACCACTAACTAAGATGAAAAAACGAATGAATGTTTTTATATTTATTTTATTTTAAATATTAGAATGAATATTCTAATATTTAAAATAAAATGAAAATATTGCGTTTCAATAAATTAAGGAGAATAATAATAATAAGGGATTACCGTCAGTTTATCTTTTAAAAAAATCTAACGGGCTTCTGCGAGTTAGTTTTGGCCCTTCGTACAACCTCAAATATTCGATATAAAAAAAATATTAATAACAATATTTTATTTTAGGCACTGTCATTTGTGGATCTTTGACAGTCGTTACGAGTCGTCAGAAGCACGAAAGTCTGACAACCAGTCTAACCAAGGGGTATCGTATTACCCAGTTACTGGGTTTTGGAGGTCAGATAGGCAGTCGCTCCATATAAAATACTGGTAGTCAGCTGCATCCGGTTAGACTGGAAGCCGACCCCAACATAGTTGGGAAAAGGCTAGGCATTGGATTGATTTTATTTTAGGCACTTGCACCCATAAAATTACAAAATTTGCGAGCTCTTACTTAGAAAATAAATTAAGTTAAACACACAAAGAAATATAGAGAAACATGTATAAACTGCTCGAACACTTGACAAAACACACCACACAAGAAAGTTAGCCTTGCACCAACTGAAGTGGTCTCACTCAACTAAGAACCATTCTAATTCAACGACGCGGCCTTGGTCTCGTTCTGTCGCTAAAACATGTTCGGACCTATTTTAGAGTATCGTAGACATTTGAACATTTTATGGAATGCATTTTTGATGATAAGTGGTATTTATTTATTTAAGTAGGTTTATACAAACACGTTTACGAATATTATTCTAAAAACTAGATGAGGTCAGTGTTCCCTATCCTACTCTGAGAAAAAACACAGAAACAAACTCAGAGGTCAGATTCTCTTTTTAAAGTTCAGACATAATCTTGGTCAGATCATGTGAGGACCATGCAGATTGGTGTCTGAAATGAGCTTTAGAGGAAAGAACCACACAGAATGAGTGAACTGTTCAGTCAGAAATTGTGTAGCTCAACTTAGAACTAAATATCTTAACAACTACCTTGAGAGGGT
Organism: Lithophane semibrunnea; assembly: GCA_947363905.1. NCBI lineage: Eukaryota > Metazoa > Arthropoda > Insecta > Lepidoptera > Noctuidae > Lithophane > Lithophane semibrunnea. Next base: position 17,916,526 of record OX376195.1, read on the forward strand.
TGTTCTCGTTATGAGTAACTGTAGGTACCTACGTATTTTCTTTCTTTCTTTCTTTGTAGGTTCCTCGTTGCGAGCGTCATCGTCGACCACATGATTCGCCGGCCAAACGCGAGTCCTTAAACATAAAATAAAAAATACCTCAAAGGTACCTTCAGATAGATAGTCACACAGAGTTACTTTCGCATTTATTTATAATAATATAGTGAAATGGATCAATTTGTATGGACACATCTGAAACTGTTGCACGTACGTATGGTATTCTATTCGACAATTTCAGAAAAAAGAAAAACTTTAGTAAAATATTAAAACTCGGAAATCAATTGATACATAAACAATTATTAATTGTTAATTAATTGAAAATCTATAAATATATAGATATGTATTTCTTTTAACTTAAATCAAGAATACTAAGTTTCCGATTTTTCCATACTTATCTACTCGAAAAATCATCCAGTAATCATACCATAAGGTGAAGAACCCAAAAGGCTCCAAAAATTAAAGTTAACGTGACAGTTCACGTGGGCCGTAACGCCGTAACTCCAGCGTAATTACGGTTGATCCGCCGTTATTAACGCGCGTAACGCGTGCACGTCACGTTATTGTAACGCCTTCGTTATATTAAAGAAGTATTAAAAAACGATAAATTCTGGCTGAATATGAGGAAACATGATGGAGGTATCTAAGGGTTATTATCTAGGGCAAGTCGTAAAAAAGTGAGGAAAAGGTATGGTTATAGTTATCACGAATGTCAGTTTGCCGAAGTGTATATATTTATATCAAAAATCATATTTCGGTGACATTTTATTCCTTTGCTATTTGAAATTCAAAAACATAAACCTCCTTACTAATAAACGTTGTATAGCGTCTGTATAGTTACACAATGCTTTGTCTTCTTCTTTCGAACGTCAAATTACTAACGACTGAAAGAGAAAAATCGGTGTGTAACTATTCACCTGATATAATACGTTTATTAGTAAGGAAGAAAATAAATAAGTGATAGTTGTAGAAAAAACGTCTTTTTTTCGTCGGGACTGTAACATATAATTGGCAAAACATAAATACACCTCTACCTACCCCTTCAGAAAATGCAAGCGCGATGTTAGGTGAAACTAATCTTTCATACAATCCTCGTAATTAAAAACGTCAAAATCTAGCTGGGCGCTGTCAGTTGAGACTGGTCATCTCTCATCTGCCAGGGCTTATTTTTAATCTTATATTTTGAATTTTTTTTGATTATTTTTCATTTGACATTGTTCTCACATATAGAAGCACCAAGAATACTGTACCCAGGATTTTGTAATATCTATATCCATTTTTAAAAGAGTGTCCTTGGAGTTTCTTGCCCGTTCTTCTCCATAGAGATCTACGATTTGGAATGGGCAACTAGCTTCAACTTTTTGACTAACTGACCGATTCTTTGGCAATTCAAAATTGCCTGTAAATGGTTTAATTGAAATAAATGCTTTGAGTTTGAGTTTGAGCTAGTCTCAGCGACACTCAATATTAAAAACTTGCCAAAAATTTATGAAAATTTGAGGTGTTTTTGATAGATTGAGATTAGAATCGTTATTAATTATCACAATTCAAAAACACAATCAGTATCAATTACGCTACGAGCACATTACGTAGCGCCGTAGCACCGTAGGCGCGTCGCCGCATATCACCGTAGCGGCGTAGCACTCTCGTAGACATGTAATATTGGTCATCAAAATATGATGGACCTTTAATTCAAGTAGCACCACTAGTAGTTAAACCCCCATTGTTTAACTTCTTCCACTTCAGGAAGCCTTGATTTTGTTATGTGTAAAAAATAGTCATGAGATAGTAAAAAACTGCAATTTCAAAATTAAATAATTATTAACACATCCATTTTACGTTGAAATCGACATCTTGAGTAATAATTATAATTCTCCCATCGGGAAAATGCAACATATTGCCTTTTGTAAGTAATATTGCCAAATTGGCAAGACTTAGTTCTCATTATTAGAGCTTTGCTACGAGATCGAATTGTCGAACACGTATCGATGGCTTTATTCAAGTTTGCTACGAAAACCGTAGCACGCAGCTACGATTTTCGTAGCACTCGTTGTAGGAACATGGCTCAGCAAATCATTTGAGCTTAATTTGTCTTAAGGAAAAAAACAATTGAAGCTTTAAATGGAAGTTATGGAAACCTAAGTTATGCTATTGTTTTAATTTTTCGATAACATAAGTGTACGTGTCTATGAATGAATTGAAAAGACTATAATAAGATCAATTTGCCATCGATGTTACTCACACCTATGTATATTTTAGGACGTTACGTATCCATTTATGACTAGCTTGTATATACTGCTATCTAACATCCAATTCCGCGAGTGGCGGCCGCCGCACCGCTGCACCGTTCAACACACGTAACCTAGTTAAGCCTTCACAATACATTGTACGTTTGGAAAAGGCTTTCGGACGATGTACTCTTATTCCTTCCGAAAGTGCATCATCGGCATCGCTAATTTCAAGATCTTACGGCATCAAGAGATTACGGGTGAGCGCTGCAGTGCGGGGCCCGGGCGCGGGGCGCGGGTACTGGGGGCGCGGGGTAGCGGGGGCTCGGGGGCGCGGGGGCGGGGCCGCGCGACCCGGTCACGTCGCCCAGTGCGGCCGCGGCGCTCCGCCGGCGCGCACCGCGCCGCCCGCCACCCTTCAGAACGAATATAACCTCTATTTGCACCATACGATATCCTAACTTCAAGACTGAAGTGATCATTACCTTTACATACACTTTATTTTTAATAGCCATATTTGTGACGGTGACCCGTGAATTTTTTTACCTACCAGTGAGTGAGTGAAAGAAAAATGATAGTCGAAATACAGGAGGTATGTTTCTCGGAGTCGCTGAAGCTATCGAGGCTCGTGTATCGTATCGTAACAGGACGACACCGTCGCGCCCCCACAAACACTGGAATGGATTCTTTACGAGCACAAACATGTAGATGTACGTTGCACCGGACGCAGCGGTCGTTTACTGCCCAACAACATTTATCGCAACAATTTAATAATAACCGAAAAAGAATTCGAAAAATTTGTTTAATACTTAGCGAGCGAAGTATTTGATGGTCATATCGAATACTTGAGACGAAACTTTTTTAATGGCTCAGAAGTTTACAAGTCCCAGTCTAGATTAAAGATCGTGCAGGGCGGTGATGTCAGTGGGTCAACGCACAGTGCGTGCGGGGCGCGGGGTGCGCGGGGCGTGTCAGCGGGACCTGCGGGGGTGCGGGGCCCCGCACCGGCCTGGGGCCCGGGGGTGCAGGGGGGAGGGACGGAGGTCGGTCGGGCGTTGCACCGCTGCAGCCAGTGCAGGCGCTACGGACGACCGCTACGCACTACGAAAACGTAGACGGACTACACCGTAGCCCCTGGGGCGTAGCATAGCTTTTACTATTTTATTGTATGATGCTATTAAATAAGTATTTATAATGTAACGGATGACCAGTTTAGTGCTGTTTTCAATTATTACATGGACATGATAATGCAAAAAATATTGATGAATTACATTAAATTGATTGATTTATTAAATTTATATTTAATTTCAAGAATTGCTTATCAATCAATGGTACATTATGGGCTCATGACAAATAAACTATTTGCTAAACTAAAATAATGGAATGGTATGTATAGAAAACTCATGACAATTCAAAAACAAAAATGAATAAATAAAATTATTATTCTCTATGAACTTTTACAATTTTAAAATCTAACTACCAACACTTTTTAAAACTTTGAACCCAATTTAGAAATTTTCCGAATCTTCACATAATTTCTAGTGTCCAGATTTTCATAGAGCATTTTATAATTTCCAGGAGGTCAGAGGAAAGAGGCCTTTCAAGATATGGGACAGTTCAAGGAACGTGAGGAAGGGACTGGTGGTGACTAGCTTCGAGGAGTTGATCCACAGAGGTCAGTAGCCTGGCGCGGGTTCACCCTGTCCCTGTGTACTCCCTGTACTCGGCGCTCTGGTTCACCCCAGTGACCTACAGGGGACTTACAGGGGACGGGGGAAGAACCTCGCCTACTTTATACTAATATTAAATTAGATAAGACTTTATGTTGTAAGTTTGAAATTGATTTCTTAGGTTTTATTGCAAGGATCACCTATGCCTATGGTAATTATCCTCAATCTAACTTAGACGATGATTTTCAGATGATTTTAGCTTTCCAACAATGTCTAATTTAATGTGTTACAGTTAAGAGTCACGTATTTATGTTAGGTTTATCCGACTGGTTTCTTCGCCGTTTTGGATAGGCAGTTTTTAAATGTTTTTATTCTTGTCTTTATTTATTTGAGTTGAGATTCATATTTTGAGTTGATACCTGAATGAATACCTGAATTCGTAATTTCGAAGAGTTATGGAAAAAATAAGATGTTGCGAACTGTGACCTAGCTTTTTGTTTAGTTTATTTCAACTTTAACGTCTTAACGAAATACGTTTACTTGGTATACGTCATTTTTTATGTATCGAACTCAAGGCCTATCGTTTGACAGCCGTTTTTTAACCGTTACGCTAATCGGCTGCCCCATAAAAAAACCTAGTAAATGCTTCAAACTAAACCAGGAGAGAGCAAAAGTTTACAATAATTTAGCTTCTGCGAACAGCAAGCTCTTGTGTTAAATGCTCAAAGATATTTATTTCTTTAAATTGCACGTCAAAAATAACTTAGGTTTTCGTTGTTTCCTAACTGACTACTCTGAAAAGAAAGACCGAAACAAACTAAGACGTAACAGACTCTTTTAAAATCTTGGTCAGGCCATACCCTACCATGCAGGTGTTGATTGAAGAAAAGGATGATAATATTTTTAGAGCTAAATATTAATTTAAATCCAATCCAATTGTATGAAATTTGGCTCATGGGTAGACCATGACCTGAGTTAGAACATAGGATACTTTTTATCCCGATATTTTCACGGGCTCAAAGGTTATGCGGATGAAACCGCGGAGCGCAACTTGTTAATAATTAGGTATCAGAATCAATGACGGAGAACGATAATTTTTCACGCGCCAATTTGTGCATTTGTTTCTTCTTTACTGTAAACAGCTGTATTTGTAAGCCAAATCGAAAAAATAAAATCTTTGATATGTTCCCTCCTTGGTTGCCATGTGTTGAAGTAAAAAAGTTCCTGCCATTTGTAAATAAGACGACGGTTATGCGTTTTCGTTGTAATTTAATTAGCCGTTAAACACTACAGATTTGGATTTTCTTACAAACTGTACCGGCAACTCGCATGTAGTTATTCGACCAGTACAAACTGCAACACACTTAACTGCCCCATATTTTATCTGACATATATCGCAGAAAAGAAACTAACATTTGACGTTGACAATCATGAACCCAGAGCCTTTGGCTGAGTAACTTAGCTTTAATTCCGTCGGATAATTAACAAATCGGGCAAAATCGGCAAGAATCGTTTCTTTTCGTTTTACCTTAATGCGATGACATTTGAAATCATATTTCTTACTATTTTATTCTATATCTATCTATCTATCTATACTAATAATAAAGCTGAAGAGTTTGTTTGTTTGTTTTTTTATTTGAACGCGCTAATCTCTGAAACAACCAGTCGGATTTGAAAAATTCTTTTTGCATTAGCTACTATTCTTTTTGCTTTGCGTAGCCCTATTCTTGCGGAAGGCTATGGGCTATTTATCACCACGCTACGACTCTTAGGAGCCGAGCAAAAATAAAAAAAATCCTAACGCTAAGCGGAAACGAAGTAATAGCGCCGAATAGCGCGGACGATGCGATGGGACGGGGTGGGACGGGGGAACAAGTAATATAACGCAGACGAAGTCGCGAGCAGAAGCTAGTTATCTAGTGATATTAATAATTTGTTACTGTTCAACATTTTCGGAATTCAACATTACGGATCTAAAGGATTTTATCGACTATCCATCATCATCTGCCTAGCCTTTTCTCAACTATGTTGGGGTCGGCTTCCAGTCTATCCGGATGCAGCTGAATACCAGTATTTTACATGGAGCGACTGGACTTCCACAACCCAGTAACTGGGTAATACGTTAACGTGCTTTCCGAGGCACGGAGGAGTCTCGGTATGTAAAGATGGTCACCCATCCACGGACCAACCCCGGCAAGCGTAGCTTAACCTGATGGATCGACCCGTACGGCTCACATTACTTAGCCACGAGCTCCTCCACTATATCGACTATCCATATACACATTTAAATAAAACAATTAAGTATTTTTAATTATTATCTTATTTACATTTTTCATTCTACGCACTTATTTAAACTTGCTGCAACTCATAAATAGGTAACTTTAGTTTCGTAAAACATTGGTATCATCTGAAAATCGTCATTATTGAGCGGAGCAAAGCGAATCTAGCGACTCGGCGTCTTCAGCTTCTGTTGTGACATGTCCTCAAGCACCACGAGGACGGTCGCAAGGCCCTCGCAAGATCGTTCATCGCCGCCTTCCTCGTGACGTCCGTGTCGCGTCGTAGCCACGTTTTTATCGGCCGTTCCTAAAAACAAAATTAGTGCTGTTAAGAAAACCTCAACCAAACTTATTCTTACGTATACAAACACCGAAAAACACTAATAATGAAATTTGGTGTTAAACTTACGTGCACATATCAATGGTTGTCGCGATAATCCGGCAACTCTCATCCCCATTTCTTTTAAAATTACGATGCGGATTCTTTCCGTAGCGGTGAGCCGCGCAGGCATTTTATTAAATTATTGTAACATATTAAAGTAGTGAATTGATTGTAGATTTTGAATATTATTTAAAAAAATCTTGTGTCAAGCAGACAGAACTGACTACAGACATCAAGATTTTGTTTTTAATTTTTTATTGCATCCATGATCCATGCAGTTTTTATTTGAAATTAACTTTCAAGTAAATGTCAATTTGATTGATAAAGAAGAATTGCAATACGACCGAATTAAGAATATTACCTGAACCGTTTTCTGGAAAACATGACATCTTGACAAACAAATATCTATCCCTTTCGAACAGTCATAATTTCTCTCAGTTGCGTCTTTAAAGGGCAGTTAAGTGTGTTGCAGTTTGTACAGCAATTTCTATTTATCTCGAAGAAGGTTGTCAAAATAATGCTCGAATTTACAAGCATGTTTAAGAAAAGAATATTAAGTGAAATGCATTTACATTATATTTTATATTTATGAATGAATGTGTTACATTACGCAATACCGTAAACAACGACTTTACACACCAACTCTTCCCGCACATCTAATTCTAATTTAAATTAATGTAAATTCATAGATTATGCTTCTAATTTCTTATACAATAGGTTTTTCGTTGTATATGATACGAGATAAAGAAACGAGTGAGTCACGTTTAGTTCAAAAATAAATAACCTATTTCGTCCCAATCACGAACGAGTTAAAGTTAATTTATACTCTCGGGAACATCCGATTTGTACCAAAAAACAAAGATAGAATATTCCGCTGTCGTAATGAAACCGAATGATCTAGTTTGATCGTCAATTAGCAGCAGAGCCCAGCAGCCCGGTCGGTGCAGGTCAACCGCGTTAGTCGGCCGACTGCACCCGACTGACCTGTTTTCTGTCTACCCTCCGTACCCTAGCGACTAGCGCCAGTCTGGGCTGACTGTTGTACGGTTAAGTTGTGTCTCTCTCATATCATATCATATTATATTAGTCTATGGTGTCTCTGCGCCGATATATTCCTTTTGGGTTTTGATTCACGGTATTAATAACCCTTCGACCAAGTGCTTTAGATTGTGAACACGTCATGTATCGTAGTTCTAGATTTAACCGTTCTATGTTTTTAGATTATGTGTTGACCTTTTTTCTGCCTGTGCCTGGCAGTATAGATAAACATTCAACTATTGTTGTAAAAATATTCTATGTCGTGTGAATTTCTAAAATTTATTCGGTTATCAAATTCCGTTAGCTCGGTTTAAAGACATTTTGGTGTATAGTTTTTCAACCATACCCTTGGCTTTGAAGTACGTATGTACAGATTGTTTTACTGGTGAACTAACATCAATGTAGCTCAATGCGTATATGTAGCATCAATGTTGTAATACTCTGATGCAGTTAAAGACTCCGATAAAGAGTTGCGCGCGCCGCTATTATATTTTATTGCTAGGCCGATCAATCATTTTTAGGGTTCAAAGAGTAAAACGGAACCCTATTACTAAGACTCCATTGTCTGTAGTCACCACACCGTATCTCATGAACCGTGATTGTTAAACAGTTGAAATTTTCACAGATGATCTATTTAACAAGAAATACTAAACAACAGAATAAAATAAAAATTTAAAGAGGCTCCCTTACAAAAAACGTGATTTTTTGGCCGTTTTTATAGATAATGGTACGCAACCATTCATGCGCTAGTCCGACCAGCGCTTGGCCGGTTTTTTATTTAGACATACAAACTGACAATACCCATACTAGACTTTACTGAGAACTGCGATTTTAGGCTAAAATCGCAGTTTTCTCCATGGTGCGGCGTGGTTTTCTATAAGATATTCCATGAGTGCAAAAGATTGGTATATTTGGTGCCGCGTTAATTACGCTTTAGGAGTGGAGTTATTGTTCAGGAGTTAAGTGGTTTAGGGATTTAAACTCAAACCAAAGCATTTTTTTTTCAATCATACCAAGTTCAGGTTAAGACCCACGGTAAGTTCATAAACTGAATTCAAAGCATTTACAGGCACTTTCGATTTGTCAAGGATTTGGTCAGTCAGTCAGAAAGATGAAACTAGTTGCCTATTCCAAAGCGTTGTAGGTTCCAAAGCGTTGTATGTTCCTATGGAGACGAACGAGCAAAAAACTCCATTCGTGACATTCTTTTAAAAAGACACTGATTTGCTATCGTAGGAATGGACATCTTTTGTCACAAGCAAGTCGTGCAACTAAACTGTATTAATTATACGTTTTTTTCTAAAGCATTTGATGACGTTTATCTAGTACTTACTATTAATTTGGCCTACTGACCTATTTATGGCTTTCTGATCGTACTTCACAAAACTGTATCTAAATACCGCAACACATTTTTATTTTAACGTTGCTGGTCCTTTTTTTTTACAAAAACGGTCTGAAACAATATTTCAGACATGTTTTTCAAATAGTTCTCATCAGAGTTAAAAACCACCGTGATATATGTAGTTGCACGCGTAACATAACCAGTTCTATCCCTACCAATTCTATGAAGACAAAGTAAATTTTTTTCTTCATATTTGACATCTTTCTATAGTCATTTTGTCTTTCGTTCTACCGTAGTCATGGTACGCACTTCTCCTTACCAGCTAAAGCACAAGGATGTGTTGACGGGCGGCCGTTATGAGGCTGATATAACATTGATGCCATGATTTTTTATTATGATTTTCCCAGGTAAAGAGAAGCTTTCGGTAGCGGCGAGCGAGCCGGTGCGGCTGGTGCTAGAGAGTGACGGCACGCAGGTAGAAGACGGCGAGTACTGGCGCACGCTCCCTCCTAACACTGTGCTGCTGCTGCTGCGGCCGGGTGAGCGGTGGTACCCTACGGGAGTTGACGTCATCAAGGCTGGTGAGTTCAAAGAGCATAATATACTCTGTAGTGTGATGGTGGGATAACAACACATTATACAATAGGAAATGGCTCAACCCATCTCTGTCTAGGCAGATAAAGTAGGTGTTCAAATTGTCACCTTTGTCTGTTCCAGCAATATCGGCAATACCAAAAATAGTATGCGAAACAATTCACGCACTAGAGCTGCACGATGAGACACCTTCATGGAAGATTATGGACAACAAGGGTCGCGTCACGGTGGTGCTCCACTGGGACCAGCGACCGCAGGCGTCCCCGGCAGCGCGCTCTCCCTCGAGACAGCCCAAGCCCGACCGGCGGCCCTCGCTCGTCATCCAGACGTCTCTCGACCGGCCGGCGCCCGCACCGCCGCACATCACAGTCGTGAACCACGACGAGCCGGGCCCGGCGCCGCGCAGGCTGTCGCGCGCGCCAGGCTCGCTGGAGCAGCCGGGCGGCGTGCACGTGCACACGGCCGACTGCCGCGCCGCCGCCTCCCCCGCGCCGCTCGCGCGTCCGCCGCCCGACGAGTGCGACTTTCACTGCTGCGCGCTGCACGAAGAAGGCCGCCGTATCGCCGTGCACAAGAGCGTCGCTACCTCTCCCATCCAGGACGCGCAGCCGCGGGCATCGCCTCAGGGCCGGCCCAAGGGACACGTGCGCTTCCTCGACGCGGAGTCTGCGCGTCGCGGCGACCGGGATTCCTCCGAGAGCGAAACAGAGAACACCCTCGTCGAGGACGAGGCCGTTACCTCCGAGAAGTTTCTCCTTCTGATCGACCAGCTCAGTGTCGACCAGAAACGGCACCTCACCATCAAGGACATAGGTATCATCCTCGAGCGCCTCAGCTCCAAAATCCTGGACGTGGAGCGACTGGATCGCGAGTCAGAATCGGACGACTGCTACAACTGGACGATCAAGGCGACGATCAGAGGGGATGCGCTGCGGGAACTGGGCGTCATTTACAACGGAAACTACTATGCGATCAGCGAACACCCGGGCTATCGGGAGGAGAACGAAGAGGCCGGAGACGAGGGTGAGGAGGAAGAGGAAGAAGATAGGCTCTGATCGGGCCTGTGCGGCGCCGCCGTGCCCGCCGCCGCCGCCGCCGTGCGCACCGCGCTGTGCCGCATCGCCGCGCGCTGACCGGCCGGCCCGCCGCACTCCCGCAACACGCCAGAGCCGAGCGCGAAAAGCGTGAAAGCAATATTCGTTACTAAGGTTTCGTCGTCGATCCGGGCGAAACGACAGGATCGGCCCGCTCAGGATGACAGGGGCGCAGTCCCGGCCGAGCCGCGGGCGCAGCAGTCGCGCCAGGAGCGCGCAGCCCTGCGGCCGCGGCGCCGCGCCGGCGATGCTCAGACAGACCGCCCGCCGAAGTGAATAATTAGAGACTTATATATGAAATTTGTCGCGGCCCCGCCTCGCGCTATGACCCGGTCGTGTCAAATGGCGGTGCGGGGTCGTACCCTAGTTAATAAATAGCGGAATTATTGTAAGTAAAACTGACTTCCTATCGATTTCTAAGGTGATTACTTAAGTGTAGCCGGTCGCGTGGCGAGGGCCGCCGCCTCGCTCGCATAGCGTACTGTGTATTATATTATGCGTCACCGGAACACAACACCCGCACAAATGTTTATCATCGAGGTTATTGTCAATGTTCTTAGGTAAATAATAAATTGTAGGTGTGCGCTCGTGCCGCCGCTCCCCGTGCAAAACCGTTCGTTTCGTCCGCCGCGCGGCGCCGCGCCTCGATACGCTCGCGTCGCACGCGGCGCGCGGCACCACATAGTTCACTGAAAGTTGGCCTAATATTGGGGAATAAGTTTCTGTATAAACTCATCATCATCATCGATGCATCCCGTAGTCGACGAAGTCTAAAATAAAAACACCAGAGTGTGAGACTCAAAAACAATAAATGAAAACGTTGTGACGTAGTGTGTGAGAGGGCGGGTCGAGACCGCTGCATGTCACTCGCACACGGAGGAAATAACTTGCTCATATATTCAGTTAAATATGTTATTGTATTGAGGAGTCGTTGTAGGGCACAGACAGTGGCAGCCACAGACGCTCACGGACAGACTGCGTCGACACTACCGCCTCGTCGGTCGAACATCTAGGCGCGTCGGTGGCTCGCCTCAGAGCGACAGTTCCAATAGCTATGACGATGTTTCAGAGAGAGTCATAACATTAATAGATTATATAAAAATTATTATAATTAATAAAATTGAATGTTAAAAATAAAAATGGTTGTATCTAAAATACGAATATACCTACCGTCATGCATCAGTCATCTTGCTACATGGGTATTGGTAGTCCGTAAGTTGATTCTTGTATTTATTAGCTATATGGTATCGTAGTATTACTGTATAATGTTTTTAATTTTTGTATAGTACGGAGGTCGTGGAGGATTAATGTAACATATAACAAAACAATGTGGTTTCATAAGTTTTACAGCCGGGAGGCTCTCATATTGTATAGTTATTTAAGGTGTAATATTAACGATTATTATTGGATATTATAAGGAGTACGTGAATACATTGTTTGTGATGAGGTTCCGTTTAGTTGACGTCGTTGGCGACTGGCGTCAGGGCGTGGCGTGTTTGTTTCGCGTGACTATGTTTGAGCTGGCGAGTGGCGTGATCGCGGATGCGCGAGCTTTTGGGAACGAAACGAATCTGTATCGTATGGAAGAATAAATGAACAAACTGTGATTGCTACAGTGTTTTACATAAATGTCGAATTAGCTAATAGTTCTCTCATCGTGTCCCAAATCGCTCGTGGGCCCACTGTCCGCATGTAATTCTTGCATATTATTTATCATTGTCTTTTTTCTAAACGGTTCATTAAGATCAGGTTTAAGATTCATTCCTAATTTAACTATTTCTCAGCGATCAATATATTTATATATTCTATATAATTATATTATGAACCTATTTTCGTGAACCAAAAATAAAAATTTTGATGTTTTGACATTATTGGATAGAATTTGATTTGATAATGTGACTTTTCCTAAAGTTACTTTATTTTCAATTTACTATCGCTATTAGTTTAGGGGAAGCTGTAAGTTTCGTTAAAAAAGGTTTCATAAAATAAGTGGCCGGGTTTTGAGATGTCAAATGTCCTTGTTTGGTCTCTGTCGCACTTAGATACATTTTGTATATACGAGCGACAGAGAAAAAACACGAGAGATATTCTGCAATTTTGTGCATGTTCTCAACGTCATGTTGTGGACTACGATGTCAAATGTTATACATTCTGACGTCGTGTATTTTCGACAATGTGATTTCGAGAACTGGTTCCGATGGCTCTTGAAATTTTATAAGGTAATACTGAGAGTTTGATCTTCAATGCCATATGACTGATTTTTATGTTGGTTCTGTCCGAAGATGACTGTCGGTACATTCATAGCAGGCTACACGCTGAGAGACGAATTATTTTATAAGACCGGTTGCAAGACGCTCAAAGGCATACTAATAAACATTTGCTAGATTTAAAGAATGCTGAAAAACAAGTACCTAGCTCAGCGTGTCGTCTGCCTAAAACTGTGACAGTTGCGCATGCGTGCGTCCTACTTATGTTAAGTTAAATCATTTCTACATTCGTTTGTACAGCTAATGGTGAGTCTATGGAGTTATGGTTCGTTACGCACACGATATCTAGATAAAACGTTCCGTTTTAATATTTTTATGTGTATAGGAGTAATGATAAATTGTAAAAATTGGTTTGTGACGCGTATGATCCGCGGTTGTAATTTGGGAGGCGAGGGTCAAGCAATGCAACTGTGTTTCTACCTATTGAGGGCGGCTTTTGAATTTACGAAGGAAAGGTTATAAAAGAGAGGATATTTTGGGCATCTGTTGCATTGCTTATAACTTCGATCGTTGTGTACAATGATATTGTTGCATTGTCTATTCAACAGTGGCATTTAAATAATTATAATATAATTACTATCACATTGTGGGTGAGAAAGATTCTCTCTGGTCTAGTTAATTCTATAGATTTGGTAAAATCCAACGAAATTTATTTGCCTAAATAATTGTCATCAAATTAATAGAGCAATTTAATAATAATTTGTAAGAAGAAAACACACAATTCATTCGTGTTGGTTTCTTCTATCAAAAGAGCACTGATACAAATAAGTTTGAGATTTATGAGCAAAATAGTATTTTAGTCAGCGAATAATTGGAATTGTCTTACTGTAGTAAGTTTGTTGACAAATAATGTTGATAGTAATTGAATTAATAGACTTCCATGCCTGTAGAGCACTCGTTGCCTCGTGGTGCAGATAATAGTTCCATGACTGAAATAATATTAAGTATATCAACTGTTGGACTCGCGTGTAACAATATTGTAGCTGGGGACTGACAGGGCGATTCTTGCGCATTTGGGACAAAAACTACTTTTTGTAGAACAAATAAAGAATTTAAATCCCTATCAACACACAACACAACTAAGTAATTAATATTGCTGTTGTTAATTTAATTAAAGCAAGAATTTACTGTGAAACAAGATCAGCCCTCTTGTCCTCAGTAATACCTTCCAAATTGTATTTCATTCGAAATATACATACCTAAATAATGATTAGATAAATAATATTATATAAACGGTAACAGAATTTTCGAAAAACACTTTCGTTTTCGAACCTCGTTTTTATAGGCGAATAAATAGTAATGTCAAAGTTTTTTTAAAGTCCGTCTTTAAGGTGGGTATTGATTTGTAGCATTTACTTGTAATCCAATTTGTACGGACATAAGAAATATAAATAAAAATTGATCTTTTAGGATCATTGTAGAATGTCAACGTTGTACGTAATGGCGTTGCAAATTATACTATTTAACGTCAAATTTTAAAATTATTATTCCTCGCATATTGAACCTGTGAAATCCAAAACGTGGAATTGATATATTAGCAGTCAATGCTTTCGTCTGTTTCCTGGATCCGAGCAACTGTTACAACTCAGTACACAACTTAACGTGCAGTGAGCAGTCGTGCAAATACAAATACGTAAAATATTGAATGTTAGTTATTCATACACTATTATAGCACTTAGGGGACTCGTTTTAAAGTTACGTGCCAAATCGTTCTTATTTTACAATCCCATTGTAGAACTCTAACTTCGACGTCAGATTGTAGAAAATAACGTTGCAGAATAACTGCTTTCTCTTAAGACTAGATAATTAACGTAACGTAATTATTGTAACGTTATCTTCTACAGTGTGACGTCGGAGAGACGGAGAGTTTTATATAAAATGTCGAATAAAACAATGTAGCGAATTTTGTAATAGGCTGCTAAGGACTGGTGCCCTAGAATATGCCATAAGAAATGTTGTTTTACAAGTGCCAATGTATGAGTTGTAAGTAATATAAGTTAAGTTAGATATGGCACGTACGAACTTTTTTTAAACACATTTACCTATAACTGTATTTTGAAGTATGGGTACTTTAATAGCAAGGATTAAAAGAGCATTAGTAATTGCGTTGCTTTATGCTGTGTAAAATGGCGAAGGCAAGAAATAAAACGAAACGACTTATAGTTTGTAAAAAAAACTGATTATTTATAAAAATACCAAAGAAACAGAATTATGTACCATCCTTGTGATGCAATCCTAGTGAAAGTTGCATCTTTGTGAAAAGCTCAATTTACAAAAACAAAAGTTCTTATACTTACTTCAAAATATGGTAACCAACCCCGATTTGAACACGTAATGGCATCGTTCACTCGTATCATACGTAACCCGAAAACATTTATTTTTGTATTCACTCGACGAACGTGAGACAGAACCCGGCTTCTGTTAAACACTCGATTATTACCCAAAAACTTCACTGCCACTAATTTAAAAATAAAAATATTGGAAACGAACAGCTGTGTTATTTTTTTTTACTGCTCAAGAACTTCAATCTATCTGAGATAAGAACGTTCTTATTTTTAAGAACGTTCTAATTTCAGTCTCATTCTGTCAAAAATAGCTCTTAGTTACAATACAATGTACAGTCACGGACTTTAATTGATAAGCGACCGGTTGGCTAACCTGCCTGAGAGCAGAACTACAAACTTGACAGCAGTGACTACTCAAAGTCAACCAATTGCAGGTCAACAGTAACCTAGCAACGATAAACGATTGTTGCTAGGTTACTGTTGCGATAGCGTACGGAGAAATTCTCTGACATCGATATTTCAACTGTCACTGTCTTCAGTTAATTTTTCAGAATTATTGACTTAATGAGCTATGATTCAAAGGAGGTCAGTATCAAATAGATTGGATAAACTTAATGCAACATTGTATTTATTTTTATCATTGAGAACTTATTAGTCAACCTCTATGGATATTTCCGATTAAAAGTAATTTATTTGTCATCTCGATATTTCAACTGTCACTGTCTTCAGTTATGTTTTCATAATTATCGAGTTAATGAGCTATGATTCAAAGGAGGTCGGTATCAAATAGATTGGATAAACTTAATGCAACATTGTATTTATGTTTATCATTAAGAACTTATTAGTCAACCTCAATGGATAAGTCTATTTCCGATTAAAAGTAATTTATTTGTCATCTTGATAGTTCAACAGTCACTGTTTTCAGTTATGTTTTCATAATTATCGAGTTAATGAGCTATGATTGAAAGGAGGTCGGTATCAAATAGATTGGATAAACTTAATGCAACATTGTATTTATTTTTTATCATTGAGAACTTATTAGTCAACCTCTATGGATATTTCCGATTAAAAGTAATTTATTTGTCATCTTGTTTACGAGCTTGCGATTTGAGTTCGTGTTTAATCGTGTAATCTCGTGAATGTATGAAACTGCAAAATTGAAAAGTTTGAAGGTGGCTCATCAATTAAAGTCCGTGACTGTACAATCCATAAATTGAGACAAGTTTTTGGCATTGAGATTGCGACTAGATTTTGACGTCTAGCCGGTCATGCGAATCAGGCAAAGTTCGACTTTGTCTATTCACGCAGCAGAAATTACAAAATGGCCCGTGATTCTCAAATATTTTTTTGCTTCCTCTACGTTTTTTTATAGTATTATACCAGTCGGCAGTCGGCCAGTTCAGCTATATAATACTGGTACAACGTGGCTGGCTTAAGTACGATAGGCACTTCTCTACTTTGTCGTCTATACCCGACCGTGGTGGCGTTCAAAAGGTTAATTATTGTCCCAAGACTTATCTGCGGACTCCACTGCACGTGTTTTTTGAGCTTTGTGAAGTTACAAAGCAGTAGGTAACCTCTACAGGTTAGGAGGACCTACAATCAACATCGGTCACTAGGAGACTGAACGAATGACTTAGCAGGTATTCTCCGACTTGACGCAATGCATCTTGTCTAAATTACCTAACTTATGAACGTACAATTTTAAATGTGGCTTACGAAAGGATAGGGTCCAGAATGTCACTTCTGAGCAGGTTTTAACGGTTTTGTATGAGACAGAAGAAGTAAAAGCTTAAAAGTTGAGCATTTCAAAACATGGCCCTATTACATGGAAAATAAAAGAAATTCGAATACTTTAAAAAACAATGTATATTCAAAACGTAACAAATGTTCATAAATATTTACATAAAAATCCAGTTCACATGTGTATGACGACGACTGAAACTAAGTTTTCAGAAAATATGTACCTTACTTCATCGAAAATTTACCTACATCGCTTTTTCAGTTTCTGTCAATTGCAGCCAAGCTCAAAAAGATAAACAATCATGTATAATTCCAGTTTCATGACTAAACTCTTTCTAATTTATCTTAACACCGTTTCTAAGGTTCCGCCAATCAAAAGCAATAACTAGGTATGAGGTATGTGCTAGACTGCCACAATAACGGAGCATGCCTGTTAAGTGAACCGTTGCGTCTGATCGTTACATATCTGGACTAGGCGTTGCATCCTGTGTATTAAGTTACAAAACTTGTTCTGTGCATACTATGGGTGAGCGCAGGACTGTGCACGCATCAGAGCCCGTTTCTCCGCATCGGCCAACTTATCAAGAGTATCTTGCATCTCACACCAGGGTAGGTATCTTTGGTTGATGATGTAAAGCTTGTGAATCGAAGGGTTCCGGAGGTCCATCGTACGAGATATATTCTCGCGGCTGCGCGATGAAAACACAATGTCGACCTATAACAAACAAGATTTCCAAACATATCCTTTGACTCGACGCATCTAGCCTGAATTACCTAAGATAGAACGTACAAGATTTTCTCGAACTTCACTCCTGTCTGGGAATTAAATATTTTAAACAAATTATTTTGGAAGATAGATAGATTAAAGCATTTATTCACTCTAACAATCGCAAACGGATCCTTGAAACCAAAAATGGTTTCAGCAAACTTACATAATTAAACGACATTTCCAACGATACCCCACCACATGGGATTGACGAGAAAAAAAAAAACCATCCCCACTTTAAGATACCCCAAAAAAAAATTTTTTTACGATTTTATTTTACCGTTTTGTGGACGTAATTTATATGTATATTGTATAGCCATACCAAATTACAGCTTTCTAGCACAAAGAGTCTCTGAGCTAAGCCGCGGACAGACAAACATGTTTTTCAACTACAATGTTAAGTTTGTTATTCATCCCAACTACGGAACCCTTCATTGTGCGTGGTCCGACACGCACTTGGCGGGTTTTTTCTAAAATAATCAGCCGTTCCCTACATTTTGACGAACTATGCGAATATAAATGTCGGAATCAGCTGATTTTTTTTCGCGATTTCAGGGCAGTTGCAGTGTGGTCCCATAGTGAAAGTTGTTAATAATGATGAGTAGATACAATGGCCTCTTAAGAGTTTTCATGTATGAAAAGATATAACCTAACTAATATTATAAATGCGAACGTGAGTTTGTTTGTTACGCTTTCACGCTAAAAAGGCTGAACGGATTTGGATAAAATTTGGCACATGGGTAGAACATTAACTGGGTACTTTTTTATCCCGATAGTAAGTTCCCGTCGGATAATTTCCGCCCTCCACGAGGGCGAAGCCGCGGGCAAAAACTAGTAATTTATAAAAATAAATCTGTTCTGAAACGTTTCTATTGGTTTTTATATGTTAAAACGATCCAATACTCACCTCTCACACCTCTCGATAGAGATGACAGAATTAAACGGTTCATCTTTTACGGTTGACAACTGCACCTACGGCTAAAATGTACACTGATCATAAAATAAATGACATACCTTACTTTTACATGCCCATATAATCATACCGAACATTAAGGATATGGCTGTACATGTGGAAAGGAACAGAGGAATAATTTCCCAATATGTTTTAAGGGTGTAGCCTAATCTCAGCTTCCTTGGGAACGGCACGTCGTATTGCGAGGCTGGTATCATGTCTGCGTATCGCACATTATTTATTTTTGGAGTAACTTTTCTCGTCAGAAGCAGTTCAACACGAGATCTATACGTACTTCGTAAGAATTTTGAAAGCATTTTAATGGAAATTGAAGCATTTACTTCAATTATTTATTTTCCTAATATATACAAAATGTAAATGACGTAAACGTCAAAATATTCTATAATCAAATAATAATAGAGAAGATATTATGTAAAGAGTTCGTAATGTCGAAAGAGATCTGACACAATATTTTTGAAGTAAAAACTTCTTTAGGCGCGTCGAACGATTTTTGGTGGGGATAATGGATTCTCGTCACCGACATGCTCACGCCATTGTGCCGTATAGGCCGGGACCTATAAAAGCGCATCTAGACAGCAATGACCAATGACGGACGGGACGTCGCAAGTATCGACCAACAAACAGACTGCACTCGTCTGAAATGAAATTGTTTATTCTGTGTAAATATCGGAAACACTTTTACACGTCATATTAAAATATATATTAAAAATAGGCTAGATGACGACGGCGTTTCCTATCCGACTACTCTGAGAAGAGAGGCCGAAATAAACTCAGAGGTCCCAGTTTCTTTAAAAGTCCAGACATAATCTTGGTCAGGCCATATGAGGACCATGTCGATTAGCGTCTGAAATGGTCTTTTGAGGAAAGAATCACACAGATTTGAGTAGACTTGTCCTGTTAGTGCAAGCATTTGTCAGTACCTAATGGTGGAGCTCAACTCAGAATATAAGTGAAAGTGCAAATAAAACGATCTTGTGAAAATGTGTAAAATAGAAAAAAATAAAGCACCTAGAATTGAACGCCCATGGTGACCGCAGATACTGCAGATCTAGAATTGAACGCCTATGGTGACCGCAGATACTGCAGATCTTTTGCCACTGAGTTCGGTTGTTCAGCTAAGAAGTCAGAATGTCTAGAGCCTTGTCCCTGATACCATAATAGTGATACAGTTTCCTGTTTTACCATGTTTTTATTTATACTTAGATCACTATCACTGGCCGTACTAAATGTATTGTCGATGAATAAAAATATGTTGACGCAAAAGTCAGATGAAATTCAAAAGTCAACCGTATATTTAAATATAACAAAATACAATTTATAATAATAAGCGTAATAATCGTCACTTCGTTATATATTTTCAGGCAAATATGGAATTTTTGTACAATGGACTACAATTGCGAGATTCATAAATTATCGCGTAAGAGAACAGGTACCCCCATGCATAAATACAATCAATTCAAATTCGTTGTTTGGTTATCTTCGAACAATCTTCTTGATATAAAAGTAAAGTTCTAGTAATTTTCTGGGTTATCTTTAGTCATATCTAACCCCATTCTAATCTATGGAAATCTTCTAATTTAATAGTTCACTAAGGTAATTAAACTGTTTGTTCACAGACGTCGCCGGTGTGAGAGTCGGTGATGAACTTGCGCACCCCACGACGTCGCATCTCGCCCCGCACCAAACGGAGGTACCGGGCCATACGGGAGTTCTTCCGACGGGCGCTAGGTAACCAACCAATCATAACAAGCATCCAGTAATATGAATCACCTCAGACGCTAAACACCTGCTCACCTTGCAGGTAGCCCATCGCAACCGGATATTAAAATTAGTTCCAGTATAGCTGTTAATGTTACTGATCTAAAACGCAAAATAGTTGGTCTCGAACAACAGTTAGACGAAGTTAATAAGCATTGTCAGAACATCGCGTCTCTTGACTACACCGAGAGCTGTCTCCAAGCGGACGCGGGACACGAGGAGTCCAACTGCTGCATTCCGCCCGACGTGAAGCACGAGATAGAGACGATCAGAGAACAAACTGAGTCATCTACTGAGAGAAAGTCAAACAGCACCGAGACAAAATTTCTATACAAATCATCAAAGGGTCAATACGGAAAATCTCAAGAGAGTGAAAACCATTTGAAAACCCAAGATGTAATTGGTGCAACCCAAACTGAGGGGATGCTCTGCGATTACGGAGAACATGTTTCTAAAGCAAAAACTAAAAAGAGCAAACTGCAAGGTTTATCTGATTACGGCGCAAAATTACATAAATATAGAACGAGGTCTGTTTACGAGAACTTCGCTTCTGCTAATTCTAGCAGTAGTTTTCGTTCACTTATAAACCCTCGAATGCATCATTCAAACCCTGGTTATTCTAGCCATCCTCATGACATAAAGTATCTAAAACAAGAATATGCGGAACCTGTGCCTCCGCATTATCATAAAGAGAAGAAATACAAAGAGCGCGCGAAACGGAGTAAGAATGATGTGCATAAAGAATCGTACGAACAAAAACCAAACAAAATTCGTAAGCAGAAACATCTCCATCGAGGACTTGATCAGGATTTTATCGCTGATATTATAAAAAGACAATATAAGCCGGTAAAAATGTTTGGAAAGAGACCATCTGACTTCAGCCAGATCTCAGCACCTGTTTGCCGGGATCAAGAGTATTCACTCCGTGAAGATATACAGGAGGGTACCGAGTTATGTTCATGTTGCTACGATGGACAAAAGCATAGAAGAAGACACAGCGACGTTAGTGAAATGAGAAGTATTTGCGACACTCGCCTCTACAGCTCTAAGAAACATACCCGAGGAAAGCATCGCAGGGCTCACGTAGATATGTTTAATTCTGATGCTTACGACCTTATTCCCGTTAAAGAGAAGTCTAGCCCAAAGACTCGACGGAAATTCTGTGAGGATAATATGTTACCATATGAATATTATAGGGAAGTTCCACCGTCACCTAGGACATTAAGACCCCGGCTTAATCTGAAATCACAATACAACTCGGACTTCGAAGACTACATAGCTCACGTCAAGCATATATTTAAAGACGGTTCACCGTGCAGGCGAAGGAGTCAACGCGAGCGTGTGCAGCTGGACAGTGATGTAACATCAGTACAAGTTCCACATTGTATTAAAGAGGAACCACGCAAAACACGCAAACACATGACACGTCAGGTCGAGAAACAAGGACTTTGTCAGCAAGACAACGCCACTATGAGCAGTTTACAATATCTACCTTATGCAAATGACCAAGTAAATGTTACTGTTGATACAACATTTAATAAAACTGAAGAAACTAGAGAAGAAATACCTGTTGATAATAAAACAGACAAAGCACTATGTGAAATAAAGGATATCCTGCAAAATTTTCTCCACGAAATAAAGAAAGAAACAATTGCGTCACAATGTGACAAATCCGATGATTCCTCAAAAACTGGGGACAATGGAGTGCATTTTACAAACGAAAATAGTACTAAATTAAATGGCAGCGCAATGCCTAACAGTACGCATCATAGTATTAACAATTTTGGTGTAGGGAGCAGTGCTTCTCCATATATGTCGTCGTATCAAAATCCTTGTTGCTATACCGTAATGCCAGTTTGTCCCATGAGCTACCCTATGCCCATGCAGAATGGCTATATGATGCCCAGCCCAAGTTACACATGTACAAACTGCGTCAATGCTGCTAAGGAACCTGTTCATAGCGAACATTGCTGTAATAAGACCACCACCACAGCCTGTCATACTGAAACGTGTCACACAGAAACCGAAAATCTTATTAAAGAAATTTACAAATTCGTAGCCCAAGGACCAGTTAGAAAAAAAAATCATGAAAGCAGTATTGATAGACACGAAGCTAGAAAAGCCGAAGCCAAACTTTTAACATCAAGAAGCGTTGGGGAAAGTTCTAGACTTACCAATTCTAAACATGATGCCAAAGTGGGAACACCCCCGCTCAAGTGTTATTCAAAGAGTTGTGAAGCGATAGGATCAAGAATAAGTTCCGAACCATATATTAGCACAACTAATGCAAGCTATTCAGATACTATTTTAGAAAAGCTAAGTTTACAAGTAACGCAGTCTACATCTGAAACTGAAATGGAAACAACTACTACAGACGATAAGGTGAGAACCAACAATTTTACACCTATTTTAACCTCATTGGTTAGATACAAGGTCTCTCTGTAGATTATCTTACTTATGGAGAATCACAAATAATTCCTCTTTTTATTTTTCAGTCCAAACGGAAAACGTTTTCAAATGTTCTACGGTCTATTGGGTTTTTAAAGAAGAAGAAAAAAGATGTTATTGAAGAACTTAGCGAAAGTGAAAGTGTTATAGATGTAGAAGTAAAACCAAGGGCACCAAGAGCATACAGAGACAAACCATACAGACAAGAGATAACGAATTATATGATGCATGAACAGGAGTACTACCAGCCACCGCCCATGCCGTCAAATTATCGAAGACCAAATGAATATCAACCAGATCCACCATACAACCCAGGCCTACCGGACTACGCGCAACCGCCGCCAATCCACGACGTGTACGCGCCGAGAGCGCAGTATTCAAGGATGCGAGAACAAGCCACTGCACCTCCCTACCCTTCTAAACAGCGGCCGACAGCTCCACCGTTTCACACCGCATATGATAATCCCTACAAGCCTATTCAACAGCCACAGGTTCCTCTCTGTTTGAGGGAAATAGAAGTGAAAAGTATTGGCACACAGAGCGTAAGAAAGCTGTCAATCTTCCGTAAGATCAAAAAGAAGATGCAAGCACCAGCTGATGTTGAAGTCGAATACAACCGGAACACTTGCTCCACGCAGACGCAGGCGACACCAGCCTCAACTCTACCAAAACCACTAATGAAGCCGTTGTTTAACTGGAAGAAACTGCAAGCTAAAGCCATGGCGGAGCACGGTAAGCTAAACACTAATCCACTGGATTTCTCTTTGAAGACTGAGAATAAATTAGCTGCTGGTGATCTAAAGTTAAGAAATGCGATGATAAAGAAATTGTTTCACAAAAGGAATCCTTTCTCTCCGAGGAACCTAATAATAAAGACGTTGTTAGGGAAAGACAAGTCGAGTTACGGTGAACCACAAGTAGGTGGTCTGAGACCACATATGTTTTTGTAATTGTGCGTGAAGTCAGTGAAAATTATTGCGTTTTCCTTTGTTTTAAGAATGTTGGTAAAAAAGGATTTTGTGTTTTATTTTTACTAACTACACTGTACACCGAGCCTGGAGACACAGGGCGGCACGAGGAACAATGCCCTGCGCTGTGATTGGATTAACGATGAACGTGGAAATACCACACGTGAACCAAGCCAAGGAGTATATAACAAAGTTTCAGTTTTGATAACATCCAAATAAATTATAGGATAGGTTTTAAATAGGAGTCGTAGAGAGAGCGCGCCACCTCGCCAATATTTTTATTTTTAAAAGAGCGAAAAATTTGAGATCACAATGCGAAAAGTCCTCCTCTTAATCCGGGGCACACCCTGCACCTAGGTTGCCACCCCTGCGCCCTTCTTTTGTGCCTCTCATACGTCTCACACCTATGAAATTGGCGTTTTTTTTTCACAAATAGAGAACCTCGTCACTTCTATGATTTAAAATATTCATCAATTGCTTGGTATTATATCGAATACTGACCATCATAGACAACTACCAATAGAAAAAAAAGTCTTATTACTTATAGTAGGGATGCAAGAAGTGTAAAAAAGTATCGATATATATCGTGCCGACATTTAAAAAAATATCAATATCGATTTCGATAAATCGAAAAAAAAATCGATATATCGGTGGAATTTTCAAAAAACAAAATTTACTTTATGTAGTTCAAGTTTTATAATCATTTAAATACCAAACTAGGAAAAAAAGTACCTACTAATAATTTTTACGGCTCTGAATTCCAGCGGTTTTAGTCAGCGGTGACAACGGTGTTGCTATTGAAAATATATCGTTTTTGATACATTTTCGATATTTGATATTTTATATCGATACATCGATATATCGAAATAATAAATATCGCCTGAAAATATCGAAATTTTTCTGCAAGCCTAACTTATAGTATTCTAAACATAAAAAAATACCTTAAAAATGACTCATTTTGTTAGCAGAATGATGACCACTATTTGTATTAACTTAGCCAAAACTTATTTTTGTCGCTTAATCTAAGTGGCATATAACGTTATCTTAGTTTTTAAACATTAGTGCAAAAAGTTTTAAAACATTAGTGTTCATTGTTGTTATAAAAATTAAAAAAATGTTGTATGAAAAATGCAACTTCTTTAAAATTCTCCATACAAAACGCTGATTTCATAGGTGGGGACCTAATTATGGCACTCAAACTGGCCGGTAAAATTCTTGTTGAATTCAAACATTTTACATAATGGAATGTTCATATTAACACCCATTGATTGAAAGATGTAACAAACGTCACAGAGTCAAATGTGGGCGGCCAAGATAGCTGGTTCTTGTAACCTAGGTTAAGTTTTATTGTTAAATTACATCCGGAAATGCTCAAAATGAAATTATTTGTTCGAGGAGTACCCTGTTTCAGGTAATTAGTGGATTGAACCTGCTCTTTTCCGGAGGTAAGTCGATGTTAACTTTTTCTTAGACCGCAGGACCCCAGCTATAAAGTCTTGATCACGTAACGAGTAGATACAAGGCCGAGAGGCGCGTGGACGTGGCGTTAAACGTTGTTTTCACAAAAATAAAACAATTTGCAGTGTACTGGCAACATGAGCACAGAAGTAATATCTGGCACCGCAGTGTGTAAGAAACGCTTCAAGGGCATCGAGAACTTCCTGAAAAGGGTCGCTTTTAATTTAGGTAAAGTATGTATCTACTTTCACATTACACGCTCAGAATAGAGGATTAGTATACCATAGCCTTTAACCAGGGACAAGCCCACACTGATACTATAATCGCTATAATGTGTCGGTCGGTCTGTTGGTCCGTAGTCTTTGCTACAATTTCACAAATAACTGTCAAACTTTTATTTAGATGTTTATTGGCCAGGTGGTTACGTGGTGCCTGAATTGGACTTACCATATATTTTTTTGCGATCAATCTTTTATACTATGAGCCTTGTACACCTGGCAACTGAAAAAATATTTACAATAAACAACATCCTATTCGGTCTCCAGGTTTCACAAAAACATGAGATTAATTTTAATTTAAGTAGTGTCAGTGGTGGGGTGACACCAGTAACTATGTCCCTTTTAGTGATGCTCAGACTGCTTCCAATTAAAAGAACTACAGTAGTCTTCTCATTCATTTATGGGTTTTCAATTGTATTAACAAGCTAATTAAAATGCAGGTTATGGTAACAATAGTTAACTATCTATGGTGTGTTTAGATCTTTTATTTAACAACTATGTTAAACCTGCCTCTAGCCTTATCAGAATATATCAAAACATGACTTTGAGTGGGATAGACAGTTTCTATAGTACCTAGCTATGAGTTAAAATGTATAAAGTGGCAGGAACAACATGCTGTGACATGAGAGGTGGTCGAGTGGGAGCACAACTACAGGTGAGTTTGTTTGTCAGTGACTCGTACCTCTCCGCATTGTATTTCACCAAGTCCACCAACTTACAGGCCACGAAAATCCTCATGGATGTCCTCCTCCCTGGGGCGGGCGGAGGGGTCTGTCAGACTCTTACTGACTAAAAACCACCTCGGTATTCCTTTCCCACACTTGCACCGGGGATTATGGGAACTAGTGCGCCTTCCCAGATCCCCGGCTAGTGCCGGCCCGCGTCTCCAGGCCTCCTCAAGTCTGCGGGGGGAGTGCACCTCACTCCCCCCGCAACGCCAATAGGGGCGCGCGCAGAGCACTACGCGCCACCGCTTCGGGTCCAGTTATACGGGGGGGCGGCGGACGTCCCCAAGTCCACCGTCCCTCTGGACACCCGTTTAGGGGAGCTGGAAGAGGACGTTGTCCGCCCTCTGGCGACGCCCGGAACGTCTGCTGCGGGTCGGTGGTCTCGACCTCCATCAACCTCTCTGCAGCCTCCTTCTGTGAGATGATTGTTTCACAGAAGGAGATCACCGCATACTACGACTCTGCGCTCCCTAAAATCGCGCGAGGGACGGCCGGCAGCGACAGCTCGGTTCGGTTCCCACTTCTGTCACGAAGGCACCGTTTAGGGTGACCGGGTCACAATTATTTTTACAAGATTTATTTAACTTGTAATGCTTGCCTAGACATACTAACAAACATAGGTTTGTATGTTAGTTAGTTTTAGGCCGAATCTTGCAAGTTTAATTGGAGTTTTGTTTCAGTGTTTAGGACAGTGGTGCCAATCGTCAGTATTACCGGAACATAATTAGAGTTAGCGTCTAGACTTGTCTCTCAATGGGGAAAAAGCCTGGATAGTCCCTTTAAAAAGAAAAAAAATCTATGCCGGATGTCATAGATTTTTTTCTGAGTTTGGTTGGGTCTGTTGTAGATTGTCCTGCGATGGTTTGTTACTGTAGGTACTGTTTAATCACCAAGCTGTAGATAGGATCTATAACAACCGACCTCAGAAGCTCGTATACTAAGTCCCAAATCACAATAACTACATTTTTATCTGTTTTAGGCAACACACAATCACAAACTGAAGTAAAAATTATATCCTGTATACCGATAGACGTCACAGACTTGCAACAAAAGATTATCCATTTAGAAAAGCAACTGGAAGACGCCACCAGCGCTTTAAAAGTGATACCATCGGAGGACCCTGATAAACCGTGCAAACCCGGCAAATGTCAGAAACATAACAGATCGTGCAGGCCGTCCATCAACACAGCGATCATAGAAACCAAGTTTCCTAACTTTACAAGTGAAGGGATATCTTGTAACTCATTAGATTGTGATCGATGTACTTGTACAAGTCCACCATGTTTGGAAAGCAGAGGGAAGTCTAACGTCTCTTTCTTATTAAATGCTTCTGACACGAATACGTCACCTGATAAACGCTCGAAAGATAACTCTAAAACATTCCAAGGCGCCGACCAGGCAGACAGGCCTAGCAACATGGATAATTTCTATAATCGGCCAGTTAAGCCTAACAACAGGAATAATTACTACGCCCAGGAAGTAACGCCTAACAACAAGGATTACTACACCCAGGAAGTCAAGCCTAACAACAGGGATTATTACACAAAGGAAGTGAAGCCTAACGCCAGAGATCATTATTACACTGCACCTAAGTTGTGGGAACAAAAATCAAACTTCGTACGACAAAATCTATGTAAAAAGAAGAAAAAGTTCCCCAAAAATAAAAAGGCGGCTTCGCCATATGTGTACTATGCTCATACTTACAGTAATTCTCCTTTCATTATGACTAATTTAAGTGAAGAGGGATCAAAATTCAATAAAAATGACGTTATGACTCGTTCGTATTTGGCTGCAATGGTCAGCAGGCAATATAAACCTGAAGTGTTAGGAGATAACGTATCACTACTGAGTCAGTTCTCATCACCTATCTGCAGAGATGGGCAGCAACACAGCGAGGGTACTAGCCCTTGCGAATCGGACATATACTCGTGTTGCCACGGTCCATTTCAAAACATCGACCAGCACGTTAATAAACAGAATAATGTTCAGACTTACATGTTACACCAGATGAACATGGGTAGTGCTTTCTATGACAACAATCAATACGACTTAGTACCGGTAAAGGAAAAGCCGGTAAAGGAAAAGCCGATAAAGATTAGAAACGACTTGGAGAGGCCAAGAAAAAAAGAACTAAGGCCTCATATTGACATGAAATGTTGGCCAGAAAATGTTCGCACAAAGTATCGTTACCATTCACTATACCCTCTTCCCACGACTAACTACTACACTGCGCTACCACGAGCTAATTATACCATCAGAGACAAACTAGACAGATATGCCAGAAAAATGCCCGTCACATACAATAGAACAGAACCAATCACAAGAATATCGGCAAAGCGGAGAAAGGAAATATTTAGAAGAGAGCGGTCAATAAACATCGAGACATCAAAAAGCTGTTCTATTGACTTTGGAAATGTTTACCCGAAAAAAACTTGCAAGAAACCTAAGAAACTAGAAAGTTTGCAACCGATTCCGGTGACCAAAAAAAACGCTGAATGTTTGACCACTATTATAAATAATAGTGAGTGTCAAACAGAAATGAGCACCATCGAAGTGAACTCGGCCGATACTAAAACAGAAGCAATGTTAAATCAAATCAAAAGTATACTTCAATCTGTTCTAGCAGAAGTTAAAGTCTCCAGTCAAACAAAAGGGCTGGTTATTCAGAATAAACCAAAGAAAGATGCAGTCGTTCAAAAAGGACCATCACATAACAACATGCAGGCATCTACTTTCATGAATAGTATTACGTACAGCCCTTACGCTATGAACTCCTCTCCCTATGTTACGTCGTACTCACGACAAATGGGCCCCAGCCAGTACTGTCATCCACATGGAGGAATGAAATGTTTCCACAACTTTCCTGTTTTCATACAAAACCCAGGCAGGCGACATGTGTGCTCCAGTTGCTACCGCAGCTCTCAGGTAAAACCTGGTAGCATGAAGCAAGCAACAACGACCGCTACCAACACTGAACAAGTAAAAGAAGGACACACTAAGGAAACTGAGAAATTAATAAAGGAAATCTACAAATCTATGGCTCTAACCTTGGATTTTCCAAATAAAGACACTTCGCTAAGCGAATATGATGAAATGGTAAAATCTCTGCGTGGTTTTACAACACCAATCACTTTGAAAACTGAGCCAAAAAAACAACCAAAGATAATTCGA
Source organism: Lithophane semibrunnea (assembly GCA_947363905.1). NCBI lineage: Eukaryota > Metazoa > Arthropoda > Insecta > Lepidoptera > Noctuidae > Lithophane > Lithophane semibrunnea. The sequence continues at coordinate 17,946,032 of OX376195.1, forward strand.
AACGTAGTGCAGGCTGTGTCGGAATTATTTATGAAGAAAGACATGGTGGAAACGTCAGATACCTTTAACTCAACGGTTGAAAGCAAATTACCATCTCGTGAAGCAAGCATGCGATCTCACGCGGTGACCAGTACTGACACAGAGTTTAGGATGAGGATGGATAGACGTGAGAAATATGAACGCGCTAAGAACAAGCAGCCTGTAGTCCCTGAAATCGAGCAAAAAACGTTTCGTGAAGCGATGGTACAGAACGCCGACAGTATCACCGAGTCGGAGACATCGAGCAGCGAGCCCGATACTAGTACCACTGTCGTAGGGCAGGTAAAGAAGAACCTCCCGGAACTTAAACATGTAAGCGTTCACACACACACTACTACTACCTACTACTAAATCAGTCTCATTTTTGTGATTTTAATTACATATATTTTAATTCAGTTACAGAAAAGAGAAAAGGAAGGCTTGTTTGCCAAGATGTTCAAATCCGTAAAGCTGTTTAAGACGAAGGAGAAACCACAAAAAAGGGTTGAAAAATCTGAAAGTGAGGAAGAAACCACCAGCGACTCTGACGACTATCAGACTGTATACAGCCAGAAGATAGAGAACAATCTCAGGCACAGAAGTCAGCCGCATAACTTACCGAAGCGTAAGACTCATTCGAAGATATCCTACAATAAAACTTATCAAAGAGACAGAAGCCCCGAGAAAAAGAGGCCACCTTACATGGAACAGGAGTACCGGAGGTACTGGGACGAAAAGATCATGTTCAAGAATAAGTCGAGGTACTCCTCAGAGAGGCAGTCCTCCGAGCGGTCAACGCCTCAAAAGCCTGCTTACTACCGAACCTACGAGGCTAGAACTGCACTTGTTCAACCTAACACGCAAGTTCCAAAAAATGAACTGAGTATAAGCAGAGCAAACGATAATGAGAAAAAATTTAACGGGAAGTCTGCATCCAAGGGGATCTCATGGCTCAAGAAACAAAGGATGGGCATCCACTGTGGCGAGCAATGGAAGAAGTTTGTACTTGAAAGTTAACGCGTAACTGGAACGAGTAGTGTCGTGTCGTTTGTGATCTGTCTGTGTGAGTGTACATGCCTTGTGTGAAAAATGTCTAATAAAAATTTCAGTCTTCATGTTAATCTTTTTATTGGAACATTTAAAAGCCAGTTTCATAGAACATATGTTTATAAACATTGTTAAGTAGTCTCTTTCACTCATACATGTGTGACAGTTTGTCTAAAACTCCATGTGCTTTCTTAACGACCGCGTTCTGCACACAATATGGCAAAATTGCGATAAGGAGTAGCAAAACTGGCTAAGCTTACAATCTATATATATTATTTAGTAAAGTAGAATAAACCAGTAAAATAGGTGCGATTGTTATCGCAACGACACGTGAGTTTTACAAGCACGTGCGTGGGCGCCGACGGAAGTGACAGTTAGTATAGCGCGGTTTGGTAAGCTCACAGAAGTGTAAAAAGATCTAACTGGTAGAAATCTTGTACACGTAGATTTGGTCAGCGCTTGAGCAACCAAGAATAGCTATTATAATTATAGTGTAGGTACCTATCATCTATGACCAAGAACACTGACACGAAAGCTCACGATTCGTTGCGAGGACGTTCTATTTAACAATAGCATAGAAAAATAACAATATTGTTAACAATTTTTGTAGATTTATAAGAAATTCTCTTAATGTCAGTCGTAGTTGTGATAGTGCGACCAAAAGCTAACTTACATAATTATAAAATACCTATTATGTAGTACATTAGTATTCTCAGAATACAACAATCTCTGAACAAACATGGCCAGTCATATTTTAACTTTGGAAAGGTATAAACGGTGTAGTTGGAATGTCTGTTATAGTGTAGTTTTTTTTCTTTGTACTTCTTCTGAACTCTACTAACTTGCAACGTTTGTTTGTAATGTATCAAGTCATTGTAACGCGTTACAGTTACAGTCGTCAGTGCGAGCCGAGCCGCTCGATACGAGCATGCGCATGCATGAGGGAGTGGGCCCACTCCCTCTCACAGAGAGGAGGCTTGTGTCCCTGCAGCGGGAACTTTATAGACTGATTTTGCGAAGTATTTATATCATCACAAAGATATTAACCGACTTTTATAGGAAAAGGCGATATTTGATGTACGTTTGCCCAGCACGGCCCCCCAAAATTTGAGTTTTAGGTGTGCGCCAAAGAAATGTACTCGCCTCTAGTATTATATGTACCGGCTTCTTTTTCAATGTACCTCTGTACTTTTGAAGAAATATGCAAAAAAAGGGGGCCGTGCCAGCCAAACGCTTTCAGCACGGCCCCCTTGTAACTTGAAAAATATATAGCGTATTACAAAGTTTGATAGACTCAAGGAATGTACTCTATTAGAACGTTATATGTACCGCAACAGATGTTGTGAATTCGTAATAACAAATGCTAGGTAGATGTGGATAGGGGGCCGTGCTGAAAAAAACATTATAAGAAAATATAAAAAAAAGACAAAACAACCTAAGCCAAAAACTATTTAATAATAATTGATGTTTAGCAAGTAACATATGTACCGCATTGGTTTCCCATACAACTTGCTAAATTTGGAAAATAAACCAATTTTACTTCATTCAGCACGGCCCTCTATACTTGTCTTTTTAAATATGACATGTTTGTTTACAAAGTTCGACATCCTGAATTATGATTAGGAGTACATTCGTTCCAAATAAATTGCGATTCTGCTGTATTAGTACTTTAAAAGATAAATTGGATCAAAAATATCGTATATTGCAACTGATAGGGTGACCATGATTCCATACCATTAGGTATATCGTAGACGGTCATTAGTGTGGTCGCTAAACGAAGCGCGGCACATGACCATGACCATGACGAGTAGTGGCAGCACTAACACGCAGCTGTCTTCGTGCGCAGCTGGCTACGTGCTATATATTCTAACCGCCTTCCTAATAAACGTTGTATAGCGCCTGTATAGTTACACAACGCTTTGTCTTCTTCTTTCAAAAGTCTAATTACTTTTGAAAGAAGACAAAGCGTTGTGTAACTATACAGGCGCTATACAATGTTTATTAGTAAGGCGGTATACCTATATTGACTACCTACATTGAAATAGCATGCAGCATGGAATGCACTGCTGTACATCAATTCTGTGTGTACTTTCTCGAGAGTTCTTTTGTTTTCACTTTCATTTCATCTAAGTAATTTTTTTCATTGAGCAATAGGCAGTCTAATTAAAGTTAATAAATAGTTTAATCATTTTTTATTAAGTAAGTAAAGTTTAAAAAGCTTTTCTGAATCCCGCGGATACAGTTACTCCTGCCTCGGGTCCATCCACGAATAGACTACGGAATTATCATTGCAGCCCTTTATGATCGACACTTGTACAGTTTTTTCAACTCAAGTCAACTTGAGTGCGATTTTCTCCATTTCCCGCGACCCAAGGTAGCGTAGATCATCTATTACGTACCTGGAATAATAAATAACTGGTAATTCGTATAAAGTTTCTTACTATTTAAATAAAGTTTTTTACTATATATTTCGGGATGGAAGACAGAAAGAAAAACGCATAATTAAGGGTTCCATTGTTCCGCACATAAAATGTTGCTGCAACAACACTTCTTTTCGTTACTAATGAATTCGAGGATAGGTAACCCATACAGGGCTAGGATCTTGTGGCGGTCGAATGACGAAACGCTCGAAATGTAGAGAAAAACAAGACGGCGGCGTTATTTTTAGCCACGCGCCAAATGATCCCTGTACAGCTATAACATACACTCACCTATAAAACAACAAAGGCAAAGGCGCAGTGCTAAAATGCCAGAGTGCGTGCGCGTCCAAGATGTCGAGCTTCGGGGGAAAGTCAAACAGCTCGAATGTGAGCGCCACGCCCGACAACAGTGTGAAAGCCAGCATGCGCCATGCATAGCGCCGGCCCAGCATCCACTGGAACCAGGAAAATCCCAGCCAGATCAGTGATCCTAACACGCCTGGGGGAAGAGAGGCGGGTTTAACGTGAGCGACACATACTTGATGCCCTATTAACGTGAGCGACAGATACTTGATGCCCTATTAACGTGAGCGACAGATACTTGATGCCCTGTTAACGTGAGCGACAGATACTTGATGCCCTGTTAACGTGAGCGACAGATACTTGATGCCCTGTTAACGTGAGCGACAGATACTTGATGCCCTGTTAACGTGAGCGACAGATACTTGATGCCCTGTTAACGTGAGCAACACATACTTGATGCCCTATTAACGTGAGCGACAGATACTTTATGCCCTATTAACGTGAGCGACAGATACTTGATGCCCTGTTACCACCCTCCTCAAATCATCGTCATCATCTCCCACAATCCATACTTTCTTCAATCTTTGAAAATTAATCAACATTACCATCATTCATTCAGTGAAAATACAGAATTTAGGGAAAGGGGGACAGGGGAGGGGAAATGGAGACGACCTCTGATCCTCGACTGCCATCTCTGCTCTCACTCATTTAGCTAGTAAATAACGAAGTTATGTCCTAAGTACTGGAACTAGCCAAGTCGGCTACTCCCGAAGGTTTATTGACGTAACAGCTTGACATTGGTAAGTGCTGTTGTAAAGTTGTATGTACGCGACACACGACTTGTGAGTTCATGGCCATTGTGAACAGACAGACAACATTCAAATTCCATTACCCTAGCTTACCGAAGAACACGTTGACTTTCATATTGTAGTCATAATTGATGAGGCCGGAGTACAGGTAGCGCACGTGCGTCACGAAGTAGAACAGCGGCACTGACAGTAGGAGGAACGTCATCAGCTTCGCCTTACTGTACAATACTCTGCCAAGAACAATTAAAAAAAAACTTATAAGTCTGTGTGTAAGCTATATTTCACACTAGTCGCCACAGATCCTAATATCGATCGAAAAACTCGAAAAACTAACCAAATCTTTTGCCGAACAAAATATATGGTTCGTTTTTCGAGAGTATGTATGTATGTATGTATTTAAAATCGTAATAAACTGTATGCACACAGTTTCTGCTCAGGCCCTTTCGGGCTTAGGACCGTCTATATAGGGCCTTATTTTTTTTGAGGGTTTGGAATCAGCCAATGACTTCTCCCGCTCTGGGTGGAGCGGAAGGGCGTGTCAGACTTTTACTGACTAAAACCCACCCGTGTTCCTTCAGTTGCCTGTTGCCAAGGTCCCGGTATCCCTTTCGGATTAACCCGCAACCCTGGCAGGCATCGGTCCTAGCGGACCCCGCCAAGTCTATATAGGGGCTAGGGTCAGTGCTCATGTAGATTATATCAAAGCGTGCTCTAGAATGCTGAGGGCCTGGCCTGGACAGCTACAGGGTACGCCTTAGTGAGAATTGGTAGTAGAGAACAGTTATTACCTTACGATAGCAGCGACGAACAGTCCCATGACCATGGACAGCGCACACGCATAGTCCATGAACTCGGTGAACCACGTGTCCCGCATGTGGAATATGGTGGACCACACCCACGCATTCATGCATACCTAGGTGGCGAAATATAATGTTATCAGATTCTCTGGCTGGTAACACAACAAAAAAAATATTCCCTGAGCCTGTTTCCTAACCGAAAGCGAGTCGCGCGAATACGCGCTTACGCGATGGCAATGGCATCAAGCCGCGTATGTACTTACATAGTGTACAGGAATGAATGTGTGGATGTATATAAGCGACTTGATTGATCGCCCGTGTATGTCATATACGCTCGCGCGACAATCGCTTTCGGTTAGGACGCGGGCTGAGTATTTCGCGCTAATACGAGATGTGACAATGTTTATGTATAGTCGTGTCTCAATTCAGCACGAGGGCTAAATCCGGTTGCGTGGGCATGATAAAAAAAAACCAGCCAAGTGCGTGTCGGACCACGCAAAATAAAGGGTTTCGTAGTTGGGATGAATTTATCCTAAAAAAACAAACTTAACATTGTAGTTGAAAAGAATATTCTCCTATAAATTACAACTGCAATTGTAAGTGTGTGTGCACAATATTGCAAGATTTGCACCGGTTAGCCGTTGCTGAATTGCCTGCCGGCGCGGCGCTGACTTTGGTTGTCAATTTGGCATATGGGGTAGATAGGCGGGGCAGGCGTAATTGAAAAAACATGTATTATATAACATTTTTTTTCCATAAGTAATCAATTTTTTTTTTTCGCGTAATAAAGTACTACCTACCCGGAACCGAACTAGTTAGGTTAAATATTATATCTCTTTTTTTACTGAAACACTGTGATAAATCTTACCATAGCAAAACCACACCAGAATTTAATAAAAGGCTTGTCCGGGCCTTTTGAAACTGGGATCCGTCTTATTTGCTTGAACATGTATGCATTGGCCGCAAAGTTCAACACTGAAGCAAAGGCTGATGCCGGTTCTTGCATGCCCAGGACTCGTACGAATGGCCACTGCGGAAAGTGATTTTGTTCAGTCTCTTAAGGTATATATTGTGTTTTGCGAAAAAAATATTGAAAGGTTCACATTGGGTAACCATTTTCAAAACCCCTTATAGGCTTTGTTTGCCTATACAATTCAATTTACATGGGTACTTATGAAACACACAATCAAATGGCCTACCTACCCTGCCATGGAACTTGGGGGTTTCTCTCTCAGCTTTATGGAACCCTCTCACGGTGATCCACATGCAGTGGTAGCGACACTCTTCCCTGCAGGACCATTGTAACAGGCTGCTCCAGAAGTCCTGCTGCAGTGCAGCTTGAGGTTTAAATGATTCACCATCTGTAAGAGGTTTTTGAGTAGGTACTTGTCGGTATTTTTGTTTTGCCTACAGGTGGTTTTCCGGGCCTGAGAACTGTTTCTAGACGCCTTAAATTAAACTAATTGTGGTGTAGAGCAGCCCAGAACCTATTCTAGCTAATGCATTCTATGGTCAGAAATGTGGCTAAACCATTGTCTTATATATGGGGCTAAACAAGAAATATGAACACTCACTGTTGATACAATTTTCTCTTTCAATTTTATTGAAGCAGTCCGCATATACTCTGGAATTTTCTCCAAGGCTGCATGATGCGGGAGTAAGTATTCCACACGCGACTGCGACTGCGACCAAAGCTAGTTGCATCTTTTGGACCACAGATTTACGAGTGGGCCTTTGTATAATACTTCTACCGTCTACGTAAAGGAAGTATTTGTTTACTACCTAAAGGGTTTAATAAAACGGCAATGTTAGGGCATTATTGACCTTACATCTCGCCGCGTCTCTATTAATTTCTACCTGAACTGATAAGAAAAAGGTGAGATCTTAATTAATTGATAATGATAGTGGATTTCAAAACAAAACGTCAATCATCAACAACTCAATAGTTATAGAACGTTGACATAACGATTTTGACAGTAAATTTGACACTTAGATTTACGTCATGAAACATGCATGAAACGCAAAAGTTTTAAAGATCGTTTGATTTCCATTACCAAAAATATAACTTTTATCTTCTCTAATAAAATATGTAGTTAATGCATTTTTACTATTTTTCACACAACGACAAATGATTGAAAATTGTGTACAATAAAATGAAACTATAAGAAACTAATCTGTGTGTCATGTGTGTAATTACAAATCTGTGTACAAACCTGTCACTGTCAGTCAAAACGAAAACAAGCAGGCATAACCTAAAAATGTTGATAATTTGATATAATAATAACAAGGACGAACTGTACATACAGTGCTTGCAAAAAATGGTGTTCATATTCAGAACTTTGTTTGCTGCAAGAGAACTAAAGAAACCGAGGAGTTATCTTCGCAGTAAATTCCTGGATTCCGTCAGGCTTCATGTAAAAGGTGGTACAGGTGGGACTGGCCTGCCAAAGTTTGGCGGCTTAGGAGGCCAAGGAGGGTGTGTTTACTGTGTCGGGAAAGAGGATGCAAACCTCAGGAGAATTATGGGCAAACATCGCGGCAAGACAGTCGGTGCAGGACACGGAGAAGACAGTCGAAAAACAAAAATAGTCGGTAATCCAGGCTCAGACGTAAGACTTGAAGTTCCTCTTGGCGTTACTGTGTATAGAGAAGATGGAAAAGTTCTAGGATCTGTTGACAAAGAAGGCGAAACAGTGATATTAGCAAGGGGTGGGCCTGGGGGCACTCCAGAAACAAATTTTCTGGGTCACTTTGGACAAACACATCACATAAGATTGGACTTAAAATTAATTGCTGATATTGGACTTGTTGGGTTCCCAAATGCTGGCAAAAGCTCATTATTGAAAGCCATATCAAGAGCTCAGCCTAAAATTGCAAACTACCCATTTACTACAATAAAGCCTAACAAAGGCATCATTGCCTACAAAGACCTCCGGCAGATATCTATAGCCGACTTGCCTGGACTTATTGAAGGTGCTCATAATAATGTTGGACTTGGACATAGCTTCTTAAAACATGTGGAGAGGACAAAGATACTGCTTTTCATAGCTGATGTGCAAGGTTTCCAGCTCAGCCCTAAACATCCAATGAGGTCATGTCTAGAGACAGTGTTGTTACTGAACAAAGAGTTAGAACTTTATGATGCTGAACTGTTGCAAAAGCCTGCCATACTGGCAGTAAACAAAATGGATTTGCCTGGCACTGATGAGACACTGGAAAGTATAAAAGATGCATACAGAGATATCAATTCAGTGCTTGACACAATGCCAGAAGAAGTCAGACCAGAAAATGTAATATGCTTTGATGATATAATTGGCATATCTGCACTAGGAAGAGGTCAGGGTATAGAAGACCTGAAGCAGCTCTTGAGGAAGAGGCTGGATGACTTAGCAGATGAGACCGACCCTAACATAGTGCATCCCAGTAAATTATTGAGACAGTCAAAATCTATTGTAAGAGAACGAGGATCCAAAGTTACTTAATAAGTGTAAATAAATAATAAACAATTCTGTGATAAAATTTGTTGTCTCACTTTATTGTAAACAGCCTTAAATTAATACATTGCTAGTGTTGAATAAAAACTGTTAATACATAGTTTGCTTAATCTAGAAACAATAAAACCCAAAATATAAATGATTTTTTTAATTTAACATATTATAAGCTCCGTAAGTGTTCTCTGCCTTACAAACTACAATCACTATCACAAGTTATTACTCAACTCACTTGCCAATCCACCTTAGCCTAGACACTTTCAAACCAATTGGTTCAAACCTTTATCACAGTGATTCTTATGTTACTAGTATAACTACCAAACTAGGGATAGAATTTAAAACATGTATTTTGTTAAGTAAAATTGTTATGTTACTTCAATGTTCATTGCCTGTTTGGGCAAATAGTGCAATTCTGAGAGAGTTGCTCACAGGGATGCAAGGCCAATATAATTATAATACTATTAGATAATATACCAATAAAGATGATGTAACATCTTACTTAGTGAATAAGCAAGAACAATATTAAACCAGTCTTGTTATCAGAGTGTTACATCACTATCAGGTAAATATTCTCATCCCCACTTTGTTAGCTAGTAACAGCATCCGAACCATGTTATTATAACACTGACATTACTCCTAAAATATATAATAGTTATTTATGCAACTGTTATATAATAAAGGGTATTAAAACACGAATGTGGATTGTTGTGATAATAGTATCACATGAGTGTTTTAATACCTAATTATATACAGTTGCATACAAGATTTTATCTAAGCCCATGAATCTTCTATAAAAGTTTCTTTGCAATACCAATATCGAACAAAAATGGCGCGGTACGACGTGAATTCGAATGTGTTTTATTTTTAAATTACGGTGCTTTGTTAGTGAAAGGCTCGTGGATGACAATGTTCTTTTTTTTAAATGAGTTACATTATGAAATTCAGTACAACATTATAACACCCGTTTGGATGATATTATGGTGACTATGACACTGGATGTTTTAATGTTGGCTATAAGCTAACTGTTTCAGAAACTTTTAGAGAGGATTTATAGCATGGGTGTAGATAAAATACAATGAACAATTTAGTTTAATAATTTACAGATTACAAAATTATCCAATTCCTCTCCTCCCCTCCTCTTCTCTCTTACATGTGGATGATATGAAATTGTTACAAAAAGTAAACAAAATATACATTTGCAGGTATTATTATTCTAAACGCCAACGTCCATGGCAGGGACGGTCACGAAACGTGGAAGCGAGAAGACAAGGGACTCAATATACCTATCCACCGTCCTACTCGCACGTTTCATGACCGCGACTGTCATGAGTTGAGGCGTGGACAGAAACATAAGATGGTTTAACACGACAACAGTGTCACTATTAAGCGTAACAGGTACTACGCGGCTGCGGCCAAGATACACGAGAACTGAATCAATATCAGTTAATTTCAAAATTGTGTCCAGGTGTACGCGATACTATACTTAATTGTACGTCAACATAGCCAAGGCATTCACCTGCGCTACTTTGCTGTCTGGCAAATATTTTCACCTATTGTAGCAGTTGCCGACTTATTCCATACGACGCCTATAATATCGCCGTGTGGAAATTGATTGTGATAGATTGGATGTCATGGCGTGACTATCCCCCGTGTAGATGGCGCCTCACTCACCTCACTGTCTACATTTCTACAAGTACAAACAACGATAGAATGATATGTCGTGAGCTCGTGAGTGACCGCAGATAACATGATATATTTTTTTTTTACATTTTTTGTGGAAGACAAAAGAAATGACATCATGAAGAGAATTACCGCTAAGTATACTTTCTATCAATATAATTTGGGTTTATTACATTTTTGCTTATTCCCAATCTATGTATTCTAGTCATATAACTTACAATTCAACTTAGGTATATAACTTTGTGAAAATGAAGACGCCTTACAATATACGGTATAAAAATAAAATATGTAAGAACGTTAAAAACATGGCAGGGAAGATGCAAATAGTCTATTTTAACACCTCACCGACGATACACGCCTAGAGAATAGAGACTAATCACCATGGACGTTTTTACGCGTGAAGTTAGATCAAGTAATCCCATACATATTCTTGAAATACTTGAGAAAACATAAAGTTTAAATTATAGCCAATAAAAAAACATTAAATTATAGCCAATAGAGATTTTAAAGAGAAGTCTTATAGTCCAAGCTTGAATCCTAATTCCTACTCCCTTATGTTTGATACGCGTATTATTGACAATACACCATAAGGCACAAAAATAAGCGAAAAGTACAGTTATTCAAAGAGTAACCATGCCGTATGAAAAAGTGCACTTAAAACATACAATCGTACGATTTTGTCCCTATAATGATTAAATACGCCAAATGTATTCATGCAAAATGTATTTTAGATGGCAACTGCTATACTTTTCTCATTTCCTTTGTAATGTTTGCATCAACCGTAGCCAAAGGGCGATGAACGAGAACAGACTAGAAACATAAGCTTACAAACTAAATAACTAAACAGGCTCCTACCGAAGGTTTACAATATGCTGCAAAATGGTTCACGCAGACCATCGGAGTGCCATCGAAGCGAATAATTCGATAACTTCTATAAACTGGCACCTTGCCCCACGTAGATTTCGGATTTCGGATTTTCTGACACAAACACGAACACCCCATTGCACCACTTCATAAATTAGTAACTCCATACAAACTACTAACTTCATTTCCGCCTCTTAAGCTAAATAATAAAATTCTCCCCATAACCTTCCGACACCATCAAAACCCATTTGTGTATTATTATGGTAGAATCCTAAATTGCATGTCTCGATATTAGTTACTTATTTGACTTATACCTATATATTTTTTGCCAAATATCGAGCTAATCAAGGCACGCAGTAAAATCCTTAACTATAAAACTTTATCGCCTCTTTTTACACTTTAGGGGTTATACATTTTTAAAGCGTTGAGAGTTATTCAGGCCGCGCCATAAGTTTTTCTCCCACAAATTTCAAAAAACCCTACATCCCCTTTGAAGGATAGTTTCGAAAATTAATATCACCAACATTCTGCCCATATCCAAATTCATTTTGAAATAACAATAATGTCAACTAAACGTATTACCTAAATATCGATTTTAATGTCGCTATCTTCAAAATCTTAAGGACTTACAAACTTCCAAGCCACATTTCACCCCTTTAGGAGATGGTTTTAGTAAAATCCGTTTTTAAGAATTGCTTACCCACTATTTAGGAGGAACCCACCTTTCTACCAATTCGCATGTTTGTAGACTTTATAATTATTTTCTGAGATTTCGTGATTAGTTAGTGAGTCAACCAAGAGTCAATCACTCTTGGTTTTATTATATCGAATAATCCGCTTGATCGAAACTCCGATTGTCAGGGCTGACCCTTATTCATTACACATGTAAATTATTAATGTAATATGTAAATACAAGGATGATTATATTATACGTATTATTATAAAAAAGCAGCATTAATTCAAGATACTTCTTAATATTCTGGCTATGTTAGTAACCAGCAATGAAGATAGATCGAAACTAATTTCTATTTTAGAAAAAAGCCACCTGATTTTATATCTTGAATAAATATCTATTATAAAACAGCAACACAATCTTTAGGAACTTCTATGTTTCCAAAATGTTTTTTTGTATTTTGCTACAATTTTATTACACATTACTTTTAAAATTACCGATCAATCAATACACATACATTTCCCAATATAAAATATAGATGGAGTACAAATAAAGAATCGTTGTAAGAACATCCTCAAATCAAACTAATTTCAGTTAATTAATTCATTGAACAAAGAAAGTAATCGTAAAATAATCGTGCACAGTACAATACGAAAAACTATTTCATTGCTAAGATTGCGTGCAGTCCATACAAACAGGCGATTTAATCGTGAAAAATTGATTAAAATGGATACATCGTAATTCCAAAATGGCAAAGTTTATGATATACTTAAAACTGCCTGTCCAATCACTTTATGTTTGCCCGTGGGCATGATATGCATTAACATATCGATACAATCTTTACTGGTAACACGCACTTCATAGCTGTCGCATAGCTTTTTCTGGATGATTCTCACAATATTTTTTTGTGTATTATATGTCTTAATCTAATCATAAACTTGACTACTAAGACAAACGTGGGTTAAAAAGTATGTATAAAGCGTGGGAGCGAGATGACACAAGAATCTACATATTTTTTTTAGAAAAACCCACCCAATATATTTTTCGGCTTACTCGTACATTTATGACCGCGACTTTTGGCCGTTTTGTATAGTATTCAGCAGCCTGGCTACCTACCTCATTTGTCGCCTGTACCTACGCGTGTAAAGTCGACTTACGAAAACCTTAATCTTACTAAGAAGTCTAAGGACCTTATTATAATAAAAATGAAGGGTCAACAACGTGATATTAATCATAATTACCATTGAAAAGTAACGAATTTAATGTGACAAAGTTCAAAAGCACGCATCAACGTTTTCGTAAGGTAACTGTACCTGTAGAGATGCAGACAGCTATAGTAATGTGTTCAGTCCTCGTAGCGCTCCTCAGCCTCGGTGGCGGTCTCTGCGGGCGGCAGCGAGCGCGGCCGCGACGACGTGTCGGACGCGTTGCTGCTGCCCGTCGTCGCGTTGGCCGGCGACGGCGCGCACGGCGGTGGGGAGTCTGATGTTGAGCCTGGCAACATGTAAACATCATTGGTATCAAGTAAACATATCGCGAGTCTTCATCATGTTATTTGTGTGCAACATTTAACCTGGACTGTCAAAACTATGATTAAATTCTAAGATTAAAGCTCTCGAAGAAAGAAGACGTGTGCACCAGCAGTGGGAACATTATAGGCTGATTATGCGAGGACGTCTCCAACAATAATGTACCTATACAAAATATTGTAAAACATTTTAAAAGAGTAACAGTGGAGTTAGTAGCCCATTCTTCTCCAAACGAAAACTACCTTTTGGAAGGGGGCGACTATAAGAATCAATCCTATTTTTTTTTAAAGTATAATTCTATTTTTTTTTCGTAAATTTTAACATTCAAAAGTGCCTGATTTGGGCCTATTTAAAATAAATGATTTGAGTTTGACCAACCACCATCGGTCCATCACTACTATTGCACTTTACAAGCAATTTCGAGAACTTCAGACTATCTATTCTGCAAAAACCCCACCATGAAAACTTAAGCAAAATGAGCTGTCAATGAGTGTCAATACCCTAGCATCAGTGGAATGATTTTTACAGAACAGACAGACAGTTATTTTCTGTAACTATGGCAAGATTGAGGACTGTCCAGTGCCCGGTATTATAACGGGTGTAAAATAACGAGAGTCACTTGTTCTTTCTTGATTTTTCTTTACCGTTGCACAAATAAGCACAATGTTTTGGGTGCGTTACATTGCGCACTACCGCAAACAGCGAATTTTCGCAACAGAAATAAAAGTCGTTTCCCAGCTACTATTTTTGCACTAAGTAACTTAGTACGATATACAGAATGCGTAGATGATGGCTTCGTGAGGGGACTTTTTACACCCTGTACAGGTAATAAAACGCTCTTACCGCTGCCGGCCGGGTTGAGCACGTTGTCGTGCGCGGGGCGCAGCTTCTTGGCCGCCGGGTCGTCGCGCGCCTCGTCCACCTGCGCCGGGCACTCCAGGTGCACCAGGTGGAACACCTGCACGGGACGAGAGAGAATAGATGTACACGAGGTATGTTTTTGTTGGTATTTTAGAATAATTGATTACAATCTAGCTTATAGACTAATAACCAATTTAATTTTCACGTTAAAAAAGTTATAATTTATTCATACCAGGCTCTTAATTTTGATACCAAACAAGTATATTTCTAGATAAACTCTAATCGGGGTTGAAGATACAAGCAAAAGCTTTTATTATGTCAGAAAAGAGTTTGTACTGTACCTCATTAACAGAGTTATTGGTGCCGACGATGCGAATGATCGAGACCGGACGCGGCTTGAAGTATATCACTTGCCATGACCTAGAAAAATGATCTTATTGTAAAAATGTAATCACACAGACGCTAGGCGAGAAAATTCGCTATTATATTTTAAGGTGATAACCGATCCCTGTTCAACCCAGATGCTTTTTTTAATAACATTAACAGTTCGTTTTTTTTATTTCCGAAATCTAGCCCTAGTCCAAAAACTAGAATACAAGCGCCAAGGAGCCATCTCCTTGGCGCTTGTATTCTAGTTTTTTACTTAAACTTTCTGTTTTCACCCTGCTCCCAAGAATAAACTCACTTTTCGTAATGAAATACTGTATCAGTTACCTGCACGACTCCCGGGTCCGGTCGCACACCATCTCCCAGTCCCAGTAGTTGAGCGAGGTCTCGACGTAGTAGGAGTAGTGGCGGTAGTCGCAGTCCCACAGCAGCAGGCGGATGGACGCCAGCAGGTAGGGCTGCGCCAGCTGCACCACGATGGCGCCCGAGCCCAGCTGGTGGCACGTGTAGCCCTGGTCCCAGTCGTAGTGCTCCGTGTCGCCGTTAATCAGCGCGTTGCGGGAGCGGCTGCGGGTCAATCATGGTATCAGTACAGTAAGCGCCTATGCACATTGTACACGGCATTAATGGACGCGTCGCGCCGTCGACGCCCGTTTATCGCGCTGCAAACACAACTACTGCTGTTTCACAAGTTTAGCATGGCGGATGAACGCGCTGTCGGCGCGTGTCACACGGACCGTTCGTATAAAAAACGTTGTCGTGAGCCGATGACCTGGACTATAAGGTGGACCGATGACCTGGTAAGGTCACGGGAATCCGCTGAATAGGAGAAGCACAGGCCTATGTCTAGAGCTATGGCCATCTAACGTCTTTCAGCTATATAAGGCGCAGGACACACACTAGAGGTGAGTGGCGCGGGTGTAGCGACTATGCGGCTCGGGCGTTGCGCCGCTCCTTTCATATTTCATACATAATGTATAGGAGCGACGAGGCGCACAACATACACAGGCGGAAGGACGCGGGCGCGGTCTGTCGAAAAATATGACAGGAGTGGCGCAACGCCTGCCTAGCACCGGCGCCACCCCCGCCTAGCACCGGCGGCACCCCCGCGCCACTCTTCTTGTGTAAGTCCCGCGCAAAAGGTCGCGTTCTATTTAAAAGCGATTGTCGCGCTCTAATGTCACTTTTTGTGCGGTTCTATTTTTAATTAGGAGGCGGGGTAATGATGATAGTAATGAGCCTCCAAATTTAGTAATAGAAGAGCTCTTTCCACCTCCTGTAGTTCACTTTCCCATAAATGGGTCACTGACCTGATGCCTTCGATGACGACAGCGGACAGGTCCACCGTGGCCACGTTGTGCGCGGGCTCCACGAGCCCGGCGCGCAGGGGCGGCACGCGGCCCGTGTGGCGCGCCTCCAGCGCCACCGCGTGGAACACCTAGCGGGACAATGTACAGCTACGTGAGGGGAGTTGCAAAGAGTTGACAAGACATAATATCACGCCTGTAGGCCCCGAAGGGTTACACAGAGGTGCACCTATAGTACACCCACAATGACCCATATTTCACCAATTATGTTTTAAGTCCCACGTAAGGGGGGGGCGAGCCTATTGCCATCAACAAAATTCAGACTCCGAGCTGCTACTGAGAAATTCCAGATTGAAAAGCGCAATAACACTGTCCGACCCGGAACCTAGGACTAGCGGCAGTAGCGCTTGCAAAGTTGCGACCACGAGACCAAATCTACGTTTGTAGTCTTAGGTGGTAAATATTTAGTCATGCTTCGTCTATTTCCAAGCCGTTGTTGCAGAAACCAGTTGCTCAGTCCAATAATCGGCACACGGTTAACGAGAAAGTCTAAGACTCGTGGGCAGTCTCGGTCATAAAACGTGCGAGCGAGACAAATATCTAGACCGAATCTCGTGTCGTTTCGCTCCCACGTAATAATAGGTCTTTACCTATGAAATTGCCGTTCTGCAGTACTGGCCATTTCAAATCAAAATAATTTTTGTTTGGCTAAGAATTCTAATTTCAAATTAATTTTATTTTAAAAACATGGAATTCTTTTTTCAAAAGAAGTCATTTGTTTAATGATTAGTGTTACATTTTCATCGCATTTCAATCTTTTTCGTCATCATGGATACGTTAAAAATTCGAGTAATTATGGAATATGAGTACCGTCGTGGCAGCAACGCGGCACAAGCGGCACGCAACATCAACGACGTTTACGGAGCTAACACTACAAACCAACGCACCACCTGTTATTGGTTTGCTCGCTTCCGTTCTGGAAATTTCGACCTGAAAAATGAACCTCGCGGTCGTCCGAAGACTTTGGTCGACAATGACGAATTAAAGGCGATTGTGGAAGCTGATGATAAACAATCTACGGCTGAATTAGCAGCAGCTTTCGACGTTAGCGTCAAAACAATACTGGTCCATTTGCGTCAAATTGGCAAGGTAAAAAAGCTTGACAAATGGGTGCCCCAAGAACTCAATGATCGCCAGCGCGAAGTACGCGTTGAGGCGTGCCTTGCACTGCTCAACAGACACACAAATGAAGGAATTTTGAACCGCATTGTTAACTGCGATGAAAAATGGATTCTGTTTGATAACCGCAAGCGCCCTAGCAATACCCCTAGAAAAGTGATGGTCACTGTTTGGTGGTCTAGCGCCGGTGTGATTCATCACAGCTTCTTACCAAACGGGGTGATCATTACTGCAGATGTGTACTGTGAAGAACTGAACACAATGATGGAGAAGCTGGCACATCTCCAACCAGCATTGGTCAATCGCTCGTCTCCGCTGCTCCTGCAAGACAACGCGCGACCTCATACTGCACAGCAGACGATCTCCAAGTTGCAAGAACTGGGGTTGGAAGCTCTCCGTTATCCGCCCTACTCACCAGACCTGGCGCCTACTTTTTCCAGAATTTGGATAACTTCTTGGCGGGAAAAGAATTCAATACCCGAGAGGCAGTACAAAATGCCTTTAAAGAATTTGTTGCCTCCCGTCCAGCTGATTTCTTTAAGAAGGGCATCAATAAACTGCCACTGCGTTGGCAAAGATGCATTGATTGCATGGGTGATTACTTCGATTAATACAAATAAAAAATACATGAAAAAAAATCGTTTAAATTTTTTCATACAAAACGGCAATTTCATAGGTAAAGACCTAATATAAACGTTACTCAGATTCCTTCTATTGGTCTTTGATACAGTACCTTGTTGACAGTATTGCTGGTTCCGACCAACTTGATGAACTGCACGACCCTGGGCTCGAAGTACAGGTTCTGCCACGAGCGGCAGAAGTAGTTGCTGTGGTCGATCACGCGCACCCAGTCCTTCTGGTCTACTGATACCTCGATGTAGTATGCGTATGATCTGCGAACAAGATATTAGAAAGAAAGAAAGAAAGAAAAATATTTTATTTGGGACACGCACAGGAAAAACAATCAGTAATATAAAGTAAGTAGGTACTAAATTAAATTAAAAGAAAAATTAAAACTAACAAAAATACTTTGGCTACCTGTGCGAGGCCAAAAAGGCCCCTACCTCAGCATAATGCTGCGATATTTAAATAAATAAATACCGCAGCGCTGGTATTCTGATAGGGCCCGCTGTGATGTCACGGACTCGCCTACAGACACAATATATAAATCTTACCTTATGGGTTACAACATAAAAATAAATAAATAATAAAACAATAAAAAATAATACATTAATAAAAACAGTAACTATAAACGTTAATTTGTGCATGAAACACGCCCGACGTTCCAACATCACTTGTCTATTGGTGTTATCTGTGGTGACAAGCAAAGAGACGCCGCGCGCCGCGGGCGCATTCACGATTCACGCATTCCGAATCTGCGGTGGATTTAGCTGTCAAAGTGGCATGTTGTAATTGTAATCAAAGAAGTAAAATATGGAAAAACAATACGTGAAATACACTACCACTTCTATTAATGTTCTGTTTAGACTACACTACGCATTAATACGAATAAAACAACCAGGTACTATGGCAAGAAAGTGGTACAACAAATATTATCTAGGTGTTTTGAGTGTTGTGATTGACTGTTTAATTGTAAATTGGAAGAAGGGCATTCAGTGGAGTAAAACAAATCGATTGAAGCAAAATCGTGCTGCTAGGAACATAAGACTCCGCCAAAGTCTCCAATACCAACTGCGTGCAGTCCCCGGGTGAGTTTAGAAACTATTTTCCTTTTGTAGTCGTATCAAATGTTGTTTATATGTAGTACTAAAAGTCTTAATTGTATTTATAGCACGAAAAGGAGGTGGCAAGTCGTTCCAGCAGCGAGAGGCAGCGAACTTAAAGCTTCCACGGAATGCAGCAGTTCTGTGCGTTGAAGCCAACAGAAGGTAGGAAGATGCTCTTGTTTTTATTTTATTTATGTCACGTGACCAAGTCAATTTCCTATACAGATATTCTGGTTTTTTTGTGAGAATTGTGCCAAAGAGTAGGGTAGCCAGATGAAGCTTTCTGCGATCTGACATTCTCATCAGATTACCCTTATTTAAAAATGGAGTTATGTGAGATCGAGGAGGAACGTTAAAACAAAATCTCGCACAAGCATTCTGTACCCGCTGGATCAACTTATCACTCCTACCGAGAATGCACGAACCATACACAGTGTCAGCGTAGTTCAGCTTGGATAGAACAAGTGACTCACACAGCATGACTCGCATATCCACACTTATGTAGGGCCGTATACGGTACAAAAGCTTTAACCGGTAAAAACAATTGCGCACAGCCTCCAAGATATGTGTCTCAAAATGCAGGTGCTCATCAAACACCACCCCAAGATTACGGGCTTCTTGCACCCTATCAATAGAACACCCGTCAATCTTCAAGTCCAGATTATACCCTAACATCTTATTCAGAAAATCTCTGGATCCCATGAGAATGTACTTGGACTTAACTGGGTTCAGAACCAGAGAGTTTCTCATTGACCATGCTGAAATCCTTTCTAAATCCTCGTTCATTTTTGTTACAGCTTCACCAGACTCCTGAGGGCGGAATGAGGGATACATCTGCAGATCGTCAGCATATAGGTGGAACTTGGTGTTGGTCAGACATTTGATGATGTCAGCACTGTACAGAATGAAGAGAAGAGGGCCCAGGATCGATCCCTGTGGTACGCCACGGTTCACTTGCTTAGGATTAGAGGACATAACATCTCCAAAGCTGTCACTAGTGACCTGAACAAACTGAGAACGGTGACTCAGGTAACTCCGAAACCATTGGACTGTTTCTGGCTGACATCCGTAGTAAGACAGCTTGGAGAGGAGAAGTGAAGTATTAATTGAGTCGAAGGCACGAGAAAAGTCCAGCAGCACAAGCATGGTACCCATGCCCCGCTCTCTGGCTTCCAGGATATTGCCAACTACGTCAAGAAGAGCTGTGGCTGTGCTGTGCCCCTTACGAAATCCTGATTGGGCCAGTGGCAAAATACCGTGCTGCTCAAGATATGCCCGAAGCTGGTTAGACACCACTTTCTCCAGAATCTTGGAGAGACACGGTAAGAGGCTAATCGGGCGAAGATCTTTTATGCTGGTGGGATTCGATACCTTGGGGATGGGCCTAACTATAGCCAATTTCCATAAATCCGGAAAAGAGGACGAGGCTATGGATCTGTTGATGATGGCCGTTATAGCAGCAAGGGTACGAGGAAGAGTCATAATTAGCATCTCCAGAGAGATATGGTCAGAACCCTGTGCATTCGACTTAAGACCATGCAAAAGCCTCAGCACCGTTTCCTCCTGGACTGGCTCAAGCTGAAAATGAGTATTATTGAATCGGTGGTGTTCAAAGTAAGTCAAATCAGCATTACTAACCATACCACTGCCAGGCACATCCAGAAAGTGTTCATTTATTTTCTCAGGGTTATTACAAAAGTGAGGTAGACTGTGTTCTGATTTTTTTGAAATAGCTATGGATGATTTGATATGGTTCCATAACCTCTTAGGCTGTTTAATGTTTTTATTAATATAAGTTTTAAAATATGCACACTTTTCACTATCAAAAGCGGCCCTAACTAAGTATTTAAGCTCCTTGTATGAGTTTATGTGATGTTCAGATTTAGTAGCTTTAGACTTAACATGGCATTTGTCACGTAACTTCATCATTTCTTTGACAGTATATGTTATCCAGGGGTACGATTTTTCTTTAATTAAAACTTTCTTAAGGGGTGCATGTAAGTCAAAGAGATTTAAAATATACTCATTGAATGTTGCTACCATAGAGTTCACATCCTCTAGACCTACAATATACTCCCAGTCCATCTTATTCAAATCATCATTGAATTTATCCAGCAGTATATCCTTAATTGGCCTATAGGTGATCCAGTGTGGAGAAGGTTTTTCTAATTTAAAATTAAGTTCAACGGATATAACTGCATGTTGGCCAAGCTCAGGTATATTTGATACAGATACCCCACACACACGGGCATCAGTGCACACAACATCAATAAGAGTTTCACTATGATCTGTGAAATGGGTAGGTTCAGAAACAATTTGCTGCAGCTTGGAGCATAATAAAAAATTGTTAAGTAGTTTTGTTTTATTTTCCAGCTGGTTTAACATATTAATGTTGAAGTCACCAAGCAAGATAATTTTATCCGCGCTTGCAAAAGAGGAAAGAGAGTCGGTAATCGCATCCAGGAAGACATTCACATCAAGCCACGGCGGCCTGTATGCAGTGCCGATGATAACATAAATATTATGATCAATGTCCTTGTGACAGAACGCGGAGGTTTATAACACACATCGAGCTTTAGAAAGAAACACAGAGTATAACGAGGTATGAAGAATAAAGTGTAAAGTTCACTCATCCTCCATATAAAAGGGAGGATCCTCTAACCAGACGGGTGTTGTATCTAGTGGGTGACGATTGATGTCGGGACTTTGTATACAGACTGTAAGGGTAAACACTCTTGTCATTCAAACCATGGGTAGTTGACTTAAATATAAAAATAAATGACCGAACACAACAAAAAAAAAAGTTATTTTCATTAAAAGATTTTAAAAAGTTTCTATCCGACACCGTGCTCTCTAGCGAAACAGCTGACTGACTAGGGGAGACGTCGCGTTCGCGGCCGGTCAGATCACATCCCGCACCCCCTGCCCGTGTTGAGACGCAAGTTCGTTGCCCTAGCGCATAGGGCCACGAACTTGCGTCTCTTGTGGTAAAATGTAGGTTAAAAAAAAAGAAAAAAAAAGTTCTATAAATGAAACCAAACCACTGGTTGCAAGGAAAACGGTTTTCACCCTAACACCCTGTATATGCTAGTCGCGCCGTAAACCCTACTTGAGCTATGCAAGATTTTGCGTGACGTCAGTGTGATGCGCAGTTCGTATGTGACGTTGTAGATGCCGCCACAAGTATGTACGAGACGACGCGACGGAGATTTTGATTAGCGACTTTCGCAGCATCATAATGTAAACAGTTTCTGTATATACCTGTTGTCTCTGTCCCATAGTAACAGTCGTATATGGTTGATGATGATGGACGTGGCCAGGCGCACGATGATGCCGGGGTTGTCGGGCGCGTCGTTGATGGTGTGGCGCGTGTAGCCGCGCTCCATGTCGTACGTCTCCGTGTCACCGTCCAACAGCGCCGAGCGCATATCCCCGGATATGACGCGAGCGCCGCGCTTCGGTGTTGCCACATTCTCTTCCGGTACTATTTGACAAATAAATCGGTAAATAATCATTTATTTACCAAAAAAACTTAGCCTAGGTAACATCAGTTACAGAGTATAAGAATGAGAAAGATTCCAAAACAACGTAGTAATCACAACTAATTTGATTATTTAATTTGGGGTTCCACGTACCTATATGTCTCAGGGGGCCCGTGGGTTTGCTCTAAAATACATTCATTTAACAATAGGGTATCTTAATATGTAAAGCTGAGACAGCAGATGGTGCCACCTAGGCGCCTTGTCTTTTTCCAATTCAATATTATTGTATGATCATCAATTATCATCGTTATATTGTTGCTAAAATGTGTCTTTTTTTTTGTAAATATGTGTCAATAGTTTAAGCTGAAAACCAGCGCTTAAGGGGCCGGCGGAGCATCGGTCGCAACTACAAATCGAGTGCTACAAATGTTGCGCTAGTGTGCCTGTCGGAGCGATACACGCTAGTATACACATACTACCGTGAACTGTACGACCACGCACACATTGACATAGACATCACATTTGCTTGACGCGATAGCAGTTCTAGCTATTGAAAATTGTGATTTTGGATATGTTCCGTAATACCTAAAATGATGAACGAAAACTTAAGGTTTTTTCATTTTTTTTTTCGATAATTTGTAACTTGATAATTTAAGCTTTGTTTCTGCTGCAACAATATTACAAATATTACTTCCTTTTGCTTCCGGCATTAAGGTTTTGTGTATGTATACCACTACTACTAGCTGTAATACTAGAGACAATAAACGTTTCAACATCACGCCTGTTTTGCGCGAAGGGTTAGGCAGGTGACCTATAATACACCCACAATTCACAAGTTATGTTTAGTTCAAGTCCCATGTAATAGAGGGCGAGCCTATCCCATCAATCGGGCACAAATCCAAACTCCGGGCTGCTACTAAGAAATCCAATAACACTTTGCATAGCCTAAGAAGTCTCATGCTCAGCAGTAGCGCTTGCGACCACTAGAACGACCAACGATGTCAAATGAATAAATACTTACATAACAAGCCTCTATGCCTGAGCTCGGTGCTCTTGGTCTGCGTCTTCTCCTGAATGGCGTCGAGCAGCATGTCGGGCGTCACCAGAGAGAACGGACGCACCACCGTCAATAGCTCGTCGAGCGTCATCAGCGTTAGACGCACGCATTTCAATATCTTTTCCTGTTGGTAACATATGAATATAGAGTGATACTTTCAGTGATTTTTACACACTATCTTCAACAAAATAATCAAATTGTGTCCAATGGTCATATTTGGCTCACAAAGTTGTGCAAATCTTGGGGCCTACCACCACTGCTTACAGCAGTAATAATTAAATCTTACTTTGTGGGGGAAAGAGATGGAGTATAGCTCGATCTCTTTCCCCCACAAAGTAAGATCGTCCTGTAGAGCTTCATCTCTCTCCGACACTGAAGTAATATTAAAATAATAGTGCTGTAAGTGGTGGTGGTAGGACCCGAGATGAATTAAATTGTGTAATAATAGGTCTTTACCTATGAAATTGCCGTTCTGCAGTACTGGCCATTTCAAATCAAAATAATTTTTGTTTGGCTAAGAATTCTAATTTCAAATTAATTTTATTTTAAAAACATGGAATTCTTTTTTCAAAAGAAGTCATTTGTTTAATGATTAGTGTTACATTTTCATCGCATTTCAATCTTTTTCGTCATCATGGATACGTTAAAAATTCGAGTAATTATGGAATATGAGTACCGTCGTGGCAGCAACGCGGCACAAGCGGCACGCAACATCAACGACGTTTACGGAGCTAACACTACAAACCAACGCACCACCTGTTATTGGTTTGCTCGCTTCCGTTCTGGAAATTTCGACCTGAAAAATGAACCTCGCGGTCGTCCGAAGACTTTGGTCGATAATGACGAATTAAAGGCGATTGTGGAAGCTGATGATACACAATCTACGGCTGAATTAGCAGCAGCTTTCGACGTTAGCGTCAAAACAATATTGGTCCATTTGCGTCAAATTGGCAAGGTAAAAAAGCTTGACAAATGGGTGCCCCACGAAGTCAATGATCGCCAGCGCGAAGTACGCGTCGAGGCGTGCCTTGCACTGCTCAACAGACACTACTACTTTTTCCAGAATTTGGATAACTTCTTGGCGGGAAAAAAATTCAATACCCGAGAGGCAGTACAAAATGCCTTTGAAGAATTTGTTGGTTCCCGTCCAGCTGATTTCTTTAAGAAGGGCATCAATAAACTGCCACTGCGTTGGCAAAGATGCATTGATTGCATGGGTGATTACTTCGATTAATACAAATAAAAAATACATGAAAAAAATTCGTTTAAATTTTTAATTGATTGTTCTGAAATATTGCAAAAAACCATGTAATCTCATCATATATTTTTTATTTTTTATAATTTTGCTATTAAATTTTTCATTCTCAATTATTTGTGGCCGGCGCAGCATGTCTTTTTCTCCCTTACTTATCTAATTGTTGTTATCTCAGTATTAATACAATTTGGCTAATATAGTACTAATCTAATTTTTCTCTCTGACCTCCCCCAAGTCCTTCTAGTAACGGTTTTCGCGCCACCTCGAAAACAAACCATAGCAATACTGTTATAATAACAAAGTTTTTTATGTGTTTGTGTGCCGTAATCTGGGCCAAATAAACTTTTTTTTTGTTGCTTTTACTTACAACTTGCGCCTGCCCCGCCTCGGACTTAACCCACATCTGGTTCGCGTTGAACCAGTTGCACACCGCCTTGAATATGTCTGCTTCGGGCGCGAAGAACGAGTCGCGTTCCAGGAGACCTTGCAGCGCTTCCTACAACCAAAACAAACTATCAAACATCTTATTTATTCATATTAGGCTGAGAATCTAGTTTCAATGGAGTTTCTTGCTCATTCTTCTTCATAGGACTCTACTACGCTTTGGAATGGTCAACTAGTTTCATCTTTCTGAGTGACCGACTCCTTTGACAATAAATTCATGTCATTCAGTGCCAGTAAATGGTTTAATTGAAATAAATGTATTTTAGTTCTTAATTTTTTTTATAACTACTGCCAAAACAAGTGAAAGGTAAACGTACCACAGACAGTTGCAAGAAAGTGTCGTGCTGCAGCACTTCGATAGCATTCCTGTCCAGGAAGTTGTAGCAGTAGTCCATGAGCGCCTTCAGGCCGTACAGCCTGCAACAACGAAGAGGTAGGTCACCCACACTTCACTGGCCCACGCATAAGCACACAATACTGTTTCAACGTTTTTTACATTTTTTTTTTTTTAATATTGTATGCTTACCCTAAGTCCAATAAATTTATTTTATTTCATTCTTTTAGTAGGAAGGCTTATTGCCATTGATCCGGTCGGACGGCGGTCGCCCAGTTTCCTACGTATTCGCGCTTGGGATTAAAAACTTTATAAATATTCCCTCACCACTTACTCAAGTATGTATGTATGTATTCTAAGTTGATTTTTGAGTGACCGTTCATAGATTAGACTTTAGAGAAAGTCAGGCGTCGTCCTATTTGGCGAAGATCGCACGATGACAAGATGCGTTCTCGTCGTGCGATGAGTTCAAACATACAGATTTCATCAGAGTGTCCTATTTGAACTTCGCAAGTAATCGCGCGAGCACATGAAATGCTTAATAACGACCGTACGATGCGTTTGACCGTGCGATCATGTAATCAAAGCAACAGATCTCTGTTGAGTGTCCTAATCGGTTACCTACGCGATGCGTCGACGCGCGAGGGCATCACACGATGGACATCGCGCGATCTATTAGGACACCTGTTAGGTCATCGCACGACCACTTTGATCGTGAGATGAAAAACGCATCGCGCCATCGTACGATCGCTCCCAATTAGGACGCCACCTCAGACATTATTCCATACCTGGCAGCATCAAGTACAGAGCACACATTCCTGAGCGCGAGCACCTGCCTCAGGTAGTCAGATATGGCTGTCTCCAACTCCTGGAAGTTGAACTGGTGCGCCAGACCCAGCATGTCCAGCACTGTGTCTTCGCGCAGCAGAGAGAGACCCATGTGACCTGGGATGAGGCAAATCGTTATCGAAAACTAGATATAGTATTACTACTGGTTACCAGAAATCTTAGCCATAATTACTCAATGCTATTATGTATTATATTTATAACAGAATAATAAAAATGACTGACTCCATAAGAGCCATGTCGGAGTAAATTTTATCTTCAAAAAAGGCCGGGTAGGCGATGAGATTTCCCATCATCAAAATGTTCATAAAAAAAACTTTTACCCTATAAGGGGGGGAACTTTCAAAAAATCCTTCCGGTGCTCACCTTCGTTCTAAAAGGAACTCTTGTGCAAAACTTCAAGCTTCTAAAGCGGTTTAGGCTATGCATTGTCTGTCAGTGAATTTAAGATTTTAATTAAGTATATTAACAAGCAATAGTTCTTTATTAACAAAGCCAAAAGAGGGTTAAAATTAGAAGATATAAAGAGGAGTAGCCGAGTCTGTAGCTATATGAACTGCTAAACGAATCAGTGTCAGCTATTACCTCGATAATTACCTGAGTATACATATCGCAGGAGCGCCTTGAAGGCTTGTAGCGGCGCTTGCAGCTCCACTTCCGCCTGCAAAACACTAAGGCATTACTGAATGGTGCAA
Organism: Lithophane semibrunnea; assembly: GCA_947363905.1. NCBI lineage: Eukaryota > Metazoa > Arthropoda > Insecta > Lepidoptera > Noctuidae > Lithophane > Lithophane semibrunnea. The sequence continues at coordinate 17,973,237 of OX376195.1, forward strand.
AATATAAAATCGTGCAATTTCGCGGGTTAAAGCTAGTTTTAGACAAAACAGTATGATTTATACTGTTGAAGAAAATAATTTTCTGCTAAAAATCGACTCATGGTCACCAGATTGCATTTCTGTAAGTGTCTAAGATTTCTGTGGATACGATTTAGATAATTTCTAGTTTACGGAAAAGTTCATTATTCTCTTGCCCTTATCCCAATTTTTTCCGGAGTCCGTATAACATGTCTTTTTGTTCCATACTTCTCTATAAGTCCTCATCTCAGTCATGGCCCCCTTTCTAGCCATATCTTTTTCACACAGTACATCCAATATCCATCGTTTCTTTGGTCTTCCTCTACTCCTACAAGCCATCCACACACATACATACATTATAGCTATCCACATTCATACCCGAAACTTTCCCCGCGACTTTGAAATGACAACCAATTTCCACACAACTTTTCAGTCACCGGTGCCACCACCTTTATACGTAAAAAGTGAATCAAAGAACGTCAAAAACTTGTTTTTTAAATAAGCGCAGGTCACCTGGTTAGTCTCCCTCATGCCGCCATACAGCAGCGCTCTGAAGTAGTCGCTGCTGGCAGCCAGGATGACCTTGTGCGCCGGTATCCGCTGCCCTTCCACTACGAGTGTCACATCGGAGTACTCGGAGGACAGGCACAGGGAGCCGATGTGTTCCGACAGGTGGCCTGGTGGAAATAACACTCTTATGGTTACAGTAATAGAAATGATAATCCTGAGTTTGGTGAGATATACCCGGGCAGGGTGGCAGGGACATCAACGCGCAACCTGTTGCCATGGATTCACAATATTATTCTGGACCCACGTTGCTGAATTTTTTGCCGGTTATTAAAAAAAAAAAAAAAAACGGCAATTTCCTACAATAGTGCTATACCTACGCGGTCAAAATGTATGGCACAGCAATTTTTTTTAAATAACCAACGTAAATAGTAATTAAAAACAAGTTATACGTTGATGTCTCTGTCGCCCTGTACAGGATGTATCAGAATGGTTTGGTCAAATTTAAGGGTTACAGAGGATAAACCTGAACATCTTTCTCCATAGGACCAATCTCGTAATCGCAAAAAAATAATCAGCAGTCCCATACATCTGGGTCGAGTAGGTGTATTGAAGTTTAGTATGGGGCAGAGGCAGTTGATAATTTTTTCGCGATTACAATGTTCGTCCCATGGAGTAAGTTTTTCAGTTTGATGATATGTACCACAACCTTAAATTTGACCACACACCTTTCTGATACACCCTGTATGTATACTTACGCGTAAATGAAGATAATATTTCTGTACCTACAGTAGGCCGCACGTCAATGGTAACAAAACAAGACCAGTATAAGCCAGCCTGTTCTCTTAAAACTATATGATGTTCTATGCTAAGGTGCCAAACCCGGTGCGGTCTACTGAAGCTTCCAGAGAATCTAGATTTGTCAGGAAAAACTAACCCCCTTTTCAAATGCGATAAAAATGATTGAAGATTGGGTTCTCGGTTTGGGTTTATATTAAGTTCTATTCGTCTCTAAGTAAAGAGTAGGTGCAAACATTAAACCACGTCATTACGCGTCGCTGGCCGGCCGATTGCTAGCAAATCATACTATTTATATGCAATGTATTGCTATAGCTCATTCTACACGCGCGTTGGTTGGCAAACATCTACGTATTTACTTCCATCGCTCCATTTCTGTACAAAGGTTACATTAATCTAGTAATTTAAAGGCATACAATCGCAAGTGGAAACAGGAAATAAAATTGCGACGCATATCCGTTCCCGATACATTCAACATATCTAATGTCTAGCTATACTGCGCGATGATCGGTTTGCCAAGCAAAATAATGTTAAGCCGCATATTACTGGAGGTCTGGAAGACAATAAATGTGTCCCGTCGACACGAAGATGTCAGGCGATGTCGCGGGAGAGGGTCGGGCAATGTCGCGCAACATTCACAGCCTTCGGAAGACATTTCTCATCTTATGAACAAGACAGTAGTTCCGCGACATGTCGTGTGAAGCCTGTGTCTCGCGATATCCCAGCGACAGTAGCGACACAATGACATGTCGCGAGATACGTCATCTGACCTACAAGGCCGCTAGTACACGAATGAAACTGGTAATATATGTAGGTAGGGAGATAATCTAAAAGATACGATCTAATACTATCTCTCGATCTCGAATCCAGAATTAGGTATATCAAGAGAACATCTTTACAAGTCCAAAACTCTTTACCCAATTCTATTTAGTACTTATTGCGAATATTTACGGTTCATGCATAAAGTTAAATATGTACGATGATTTGGTTAGCGAGCCTGTTCGTGTACGGAACTGTCATTCGTGAATGGATAATGGCACGCAACTGCTACATTTTGCGTGTTCGCGAAATTTATTTTTAAACATAAAAAAGAACAAGAAACAAAGTTATATTGTCGTCGTGATACGTACCAATTCATAGTTTTGGGGTATATTTATGAAAATGGACGCCATTCTAAGTTTATAGGAAACGATTATAAATTATAATGGCCCAATTCGTTTCGAAGGTCTGACGTTACCCCATATGGTCGCGCAGGTTACCCATACCACTTACGGAAACGGTTATTTTCACATAGAATGAAAATACGAATTTTCATAAATATACAAACTTTGTAGCAACTTTGCTTGCCAAACATGTATCCTGGATACATTTTTTGTATGTTAATTATAATGATGGCATACAAAATCACCATGTATAGTATATGGATATGAAAACGAGAACTATTATGATGGCAAACTGAAATGCTACAGCTAACTTAAAAAATACACATATTCCAGAAGTCTTAAAACCTAAAAAATAATAAGTGATTGATCTTACTAATGTGTTCAATATCGCCAATGCGTGCACTTGGTGTGTTGTTGAGGCTCATGTACTGGTGCTGGCTACTCATTGTCCCAGGTTCGCATCAAGTCTGCTGCAAATTCACAATATAAGCTGTACACTATTTTGTACAAGTCTGTATGATAAGGTTTTTCTGTTATTTGAAAAGCACTATACTTTTAATTGCTTAACACTTCGCAGGACACTAAACAATACACATTAGAAGACTTATTCCTGTGTCTGTATATATACATAAGTATATGCATTTAGTGTCCCTAAAGGAGTTAAACTACCGTCTTATGATTACATAAATACAAATTAGAAGTCATATAAGGTTTAAATGAGATACAAATGATGAAATGACCCATGAGACCACATTCTAAATATTGTAGCCCCTTTTTTTTCTTTAATTCGTCATCTATAAACGGCTCCTAACCATTTTCATTATCTTAACAGTAAAATAATGGGGCAGTACCCGAAAAACTATTAATAAGTTGTTTATAATGAGAACATGCAATGAATCTCTTTAATTTTTGTATGACCTTGCAATACTACAGAAGCTTTGCAACACAATATTCAGCTAAAATTATTTGCTCTCATAGGTAGGTACTTACATATTGTGTTAGGATTAGAGTCTATACAATCACCTGCATCAAGCTTGCTTGGACTTAGGTATATATCTTGCATTTGTACCATTTGTTAGTTAGATATATCCCACACACCATGCTCTATCCAATTTTTTAGGCAGGTTAGTTGTCATTCAGATTTCAGATAATTATTATTCTTAAATAAATCTTTAACAAATGAAATTATTACCTTTAATTTTTCTGTACCTATTACAAACTGTGCAAGGTATGCTTTAAGGCACCTCAAAGATTTTTAACTATGGAATCAGAGTTATCAGAATAACTTATACAAATACAATATTTTAGTACCTTCTGGTAAGTGGTGCTTGTTTTTAGGGGAGTCCCCTAACAAAAAGTAACTCAACTCACTACACACATTGTTCAAATTTAATAAAATAGACAGCTGCATTGTTTAGATTACAAACAATTACAAACATTTGCATCATCACTTTATTTACTCTAATACGGAATGCTTGAATTTTCTCCAATAGATGCCCAGCTCAATAACATACAAACTTTCCAACTTAATATTTACGGAAACTTGAGTTTCAGAATAATGCGTAAAATAATAACAAAACGAAGAAACTAGAACATAAGTATAATTTATAAACTTATAAGTATCACTAAAACTTACGGCATGCGTTAAACAATTAAGTTTACATATTTTATAAATTATCAAAAACAAGAGCTGATACGACTAATAATTATGTCCTGAAAGGTCCTGAATAAATTTAGTTTTATATAAAAATTCGTTTATACATACGCATTAAAAGATAATCCACGCCTACAAATATTATCAATAGTTCAGTCTTGAACTAAGATAAACAAATTGCTCCCGTTTTTCTTGTATTTTGTTTTGAAAATATTATTTTAGGATTAATGCGAAATCATCAAGCAAAGGGAAAATTTATTTTGACTATTTTTGACAATATTTTGACATCACATCAAACAAGAACAACATTCATTCATTCGCATTTTTTTTTTTTGCTCAACGGGTCTACGCAATCTCCCATTTCGGAACTGAGCCTTTTGATACATTTTTGTACAGAATTAATTGTCGATCGGTTAGTTATCGAAATACCTATTTAGCACGTAGGTAACCGTAGGTTTTTTTCTATTCATTCTGGACTTAAGGTCAATATTTTGCGTAAATCTGTCTAAAGATTTCGTGGCACGGGCAATGCAAAGTGCAAGTGTATCCATTCTTAAAATAGGATCAACCGGTCATCGTTGAACTTCGTGACACACAGTACTTATGCGAACGTTTTTAAATAATACATTAGTAACTTATTTTCTATTTTACTGCCTACCACATAGAAAATATATCATACGAGAAATCTAAGGTTTTAATAAAAAAAGTCGATTCCGCAAAGCAAAACTAAACGGGACATAATTTTATCTACCTTCCATCATTCTCAGGATTATTCAGTGGACCCATATAAACGTGTGCCTAATATATAAAGTTTTATAACTTCATCCTCCTTTCCTGTTTTATTTTTCCAAAAGCGGAAATAATACGTGAAAATTCGTTTTCCGCTTCCGGAAAGCGCAAAATTTCATAAAAAATTATAAAATCAAAAACAAACCTATAGCTAAATAGGAGAAAAGCTAGAACATAATTCTCGTGAATTAAACAATAATTAATGCTTATTTCTATGTATGTACCATTCAAAATTACGTAGCACTACTTTCCAGGTCATCCCTATCATTCAAAAATGTACTCTATTTGAATAAAGGTAGGCTATGTTGACTGCATAAGACTGATGTACTTTAGGTACATGCTTGCGTAGCAACAACAATGTCAAAGATAAACTATAATTAAAATACTTAGAACAAAATCCAAGGAACTCTTAAGGATAACACAACATCAACAGACAATATTGGACCTTACAAAATTGAAAATATAAAAGCCCATAATATTCACTTATTCATCGCATATCCTTGCATGCCAAACTGTATAAATATAAACTTATCTGTTGACTTTTTTTGGCTGAATAATCGGGCGCGAAAGCTTCGTCATGAAATTACGTAGCTGCGATTGGCGGAAAATTTTGTCTGTACCAACGTAACGAACACCTATAACATTTTGGCAATGTTGTCAGATTTATTACCAGTTGTGCTGGGCAGGTAAATATCGTCGCTTTATTGAGTATATTTTATTTTTCTTTAATGGTTTTCAACACGATAACGATGTTGTAACAGTTGGAAAGACACATGAAGAACTCATCTCTTTATTGAAACATATAAATGTAAGTAATAAGTTTCTATTCCACTGTTTCGTGAACTTTTTTGTAGAAGGTTGTGGTTCTGTAAAAGTAGCTGCACAATTTGATAGAGTGCGATACTCGCAAAAGAAAAATGTATGTAACGTATTTTGTATTAATTAAATAAATAATGTGTTGTATTGTACTTTTACGTGTTTATTTTTTTATTTCGAAACTAAAACTTTACCACCAAACAAGCATCAACAGACGAGTGTGGTGCGTCTGAATGATATTTCATTTTGCGATATTTTATTTTTAAATGCATTTCAGGTCATCAGTAATGGATTGTAAAAGATAACCGAGTGTCTGTAATGAACTCGCTCACGTTCTCGGCACTGAGAAATGGAGAGACAGCAGTGTAATTCACTTCAAAACTTTGACGAACCTAAAACAGAAATATTGAAAAAAAGATTATTAAAATCAGCGAACACGTCAGTCTGCACTAATATAACACAAAATAATCCACAGCAGAATGTGCTACTAAATACATTACGCGTGAGTTTCTAATGAGTTGATTATTTTTTATTGTGATGTTGTGTTATACTTTGACATCATTGACACACATTTGTCAAATTTCAGGCGCCAATATCGAGCAGCATGATCGTGTCCTCGATGCAGGCCTCACAGAGCTCCTTACCTATCACACATAATTTAGTTACCCATTCAATTGCCCCTGTTAAATTACATTCAAACAACTCTCCATACCCCTTGCAACTGTCCACTGTGCATGTGCCAGTGCAGATACCGGGCTCCAACTCTAATATTAATGTCCCTGTTCAAATATCAGGGCCTACTAACTCAATGCCACTGCAGATTACTCCTGTTAGCCTGCCCCTACAAGTCTCCGGGACAACCAGCGTACCAGTTCAGTTACCGGCTGGTGAGACTATAAATGTTCCTCTGCAAATCCCAGCTGCCAATCATCAACTTCCAACATTGCCCTCCATGCCAGTCTTGCAAAACCATAATCAGTCCATCCACAGTTCAATTATTCAAGTTCACATGGGTTCAAATGCAAGGCCAAACAGCATGGATTGCAACTCTGACATGACAGTGTCGAGTTCATCTCACCTGCAGATGTCCGATACATCAATATCACAAGTTAAAGTGAACAATCCTCTCCCGCAAGTCCACCAAGTTGCTCATAACAATGCTATGCTACAAATGCAGAATGCTGCTAATTCTATTCAAATACGAGGAGCTCCAAGGCAGGTGCCCCATGTACCGCACGTGGTCTACATTCAAACTCCAACGGGACTGAAGCCTGTCACAAGCACCGACGTCATCACCCAAGCAAGTACAAGTGGAAACCCACCACAAATCATAGTAAGGAGACCAGTAAGTGAATCATCACCATTAACATGCATTCATGTCAAATTGGAACAGTGAGACTTTTTTTTATTAAAATCTTTTTAAAACTTTCAGCTTCCCAAGTTTTAAAATAAAAGTTGATAGTGAATCAAACATATTATGAAAAAATATCAATGTGATTACCAAGTTTAATAATCAAAATTCATTTGCTCTAAAGATAAAAGTAATCAAATATTGAATGTCAATACGCTCAATGAATGCACTTTCACTCACACAAAAACAAACATAATGGTGGTGGTTTAATCACAAATCATTCTTTAGTTATGGCATGTTTTGGTTTAAAATTATTATATAATGTTATGTGACTTGTTCCTTTGAGGATAGCCTTCATTGTGATTATTAGCAAGGCCAAATATCACATTATAAAAAGATAATTAATTAGTTTGATAGGAGCTAAACAGTTATCAGTGAAAAAAAGATATTCTTACATCACTTTCTTTGGAGTACATTTGTGTCAGGATCACGTCAGGATGTAAGTGTTGTAATAGAAACCTTACTAAAAATATGCTTTTATAAAACACAAAATAGAGTTGAGAAGGAATGGTTTATTAGAGCTTCATAGGGTATCAATTCTTACAATAAAATATCCTTTAGTACCAATATAGTAAACCTGCATAAAAACTATTAATTAAAATATATTAAAAATATAATATCTGAATAGGTCTCAACAGTTTTTAGTGCTAGAATAAATTGAATTGGTTATTATCACTGCTGATTGCCATCTATTATTGAACAGTTTAGATTTTGTATAAAACTACCAAACAAGATCTAGAAATATTATTTCTATTAGATACACCACAACTGCAGTTATTTCATGAGTTTATTTCCACTCCTTGCAGGTAACCAGCAATTCAAACTTACATTTGATATCAAATGTAAACACCAAACCCAACATAGCTCCGAAGGTGTCTGCTCAGAACAAGTCTTCCATCCTCGCTCCAGTTAACTCTAGTCAGCCAATAGTCATACAGAAACCAAAGTCTAATGAGAAGATGATAGTCCCCGTCAGCATTGCACCGGGCAACCCCAACAAACAGGCCATAGCATACCTCGGCTCAATGAAGAAACCCAACCAGAAGAACTTATCGGAGAACCAATCTATCCTCATATCAAACAATCAGTCCAATGTGAACGCCAATAATCAGAAGCTATTTATAACTCCTATGAATATGCCAAAAATTCAAAATACTAAGTTCATTTTACCTGTAACTTTGCCTGCAACTATGGCTTCGAAAGGCCCCATCATCAATCTACAAATAGCTAATGGACAAATACAGAATGATCCTCAAGGAAACATTACAGTCATGAGAGACACTATAATGGAGTCCCAAGATATGCCACCTTTACAGCCATTCGGAAAACTATTAAATGGTAGAGATCTACCTCCAAGCCCTAAAGGAGAGAAAGCCTTTACGTTGTCCATACCCGGGTCGCGAGCAGAACCAACCGGCGAGCACGGAGAATATACGCTCTCGATACCTGAAACTAACGCGGCCATGAATGAAGATATCTACACCGTCTCGATAGCAGACGAGGATGGCGCTCATAGGGAGAAGTCCTTCACACTCGCTATACCAGAGAAAGGAAAAAGTTTACTGAACAGGAATATGATAGAAAGACACGATGTAGGGACAGTTACCATCGCTGCGCCCGCGATTTTGAGACGTTCCAACTCTGACAATAGTGACAGAAAAATATCGAACGCCAGTATGAAGAGGCGCATCTCTTTATGTGCAGAAAACTTATCAAACAGGAACACGAGGCTGGCACTGCCGCATAAGATCGAGACTATTGAAGATCCGCCTGAGGCCGATAACAATGACGACCATCGCGTTCCCTCGCTGTTCTGTGACGAGAAGCTGGACAAAGATTTAGAGGCTAAGCACTTGGATTCAGATCCTGAAGATTATAAGGATACCAAGACTGATTCACGCAACGAGAGGAGTCCTCACGAGATATACTTTACCAAACTAGAAGATTTCAGTAAAAATGATATCAAGGAAGGTGTCTTAGAAGAAGATCCTCCAGGATTAATATGGCTTAATGGTGTTGCTAGATTACAAGGTAGCTCCTTGCAATTCCAGACCAACGAATTTGGTCTCATAGATGTGCTAGATGGCAGTGATCAGGAAGAATCGATGAACAATGCGAAGTACCACACGCCTATGAAGCAACGCATCGACAGAAATAAGAAACCCAATTCTCCAGAAGACATGTATCGGTGCGAATGTTGCGGCTGCCACGGCATGGCGGCCGAGTTCATAACGCCCAACTTCTGTAGCGCCGCGTGTCAGAGTGAAGTGCAGAAAGCTTTACAAAAGAAGAAGGACAGGGAACGCGTGGATTTGCTTAAAAAGAAAAATAAGATAAAGAAGTTGTTGATGAGGAAGCAACTGTCCGACTCTGATATTACATCTGAGGGAAAAGACAAAGTTCTGCTCAAACATTTTGATTCATTGCCATCTGACCAGTTATCAGAGGCAGCTTTATTAAAAATCAACGAAGATTTAATAGAGAATGAGAAATACCCATGGATGTGTGGAAAGAATGGATTCTCATGGATGCGGTACCTCGACATTTGTAAAGCGAAGGATGCGCCTGTGAAGCTCTTCAAGAATCCATTTCCTTACAACAGGAATGGGTTCAAAGTTGGGATGCGGTTGGAGGCGATAGATCCTCAGCATCCTTCGATATTCTGCGTGGTGTCGGTTGCCGAGGTGCAGGGCTACCGGATGCGGCTGCACTTCGACGAGTACCCGGACGTGTATGACTACTGGGTGAACGCGGACTCGGGAGACATCTTCCCGCCGGGCTGGTGCGAGAAGAACGGCCGCTCCCTCAAGCCGCCCGGCAACATGTCCTTGACGAGCTTCTCGTGGCCGCTCTACTTGAAGCAAATGAGAGCCGTCGCCGCGCCCAGGAACTTGTTCTCACATGTAACTGCTGCGGTAAGTTTCTACTATTATGGTTTAATTTATACATGTATTTCCAGTAATATTAATGAGAAAAGTGAGTACATAAATATTTTTAATATTTTTACTGGGAAAAAGTGCGTCTCGCATGCAACAGAGCAAACTTATAGAATTTTTGTATATTGTTTATTGAAGAAGAGAATTGTTGGCAGACAGAAAGATAATATTTTACAAATGTTTCTGATTTATTCATACTTAAAAAAAAAAAGAAACAATGATAGCTACAAAACTCAACGACTGACATACTTATAGAAGCCCCCTTCTTCACAACTTCCACCTCCAAGTGTACACACCGGCAGCATTCATCATTTTATCATCATCTATCTAGCCTGCCCCCAACAAAGTTAAGACAAGGCTAACCGGAAGCAGCTGAATACCTACCAGTATTTTATTTATTTATTTTTACGATGAAATGCAATGACATTATGTCTAGATCTTCAAACCGAGCTGTTTCCGCACTGGCATGAAGTTAGAAGCTGAAGACCGGAAGAACGACTTGGTGTGCGTGGCTTCGATATCTGACGTTCTGGACAACAGAATGCTGATCAATTTCGACTCTTGGGACGAGATGTATGACTTCTGGGTGGACCCCACCTCCCCCTACATACACCCTGTCGGCTGGGCTGAAGAAAATGGAGTACCTTTGACGCCGCCTAACTGTGAGTATTCCTTTATTTATACCCATATTATTTCATTTCAATTCCATTGAAGTATGCACTTCTGTGCCGTTATGTGGAAATAAACTAATTACGATAAATAAGAGATATGCAGTATCAGACCACGGAGTCACAGATAGAATGAATAAGAAATTATAAAAATCAATCTAGCCTTTTCCAACTCGGTTGGGGTCCGCTTCCAGTCCAACCGGATTCAGCTGAATACCAGTATTTAAGTAGGTACCAACGTAAGAAATGATAGAAGAAATTATTTCTTTTGTCAAAATTTTATTGTATGGTACATCTTGGAAAGGGCCAATATTGATTTCAAGATGGATTTTACTGGTTGAAATAAATATGGTTGTTTCAATCAAGCAGAATAAAGAGCCTTGACACCTTGCTATAACTATAAATTGATAATAAACTATGTTTTATCTGGCCATAAATCAAAGTTGGTACGATTTAAAGGTAACTTTACATAAGTTACTAAAATAAATATAAAATAATTAATTTTGTCTAACAAATGATAATAATTATATAGCACACAACTTACACAACATTATAAATTAAATGAAATACCTACGGACACAGTAATACATGTGTTGATTGCTCAGTACATGAACCATACAGTGGTATTGATCAGTATCAGAGATGTTTGAATTGGTTCATATTTTAGTAGGTAGGTGTTCTTAGAGGTCACTAATGATACGGGCGTGACGTAAATACCAACATAGAAGTGTTATGAGGAGGCAGCAGCAGCAGTTTATTAGAAAAACAAAATAAAACGGAGAATGTTTACCTCACAACCTTCTTTTTATTGGATGTTAAATAAAAATCATGTCGATCAATCGGCAATAATATTGTAATAGAGAACATGATTTTTATTATCAACAAAATAGATTAGAATGAGATAGCTATTTGTCCTGCATTTAACATTAAAAGTATTTGAAAAGTTTCCTTTATAGTTAAATTCATTAATTGCATTTAAAGATAATAATTAGAATGAAAATATTCTTTTATACTGTGATTAGATTTCACAAGTTTAAAAACTTAACAAAATAAATAAGCATTTATGATATTCATATCTGAACATCACAAATGAATTCTGCCATTATTCTTAATAGTATTAATTAAAAATTCAAATGTAGCTACAGACGTGAGCAACAAGGATAACCGGTAGTTTGGTTACGTCGTTATCTCTTCTCTTTTAACCACACGAATTAGTCATGTTATATAGTTTGTGTGTGAACGTCGTGCCTATTGTTCTCTTTCAAATATATCACGGAAAAATTGCTTATTTACCTCACTTTAGTTAACATACAAATGTCAAATAGTTCGATAAGTGCCTTAGGAAAAACGAGTAAGTTTTTATATTTTTTATATACTTAATATTATTTACGTTCTATAGTACAGTATTAGTGTTTGTTATTCAGTAGAAATAAAACTAATTTCACGGATAATTTTGCACGGTTAAGTGTTCCTATGCAATATTGTAAATTAATGCAGATTAATTATTCACGAAAAACCTTCATTATTTAATTACCAGTGTCATTTATTATTTAGCTAACTAAATATATTTTTACAAATTCTATTCTTATCTCCAAAACAACAAGATTATAAGTTAAAATGTTGTATCAAGACATACTCTTATTATAAAGTGGATCTCACTTGGCAGTCAATTGGCTCTAGATTGAATGGTATATCCATCTATTCATTGAAATGCATTCATCTTATCAAACTCACACATATTTACTCGTCGACTGTCGCTCAACATTTAGCGTTAATTTAGGTAGCCCAAATACCTCTGATAAAGTGTTATTGACAAGTTTCGGTCAGTCAAGTCACAAATATTTTCTGTTCATTTCATTCACAATAACAAACATACTCTTCTGACAGTCTTGTTGCTGGTTGATAAGCAACTTATCTATTCGCATTATCTTACTATTGGGTATAAGCCTTTTCATCACACGATTTTTATAATGCAACCTCTTTACTCTATCCTTATGGTGCCCCATCCATTGGGATGATACCCTGTCTCTATATCTTCGTACTACTAACATACCTACAACTACAACTACATACTCTACTATTTTTTGTCTTCAAAATACTAACTCGTAACGGTGATGGTCATTACCTGGGCAGGAGGCAAATTAAAAACTCGTGTGTTTGTTAATCCCCAGACCCACGTAAGTGTGAACGCTTCAGGGCACCACTCGATGTCCTTGGTGCCAATACAAACACATCCAGGCACAAATCTGACATCTGTAAGTTGTGCGAATGTTTGTTCCAAAATTATAATAGATTTCGTTTGAGAGCGTCTACTCATCTCCAAAAGTATTCAGAATATTATTACTTCTCTCGAGTCAGTACGAAACGAACTTCACGGGATTTGATGTTCAGCAAGATTGGCAGCGGGGCTAACTATTATACTCGGGGCCGCCGTAGTTCGTTTAACTATGCTCGTATAGCTCTACCAGTGTGTAGGCATAAGACGCCAACAGTTTTGTTTTAATCACGCTTCGCCTATTATTACAGTATAGGCTTCAAATAATACACCGCAATTTCTATTCTTACGGGAATCGTGGTAGGTACTTTCGGTGCAAATTCAGACACCCGCACAGGGTATATTATGATTAGACATTGCAAATTACTGTGTCAATAGGTGCGCGAATCCTGTGACTCGCCATTGAAACTACGTATGAAGCCAGCACCATAAATTAGTCACGTGCATTCCAACCCCTCCCCCCCACTTACTGCTACGTCATAAAGGCGAAATCCAGTTGACAAACGTCTTTATGTTTGTTCACAGTTTACAAGGACCCTGATACGTTTTCGTGGGAGAACTACCTGGCTGAAACGGGAGCGTCGCCGGCGCCGCCGCGTGCTTTCAAGACGCGCCCGCCGAATGGATTCAAGCCTGGCATGAAGCTGGAGGTTGTTGATAAAAGGGTGAGTTATGGTGATACCTCTTGAGAGTTGAAAAAATGAGAATTTCCGAGATCCCTCTCTAAGGGATGGGGAGAGGTAAGAGGTATCTATGGTAAATAGAAATGAGTGATACATTCACTGTGCCTATAATCAAAACTATGAACATAATTTCTACATACATAGTCATTACTTAATTTCAGGGAACTTTACCACAGTACTCAATTCGTTTTGCAATAAAACACCATGAGACATTATCTATTTGAATCCCTCAACGATTTCTATAGTTTTTTGATCATGTGTGCTAACACACACCTACTCTTCCATGTCAGGTGCCATTCCTGATCCGTGTGGGAACAATAATTGCGGTGAAAGGCCACCAAGTACAGGTGTCGTTCGACGGCTGGCCGGAGGAGCTGGCCTGCTGGTTCGACGACGATTCCCCTGACCTGCACCCCGTCGGCTGGTGTCTGAAGACAGGACATCCGCTGGAGCCGCCACTTAGTAAGAAGTTTTAGATTTTTTTTTAATATTGAAGTTCTTTTGGAAACAGAACATTTTGTGTGGGCATTTAAAATTTTTATTTTTTCCTGTCAGTATAAATGTGCAGCTTAGCCTCGCTGGACATTCTCGATAATGCCTTTGATTTATTTGCCTACTTCATACACTTTAAGGCGCTGCCGCTGTGCAGACGATGGACATCTTGTTCGTGAGAATAGAATGTATAGAAATCCTGGGAGCCTGTGTTCTATGTGTGCGTTATTGCATAGATTTCCATAATGTTCTATCGTTGCGGACAAATTGCCCGTCATATACTCAACGCCTAACTTGTTTCGTCTTTTCAGCGGCCGAAGAACTACGAGTGGTGGGTCCGTGCGGCGTGGGCGGATGCCGCGGCCTCGGTTCCGTACGCGGCGGGGCGCACAAACATCACTCGGCGGCGTCGGCGTGTCCGTACCGCGCGCTGCCGCCGCGCGCGCCCGACCGCCTTGCGCCGCCGAGGGACTCCGACCAGGTGCTGCCCAGAGAGCGCAGGTAAGAAAGAAAATAGTAATACAATCACAGAAACATGTGCATAGAAAAGATAACTTGAAAAAAAAAATCGAAACATATCTATGTATAATCACGAGCACAGAACAGAACAGAAACAGTTGCACGCTCTTAACCCCCCAAATACAAAGTCACTTCTTCTGCTTGTCCATGTGCAATATTACACGGTCGGTCGGCGCAAAATATTTTCCCATTCTGTCTTGTTAACAGTCTCGTTACTCGTTATGATTCACTCCCTATTCATTCATGACAGCTACAAAATATACGTTTAATTTACATCAAATCCTACTAAACTAATTATTAATAATATCATGAATGTGAAAGTTTGTGTCGGCTGAACGGATTTTGGTGAAAGGAGGATGCTACAAAAAAACCCAGAGTCGATTAAAATAATTCATGCACGGCGAGTTAGGGCAAACATAGTATGCTACATATATGCTATTTGTTTCCGCTGAAACTATCCCCAAGAGATAGATCTCGGGGTTCTAGAATCATATTCACATCTATGTAACGGAATTTTAAAACGTACCTAATTCATCAACTTCTAAGTGTCGTATCGAAATGAAACTTTGCATTTATAATGTAGTTTGGATAACAGTATTATAATTTGGAATCTTGGCTGATCTGATGATAGAGTCAGGAGCTGGATAGTACAACTCTTCAGTGGCTACTAGTAAACCCCTCGAGTTTGGGCTCATATGATTCGTTTTGATGAGTCCAATATATTGCACTTGGTGTTGAGTGTCTGATGATGGAGCCAGGAGATGTATAGTAGAACTCTTCAGTGGCTACCATAAACCAGTATGAAAGTAATTTGGTGTTTTCCAAGAGAGCGTTGTTGACAACCTAAAGCAAACTCCGCCCTACAAAGATTTAAATCGTTAGATTTGCCCTCACTGTACTCAGACACAAGAAAAAGTGTCTATACTGAGAAGAGTGAGCTCACACACTATTTAAAAAAGTCGAGAAAGTCCATTGTCAATACATAATGCTGCTACGCTACGTGCCAAAAAACGGTCTAAAATCACACAGTGTCGGTTATCACTTATTTGAAGTCCCAAACGATGAGGAGGAAAGCTTCCTAAAGCTTCGGTTTCCTAGAAAAGTTGTGACCGTACTCGTCATAAAAATGATGACATCGGCAAAGATTTAAATCGTTAAAATTCGCCCTACCGCGTCAAAAATATAGTCGCGCTCAGACCAAATAAAACACTAAGACAGAGCGCTGTCAACAGTGACGTGAGGCCGGTTTCGTAAAACATTTAGTGAGGTGTAGTTTGATTGTAAATGTGTGCGTGCCAGCGTGTTTGCATAGAGCGGAGGTGTAGTTTTGGCATGCTTCACTGTATTGTTCGCAGCGCTCTGTCTTGGTTTTTTATTTAGTCTGAGTAATCGCGTTCCTGTTTCGTGTTGACACCTTTGACACACAATGGCGCAGTAAAAAATACACTTGTTTGTCATGGAAACGCTATTTAAAAAGTATGAGCTAACTTCTCAATATAGACACTTTTTCTTGTGACTGAGTATGGTGAGGGCAAAACTAACGATTTAAATCTTTGGGGGGCGAGGTTTGCTTTACGTAGTCAACAACGCTCTAACTTACTTTCATACTGGTTTACTAGCAGCCACTATAGAGTTTTACTATCCAACTCCTGGCTCCATCATCAGAC
Organism: Lithophane semibrunnea; assembly: GCA_947363905.1. Taxonomy (NCBI): domain Eukaryota; kingdom Metazoa; phylum Arthropoda; class Insecta; order Lepidoptera; family Noctuidae; genus Lithophane; species Lithophane semibrunnea. Next base: position 17,989,633 of record OX376195.1, read on the forward strand.
CCTCGACACCAAGTGCAATCTATTGGACTCATTAAAACGAATCATATGAGCCCAAACTCGAGAGGTTTACTAGTAGCCACTGAAGAGTTCCACTATCCACCTCTTGGCTCCATCACCAGCCCCTTGTTACAAGCCCAATCAATTGGACTCATTAAAACGAATCATATGAGTCCAAACTCGAGGGGTTTACTAATAGTAGCCACTGTAGACTTCCACTATCTACCTCCTGGCTCCATCATCAGATCAGCTCCAAGATTCCAAATTATAGTATTGTTATCCAAACTACATTTTTATGCAGTTTCATTTCGATACGACAGTTAGAAGTTGATGAAAAGATTCCATTTCATAGATGTGAATGTGATTCTGGAACACCGCGAACCGTTTTAGCGAAAAAAAATAAGTTTACAGGAGGCGTACTATGATTGCCCTACCTCACCGTGCATGAATTATTTTATTATTAATCGTTTATTTCAGAATTTACATTCCATAAATTGTTAGTAAAATGGTACCTATAACTATGTTAGTACATTATTATTCATTATTATTATTTACAATTGCTCTATTTAATATTATATAGGGCACCTCCAGATCCGTGTACAGTATTCCAGTGCCTCACAACCGGGCAATCAACCCTCCCCAATATGGTATTCAGAAGGCTGTTGGTGCTGCCCCGCACGCGGCTCGCTCGTGCTCGCTCGAGCACGTGCTCGATGCTAAGGTCGTCATGTCCTGGAGACTTACCTCTAGTCATATTTTTAATAACATGGGCGACTTCTTTCGCCTTAAATCTGAACCGCTCACAATCTGCAGCCTCAGCATCGAGCACCTGTTGCACACTTCCCAGAGGAGACACTACCCTAAACCGATCCTTGAATAATTCGGCTATTTGGCCTGGCTCGTTCCTACCCTCAACACTCACAGGAACACACAAACCAGCTTCCAGTTTCTTAGTATGCTTCCAAAAACGCTTGAAATCTTTCTCTTTGTGGTGCGTTGCTAAGATATCCATTTTGATTTTATCCTCGTTGTCTCGTTGTATTTTAATCGACTCTGGGTTTTTGGTCTATACATTCCGTAGCATTGTCCTTTAGCACATAGATAGTTCAAAACCAGGATTAACACGTAGAATACTTTTTATCCCGTAAACTTTCCGACATCCACGCGCTCGAAGCCGCGGTCAAAAGTTAGTAGTATACATCACTACATAGTATAAAAGTTAGTAGTATACATCACTACATAGTATAAAAGTTAGTAGTATACATCACTACATAGTATAAAACAAAGTCGCTTTCTCTGTCCCTATATCCCTGTATTAATAGGGAATATGCATGTGATTCAAATATGGGTCAATTTTTTTTTTTATAAACTTTATTACTTCATAATTATGCCTCCATCAAAATTTTTGAATAAAATTTCTTTTTAAGCGAGAAATTAATTTTTAAAAACTCCTAAAAAAACTGTGGGTAATTCAAATACTTGAAAAGCTAAGAGCGGATGTGACGTAACAATCCGGGATTACAATCAAAATGTCAATGTCAAGTCAATGTCAAACGCTCCTACAAAAAGGAGTGTTTGACGTTGACTTGACAGTTGCTTGTTTTTTTTCACGGACTGTGACGTCACCACACCAAGCGCGCCAAATGGAGGGCGTTTAAATAGTCCGGATCGGTTGGATATTTTTAAACATTTTTTTAAGTACTTTAAATTGCTTTTTTGCCGTCGATTTTTTTTTTTTACTATTATTTGACGATGTAAACTATCGAATAAAAATATTTAAAAAATACATGCATATTCCCTAATAGGGAATATGCATGACTACGCAACGGTTTTCACTAATGGATAGAGTGGTTCTCGAGGAAGGTTTTAGTATATAATAACCGATATCCACGCGGGCGGAGCCGCGGGCATCAGGTAGTAAATAATAAAACTTTAACACATTTTAGTTGTGGTACCTACCTAACACAAATTCGTATACCACTACCTGCTATGTTAATAACAGTGACGGCGTGACGGAGTCAACTAAGATATCGTCTACATACGCAAAGTGGGAAAAATACGTAATTATTGAAGCTAACTCTAAAACTACGCAAGCAAATTTATATGGGACCACCTCTGAAGCATGACCTACCAAACAAAAATTCATCAAAATCGATTCATCACTGGCGGAGTAATCGCGTAACACACACACAAAATAAAAACATACAGACGAATTGGGAACGATAAATGATAAATGATTTTATTTCTGTAAGTAGGTTTGTACAAACACTTTTACACGTCAATAAAAACCTCCTCCTTTTTGAAGAAGTCGGTTAAAAACCCAAAAGAACAATCGAAAAATATAGACGTAACGTGGTACGAAGTTCACTGGGTCATCTTGTCTCCAATAAACATTGATATTTGCTGTTTCAGAGTGCTCAGCAAACAGCCCAAGACAAACTCAATTCACGCGAGTACTCCTACTAGCGACACTAAGGAGAGGTAAGAAATTGATAATTATTTACTTGTTAACATACATAGTTTTTTTTTTTAGTAATTACACTAATTACTTTAAAACTATACATTATTGTTTGCTGATGTTTTGCAGACCACGAGGCAGGCCGCCTAAACACAAGCGAGTCGAAGAAGTCGTCAAGAATGACCCGGTATGTAAACTTATCTTTAAACAACGTATCAAATATTATAATGTTATCTTTTTGTGTACAGTCAACCGCGCCTCTGTAGTAACACGCGAATTAAAAATCACTCTTACTGCTTACGAAATTAACATACTGTTAACGTCGAAACGCAAAGCATTTATTTCAATTAAACCAATAAATTACAGTCACTTTTGAATTATCAAGGAGTTGATCAGTCAAAATGATGGACCTAGAGGCCCATTCCAAAGCGTAGTGGGTTCTTATGGAGAAAATGTTCAAGATACTCCATGAAACGAAGTGTTACTGACATTCTTCAGCACTTTTCGGTTTAATATGTGAACTTTTTTTTTTGTCGCAGGCCTCTGACGATGACTCCGTGTCGAGCGGCGGCGGCAAGCGCTGGCGCTCCGGCCGCTCGGACACGCGCACGCTGCGCACGTACTCGCGCGCGTCGCTGGCCGCGCCCGCGCACTCCGAGCACGCCGCGCACGCCGCGCCCGCGCCGCTGCGCGAACACCTCGCCACGCATCTCGCCGCGCATCTCACTGCGTTACAGTTGCCGCATGACCCTACGGCTTGGTCGCAGGTATGTACAGTCACGGACTTTAATTGATGAGCCACCTGGTACTGTTCGCATTTTAGCCGTGTAATGCAAATCGGGTTTATTCGGTTCCCGACACGCAGAGTCATATGTCTTCGTATTAGAAGAAGAAAATTATATTTCATATGTTTACCGGTTGGCTAACCTGAGAGCAGAACTACAAACTTGACAGCAGTGACTACTCAAAGTCAACCAATTGCAGGTCTAGCAACAGTAACCTAGCAACGATAATCAATTGTTGCTAGGTTACTGCTGCATAGTAACGTTAGCGTACGGAGAAATTCTGTGACATCGATATTTCAACTGTCACTGTCTTCAGTTAAGTTTTTTAGAATTATTGAGTTAATGAGCTATGATTCAAAGGAGGTCAGTATCAAATAGATTGGATAAACTTAATGCAACATTGTATTTATTTTTATCATTAAGAACTTATTAGTCAACCTCTATGGATAAGACTATTTCCGATTAAAAGTAATTTATTTGTCATCTTGATTTTTCAACTGTCACTGTCTTCAGTTATGTTTTCATAATTATCGAGTTAATGAGCTATGATTCAAAGGAGGTCGGTATCAAATAGATTGGATAAACTTAATGCAACATTGTATTTATTTTTATCATTTAGAACTTATTAGTCAACCTCTATGGATATTTCCGATTAAAAGTAATTTATTTGTCATCTTGATATTTCAACTGTCACTGTCTTCAGTTATGTTTTCATAATAGGGAATATGCATGTATTTTTTTAATATTTTTATTCGATAGTTTACATCGTCAAATAAAAGTAAAAAAAAATACGACGGCAAAAAAGCAATTTAAAGTAGTTAAAAAAATGTTTAAAAATATCCAACCGATCCGGGCTATTTAAACGCCCTCCATTTGGCGCGCTTGGTGTGGTGACGTCACAGTTCGTGAAAACAGACAAGCAACTGTCAAGTCAACGTCAAACACTCCTTTTTCTATGAGCGTTTGACATTGACTTGACACTTGTTGATTGACTTGACATTGACATTTTGATTGTTAGCCCGGATTGTTACGTCACATCCGCTCTTAGCCTTTTCAAGTATTTGAATTACCCAGTTTTTTGGGACTTTTAAAAAATTAATTTCTCGCTCAAAAAGACATTTTATTCAAAAATATTGATGGAGGCTTAATTCTGAAGTAATATAGTTTATAAAAAAAAATATTTGACCCATATTTGAATCACATGCATATTCCCTATTATCGAGTTAATGAGCTATGATTCAAAGGAGGTCGGTATCAAATAGATTGGATAAACTTAATGCAACATTGTATTTATTTTTATCATTGAGTACTTATTAGTCAACCTCTATGGATATTTCCGATTAAAAGTAATTTATTTGTCATCTTGTTTACGAGCTTGCGATTTGAATTCGTGTTTAATCGTGTAATCTCGTGAATGTATGAAAGTAAACAAGATGGCAAATAAATTACTTTTAATCGGAAATATCCATAGAGGTTAACTAATAAAGTCAACCTCTATGGATATTTCCGATTAAAAGTAATTTATTTGTCATCTTGTTTACGAGCGTGCGATTTGAGTTCGTGTTTAATCGTGTAATCTCGTGAATGTATGAAACTGCAAAATTGAAAAGTTTGAAGGTGGCTCATCAATTAAAGTCCGTGACTGTACCTTTACCTTTCTTATGTGGTGCTTATAATAAAAAATACTGTGCTAAAAGATATTTTGTTAGAGATAGTTGATTTTTAAATTGTAGTAGTGCTGTGAGCTGAAGAGCCAGACTTGCAACTCGTCAGCGTTTGAAAAATAGCAGATTCGTGAACTTAAACCGCGGTCTTACAACCAGCCGCATTACAGCAATCATAGAGAGATTAAGACAATGATAATTGATGACAAGAATATTATTATTTCAGGGCGACGTAGCAGCATTAGTGAGTCGGATAGCAGGCGCGGCGGCCGGCGCGGCAGCCGCGGCCGCGCGCCTGTCGGGCGCCGAGCTGCTGATGGCGTCGCGCGACGAGCTGGTGCAGTGCGTGCGCCTGCGCCTGGGGCCGGCCGTCAAGGTCTACAGCGCCGTCCGCCAGCTGCGCGACAACTACACGTGATCGCGCGCCATCGCTAGAGCCATCCTCATGCTCATATGAACTGAAGAACTCTAGTGACGCGCCCTTAAGTGTATTCTAAACTACTACTGTGTGTTCCGATTTCGGAACACACAGTAGTTAGCAAAGCCAAAGCCAAACTCAGGCTCATTGTGTTTATACAGTGTAAAAATCAAGTGAAAACGGACCTCCACAGAGGTGTTGTATGGTTTTATGAAATTACAGTGTAGTGCATTCAGAAATTTATTTTCGGTTCCGGTTCAGACTTGTGTATGTATTTGGATTGATGTCTTTATGTCATTTTTGTTACCGGTAGTGAAATGGGATTATTAGAATGTGCTTAATTTTATTAACTTTTCATGCTCATTTAACTGATTTGAGCATTGACTTGAGTGTTTTGTTCAGAGACAGCAAAAATTATGGATTCTTAATTATGGATTTGACAATCAGACAATCAGACATGTTGACATTGGTGCCGATTCTCTTGTACACCGAACTAAACTAACTAAACTATCACTAAAATTCCTTACTTTTTACTATGAGAATCTTAGAGCTATTCTGCCAAAAAAATCTCTAAATTTAAAAACAATTTTGACACGATTAAAATCGAATTTGACAATCGCGACTCCACTTGGTACTGAGCCGGAGAGGCGCGCAATATGGCCGTCTCGACGTATTTTTATATGGAATTTTTCACTTTTTAGAGGAAAACAAAAAGAAAAATTACCAACATGTTGAGTATTACGGGTTTGCGGTTTTCAAAGGGGTTCAAAATTTTCATTATTTTTGCGATAGGACACACCATTTTCGAGATATAAGCAAAAGAAAATAAAAAAAAAAGATACAGTACCGTTTTGCAACTGAATTCGAGGAGTTGGTTGGAATTTTAGTTCATGACATCTAATTTTATTCCACACATTTTTAATCGTGATTAAAAAAAATGGGAGTTTGTTAGAGGATTTTAGATATAGAACAAAAATTTTGGTTAAAACGTCAAATTCAGAATAGCATTTTCACTAAATTAAAACTCGGTGCCATCTTAGTGCTGTCAAACTAAATTATCGTTAAGTTGTGTCACTTTAGTCTATTTTCAGAATGGGAAATCGTCGTTTGACAGGAATAGACTAAATTTTAGTGATTTTTAGTTTAGTTTAGAGAATTTGTGACAAGAGAATCGGCACCTATATCTCCCAAATTAGATCGTGTATTAGTTACTGCTTGATGTTAGTATATTTTTGTGACTGTTGTAATATTTAGGGTTTTAGTTGAGTAATGCTTATTTAAACTGTTCTCAATGAAATAATAAATCCACCAAGATTATGAAATCAGGCAATATATACACTAAGCTAGTAATTATTGTTTGCATCAAGCAATATTTGTAAGCACAAAACGCACTAAGATTTAAATAAGGCTTTAAATGAGGCGGTTGTGATTGTATGCAATCTTAGTGTCGTGACTAAATAGGAAATATTTAGGAAATCAAAAATAATAGCAAGAATATTTGTCACCTTCTGCAAATTGAAAATGTAGGTTTATTCAAAATCACAAATGGGGTTTCATTGTAGTACTTACTTTTACATAATATTCATACATTTATAAATCTTTCTTCAATTAAATAACAAATGATTAAATGACTATTGATGCATTAAAATAGAGCAGACTGTTTAAAATGAATCAAAACCTAACATTCTGTATTATGATTGTATTTAAGGTACTCATGCAGTTGGTGTCAATTCCATTATCAAAACTCACAGACTTATTATAAGTGTTACGTTAGTCACATACCCTTTATGACTATTAGAATTGAACAAACAACAGGCATTTTACCACGGTGACATTGACCACCACATAAATCAATAGTTTGTTAATCTGTGCTTGTAAGTGCTAACACAATGGACTAACACATGCCTAAGAATTTAATTTAATTTTTCTTTAGTCTCCAAGCATTGAGAGTAACTTAAAAGGACACAATGTTGTATTTGTAAATATCAAGATTTTGTGCAATCTAGTTTTAAATTAATGTAACTTGTAACACCCAAACGTTTTTTATAATGTTTTGTTCGAATAATTTTTATTTGAATTGGTCAACAGTCAAGAGGCAATAGTTAGCATCTTAATTTATGAAATTTTAAGAAAGTTTACTTTTTCTTTGATTAGTTGTAAGTTAAGAATGGAATTTTATTTTGCGTTTATGAGTTATTTGTGTTTAAACTAGAAAAACAAAGGTAACTTCTTAGTTAATCATAAATTTAGTTGAAAATTACATCCACTTTTGGATGATCTATCACAAAGAAATATTTACTGAATGGAAATGTGTAAACACTAGAAATGTTGAAAATATTTTGAAGCTCCATTATATTTTTAAATTAAGGAAAGAAATTTGATTTCGTTGGAATAAGTTTATATTTTTCACTAAGAATGTCTCCCAAGTTTCAATGAAAATCATAAATGAAGTAATTAAGATTTTATTACTTATTTGTGACTGTGTAAATATATATGGTATTAGGCTGCTGGACTCTATTATAGCGGCCACGTTTGTACATAGCGCTATGTACGATGTAAGTTTTTACACGACGACTAGTTAGTATTAAAGTGCCATTTCGATTGGCACCAAATATTTTATTGTTACTCTGTAATTTAATAAAAATTGTGAAACTCGTAACTTAGTATTTATATCAAGCATCCCTTCAAAATATAATGTTTACTAAGGTTTAGTAAATAGTAATAATTATGTTTATTGGCAGCATTCTCAGCCTCAGCCCAGAAAAGAAGGAATTAATGTAAAAAGCAGAGATTTGCGTTCCCAAATTTTTTATAACTTAAATACGTTGACAAAGTTTTATCGTAAACTGATTAACAGTATGGTAGCGTATAAAAGACGAACAAATTGACATTCATCATCTGCCTAGCCTTTTCTCAACTATGTTGGAGTCGGCTTCCAGTGTAACCGGATGTAAATACCAGTATTTTACGTGGAGTGGAGCGACTGCAATAAAAGTACTCGGTGGCGGGCGACTGCCATCCTGCCATCTGATGAGGACGACCACAGAGTACATTTTTATCACAGAACATATGTACGACCCAGTTACTGGTAGGCGTGTGTAACTTTACGGAACCGACTCACTGATCCGAATCATTGAAGTGATTCAAAAGATTGGTTAGGTAACAACGTTTCAAACCAGGGCTTGAAATACCGTTAAAAATATGGTATCGTTACAGCCTTCTGATGCAGGTATCGTTAACTAATAAATAACGTTATATCTGGCACATTTTACCGTTAAACATACGTAACATTAAAATCTAAGGTAACGATAATTTTATCGTTATAATTAGTTTTGTTACCGTCGCTCTCGTCCAATCGCAAAAGAATGTCAGATTGCATCGACGCTAAGACTGCCGTACGACTATTTGCGCGTTTAATAGATATTATCTTATCATTGCTATTCTGTGTTGTGCTTGTACTTGAGAATATACTTGGTTGGTTGGTCCACCGTGTTCTGTAAGCGCGTACGACTGCCGTGAGCGGTGAGAGATATGAAGACGACAAACGAAATGGCAACAGCGCCGACAGCGTGTGAGAGTGAGAGGGGCACGCGCGCGCGCCGGCTGCGGCCGCCTTTGAGACGGGCTGGCAACGTCGCATAAAATAACAAAATAATACCGATAATTTTTTATCGCTATTTTTACAATAACATTAAAAATACCGGTAATTTTTACCAAAAATTTTAACGTTATTATTATGTTATGCTACTAAGTAACGCTACCAAATTGTACCGATATCGAAGTATCTCTACGGAAATACCGTTACTTAACGTTACTTTTAATGTGAATTGGTATCGTTTTCAAGCCCTGTTTCAAACGCATCATTTGGATCTGAAATATTACTTTGCTCTGGCTCATTCCGCGCGACGCGTCACTCGCGAAGCGACTGAGCAGTGAGCGAGTGAGAGAGGGAGACTGAGTGATACACAAGACACACTGAGTTATTTGAGTCGCGAGTAAGCGTGCGACATAATTACAATCTATACAAGTCAGAAAGAGATACCAAATGAGACGTGTATCACTCATACAATCACAGATATTCGTTGTCGTTATCCATGCACGTAAAAATGACCACTAAGGCGCTTACGTATCAAATACTAGGGTTGTTTTTTGCTTAAAATGTTTGCACTAACAAGTTATCGTTTTACGTTTTACCACAGAGTTTTTTTACGTTGATGCGGCATGCGGCAGATTGTTTATGTTCGCTCGCGCCAATTTACGAAAACAAAGTTCTGTTTATTTTATGATTTTTTTGCGTAGCTATTGTGACTTACTTTCTTCCTTTTTATTCATAAAGTTAGAGCTAAGACTAAAATACAATAAATTTGTACACATAAAACTTTCAGCGTTGTTGCCACATAACATTTCTCTGCCTCAGTAGTAAACACCCACGACGCAAAGTAATATAACCGTGCGTTTGCACTTGCACTGGCGAAACATTACAACAAAACATGTATCTCTAGTTCCTGTCAAAAATTGTATGGAACATTGACAGAAGATAGAGATTTCAACATGTTTTGTCGCAAATGTTTCGCCAGTGCAAACGCACGGTAAGTAAAATTCTGTATTTTATATCTTTTGAGCCGATGATCCAAATGATCCAAATGAAACATATCTGTTTATCGGATCATTTCAGTGATCCAAATGCAAATGATCCAATCGCAAAAATGATACACTTTTCCCACCTCTAGTTACTGGGTAATACGATACCCTTTGGTAGGCTTGTAGAAAAAATATCGATATTTTTTGTTGGATATATCGATATTTATTTTTTCGATATAATTCTATATAAAATAAAGTTAATTGGATTTACAGAATTATAAACATTAGAATCAGCAATACAACTCGCCAAGTTCATTTATGTATGTACGCAATTCAATTTGTAAAATGTGTTTTTGTTCCAATAAAAATATATTTGAAAGATATATTTGATTTTGATGTGTATTGAATGACTATTTCCTGAAATCATGACATTTGGCTGTTATTCTAACAGAAGGAGTTTTTGTATAGCTGATTCTAATGATTATTTTTCACCGATATATCGATATATGTATCGAAATAGATATTTATAAGTATTTTTTTTTTATTATCGATATTTTTTGGCACTTCTTGCCTCCTACCCTTTGGTAAACTGGTTGTCAGATTTTTAGGCACTTTCAGGCTTCTGAGTTCTGACTACTTGCGGGGAGACCGGGGAGAGTTAAGTCATCTAAATAAAATGTGTGACTCAAGCCATGCCACACTCGGCAGACTCGATCACATACTACTATGACCTAGGTATTCTGCTGACACGATGACTACTTAAGGTTGCAGCTCCTACGGAGCCATGTCATGCTGTGGACCATACGGAGCAGACACAGGGTCATAGATTACTATTATATATAGGGTACACAGGTGCACAGAGTTAAAAATGTTAGCCCGGCTTCACACGTTGGCCCCAAACGCCAAAGAGTATAATAATAATATGCCAAACGCTATTCGCCTAATGCTAGGTACACACACCAGCGACTCGCTGGCGATTCCAAAATCTCACGTGCACACAGGTCTTATAGTGCGTTTCATCAAAATAGTTCATATGCCATGCTTTAATGTTGTAGGACAACAATCTACGGTACGGCGCTACTAATAGCTCGCCGTAGGTGAGTATATGTTCCTTGACTAATAGGTCCGTTTGTTAAGGGGGATGCGCTAGGGTGACCCGCGAAATTCAAATTTTCTTACGTTTTTTGCAATTTGCAGGTCAGTATTAGGTTGTATGTTGATCTAAATATTATTAGCGCTCGTAACAAATACGGATTTACAGAATTATAAACATTAAAATCAGCAATACAACTCTTGAAAATTTGAATTTCGCGGGCTACCCTAGCGCATCAACCTTAAAATTGCCAACATTACGGCATAGCTATGAAACGCACTTTAGAGTGATGAAAATTTATGGTTTTTTTCATAGACTTACCAGTATTATAGAGTGCTCTGTGTGTGCTTGCATACAATACTAACTACATCATACATACTCTGTGTACTATGACGAGGTTATAAAGGTTGTTTTTCCTTTGTTTTTATCTGTGCAAAAATTTTGTTTGGTTGCTGATTTTCATGAGTTTTCAAGATTTTTCTAGGAATATTGGCTGAAATATCTTTCTACAATGGCTCTTTATTGTGCAAGTGAGTAACTAATTCACTATAACATCACAAGTTACACTGGTTTCTTACATTTTCGAAAGGCGCGTATCCTCTGTCTACCGGTGGGCGAAACCAATCCGAAGATTGGTTTTACAATAATTTCACAGTGTTAGAAACTGTGTATCCAAGTCAGTTTGATAATTTGGTAGTTTCAAACCTATCTTCGTGATATCTACGAAATATACACAAATTTGTGTTTATAACCTAACTTTGTGATTTTAGTATCTAATGAGGTCCCCGAGTTGCCTGTGGTGTCCCCCTCGTCGGGCGCCGTATTTGAGAAGCGCGTTATCGAGAAATATATCATAGAGAATGGAGTGGACCCTATCAATGGCAAGGAGTTGAGAGTTGATGATCTCATTGAGATAAAAAGTGAGTATTACACGCTTAAAATTTGGTTTATAACTTTCTGTCAAGTAAGGAGGGATTCAATAAACACTGATAAGTTTGGCTAGTGAATAAGTTAGTGTTACAGCAGAAAATTGTAAGCCAGGACTTACCGGGTAAGCCCGGTAAGTCCTGGCTTACCCTTTGCAACAGTCTTGCCCCTTACTGTTGTTGTGATCAGTCTAAATATGAAATAACACATTTACTACATAATTCCTGTTTGAGCTTGGTTCTAAATTACATAAATAGAACTCATACTCAAACCTGTCGGTGATGTTTGCTCTTCATCTACAGCGTAAGCTGTTAGTTTTATGTAGATCTGTTTCTATAACCTGACATCTTCAGTTTTTTATATCGCTGTTTTCCACAGCTCCACCGATAGTGAAGCCAAAGCCGCCGAGTGCCACATCCATCCCGGCTACTCTGAAGAGCATGCAGGATGAGTGGGATGCTCTCATGCTGCATGCCTTCACGCAACGCCAGCAGCTGCAGACTGCTCGACAGGTCAGTTGCTTAGCTTACTGCTTTCTTTTTATATGGAAGACTAAACTAGTGTAATAGGAGTTTCAGTTGTTTGGGAATAGTGTAGCAGGTTTTTCATACAAAAAAAGCATACACATCTTCTTAGCTTTTAAATTCTAGCAGTGTAGCATAACGTACATTTCCAATACTACTGTAAGCAGTAAGAATCAAAAGTTAGTTAAATTAATTTGATAATTGTCAATTAATTTAACTTCTTATGTTTTGGTTTCAGCCGAAACTAGGAGCAAAAAATTCGGTTACGGTATCTTTTTTTTCCAAAAATCGTGTTTCGGTTGGACACTAGTTTTTTCACTCACTTGGCAGACATTTTTTATTAAAAATGTTGGTTAACGGCAGGAGGATGATGATGCCTTTTTATGAGGTCAACAAAACCTAAATTCCACTATTACACATCCTCCTACAGGAACTAAGTCACGCTCTCTACCAACACGACGCGGCGTGTCGTGTGATTGCTCGTCTCACGAAAGAGGTGACGGCCGCAAGAGAGGCCCTTGCCACGCTCAAGCCACAAGCTGGCATCGTCGCACCACAGCCGACTCACCAGGTGCGTCATACATAGAAAACTTAACTTTATTTTTAAATAGGATTATCAAAGTAATACACAATCTTGGAGACGGCGTAAGAAGGGAGGAAGAGGCGACAGCTCGTGAAGGCCCGCCCTATGCAGGACTGGGGTGTCCTAGGAACAACAACAACTAACTATAAGTCTTAACAGGGAAGTTATCACCAAGCAATGGAGCTTGGTGATAACTTGCGGTTGCTAATTGAGCTCCTTAAGTTCTGAGTTGAGCTCCATGATTACTGACAAATGCTTGCACTGACTGGACATGTCCATTCAAACCTGTGTGTTTTTTTTCCCAAAATATCATTTTAGACACTAATTTACATGGTCCCATATAACCTGACCTGACCAAGATTATTTCTGGACTTACAGACTACGACTATTGAGTTTGTTTCGGCCTTTCTTCTCAGAGTAGTCAGATAGGAAACGCCAACCTAATCTAGCTTATTTTTAATATGACGGACGCGTAAAAGTGATTGTGATATCCTATTTATAGAATAAACAATTTCATTTAATTTCATAACCTAATAAAGATATCGGACAAAGAAGTAGATTATTGGTGTTGATGATAGAAACAAACGCTTTTTCCATTTTTTCTGCTTATTTTATGCTTTCATTATATACTTTGGATCAGATCCTACAGTTTGAATGCTGTTCAATTTTATAGTTGCAGAAAGTTCTTCATTTAATTGTTCCTGTAATTAAGTGTGTTTGTCCCCCAGGCGGAGGCCGGTGCAGCGGGTGGTGGAGCAGCCCCTGTCGGCATGTCGAGCGAGGTGGTGTCGCGCCTGCAAGAGCGCGCCACTGCGCTCACACAGGAGCGCAAGCGTCGCGGACGCACCGTGCCCGAGGGACTACTCGCGCCTGACCAGATACGAGCCTTCCTTACCTTGGCTTCACATCCTGTAAGTACCTATAGCATTCTTATCTCGAGATTTTCCGTTACCGACTATTGAAGCATACATGTTTACAGTGACTATCGAAACAACTCATATAAGGGTCAAGGAATTACGTGCTCGATTCCGACGAATGAGTTATAAAACGTCCTGGTTCTGCCGGAGTCGAACTAGTTTTTGGTCCGTTTAGTGGTCCGTGTCGTGATATCTACAGTCATGTCTCATTTGGTGGTATGGATCTGTTCTTACAATAGAAGAAAAAATAATTATTTTGAAAAATTATAAAAAAATAACAATACCTATTTCTATGCCCTAGGGTCTCCACTCAGCCAGCGTACCCGGTATCCTGGCTCTGGACATCAACCCATCAGACCACAGCAAGCTGCTGACGGGCGGCAACGACCGCAACGCGACGGTCTTCAACAAGGACACGGAGCAAGTGGTGGCAATCCTCAAGGGTCACAGCAAGAAGGTCACCCGCGTCATCTACCATCCGGATGAGGATACCGTCATCACTGCTTCTCCAGATCATACTATTCGTGTATGGAACGTGCCCACGTGAGTAAAGTGTAGTTAAATCTAGCAGTTGATGAAAGTGCCCCAAAAATTTCTTTTTTGATGACATCTTATTTTAAATCAATTACAGAATGTTTTTTGGAAGACTAAATTGACAGTGTTATCTATATCTGATATATCTATCTATATATATAAAAATAAATCCCTATTTCCCTTGGTCACGCCATTACGCGTGAACGGCTAGACCGATTTCGCTTATTCTTTTTCTGTTGTGTTTGTTATTGTCAGAAGGTTCTTATGAAAGAAAAAATTAAGAAAATTGCGCGGAAAATTAGAAAATTGACAGGACAATGTCTCTCGGGTCAGCTAGTTATTTAATAAATATCGTTAGACCACTAATTAAATACTAACTTGTTGGCAGGTCTCAGACGACAGTGATCCTGCGCTCGCACGACGGTCCAGTAACTGGCCTGTCGCTCCACCCGACCGGCGACTACGTGCTCTCCACGTCCACTGACCAGCACTGGGCCTTCTCCGACATTCGCACCGGCACGCTGCTCACCAAGGTTAGCGACTTCTCCGGCGTCAGCCTCACCACCGCGCAGTTCCATCCTGATGGCCTTATCTTCGGTACCGGCACGGAGAACTCCCAAGTTAAGATCTGGGATCTGAAGGAGCAGAGCAACGTGGCCAATTTCCCTGGGCACGTGGGACCAGTCACATCCATCTCCTTCTCTGAGAACGGTTACTATCTTGCCACGGCGGCTGAAGACGCGTGCGTCAAGCTATGGGATCTGAGGAAGTTGAAGAACTTCAAGACTATTCAGCTTGAGGAAGGGTATGCCATCAAGGAGTTGTGCTTCGACCAGAGCGGTACATACCTGGCTATCGCCGGTACGGATGTGAGGGTGTACCTGTGCCGACAGTGGCAGGAGCTGAAGGTGTTCAACGACCACACGGCGTCCGCCACGGGCGTGCGCTTCGGTAAGAACGCGCAGTACATCGCCTCCACGAGTATGGACAGGACGCTCAAACTGTACGGGTTAGAGTAGGTAGGGGAAAAGGGTAGCACTAGTCCATAATTATTATGTTTGGTATCAGTAGATAACGATGAGTGACTGAACACTATGCGCGGTTCAAAGGTAGCATTATTGACGAAGTGAAGATGGTAGTATTGGTTGTTTATTACTGCTACATTTATGATTTCCAACTTTCAATGATGATCGACGCGAGACTAATATTACATTGTCTATAATTTCAGCATTCAACCGGTTTAATATTAACATGGTGTCAATTATCCTTTGTGTAGTGCCATTATTAAATTTTAAATTACTTATTTTGTTTAGTTAATTGCATTGTTGATTCACCGTCCATTTTGTTACCTTGAGCCCGAACATATAAGGTACAGATTAACTCCAATTAATTATTAATTGGTGTATCCAATGTATGTCATATTATATTTGTCTGTTCGTAATAATATTTTTATTAGAACATTACATTTTCCGATATTTACATAAACATAATATAATATATAAAGTGTAAGGCTCCCTGTACATGACGCCGGTGCCGGGCCGCAAGTTGTGTATACGAATGAATATCGCACATAGGCCGTACCGGAACTGTGACACGGCGGCACTACGGCATGGCACCGGTCCTGTATACCATAGAACCGTGTCATATACAAGCTCACACGATTATTCTGCGGTGCGGCTAACGCTTCAACAGGGAGGATTGATGAGCTGTGAAACACCACTTACATTGCATGTTGCATTTTGCGATGTGTGAGCCTCACATGCGTTGTGGAGGTTCTCACCACCTTTTATACGACGTTTTAAAAAAACATAAGGTTGCATTTTGAAACTAACAGGTGTGATAAGTCCCAGATGTGATGCCATCAAGCCACACAGGTAAGCATCAAAGCTAGCCAGATTTTATACCATCATCATAACTGATGCTGTCCTATACATTGAATTTTTGACTTTAAAAATATTTGACCAGCGTCTAGGTTGATTAATATCATAAACACAATTAATATGAAGAGTATGTTTTCCTTAAGTTTACATTAGGTTAGGTTTTAGCTGATAAATCTTATTGTAAGTATATTCCTAAAAGCGAGTGGTTATTGTTTTGTAAGAACTTGAGGAATCCTGACGTATTGTGGAAGTATTTCATTTCTTTTTCAATAAAGGGAATGAATTTTATAAGATATTTTATTTAATCCTATATACCTACTTCCGTTGTACTAATGCAAGGTTTCAGAAATGAACACTACTTTCAGCATCATGTATCTTTATTTTCAAATTTACAATTAAAACAAACCCTCCCATCACAACATAATTAGTTTGATACAATAATAATTATATATACACTTATCATTACAGGAATATTAACATAAAATCTACCAATTCATATAATATACGTCTTCCGAGTATCCGCAACGCCTACTCAAACAACTATCATACAATATGTAGTCACCTCCATACTAAAATAAAATATAATTTTATAAACTTTAAGACAATCAAAACCTAGCGTTTTGTGTACAGTTAACAGTTATAGTACGAATATAATAATAAGTATAAGGCTGTGTGCAAACTACACAGATCATAAATGGTACTGGTATGTGGCGAATTATGGCAAACTTGTGCAACATGAGATTTCAATGGTTACTGAATTCTTGTGGTCTTAGTGTACAACTTGTTTTCGAAGTTACGCAATACTAAGTTATTGGTATCAAGGCAGAGTTAGGCCAGGGCTACGACAAAGGGCGGTGCGTCTTGCGGCGCCGCTCTAGTGTTCCTGCACCGCTCTCCGCAAGTCGCATCGCGGCGACTGATGGCACGCTCTCTACGCTCGCTTCTATCATTTGTTCGCGCCGCGGTCGCTGATGCAAGACGCAGGTCCTCCGAGCGGTGACGCGGCCAAGGGGAGACAGTTGACTTGGATGAGTACATGACAGCGGCGCGTTGAGTTGCCAGTCTCACACAACTCCGTACAACACTACCAGCGCCTCTAGCACATGAAGGTAGCCTCAGTCCGTTTATGTGTACCTTGTACACAAGTATCTTTGCATACAGCATTGATTCTAGCAAGAGTAAAAATGAAGGCCCTTGTAACGTTAACACAGCTTTATATACACAGTAGGTTACATAGCAGTCACTATACCTGTGTAACTACTCTCAGTGGTTCATCGACCACACTTCTCAATATCTTAGTACATTACGATCAGCGCAGATAGAGTAGCAAGATGCTCGAGCTGTTTACAATAATTATTAATGGATAATGAACTTTACTGCAACTGAAATACAGATGAAAATAGCGTGCATGTAATTCCGTGTGACATACATGAGCGTATGTTCCTCGTAGCCCCGCGGGCTTTGCACACATGAGTAAATATCCCACAAAGACTAAGCTTTTACGTAAGGCTTTAAAATTGTTCATACTTGAGTATTCTGTATGTTATTATATTCTGAACATCAGCTGCCTCCGCCTAATTTACGTGGCGGATGTTTCTCTAGTATGTTCAAGCAGTAGCCGCTCTGTCAGCGTTGACTCTTATACCTACTTATTTTCTAAACTGAAAGGCTCCCGTTGAACCACTGCACGTAGTAACACCGTACTATTACTAAGAGATAAGATTCGTTAAACAATCCACCAACCGCACGTCGCTACACATCGATCTAACGAAGCGATTGGTTTCAGAAACTATGAATATTGTCTAAGATTATTATTTTTTATCAAAGTCATTTTATAGCAACATTGGACATCTTAGTTTACTGCTACAAACAAAACACGATATATTGAGTCCATCCATAAAATGACTTCGATAAATTAGACTATCGACATATTATCGAGTGGTTATATCGACGTAGAAGTTAAATTAAATTATCGATATAAGTGCACATTTAGTCGATATAACAACTCGATGGAACACAAAGCTGTAACTGGTTATAATACTACCTATCAGCTGATTTGTTTCACGATGGGAATGATTGATAGACATCACACACAAACAACTACATGTGTCAGCTAAAATACTTTTGATCGAACCATTTATCGAGTGTGCTATCGATATTCCAGTGGGTAATATTCCATCAAATCAGTAGTTTTACAATACTGGTACATTTGATTGACAGAATATTTACAAGAACATGCATAACTTTACTGTTTCTATGCTAATTCGATCATTAATACAAATATCGACATTCGATAAACACCTAGATTCATAAATAAGTAGTTTCAAGTGCAGTAAGGCTGTTGAAGGTATACGTCATGCCGATGAGTACATCTGGGTCTGTATAGAGAAGGGTTAAAACCACAATTGCTTCAGTGTAAAAAAGAGAGAGCTATAGAAGACAAATAGCGCTATCCCTTTTTCGCACTAGAACAATGATTACTTTAATCCAATCCCATACGAGTACAAATTTTTATCGAACGACATAATGGGCAGTATGGTATTGTAACTTGTAACAAGATATAAATCATGAAGGACTATGTTTAAACTTGCAAACAATTTAAAAAATTGTAATAATTTGATTGTCTACTTAATTTTGGATGTTGTGTGGGCTCGCTTTGGGCTTGCTTTTCGTGACATCTTTACAAATAAAATAAAAAAAGGTCTAAAAGGTCGTTCAAATGTTTTTACTTTTAGTTTTAAGTAGAGTGCAGGTTCGGTAGATTTATTGGCTCAAACCGTGAAAACTAGTAAACTCGACCACAATGTCAACTTCTCACTCTACTAAAGACTAGAGCCATCTAAACGAGTCCTTAGAACTTACAAACTTAAGTTATTATTCTAACATGATTTTGGGAGTTAAGTTAATATTTTTATTGTGCTCGGGAGAGCAGTTTTGTGTTTTTCCTTTTGCGTGTTTTGTTATTTAAAATACCGTTCGTATTTTATATTGCAATTGTTTTGCCTGATTTTTAGGGAGATTTGCGGCTTGTTGGCATTTTTAGTAACCTTTGCAATATTCAAGTATGTTTTTAATAACTACCCTCTAGTAGTCTTACAAGGGCAAAACATTAATAATTAAATAAGGATTTTAGGACATCAATCGTGTTTAAAGTTTAAAATCATGTAGGAATCTTCGAAGTTATAGATTTGGGATTTGGTTAACTCCAGGACTATGCAACAAGTTGTGGCAAATCCTAAAATATTCCAGTAAATCTTAAGATTGATCGAATACTATTAATTGCCATCATGGAATAGTAAAAGTAACATTACCCGAGAATCCCATGAGTTTTGCTAAGTTGGTTAATCAAAAGATTTAAGCTCTGAGGGCCAATTCCCATATTTTCACGAACATTCACATTCGCATCTCATCCGCAAACTGTCAAAAATACAATCAATTTACCAACATTTTTGACAAATTTGACACATTGCGACTTGAATGTAAGCTTGCCTACGAGAATTGGCCTTTAGGTCAAACTGAGGCGCATCCCGCACGGCATGTGACACGAAATTCACTTGCGCCAATTGTGTCAACTACCTTGTATTGAGGTGTTCAAACTGATAGTCGCGTAATGTCCTACCCATTAAAACAATCGACTCGCGCAGCCATCGCGCGCAGGATTCGCCTCAGTTCACCAGTCCTTTACCACAATATCTTTTGAGCGGCCATTGATTCAGATGAATAAAAAAACGGATTTGATAGATGGTTATCAAACTCGACCTACATCTACATTACACCGGTGTGTCAGTTAAGATTGTATCGTAAAATATCAAGTGTCCTTTACGACCTTTATCACTCGCACATTGTACTATAGGACTTGGAACGCGAACAGCAACAACGTCGTAAGGTACACTTCAAGAACGCACATCTTAAATGAAACATACATACATCCCAGATCCCTCACAATACTTCAAATTTTTATACATTCGCACCTTTTCAGGATGGAAACCTATCCACCAAAAATTCTTAAAACTATACTGAAAGGAAATGGGGAGAATTTGGTAAGGATCGCGACCAAACTGTAAACATACCGAAGCACAGCGTGTCGGAGGCAAGTCAGTAAGGCTGCAGGGAGCGGCCCATGAGCTGCGGGGTCGTTTCCGGCGGTCATGCGAAGATCAGCCACAACACAAACAAGATGGCTACCCACAGGAATATCTTCGACAGGAACTGCTCCTCCTCGTACTGCGCTGTGCCGCGGGGAGCTGCACATACAACAAATTGACTAATTATAAATAAGGACTAATAGGAAAGCTAGTGCCTTTCACTTCTTCATGGAACAGATCTTCTTGCTGATCATGATGTCCTCATCATTTCTACCCATATCCCAATTTACATATTCATCGTCGGCGCAGATGGTGTTTTTTTAGGATTAATCTTCATCTATACTTCTATACTAATGTTATAAAGAGGTACAATTTTTGAGTTTGTATTCAGGGAGTAATCTTTTGAACTACTGATCGGATTCCGAAAATTCTTCCACTATTGTTTGGTCGAGACTACTGCTCCGCGCCTAAGGTTAATTCGTCGTGCCTACGCCCATGCGTCCGCCGCTTATTGGTCAACGCGCCCCCCCCCCCCGCCCCCCCTCGCATTCCTAAGGCGTGGAACAGCGGTCCCGCTCAGACTAATTATGCTAGAAATAGAAAGCTACGCTATTGCCGAGTGCCATAGGATATGTTTTATGTTCAAACACGCCGAGGCAGTCGCCGGCACCTAGTCCAAGAATACTTTGTCGAAGCTGTGATAGCTATACATACCGGCACTAGGTCTCGGATCTCCAAAGTTGAATGTGGATGTAAACACCCCGAAGGGGAAGGCGCCAATCCCGAAGGACATGTGGAAGCCCTCGCCGAAGCCGAAGCCGGGGAAGCCGCTGGTGTTCTCGGGCTCCGTGCGCTGCCCCGCCGGCCGCGGTGGTACCTACAAAAGTGGAGAAATTTGTATTAAAATCGGGGTTGGTTGTTGTTGGCTGATAGCTTTTGTTTATCAAGTTTGTCTACATATTACAAAGGTTGGTAAGTGGTTGGCGGTGGACTCAAGAACAGGTCTCCCATTCTGGAACTCTAGACGCTTTTTAAATATTTAATGAGTGTTTTGTGTGTCATACCTTATTCCTAGGGTCCTCTTGTTTGGTGTTGCCCCTGCCGTACAGCGGGATAACTTTGTCTCGGCTGATGGCGGCCTTGCACACGGGACACACTTGCCGGCTCGGCCGCGTCTCTAGCCACTGGTGCAAACATGGCCAACTGAGGACATAGTTGTGATTTGATTATTAATATTTGACTATCTTCATCAATTTATTGGACAAACAGTTTTATTGAAGTAGGCAATAAATAATAATAAAAAAATTAATAAAATCGTTTTATTTATAAAAAAGGCACCTTTACAATAAATACAATTAAATTAGAGCACAGTTGCTTATTTGCCTGAACTGGGTTGAACCTGTGCTTCAGGCTAGAAACTGCATAATTACTTAATGTAATTAATAAATTAACAATGAGTATAAAGTAAAAACTAAATTAAGTAGTTCTATTTGCAGACAACAAGTAGATCTTCTGTCTGTGCATAATCAATGGTCTCCAAGTCTGGACACACTGTATATGTACTATACAGTGTGTCCGGACTTGGAATAGCAATATTCTAAATACTAACTAAATATTAAATATCAACTATTTTAAACTATAATTTTAACGAATTGAAATTATGGAATAAATTAAAAAAATATTATGGAAAAAATATTATTTTTTGGAAGGGGCAACTAGAATCAGTTCTATTTCTATGTATTTGACGTTCAAAAGTGCCTTTAATGTGCCTACTTGAAATAAATTATTTGACTTTGACTTTTGACTATGGTTCCGACAATTGCCTTGCAAAAAGCACAAAGCTTGCGCATTTGCTATGTTCAAACAACAATAACTCTTAAAGTATACAGTTGTGAATTTTATTTTGTATTGTAGCTTAGCTCAAAATCTGTCAATCTAGTATAAAAATAAAAAAAAAGTTGTTGGGGGTGTTTTTATATTAATTAACAATTATTGGTTGAATCATTTCATCGTTGAATCGTTGCATCAATTCTCACATTTTTTTTCAAAAGTTATGGAATTGTGAACACACTGCTGGGTCACTAGGTTAACTGTGGTTTATTTTAAAAATTCATGTTATGTTTACTACTACTGTCAGCCTACTTTTAAAGTATTAAACTTAGTGATTACATATTTATGATTTTTAAATAAGGTCAGTACACTATTATTTAAACTAACATGGTTGGTTTATTAGCCAAAATCTTTTAAGTATTTGAATGTTAATATATTTATGTCCATTCTGGTGAACTTTAACATTCATGTTGCATGATTTAGTGAAGCATTAATTCAGGGTTAATGCAAGCAAAACTAGTTCAATAACACCACAAATGTTTATGATTGTGCCTTGAGCGCCTGCTGCATGCATCTTAGATGTTCAACTAGGTCATGAATGCATTCCCTAGTGAACATCTAAGATGCACTTCTTTGAATGAATGAGAGTTGAATTATGTGACAAAAAAATATTTAAAAATATGTAGAAGGTCAAGATGAAGATTTATGTTATATGCACACCAATACACTGGATTACATCATGTTATTTGAAATTTTTAATGAATCATTTCATTTACTCTAGTTAATGCTCTTGAAATAATAAATGAGAGGTGAATTATCTATTGTTTTGAATAAATTCCAGATACAGTGAAGTGAATGAACACAAAACTTAATTCATTGCCTTTAACAAATGTATAATTATCATACATTAATTTTATTAAGTATATTTTTTTTTATTTATAGTTTTGCTCCAATATATAGAAGGGTTCTTACCAGAACAGGTGTCCGCACATGCTAACAACGGCGTCGCGAGCCGTGTCCAGGCAGATGTTGCACTCCAACATACGCTCGTCATGTTTGTCCTCTTCTCCGCCAGCGTCGCCGCCCGGCGCCGAGGCACTCGCTCTCGCTTCGCTCGTCTCTGCCATCGCTCCTGTCCGACAAAACACTCCACAACTGATCACGTCAATTACACATAAATATTTAACATAAAACCTTATCACTACCAACGACGTTCCCACTGTGACACGGCAAAACTTCACGGGGTTTCCTATATACTAATCTAGACATATTTTATTTAAAACATTAACAAGAAAATTACCTGACACTGTTAAATTTTAAATATTACTCAGCTTATTCACACAGAAAATTATAAAAATAAATAAATCACATCCCCAATCCCGTGGTTTGATGATCTGTCATTTTTTTGTCATAGACTGTAAAGAAAACTGTCACTGCTCTGCATCTATAGTTTATGACTTACCAGATGAAGACGTGGCTAAAAAAAACAATCGAGTGTTCGACGACTTCCCCATTATCTAATAAACTTTACTTGATTTATTAGGGTAATCATTCAAATCATAATCAAAGTCTCAAAGTTGTACAACAAGCACTATCGATTTCATTTGTTTATAAACAACTCTCAACTATGTTCTCTTTTACATTTCTACCTCCCCGTTACTGCTTTGTGATTGGCCTTTCTTTGTCTGATCATCTTTGATCGTTAGTTGATATTTTACGCAGTCGGTAAACTTGCCCAAAGAAAACAAATGTCAAGTAATTTACCTTGTGTGAACCGAAACCGATTATTGTGTGAATATTTTTTTCATTGGCATCGATTCGTATAAGTGCGTATTATATTACGAATTCTTAGTGGTTTTGTGTTAATTTTGATTAATTGGAATCACCAACTGCAAGTGCTGGTCCTAAAATATGTTGAAAAACAATTGTGACGTCACATTTCCAATCAGCTGAGGGAGAGGGAGGGTTGAAGACGATAAGTTCAGCAAAACAAACAAGATGGGTGGTGCGGTGAGCTCGGGGCGCGACAACAATGAGCTGATAGACAACCTGATGGGCGGCAACTACATCCGTACGCGGCCGGTGGAGCGGGTGTTCCGCTCGCTCGACCGCGCCGATTACATGACGCCCGAGTCGCGGGACCAGGCGTATAAGGACCTGGCCTGGCGGAATGGGCCGCTACACATGTCCGCACCGTGTATTTACAGGTGGGTGGCTCCACTGCTCGAGCTATGAGGGTAGATGTGAAAAAATCTACTCTCCTACCTATACATCATTGGGTTAAATCGATCGTTGACATTTTAAAGCTAGCAGAATAAATACTAAACTGGGCCAAAGAGGCATCCCAGGGCAGTGCTGCAGCTTCCATGGGGTGTGATCCGAATAAAGATCATAAAAAACGTATTCGTATTTTCAAAGTCTAACATGTAAAGGTTGGTAACATACCTAGATGTACTAATACTATAACATGTCATTATCATGTATTTAACTGTAATAGATAACTATTCTGATATCTTAGCTGTCCCTTCTGGATTTTTTTAAATCATACATGTAGAGGTTGACTATGTATATGAGATACCCAATATATTTTATCATCAGGAGCGGATCCAGCCCTAAAAAAAGATTGTGGTCACGTTGGATTATGAGTCGTTCACGATTGATACATTAAATTATCAAAACCATATAGCTATACTTCCATAGACCACTTTTGCCCTTGCCTTTTGCTTTTGCAAGGTTAAGGTTATATGCTCGCACACAATGTATGTCTGTCCTGTGTACATCAGTCTATCAACCTCACTAAGGGTTGTGGGCATGCCCACCGTGCCCTTGTGGGCACTTGTGGTGGATCTGCTCTTGTTTATTTTGAAATGGCAATACCTATGCAATACCCTTGTCTATCTTCTGCACCATATCCAGTGACAGAGACCCAGACTTATTTTAATTTCTATTGTGTGCTCTCTGACTAGCAAAGCCGAATTTGGTTTTGAAAACCTGGTCACATGTATACTGAACCCCGCAATACTTTGCAGCTGTAGAAGTTTGTTTCACATAGTACGCACTATTATTAACTTTTTCAAGGGTGTAGGGTATATTTGTATGAAATAAAACTGGAGTTAGTAAAAAAATTAATCAATTTTTTACATTTAGAAAATTTGTGGTCTGTACCCCTTAGCATGAAAGCAGTAAGCTAAATAGAATCACATAATAGCTACCGAGAAATGGATTATTTATTACTAATTAAATATGTGTACTAAAAGTTCCTTAATGTTCATGTTGCCTGTGACTCTAAAGGAGGTGCACTACACTTGTTGTATTTATACAAAATATGTTCACTATTATATATAGATAGATAAACAAGTTTTTTTTTTGCCAGAATGTCATGTATATTATATTACCCTTCAAACAATTGTGGTTTGTATTAAGAGATTTTGTAAAATTAATGAACATGGTGATGAAAATAACAGAAGTAAATTAGTTCCGTGATACTATTTTTGCTATAGTAGTATAATAATTTTGTTATTTTATTACCTACTAATAATTATAAACAAATGTACTTATAAAGAATATTCTTAGGTATATTTTATATAATGTTTAGTGTATTTTTTTTGTGAAAAAATAGAATCACTCTAATAATATGCTATTTTGAAAATCCAACCCCCCATATAAAATAAATAGTGGCGGCCACCAGCTGCGGTCATTTTGTAATAAAC
This sequence comes from Lithophane semibrunnea, assembly GCA_947363905.1. Classification (NCBI taxonomy): domain Eukaryota; kingdom Metazoa; phylum Arthropoda; class Insecta; order Lepidoptera; family Noctuidae; genus Lithophane; species Lithophane semibrunnea. The sequence continues at coordinate 18,015,619 of OX376195.1, forward strand.
TTAAACTATGAGCACTCGTCGCACACACAGTCGTTCGAGTGGGTTGACTAATCCATAACCCAAAACAGTGGCCGAGGACTGAGTGTCTCTAGTGGTTCTAGTTGATTACTGATAACGCGCACTCGACCACCATTTGCCGCCAATATACCTACTGGAGCGACATAATAGCCATGGCTGGTCTGGAGGGTGCGGCTCGTGGCGTGGTAAGGTAACTTAGGCGTAAGTGCACAATTTGTGATAGCAACTTCATAATAGTATCCCTATATTATAGTCCTAGTTATTATTAACAAGTTACATTTATGTTTGTGCATATCAGTTTCTGTGATGACATAAGATCTACGTGTAATAAATGGGTAGTGCCACTCAACTCGTTTATTAATCAGTAGGTAAGCACTGACCTCAGTACTGCATATACCTACGAGCCATTTATTATGAGTGACCGCACGATTTATTCTGAATAATGCAACTTTCGGAACTGTACAAGCGGAACTATGTACTACAAGACCAGGATATCGTCGACCTCGTAAATGCGTTACCACCCTAAGCCCTACCACTACAAGGTGTAATTTGTCTATGACAAAGTTAGCCCTCGTACCCACGGGTGATTTTTCATCGCGCACTGTAATTTCAACGCACGCAACGCTACGCACTGGTTAGCGCCGAGAGCTGAAAATCCAACAGGGCATTTGCGCCATAAAAAGCCGCGTTAAAAAATCCCCCATGTTACCTGGGCTTAGTAAAGCATTAATTCATTAGAAATTGTTGGCAAAGGTGTTATATAAGATATACATTGTCAATGTTAAAACGACATGTTTGTTACAGTGAAGTGTTAGAAGGACTAGAGCTACGGCCGGGGCTCTCGTTCCTGAATATAGGCTCCGGCACGGGCTACTTCAGCACGCTGGTGGGGCTGATTATCGGGCCCGCCGGTGTCAACCACGGTATCGAGGTGCACCCCTATGTCCTGGAGTACGCCGTCAAGAAACTCGGACAGTTCATAGAGAACTCTCCCACTTTGGACGAGTTTGAATTCTGTGAACCTAGGTTTTATGGTGGTAAGTAGTAAATACTTCTACACTTTTTTCCGAATGACATTGGCATGTTTTAGAGAGTCGCTACTCATTGTATTTTGGACTCTGAGACTTTAAAAAATAGGCCACTTGAAACTCAGTAACTCTTTCAGTTTTATTGTACCCACTTCAAAGATCAGACTGTTACAGACAACCGTCAAAGTCTCACAAATTACAGCCGTTTCGACCCGTATCCTTCTGAGTTTGAGTTGCTTAGGACAGACTTAAAGGTGTATCCAGATATTCCACCTGCATCTGTTAAGACCAGAAAGAGATACCAATGAAGTAACATAAAAACCATCCAGTTGTGGTCCAGGTCGCAGAAGTTCCGACCAAAATGCGGAAGTTCTTAATTATATGTACTACACAAAGTTTGGCCGCAACTAGTCGGACGGCACGTCGAGTGAGCGCTTACGATACTTTACGTGGAAGTTGTGGGTTGTAACGGCCGGGGGCCGTGGTGTAGTGCGCGAGGTCCCTGGGCGAATTTTACATGAAACTAAACCCGTTCAGCACGTTTAAACCGCATTCAAGAGCTGTCACTGCGTTTAAGCCCAAAACACACACAGAGCGGGTGCGGGGCGGGAGCGGGTCGGGTCGTTTTCATCGCGTGAGTCGCGCGGTTCATCGTGTTCACACAGAGCGCGGGCGCGGGGCGGCAGCGGGTCGGGCGCGGGTCGGCAGCGGGTCGGGCGCGGTTGTACTTTGACAGACGGCAGCGGTTGCAGTGTGAAAATGTTGGGTGATTCTGACACAGACGAAGAATTATTATTTTTTACTTATTTTAAAGAAACGAACGCGAAAATGGAAAAAGTTGTAGGTTCTTGACATTAATAAAAAAAAAACATCAATATGGAGAATATCATCGATACGTGTATTGCAACGAATGTAACGCCGCTACACCCACATTGTTATTCTGTAACCATCTTACCTTGAAAACTTAGGTGAAGTGAGAGTGGAGTGAGTCATTGTCATCGATACCTACTGATGCTAAGGCAGTGACAGTTCACTCCAAGCTCACTTTGATATTTTACTACACTTAGTTTTCACGGAGATATTTTTACAGAATAGCACAACCGCTCCCGACCCGCGCTGCGCGGTCCCGCTCCGCGCCCGACCAGCGCCCGCGTTCTGTGTGTTGACATCCATATAATTCCTTGAATTACAAATTATTATACCCGCCGTACTCCCGCGCTCGACCCGCTCCCGCCCCGCACCCGCTCTGTGTGTGTTTTGGGCTTTATTGTTTTAAGTATTGTATGGAATATTGACACTGATAGCTCATTAACGCGGTTTTGATATGATGATCGCTTTCAGTTCTATTGGTAAAATTGGTCTTAAAATTCTGTTTCTATTTGAGGTAACGGACTGAGCATCCCCCCGCTGACGACGCCGTACGACCGCCTGTACTGCGGCGCCGGCTGCCCCGAGCAGTATCAGAACTATTTCAAACAACTCATCAAGGTAGGCCCAAGCTATAGCAATTCTAGTACCTGCTAACATGAACGTTGTATATTTTTGTTGTACACTGACTCAACTATCTTTTTCAGTAATAATAACGCATAGGATCGCATTTTAATAAATCAACCATTTATTAAATGCTGGTGATAGTGGAGTATAATTTATTTTGTGTTTGTTTTTTTTTAAACCAATAAATTCATTTCGTACTTTCGCTCTTTCGGCATAGAAACATGACTACGCTTCTACAAAGGAAATATGGCTTAATAAGAGTTCTTATTATTAAATTACATTTGTTTTTATTCATGTTAGCAGGGCTGTCTCACTCCTCAGTCTAGGTAAGAACACTGCCGGTGCTGCAGGTGGGACACACTGGGGCTCCATGCGACAAACGCGCGTATTTATGTTCTCTTGGTAATACAGAATGAGCTATCTCACAATAACTTTAATTATCGCGTCCGTGGAACGAGTTTTGGGTATGTTTTAACAAACATAATTTGTATTGGGATGAATCTTACGTTAGAACTATTTTGTTCTGTGATGTAAGCATATACATATTATTATTATAACGACTCGAAGCATCAAGGATTGGCACATTGGCACATTACCACCATATTTAAAAAAAATCTCGCATTTTTTGACAAGACAAGGCTTACCTTGATGATATGTTCCCCTCAAGGTGGGAGGTGTCCTGGTGATGCCACTCAATGACAACCTGGTGCAGATCAAGCGCACCTCAGTGGACACCTGGAACTGCCGCAGTCTCCTCAACGTGTCCTTCGCGACCCTCAGAGTTCCCACCAAGGAGGATCCAAAAGAATTCTCCAGACCAAGTGAGATACTTTCAGAGAATTGAGGAGTTGTGGCTTCGTTTTAAACAATGGGAGATGTTTTCGCAAGAAACTGCAACAGGCCGAGTTGGTTTTAAATGTTGAAATTATATTTATTAATTTTGTTTATTTTAGTGGTAAGATTGAAACACAATCTTTTTCTGTTTTTGGGTGTTTGGATAAAACTAATATTATAAATGCAAAAGTGAGTTTGTTTGTTACGCTTTTACGCTAAAACGGCTGAACGGATTTGAATGAAATTTGGCACATGGGTAAACCATAACCTGGAGAAGGATATTTCATCATCATTGCAAAAATACGCCTTCATCACTTTCATACATTTTCTATAAGCCAACGCACACGTACACTACGGGAGGGCCGCAACGCATTTTTTTGCATGAAAGTGCGTCGCGCTGAGGCCCGTTGCGGCTGTAGTGTGCGCTCAACTGTCCTATTAACATTGTCGGTATGTGTCCGCAGTCAACCTGGACGAGCAGTGCCCGGCGCGCCTGCAGCTGCTGGCGCGCGGCGTGGTGCGGCGCTGCATGCGCGCGGCGCTGCTGGCGCGCCACCCGCACCTGCGCGAGCCGCCGCCGCGCCGCGTGCAGCCCGCCAGCTCCTGCCCGCGCCGCATCTGCATACCCATCGAGGATGACAGCGACGTCGGTACGTACTCGTTGTGAAGTGCGGCTAAATAAACGTGTCTCTTGATTGACGATATGGGAATGGCTAGCGAGAAATACGTAGCTGAACTGCTACGCACCTGATGTTCCTTACATGCTAAAAATGCTCCTCCCGCCTAATGACAGAGGGGCTACATATACTTACAGAAGGGCTGAACGCGCTGCACGACTTGGACCACGTGAACGGCGCCAACGAGATGAACGCGCTGTTGAGCCTCGTGCTCAGCATGGGACAGAACCGCGTCGCCGGCGCGCTGCGATTTGACTCGCTTGACTCGCCCTCAGACTCCGAAGACGACGACGACGACGACGGAGGCGGCGGAGGTGAAGGCGGGGGCGGAGGTGGAGGCGGGGGCGGGGGTGGAGGCGGAGACGAGGGCGGAGGCGGAGGCGGAGGTGGCGGTGACGGCGGCGACGGCGGAGGCGACCGGCCCGCGCGCCCGCCCCGCGCGCCGCGCGCCGAGCGGCCCTACGTGCGCACGCTGCGCGTGGAGCGGCCCGCGCGCGCCGAGCGGGTCATCCGCATGGAGCGCGCCGCGGCCTTCGCCAACCCCAACGGCAACGTGACGGAGCACCTGCCGGAGCCCGACCCCAGCATGAAGCCCACGCGCGCGTGCCGCGGCCTGCTCACGTTCGAGTTCCAGGACGACCACCGCAACTTACCGCGCCCGGCCGCGCGCGCCGCCGAGCCCGCCGCGCCCCCCGCGCCCGGCTCCTCGGGCACCTCCAACACCTCCGGTACCTCCGACGACTCTTCCAAGACAGACGACAGCGTCCAGTCGGACCCTCTGAAAGTGCCGGCCGAAGTGGAAATATATCTGGGCAAAGAGGTTCCGGGCACGTCTCGCGACATGGACTGGGAGGGCACGGTGATAGCAGCGAAGGAGTCTTCCAGCGAGGAGGAGACCACGGAGACGTCGAAGGAGCAGAAGAGGAAGAAGCTGGATAGCGGCATCGGCGAGGGCACCACCACGTCGAGTAGCTCGTCGCCGGCCAAGTCCGAGTCCGCGGTGTCCGAGCCCGACGTCATCACGCTGAGTGACCTGGAGAACGACCCCAATCTAGTTGGAGGTAAGACTCGCGCCTTCTGTATAAACATGGTCGTTAATTAATTTATGGTTCGTTAATTTGCCAATTCTTTCCTCTATTCAGTCAGCACGCTTAGCATGATTACAATAGAAGCGGGTTTTGTCGAAGGAAGAATAGACAAAATGACGGATAAACAATCACGATCTGTCATTTTGAGTTAATACCTTTTGAAGCTACGGCACTGAACAGACTATTGCATAGAAAAGATATTAAATTACTTGATAACAAAAATCATCAGTAACAATAGCAACAGCACCGATCAGAATAGAACACCTGTGACCAATGTCGCGTGGACATTAAACTAAAACATTTTTAATGGCCTAGCAATTTTTATTAATTTGCAGAGTATGTCAGTGTCACATTTTTAATTCGGACTGAGGGACTGGGTAGATGGCTGAATGTTACTACGACGCAATCTTTATTCGCAATCAATATTTATTGCTGAGTCGATTCTATTGTGCAATGAGCAAATAAAAACAGTCCTTAAGGTGAAGAACATATTTTTTGTGCTCACCTTAAGATACTCAACAAGAAGTCTCATGAAAATCTATACATTTAAATTTCGTTTGGTTCACGATGACTAATAGAAGCGTGCTCGCGGTCAGGTCGGTACATGCAGAAGCGGCGGCGCGTCCGCGCGGAGTCGTCGTCGGAGGGCTCGGCCAGCGAGTCGTCGTCGGCCGGGCGCCGGCGCTGCAAGCGGCGCGCGGCGCCGGGCCCGCGCGGGCCGCGCGCGCGCCGCCCGGGCGGGGACGCGCGTCGCGTGCGGCTCTCCATACTCATGAAGCGCGGCGTCAAGGTATCCACCGATTTTATATTTTTGAATACTGGGCTTTTGGCTATACAGGGTGTAAAAACTGACCCTGACCCATCACACGGCCGTCAATACGCGTTCTGTTCAAACAGAAACAAAGGGTTTAGTTATAAGTTTATAACATTTGGTACTTGGAACTTTGACGTTCAATGTCTCCGTAACCAGAAGGTTGCCAGGTATAGTCCAGTACAAAAAAAAACCAGAATGACGGGTAGTAGTAAGTGACTCTCGGCTTCGTAAAGTAAAGCGCCTTTTTACACCCGTTATTATAATATTGCTTCATAAGTGTGTCGTATTTGTGCTGCACATTCAATTTTACTTAATTTCTTTAAGGAGCTGCCGTTGCCATACGCACTGAAGAAGTATGTCAACCTCGGGCGCTGCTTCGAGTTCTAAATCGATATAGATGTCTTAGCTGAGCAGCGCGTCGCTATCTTATTCAAACCGGGCGCTTACTATGTCTTAATGTGACAAGTGCGCTCGCGCAGTTTTCAGAAAAACAACGCACTGCCCAGCTAAGAACAGAAGGCTCGAAATCAAAATCAACCGTTTTCTTGTGAGAAATTATAATTCTCTATATCATGTGTTCATAAAACTTGAATTTCAAAAAAGAATTGAACGACTGACAGAGTACTTATTGATTGAAATCTGACTTTTATACACACATCGTTTAGGTATATTATAAATTGTCATGAAAAAATATCTGGAGCGAATAATATGTTCGGCCGTGTGTTCGTCTTGCAAACAACTCTCTCCTGTCATGGCTTCCAACACGACTTAAAACTCAACTGAATCGGATGGCTAACATTTATTTTGAAAAAATCTGCGTATTTTATATTTGTCGATTTAATATCGATTAGCACACCTAGTCGATTATAAACCCATAGACAGGGCGACTAGGCGGTGCATTTTAAAGTAGATTCACGCAGTTCTTTTCAAACTAAAATAAGTAGTTATACAAGAATTTATTTTCTTCTGGATGTGTCAACTGTACAGTCGTGCATAATTGTATTAGATTAAACTTTAACTGGCGATCTGTATTAACACCTTTATTTGATTGACTGACACTGAACGAGACACAGTAGAAGTGTTATTGTTATTACGCCTATGGGCGTTTAGTGTCCCACAAAGTGTTATAACCCCTATTCCAAAAATCGTGTGATGTATTCCGAACAACTGAATAATGAAGAAATAATTAGATTTTATCTACAGAATAATAATTTTCTAGTTCACGCTATATTATGATGAACATGGTTCACGTTATAGACACGATAAGTAACCTGTGTCACTACACCGTACAGATGTTGCCCAGTCATTGAATGTCCCATGTTGTACCGTATCTTATCAATCTATCTATAAAGTCATAAATGTTTTAGAGCCATATACAGTTTAATATTACTTATGTCTCTCGTTAATTTGTATACACGTAAGTTACCTTCTAAGCCATAGGCAACAATAATCAACACTGACTGTGCAACATAGTGTTACCATCATTAAATAAAAAGGTGGCTAAAAAGGAACATGACTAATATTCAAAAGTTACAAGCCAGTTGCTCGACCTCTTTCACAGTGTAACCATTTTAAATGTAAATAACCTTCATAAAGTCTAAGTTCCGCCACTTCCATAGATCTGGGTGTAATATCAGCTTCGAATTTCAAAATGAGCCTCCATTTTGTTGTACGCGGCCGAGACTGGAGGTCGATTGACGATCACATCATGTTGTTACAAGCAGAACAGGTCTTACGTCCCAACATCTCTTTCTTAAATAAAGGCGCTGCCATGTTGTACACGATTTTCACTGTATAGAAAATCACCATATAACAAACAACTAAGTTTATAATACTTTTGGAAATTAAATTCCTTTTAAGTAAATGTAATAATCTAAGGAAACTACTTCTGGCGAGTAAAGTTGCAACTCGTATTCACATACTAGTCTCTGCCGAGTGCAATGAAAAATAGACTTTATCAACATTTTCTACGCCGTTTCTTGGCGAGTACTGCAGTTATCGTAGATTAGATTATTACTAAGTAAGACTGTCGGTGCGTTGACGTTCAAATGGTCAGAGAACTTAGCGCGAACTTGTCTCATCTATGCGCATTTATTTTGTTTTGCGCGTCTATTTCTTTTGCTTACCTACTGAACTACGTGCATCTTTTGCGTTTTGCGCATCCACTGCGTTTGCGCATCCACTGCATTTGCGCATCCACTTCGTTTGCGCATCCGCTGCATTTTACGCAACCTACTGCTTGCGCGCTGCTGTTACTGATCTAGTACTGAGTTCACATTCTTCTCAGGAAGGGGTCCTTAAATATTTATTGCAGTGGTTTTAGATGCGCGAAAATAGTATAAATGGGGATACCAACTCGAAGACTATTTATTTTGTTCAAGGACGATTTCGTCTGTTTTCATTTCATCCGACAAGTCGCACCTAGTCAGTGTTTAGTACACACGGCTACACATCAAGCTATACATTTCCAGTTTGTGCTGATCTCGCATTGTATTTCCGTGGTCGATGCGAGGTCAATGCGAGGTCAGCTTATACTGGAAATGTATAGCTTGATGTGTAGCCGTGTGTACCTTCGTCTCGTGCCGCGGCGGAACCATTTGAACGCAGCGCATAATATATTGTGTCATAGTAAATACTTCAACTTTGGTGAAATACGGCGCTGTTACTGTAGACGAGCTCTCAAATGATTTTTACAGATTATGGTGTTTGTTGCTTATTATGTTCAGAAGGTTCATTTTACGTTCAGAATAGAATGTTGACGTATCTTGGTAAATATATCTTCGTATAAAAGTTGTAATGGAGTCAATTGAAAATTAATTGAATTTCATCAAACCATCATAACGACTTTTATAACGTGTGTTACAGATAAAATGTAACCAATTTAAACGCCATTATCTGTAGTATTGTTATTATTTGATAATTTATTTTTACACTATCAATATGGGCAGTAGTGCAAAACAGATCTTCTAATAAGTATAATTTATATTTATAATAATATTCATTATATCAATGTATTGCTGTTTCGTTCGGCATGAGTAATTTATTATGGAATGAAGTTCCTTAATACCACTTGCGGTAGGAGTTGAACTAGAAATCGTCACGTAAGGAAAAAGCGTTATGCCTCCTCCACGCGACTTTCTCTCTCTGTCTCTTTCTATTATGTGTGCGTGTGGAACTTCTTTCCTGCCGGGATACTGGGTCCCCCGACCGCAAATGATTTTTATCACAGTATTTGCATGAAGATGAAATAAATGTGTTGTTTCATAAATAACACACTACAGATTGAATCTTGTCGGCACATTTGATTGATTGCTGGGAACTGCCTACATCTGATTACTGCCAATATCGAGTGCGTTGTTTGCTGTTGATGTTGATCTCTTTAATAATCGTATGTTATTGGCATGTAAAGACATTCTTTATTAAAAAAACTAAGCGTCATATTCAACCAAAGTTGATTATTTATATCGACTTAGGCTGGGTGCACACTCTCCTGATAACGTCGTTATAAGTAAGAAATGAGGTGTCGTAGGATGCTTTAAATAAAACTATCATCAGTAGAGTGTGTTCCCAGTTTTGGGGAAGTTATGATAAATGTTTATACGATATTAATTTGGTGTACATAATAATGTCTTGTTTTTGTTGCTAGTAATATTAATTATAATGATTTTATTATGATGAGCGTTTTTTATTTCTTAGTTGTAGTTAGATTTAAGATACCCTTTATTTGTAATAAAACAATTGGTCACTAAGCATAATTATCAACTGTCACTAACGAGACAATATAATTTATATTGATTTAAAGTCAAAGTTAAATAATTTATTTCAATTAGGCACAACAATTAGGTAAAACAATTGGCACTTTTGAGCGTCACAAGCCTTCTAAAGGCTAATTGACAGTTAGCGGATCAGAAACAGAATATAATTATGTGGTGTGAGGGTTGCGGTTTCAATAAGCTCACAAAAGTAAAGGCATAATACGTTTATTGTCATGTACACATCGTAGCCTGCTAACATCTATGTCTTAAATAAATACGTTACGTTAGGTGAGTATTGCGCGGTGGGTGCTTACATACGGTGTATTTACATTATCCTCTATTTTATTTATTATTATTCTGTACATTGCTGATAAAGTTGTCCGTTATGGTCTCATTTGTGGCAATTTTTACTTAAAATACAATAATTTTGGCTAATTTGTAACTCGGTAAAACAAATAGAAATATCTAAATTCCAAGTTCGATTAATGAAAATGTAAGACTTATTTTATTTTCAGCCTCGTTTTTGCCATTAATTCTAATCATTAGCCTATTTATTAACCTTCACTGGAGCTGGTACTAGCACCATTTGCCAGTCCTACCATTTATTCTTACTGGCATGTGAGTATTCTCAGGGTACAGGTCATCAGCCGCCGGGGCCTCACAGGCGGTCAGGCCATTGAGGTGCTTCCTCTGTGGCCGTGGCGTGGCCCGGCCCGCGTCGCGGATCCTCTCCCGCGCCCACTTGTCGGCCGCATGCGTCCTCTTCACTGGTCTCTTGCTACTCTCGGTGTCAGTGTGCTTCGCCTCAGAAGCAGGCCGGCTAGGCGTCTCGGATTCACTGCCGTTTATCAAAGAATGTGCGCTCCTTGCTTTGTGAAGGGACAGTCGCAATGGTTTTCGCGGAGGCGTTGGTCTTGACTTCACGTCGCTGTCTTTTGTGTTTTCATTCTTCTTGTAATGACTCATCCGGGAACAAGTTTCGGAGCCGTAGTCTATCCTCGGCGAGCTGCTGTACATGTCGCCGTTCGGAAAGTCTGACTCTGATTCAAATTCTGAAGATTTTGCACTTCGAGAGTGCAGTTTGGATGTTCTTCTGCTTGATTTGTGAGCGTTCTCTAAGACTTTGCCGTCTATTCTGTGATACATGTAATGTCTTTCAGATTCCAGCTGAATGTCTTCCGAGCTGTCATTCTTCTTCATTTTTCTTAGACGTTGGGACCGCTTCAGTTGCTCAATGATTGAAAGAGTTTTCCTCTCAGCCCAGTTGGTCTTCTTGATACTTTCTTCTATTCTGTCAGCTGCTTTCTTTATCTCGTAATGTCTTGGATCGACGCTGGCGGTGGAGTGCGTGTCCCGCATTTCCAAGTCGCTGTCTGACCGGAAGTAGTCCTCACACTTGGACCGGCTCAGTCTCTCGTTCTTCATTCGTTGTTTCTCTATGTGTCTTTGGTTCCTCTCGATCATGCGTATCGCTGCGTCGGTCTCGGCGCTGTAGTCGATCCCTCCATGAATGCAGTGATGTGAGAGGGAGTGACGCATTCGTTCGGCTTTGTGTTCGAGGCTGTGGGAGCTGTGCGATCTGTGGTTCAGGGGTGGTGATGCTCTGGGGGAGATAGCCGCTCTAGAAGATGCTCCTGAAGCGTTTGACCTGGGTCTTATCATTGGTAGATTGTTCTCCACGCCGTCAAGGCCCGGTAGTTTGGCGACGATGGCAGTAATGTCTGGTCCTTTCTGGAATACCTGCACCTCAGACTTAGGACTGAGCTTCTGATGCGGTTCCGTCGTGATGTTGATGTTGGTGACGTTCTTTTTCGTCTTGTTAACTGTTATGCAGCTGTCGTTGCTGCTCACTGAATGTAGCTGAAAAGAAGAAACAAAAGAAGTGTTTATTAATGTTGCAAGTGTAGAAGTTCCTAAAGCATGTTCTAGGGACTAAAGATTAACAATATGTCTTCTTAAAAATTAACAATTAGTTCTCCATAGTAACCTGCGGATGTCTGCTGAGCAGTTCGGCGACCTGTTCCTCGAGGTAGGAGATGCGATGCGTCAGCCTGGTGTTGTCGGAGCGGAGGCCTTCCTTCGCCTTCTCGGCATCATCTGCTGCAGATCTCAGGGCGCCTAACTCCGCTCGTAATGATGCTGCTTCGTTCTAAAATAATAAATTAAGAATTCGTCAAAATACAGTTTCCGCACAGCCGGCCAGCCGGTATAGAGATATCAATAAATTCTTAGCGCATATTGCAATGGTTAGCAAGCCTGATATCCATCGCACTTTGTATTTTTTCTTCTCTCTTGTATCAGGAGCATACGAAATTTACTGAACGGGACTTTTCGGGTATGTAGCTATTATCATTTGTTCGTGCTCTTGTATAGATCCCGAAATAACGTGCCTGTTAATTTTCCTCACAAATTTTAGGTACTCAGCGTTCATACGCACCTGTGTGAAGCCGTTGGGTGGTTGCGGCGCCTGCGCGGAACCGGTGCTGCGCAGGAGTACGAGACGCGCGGGGTTAGCGGTACTCGTGGCGCGCTGCAGGTCCTCCTGGCTGCGGCACGCTAGCACTGATGTGCCGTTCACTTCTATTAGTCTGAGGAACAATAGGAAACAATGTTTTTTAGAAAAAAGCAATGCAATCAGCAGGTAATATTATTATTTATGTTATGAGGATTCTGGGGCAGCCAGTCAGTAAGTTTTTGTAACAATTTTTGGATTTATAAGAGTGTCCATGGAGTTTGTTGCCTTCACCGTAGGAACCGCTACGCTTTGGAATAGCCAACTAGCTTCATCTTTCCGACTGACCGAGTCTTTGAAAATTCAAAAGTAATTACAGACACTTTTGCAACTCAAAGTATATAATTGGTTTCATTGAAATACTTGCTTTGAGTTTTAGTTTGAGTCACTGTGAGATAATGAATTAGTTTCGAACCTATTCTTGCAACCTCGAATGAGTTAAAGTTTTTTTTTGCGGCACTTATACGTACTTACCTAACCATCTTGCCATCAGAAAGTATTGCGAATTGCTTAAAATTAATGTCCTCACTGCTGCCTGTTGTGAAACACGCATATTCTATTTCCATGAAAATTACTTTCACGGTAACTGTAAACGGCACATTACCTACTCAGTAGCGTGAATTCACCGAATTACACATTTGATTCGTTATAATTGGTTAATTGTATACTTAAGTTGCAAACTATCGCTACCGTGCACAGGCTTACCTGAACATGTGGGCATTTTTTAAATAATTGCTTTCTAACTGCGTATGTTACGGTTCTGGGTGTTGTTCATGCTTTGGAGTTGGTCCATTATTTTGTTGGATGAACATTCCTTCCTATTGGTAGACCACCTTGGGCACATTACCTATCAAGCTTATTAATACGTTCATGCTGAAACTTCTATCTGGGTTTACGGTTCAACTATGAATGTTTTATTCATCCACCATAGAAAAGGGGGGATCCTCCGACCAGACGGGTGTTGGTCTGGCGGGCAACTGCCCAACGACTGATGTTGGATTCTTGTATATATTATTATGTCCATCGCGCGGTAAACTCTAATTGCGCGATGCAGGATTTATGTGACGTCAGGTCTTCGATGCATAGTTCGCATGTGGCGATGAAGATACCACCACAGGATAAAGCCATGCTGTTCTCCGACAATGATTGCGAAGAGCATACCTAGAGAGCTCATAAAGTACCTACCACGCTACGCACAATGTTTGCCAAATAGGGAGTTGAGCACGTCCCTCAATTCGTGCTCCTTGTGACAACTAATGACAACGTTCCTGAATAATTGTTATGCTCTTAGACAACTTATCTATCAATATGAAACTATTAAAGCCTTTAAGCGAAACATCAATAAGATCTATTATAGCATAAACATGACTAATGTTCGATTGACAAATGCGTAAGAGTGGACGGTTGTTAGGATCGATAAATCGTGTAGAATTAATCGTTCGAGTCCTTTTACGTCACGTCAGAGCAATTCACATATATAAATATTTATTATTATTGCCCCAGGGTACATTCTCTGAGGGCTTTCCTACGATTGAAAATGCTGTTAGATGCTGAGAAGTAAAACATGATTGATTATATTGATATCGGGTGTAATAAATAAGAACAATCAATTATACGGGCGTAGGTAGTTAATGCAGTTACCTATTAGCACATGCAGGCCTGCATGGCAAACATGGAATTCTGGCGACCTCTAATTATGAATCTTATTATCATATCAGTATTCAAGCTGCTAACTATAATATCTGATTATATTAGGTCTTTACCTATGAAATTGCCGTTTTGTATGAAAAAATTTAAACGAATTTTTTTCATGTATTTTTTATTTGTATTAATCGAAGTAATCACCTATGCAATCAATGCATCTTTGCCAACGCAGTGGCAGTTTATTGATGCCCTTCTTAAAGAAATCAGCTGGACGGGAGGCAACAAATTCTTCAAAGGTATTTTGTACTGCCTCTCGGGTATTGAATTTTTTTCCCGCCAAGAAGTTATCTAAATTCTGGAAAAAGTAGTAGTCTGTAGGCGCAAGGTCTGTGAGTAGGGCGGATGACGGAGAGCTCCCAACCCCAGTTCTTGCAACTTGGAGACCGTCTGCTGTGCAGTATGAGTTCGCGCGTTGTCGTGCAGGAGCAGCGGAGACGAGCGATTGACCAATACTGGTTGGAGATGTGCCAGCTTCTCCATCATTGTGATCAGTTCTTCACAGTACACATCTGCAGTAATGCTCACCCCGTTTGGTAAGAAGCTGTGATGAATCACACCGGCGCTAGACCACCAAACAGTGACCATCACTTGTCTAGGGGTAATTTTTCGTTTAGAGCATTTTTTAGGTACTGAACCAGGATCCAACCAACTTGCTGAGCGCTTGCGGTTATCAAACAGAATCCATTTTTCATCGCAGGTAACAATGCGGTTCAAAATTCCTTCATTTGTTTGTCTGTTGAGCAGTGCAAGGCACGCCTCGACGCGTACTTCGCGCTGGCGATCATTGAGTTCGTGGGGCACCCATTTGTCAAGCTTTTTTACCTTGCCAATTTGACGCAAATGGACCAATATTGTTTTGACGCTAACGTCGAAAGCTGCTGCTAATTCAGCCGTAGATTGTGTATCATCAGCTTCCACAATCGCCTTTAATTCGTCATTGTCGACCAAAGTCTTCGGACGACCGCGAGGTTCATTTCTCAGGTCGAAATTTCCAGAACGGAAGCGAGCAAACCAATAAAAGGTGGTGCGTTGGTTTGTAGTGTTAGCTCCGTAAACGTCGTTGATGTTGCGTGCCGTTTGTGCCGCGTTGCTGCCACGACGGTACTCATATTCCATAATTACTCGAGTCTTTAACGTATCCATGATGACGAAAAAGATTGAAATGCGATGAAAATGTAACACTAATCATTAAACAAATGACTTCTTTTGAAAAAAGAATTCCATGTTTTTAAAATAAAATTAATTTGAAATTAGAATTATTAGCCAAACAAAAATTATTTTGATTTGAAATGGCCAGTACTGCAGAACGGCAATTTCATAGGTAAAGACCTATTATTTTCAAAATCATGAAGATCAGAACTAGTTATCGACAGCTCGTCAATTACAACACTCTTGTCGACTGATTAGCATAGAAGGAGGAGCAACTACTCGACGTAGTAATGATTAACAGATCCGCGGTTAGATCGATAAGTGATTCATTCAGGTTTCCTCTTCTTTTTTAGTCCCAAAGGAACTATAGTATTGCGCTCATTGGTCAAGATAACCTTGCCTAAAAATAAAGTTGAGAATAGATTACCTGAGACGCGCGCCTCTTTCCGCTTACGGCACGCTTTCGAGCTGATGTAAGTTTATTTATTATCAACTTTATTTAAAGTGTTACAAAGTAGATATTTGTTTGGCAGTGACGAATGCGCTGCGCTGCGCCTTGCCAAATGTGCGCCGGCCCTTAGTGTGCTCCCACACTGCTGTTAAAAATGTTTACAGACATTTTCTAACACTTAATATATCAAATCAGTCAAGTGATATAATGTTTGTAAGAATAAAAAAAAAAATTTACTAATGTTTGTAAACATTTTTTAACAGCAGTATGGGAGCACCTTTAATTATATAATTCCATGTGAGATTAATTCTGTGGCCCTAGTGAAAAGGGATCTAAGTCCAAAAATGCAACTTTACAGGAGACGCAAAAACACTCCGCGCGCTTCAAATTGCGTGTTTGACCTCGTGTGACATTTAAACCGCTACCAATTGAAATACATGTGAAGTTTTTTATAGGTAAACAATTTATGCTCATTTATGCTGCATATTTATTGAGTTATTTTTATTTAATGTTATTAGTTTTTAACATAGTGACTTATACTAACCACAAAATGAATTCCTTGAGGGTATAATATAAGTTATACCCCTTCTCCCATAATGTTAAATGTTAATTCACACAAGTGAAAATGGATACGCATTTGGAATGATTATGTTCATACTAATCTCAACAGAGTTACTTTGATTTTTTCCCTTTATTTGAGTGAAAACGGATTTATGTCTAATAATATCACATTACTCACTAAACCATTTTTAAGAACCAGGTGTTGTTGTATTGATAAACACGAACCAAATAAAAACGTGGGTAATTTATGTTAATTTAGATTAAAAAACACAAAATATATTTGAATAAATCCGTTTAAAAGAATACAAAAGTACTTGAAACCGACTTTTGTAGTTTTTTTTGGTGTCAGTTGGACCCTTTTACACAAGGTAACTTCTTTATTTTTAGAGATAGCTTAGATCCGTTTACACCAAACGATAGAGCATTTTTCTCTGATCACTTCTGTATACTTAACTCATTTTCCACAAAATCGGACTTATATCCCTTTTCACTAGGGCCACAGAATTTAGGTACCTAGGTAGGTAGTACCGCGGATTACTTAGCTTAGAACATTCATCCTGTTAGGGCTTCACTACAAATAGGTACAACTATTAGTAGGTACGGATGTTCCATCTGAATTTACCTACATTTAACCTAAGTCATGGGGTCCCAACTCGAACAAATTATAATTAGTCTTGAAAAAAAATCATAGATGGCAGCATAATGTAACAATTATGAAATTAAAAATCACTAAAAAGCGTTATACGGCAAATTTTGGCTGAGGTAATATTAGTAAAAATCAAAACATCTTTGTTTTGCTGATTTATGTATTTACACTCATAAATCTCGTATTTTCAACAAAAAACTTAAGACTTTTACTTCAATTCGAATCCTTACAATGATAAAGTAGTCATCGCTTAATCATTTTGTTGAGAGCTCTTTGCAATAGATGGCGTTTTACTCAAGTGATGACAGGTCACTTTAAACTTAACGTTTAGTCCTTTCATTAAGGAAAATCAAACAATTTTTTTTTTAAATCTATTACTTTACGTAGAAATATAAGAATTGAACACCTAGGAAGAAAACACGTAAAAAAGGAAGAAAAAAATCTAGGAGTCTTGCCTACTACCTAGGCAAGACTCCTAGATGGCGTTTTAAAACTACAGTCTCTGGCAATTAGTGAGTCGCTGATGCTGACATCTGTTAAAAAAATGGAGGAAGAAAAATAGCCAGCTCAATTGCCAGACTTAGGGTGGTGTCATTTCTTTGTATGGGATTGGGTATCTGTACGTAGTATTATAATATCTGTGCCTAAGTGAAAAAAAAAATCTATGTGATGATATAATGTTTGAAGCATAAAAAAAAAAATTTACTAATGTTTGTAAACATTTTTTAACAGCAGTGTGGGAGCACCTTTAATTATATAATTCCACGTGAGATTAATTTAGGTACCTAGGTAGGTAGTACCGCGGATTACTTAGCTTAGAACATTCATCCTGTTAGGGCTTCACTACAAATAGGTACAACTATTAGTAGGTACGGATGTTCCATCTGAGTTTACCTACATTTAACCAAAGTGAAAAAAAAAAATCTATGTGATGATATAATGTTTGTAAGTATAAAAAAAAAAAATTTACTAATGTTTGTAAACATTTTTTAACAGCAGTGTTCCCAGCACCTTTAATTATATAATTCCACGTGAAATCTCACGTGGAATTATATAATTAAAGGTAAATTTAGGTACCTAGGTAGGTAGTACCGCGGATTACTTAGGTTAGAACATTCATCCTCTTAGGGCTTCACTACAAATAGGTACAACTATTAGTAGGTACGGATGTTCCATCTGAGTTTACCTACATTTAACCAAAGTGAAAAAAAAAATGTATGTGAGCGAAGCCACATGTTGGCTTGTATGTCAATAAATTTCGTGAGCGTAGTGAAGCTTTCGAATATTTTGCACATTCTTCAAAGGGTGAAGCGGCAATGTTAACTGTGAGCATTCTAAACGGACGTGTATTGATGGCCTGACGCCGCGCCGGCGGCGGCGGCGGCGCGGGCGCTGGGTCCTCCTACTTGTGGCAAATGTGCACATGCCTTTAGCGTCATAAGTCACAGGTATTTCTTGCTACTGTATTTCATATTTAATTTTAAGAAACGAACTCAGTCGCAGTTCCATAGTTGTTAAAAAACTAAAGTAAATAAAGTGAGGAACTTAAAAAAAAAAAATTGTTTAATAGTACCGTGTTGGGTATCAAATGAAAGGGCTTAATGAGCACATTTCAAATATATATATATATATATATTATAACCCCAAAAGAATTTAAAAAAAATCAAGTTATAAAAACTAAAACCCAACTACAGACAGACAAATTAAAAATCCGGAGTCACACGTGTTAGGGCATAAATCGAACAGATTACGTGTGACTCCGGATTTTTAATTTATACCTTTTAAGTCGTAGTTGGGTTTTAGTTTTTATTACTTGACTTCACATAGCCTATAACCAGCGGACAATCACAACGCTTCTAACGATACCTCATTTGTCAAATTGTGATAAGTGGTTTGGAAGATAGGAGGGAACAGATGAACATACATACATACATACAACAATACCGGTCAAAATCATAACCCTCCTTTTTTCTTCGCCGTAGTCGGGTAAAAATAACGTAGAGTTACAGATATTATAATACTACGCTACGTAGTAGAGTCCAGTCCGACTTCGGTTTTATGTCTCGTAGCTTAGTAGATCACCATTTAGCCTTACAAAGCCATATTGTCTTAGAAATATGTAAAATTATGAAGTTATTCAAATATTCTATTATTTCAAAACAAAATAAAGAGATAAAGCGAAACCAGAGATCGCCTGTCTGGCCAAGCAACCAGTTATTTGGCGCGGTGTGTGGCCGTCACAACTGCCAAGAAATTCCATGCACTAATGTAAATTACTTCGACAGTGTTTGCCCACAGTCCGAGGCCCATCGTTGCCCATATATGGGCATAGATAGCATCGCGATGGTCGTGATTGCGGGCCGCTGACCCGCGCTGCTGCGTCTGCGCAGATGCGCCCGCGCATTTGCGTAGTTATTGCGCGCTATAAAGTAGTGAGTGCATCGTAAAGGCGTTTTATGCGAGTTTTGGTGTTTCGTGAATGGATGTTATTACTATTTCTCCGAATGGTTGCGTGTAGCGACTGGCGGCTAGAGTTTACATATTTCAGTGTCGTCTTTTTCTAGAGTTGTCAAAGGGGGAGTTGAATGCAATTGTTCGAACGTCTAAGTGGATTTATAAGAAAAAAATATGATGTGGAATTGTGGACCACTCAGGAACACGGCCTAACTCACCCAATAAACTTCCGTCCTCAACAGAATATCTACAATTTTAAACAAGGCCGCGTAGCCTGCAATTTTTACAAAACTGAATAGTAAGATATACTCGGTAAATACATAAAAAATACTGTAACACGTACCTGTCTCCAGCCTTAAGCCCTTGGTTGTCCCCGGGCCAGTCCACCAGCATGCCGGCGCCGCGCGGGACTGCGCCCCACGTGCCCTCGCGCACCTCCGCCGTCACCACCGACGCGCACCCGCCGCACTCCCGCACCGCACTGAGGACAACACATTCTGTTATGATTTTGGACATTTAAAATACGGAAGACGTCATCACGATACGATACAATACGAGAAAATGCTAGATTATTAAGGGAAGTACCGTAGAGAGGTACATTAATTACAAACAAAGATTTTGGTTTGTTTGTAATTCCTATCCATCTTTTTGAGACTGACTGTGCCATACAAGTATCTCCCGGGCCCCCGGCTCATGGTTTTAGTTGGTAGGAGTCCGACATCCCTCCATTCTCCCCAGACGGGTATCCATCCATGAATATTTGTAATAAAGATTGTATACAATTAAATTAATTCTTGTCGGCGTAGGTACCTATACAACTTTTTGAGGCCGACTGTATTATAGGTACACCTCCTGCCTTGTCCTTTGGTGGATTTTATGTGACTTTCTTTACTCATTCGTTCACATGTCAATGCCCGGAAGGGAACCGATGCGTTTCACCGGACAGTCCGGACACCCCGAACATCCATAAGCTGCTGATGCAAAGAGACTTGTGTGTTCCTGAAGTAATTCAAAATATTTACTAAATTAAACGAACTTACCTAAGTGAAGTTCTATTGTAATTATACGAAATGCTTAGTCCTCGATAATTATCCTGATTTACTATGTAGTCTCACTACACTCCCATCGTGTGCACGCGAATATTCAGAGAATAAATCCTGCAAGAAAAAACTTTTACGCTGGCAACTATAACCAGCTAATGTCATTCTATTTAGAGTAATCTGCAATGAGAGAATTAAAATTAACAGACAGTAATTCCCCAACTTCAATCCCAGGGTCAAAAAACAAACTATGGTCTTGTTCAGGGCTTGGGAGGGAACATAGTATCGAGGACTAAGCATTTCGTATAATTACAATAGAACTTCACTTAGGTAAGTTCGTTTAATTTAGTAATTATACTCCATGCTTAGTCCTCGATAATTATCCTGATTTACTATGTAGATGTTTAGAGAGATGAAGTTGGAAATTACAAACATTTGTTTCACACTAAAACATTCAAATAACATAAAATCAACCTTTTATTGCAAGTGGAAAAACTTTACCACATTTTCAATTAATTCTCTTTTAATAATGCTTCTATTCTAATTATCAACAACCAAGTATGTACCTATTTAGTATGCCTACTCTTTTGGCTCAAAACTTAATTTATGAAAAAAAAATCACATCAGTCTCAAGGTCAACATTACCAACAAACTTGGCAAAAATTTTGCAAAACTTATGACCAAACAACCGTTTTAAAAATACTGATTATCTTCTGACACACCTCTAGTCGCTATTGAAGCATGACTTGTGGAATGAGGAGTAAATATTTTGATATCTATGCCACTGTCCAACATTGTTTGTTTAATCCAATAAGTAACTAATTGTTTGGCTAACTAACATAATTATGAGGCATTAATAATTTTTCTGTATTACTTATCTCTGAATTACACCATTTGTGTGTATAATTTATATAATATTGTAATGTAATCACATGACAAATGTCAGGTTCCATATGAAAAGTAGGATAACATAATAATTGTTAGCCGTTTTCCTGTCTTAGATGTTTTTACCAATCAGTGATTTTTATGTTAACACTTGAATTAATAATTTGGATGTTATGAAGTCTCAATTACAGATAAGTTATATTCTTTAAGACTTGAAATAATTCTTACATACTTTTTGGCTACTTTGTCAAGTGATAATTGTTGTAATGGGTACCATCATTCTATAAAATTCAATAACATTGATGGATCCCATACATCCATTTTGACATTGTTATTAATTAGTTTACGGAATTTGCCAAATATAATTTACTAACACTAGTGTGTAAGATGTGTGTGTATTATGATTAATTGTCTAACAAGTTGGATTGTATGATCTGTTAAATAAATGAATTATATTATATTATATATCATTGTAGTTAGTGCAACTTTGTTGTAATTTGAAGATACCTTTAAAGAACCTCTTAATTACAGGATCGGTACCTACATCAGCATTTATGATCAATGACAATGCAGATCTATTAGTGCTGAACGTATATGAACTGCCATTGTTGAATTGTTGTGTAAGAAACTTTAATATTTTAGTGATAGAAATATCGTGAATATTTTTACCATTACAGAAAGTCCACCACTTATGTAGTGTGCTACTGAATACTGCCTGACACTGTTATCTGACAATGAAGATATCATGACCTTAATGGTGGCATGTGGTATCATTTGCTTCTTAAACGGTTCTCTGCCAATATGCAGGCCCCCAGGGAAAAAAGCTGCAGTGCAAAGGATGCAGCATTCTGGAAGGTGACAGCAAAAATTGGTTTGTTGGTTCAAACTATATACTGTAATCTGTGATTTCACCATGAAATTAAAAAATGGGTACCAAGGTTGTGATAGTCTCATAGGAGAAAGTAAGATGCCAAAAACCTGATCAATTTAATAGTTTGTGAAATTAATCCAAATAGTGGAAATGCATAAAATAATGGGTAATAATTCCAAATTACTGTAAATGCATCTATATTTTCTACAAGTGCCAGGCCAGATATCTCTATCACACTTAGTATTAGCTCTAGTAGCAAATATGTAGATCAATGGAAAAGATTTCCAAAAGATCTCACTATGTCCTGAAATGCTGCAGGAGCCAGACACACAATCAATGTTTTTATTTCTAGACTCAAGATCAGCTTCTATGCTGTCTTTAGATTATACATAAAATGCAGATATCCCCATTGTTAGGGCTTCACACCACTGCCATATTATGCCTAGCCAGGCAATTAAGATTATTAAATTGACTACCACACATTATAATCTAAGGTTGTAGTATTGTTTAACATAAAATTTGGTATACATTTAAGTATTCGGTAAAATATTCTATACCAAGAAAAGCATCAAAAAATTTCAAAAAACTTAAATGATTTTTCTTGACTTTCCAAACCCTATTTGCTATCTGACTGTCAAAACAAATATTTCCCATATTTATCATAATTAAATCAAACTCCCTCTCATAGAGAGGAGGCCTGTGTCCCAGCAGTGGGAACATTATAGGCTGATTATGTAAATCAAAGTCACTGTGGTAAACTAACTCTACACATCTTGGATTTTTCCAAATTCTAGTGTAGGTACTTAAGCATAGAAATCCAAAACTCACAACTGGACAACAAGCCGATAGGATAAGGTGTAAAGTAATAGATGAATATCTCTTTATATCTGTCAATGACAATGTCATAATATACTTTGTATCAATCACAAATCCTAAGTACTCAGCAACTTAATTGGGTTTGGGATTAGTTTTAACCTTATTTATGTAACATGCAAGGCACTCCAAAAGCCTATAGTTTTACTAAAATTTTCAAAAAAAATTCTTAATAATGTTCTCCAATACAAGTTAAATCCTCAAGATAAAAACACAGATTTTTATCACCCACTAAAGTATAAATAGATATTACTGGTGTGGGGCAGTACACAAGCCAAAGCACAAACAATTGAATTAATTGTTTTTACAATAAACCCTCAAATGTGTTTTGTCATAAGTGTTCAAATGATATTAAAAAATAGACATCTTATAAATCAATTGTGCCCAAATGATCATTTTATTTTACATAACCTCCTTAGGTATGTCTTTCATTTTAAAACTGTTGTGTATGGATAAATTATATTCAGACATTTTGGATTTACTGGAACCTCCATTTAGTTTGTGTACAATAAATATTTTTGATTAAAAAACTGTCCACTGATAGGTGCACACTGTACACTCAAATCTAACAACTTACCAATTTCTTTTGTTGTATTAAATACATATTCAGACTCTGAAAACGCACAATTTTATAGGTATTATGTTGTGTAGGAATGTCCTTAAATGGAATTCTATATCTCTTCAAACATGACCAGATAACTTTATCTTGTGTGAAAAAGATCACCGCCAGCAAGAGTAAAATATTTAAGGCGACATGCAATTGTCGTTACCTCTATAATTGACATACAGGTTTGTATCAGTACGTCTTGCCTGATGAAATCCTCTGCTGTTGGTACTTCCCAATGGTCCTAGATTGGTACTTGCCCCCCCCCTGCTTGAATCAAACGTGAAGGGGCATTGGAGTTTTCCTTACAATTACTTAACATTGTAGTTGTAGCTGCCTTCTTAATTACCCAGACTTGACATGTTCAATAATGAACTTTTCACCAAACAGGAAACTGTCCCGTTTCGATATATTTGTTGTTTTAATCTTGATTTTTATCTAGTTTAACTGGTATCATCAAAGTAAGTTGCTTAATAATCATGAAAACATCGGTGAGAATTTTAATATTTGTTGTGTTCCAATTGTTTTATATCAAAATATAGATACTGTTTACACTGCGGTAATGCAATTCCAAATTACTGTGGTGGTCTTCCACCCTCTGGTTGTTTTCCTTGATTGGGTGACTCAGCCGTTTAAATCCATGTTCAATTTTGAAGCATCCAGCAATAGTAAATTCAACAGTACTAGTATTACATGCAGTTTACATTATGTAGGTAATTCTTCTTTCTTGATCATTTTTAAATCTTAGTCATTTTAGATGATTTTAAGAAAGTAAAAACATTTAGGTTTTCTTGGAACTGGACGGGTTTCCCAAGGCCATTATCATTGCTTCATACAACCTCATAGAACCATCCTTTAGATCTTGGATATGATCTACAAAGCACACAATAGACTAACTAAGTCTGATGATGCTTAATGTGCAGAACTGATTCTTTATCAATCAATATTGTGATAATAATTTCTCACGAGAGAACAATATTGAATACATATCATAGAACTTCTAGATATACATTTATATTTTGAGCTTTTTGCCTCAACTTGAGGCTGCGAGAGCTAGGCTCCTGCCTTATTGTAATAATAATTTCTCACGAGAAAACAATATTGAGTACATATCATAGAACTTCTAGATATAAGTACATTTATATTTTGAGCTTTTTGCCTCAACTTGAGGCTGCGAGAGCTAGGCTCCTGCCTTATTGTAATAATAATAATTTCTCACGAGAGAAAAACAACATTTTGTGCATAGGCAGTGCATACCATAGAACTTCTAGGTATACATTATATTTTGTGCGTTTTTCCCCAACTTGAGGTTCGAGAACAAGTCTCGACGGGAGTCAACAGGACCTCCTGTTGCACATAGCACTATACTGTCTTGTGTAACAGGAACTTCATGTTACGTTGTACAAGAACGGACGGACCGAGCACTGGCAGTATGACGGATAATTATAATCCTCTGCTGCTTTGCAATCCAAATTAATCGTAATCCCTGAAATTTTTCATTATACCACACAAACATACCTGTGTTTTCTTCTTCGTTTATAAAAATAATTGTCTTTTGCCGATCGGCCTGTATTACTGACTCCAAAAAACGGGACGCCGAAGTCGCTCTTGAGCTCGCCTAAGCGGTTTCTTTCCAATTTTCGCCACATTTTGTTGATTGGTATTATTTGTTGTTGATAATAATCAAAAGTAATAAGTTTATAAAAGAAAATTCAATAATTTTCTTAAAATGATGTGCGCTACACGACGCGAAAATAATGAATGACATTAGCTGGTTATAGTTGCCAGCGTAAAAGTTTTTTCTTGCAGGATTTATTCTCTGAATATTCGCGTGCACACGATGGGAGTGTAGTGAGACTACATAGTAAATCAGGATAATTATCGAGGACTAAGCATGGAGTATAATGGAGTATTTCGGAATTACAAATTCAAGCAAGTAAGATCGAATTTGCTTTCTTCTCGAACATTACGTTACTCGGCTGTTCGTGCATCACTTGGCAATTTCTGTCAAACCAAGATCCGTATGGGAATTTACAATAGGTAACAGTATTCATCGACAAAAGACTTATAATTAAAAGATCGACTTATAAAGAGATAGAAAACTTGCTCGAGTTCACGGTACAACAAGTTTTTGTGTTACATTATTGTTATAGAGATATTCAACGAATATCACAATTGTTGTGCCAATCTATGAATAGTTTTTGCCGCCGTTTTTACGTGTTCGCTGTATGGTTTCTCGCTAAAAGAAGACCTCATTTCTTTTAGGCAAGGAATATACCGGAAGAGCTTTGTTATTTCTCTGAAATTTTCCTGTGTGCCAAAGCATAATATAATATGTAGAAACAATATGTAAACTGGTAAATATTGATACTGTAGACACTGGTTTCTTTAGAGGTTACAGAGGTTAGGTCATCTACGTAGTCACTGCGCGTAGGTACATATTATATCTTATGCATTTTATTTATAGATATAATTCTGAATAGGTACCAGAGTATAAAGAAAAAACTGTTACTGTAATCCTGTAATTCCTGTAACATAACAGTTTTCTCTATAACACTGCTGACCTGACTTGCTGCTCGCTGCTTGACTGCCAAGCCTCTAACCTCTATTTCAAACGGAACGATATCAGCAAGTTTCCCTCTATCAGGAACTTCTTATTCTTAAATCTTATTCCGTTCCCCATAGCTATGGGGAATAAGATTTACGGATAAGACCTATTTCTGGTCTACATACAATAAGATTTTATAAATACTCAGTACGAAATGAACCTCCCATTCTACTTGTTTTTAGTCTCGCGGTACTACACCTAGGTACTAGCGTGGAGGTGAAATATGAAACCCATAAAATTCCCGAACGGACTGGTTGTAAAAAAAACTAACATGTCGAACGCTCACGAGCGTCGAGTTTGACCGAGGGTACAGGCTAGTACACAAGTGCAAATACCAATAGGCACTCATAAAATCTTGGCCAGCCACTCTTTAAGATAATGTTCGGAAAATTATTATCAATGAATGTCATACGTGTTCTACGTAGGCATCATGACCTACCGTAGCCATAGGATGTTGGCAATTAAGAAAATTGATGAAAATTGACCATGCTCCCCCCCCCTCCGCCTTATCTCCATAAACAAGAAAACCTATAAGAAGTCTATGGTCTTAAAATAACATGGCAAATGTCTCAATATTGTGCGAAAAAACTTACATTCCAACTGTGGAATGTATAAGAGAATATGTTTTTCAGCTACAATGTTCAGTTTGTGCTTGGGATAACTGCCGATAACTTCATCCCAACAACCCGTCATTGTGCGTGGTCCGACACGCACTTGGCCAGCTTGCAGTTTTGTTATTTGAATGCTGTGTTTGGTACAGTTGGAGTCGCACTGCACTTACTTGAATTTTTCTTACTTGAATGGATCATTCACGATTTAACAAGTTGTAGGTAGAGTATCGTTTGAGACTCCTTTGTTATGTATTTAGTTTTGGTTTGGGGGTGTCTTCTGTGAAAAGTCGCGTTTTTCACAGTATTTCACATTCGACGCAAAATAACGAAATTACCTTTTCTGCATATACAATCATAATTTAACCGGATCTCTGAATCTCGGAGAGTATATCCCAAGTACACCTCTGCCGACCCTTATGATGACCCTTATGACCTTTATGATACCAACTAAATTGTAAAGAGTCCTAAAAGTCTTGTTACAGCACAGACCTGGCGTTACATAGATATCATAAACATATCTCATCAATATTAAAATATACGAGTCCAGTGGTGTTACGAGTAGTTCCTGATAGCTTTGCCTTACTGTCACACAATGCTATCTCCCACCTGAGATTCGGAACAGATAAAATGAACTTAGTTAAACCTAAATGCAATATTTGAATCTACTTTAGAAAAACCGGTTTAAAAAAAAATTAAATATAGTTCATGTGAATCTCTGATGCTAATAAAGTTTCTCGGCGTTTTTTGAAATCCCAGCTTTGCTGTCGCCATATAACAAATCAAGAACGGCTTTGCATGTGAACAAAAAATTGGATCTAGACTTGTTGTAGTCTGGACTGGACATCCACAAAACTGGTTAAGAAAGGGATGAGTATAAATCACCGAATCCTATGCAAGTTTGACGTTTCGTCCACTCAACCATTTCTCGCAACAGGTTCCTAAACTCGAAACTTCTAGTTTACAGTTTCTAGCCACTTTTCACTTACTCCCAATACATTGTACGGACGGCAATATAAGAGGTGATTGCAATCAATCCGCTCAGAAACGCGCAGCGTAAGATTGCGCGCCATGTAGGGCGCAAATAAATAAAATATCGCCCGTTATCGGCCGGGCACTCCCGAGCAGCACGTGAGCCGCTCGTATGGCAGCCGATTTATTAGAGACTCTGTTTTAGCCTATTATGGAGTTATAGGAATTCTGCGTTAATGGTCGCACATAGAAGTGAATAAGTGATCAGAGAAAATGGAAGCCTTATAGATATTATGGCTTATTTTTTTACGACTACCTACACAAGAGCCTTTTCTCTTGATTGGTGACTCTGATGGCTATTATAACGAACAACCTCACACAGTCGTTGCAATTTCTTATGAACGAAATCCCGCGTCTAAATGGCGCACTTTTCAAAGGAACACATTTACACGTCTAGGTCAATAAACTCTTTCAAAATCTTCTTAAAGTTAAGTAGAGCTGTGGAATATTAAAGTTAACAGGCACTTGTAACAGCGTATTAAATCTTCCTTAAGGATCTTATCTCCGAAGCATTTGACACAAGCTAATATAATGCCACTTCGCGCAATATTTATGGAGTCCATCAAAAGTCGCTTAACGTAGCGCAGGTTATCACACATAAACTATGCTATAGCAAGAGCACACGAGCGAAGGATGCGTCTTTTATTTAGCATAAGGTACTTATTTGAATAGAAAGTAGAAGATTTATATCGTGTGCCCTCCGCTTAGGGATAAGGCGAGTATCTCGTATGAGACATAAAATTGAGGCACTCTTCGTGGAACTTTGTTGTCGAGATTAGAAGGGCGGAAGAAAGTTTGACATTATTTACATTCATGTAGTATAGGGCTACTACTAGTCAAATTCATATGGCATGCATAGTGCGGATCTCATTTTTAGTAAAAATGAGATCCGCATGCAGAGGGACCATGAGGGACCTTGCGATTTACTCCTTACACTACCTCCTATGTTTATTTAGCTCATACCACCATAGATCAACAGTGGACTAAAACAGCGGCGCCAGCGCATGCCTCCCACGGCACACGCGCACCTTCCGACTGACAACGGATGTTGATACGCTTAGCTAATGTGCGTCTGACATGCGTGGTGATGCGCGTCACTAATGTTTGTTAGGGCTACTGTTCATTTACTACCATACCTAGACTATTTAAAACAGACACATCGAGTCTTGCCGCGATCGGTTCGTGGATGGGCGACAATTCATTACATACTGAGACTCCTCCGTGCCTCGTAAAGCACGTTAAACTGTTGGTCCCGGCTGTCATGCGTAGATCTTAGTCAGTTGTTACAAGTAGGCAGAAGCCCGAAAGTCTGACAACCAGTCTTGCCAAAAAGGGTATCGTGATACTGGTACGTGTAACTGGGTAGTGGAGGTCAGATAGGCATTTGCTCCGTGAAAAATACTGGTATTCAGCTGCATCCGGTTAGATTGGAAGCCGACCCCAACATAGTTGGGAAAAGGCTAAGCAGATGATGATTTCTTTAATTTTCTAATTCACCATTTAATAGCACAATAAATATTCTAATGATGCTGCTTTTCGTACGGAGGAAGACGTTCCCTTCTCTTAACTGCTTAACACATTCTTAATTACTTTATTTTCTTTCAATCTGAAAATAAAAGTCGGAGTCAATTCCCACACGCTGAGTGAAATGACTCGTTTAATTCGCGATTTGATGAACCATGTTAATAACTAATAAAAGTAAATGTCTTAATTAAAACTATTACGTTTTATTACCTATTGTTAAATATGACTACGCCCCGTCTTCATTGTTCTAACAGACAGGGCTAGTGAGTACATACAGTCGTAGATATAATGAAAGACATTGTCAGGAAAACGATCCGCCTGGTTGCTGAACCCCGACTTTTCATGAAAAGGGATGATTTCATGAAAACTGTCGTATGACAGCTTAATTCTTCCAATATTTAGGTGTACTTAACACAAAGTATGGCTAGGCTAGAGGTGCATGCTGCATTTTCAATTTCAGGAAAATATGATTGATTTTTAGTCCACATTTTTTTTTAACATTTTTGCGCTTTCCGTAATTCAATCAAATGTAAATTTTGTCAAAAATTCACTATTACTTTTAACGAAGAATAAACAAAAAAAGTCTTACTAAAATAATGTTGAACGACTTTATCGTGCACCAAAATTATTCTAGCGATAAACTAACAATCAGTTCGCGTGGGTGTCCGGCAATCATGACCACATTACGAGCCGTCGTCGTCGCCGCCTGCATTAGTACGCACGCACGACAAGACACTATCTATGTCCCTCAGTTTATCAAATTAGTCGACTGTTTTCATGATAAATATCATGTATATAAAGAAAATTACTGCCATTAGGTGATTATGTGCCCACAACGTAAATACCTGTGAGGTTTGGTTTGTCACCTAGCTTTCAACACGTCTTTTACATACTTACAGAAACTTTGCTTGAAATCGTAGCACGTGCTTTACCGGACATGGTTCTTATTTGCTGTTGATATATTTTCGTCTTCTCTTCGTCAATGGTGCAAGAAACTTTATTGAGCGTTTACAGAAGCTGAGTAACAATAATGGTCTACAAATTGTCACAAGATAGAACAGCTGTCCAATGTTATAACTTTATGACACACGGTTAATAGCCAATATAATAATCATAGGCGAGGCGACAATGCCGGTTTATGTGCCTATAAACAAGCTTACATTATGCACATAATTTATGAGATTGTGCCACAGGATAGTTTTACAACAAGTTTGTTACATGATCGTCATGGAGTGTTCCACTGCAGGAAATCAGAGCAGAACTTTGAACACAAACAATACGCGAGTTGTATTGTATTTGATCCTTTATGATACTACTTCAGGTGCTGGACAGCTCAAGGGTCTGATCACGATAATCATTAGCAAGTTAATTGCTATTATATAGTTCTTACAGG
This sequence comes from Lithophane semibrunnea, assembly GCA_947363905.1. NCBI lineage: Eukaryota > Metazoa > Arthropoda > Insecta > Lepidoptera > Noctuidae > Lithophane > Lithophane semibrunnea. Next base: position 18,046,242 of record OX376195.1, read on the forward strand.
GTTTATCAACGACCCTGGAAGAAGAAGACCTGCCAGGGTTGCGGGAAAGTCCGAAAGGGATACCGGGACCTTGGCAACAGGCAACTGAAGGAACACGGGTGGGTTTTAGTCAGTACAAGTTTGACTTCCACTCCGCCCAGAGCGGGAGAAGTCACTTGATGATTTCCCACCCTCAAAAAAAAGAGGGTTTATCAACGAAGTGGCAGTGTCTGAACCTCTTTACTTAATCTATGGAATCATTGATGATCATTGATCAGAAAAACACAATCTAACCTAATTTAAACATGCTCTATGGCTCTATCTTTCTCTGATTGCTTTGATTGTTTCTATTTGATTCAGATTTTTCCGATGAAGAGCATAATCTCAATGCAGTATTTCTAAGCAATAATGTGCAACTAATGTGCGTCTCGTCCGCAAACCACGTCTGTGAGCACTTTCACTCAAATTCATGTTCACACTCGTAAATCAGTCGAAATTTCGTACACTATTACTAGTCTTCCCACGAGAGAAATCACAAATGATGTAAAACTATATTATCTTAAATAAAGCCTTGTTATGTATGATATATGATGACGTTTATTTCTTTGTTGTATTATGTGCTTTTCATTAAGTCATCGTGCTTGCATGATTTCTTCCAAGATAAGGTACGATCCGAGGCCGTTATTAGGCATTGTGGTATTTACTTTCGTTTAAAAGACTGGGAATTTAATATATTCATGTATTATAATTATGATTACATCTACATGTCGTAAGCCGGGGTTTACATATTTCATTGTGAGCTTTGATAGAAATAGAGAGTTCGTTTGTTTTGGTTTGCTACCGCATCATCTGATATCGAAAATCAATATTTTAATAAATTTTGATGGGATAAGTTTAGTACTTAGACGTTTACTTCCTATTCACGTTTTTTGGTAATTATTTTATCATCAAACAGTACTTATTTTATTTTTAACGCTCAATCGAGAGTAAAGGTATCGTAGCAGGAATCACATACAACTTCCACTTCTGAAAATTTCAGATAAAAATGATAAAAATTATTTCCATGAATCCCACACCCAGTACATATGAGCAGACTTCGCCGTCGTTCGCGGAAATCACAAAGTCATACACCGTGTGACGTTTGACAAAGGTGTGAACCAATTAGCCGCGCAGTTTTTGCACGAGAGGACGTTTGCGGGCTCAAAGTGACTGTGGGTATGTGTGTGTCAGTTCTTGCATTCATCAAACGAACGGGACATGACACGGTTCGGATGATGTGTTTTAAATCCGACAAAATGGTCTCATTATGCCTCTGGGTAAGTGGGTATGTATGATATAGAGCTTATTTAGTAGTGGATGTTGCACGAACTGTCTTCACAGGGCATCGCGTATGTAAAGCTTTAGCACTGTTTTACAATTCTGTGGCTAAGTATGACTTTAAAGGACGTTATGTTATGGACGCTAAGTATAGGCTAGATACAGAAATCGTCTTCGCTACTATCTGACATTTCCAACTTTGTGCTATTTATACTGTCTTGTTCTCTTCTGCTTAACCAAGAGATACCCAAGCTGTGTTTACAGTAATAGTTCCACTCGCTTTCCAGGAAACGTATTAGGGTGCCTAATTTGCCGCTTTTAAACGAAGGTCCTAGCAATTTGCGTAATTTCAAGTATCTCAAATTGTATGTTATTAAATGCAGACCTTTGAGTGTTTGGAAAGGTTTGCGAGCGAAGTCTGAAGAAAATAGCGTGTGGAACTGTGTTTAAAAATCGTCTGGTTTGATGTTCTGTACCGTTTAACTCCACGAATTTAAGTAAAGGATGGAAAGCGATCATAACAGCATTGCTTAACGTATAAAAATAAAGATATATTTATTGCATAACTGTGTACATCAGTTCTTATTATAAACCTAAAAAGGCTTAACAGTCTACCCATGTCAGATATGCAATCTAATAATATGTTACATTTCAAATAAATTTCAAATACATTATACAAATATAGATTAAAAACAGATTACAAATAAATTACAATTACATTTGAGAAAAAATAATGCTAGCATTATTTTTTCTCAAAATACTCATATAATACAATATACGAGTTGTATTTTTAGAATTTAACCATAAACATAGGGGCCATAACTGTTATTGACTCAATGAGGTAATCTAGTAGATACGAGGTATAACATGAATGTCACAAATGAATTGTATTCTGTAATATTAAAAGGGTTTAATTTTCAAAGGTAATTGCGGTTAGTCGCAAAAATACTACTCGCATATACGGCTACGATCCATCTAATCAGTGCTGATCAATTCATACTACAGTCATTCGAGTAAAAGAGCCATTTTACTGCCGTTCTAGACACGATTGAGCAATTAAAGCGTACTGTCGTATTTCCCCGGGTGCGGGGTGACACTACGTGGCAGCAGACTATGTTCCGGTAGCGGACCGCAGACTAGCAGAAAACAAAATAAGCATTGTATGACTTAGGTTCGAATAACTATAAGGCTAATTTAATTATTGAAGATTTCGAATCGTCTCAACCGAAATATGATATCAGGTTCCAATTTCTTGAGGGCATGTCACGAAAAGTGTTTGTCGAGTCGGCTGGACGGAGGCTAAAAGCCGTTCGATTTAGAAGTCAAGGATAGAAGTTTTTCTAAGTAGGCAAGAGGGTAATGAATGTAGGAAATGAGCAAGTAGATCCTTTATGCAGAATACTTTGTTTTTTTTTGAAGAAGTAGTCATTTGTTTTTTTTTGGCAGGTGTGTCTTTTGCCGAGACAGTTGAGATTTTTATATTTTTTCCTTGTATTTAAAAAAAATAAAAGTTCGTGTGTTTAATGCCGAATTTAATTTCCCTACCAATCCCACATGAATGAGTAATAAGTTACTATACGCTGAATTTTATTGCAAGCTCGCATTTGCAATAAAACACAATCTCACTTACTTCTACGATGCGTGTCGCCCAGTACCTATAATAAATTGATTTTTATTTACAAAAACTCGTGGCGACTGTAGAAGGAAGTTCTTGTTTGTAGTTACGTGTGTGCAATATTAAATAGTGTACATAAACGACGCGGTGGTTTATTACTCTTATATGTACAAGTTTCTTGTAGAGATACATAAGTTATTGAATGAAACGACGCTTTCCATCAGGTTTGATGTATCATTTAGGAATTTATTTATTATTTTATTTTATTTAAATAAAGAAAAAGGAATAGAGGAATATATGAGATGCAGCCGATGCAGGGAGTTGATTAATATTTAGATGTTGGATAGTAGTTAGATACAATACTTCCCGGTGGTCTGTAAACTTGGTTTCTTAATTCAATATTACGTGCTTGATCTGCCTGCGGTCTTTAATCTAGGAGGACGTTGGCGGAAAGATCTAGCATCTTAATTTTTCACATAAAAGACTTATGCCCGATTTCACTAATACTCTGTGACATCTAAATGAATGCCTAAATAAAGGAGGTATTCCACTTTTAGCACTGTTCGATTTTCAACTATGGGAGATAATTTCTGTGTGGAATATCCAACAGCGTGCTTTTATTTAAAAGGATCGCTACAGACGTTTTTATTTAAAGAAAAGAATGTGTGCATGTGTGTGTACATAACTCCTCATCTCACATTGACTATCTGACGAGCCATACAATATCCCTATTCGCAACAAATCCCAGAAGCCTCTTCTAACCGTGTAACTCGACTCGAAGCCGTATTTGGGTCAGTGTCTCAGCGAGCAGGACGCAGCGAGCTGACCGCAGCCTCCTCCGACACCGACACGTCACACCGCAACCATCACAGCCGTGGGAAAAGTTACATTACTGTCACGGCTCGCTTGTTCCGAGGATAGCTTGCTTACAGAAGATTAAAAAGGTGGTGGACGTGTAAAAAGTTATGTGTTTGGAGCTAGGACTTAGGGTAGATAATTGCCGACTTTTCATGAATGGTTTTAAGGTATCTGTATAATAAAGACAACGTAAACGGCAGCTCATAAGTAGCGAGACAGCAGAAGATGACGATATTGAAAAGCTTAAATCGATTGTCTCGGTCATAACATTTTTCCTCACGTACACTGCACTGCAATCTTGCTGAATGACTCATCTTTAAAAAATGAATAAGCTGTTCTCCTATTTGTGCTTAACATATTCTTAGCAAAACGAAAAATATTACCATCCGTGATCCGAATGATCCGATACAGTAAATCAATAAACCTACCGAACCTAATAATACTTCCTCCAGGAGATTGAACCTCAGACCTCGACCGCATGTCTTGCCAGTTCGCTACCACACTGTTACGCGTCTGTGGGAAACCAATACCGATAATATTTCACGTATGATTGTACCCTAATGGGGTATTGTTTGTGCGCGCTCGACTGGTCGTGGGAGTCAGTTGTACAGTCGATAAAAGAGATAAGGGTACAGGCACGCAGCTAGTTTAAGTATTAGTGTGTGTACTGAGTACTGAAATCTTGGACATCAGTCTTCCGAGTTTTGGAGGAAGCCGAACCCACCCTAAAAAATACACTGTCATTAAATAGGGGCGAGCCTATGCCACTACCCAGACTCAAATCCAGACTCCGGGTTGCTATTGAGAATTCCAGATGGAAAAACCCAATAACACTTTGCCCAACCCAGGAATCGAACCCAGGACCTCAGGCTCAGGAGTATCGCTTGCGACCACTAGATCAACGAGGCAGTTAATTATACAATAACAATGAATAATTGAGAGCTAACCCAACCTAACTGTTTTGTTGACTGTAAGTACTTGTGATAATTATTAATATTAATACAATAGATTTATTGGTTTTGATTGCGAGCCTTTGCATTAGATGGCCGTCTTTTAACTGTGTGATCTCCTGTTTGAGAGTGATTTTTGAAAATAGTGTTGATTCTACAGTTTACCTTCCGAATCGATCGTCGTTGTTCAGCAGACATAAACACTGAAAACAAAACTTAGTTTTGGTGTTCTGTTCTGTTTCCAGCTTGTAATCTTCGCTTCCATGCATCAGATTTATGTCTATTAAGATCCGTGGCGGATAGCCGGCGTTTTTGATAACTGTTTCATTTAGATAACAAATCTATAAGTAGCTGCGAACCCAGCCCACGAGCCCACCTCTCATCGTCCAGCGAATTCTATCACCTCACAATTCAACAAGTTCGCACGCGTTACAACGCCTCTCTAATGACTACATGCAAATAACTAAATCACAGCGTCCAGAACTTTCCCTATTGACGGCCACATTCGGCGATAGTTCCCACCGATTGCGTTGCGGTACATTGAACGCTGAGTATAGAAAGTATGTTGTTAAGACACGCCCCGACGAACAATGGATGGCGTAATGATCGTAAGTCAGATCTGATGGCTAATTTTCCGTTTAGTGTGGAAACAGGAAGCGCTGGTCTACGCAGGCGCGTTAGATAGTTAATTTGAATAGATCCTATCTGTGTGTGAGTGCTTAGTGCTTGCAATTACTTCACCCTTTTACGGAATAAATTAACTTAATGCGAATTAACATTCTTTGAAATGAAACTCGTTAACATTCGTATTCTATAAAAGTTACTGCAAGTGGCTGATTAACATTTTCAACACAACAACGTTCCTAATTTGTATAAGGCCAAATCCTGTCCAACCCCCTAATAATTCTGGCTAAGAGCATAAAAATAGCTAATTTTCCTTATTGCCTGTGTCCATCCTAAGCTTATAACCTCGGCCTCGGTATGTTACACCGATTTCCGTCCATGTTTGGTTGCGTGCGACACAATTTACACGTGCCTGATCTGCTGAGCGACCCACGGCTGTCGGGGACATACTGAAAGTTTCAATGGACTCGTAAAAACATGATCATCATCACTTTTATATACTAAGTTTCCATCGTTAATGCTAGAAAGTCTATAGGAAAATTGAACTTAAAATATGTACCAATTTTCTGTTTCGTTTCTTTATTGTGTTTTTCATATAACTTACAAAATTCTCTAGACAGTCAGTGATTTTGAAAAGTATCCAACATATCTTAGAACCAATGAATCTTGACTTCAATTGACTAAGTAATTTTCTTAATAATAGTTTTTTTTTAAAGTACCTAAATACATTTCCTTCTCATCATTCGTTTTTTTTAATTTTCTCTGTACCTACACTATCTCGAAAGGAAGTAAAAAACAGGCATGGGTAAAAAGATCGCGTTCCTACTGACAATATAATGTCATCTGGGGCGCGTGCGCACGCTATATAACAATGAGATAACAAATAAAAACGTTCCCGGGCTTTCTTTTTACGAGTGATTAATGGTTTTGAGCTAACATATCTAGCTTTTCAAATCAAATCAATCAAAGCTTTTTACCGGAATTGATTTCGATCAAAAACCACCATCCAGATATTCGTTATCAAACATAAACCTCGTGAACCGGAACGTTATCACTAACGCTAAGTGGACAGTGGGACTGGTGGTCGTGAGTTTTAACCCCACCTGCGTTTTCTATGTAAAAGGCAAATCATTCATAGTCATAGGCAATCGTTGTCATAATCGCCAGGTATTACAAGGACACAGTAATTGAAGTATGTTGACAAAAAACCTTCGAATACATGGTGGATCCTCATATCAAAGGTAGAGGAATATTTTGGGTCGTTGAACCATCGCACAGAACTGGCCAAGATGCAGCAGCATCTTGGCCATTCTTGTGCGATGGTAGGATGGTGGATGGGTAGCACCCATCACCACAGCTCCGGAGGCATAGTTACCTGTACACGGTGGCGCGGTGGCTCCTGCTGGCAGCGGCGTCGGCTTGCTCGATGAGTTGCGCAAGCGCACGCGCCTGCTCGCTCAGCGTCAGCAGCTCCAGCTCCTCGCGACCCAGCTTATACTGCAGCTCGGCTTGCTGGATCCGCGTGTCGATGTTACTGGGACGAAAATGGTGATAAAAAAATGACATCTAAAATTAGCAAGTGTAACGACCATAGAGCACGGAGACGCCTCAGCGGCCACTATCGACGAGAGGGTTCCGTGCTCTGTGGTAACGACAATTGCATACACAAAGCCATAACAGATCCAGCAATTAAGTGATTCTAAACAATTATAATAGGCAAAATGTATACTTTTGACAAAAATTTGCCGTACATAGTGTTTTTCTATGCCATAATGGCTAATTAATGGCATTTGGAAAAGAACGTTACTCGGTTCGCCTCTACAGCCAATCATAATATTTAGAATAACGGGACTACATTTTCAAAGGCACGAGGTAGTCTATTAAATCGAATGTGTCTACTAAATTCTACGAAAAGTTTCCAACTTACTCAGTAACATGCGTCTTCTCAAGCCGCCTCCTCAGCTCCTGTATATTAGCCTTCCTCGTGTCCAGATCATTCCTCACGGTATGGGCTCGCTCCTCCAGGGCTCGTCTCTCGTCTACCGACAAGGCTGCGGCGTGGTCCTCGTGGGAACTAGCGCGGGAGGTGGAGGGGGAGGCCAGGCGGGCTGCGCTTAGGGACGCGCTTAGTTGCTTCTTCAGACTGTCGGAAAAAGGTGCTGGTTATAGAAAAGATGCAGGGGACAAAACCATGACTTGAAAATTCCGTTTCGGGATGAAAAACTTAATAGTCGAATCTTGGAATTTTAGTTTTGTTTTGTGAGATACGAAACCTCACAGCCGCGTTATCTGTTCTATGAATACAATAATACCTTTGTATGAGGGTGTCTTTATCGGTGAGCGCAGTGCGCAGCGCGTCGAGCTCGCGAGTGACGTCACGTGCGCCCGCGCTGCGTCTCCGGGAACCTGCCAGGGACACCTCAATACTCGCCATCTGTGTCAAAAATAGAATTACTTATTTATTATCCAACGTAGATAAACAATAGCTGGTGTAACGGAAAGTAATTTTCAGCTATTTTTTCAGTGTTGGTTTTGCAGGCCATGAAAGATGAACATATGAAGGCTATAACTTATGAAGGCTGACACGCCCTTCCGCTCCACCCAGAGCGGGAGAAGTCATTGGATGATTTCCCACACTCAAAAAAAAAAAAAAAAAGGCCATGAAAGATATTTTTGCGGCATGCGTTAAATTATAAAAAACATGTAAAGGTGGCAAAATAAAACCTGACTATTACAAGACCTCTATCCTCAAACTGTACAACCGAAGTCTTCCTGTTAAGCCATTGCCATAAACTAGCATGTCTCTCAAAAGCCATAACTCGAAGGTACGCCATGCAGCCAAACAAATGTCTCTCGGATGTATATAGCCATTTAGTCATTCACTTTATGTTCCTGCTTCACGTCATTCTGCTTTACTAACTTAATTAGGGGACTTGCTAAGTTATGTTTAAGTTGATAAGTTACGTTTCAGTTGTAAGTCGTACATCTATGCTAATTGAGAGGATTCTTGTTTAAAGGTTTAAGCTTATTTATTTTCGAAATCAGTGCTGGGAAATCAGCAACATATACATCACAAATTCCTTGAATTCTCACAAGAATCTAAGATTTTCATAGCCGTTTGTTAACTTGATTTCCTACTTAGTCGTTACGCGATATAATGGCAACTTGACCGTTCCAGATCGTTTACTTTGATTGTAAATTAAACACACACAGCTATTTGTATGTTAAATATTAACAAACATTCATATAACGTTAGTACGTTACATGTTAGTAATGGTATGTTATACCACGCCATTCAAAATTAAAAGGAAAGATAGAGATCATTTTAATGTTTAGTGGACAGGCAAGGTATAAAGTTGTCGCAACATACTTACTTAATATTTTAGTTATGTTGTAGTTAAATATCTACGACAAGTTTTCTCGTAAAGTTTTCTTATATTAATAAAACTATGAAGTTGCGCGTTCAAGTCGTTTGTTTGCGCGACTTCCTGCGCCGGCGCACGCTTCGTTCCACACGGCGGAGCTTGTTTCAAGTATACAGACAAACAAAGACTATACTTGACGGTTCAATTTAAACTGATAATGGGTATTAGATTAGTTTCAAAGTGGAAGGGGTACAGCGATGGTTTTGGTTCTAAGTACTAAGGCTAAGATTCAACAACAATAGCTAGTTATTTTCAGCACAGTCGTAGTTCGAGTTCGTTAATTAAGGTAACTTAACTTTTTTGTTTATATAAAATAAAGGCGTTTGGGCGTTTCTGCCCTGGAGCCCAATAGCGTTAAGATATATACCAATGGAAAGATCTCATCAAGAAAAATATTTCTTATTATGAATAAAAAATAAAAATAAAATAAAATAGTTTATTTCTTTAACGTTTTTACAATATTATTCAGTGGCTAGAAGCACCCAACCACCACAACATGAAGACTTCTCTTGATCGTTAGTCCGAAAGGAGCTACAGAGCTTTAAACGTGAGTGCTTAAATATTATTGGAATTCTGGTATTTCGTCAATTAAATAAGACGCAGAGACAACCTCTCTCTCTCTGCGTCCAGCGCTCGGTGTGGTAACACGTCGCGTTCTGGTTTGCAATTGGTCAATCGTCATCCTGAAGATGCCTCGTTGAGAGGTGAAACACGTGTCGATATCTTACAGGGTTTTTATGACTCTTTAAGAATAGTCAAGCGGAATAGGTTACTTAATATATCAGCATCTATTGTATTTTATAATGGATTTCCGCAAAGGCACGCCTGAATCAATTAACTGACTAATAATAGGCAAAAGTCATGTTGCCAAACTGACTGACAATTAGCAAAAGTCGTGTTAGTAGCAAAGGTTCTCCTCAAAAAACTCTTTCCATTGGTGTATATCTTATGGCTATTGGGTCAAGAAAATTCCTTAACTTCGGTGCCCCAGTAGTAATACTTATTTAGGTCATTAACTCCAAACTGACTAACAATTGCCAAAAGTCATGTTTGTAGCAAAGATTATCCCTAAAAAGCTCTTTTCAGTGGTATATATCTTATCTTATGGCTAATGGACGCCAAGAATTCCTTAACTTCGGTGCGCAATTTATTACCTATTTAGGCCATTAACTCCGAATTGACTAACAATTGGCAACAATTATGTTAGAAGCAAGGGTTCTCTTCGAAAAGCTCTTTTAATTGGTGTATATCTTATGGCTATTGGGTCAAGAAAATTCCTTAACGTCGGTGCCCCAGTAGTAACACTTATTTAGGTCATTTAATCCAAACTGACTGACAATTAGCAAAAGTCGTGTTAGTAGCAAAGGTTCTCCATGGAAAGCTCTTTCCATTGGTGTATATCTTATGGCTATTGGGCTAAGAAAATTCCTTAACTTCGGTATCAAAGTAGTCACCTATTTAGGTCATTAACTCTGAACTGATTAATAATTGGCAAGGGTCATGTTAGTAGTAAAGGTTCTCCTCAAAAAGCTCTTTCCATTGGTGTACTTCTTATGGCTATTTGGCCAAGAATATTCCTTAACTTCGATGCCCAAGTATTCACACATATTTGGGTCATTTACTCCGAACTAACTAACAAGTAACAAAAGTCGTGTTAGTAGGAAGGTTTCCTCTTTAAAAGCTCTTTCCATTGGTGTATATCTCATGGCTATTGGATTATGAAAATTCCTTAACTTTGGTGTCCTAGTAGTCACATTTATTTAGGTCATTAACTCCAAACTGACTGACAATTAGCAAAAGTCGTGTTAGTAGCAAAGGTTCTCCTCAAAAAACTCTTTCCATTGGTGTATATCTTATGGCTATTGGATCAAAAAAACTCCTTAACTTCGGTGCCCCAGTAGTAATACTTATTTAGTTCATTAACTCCAAACTGACTAACAATTGCCAAAAGTCATGTTAGTAGCAAAGTTTCTCATTGGAAAGCTCTTTCCATTAATGTATATCTTATAGCTATTGGGCTAAGAAAATTCATTAACTTCGGTACCGAAGTTGTCACCTATTTATACCATTAACTCCGAACTGACTAACAATTTTAGCAATAGTCATGTTAGTATCAAAGGTTCCCCTGAAAAAGCTAAAGCCATTGATGTATATCTTATAGCTATTGGGCCAAGAAAATTCCTTAACTTCGATGTGCAAGTATTCACACCCGTTTAGGTCATTAACTTCGAACTGACTAACAATTGGCAAAAGTTATGTTAGTAGGAAAGGTTCCCCTTGAAAAGCTCTTTTCATTGGTATATATCTTATTTTCATTGGGCTTCACGGCAGAACCCCATAGGCAGAAGACCAATTTATGTGATTACTCGTTATTGATTTTAATTTAGGACTAATCGGAGAGGGTGATTTTATGTAGGAATGTTAAAAGGTATAATTACTTATGTAAAAGAAGAATTATTATTATGCGATATACATGTATATTACAGTTATTTATTAAAATTAATGTTTCCATTATAGCTTAGTCCTATTTATCATGCGATTATCCTATGCTGTATTAGTACATTGTGATACGAGTGTGCTCTTTTGGATATTACAGGGCGAACGCGATAAGGTAGCCGAGAGTGTAATAATCAATGCACACGCGATTCATACGACGTTTTTCAACACACTTGCGAGGAAAAAACATCCTTGTTGTAAGAACTTATGCTACAATAACGTACCTAACTATAGAGATGATAGATTTATAAATTTTAAATTTTTTTCTTTGTTGCCAGGTACTGACTATCCGGAGTTTCTTTTAAAAACTTCTATGTCGATTGGTTGCAATACTTTAGATTTTGTATTTTTGATAGAATAAACCACAACGAAAACAATATTAAATATTTATGGAAAATAGCGCGCTGTTTTTCCATAGGTGTAAATAAAGGCACTGGCAAAACCGTTAGACAACCTATACAAAAAAAAATGATTTAATTAAGAAAAAAAAAAATATTATCACTAAACGTACCATGGCGGAGTCAAATCTATTTATTATTATTTACGCTCTTCTCCTCTACGTGAAATCGACATTTTGAATAATGATTACAAAAATGTTAACAAATATTTATTATAATTTATTAGATATTTGGCGGGTGGTTTTGTTTTTTCCGCCAGCGATGCGCGCGTGGGTGTAAATAAAGGCACTGGTAATACCGCTGAACAGCCTATATAAAAATATAATAATGTTAGTAATACATAATACGCAAATGGGGTTAGGGTAGTGAACCATATAGACTGAAATTGCCACAGACGATATAAACCCTTATTTAATAGTACAGATAGAGTTTTAGTCCGCGCGAACGCGGTGGCACACGGGCAGGCCAGCACGATTCGTCTAGGTGGTTCAAGTGGCCTGCGCGCGTGCCATCCGCGGTCTTACCGGAAAAAAGCGCAAGTCTCTGCTCGGGTGTAAATAGAGAATGGTCATTTATTAGTAGGATAGTTCATACTAATTAATGTATAGTAAGTATCCCACTGACGTTTAGTTATCGCATGGGGTCCCAACTCGAACAAATTATAATTAGTCTTGAAAAAAAATCATAGATGGCAGCATAATGTAACAATTATGAAATTAAAAATCACTAAAAAGCGTTATACGGCAAATTTTGGCTGAAATGCTGATTTATGTATTTACACTCATAAATCTCGTATTTTCAACAAAAAACTTAAGCCTTTTACTTCAATTCGAATCCTTACAATGATAAAGTAGTCATCGCTTAATCATTTTGTTGAGAGCTCTCTTAAACTTAACGTTTAGTCCTTTCATTAAGGAAAATCAAACATTTTTTTTTTAAATCTATTACTTTACGTAGAAATATAAGAATTGAACACCTAGGAAGAAAAAACGTAAAAAAGGAAGAAAAAAATCTAGGAGTCTTGCCTAGGTAGTAGGCAAGACTCCTAGATTTTTTTCTTCCTTTTTTACGTTTTTTGGCGTTTTAAAACTACAGTCTCTGGCAATTAGTGAGTCGCTGATGCTGACATCTGTTAAAAAAATGGAGGAAGAAAAATAGCCAGCTCAATTCCCAGACTTAGGGTGGTGTCATTTCTTTGTATGGGATTGGGTATCTGTACGTAGTATTATAATATCTGTGGTTATAATAAAAGAAATCCCATGGGTATGCATGGGATTTCTACTAAACGCCACTGGTTTGCTTATGGTTCTTTTTTTTAAATAAAAACTTGCTTTTGAGCGCTTGTCTTTGGTAAAAAGCTTCACCAAAACCAAATTTCTATTGGATACAAATTCCATGCTGCCCTTACTAATTCCATACTGCCATGTCATTACTCCGACTAGTAAATAGTTATCTGTGGCGCACATTACCGCACTAGTGCGGTAATGTAAAGTAAAAAGCACGCTTCCATAATACACTGCATTATGAACCTAAAAGCGGTTCAATAAGAGCCACTTTACGAGCAAGTGTGTTGAAAAAATACTTACGACATTGTAGATAAACATATGACCATTTTGGTTAGGCTTAGCGGGAAGCATGGCGCCGAACTGTTTGAAATTGAAATACACGGGAAGTATTGTTTGGCTTTGCAAGACGTAAGAACGCAATTACTAATAAATCGTAATTATCAGGCTTCCGAAAATACACTTTAGTGCAAAATAACTTGAAACTATTAAATCGCCGGCTTTGGTTGTGTTTTTGCTTCTCCTTTTTAGAAGTCGGTTAAAAAGGGTAGAGCTTTCTCATCCTTTCTGTTACCCGGCGATTTCGGGCGGAAAAAGCTTTCCAGAGCTTTAATTACATACGTCGCGTTCTATTTAGTACGTCATTTAATTACATACGTCGCGTTCTATTTAGTACGTCATTTAATTACATACGTCGCGTTCTATTTAGTACGTCATTTAACTCTATTATTTCGTGGTGTTGTCACACCGCAACATTGTCTGAATTAGCCCTAGTTAACGTTAGATCCGTCCGGGAGGTTGTAATTACATCTACTTATAATATTATTATAGCGATGAAATGCGCATCTGCGGGTTTATGGCCACGCATGCGCAGAACGATCTCGCACCGATTAATGTTAGGGACTGCGTACATAGGTATAGTAAGCAACGATGTGGTATTAACAAGAGGTGGACACACTGATGTATTCAAAGTTTTTAACTAAGCTTATCCTATTCCAAACATTTATCTCTGTATTATATTAAGTGTAGTTTAAATATTATTATGTGGTTGCGGGGTCGGCTGCCAAAAGCAACGCATACGTTATTGTAACCCAAATATTTCTGGCCTCAAATCAAATAAAAAAAAGGCAAGTATGATACCTAATTAGAAATACGTCGATCATTAAAATCTTGCGTCCACATGACCATTAACCCCGCACAGTGCGCCAACTTCCTTAGATGCCTGTCTATATTTGTCTTTATTTACAGCCAAGCACAAGTTATATTTATAGCAGCTATCACTGGGTTCCCACCCATTGTGTTGGGAGTACCGCAAGTGTATCGCCGCCCTTTTTTCTCACAAATTACCGGCTCATATGATACATAGCCTTCGATAACGACGGAGATTTTACTTGTTGATTGAATATTATGTGGAATGTGGTTTGGACATACTATTGTTTTATGTAGGTTAATGAACTTGGGAAGGGTTGATTGTTATGAGGATGAGAAATTATGGTACCTACACAGTCTAACAGCAGTTTACTATGCAAGATAACTTTGGCAAGTTGGTAGGTATATGATTGACAGAATCGGTTTAAAGTCGGGTTTGTGTGAATGTTTACACCGTGCTAGTCACTTGTCAACGCAAAGCTAGGCAATACTGAAGTAAGTGGATATCTTTGCAATTCTGTTAAAATGCTCACAATTGTTTATTATAATGTAGGAATATTCCGAGCCATACGCTAGCTACATAACTTATACTCAAAGTAAGCACACCACACAAAAAGATTATCATTAAAATGAATTAAAAGGACACTAATCCAATAAATGTCGGGCGCGAAATCGATACTGGAATATAATGAATCGAGCATAATCGATTGCGAACAAAAAGCCGGCGGCTGCGCTTGCGCCGGCCGCGCGTCGCATAACAAATTGTATAATTGAAAACGGTTTAATCTGATGCCACTGTGAACCGGGTACAGAGATTAAAGTTAAGAGAACTGAATGTGGGATTGACAGATATTGATATCAAGATGCGGTTCACATTCCATTCGGACTCGTCGGAAAGGTCTGTCATGTCCCTAATGTAGTAAAGCCAAAATGACTCCAAGCTAAACTAAAAGAACATAAAAAATGAACAATTCATTGAAGATTCAAGAAAGGGGTAAAAAAAAAATTATGCTGATGCCATACCTGGTATAGTTAACAAACAGTATAATATTTCATGAAATGCCACCATTTCACGAAATGGTTGACTAGGTACCATATGATGTGATCAATTCTTAGATCTGGCTACGACATATGCATACATACACTGGAACCCTAAATTAACGCTATATTTCCTGATACCTCTAAAAGGATAATAAGCATAAAATACTGAGGTGAGAGCCAACAGTAACAAGATAGCTTGGAAACACCCTAGTCGCTACCAGTTCATCGTTCACCCTGCATTATTTATAACTTCAAATAATCCCACCATCCCAAAGATTATTTGGATTACCACACAGAATTTACTGTATCACACTGAAATATCGAACATCACACGACGAAAATCTTGTTTATCTCTTTTATTCCTACGTTAAACTGTGTAGAGAAAAAGGGACGAGAGATTTGCTTCTCACAGCCAGATGTGGCGATAAAATGCAAAAACTATTGCTGACAATAAATTGGCGAGTAATTGCATATGCGGCATGGTGATTGTATATGCATGCGAGCCTTAGCTCCCTTAGTTATATGAGATTGCTATGATAAGTAGGCAGATTATATTGCTGAAGGCTTGCTGTTGATTTTTAAGAAGCATGTTTGGAATGGTAATAAAGATGCTGTCTTACGATAAAGTCGCGTTAAACTGTCAATAACATTGTGTTGCATTATGCAGGTACATATTTGTTGGAATGTGTGTTCTAAATATAGATATTATTTATGTATATTATAATAATGGCAATTGTCAGAACTTCGTTTGCTTCATGTTGCAGACATACAATATTATCTAAAGAATAGACCATCCGGTATTCTCCAACGTGTAAAGTTGCAATATTTTGTAGATGACTCACTATCTCATCAGATATTGATCTCCTAAAGGTCAATATCGACACCCAGGTCAAAGATGATATCATTTATAATCGTGGAAATGAAAGGAACAATATTATAGTCCTCTGCTATTTTTAGAACTACTTCACCAATGATCCATAACTTATAAAAGAATTGCCGCCGGCTATCAACTCAACACTCCCGCTTCACTTTCGATCGTAAATGCACCATTATTATGAAGACTCCTGCGCCGCCTGTAGGCTGTAGTATGGTAGTTATGGTACAGGTTCTTTCATAGTGAGAGGTAGGTGTTTGTCTCCCTGGGGCAGGTTTTCTAGTTTCATTTTGTTGATAAAACACGGTGTGTTTATTTAAAGAAGTAGAAATAACTATGAATGTAAATGAAAATAGAAATGCAATATGAAAGTAGGAATAACTTTCCTTGACAATTCAAAAGTGCTTTTAATTGGTTTAATTGAAATAAATGCTTTGAGTTTGAATGTTATATATGTATTTGAACTGTTTACCCATGGAATATCTGAGATGCTGGAATATCTGAAATCATTATTTTACTAATTAAAATAAGTCATACATAACGCCCCTGAGAAATAAAGCACAGATCTATTTTCCGTTAGATTATGTTGCCTTTCCGGATGACAGATTTCCGCAGGACGACGCCTAAGGGTTTTGTTTTTATATTTATTGGTGCAGTTAGTTAGTACTTTTAGTTTAAACTTTTTAGTTAATTTAAGTAGTATAAGTTACCTAATTTAAATGTATATATTTTACCCAATAATGTTGCCTTTTACACCACCAAAGAAAGCGAGAAGAAAGGACTGTTATGGTCAGGCCACTACCGAACTATGAAAATCTAATTAAAGAGTCTTCCTGCTAAAACCAATAAGAAAAGTTCCCCACAATACGTAAGTGCGTGTTAATCATCCCATCTTAATTAGCACGCACTAATCAGTTCCCCACGAGTGGAAGCGGCCCAGTATCGCGACATCGCCGCTATAAATCCCGTGTCGTGTGCTGTCGCGCGTGTCGCCGCACTGTCGCAGGGGACGACAAATTGTCGCGAGCCTACATGTTGTGTCGGTAAATAGTTTACTGGTGTTAGTTTATGTCAGGCAAGTACCTACTGGATTGTAACGATTTGCTTGTTATCAAATAAATATGTAAGTACAACAGGGAGATGGGTTTATTTAGGCACAATGGAAAGGCAAGTAGGTTTACTTAACATTGTTATCTTGGTCAGTCTCTATTTTTTATACCAAATTGAAAGGGGGGTGTGGCCATTGGTAAATTGATAATTTTAAAGTCATTTTGAATTATGAAGTCCTGGCTGAAATTCATATCAATGTCGAATGTGCAAGTACATTAATATCCTTTACATAAATTACCTTTGAATATTATAATATATTTATTACCACGTCAGTAAATTAAGATGTTCATATTTATTTAAGCACTTAATCTTAATTTTCAATGAATCAACGTATCGTTGCTCTCTTACCAGGAAACAAGACGCTGATCATTTGATCAACGTCTTGTTTCCTGGTATTTAAATGGGAGCGAAAGCCTGACAGTCGATAAATAAACGC
Source organism: Lithophane semibrunnea (assembly GCA_947363905.1). Taxonomy (NCBI): domain Eukaryota; kingdom Metazoa; phylum Arthropoda; class Insecta; order Lepidoptera; family Noctuidae; genus Lithophane; species Lithophane semibrunnea. The sequence continues at coordinate 18,063,797 of OX376195.1, forward strand.
AGTAAATATGAATCCGTGCGGTTATCGTCAGCATGTTACGCACGGAACATGTAACGTTATCTAGTTGGGGATTCAATTATTTGTAGAGGAATCAACACATTGGGTAGCAGTAGAACGGATACAAGTTCATAGTATGAATGAAAACTATCAAATTATTTATGATGATAGTGTCGTTGGCTTCCTAATAACATAAAATGTAAAAATACTTAGTGACTTCCATGTATATATAGGCCAATCATTAGGTGACAAAAACCGATCTTGTTTGATTGATCAGAGGGGCAATTCCCTTATTTTTAAGAACGTTCACTCACATTCGCATCTCACTCGCAATCTGTCAAAAAAAACAAAATTTTTGACAAGTTTGACAGATTGAGACTGTGAACGTTTTTTAAGTAAGAGAATTGGCCCTCTGATTATATCTATATAGTCTAAGCGTTGTCTTGCTGTTCCATGTACCTAACTGGAGAAACCTCAAGCACTGTCATACAGATGTCCTAGTTCAGGGGTCGAGACTTCATTGATGTAGCGTATAATGAAGTTTGGAAAAAATTCTATTACTATTAATCTTTATAGGCATTTTCAGTTCTAATTTCTGGATGCGTATGACCTCACGGAAATCCGTACCGTGTGTATTGTATACCAGATTGATCCCTCGATGTATGTATGTTTTCAGATATTTATTGTTTCATAACGTTCTAACGTTAATTGCATCCAAAGTTTACGCCGAGTCATTCCCATTACCAACGTGTTGGGTCCTTTACCTAACACATGCAAAATTAAAGCCTTTCTAAATTCAAGATGCAAAGAACCCTTAGCAATATATTATACATTTTGACATGTTTAATCCAATTTAAATAATATTGATGGTTTCCTATAGCTATTTAATCACTTCGTTGATATCCACGTAGGGAATCCAAAGGTACGAGCGCGTTGATGTCTTTTGCACTACGAACGGAAATTGAATGAAAGTTCGAAATGCATTTTATTTAATCAGTTTTAATAATTATATATACGTAATGTATGAGTTGTATATGTATGTTTAGCTTTCTAAGATATGTGTGAAAGTGCTCGTGGTATTGATTCAGTCCAGTAGGCGCTGTAATGACTATATTTCATAGAGTCATGGACCACAAAGTTTCTCTGTTACTGCTCTGGGTTTTTATGAGCATATTAATTGTGTGTATAATATCTATTTTCTCTCGCTAAATAAGTTTGTTTAATTACTGAAAGATAAATTATTGGCTCTGTTATAAATGTGTAATTGTTATTGCAAATAGAGTAGAGCTATGGGCGGAAATTTTTTGTTTTGCTGAACAATAAATGCGGCTATTTATTTTTCTTATTATTTTAAACCTAATTTGTTACCAGTCTAATGTTTAACTTTCGTTAAAGAACGCCCCTATACAAATATTATTTTTTCTGGTCTTACAGCTTACATAACCAATCATATAAAATTTCGAATTCGCCATATTCCTCTTTCACTTGTAAATTTTTGTTACCGTCTTCAAAATGCTATCGTCAAAGTTGCTCTACATACGAACTTCCGGAATGTGAATGTAGTGAAGAGGTCACTGACCTTGGCCTCCAGGCTCTCGAGGTTGCTGACCCCGCCCCCGCCGCCGCCCGCCTCTAAGGTTTGCTGAAACAAACAGACATTATTTAATTAAGTTGTCAGGTCGAGAGGCCTTGAACTCTCAGAACTGCTGAAGCAGCCTTAGTAAGGCATTACGAATAAAAGTACCTAACGATTTCTATAATAGTATTTGCAACCTTTAAAGTTGTGATCAAAAATATTTAATCTAGAATTTTAGTGTTTAATTTTGGTACTAACTCAGTAAGAAATTTTTCCGACCAAAAAGAAGAAGTAAAGACATTTAAATGTATTACAGTTACTTGAAGATCTGAGCCTTCATTTATCAATAGCACTTAATATGCGGCTGTGGGTCGTACGCCCCGCACAGCTGGCTGATAAGCACCTTTGTATAATGTTTAATGTTTACATATTATGTATAATGTATGATGCCGCCACGCTACTCCACCGATCACGATCGATGCGCGGGCGCACGTGTGCCCTAAAACATTGCAGCATCATGCTGATGAATGCAGAAAACTAACTTTTTATTACTTCTCATGAAGATCCTTCATCCTCTCTGGTGGTTGACAGTTAGCAAGATTAGTGGTGGCTGGGTTTTTATAAATAAAAAAATATTTAGATGCCGTCCTAGAAGCAAGTCAGTAGATCTTGGGTGCTCTAAAAAACACACAGGATATAAAACTATAAATGATAAGTTATCACAGACCATCGGCCACCTACTGGGTCCAAATCATTTAAATTCAATTGTTCATATAAAAAAATAGGACAAAATTTCCATTTTTGGCAATGCTAGAGAGAGGTCCAAATGTCCGCCGCGCTTTTTCGGTCGACCGATGCCACCTAAAGTCATGGGATATCACATATTTTTTCAATGTAGTTTTTCTGCATTTATTTATTGGCATAACTTCAGTTATAACGGTGATAATTTGCATATTGCCCTGTGAGTGCGGGGGCCGGGGTGCGGGGTCCGGGGTGCGGGGCGGGGGCTAACGGGAAGAGGGCGTGATGACGAATTATTAGCCAGAGAGGAAACTCGTAAAGCTCAGTTTATGATGTCGTTGCATCAAGCTGGAACGTGGAACCGGCTTGTTAAGAGATTTTAATGTTGCAGTCAGATGAGACTTAAACTTAAACGGGAAGTTAATTTTAATGTAAAGGTAGATTAAAGTCGAGCTATAAAACAGTGGTATACTTACATAAATATCATGCCATTATAATTTGGTGAAACACACAATACCTACAGGATTTTCTCAAGTTTTTCAAGCATTCAGATAAAGTAGAAAACATGAAACTGCGAGTGGGGACAAAGCTGAAAGGTTATCCTTGTTTTATAAAAGACGAGATTGTCAATAGACGAATCGGACATGCAGAAACTACGATTTATTCCATTCTAACACCAAAAACTAATACCACAGGAGCTATTTTGGCAAAATATAAACTATCCCTATACTAATATTGTTTATACATCTATCGTTTACTACTGACCTTCATAGTACGCTACTTATACCTCCTAAGTATAGTTAACACAATTATGAACAAGGCCCAGTTTCATGGCGAACTGGATCAATGTTAAACTGCCGCTGCGCACGCGCTTCATTATGAAAATTATCAGCCCGGAGTCTGACAGCCGATACAGGGTGGGGCTATAGTGACAGTCGGTAGCGGAGATAATACGTCTGGTTATTTAGACCCAATATTTTTTAAAGAGTTGACGGTCTCGTAAGTTTTTAAGGCTTTGTAACAAATTAATTTCAAAAGTGCCTTTTATGTGCCTATTTGAAATAAATTATTTGACTTCGAATAGAAACAGAAAGTCTTCCAAGGAACTATGGTTTAACAATGCTGTATACTGAAACTTTAGGCAAATGCTTTTACTTTAGCATGATTGCTAAGAAAATTACGGAATAAAGAAATAGCGAAAAATGTTGAAGTTAATCAATGTGTGGGTGTACCTACTAGCCTATACACCTCTGCTTAAGCCTTCGGGCATAAAAGGCGTGATGTTGTGTTGCTAATCAATCTCATTCTCGTGTTTATCGTTGCCAACAGTTAAGTAGGTATATGATTCTCCGGAATACATGACTTCAAATCGCTACTCGCTCACTCCACGTCAGGCCCATCGCCAGCGCACGCGCATGCCATACCGCGGCTTTCTATTTCACATCGCCGTCAGATTTCACGTTATTAGCAGAGTAGCAGCCGCGTCCCATTGTTCAGCCATGACGTGCCTGACTGCCTGCCGTCACGGGAATCCTATTTATTTGCAAACCTTTTATAGCTACAACTGAATGCTAAGATACCGGCTCTTACCCGCTTCATTCTTCACTCGGCGGTTATAATGCCTCTTGTTTCTTTATATTCAGTTGGATGGAGAATTTTTGTCGTTTTCTTTAGATATTGTAGGAGGCGTTATACGATAGGAAGGAAATATCTATTAAAAACAGAAATAAAAATCTTTTAATAATGTCAGAAGCTACGTAGTGTGAAGTGGACGGTCTCTGATGTAACTCGTAAATTGGTAAAAGCTAACCTACACCATTTAATAACAATGTTAATTTAACATCGAGACGTGTTGTGCAAATATTGTTTTTCTGTTTTTTTATTAAACAATGTTGGACTGCATAAAACAGTATAATACGAACGGACAGCAGAATCGATTTCCATAATTTTTTAAAGAAAATAAGACCAGGTATATGACTGTAGTAGTAACTTTTCAATAACTTTCTTATTGTTACCGATTTTTTCTTTTTCTTCCAAATTAAGAAAAAGCCAAAGTCACTAATTGAATTACTTTTCATTGACTTTAATTGTCAGAATCTTTCGTCTTCACAGACTTTCTACCAAATGAATATCATAACTATCGGTTGAATAAGTTTTAAGGTTATTCCGAAATTATGCGCTCTCTCTTTGTTTATTATAGTGCAGATTAATAAGTCACAGTAATTGCGAACATAGTTCACATTTTGTTTGCTTACGTAAATAATTAGAAAGCTTACACTGTGTTGCCAATTAATTGTTCTTACGAGGTGTTTATGTACACTGTACACTTGTAATCGTAATGAAATTAGCACCTCTAATTATTTCTAATTCTTTACTTGATTTGTGTATATTGTTAGATAAGTTTGGAAGCAAAACTAAGAAGTAGTTTGTTTGCTAAACGACATTAAAGTTCTTTGTCAAAATATCGATAAGCATCTAATCTACTTGATATTGAAATCAAATTCAGGACCACAAATCTTGCGTGATGGCTGCGATAAGATCATAAGAGATTTATTGAGTGTTTATTGTAACAGGTTATTTGAGGTGTTTAGCACTAAACGTTTATGAGCTAATGTAAATCACGGAAACCTGAATTCCGGTGCTATATTCGTGTGAGGTGACATTCTTTTGTTTTTAGAGCTCAGAACGGCCAACCGGGGTCTGTCTGTCTATTTATTTTCCTTTATCCTCAGGAGAAGTCATTATCCCAGTTACAAATGCAAACAGTTCCTACATAGGTAGTGGAGCGCGACGCAAACAATTAGTTTCACGTTACACTTGCTATAATAAACACTTGCGATAATCATTCTTACACTAAGTATAGTTACTAGGACACCACCACTTGTGCGGACAACGCTAATGTGGGCAATTTACCTGTTATGTGTTACAACAGGCAAATTAGTACAGGTGTGGTCGGTCCTTGCTTAGAGTAAATTAACCTTTTATAGTGTTGTAAGCCGCAACTATGGGTCTTGTCAACATACGGCTGTTTTAAGATGGACTTGTATTCTTGCATCGTAAGATTTTCGCTAGCACATTAACATTCTTTGCTAGACGTGGTCCTTACAAGACAGCTACATCAACCCCCATGAAGGAACTTGCATGGCAATTTGTCATTCGTCAGCTTCAAGGCATGCATGGTTAGAACTAGAACTAGATTAGGTACATTATGTCAAAAATGTTTGTGAAACATATAGGGATTAATAACAAATTCTTTGCATGTGTATGAACAAAAAAATTCAAACACAAGTCTTTCCCACAGTAGATTCTATACGGCTAGCAAAGTATGACAGATTGACACATTCTCTATTTATTTAATTTTTACCATTTGGTATCCCACGAGGAATGTTAATTGGCCGTCCAGCGGAGTAATGTAGCAGTTTACCTGATATTCTTCGAAACATTTGAAGAATCGCTAACGCTTCCGGATCTTAACGATACTTGGACCATTAAAGAGCGTTTTTAATTCCGTAATGAGATTTTTTCTTACCTAATGAGTTTAGAAATCTGTGCGCGTAGGGGAAATGCCTAACGATGTCTGTTTAGTTTGAAGCTAACGATCAATCAAAGAATAACTTGCTGCTGAGCCCGAGGTGTTTGATGCGATAATTAGCTTAGTCGTGGTGCAGTTGGCGTCTGCAAACATAATATTGAAGGATGCTTTCAGGAATGAATATGTGACTGACTAAATAATAACTAACACATGTTAATACCCTGCAGACCTAATGTAAACTGATCATTCCCATTGACCTTTTGTCAATATCCCCTACCTGTCTACCTACCTATAAGGTTATCTACCTAAGGTGACCAAGAGGTGAGGTGAGGTGGTGGTGGTAAGGAAGGTTATGAATTGAGAGAAAGCATAATTATGCTCATCACGATTAATACCTAATAGGTGATCATTAAAATGTCATGATTACATATCATTCTGGAAGCGTTTAAAGAAAAATATACCCTGAGTCTAGTTAGTCAGTCAGCGAGATGCCCGCCAGCAGTTAATTAGGCGGTTGGTCCGTTTAAGTAGTCTGGTAATAACTGAGGAAGCGGCAATCTAAGGCAAATACATGCAGTGCTTACTGGCTCAATAATGATCCGATGACCACGGCCCCTACTCGTGTGCAATGGGCTATCACGCTCCTGGGGTCAGTTAGTGTACGGTGGTGGTCAGTATGAGACGACGTTTGGTGGGTTCAGTGTATTTGCTTCATGGTTTACAAATCATGATTAGAGAATTTTGATGATATAATATTGATTTTAGCAATACTGATTTTGATGACATTTCTGGTTCCAAATATCATTTCAATGCGATTCCATACTCGTGATAAGAATTTATAAACAGTACTTTGTGGACTTAGGAACTTTCTAGTTCATCCTATTTTAGTTATCGATCAGTTATCAATCCACAGGGTTATCCCTTGCCCTTTGACAATTGGCATTTTATGAAACTTGTCAGAAAGTAAATTACCATAAGCTTTCAAAGTCAAAGTCAAAGATTTCGGAGAACAAAGCGGTGACATCATATTGTATAGCGTATGCTGATGATACCATTACTATTATATGCTTCTGTAGGTACACCCACACCTTGAATGAGGGGTGGTCCATTCATATCACGACGATATCGTTGCCGAGCATATACACAAGTAATCACTATTACTATTAGTACTGACATGATGTATGATCTTGACATGATTACGACAATGCGCCCGCGCCGGTTGGAGTAGCGCTGTGTTGTGGTGGTGTGGGTGCTGCTACATGCATTTAGCATTATGACTAGCACATCTTTTCTAGGGCTGTATATACTTTTATTTTTCTCTATGTACCTTACTGTTTCTCACCAAGACATTTACATTAGCACTTTTAAACATAAATATACATAAGTACCTACATATCCTTCAATAATGAGAATAGTTATGAAAATTAATAGTTTGCAATAGGATAAGACATTATACGAGCAGTAGCAATGTGGTAAGTAAATGACTCGAAATTGTAGCTCTTTGTAAGAAACCATTTTTTTTTTTGTGACACATAGGTATAACGTAGCATTGGAATATAATAATCATTAGCCCGTACTTTCATGATTGTAAGATAAAATAAGCTCATTTATTGGTCAAAAACATAAGTATACACGCACATGTCATGCAAGATCTTACATTAAATTACATGAAAGTCATGTCAGTCGTGTTTTATTAGGTGAATAGGTCAAGCAAACACAGAGAGTAATACTAATGGTATGAACACGGTTTTCCCTCGTGTCTAAGCATCTCTAGTCGGGTGGCAGCCCTATCCGTCTGAGCACGTCTGAGTCAGCATCACCCGCGATCGCTCCATGATTACACGGTGTAAACAAGCTATTAGTGCTGTTAAGCTGTTATAGACGTCCGAAGGTTGATAACTTTAATTACTATTCGCAGTACAGCTTGTGGTACAGCGCCACAAACTCTGTGCTTTATTGCCTATCACCGGTCAAACGGAGGCTTTGTCAAAGAGAATTAGTAGGAAGTTCAAAGGAATACAGAAATTGAAAGAGGAGTTTTTATTGTTAAAAGTTGTAAAACCCAGAAAAGGAATGTAAAATATATGTACAGGTATTTATTTCCTATTTGATTTTACACTTGGCAAGCATCCTGTAGTATATTCAGTGTAGTGAATAGCACCTAGAATAGTCTTTTTCGATAAGTTTCGCAAGCCAACACGATATCAGTCCCAAAATGTACTGTTATCGTTTGATTCCGACGAGATCCTCACAGACTGGTTCTAAGCAGTGCTCCCAGACTTGCTAAGTACAACAAAAACTGTTTAAATATGTGTGTTCGTATTTTTAATAAACTACCCAGTAATCTGAAAATGTTGAATTCGAGATATGCTTTTAAAACTCAATTGTATAAATGGTTAACTAGTAGTAACTTTTATAGTATACAACAATTCCTACACAAATAGTGTTGTTAAACTTATAATATTGTGTGAAATAGGAAATTGTAATTACATATATTTGCATGCTGTGTGTAATCTTGGCAAAACATGCCTGCTCTATTTTATATTGTAAGACCTTTTTATACCATGTTTTACGCAAATAAATATATAAATAAATATAAATAAATTCTTCCATTATTGACAACCAAACCAACCATAGCTGGCCTACTTCTATTCGAGCTATGCTTCCTTGCTCTATGCCATTTGGCGATTGCATCCACTGCTCGAAGGATTAATTACAAACAAAGTATTGCAACGGATACTATTAATATTACAGCAATAAGCCGAGCACATTGCTCCATTGCCGTGTGAGAATTGCCCAGGGGTTTCCATTGCGTTTCTGAAGTGCTAATCAGAACTGATTTATTTATTTCAGTTGTTAGTAACGTAGCATTTGCCTGAGGGATGTGGCGCCTCATTACTCCAGTTGTAATGAGAGCAGCTAGTATATGAGTATTTATTATGCATTTTGGGATCTAGAGTCGGATTCCCAAGAATTAATATTAAGGGGAAACCTTCAAAACTATCTTGCCTTCTCGGGAGGTATTAGGAGTGAGATTTTTACTCACTATGTTCCTCAGGTGGCGTCCCAGAGATTATTGGTGAGACCCACTGGTGAATCCTGCTGTGGATACCAGCCATAGGCCAGTCTCCGAAAAGGACTTGTATCGAGGGTGTCGTAGAACCTGAGTTTTTGTTGTTAGCGCAATGAGCATGTCCTTGTCCATCAATCATTCCACCTCAATATTTTCCTCAATTTTTATCTCTCGATAAACTCTAATACAGTCCGTATTGTAACCAATCGTAGGAGTATATTACAACACATTACAAAAATACATCAATTATCAACTAAAAGTAAGAGTAATGAAAGTGTAAACAATGATGCGCGTACGCAAGTCACCGCGTCATCACATCACGTACATGGGCACATGTTACGATTGTCGGCGACTTGTCATTGTTGTCATTCATACTGGTGTTACTATTGTGTTGTGGTGGTGTTGTGTGCTCGCTGTTGTTATGTTGGCAATCGTGTTTGTTTACCGTTGTCATTTTCATTACATCAACCTGCAATGATACCTGTTCATAATTTATTGATAAACGAATCGACACAATCGGGAACAGAAGAATTAAACCCAAATATGTTATACGATTACGAAATAAAACAAAGTTGTAATGGTATAAGCGAAATTGGGCAATAACTGAGGTGTTATTATTACACAAACAAAACCAAAATAAGGTCTCCGAAAAACGTAAGGAAGTTCTGCCTAAAAAGATAACAGTAAAATGTAAAAGTAGCCCAATGTGAAAAATCAGAGATTAGAGAGAGGTTCTGCTCTAGGGACATATATTGAAGTATGACAGCATATCAATAGCACCTACAATACCAGCCGAACAATTACCACATCACTTGAATACTCAATGTAATACATTCCTATTACAAAACGCTTTGTCTCAAGTCCCTTACGAGTCGATTACGCGGCCAGTCGCACACGCATAGGGTTACCATTAGGTAGGCTAGGTTTGGTCTTAAGAGATTCGGTGCCATAGTAAAAAAATATTAGGAGGACTTCCCCGACCAGGGAAACACATTTTTTGGCGCCGCGGCGCTTTGTGTTTTGGGCCCTGAATGATCGATCTCCTTTGAAAAGTCCTGACAAAAAACCCGACATTTACAAAAAAGATCGCACAGGTGTGAGTACTATGTACTATTGAGCTACCATTTACCGGGTAATCTGTCTTTCATTGACTTGAATGTGCCCTGGCGGCTGGGAATGTCATGCTCACTTAAATGTCTCGCTGATGGTGGCGCGTGTGTTGGATCATTTAGCTCCCTTCAAAATGGTTGAGCTGAATGGTGCTGATCCATGCGTCATGTTCGTGAACGGGCGCCGTCAGTTGTGACTGGTCATCTCTTAGCTGCCATGGCTTATTTTAATTTTTGAATTGTTTGTATGTCATAATTGCGGACGCTTTTAACGCGCTTTTTACATTGTTCTCACATAATTTCAACATGAATGATGTAACCCATATATTGTAACAATATTTTGATTTAAAAGAGTGTCCGTGGAGTTTCTTGCCCGTTCTTCTCCATAGGTACCTACTACGCTTTTGAATGGGCAACTAGCTTCATATTTCTGACTGACCGACTCCTTGACAATTCAAAAGTGCCTGTAAATGGTTTAATTGAAATAAATGTTTTGAGTTTGAGTTTGAGTTTGATCCCCTTTCGAAACAAATGTCCTATGTCCTAACAAATGCTAAGGCCGGACAAACTCCGGATGGGGGGCTAAAAAGGCCGTACATATCCGGATAAATCCGGACAGATGGCAACCCTACACACGCCGCCAATAGCTTGGCGTTTAGTAACCGCTCGTAATACCCAGAGGAGTTTATTGTGCCACTTTCATTTGATGGACAGAACTGGCGGATAATAGTAGTGTATATTGATAGAGGTGACGCACGATCTTGATTATATTGACAGGTATTATTTGAAGTAGATTTACTTTACTTTCTGTTGCGACTCATGTTGCTTTGTTGAATACACGGTGTCATAAAAGTAAAGAAGGCTTCCAAGGATCGTTAGCTATAGCAGTGCATTGCTCGACAAAAGCTTCTCCAATTGAACGCTAGGTATTTAGCTCTATTTTCGGCCACTCTCATCCAGCTGTTATAAGAAATCGATTACAAACTAACAGTCAGCTTTAAGACCCGTCTAATAAATTAGAAAAATCCAAATTCCATACCACCTTAGATTTTCTTAATTTACAAGTCGTAGTTGAGAATCTTTTTACGAATTCCAGTCTTCAGCTATTCCTGTTTTTCGAACTGTTTATCTATATCACAATACCCTCATTTATAAAATCAAAGCGCACTGAAGGCACAAAGCCCCGCGGTCCGTGCAGGTCCGGCCGTCAATTACGTTGATGCGATCGAGGTGCGCGCGCGCCTGGGGCGTGCACCGTGCGCCTACGCACCACGACTACAATAGAACACTACGTGGATATGTATAGAAGGTTTATTCTTTAGAGTACAAAGCTCAGCTATCTTTACAAGAAGAATTACATGTATACATATATCTTCTAGTTAGAAGATATATTCTCATCTCTGTCAATACCATCTTCAAAGTATCTTAAAATTAGGAATAATGGCCTATTTGGTACTCTGCAGCCCTTTACGGGTTACCCTGCCGGCACTGTGTAGCTATTCTTAATAGGCTATAGTGCTATAAGATAGAATATACGTATAAGCAGCTGAAGTAAATCTAATGCCGGGTACAGATTGGTGAAACGTAACATGAAATGAGCCATCCAAATCAACATGAAATAGTCTAATTTATTTCAACGTGTGTTATGTGTTACCCGGCATTATTTAGAAGGGGCTCTATCTTATATACAATCTGTGAGTTCCGTTTTGTGTTTTTATTACTTTGGGTTTTCTGTTTCTCCACTTGTATGTGTCACAGTGTTCATTAGACTAACGGAACTGATCCTAGGTTGAAGCACAAATTATAGGGAACATGAAGCGCAATGCCTTATTACCGCCGAGGTTTGGTTGGCAGGAATAAGGCAATTGGATAATTAAAAGCAATTATTGGTCCTAATATTCCAATTAGTGCTTATCATGTCGAGAGGTTGAAGGTTCACTGTTCTTAACGACAAAGAAGTCCTACTATACCAGACATAATTTTAATATTAAAGTTAGACGGAGGACACTAAACTAATTTAAAATACCTATACTCGTACTAAGTAAGTACCTATAAGGAAGCTATTTTCTTCGCAACTATTTTCATATTTCAGTGTATGGAATCTTTTGGCACTTATGAATTCACTAACTGTTGTATGCGGCTTCGCCCTCGTGGAGGTTAGAAATAATCCGTTCAGCTGTTTTAGCGTGACAGCGTAACAAACAAACAAACTCACTTTCGCATCCTAATAGTAATATTAATATTAGTTAGGATCTTCTCTTCTATTTCGTTGTTTTATTTGAACACACTCAGCTATTTCTGTGCACCACAATCCCATATCTGACACATGTAGGTACGTTAAATTATGTAAGAAGAAACGGTCCTCACCAGCGAGGCCGACCGCTGCTGCTTGTTGAGGTCATGCTGGCTGCGCGAGCGCTCCTCCCCCGCGTCGGAGAACTGCCCGGACTTGCGGCTGCCGACAAACGTACACATTAGTTACATGACAGTGGTTAATGTTCTCATACACATAAGGAAGTTATGGCCTTCAAAAGTGTGACTGGCAGCAACAAAGGTACTGAAAAAAAAAAAAAAAAACATCTTCAAGTCGTTGTAACTTCACTTGATTTGCTAAAAAGAAAAACATCTTCAAGCCGATATCTTTAATTTAAACCAATGCAATTTTCTTGTTTTTGTAGTTAAAATGTTGTCACAGTAAAGGTCGTATCGTCGGTTGAATAGGTATAACTTTCAGTTAAAAACTCATCATCATTTTCCTGCCCATAACCCAATTCATTTGGTGTCGGCGCAACAATGTCTTTGTCTTCCATACCTACTTCTCTATTAGTCGTCAAATCAATAGTCTGCACCCCCTTTCTGGCCACATCATCTTTCACACAGTCCATCCACGTTTCTTTGATCTTTCCCTACTCATAAAGCCATCTACATTCACGCTCAGAACTCCTCTAGACTTTCAGTAAACAACTCATGGTAAGCTTTTGCTATTGCTGTTTGATTGTAAAGGTTGTGTTCTGCAAATTTTGCTGCCGACTGTATATAATACTACACAGATGAATTTTGTTTGTATAATTTCGCATGAACGGATATTATTGAAGGTCGAATCGTTTTTAATAACAGTTTTGTTTCGGATTCAAATCAAGATTTCTTTGTTCTTCTGTAATTATTTTTCTTCCTTGTGTCTTAATTTGGTTCTTGAGGTTTGTTTACACAGTATTATCAGATTTCATAGTATTATCGCTGTTTGCATTAGATCCAGCCGGTCAATTCTGTAGACTTCTCACCATGAAAACAACTAAGCAACAAGAGAGACAAAGCTTTAGGTGAAGTGAACTTGAAGTGAGCTGTCATACCGCCTGAAGGTCAATTAATTCTCGTAGGTACTTAAAAACGTTCACATTCAATGTGTCAAACTTGTCAAAAATGTTGGTAAATTGATTGTATTTTTGGGTTATTCCACAAATCCCCATTGATGTGGCAGATTGCGAATGAGAAGCGAAAGCGAACGTTCTAAAAAATTACGGGTTGGTGCTGACCACTGCAGGCTAACTTCACCTAAATTATCACGATAAGATTTTTACACAACAGATCAGAAATCAGAAATCATTTATTTTGCAATGAATGTGGGTACAAAATAAGATGTAAACATTGTAAAAGCAGTTCCATCACACTCTACCTTACGGCATGCAAAAGTAATAAAAATAAAACAAATATAGGTAAATCTACTCAATTAAAAAAAAAACAAAAGTACAGTTAAGCGGATCTACAGCCTTCTTACTTACATCCAGAAAGTCTTGTATAGAATAGTAACATTTATCTATAAGTAAGGAAGTAAGCTTCTTTTTAAATATACGGAATGATTCTTCTTTGTAGGCATTAGGTATTTTATTATAAATGACGGGCCCCATAGATAGTAAGCTTTTTCTTAATAATGCTGTTTTGTGCCTACCTGTAAACATTAGATTTTTATATTGCGATCTAACAGATCCCGTACGTGTTCTTATGTCGTCCATTAGGGTAAAGAGGTGTATGTTTGATCTAACAAATATTGCAACTTCTAGTATATACAAAGACGGGAAGGTGAGTAATTTTAGAGACTTGAAAACAGGTGCACAACTGTCGGTATTTTTAAGACTAGTCATTGATCTCATGCAACGTTTTTGGGCTTTGAATATCCTCTCCCTCTCAGTACAGTTACCCCAGAATATGACTCCGAATCTCAAAACTGACGCAACTAGACCATGATAAGCTTCCAGCACGGTGCGAATGCTTACTTTTTTTTGCCAGTTTATAAAGTATGTACGCTGACTTGCTTAACTTCTTACATACATCTTCTGAATGCGGTTTCCAGGTCAGTTTGTTATCAATTAGAATACCAAGGAATTTTGTAACCTTAGTGGAGTCTACTTTTTGTCCATTAAATTCAATATCATGATTTTCAGCTCCTAGACGCTGATGAAAATGCATAACTTTTGTTTTTTGCATATTTATAATTAAATTATTTTTATTTAGTCAATTTATTATGCTTTTTAATGTATTAATAATATCCGTTTTGTGATGCAAATAGTACCATGGGTTGTTGAATTTGGCGCGGCAAGTCATTAATATATAAAAGAAACAATAAAGGTCCAAGTACACTACCTTGCGGTACGCCATATTTGACTTCTCTGTAGCCGGATAGATATTTATGTTCTTTTTTAGTTTTCACACATATCCTTGATATTTCTGTATATTGCTTTCTATTAATGAGGTATGACTTTATTAGATTTAAGACATTTCCTCTATTGCCGTACGTGTAGAGTTTATTTATAAGAGCGTCATGGTTTACATAATCGAACGCTTTCGTCATATCAGTATATATGGCGCATACAGGCATTTTATGGTCCACACTTGGCATTACGTTATTTAGTAGGTCGTATATTGCCATGTTAATATTTTTGTTCTTTCTGAACCCCTTTTGCTCGTCACATAAGATTTTATTTTTTGTTAAGAACTTATAAACTACCTCGTATATAATTTTTTCAAAAACTTTGGAAAACACTGATCGGATCATATATTATTATTTTATCTCAATTAATCGTCACCAACAAGCGTGTCTAATACCAAGGGATACTATGTAGGTAAATTATTATAATTGAGTAATATTATTTAGGTGACATAGTATGCGAACTAGAAGTATATAAAGTACATTTTGCTCACAATCCGGTTGTAAACCTTGAAACTGTAACTCAGTAACATTGATATGATGAATGGCATCAGAGACAAAGGTGGTGTCCAATATCACAAAGAGTTTCGTATAATGTGTCATTGAATTATTAAAAAATGTTGCGTAATTAGTAAATTATAATTTTGATTTTGATTTTATGTTTAATTAGTTGTTTGTTTATTTTATGTTTAATTTTGTATCCGGTTTCATTGTTAAATTTTTGTACGAATAACGACTACGAATACTATGGGAACGGGAACTTAAGTCAAACAAATAATAAAAAAATTGTTATCCTAACAATACAATCATGTAGTTCATAATATTATGTGACATTGTTTTATACATTTACTTTAGTTTGATACTTTTGTTTCCAGATATGTATTATATTATTATGTAAAATAACGATTCTGAGTATTCTCAGAATCCTGTGTTTTATGTCAACTCTGGGAATTAGCCGTATGAGAAAATTACATTGCCGAGCTCGTCTAGGCATTGTATAAAATATTTTTTATACGATCTATCGTTTATCATTATACATATAATCTGCCTAGTCAATGTATGCAATACCTCGGTATTTTATAGAATGCCACGAGAAGATTAGGTACCTAAAGTATAAAATGAAGAACAAGTATAACAACTTTTGTTAACTGTAATTCAGCTTTACTAAAAAGTACAGTTTTTATGTAAACATTGTTTATGAAAATAATCAAACATCTATGAACGCAATCTCTGAATCTTATATAATTTATACATACAGGGTGAAATTGAATTCATGGGCATCCTCTTAAGGGGTCATTGTACTAATTATTATGAACAACATGCACGATGGGACCAAAGCCGAAAAAAAAATCTGCTGCTCCCGCTGATTTTTTTTTCGCGATTTCAGGTTTGGTCCCATAGTGAAAGTCAATGTCCTCGTGAAAATCAATGTTGTATGTTTTAATATAAATCAATCGTACTAAATAAAATCAGTATTTCATAATTTATTGCGAATTAAATGAATTAGTATCACTAAACAGATCAATCGCTTTTAATAACAACAAGGAAATTAAAAAAAATTGAACAATCGTATAGATTTCATTTAATAATCAATAAATTAATCACACTTCGAACTCAAACATTTCCAAAGGAATCAAATGTTGTAATTATAACAATAACATTAATTTAACATTACACATATCCCGACTAAGTTGCCGATTAACTTTACAAACACACATATTTGATTCGAATTGCTTGATTTATAGATATCGGTAACGTTATGTTTAATTATTGAAATTATACTTGATTGATTGAAAACTTTACGGTTGTTGCAAGATAAAATAATAGACCCTTAATTTAATGTTCAATTTGCAGACACCTACTACTAATGATTCGATACAATAATTTTAATAGTCATTAGGTAGGGCAACAAAATAAGGATGAGCTGCGTTTCCCGATTTGGTTTGGCTCTCTGGACAACTTAACTAATCTTCTTATACATCTTGAAGATGATGACATTTGAAGTTTCTTAACAGCCTATACATTTTAAAATTCTCTGAAACTCACAATTACCGGAGGAAAACACATCAAGGTTAATAACAACTTTTTCTTGAGCTTCTCAAACCAGATGAGATTATTATCTTATTAATCAAACGCTGCCGGTATTTGGAGTACATGGCCACAGTCTAACACATACATGAGTTGTAGCAGTTTACGACCCTTTTGCAAGACCAACAATCACTAAACGTATTTATTTAGACCATCATTCTGTCTCTGTCTTCTTCAAACGATTGTCAGAAACACAACAATGTTTTAAATTCGTTTAATGATAAATGTGGTTGTGGTGCAAGTGGACCTAACAAATGATCCTCAATATTAGCGTGTTGGTTAGTGAGCTTGCGCTGCGCCTACGCAGACCCGAGATGCGTCGTCGGGTCGTGGACGATGCCCGTTCGGGTATGGTAATTGAATAGCTCGATACTCTGCATTCCATGACGGTCCGCCACCCATATCAGAGGTATGCTGAATTTTGTCGCTTTAAAGTGCGCTTTCATCACCAGACAAGGCGATATTCAAATAAACCTTTGTCATTGGAGAGGATTTTATTTTAAGACAAAATAAGTCTGTCTGTCTTTGTATTATAATGAAAAACACTAGATGTACATAGCTAGGGATACTTTACTACCATTTCATGTAGAACCCAGTTTTTACCAAAGTATTTCATCAAAGCTGGTTTTCGAGGCCACAGTTTTATCTTATCGACTAAGGCACAAATTATTATGCCTCTTGCCCAGTAGCATACATGATACAACTATAAGTACCGACTCTCTGTCGTCAACGATGACTGGGATTATGTGAAGATACAACAGAAACAATCTGGTAAATATACCAATACCATGCGATTCGATTGGCCATCACCTTTGGCTTCATTGACGGCGCATCTTCGAGAAAAGCCAAGACTATTGATTAGGAGCATACATATCCCAACAATAGGTTACCTGCATGCGAGCTTGCGGTGCGCGCGCCGAGTGCCGCTGATCATAGACAGCGTGCTCATTACCGCGGACATGGCGCCCGGCTGATTAGGTCATGTGATCTGAGGACAACAAGAAAATTCGATAAGTCTTCCATTATATGTAGAACCCACTCTGTCGGGAACAGCAAAGTAGAAATTTATCAACATTCAGTCTAAAGACGTCCACTACAGGACATGTAGAAATCAACGCTGTATGCCTTTTGCACGAATGTAAGATTAAGAAAAAGTCGACACGACTTGGACCTCTTTTTAACATTCTGAGAATAGGAAAAACCAGAAAGAACCACACCCATATGAACTACCAGGAACACCTTATCTATCTAAATTCACATAATCTATCCTCTGCTATATTATAAGATGTATGTATGTATGTATGGAAGGTGTATGCCCATAAGCAAATGCAAATATATCGGACAAGTAGAACGCCTGTCGGCCACAACTCATGCTGACAAATTGTGAACTGATGTCGCGCTTAACGAGACGCCGCCGCCGCACCGCAAAAACTGCGCGTGCGTTTGCACTTGAATGGAGATGAGGCGAGGATAAGGTGCTATACAAAGTGTAGTAACGCCTTACAGATTTCATCTATTTTTGTAAGCCAATAGTTTCTTGTAATTAGATTTATTCTAATTCTGAACAGCCTAGAACTGACTTTGGCATTTAAAAACTTCTAGGTAGAGGCTGTTTATGAATCTTAGCGATCTTGGGGTTTTTTTATTTATAAACGTTGCTTAAAGTTAAGTAATGATTAGCGACTGTTTTTTTAACCATAAATTTTTGATGTTTGAACGTCACTTAGCTTTCAGCAACGTTTATAAATAAACCCCATAATATTTAGTTTAAGACCAACGTAGACTTTTGAAAAACTAAAGAAGTATGGCTACACGAAATGTTGAAGCGACGAATTTTGGTCAAGGCAAGTCGGCTGACATAAACGTGACTTTGATTTTGGAGAATTTGCCAGTTTTTTTGTTGCCTTTTTTTCAATCTCATACCAAAAATAATGACGTGTCTGTCCTCCACATTCTACTCTCCAGCTCTTCACAAAAAGCCGCGTGTCGGGCACAGCGTGGCAACCTCAACGGCCGAGGCGCATGCGCATCGTGCGACGTTTTTGTTGCTCCTGCCAGCGCGTGTAATGAAGCCGTTTATATTTATCCGCTCCCAATGTATTTTATTCTAAGTGCACGCTTTTTGTGTATTGTATATAATTATATTATAATGATCTAGATAGAGATAGATTTATTTATTATTAGGCCTAAGGACGGATGTGCTTGGGTCTATTGTGGCCAATTGTGGGTTTGTCTACCTAGTCACCAACCAACAAATTATTCCATATGTATTTTTTTCTGTTCTACTAAAACATAATATGTGTCGGTGTTGATCGCAACGCTTGGGTTGCTTGCGGTTTATTGCAATGTTGTTAAAAAGTCTCTCGAGTCCTAATAAACTTACAACTTATTAAAAAAGCATACAAAGCTTTAACAGTCTGACATAGAGATTTTTTTTTATAGCTTGTTCCTTTATTCGTTTGAATTAATTTTACATGAAAATTTTGATGATAGCAATTTGTTTTCATTATTTATTAATTATGTCAACGAATGCATAAACTTGTCGTTAACTTTTCGCATCAATATTTATTA
Organism: Lithophane semibrunnea; assembly: GCA_947363905.1. Classification (NCBI taxonomy): domain Eukaryota; kingdom Metazoa; phylum Arthropoda; class Insecta; order Lepidoptera; family Noctuidae; genus Lithophane; species Lithophane semibrunnea. Next base: position 18,083,186 of record OX376195.1, read on the forward strand.
CATAAAATTATTATGTTAGTCGCGTCGATAAAAAAATATTTATGGGTAAATTAAATAATGATTTGGCTTTAATAAAACAAAAATGAGTTTTTTCATTATAATAGCCAAAACGTTAAAGAAGAAACGCCTTATTAGTCTTGATGTGTTACATACCTACTTATCTACATAATTTAAGATACCAATTGTATTGTTCTTTATTGTTATTTATTTTCTGGAAACTGTTATGAATCATTTAAATAGAGAATTAATTGTCATATTTGATGCATAGTTACGTACTAGGTAGATTCGTAGGTAGGTACTTATATATATAAAACAATAACTAACAAGCACTTTAAATAACAAAGTTCTTAATTATCCCAATTTTGCGGCGGGAAAACCCTGATAAAAACCAAGGTTTGACGTTACCACCTCATTGCAATAGTTCGTTTGCTACGATCGTGCACAATTGGCCACGGCTCTGCTCATGCCTCAGGGTTTACCAGCGTGAAGGGGCGCGTCTAATAACTTACTCAATTAACAATAAAACAGCATCGGCGCCCGCGCCGCGACTACCGCGACTTGCCAAACGTTTGCACTTGGTTGAGCAAGTGTTGCGGATGATTCCGAATCATTATAATTGTTAGTATCAATTTGACACGGTTTCAGTTTTTGTTATTGATTTTATATGAAGAAATGAAGAGTATTTATTTTGCAATTAACGATTATATTCGTGTAAAAATACTCAAACAGGTATTTAAAATATCAATACAATTTTTGCCATTCCACGCGCCAATGCCGACAGTCTTTCGAACACGTACCTACTAAGGTGTGTTTGCACTTGTATTTTGCAAAAAATGTTATTTAAGCTAGCTACAGTTCAACAAATACCAGTATTAGTTTATGGTATTAGAATGGAATGACTCATTCTATAAAGAATGATAAAGATTCTTAGAAGTCGACACGGACCACCCATTGCCTCTTCTAAATCGATTCTTTGTCACGAAGCCATTCCGAATTTAAGAATTTGCACGCAGCAACTGCGCACTGACCGTCGCAACTTATACTAATGAAATCCAAATCAAGCTTGCATTGTATTCTTTTATTTTTGTCTCGAGCTAAAACCGGGAATAGTACGCGAAGATGAAGCAATTCGCTTGCATTACCTACCTACATTACTTACATTGCTTGCATTATCTCATCTAATTTTTAACGAAGATCCAAAGCTTAAAGAAAAACAATTCATGTTTTTAGACTGCCAAACCGAAAATCCCCAGCTGGTCAGTAACGTCATCATTATGTACCAACAACTGATGGGAATAGTTCGTAAAACACAAGCATCGCCGCGGGATGCTCTTGCGCAAGTGCCCATCAATAATTAGGTACCTACGGATGGATCGCCTCTTCGTTAGATGCTCCGTGCAGTTCAATGCTGTTAAATTGGAACTGCATTTATTATAAACACAGCGTTTTATTACTTAATCAGGATATACTGGGATGCTGCACAGAGTAGGGGTATTATAGGTATGGACGGAATAATAAGTACACACGGCTACACATCAAGCTATACATTTCCAGTTTATGCTGATCTCGCATTTTATAGGATTTCCGTACAAAGCGAGGTCAGCTTATACTGGAATAGTATAGCTTGATGTGTAGCCGTGTGTACCTAGTAATAAGAAGCCATTATTTTTTGTCGGTTTCAGGTAAAATATACAGTGTCTTGCGGCTCTCAGCTGCAATATATATATTTTATTGGTAGAGCTACTGATACATTAAATCGTCGAGGTAAAATAAAGGTTTTCTTAATATTTTAAAAGTAAATATAGGACATGTTGATTACTAAGAAGTCTATAAGTAATTATTTTAGGTCATCATCCCTGGAATATGTTTAAGAATATCATAAAATCACACATTTATTTCTTGAAATTATGGCACTAAACCCGTAGTAGCTGTAATTTCTATCTTTATAAAACACCAGTTTTAACAACCCTGAGTGTCTGACACCAGCACAACATAATTCCGCGTCGTTTGAAGGAGAACATAATGAATGGTTACTCAAATTGATTTTTAGATTGGCAAGTTTAATAGTCGACGTAATGTGCGATCGTGTCAGATCGAGAGCTGACTGATGATATTATTAATTAAAACGACCTGTACTGATCACTAGGTGTTAGAATAGCTATCAGGTAATGTTAATTATAAGCCTGTCAAAGAAGGTGGAAACTTTACTATAAAAGATAACGATTGAACATAACACCACGCCTGTATTCACTGAAGGTTTGGACAGAAGTGGTTAGCGCACCCACACTTTGCAGTTAGTGATAGGGGTAGAGATAAATAATGCCAATAACAAATTGATTCGACTGAATCAGACTGGGGCTGCTGCTGACAAATTCCTGATTCTTCTCCTTTTCGTATCGACTGTACATTTTTATTATAATGTTTGGGCCAGGCACTTCGAAAAATCCTTCCTTTTTTAATTTCTGATTGAAAAACTACAATAACACACACAGTATTCAGTGTAATATGTTGTATAGTATATTGACAAGGCAAATCCTACATAATCAGATGACTGCTTTACATCGTAATTACATGTCTAAAATTCATTGTAAGTTCCGTATCTCTTAGCTAGCCCGCGGCCTGCAGGCCTAACATGACACACGCGACAACTACTCACGCGAGAATGAGTATTTTTTGTCTATTTCGTCACTTTTCTCGTTTTCTGACAGCGCTGCCATACAAAATACTCGACTCGTTCTGTCAAACTTGATGTTTTCTCTACAAACCCTAACATGACACCTAAGATATCTCGACTTTTGACAATTAAACACGAGATAATCTCCGATTCTTCTGTCATTTACTCGTCGTCGATTTTAACGACGAGATGAGTAGACAAAATTATTATACCAAAAAAAAAAAAAAAACCATAATAACATGGCAGTTTCTTAAATTGTTCTTATTTTAGTCATAATTTTATTTTGCTATATAATATGTAATATAATTATAATAATGGAAAAAACTTAGTTTTAAACTACTATCTATATTGGAACGAAAGTTCCTTTCAGCAGCCACGAGAGAAACTGTGGCGGAGGGGAGCACTATGAAGTAGATGAGTATCACTTTCAGTAATAACTAGTTACTTTGGCAATTATGGTGATTAGTGAAGTCTAGGGATTATGGCTGTATGGCAGTATCATACCTTCGCAACATAATAGGATGGTGATTAACCACGATTAGTCTTTTGTGGTTATAATAGCGAAATCAACTCCAGCTGCATATTTAACTGAACATCAGTCCTTTTGGCAAGTGTGGTGATTAACAAAATTTGCAATAACACGGGTTTTATGGTGATTGTTACAATATCAACCTTCGCTTTATCAAATGGCGATCATCGGCCCCTTTGTCATTTGTGGTGATTATTTAGTGAGTATACAGGATGAAATTTAATTCAATGGCATTATTATCCACGTATTAACCGTATCGTAATCTATTCTTTTTCATTTATGACAACAATACTTATCGAAAAAGAAATGATATTTAAACTTATATTGTGCCACTAATTTTCATTTCCGTCATTTTGTATTTTAATTTTTGGCATGCCAAAGAAAAATATTTAATTTTAATAAAAAAAAGTCGGTTATAAAAGAGGTGGACGTAAAATTAATATAGTACATACTAATTCCATGCGTAAAATCGAATAATGAAACCGAACCTTAAGCTGATGTTGCTATCATAAAAATGATTTGTTTTCAATAATTTGCTACATCGGTATCTCGTCACGAGATAGAGAAGTGTCAAAGTGCCTTTTTCGGTTACACTCGTGCATAACGGTCATGTTAGGGATTAGAATGACGTCATAATCGACGACAAATTTCGACAAAACGACATAAAGAGCGTTCTCGCGCTTGTCATGTTAGCCCTGCTGGTAATGACGGGCTGCGCCGCGCCGCGCCGGCCTGACGGCGTGTGCCGTAATGACGGCGACCGTATCGCGTGCGCCGTGACTTACTCGGCATTACCCCGGTTTCCCGCTACGGCTACGGGTAATGTTAGGTCTCAGGTGTATGCTCCATCAGTGCGTAAATGGTATAGGTAGAAATGGGCCGGTTGTCTGGAGTTGTCTGTCGAAGGTCATTTTTAACGTTGAAACAGGTGAATCAAAATATTTTATTTCACATAAACCTACATATGCACTTATGAAAAGTCAGAAGTTAGGTGCACGGTTCCAATTGGTCGTCTCCTATGGAGAGGACCCGCCAGGAAACTCCACGGTTAAATCTTTAGCTGAAGACTTCGAACCCGAAAATGTAGCGATAAAGAGTTAGAAGGGTGGAATTACTCAAAAGGTCTTTCGAGAAAATTTTATACGGAAGGAGAAGTTATCGCACTTTATTACTCCATCAGTAAATTCTTTAATTAAACTTAACGTAGATCATTATTAAGGTCAACTTAGACGTTTTTTTAAAGCAACTGTAGTTTTTCCATGAATTTCTAAACCACCATGGCCTCTTAGCACCTCATTATCTATGTAAAACTCGTAATCTGTCGAAACTCTATGGTTTTTGTAAAACTTTTCCCATTCGGAGCGCGGGCTATAAATTGCTTGAGAAGCACATTAGCCTGATTCTCGTTCGTTAGTAGTCGAGTGCGATGATAGAACTCGCTCGTTTAGTAAACACGTCAATATAATACTGTGAAGAACATTTTGTAGAAATACTTGGAATCTTGTAGCGTGCTTAGTGTTTGTTATTGTTGGGAATATGTCAGTCAAGATTAACAAAGTATCAAGTTTTACCGTTGAACTCGATGTGATGACAATGCCAAGTTACACTTTATAAGGTGACAATGTTATTGTTTGACGCACTGCTATTTTACTGTAACATCATAAGAACCCTTTTTTTTTTTTTTTTTTGGGTGGGGAATCATCAAATGACTTCTCCCGCTCTGGGCGGAGCGGAAGGGCGTGTCAGACTCTTACTGACTAAAACCCACCCGTGTTCCTTCAGTTGCCTGTTGCCAGGGTCTCGGTATCCCTTTCGGATTATTCCGCAACCCTGGCAGGCATCGGTCCTAACGGACCCCGTCAGGTGTGCTGACATCTCTTTGAGGCGCGCGTGGAACACGACGCGCCATCGACCCGGGCCTGGTCCTTATCGGACGGCGAGCGACCCATTGCTCGCCGTCCGCAAGCCCGTGCCTATGGTGGCCGGGAATCCGCCTGGGATTCCCGACGCCCAGGGTGTCTCCAGCGGCGGCGGTTAGGGGCGTGAGGGCGCAGGCCTTGCCTCTCCCTCACGCGTTCCGCCTCCTCCTTCGCGAGCATCACTGCTTCGCAACATCATTAGAACCTGAGGTCCACTTAAAAGGAATTTGAATTTTCAAGGTAGTCGAAGAACATGCCAAAAGAGTGTTGTGCGTACAAATCTACCTAGACCCAAATATGGTTGTATCCCTCAGTAAACGTTTATAAGCTGCTATGTTATTTTCTAAAAGTAAATTGAGCAACACGTATCTGTGTGTAATAAGGTAGTTCACATTCTAGGACCTTGCTACGCCACTGTGATACATGATATACCTAACATTACACTCAATACTTAGGTCATGGCTAGCTTTGAGTGCAGTATATTAATGGAAAAGGAAACCGACAGGCATCGTCTTACGTCTTTGCTTTAATATAAATTGTATTTTTATTTATCGACATCTCCCAATATATCGATATCTTGGGTATTACGATGTTCGCTGAGGGTGGTAATAATGAAAACGCAAGTAATGGCGTCATGTGCGGACAGACGGCAGATTGATGGCTAGCAGCCCCACCAGTCACCAGGCTCCACGTAATTATACGTCACTGACAGGGCTGCCACGCTGCCACTGACAGAGTATCATATCAAGACTTTTTGTTGCATATGCTAAGGAACAAAAAGATTGATAGAGTAGTAGATTTAGGTACAGGCATTAATAGGAGCAAAATATGTTGTCAAAGCAACATCTCTTATAAAGTTTTGGTCACCATGAAAATATGAATAAAGACGTGTGGCTGGATAATTAAAGATTATTTAAAAAAAAACCTATTGTTAGGGTGGTCATCATCCCCTGTTACCGGTAATCATTTGGTACCTACGATATTTACTCATATGTACTAGTATTTTTATCATTAGTAAATATTAGCATTTTCGCAGCTTCATAACGTAGCTTAATAAGCAGAAAATATCACCTTAATTTTGGGGCAGCCCTACAGCTACATCGAACACATGACGCTGTAAGTTCTGTCTTTGTAAAGTTTAATAATAGGAAGCACTTAATGGAGCTCCACTGGCTATTCAGCCTCGATAAGATGTGTCCCGACTTTATATTAAACCTATGATTTAGCTTGTATTATGCACTTCCCAAGGACTTGGACATACGTCTGATTTTTGAAAGATAATATACGTAAGAATTAAGATCCTTTATTGGAATGCAAGGGTGGTCGTCATATTATTCAGTTGTGAATAAGATCAGCTTTAAAGATGAAAATCCTAATTCAGATCGTAGCTATTACTTAGTCACTCAACTGCCTCTGTATCTAGATCATAAAAACAAACAAAGTTGAAACACCTGACATAAACAACGAAGTAAAACTTATTTTTCCTGAAATTCATAGTAATGAACAAAATAAAAGATAGACAGCGCGCGCGCATTCATTCACTCGCGGACTCTTCGCGTCGTTTTTATTTATTAATCTTAAAACTGAAACTATCGGTCATCGATCTTTTAACTAAATGTATGGACTCTCATTATACCCGTAGAACTATTTCTTTAGAAGATAAAAGGGGCTATTATAGAAAATACCATATGTGCTCGTGCTCAGATTCGACACGAAACCCTTGATAACGGTCGTACCTAAAAGATGTGTGCGACAGCTGTTAAACTTAAAGATATCGATAGCTTAGTTAGCGGACGCAAACGAGGGGTCGAAGGTTCGATTAGTTAGCGGACGCAAACGAGGGGTCGAAGGTTCGATTACGCACCTTGTCGTACAGCTAGGGAGAACTTTTGACAAAAATTGCAAATCCATACTATACTTATATTTTTTATAAATGCGAAAGTAACTATCTGTTTGTTACCTTTACGCCTTAGCAGCTGATCGGATGTCGCACACAGGTAGACCATGACCTGGGTTAGGAGTAGACATAGGATAATTTATCCCTTATTACGTTCCAGTATGATAATGAAAAAAATCAAAAAAGCATCCCAATTTAAAAGTGTAACTATTTTACATATCTGCAGCTCGGAATGGAATGGTATTATTAAACGAATCAATTAATTAGTGCGCTTCTTAATTGAGCCGTCGGCTTCTTTCTTAATTGACCACTTAATAATGCAAATTATTTACGTTATTTATATGCCGATCGCTTATGGACACAACATACACGAGAGTAGGCACCACTTCCAGTGTGCTACTTCTAGATGAAACAAGTTATACACTTCCTCTGTGATGACATAAATGACAATTAAATCAGTCTGGCGATGTTCACCGAATATCCTTTTGGTTGAGCGATCTAGCTTGTAGCACGGTCAACCCAAGTCAGTAGTAACACATGAACTATGAAAATGACTCTTTCTGCTTCGAAAAAAGGCGCTGTGACAGCCAAATTATTAGCAGGGTCGTGTGGCTGATTGTGCACGTTCAAAATGATACTGCACCATTCAAATTACTTTATTAGTACTTGCACCTTGCAACCAATAAAACAAAAGCAGTTTGGTTCAGAGTCATGACAACGCACATGATGCAGCTCCACAATTTACTACCCTATTAGTATTATACAACCAGTTGGGACATGTTCTGCAATTTACACAATTATAAGTATCAGATACACCCCCAGCATTTAATGCCCTGTATGGAAATAACTTAATACAACTTTTTCGTACCAACTCGTTTAAATAGTCGATTAGGTACGTTAACGATTATAGGCATCGATAACTATCGACGCCATATTAAATTACTATAAAATACTTGATAAAAGAATTACTGTTGGAAAGACGTTTAATAATAATAAAGCACAACGTCTGTCCTCCTGTTTAAGGATTTTATAGTAATTTTTTAAGGTTTTTGTTACTGTAGTAGTTTATTTAGGTTTCGGTTAATAAAACATGTTCAAAAGAAGCCATAATATCAAGCTAGAGAACTTACAGTCTATGCACGCAGTTGACTACTCTGAGAGAGTCGCTATATGTAAAATTAATCTCTGACAATTTTTTTGTTGTATAAAACCCAAGCAATTGGAGACAAGAGGCAAGCATCTAGTAACACAATACCTAGCTATAAACGTGCTTTGTTTTAGGTATAAGTAGGCAATGTAAACGATGGTATCGCCAATTGTGGTGATATTTGAGTTAACATGTACCGCTCCAAATGCAAATTTATTCATGAATCATGAGATTCCGTTTCTATCTAAGGTAAGTGACGCACGAAGCCACTGTCAGATGATAGTCTATGGCAGGCAGTTTGCTGCCGTAGGCTAACTAAAGAAAATCTATGCCCACCAGTTGACGGGTAAAGATTTCCCGCAGGTTTCCCTACGGAGTGGCGTATTGGATACTCGTATTGAGTATCCACTCCGTTTTCCAATACAGTAAGTCAACCGGGCACAAAACCAGACTCCGAGCAGCTACTGAGATATTTGAGATGGGAAAAACCCAATAACACTGCCCCACCAGGGAACCGAACCCCCGAACCGAGTGCTATCAACCACTAGACCAACTAGGCAATTTCTCAGTAACTGTTGATGGTCTGATCAAAAATAACAGTTCATGGCAACACGCTCGCCGCCTGTTAGGTACATGGAACTTTAACATACTTAACTGGTGTTTGTGGGTTACCTCTGCCCAACCCTTCGAAGAATACAGACCTGCAAGATGACTTTCGATTTGTCGGTACATCGTAGGTACAGTTCCTCACTATATTTAAAGCAATCTATAGATCATTATGATAAACTATTCACATCCAGGTCAGATCCGCTGCTCTGCTTAATATTCAATTATGTATCAATCTTCACTTCATACAAAGCGATTGCGGTGTTTGACTTCCGCTGCCTAATGAATGGGAAAACATTATTTAAAACGTTAAAACAGTTATTAGCCTTTCAGGCCTTTGAAAGTGTGGATCTTCGCGAAAAGTATCTACATAGATATTCACATGGCTGTCGAAAATACTGAGAGATCGGATGCAACCTGCATAACACCCTGTATCCCCAAGATAAGTGTTTCATGTAGATTCTTCAGTGCACGTCCAGTGCGGAATCTACCTCTGTTTATAGACTACTGGTTAGAGACACGCATGCCAACGATAGTTATTTATCACTAAATTATATACTAACGCGATATTTGCATAAATAAACAATTTAAAACTCTTATTATATACTGGCAGATAGTAAATTATATAATTATGTTTAGTATACGAGCATATTCCTATGAATTTATTCGAATTAATGCTCGTCGTAAATATCAGAGATTGTTAAACCTACCCACCTACTGTGGTATATTTTTTTTATCATGTGCTGTGTTTGGTAGCCTGTTTTGCATTTTTTTTTATTGTTTTAAGGAATTCACGTCACGACAAGTCTTTAAAACATAAATATTGACAGTCGATTTTAGAACGTTACACTTTTATCGTCCACGTAAACAACCCATCCTCAAACTTGCCGCCTCTCCTGTTCTATAAATCAATGCAAATCGTGAACGAATTCATCATCCATATCGTCTGCTTCATTCATTAATGAAACAATATTACTTTGTCTATGGTACGGTAGGTAAGCTACCTTCCCGATGATTGATCATCATCCCACTGTTTCAACACCCCGCCATTTGCCATGATTTGATTGCTTATTTAAACCAAAGCTACAGAAGCAATAAAACTGAAAAGCACAGGTTAGCTGTATAGTACCGAATTGTTTTGATCTCAATAAACTGAGTTAATACTACTGGTACACCTCTGCCTAACCCTTCGGGGAATACTGGCGTGATGTTATATTATGCCATGTCTTGGCCTAAATTGCTGATGCCGATTATTCCTGCTATTTATGAGATTTGCATTACGATTTTGAAGTGCATTGGTTAGTGCTTCTTTCTTTTTGTTAAGTTCAATCGACTCAGCCTATAGCATTGCTGAAGATAGGGCTCCCTTAGACTGGCCCCAAGCCGTCTTTTCAGGCTCTTGGTGCTGCTCTAGCTTTTGAAGATTAAGAATAAGAGGATTAAGAGGTATAAACCTCAGACCACACAAGCTACATCCTACACCTGCATAAAAAACCTAGAAGCTGTTCTTCTCAGTACATCATTTATAGTGTCGCAAGCGTAAGGCTGCGCTTACGCCACTCTCGTAAATCACTCCGCGACAGCCGCCATGTTTATTGCATGAAACGCTCGATTACTGAGGATTAACTTCTTCGTCGCGTCGCGGACATCCGCGTGATGTATCGGTTTTGTTACTTACTGAAATATAAAGAAGGCAGCGATTACTAGAGAATTGATACGTCTTGTCCTGTGTTGACAGGAACTATTGAAAAAGCAAGAAATGTTTCATAACTGCTTCATTACCCGCAGACTTCTTAAATACCTTTTTTATTTTATTTTTCATCTAGACTTCTCAGCATCGTTTAAAATATAGAATTTCTAGAATCGCAACATTGGGATTAGGTATGTGGGATTTATATTCGAAAACTGCCAGTCATCCAGTCAGCCAGTTAAAACAGGAATCGGTTACCGTTCACGACTCCAAAACAGTGTAACAGCTCTTCTCGCTATCGCTACTACCGCATCTTACAAATTGCATAATATTCAACGTTAATTATTAGCATCCAATTTAGAACCAAGCCTATCAGTACAGTTTGTACAACGTAAATGGACTAAAACACACACAAAAACGTCGAGTACGTCGCTCCAGATAACAGCCCGCGGACTATCGAAATGGAATAATTCCGTCCGTACGGTATCAAATATCAAGAGAAATTATTCAAAAGTGCGCCGGAGCAAACCGGTCGGCAAAGCGGCCGCAAACAAGAAACATATTTTTTAATCTTTTTTGTGAGTAATTCTGGGGCCCTCAGTTAGGATGATACTGCGGCATGTGTGGTTCCAACATTATAACGCCAATAAAATTATACTTTCTTTTAGCAATTTAGTTTATATAATTTTCTATTTACATCTACAAGGTATCGTAGTCATCTCAGCGGTCACGTCCTTCCAAGCCATACCGTCTTACTCAAAACCCAATCAACTTTTCTGTTGTCTGCCTGTACACATCATTAAGTAAATGAAACGAAATTACCCAACATCCCCTTTACGTACATCGCTTGCCTTTCAGACTTCAGTGTACCTCACTTCTGGAACGAGCATTATCGCTGTTGAATATAATTAGTTTAAAACTCATGAATAATTCACATAAATAAACATAGTTGGCAACGCAGTAGAAACTACTTGAAACTAACTGATAACCACAAAACATTTGTGTTTATTCCCTTAAAGGAATTACGAGCTGTCGGTGTTGCCGAACGATAATTTAATCGACTGCGATATCGATTGTGATTTAGTAAGACTCGCTGATTTACTTATATTATGTTGAAATACTATTCGATTAACTGGATAGATTAACTTGTGTGGTCCCTTATCGAATAATAATGAACACGACTCTTTTCATGGGTGTATCTTAAGTAGATTCGTTTGAGGAAACGTGAAACTAAAGTGGTCTAGTACAACAATACCTTGGTGTTCACAACCAGCCAATCGTTCATTTTTCTACTGGCAGGGCACTGCTTAGTCTTAGTATATCCGTTTGTTAACATTTACATTTATTATGGATCTCTACAATTAACTTTGACCACTCCTAAGTGAACATTTCCTTCGCCACTTCTCATAATCACTACTCTTTATAACTAGCATTCTGTCCTGCTGACAACCTAACAATCTGTCACCATTATAGCAAATTATTTGAAAGAAACAGACTCATGGACACAGACCATGGACACACAGACCATGGACACACAGACAATGGACACAGACCATGGCGTCTAAAAGAAAGCCAAGGCGAAGGCCTCACCATCAACAAGTGACGTAATTATTATCATACCTATGAATTCAAATCTGAACAAGTGAACATTCAATGTCATTCATAATGAACGGAAGTTGAGCCTACAGACCATGCAGCTACTCGTAGTTAATTATCACCAACCGGCGCCGACGAGCGACCAACGACGTCGGTCGCCACCCCGCGACCGGAGACATTGGTGACGCTTCACCGACCATAATGCTCCTACGAATCATTTCCTCTATACATTTCCTCCATAAACGGTGTTCCTCATAGACATTGATGCATGACTGGTTCTTGTAATGACATGAATGGTGAAAACAATGTTTATGTTGAATAATAGACATGCCAGTATTAGCATATTTGTTGCTATTACACCAATCATGTTAAATATTCTGTTCGATTTGTATAATAATCCAGAACCCCGCGATTAAATCAAACCGTAGACAGTTAATTGAATGATTGATTTATTATTAACGCTTTAAATGTTTACATCATACTTACCTACTTCACATTAAAAGCGATTGTTACCGGTTGAATGATAATTATCATTACTCTGTTCAGAGCCAGATTTATTGCAACAAACAATACTTAAGAAATATTAAGGTATAGTAAACCACTTAGTTTATCGTTTTGTATGAATGGGGTTCTGTAGGACAGCTCTACACATACATTAACGTAACTGTATCCTGTGTTGAACATACATAACACAGGTTTTACTAGCTTTTCTGCTATCACCAAACTTGTGCAATGCGGATACCATGGGCAATGCTTCATAACTTGACAACGACTGTTACGCAGAGCTATTATAAAAAATACTGTTAGAAACCGCTTTACTAATGTATGGATCGTGCTAAAAGTAGCCAAAAAAGTATAATTGGATTCGTCGAATAAAACGGATTGTTTATCGAACATCATGATTAATTTCGCCTTATGTAGACATGTGTAGTTATTAAACTTTTTACCACCTTTCAATCGTTCACAAGTTTTTATAACCTCAGAAAACAGTTTTACTTCGAAAGTTATTTTTACTCTCGCAAGACTTTAAAATGCAATAAATATAAACCGGTACATAATATTAAAAGCAGCACCATTGCAATGCCATATCTTACGCACATTTCCAGCGGTTTCTCATGAAATAGCGCAATATCAGTAGATCTCAAGTGCGTGATGGCGACCTAACTCTCGCAGCGGGAGCCTGCGCCCGCGCAGCCGATCGATGAGGCACGCACGTTATGATACCAATGAACTGTTGTTACGCTCATACTTCGAGTTCAATTGAATTAGAATTGTGATGTAATTCTCTTTGCATAGAGAGGCAAGGATTTAACCAACTTTGAAGTGGAGATAGTCTCACGGTTCTATTGTGAAGAACATTTTAAAAGAGTAGGTAACTGTGAATTTCTTGCCCATTCTTGTCCATACGAAACTACCTTGTGGAAGAGGTAACTAGAGAATCTGTTTTATAATCTCGTTGACTAATTTGATATTTCAAGTGATTGTTGTTTGTTTTTTTCAATTTGGTGTTTGTCATTTGCAACTGTCAAATTAGTCTATGAGATTAATAAACAGACTTTAGAATCCATTCTATTTTCCCGTTTTGAATATTGAAAAGAGCCTTTAAATTGCCTTTTTGAAATAAATGATGTGACTTTAACGTCTAGAAAATCGGAAAAAAAAACAAGTTGCCCCTGCTTAGAACATGGAATTAGTATTCTGTATAGTACGTATAGCACTTGGAACAAAAAGTTAACAAAGTTAAAACAAACTAGGCAGCACAAGCAAAACAGAACATAACAATAATTCTCAGCAGACACTAGCATACTCGGGGGAGCGGCCAATATACAAGTATCTTCCGACTCACGGCAGTAGAAGGAATAGTGGGGTTTTAGAAAAGGCATCAGCATTAGGTACGAATGTGAGTGAACACTCAATTAATTTTAGCACGCGTAGGTGCAAAGTGCAAAACATTAATGGAGACATAAACACATACATTATCTCAGATAATTAAACTTCAACCTCCCTGAAGTGCGGCATACCACTAACATTTGCGGAGATGACTCATGCCAACAGGTTCGTTGAAAGCGAACATTTTCACCGTCAGTACCTACATCTAACTAGTAGCTACTACTGGTACACTTGTCACTAATTAATTAAACAAGATACAGCCGACAGATATCTTGCTAATTATCCCGTAAAGCCTCTATCATCACACTAGCTATTAGATGGTGGTGGCGATCGACACGATTTCACCAAGCAACTATGATGGTGAAACGGCGCAATACTTTCACGGTAATATCATTCGAAGATCTGTTATAAATGATTTGATATAATCTTAATTGTGCTTTAACTATGACTTAAAAGTTCATTTTCAATTGTTTCGGATCAAAATTCGAATGCTGCAAATTTTTCTTTAAAATGCCCTAAAATAGATAAAAGAAAAATTCCATAAGCATGACAATACCAGGGTTTCAAACTCATAGCTTTGCTAAGTTTCTGTAAAGCGCACCTTATTTCCGTTACATACCTTACACATTATTATTAAATTATGAACCCCAGTTAAAGTCATTGCACTTCACATTATTGGTCAAGTGCGGCTAGGTGCGCAGAGCGTAACGGACAGGTGCGCGGGCGCTCAGGGCGGAGGGCGCGCGCATGCTCCGTGACGCGGAGTTCACAGGCACCAACACCCGCGAAGAAATGTTTGAGCAGTTTAAATGGGGAACTTATAATAGCGGCTTTTTTATATTATGTGAGGTAAAAAGTTTCTAAAGGTTGATCGAATTCTATCAAAATGAAAATGAGACTTTAAACTTTGCATGAAATGTGTAGGAATTCATTCTGTTCTGTCCATAAGTACACTTTCTATTGCCTATTGCATCAAAAAAAATCGCAGGGTGCCGAAACCGAAAACATTAGATATAATCTGTACCAAAACTGTGTAACAACATAACCACGGGTCTATTTCCGTACGAGAACATTCACATGGTTACAAATTGTTCCCAGAACATTACAAATAGACCTCAAGATGCCCTGAATCCCACGAGGGTGTGGTCAGGCGCAAATTGTCACCCATCACGGCGAACGGTGTGCGCATGCGTGAATTTGAGCCAGAGAACTGATGAGTCATCGATCATTCATCTGCTCAGACAGGCGAATGAGTTTTTGTGATTGAGTTGTTATTACGTTACGAGCTTCTTTGATTGATTTTTAATGAACTTGAGAGCGCTTAGTGTTGTTGTTTCTATTTTTCTTCGAAACTATTAGGTGCCAATCAGCTGCAGTGTTTTGCCGTTTTACGAGAATAGAAAATCTATCGAATTCAGTATCGAAACTTAGCATTTTAGCAATTCCCCATCGGCAAAAATTACGAACTTCCACACTAACTTTCACCCCTATTTAACCCTTTTGGGGGATGAAATTTTAAAAATCCTTCCTCATCGCTCACTTTCATTACATAACACATACACAACTCTTGTGCAAACATGTACCCCGCGGTTTAGGTGTGCGTTATCTGGATTTTATTAAGTAGATGAACAAGAAATATATATCTGCGATTTTGGATGTATAGTTAATACTTTTTTTAATAAAGTAGAACAGTGCCATATAGGAATTTCTAGTCTATCTATAGTTTTGGCACTTTTCCAATTGCATGTGCAGGTTCGGTCGAATGCATGTGTCAATTGGAAACTTTATACAGCTGCACAAAAGTAAATAACGAATAGGTAATACGAAAGCAACACCTGAACAAGCACCTTAATGGTTCTCATTAATGATATATTAACGGTAATATCTAGGAGCATGTATTAATCAATCAATAGGTCACACCAAAAACAGTATTTCTTTTAAAATTTCGAGGCATTTTTAGATTCACTTATTTGCTTGTTCGTCTTTGTTGCACCTTGACCAATAAAACCATGTTGGGACCAAAGTAAATATCTTGCAATTCTTCCGTGGTGCAGTTACTACACTGTTTTAATAGAGGACAAATGGACAATAACAACAGTTATAGTTGACAAAAACAGTGGACAATTTTAGGACAAAAACTATTGGAACATTAATCGACTTTCATCTAGATTTCCGGGTGAGTGCTCATCACTAATACAGTAACACTAAACTGTCAAATGCTTCACTTTGACAGCGGAATGTGGCGAAACTTTCGATTCCGAACGTTCCACCACTTTCCTCCACCTGCCGCCATCATCCGCTCTACTGGCTGAACGAGATAATCTGACCACTTTGGGTCACCTGGTTAGCGAAACCAGATGATTATTGGTTTGGATGAGATTCCATTAAGAAAATCCCTTAGAGATATTTCGAGAACGATTAAGACAATTTATAGCAGTATCTATCGCTTAAGAACGATTGAAAATGTCAACAAAAACTCGTTATCCATAAAGGGTCGATAAATCTCACTCATAATTGTCATTTCCTTCGTAATAAAATGTTGTATCAATATTTTTTATTTTATTATTAAATGTTTGTACCTAACTAACAGCTCTACACGGCTCGACAATTTTCTAGTACCAATTATGAGTCGTTAAGTAACTTTTCTTTTTTCTTAGCTATTTAGCTGGTTAACTTCATCGTTAGTTCGCGAGCGGAACAAGAGCGGTAAAAAGCTAAAGCGCTCGATGAATGAGCGGTGCAGCGCTGCAGCGGTGCGGCGTTAGGAGAGGTGACGTCACGAACGCTAATGAGTGCGGGATGCCGCGCGTGCGCACCGCTCTCGCGTCGGACAATGCGTACGCACCGCGATTTTAGGCTGCCTACAGACTTGACGACCGTGATTTGTCCGAAGTCCGCTTATGTCATCATTGTCATCAAGATAACAGGGGGCCAAGTCTACTAATTTAAAAACGTGTCAGTGGTCTCACAATGATCAGTTTTTGACAGATACGCCATACAAAATCTGTCAAAAATTCATCATTGTGAGACCACTGACACGTTTGTAAATTAGCAGACTTGGCCCCCAGATCGCTAACGTGTGTTGGTACATCTTTTACAAAATCGCAGTATCTGAATTTTTGCTGCCCTCATTGTCCTCCTACTTATACTTGTCTTTGATACCTGTTAGCGACAGTAAATGACGTTACTTTGTGCTTGTCTTATAGTTTTGGGTAAGGGGTTGACCCAAAACTACAGCATAAGCACGAAGTTCATTTATAGTCAGTTCTAAAAGTATCAGATAAAAGTGTTATCAAACCTTGTTCTGATTAGATTCTTACGTAGTCTCACTAGTGGGAATTAATAACACATTCATCTATATAAAAGATTTAAAACTTTACATCTCACCAATTTATCCAACAATTGTTGTTTAAATAACGTTACTAAGTTGTAATTGAAAAACCTTCGACGTAAATTGAGGTTATAAAGTTAACCTCAATAATTAAGGGTTAATTAACTTATCAAGTGGAATTAAAATTATAATTTTGGGTTTTAACAAAGAATCAAATCAAAGTTATTATTTTGTTAGTGGTGTGTGGTTATCACTACAAATTGGCATCCACAGCTACATTTACTTGTCCATTTCTATACTTTTACATCAGATTTTTGGAGCAGACCATAATTTAGTTACGAACACACGCACGTTCCCTTATTACTTTGGTCAGGACATTACAGTCCCACAGGATAACTCAATGACCACTAACATGGAACCACTTGCCTTAATTAGGTAGGATCGTTTGTAATCAGCCTGAATGTATTTTATAATCTTTTTTTGTAAGGTGATTAGTATTGTTTGGTGATATTAATGGTGCTGTCAAATTTAATGGTTTTCTATCACTTTTTTGCCATAATTCTTATGGTAAAGACTAATTTAAGTGCGTAGATGCTTCAGATATATCACGAGTAGAGGTAGATAGAGCCTGGCCCAAAAACTGATACCCCTGGGCATGAGGAATCAATTTTCTTTATGACGTCAATATTTGAATCACCCCGTATAGTACCTACTGGAAAACTAACGTTATTTCTTTCAGGTCAATGGATGTTTCCTTAAACTTTTATTAACCATTAGTGTTCAGTTTTACTACCGTGGAGTCTACCACCTAATCATTTAAATACGGCACTTTTAAACAATCAGAAATATGTATGATCTTATGATGTGATGATGAAGTTAAAGTTTTTGTCCATTGCATTGAAAGTTGATGAAAAATTGCGTGAAAATATGTTGTAATGTGTGTTGATTCAGGCGCTTTGTTCAACTTTGTTGCCATCAAACGAATCTATTACTGTTAAAAAGCTTTCTAACAGTTCTCTAATAGGTTCACGTCCTCCAAGGACCCATAGTAACTATCTACAATTTAATCTCTTGGATCCAGTTATGCAGTAATGAGCTGACAATTAATATGCAGTAAAAAGTAACAAGATTATTAATTAACATTAATTACTTAATTTACTTCCAAGAAGGTACTTTTCAAGCCCACAGCAACATGCAGGCTACCTCGTGGCTATAAAATGACTGCGAGTTAATACGTGGACAGTCGTAGCCATGGATTATACACTTTTATACCTGGGTTATAAATACATATTATATATATACTGGGTCGTAACCATTGCTCGCCTGCACTGAGCTATCATAGGATTAACGCCGCTCGTTTCCGTCTTAAAGACATTTGCACTCCACACGATATAATATTACGATGCCGATGACTGGTTTCATGCCAGATATTTGATACAGTTTGTGGAGATGTGGCTGAACTTTAACTTTAAATAAACCATTATTTAAAGCTATGACATAGTAGTAATGAGTAATGACCTAAAAGTTATTATTTTGGTTGGTTTTCTCTTAGTAAAATGAGGTTCAATTATTTTATAAAGCTCTTACATAGTTTGACAAAACGTTAATGTTAATTACAGTTTGTGAAGCCCGAATAAAAAAAACTAAAAATTAATTTATGTTCAAGTTATCGTAAATACATACTTACGAGAACATTTAACATATTACGTATGTATTGATTTTTAGTTTTATACTTATAATGGAATTATGCGAAAGTTATCTTGCAAAATGAGCAAGATAACATAACAATAAAGTAAGTCCAGTAAAGTGTTTCTCGATAGTGTTTTTATTGTTTTTCTCCATAATTTCGAGCCCCTCCTAGCGTAGCAAAGGGTAATTGCGAGTCGTGACCGCGAGCGTGGGAATAATCGTCCAGACAGTTTCATATCGATAAATATTGCTAGCATTAATATGTAACAGAAAACGTAAAAAAAATAACAACCGAAACGTTCGCACCTCTACTAGTAGGTAACAATAACAATAAAATTCATACAAAAAAGAGCACACATAATTTGTTTTCCGAAAAAAAGATTTGTTGCAAATAAATTGCTAGCAACAAAATATCGGGTTACTGACCCTACTTTGAATATATTAGAAAAAGTTTGTATCACAAAGGGTTGTTTTAGAAATAGCCCTGCAAGCCATGCATTGTGCTTACCTCATTTGTTCGGCGTGAGTCATATAAATGAGAGTACGACATTGTAGGCCGAGACCCGGGGCCCGGGGCCCGCGACCGGCTTTGTACTAAACCCGTTCTGAATTAAACATTTCTAACGTAATGCCGCGCCGGGGAAATGCTATTTTTTATTAGAGTAACGTCATTTATTTATGTCAGTCTCAGAAGGTTATTGTTAGGAAACATTCGGTTTATTTTATGATGTTTGTATCAAATCTGAGCTCAGAATTGTTAGATTTTTGTACATTTAACATTTACCTATTATAAAAGGTTACAGATTTTGTATTCTGTATTCAATAGAGATACCTGTTTTTTTTCTGAAATAAAGTTTTAGGTATTTATTACAATAATTCAAATGTTTCAGATTAAATACAGTTGAATATGTGTGGAACTGTATAATTATGTGGATATAGTTTTGTAACTTGAACGGAGGTGTTTAGCAAAATAAAATATCTTTTATCTTTCTTTTATCTTTTTCTTTTATCTTTAGTTGAGGCAGTCAGCAAAACCGCTGTAAAATTAATTCTTAATGGATGTTACTGATGCGTGTAGATATGCGTAGTTTGTGGTGGATGATTTATATACATTACCTAACTACCAGTAAGTTGAAGCATATAAGACGAGACTAATGTTCTGAGAATCAGGCATAAAGTTTAGTAGATCCTCTGATGTCGTCTATCATCAATTTACTAAAGTACTCTCTTCAAGAGTCAACATGCCCAAGCCCTGACACAATGTTTGTATACTCAAAACAGGAGCACACTCCACTACTCTCACATAATTCACTCATGAGCATTATTCGCGAAGTCCCCCTCACATTTGAAAAGTCGCAAATTCCCCTTAGATTTATTTTCGTCCCTAGCATTCTAATAAACTCATACGCAATAATCGTAAACTCGTCATAACTCAACGTCATTCGTTTGACATGACGATCAAAAGCGATCGAGTTGTATTGTCATAGTGTTCGGAATGATCGGGCATGCGTGCGCGGGAGCACATAACAGAGTGCTCTCAATAACATGTGTAACATACTTCAATCAATGCTTAGTTCGAGGGAACGCTGAATGAAGGCGGGTTGTGGTGTAAAGTGTAAGCGAAGCAGGTTCAATGAGTATTCCTAAACCATTGAAAGACCTACTGCGAACTCTGCTCTGCTATCTCGTCGTCAGAAGGATCGTATTGTAAGTCATCAATATCCTGTCCTTATCCCAATTTATGGGGTCCACGCAACATATCTTTTTCATCCATACTACTTTATTAATGATGATTAGATCATCTCATCATCAATGTGTAAGTTACTAATAATCATTCTTGGACGTGGTTTTTCTGTCGCAGTGCCAAGGTTTTTGTCTACACATGATGCTGCTCATCTTCTAAGTAACATTCGAGTACAAACATGAATGAAAAGCTATATTACGAGATCAGCACACGACTAGGTACGTATTGAAATACTGCCATGACTTGGGGTCTAATGATCTTATACAGGAGTGAGGAGCAAATATTATAATTATAAAATCGCTATCTCGCGTGACTTACACCACAACAAACAACTGCATCTCCACAATACGTTTAGTTACGTTTATAACGGTAGTAAACGTCAATCTGCTGCGATTGTCGCACGGAGGTGCGTTACGGTCGCATTGTCTGTCGCCCCCCCCCGCGCCACGCACCGCTCGCCCCCTTACACCGTGTTTGTTAGTACAATGAATTGAGATTATTTCGTCGTTATTATCGTAGCGCGCTGTAGTGTAGCAGAGTGTTGATACTTGAACAAATGTCGATGACTCAATCATTTTTTCAACCCGGTACGATTTCTAACTAAATCCACGTAATGATGGATGGTAATCACACTATGTGATTTCTAGTAGACAGATCTTCAGCCTGAGAACAATACAGACAACCTTTTACGGCTTTAAAGAAGCAGTGATAGCCTAGTGGTGTGACCGTCACACGTCGGACTGCCAAGTCATAGGTCTCCAGTTCGAACCTAAACCACGCACCTCTGACTTAAAGGATTCATGTGCGTATTATATAGTTATTACTTGCTTTAAAAACGGTGAAGGAAAACATCGTGAGGAAACCGCCAGAGAGATATTGCCAGAGAGATATTTTCTCTGAAGCCAAGTCAGAGGCCCTTGGGCGGCTTTAAAACTCTGACACCAGGTTAGTCACTAACCACACAAAAAGAAGAAGAAGACGGGTGTTACGGCTTTTCGAAAGAGTGATTTCGCGTCAACCGATGTGAAATGTTGACGATACGACCAACGTAAAACCGACATTACCAATAATGAACGTAATCGCACAAAGGAAACCAAGCAACAATTATTTCCGGCACAAATTCAAACACAATTCAGTGATTGAAAGAAAGCTCCATTGTTCGTGTATTACCTATTGAGTAACCTATGGTATTGCTCTATTGCTCCCGTTGGGCAAACAAACAAACAATCGTACAGAATTGAGGAAATTGACCGAAAGTAATCGGATCTTGTGCAAACGGCGGGCGCGTGCGCAGGTCCGCTCTATTGTTGCCGCGCACTCGTGGGTTACGAGTACGACGGTAAAACTCCTGGTTTTAGGGTTACTAGGCTAATTAGCAAAGAAGATAGACTATTGGTTAATCTATAGCAATCATTCTTTGATGAATGGGTGTTTTTCAGGGTAGTTATCATTTCCGATAATTCTGACTTTTATATCTTCACTAGCTGCGCCCCGTCGGACTATCAGGATAAAAAGTATCGTATGTCCTTCTCCAGGTCATGGTCTACCCCTGCGCCAAATTTCATCCAAATCCGTTAAGCCGTTTTAGCGTGAAAGCGTAACAAATAAACAGCTAACCAACCAACAAACAAACAAACTCACCGTCGCATTTATAATATTACTTACTCATACCAACAAAAAAAGATTAATTAGGATTATTTCTGACAGCCTTATTCCAAAGGCTACCACTATACTACCACTACTGCCCACTGCTGACAATATTTTAACAATAGCAAGCATTATAAGAGGTAGATTGTTGACACACGTTGCCTCCATTAACCAAGTTCCGTTAAAATTACCATTGAATACAGAAGCGCGGCTTCAAAAGCTTTAAGTAAAAGTTCACTAAGTATAATCCGCTTCAGAACAATGTACAAAAAAACAACTCTTTTGTGGTTGGTGCCAACCCTGGGCAGTGTCACGGGCTTTGTTCAGTGCGCCGGCGCAGCTACCGAGCTCGCCCATTAACAGTGCCATTGTTCCTTCGACTGCCGAAGGAGGATCACTATATAATAGTGAAAAGAAGGCTCAGTCCTAATAATGCTACACGAGATATTAAAACTACCACTGTTTGTCTCTGCATCAGTCAAAGGTTGACTGGTAGAAAATGCTTTTGGCATTAACGTCCCCTCTGTACATTAGTGTGCTTATAGAATTCAATAAATAAATAAAATCCGCTACTGGAGACAGACGTATCTCCCGGAGAGACATATCTTTCCGGGTCGCGTATTGCCAGACTGTATATTACCACAGACATCCATAGTCTGTGCTGGACCGCTTGGTGCTCGTTACACTAAAGAGCAAAATGTATTTCAACACAGACATTCTCTGTATTAGTATACATTATGCTCGTCATTTCTAAAGCAAACTACGTATGAGTGCAGAGCGAAGGATATATAAAAAATAGAACACAATTTGTAACGGAACAGTACAAAATAAACAATGTTCCGTTTATAAACAACAAACCGAACATTGTTTTTCATTATTTTATTTTGTGTTTCACGAACTGTGTCCAAATAAACGTTATTCATTCATGCATTCGTTTATTATTTAAAAATAAATTAAATTGGTTCAGAAATGAGTTTTTCAAACTAACTTCTGTAATAATCCAAATACTGTGTTTTTTCGCATTAAGTTATACTAACAAAAATCTGTAATCATCTTAGGCGGGTAGCACACCTCTGCCACGAAACCAAAGGAGGAAACCGCAGTAGTTCAATTGAACTGAATCGCGTCTGTTCCGCTGCTAAATATCGATTCGAAAATTCCAGTCGTTTAACAGTAGGATTTCGCTTTATGATCCAGTTAGTGTTAGTAAATTTAGAGAAATCATATAAAACAGTTATTCTGTTCACAAGGTGAATTATTTTCTAATCCTAGCAGTTTGCACTGAATCGTTGCACTAAAGTTCTCATTGACCACAAAATTGCTTTGTAGGATACTGAATTCCACACAATGTACTACCAAAAAAGTCTTAAAACATAATGCCATAATATTTTAGGTTGTCTTCAATCATAATGCAATACAAAAGTAGCTAAATTATGCAAATTATCGTAAGTATTATTAATGGACTGATAACGACACGTTTTTCACGATTTTGATACGATTGAACTGCGTAACTACGTCACGGTCACTGGCGAAGGGAACAGCGGCGCCGGAGCGGGGTTGGTAATTGAGTGCATCGAGTGCATCACAGAGGAGTAAGAGAGATATCCTATTGTCTGTAGTCGTATGCATTTGCATACGACTACAGACAGCCACAATGACTTGTTAGTCTGCTGCGGTACGTAGAATGGCATTGATAGTTCTTAGCATAATACATGCGACTACAGACAATAGGATATCTCTCTTACTCCTCTGTGATGCTCCAATATTCTAAAACAAAGTGTATTTCAACACAGACATTGTCTGTGCTGGAATGTACTATGCTCTTCATTCATTAAAGCAAACTACCTGCGAGCACAGAGCAACCTGTGTCTGTGGTAATATACAGTTTGGCAATACGCTTCCGGGTCGATAGGACGGACCATCAGCAGGCTCGATTCCATTATACAACATTATTTTTTGTTTATGCTAGACCCGAAAAGGGGTCATTGTATTCATCATTTTGAACAACTTTTTCTATGGGACCAACCTTGAAATCTCGCGAAAAAAAAATCAGCTGTCCATACATTTGTGTTCACTTAAATCGACAAAATGTAGGGAACAGCTGATTTCTTTTTCGCGATTTCAATGTTGGTCCCATAGAAAAAGTTGTTCAAAATGATGAGTACAATGACCCCTTTTCGGGTTTAGCATAAACAAAAAATAATGTTGTATATAACAGTCCTCTATCAGCAGTCGGTATCTTTAGTACGGAAATATGTGATATATCACACATTCAAAATAGTGTACCTTCTGTATCTATTTCTAAAGTGTAGTCGCACAGACATAAAAACGATTCCTTGAATGTCTTCAGTGAGAGGACCAACCGTTGGTTGCCAATTTGAATATTCTTAGATACCATCTGCTGTAAATTAAGAGGGTATAAAACTTTCATGCGCTAGACATTTAGTGCTTTAAAAGAGTAGACAACTCGTGTCTACTAACCCGTCGTCTTTTCGGCCGAATAGTTATTTATTTTCAACAGTTATAAGTACAGTAATGTGGACAAAACATAAGCAATTTGTTTATTACATTACAAGTAGCATAACACACGCGCTGCCACATTCCTAAGTGCGTATATTTTGATCATGATCACCTAGCGCTACACAGCTCATTGTCATTAAATACTAATGCACCCAAATTACTTTCTGTAACTCGATGCCTGTACACCCTGCGGCTAAACTTCCAACCAAATTTGTTCGAGCATTTTTTAATAAACCTTCCATCACTCTATATTGAACTTTAAGAGAGAAGAGACAAGGTTTTGATTCAAATTAGTACAGGTAATTTGTAAAACATGATAAAAAAATAATGGTAGGTAATTCTTTGATGTGATCAACGGTTTCTGAGCATCCGTTACGAGGGGCGTGTTGAGGGCTCGAGGGCAACCCTACAGGGATGGTTTCGTTCCCATTCTTTCCCTTATGTAAGGGTTCAGATATTTGCATTTTAGATTTTGTAAAGATATGTTTGTAGCAATATTTTAACACATTTTTATTGACTGTATTGAATTGATAAACCTATTTGAATCAAGGGCAAAATATGGGCTGATTTTGTAATTATTGTTATACTGTCTATTTTGTATGTTAATCACAAAATAGTATTATCACTATGTTTTTGTAATATTAATTATTACGTTTGATCATTCACACATAATAATTAATATTACGAAATTACTCACAAGCTTGTCTAGCATTCACAATAAAATAAAAGGAAAAATCTTTTTAAAAACAAGCTTTTAATGAACTAGAAAGTACTAAATAAAACTTACGTAAATATAGAACTATAATATTTTCTTAAAAGCTTGAGGCTTATCTTTAAGTGTAAGAAGGACATTTACGCCTCAAGCTTTTAAGAAAATATAATAGTTCTATATTTACGTAAGTTTTATTTTTTACTTTTTAGCATTAGAATTTGGTTCTGTTCTATCACCTTCACAAATCGAACCCAACACTACGGGGCTATCTTGTAAGGTCGGGGAGTCTCTATGGCCGCCTTTCGGCTTCATCGACAGACCCTGGATACTACCTTGGGCTATAGACCTTGTAAATACAACGAAAACGAGTCCAAACACGATGATGCTATCTTATTTAGTTGAGGAGTTCTCGTGATTACCTTCCGGATTCCTCATTAGACCTTGAACACCATCTAGTGTCGAAGCACTTGTCAATACATAACCAACGAGTCCAAACACGATGGTACTATCTTGTTTGATTGAGGTTTTCCCATGGCCACCTTCCGGCTCCTTCATCAGACCCTGAACACCACATAGTGTCAAAACACTTGTTAATACATGACCAATGAGTCCAAACACGATGGTGCTGTCTTGTTTGATTGAGGAGTTCTTATGGCCAACTTCGGGCTCCATCATCAGACCGGCAACATGGTATCATTTTAAAAAAATGTCTCGGTAGTTGTATGAGTATGCCAAGTTTCAGCTTAATCGCATACCAAGAAGTGGTTGAAAAATTGATGACAAAACGAGTAACCGGAAACACATACGAACAGAGCAAGCTAATAATAATATAATAATAAAGCTTGTAAAAATAGGCACATAGGCACGATGGAGTTCTTTAGAACAAAAGACTTCAACGCGCCGCTAACCACTGTGATCATGCGTTCTCCATGTTTACGAAACTATTGTGTTGATTATTAGCACATAACCCTTGCAGTATTACGTACCTACACAGAAATTAATTACTTGTCTACGCAGTAAACTTACAGGGTTTATTCTCACTTTTAAATAACATAAATCGTCGAACGTACGGTGCATTTACTACACTGACTATTTATTTATGATAAAGACAACCGTAGATACTTTTGCCAATTAATTTATAAACAATTCAAATTGTTTTGTGTGCAGCTTCGAAGAAACCTAGCACCTAAAGCAAGAACTTCAAAAATCAATTACCATCGCGATGAACTGTAGAAAGCTATTAAAAACATAGCATTTCGATCTCGTTGTAATTAGCAACGGATTGTTCGACCGAACAAACGATTTGATCGCAATCACACAATAGAACAAATGCTATTCCCATAGTATTGCATGTAAAAAATAAGGAATGTGGCGTGCGGAGTACGATATACTAAATAACTAAACTAATCGCGGTTTTTATCTCCCAACTGTTTGTTAGGAAAATATTTCACAGTTCAAATTGCACTTTGTATGAGTTATGATTTGTGCTGGTATTTTATAGTAATTATGATTTATCTTATTGTTTCATGTTATCCACATTATGATCGATATAAGAATGTTGAACAAGATCAAAGAATGTTGTCCAAGACGAGATCGTTCGGGTTTGTTATTTAATTAATCATGTCATCTGCGGACAAATAACTTGTTTATAAACGAAACTGGAAGTTCATTAAGAATTCCGCAAAAAATCATCACACTGATGATTTTGTCTCTGCGTAGATTGGAAAAAAAATGAAAACACACAGAAAGTCTACGATCTAGTCGTGGTACGCAACGAGCAGCACTATTTCAAACCACGGGTCACCGGGACACTCGAATCTCTCAAAAACCTCGACTCATCACGTTTATGCATTCATCAGCTCTGTATTCAAACAGGAATTCTTCAAACATATCCCCTGCATGGCTTCGTAAACCTTGGACTTAATAGTTTTTATATTGATTGTGATGACGAGCAAGATTACATGTTACGTATTAATTATACGTAACTACATGTTATCTACATCTTATGCGTAATTATGTCGATCAGGTTCCCCGAGCTCTCCGCTCTTCCCATAGAAAACGTTTACGTAAGGAAAGGAAGGGCGCACACATCACATGCAACTATGTCACGCGACTATTAGTCGCAGTCGCAAAAAAATGGCTATTGTTTATTGGTGATCAAAGATAAAAGCTTAATGTTATTTAATTTTCCTAGTTAGATTACGCTATTTTCCCATTGAGAAAGCAAAAAGTGAAATGCGTTGATATTGATCAAGAGCACAAGACGGTTTCTAAAAGACTGCGATCTTGTAGATACAATAACACTACAAGTTATAATACCATTTACACCACTATATTTATACTTAAAAAAACATAATTATAAAAATAAAAAGTTGCAATTCATTACTAAAAGCTCGCATATGCACGATATCCGCATAAGAAATTGATTTTTTTAACCGAGTTCAAGTAAATAACTGAATAAGTTCGACACAAAATATTAGTTACATGTTTGACATGTATCGATGCTGTGCGGCGTTCATTTGCGTGCCTTTTATGGCCCTTACATAACGACAGAGGTGTGTGTCGCAGATGATAGCAGAGAATTTAGTTTTGTAACGAAACCCTACTACTATCAACGATTCGTAAAATCGTTGATAGTCTTTGAATACTTTGAGAAGATGGGACATGTGAAATTGCTATGCTAACGATTTTGAAAAGAAAAGGTGGATTTATGGATTAGATTTATGAAACAGGTCAATTTGAATTTTTACAAATGTAGAGTGTTTCATACTCCATCGTGGGTCAGAACCTCAGAATTATCGAAAATCTTGTTTGATTCGCTTCGGACACATTGTTTAATCAGTATTTTACTGTCTTAGCTAACGATAAACTGATAATTCGTTTTATAACCCTCCACCATGCTTTCTTTACAGTCAATTCAAGAATTAGTCAATAATTATTATATGATTATTTTATTAATATGAAATGATGAGTTTCAATTTAAAGGCTGGTTCCATACAACGAGGGCGGAGGGCGCTAAATAAACACAGGACTCACACGACGTGCAGTGCATCAGTAGATAATTCCATAAGTGGCTTTCTATATAAGTTCGTTATTAACAAGCTTAAGTCTCAAGTACCTACCAGTAGATAAAATAATGGTAGTGTACATTCAAATTAAGAAACAAAGCGAAAGCGGCCCACGCTAACAAAACTCATTACTTTGGACGCAACCTCTATCTCGGTGCGATCTAACGTTTAATTATGCAAGCTGAATCAAATTCCCTACATTAACTACTAAGTAGGTACTGCGCTCGGTCACACACCCAGCACTCATGGACATATACCTTGCATAGGTACACGTGTTTAGAGTTAGTTCTTCAGAACTTCGCAGTAAAAAGTGAGCAAGTTTAAGTAAGATAAAGTTACTGACAAAAGCGATGTGGCGTCTGTATTCTGGAAATTTCGATGTTTCTGTGAGTTCATTTTTACCCGACTGCCCCAGAAGGAGGGTTATGTTTTTCGAGAGTATGTACACAATACTAAACCACGTTATAGGACAAACATATTATAAATACAACTTTGTGTAGCTGTACGAGTATATAGGCTGTATTCTCTAAATAAGCCTCGTTTATTGAAGAGTTCAGAAAAATAAGATGATAAGTATCCCTATTTGCACTCAAAGCACTTAAGTGCACTTGGCGGCTTGGCTTTGTGCAATGACACCCCATCGTTTGCTCAAACATAATTTGTTCAAATATTTACTCAATTTATTAGGTACCATCTCATTACACCGAACACCAAGAAATGCTAAAAAAAACAAATTTCGAGAGCTGTACCAGTTGCCAGTGCTCGGATCAGTCTCATGGTCAAAAAATAATAAAATAATTGTTATCCGTCTTTTCCTTTGTTTACAAAAACTTAAATTACAGTGATTTAATAATAACAGTCTGCTTGTATTCTGTTAGTCACGTTTCATTTCTTGTTTTAAACAAGGACTGCAATAACTTTGTCTTTTTTGTGCACTATCCATTTAGGTACCACATGTAATGTAATGACATCGGGACGCTACGTGTCTTTCTTTCAAATCTACACAAAAATGTCAACTTTTAGCTGATTTTATTTAAACTTGAGCTCAAAATTCTGCAAAGTAAATGTTAGTGACCTCCCTGTAACTTAACTTTTAATATATCACAGCCAGACCAAAATTATTAATCAATTCTTGTAGGCGTGACAAGTCATAAAAATTCTGTATTACTTACTTGTTAGTTTAATATTGTCAACAATTGAATTCAATTCAGGCATACAATAAACATTGCATTACGCAGGCTTAATGTTTATTGTAATTGCATAACTCTAAACAACACATTAGCAAAACGGACCCTGAGTACTACATAAGTAACAACTCATGAGGAGAAACAATTTGCTGCATTTAGCTGTCTCCTTATCTGTTCTCTTCTGCCGACTGTAACCTGAACATCAAAGTATTTTCGCGATCCCGACCGCAACAATCTAATTAAAGCGCCGTCAGCATAATGTTCAGTGAGTCTGCGCGCGCGCACTTTCCCTCGCTCTCATTTGAATACATCTGCTTATCTCCATCTGCACAATTATGGACGTTTTCTACAGACGATGCGTGAACGAGATAATTAGCAATTATATATTAAAATGGAATTTTATTTGCATTAGCTGCATTCTTGGGATGGTCGATGTGTTTCAGTGCCTCAAGAAGTTAGCATAATACAATGTTTTGTTGAATGGTGTGCAAAATACTAAACAGTTTCTAGTAGCACCACAAACACAATAATCCAATTCACTAAGGTGGGATTTGAACTCGTACCCCGTTCATCAAGAGAGAGTTTACCCATATAGGCACAGCTACTGTCGCATCTGTCATTACAACATCTATACATATTATAAATTAAAGTCGCTTTGCGTGATTTTCGGTATGTCCGCGTTATTCTTCTAAACCACACAACAGATTTTGATGAAGTTTTCACCACCGTTTAGAGAATTTATTCCGGAAGGTTTATGTGTATAATACATTAATATTAAAGTGACATAAAACTAAGAAATCTCGATGTTTTATCAAGTTGTAAAAACCGTGCGAAGCAGCAGCGCGTCGCTAGTATGTAATAAATATTCCTCCACTATCGTTGTCCACAGCGCATAAGTTACAGAAACATGTAATTTATTAAATAATGTACTAGCATTTATTATCTGCATTAATCTCCCCGAACGGGTTTATTAGCATAACAATGTTATAGCTAATAACTGAGAGAAACGCGTTTATGGTGCATGACCACATGACCTGTCATACATCATGTACCTACGGTATGTACACACACATTATAACGACATTCCATGTTTTTGTTTTTGCATAAGTAACTTTTTCAAGCAAGTTAGATAAGATAAGGCTCTTTCTAAATTATAAATATATAATAAATACATGTTATATATAATAAATACAACGTAAACATTTTTTCATGAAGATCGGATGTTGCTTTCTGTTTCCGTTTTCCTTATAATTATCCCGTTCACCGATGCATTACCTACTTTCATTACAAAACTTCACAGTTATTAAGAACTCGTCAAAAAACTATGTCACAAGACGGACAAAAACAAATGTTTATTATCAATTAAAATACTTAGCAACTATCTTCACGTCCGTCTGTCGTCTGACTCGTCCGTTCGACCCAAGATCGTGTCTTATATTATAGATAGCTGATAAGTTAGGGGAAATTATTCCGGTTCACTTGTCTTGTATGTTCAAGTGTTTTCTGTTTATTCTTCGCGTTCCTTTCATTTAAAGAAGTCCATTTAAATAATTAATTTTATTTTTCAGCTTGCAACTTCTATTATCTGGATGAAGGCTGACAAAAAAATCTTCCCAGTAGGATTGTGAGTCCCTTTAACTGAAGCTGAAGATCTAGTGGAGCTATAATGAATAACATCTCAAAATCTTAAACTCTCAATCGGGAGCTGCTCCCACGTTTGATGACTTGTGTCAACACTCTGACTGACCACTTACGATCATACTCAAGTACCTGAGATCTATTTATCCTTCCTATCCTCAACAATATGAAGGTGTTATGCATATTTGTAGTACAAAGTGTGAGATGGAGGGCCGGTCCCACACTGCCCAATAAACACATTTAGTAAAGAAAACATTAAATTTTCCGGTTATGGTAAGAGTGTGGTTAACAGAGATAAATAGATTAACGGTAAAATATTTAGGGATAAAAAAATCGTTTTAATTTACAGTTATTTCGGTTTGAACTTGAGCTGTTCTTGAGCTAAGCTGATGAAAGAATCGCTAGTCAGTAGGGGTGGTAACGTAGGTGACAGCAAACGTTACCATGTGTCAGTCAGTATCAGATCTTCGAAATTCAATTTGAAGATAAAGAAAAAAGGAGGAAGTTTTTTTGAAAGGCATGTTCATAATAACGTATTAAGTCTTACTAACTAATGAAACTGATATGATGATCGCGGATGCTATCCAAATATACGTAATTAGAATTACCAACAATTACAGGTCCCGCAAGCACCCACTCAGCATAATCAGCCTATAACGTTTCCACTGCTGGGTCACAGGCCTCTTCTCTATGAGGCCGTAAACCACCGATCTTGGATTCTAGTTTCTTCACGATGTTTAAGTTTACCATTTGGCAACAGGGCATCCTTAGTATACATTCAATTGGTGCTAAACAATGGTACCGTGTTGTTGAAACAGTATCCCAACAGCTCAGGCGTTGCTGGTGGTCGAGAGGTCGTGAGACATGAAATACTATCCTGTTGAACTGTTGTGCAAGCTCTTAGAAACTACGTCCCATTTCTTCACGATAGGCCTAAGCTGTGTGGTGATGTGGGTACGAAACGGTGTCCTGGTTTTGATTCCCAGGTGTGGTAACTACTCATTGGGATTTTCAGTAAGGTCACCAGCAGCATTAGGTTCTTTTGTATTTAGGAAGCCACGGCTGTCTGGCTTCCTAAGTACAAAAGGGCCTAATGATACTACCAGATCGAAAAAGTTGTTGGTCTCGTAGCATCATTACGAAGTTCTCCAAAAGGAGGAGATAGAAGTGGGCATTGTACTACGATACCTGTATTGAGGACCAGACATTGCCATTTAATGACAATTCATCAGTCAATCAACTCAGCCTCTTGCAGACCCTTCATCGCTGGTCTGGTCTATCCAAAGTTGCACCCTTGGTCTTCCGCATTTTCAAATACTTAATCGTACTAAGAATACCGTCGTACCTAGCAGCTTTTCATTACTTAAAACTGTGCGTACTTACATAAAACGTATAATAAAATAAACGACTTTTGTATAATATTAATGTCGATCGTTTCGACGACCGTTACTCAATTAATATCGACGAAACTCCTCGACTACGAGTATGTCAGTTCGTTAGGTCGGAAGATTGCTTTTAAGTAATAAAATGCTATACGAGTGTTATAGCTGTACGATTTATTTTAATAGGAATCAGGAACCATAAGTGTAAATATTCTCACTACGCTGAATGGGAAGTAGGCGGAGAAACCACAATTTCTTTTCTGTTCCATTACTTGGTAGCTAATTGAACTTTGCTGAACACCCGATAGGTTCGTAAAAAACCCTAATTATCCTAATTTTTAACACTATTCAATTATGTAGGTATTAAAATTCGCAAAACAATTTCAAAATCTAAACAAATATTATTTCAAAATTAATTTACAATAGAACAAAAAACTCACCTAAAAAATTCAAAAGGAAACCCAATCCGTGTTCAATGAGAGGTAAACACAAACACACACATTGTCACACACAAAAACACAAACAATGTAAGTCAACACGATTTACGGAGTCGCCGAAGAATTGCGATGTACTACGAACTACGGACCGTAAGTATGTAGTCAGGCGAACAAGGCGTAAGCTACGGCGCACGGACGCGGCGCGACTGGCCGGGTTTGTACGGGCTGTAGGGGCCATGGGGGCATCTCGCGCCATCATTCGCGGGGAGATAGGGACCTCATATTGTAAAATACACTATTGATACGGCCTTTGTTTTGCTTTCATTGCACTACGAACTACTAGATACGAGGTAAGTCTCAGGAAATCAAAATGTTTTTTCAGCAGTCAAATGTTCGTTTCCATTTGCATTTGAAATAATTTTCTAACATTAGGATAGGGTCCTATGAGTCCAGAATAAAATAGTAACTAAGATTTTTTTTCCGTTTGTCTGGATGTATGTTCCGGATTGAAGGAAAAAGGTTGACGCACAGTTTTTATCCTGGATTAACACATAGGATACTTTTAATCCCGGTAGTGAGATCCCGCGGGATATTTTCCGACAACCACGCGGGCGAAGCCGCGCGCCAAAAAATAAGTCATAACAAAGGTATCTCTTTATGTACCTATCTCCTAGCCTACAATGTGACCCCGCAGAGCCAGTCCCGCGTGTCGCTCGGCTGCGCGTGCGCCGCGTGATTCTTCGCGCTGTGCGCGCCGTCGCCCTTCGCCCTCCGCTGTTCTCTTCGGTCCCTGTTCCATAGGTATTTTGAAAATAAAATCGCACGCCAATAAACATCAAAGTAAATGCAAGAGTTATCTCAAGTTTATAATTAGGCATTCACACACTGTAATCACTTTCTGCAATCTAGCAATATGTTTGGCTCAATGCAAGAATCTGAAATCTATGAGATCTTTCGCAAATTCTCTTACAATGCGCTCCTAGGTTATTGTCAATTCGAATAAAAATAATCATGGTCACTAAACATGATTGAACACAATCGGATGAAACACTACATGCTTTTCTGGAAAACTTCTACAGTAGTTCCCCAACAAGTTAGGTATTTATTAATCTAAATTCGAACAACCTTTGAGACCTTAGTAGAACAAGGTTAAACCAACACAATTTATTTTATGAATCATGATTAAGATCAGGTAGTTACAGCAAAGACCACAACTTATTGGTGCTCGGAACAGTAATTACATCTATTATAAGCAATAATAGGTTTAATATGAAATTCATGAACGTGAATCAAGTTTACTGAATTGCTGCAGTACATTCTATCTGAAAATATATAAGTACATAAATAATAATAAGTAATGCTTGTCGCTTAGTGCTCAGGACGCGTGAAATTACACCACAAATCATTGTCACGGCGTGACTCATGGGACTTGGAAATAACAAGATACATAACTTATTCAAATAGAGTATAACAATCTTGTTGGAGATGTTTATTGAAAAGCAGAAAGTCTGTAGGGAGTTCCGAAGAGAAAGTTATTTCAATAAATATTTGCATTAATGTACCTCAGCGAGGAAAGTCCATTTCCACATCTTTCTGCCCTATTTGCACGTTTCGTGAGGTCAATTTCCACATCTTTCTGACCTATTTGCACGTTTAGTGAGGTCAATTTCAACATCTTTCTGACCTATTTGCACGTTTAGTGAGGTCAATTTCCAGTATTATCAGATTCAGCTGCTCTACAATTCTACACAACAATATTTGGTTTCAAAACAACAATATTAGAAAATCATAGAACTTTTCTTATATTACTACTTAGGAGCACATACGTTAGTTACTTTTAATAATCTTTCAGGAAATTAGCCTACACATAGCTATAATTTATTTTATATAGATTTTCCGTAAACTACGGTAATTTTAAATGTAAAACAGTTTACGGAATAGGCTGGGGGCTTCCGACTTACGTATTATTGTGTGGAGGTAATTATTTCCTTTTAAACGGTTCTTAAGTAGTAGAATATCACTCGGAAAATTATATTGGTCCCGTACTTAGGAAGTCTTGTAACGATCGATTCACGGGACAACTACGCAAAAATCTATTTTTTTATATATTTACAGGAGCCATTATAGCAAGCGTTTCCTCTTGAAACTTGATTCTGCACCTTTGCATGAGCAGCTACACGAAAGTCAGGGATAGCAGGATTTGTTTCCAAAAGCTCAGGACCATAGTAGACAAAGAGAAGGTCTTTGGCCTGTATTGGAACACTTCAGGCTTACCAATAACCAAATACATAGGAGTGTATTTTGTCATAGTTTCATACGCCAAATGTGTCAATCTTCGCCCTATGCTATTAGGTACACCTAATTACTACCCCTAGATCAATTGCCACAATAAAGCAGTTAGTACTTCAAAACTGCCAACTTACTGAACTCTAAACATATCAAAGCCAATATAAATATTTAATTATCTAATCAATACCGCGGTCTGTCTGTTTATTGAATTGACACGAAGATTTCTAAATCCTTTGTATCGAATGGTACACTGATTTCTATCATTGTGCTGCAGGCCTGCAGCAGTAGGTAGTAGGTACCTATTGATTGGCTCATATGTGGGCTAATGAAGACGTTCGCTTTTAATTAACTGTTATCGTATATCGATCCGCCCCGCACGAGAACGATTTACTGCGCCTG
The DNA here is from genome assembly GCA_947363905.1 of Lithophane semibrunnea. Lineage (NCBI taxonomy): Eukaryota > Metazoa > Arthropoda > Insecta > Lepidoptera > Noctuidae > Lithophane > Lithophane semibrunnea. The sequence goes on from OX376195.1 coordinate 18,119,177, forward strand.
CGGTAAATAGTTACCGTTTTTGTAGTTATTATTGCAATTATACTGAATGTAAAACATAAACAGAGAAAATAAGTTACATGTGAAGCTGTAGTGATTTAAACTAGATTGGCTTTTCCTTAGATAGCACGTCAATTACAGAGTTTCGGGAGCTTTTGGGCTCTTATCAAGTCTAAATGTGATGGTTTGAGCTAAGATTCAACTTAGGTAGGTACCTAAGATTTAACTTAGGTACCCACTAGCAGGATTGTAGCGAATGGTTGTTAAGGATGGATAGGTACCTGCTTTGGTAAGCTGTCCGGTGTAAGATGTGCCTACTTGCATTTTCAAAAGGTATCGTATCTTGTTAGAATAGGTGCCATTCAATTTAAATTACCTCTATGTAGGTAAATGAAAACAGCGCTTGCAGCATCGGGCAGAATTCACTGGTTTTATGTATTTCTGGTTTATACCAAAGGCGGCTTCCCTTACATACAACCAAGCCAAGTCTAACCATTTCTTCTAGCCAAGCTTGAAGCCCTGCTCCTGGTATCACGCTGCGTGACTGACGTGTGTCACGTGTGGTCATCCTCAACTTTTTACAAAACCACGTTATCATTCCTCAGATCAATCAATCTTGTCTTTAAAATAACTTGAAAGACATCTAATTCTTTTGCTCCCAGATCACATATAAATATTAATGCAGATTCCTACTAAGATGTAGCTAATGAATTCTGTGAGTAACACGATATCGTCCGTGACAGCGACGCGTGAGCATCGCGGCCGCTCGTCACACTCCCATTGCGTACGCGAACCCATTCCATCGGCTACTTGGAAATACTCCGGTATTATACTTTTTGTCAGTCTCGCAAAATAACCGGGTGGAGAAAAATCATTGCCGACAAAGACTAAAAAGTAACCTACTGAAAGCAATGAAGTAAATGCATCTCCACTTCCATCCTTGATGGAGTAGAAGCCAATCCTAGCATACGTAATTGGGAACAGGCAAGGATTAAGGAAACTAAGACTCCTAGGCAGTTCCAGACCACGATGGAGTACCTAACACAGACGAGGTAGAGGTACCCAGACACATTATCATGCGACTATCGCCAGTATTTTTCTTTTAACTGCAACTTGTTGTCCATTGTTGGACCTCTCCAAATTGCCACCACATGACTACCCTCCCCGGTTCAGTTCGTTGATTTTTTTCTTCATTAGGCCTTCTGTGTTAATTTATCTACTTACTATTTGTTCACAAGCGTATGCTCTTTTGATAGAAGTTTGAGATTTTTAGAAGTCTGAGTCATAGTTTCATGATTCTTTTGAGCGGTCAAGCGTAGGTTTATGAATTTTCTTATCGTATAGTGCTTTTTAATTACATCCATGTTCTGTTTGGTGAATTTTAATACATATATGACTAGCCTACTTATAGTTCTTGCAGATTCTGGATAAGAACGTGTAACGTGTTGTCTATACCTACTTTCCGATTACATTATCCCGTGTAGGACTCCTCCCCTAAGTCGACCCACTGACCCCCACAGCCTAAGTTGAGCTATGAGATACACGATTACTGAGAAATGCTTGCAAGACATGTGTACCTACCTTAAATCTGTGCGGTTATTTCCTCAAGAGACCATTTCAGATACTAAGTAATCCTAACTAATATTAGTCTTTACCTATGAAATTGCCGTTTTGTATGAAAAAATTTAAACGATTTTTTTTCATGTATTTTTTATTTGTATTAATCGAAGTAATCACCCATGCAATCAATGCATCTTTGCCAACGCAGTGGCAGTTTATTGATGCCCTTCTTAAAGAAATCAGCTGGACGGGAGGCAACAAATTCTTCAAAGGCATTTTGTACTGCCTCTCGGGTATTGATTTTTTTTCCCGCCAAGAAGTTATCCAAATTCTGGAAAAAGTAGTAGTCTGTAGGCGCAAGGTCTGGTGAGTAGGGCGGATGACGGAGAGCTTCCAACCCCAGTTCTTGCAACTTGGAGACCGTCTGCTGTGCAGTATGAGGTCGCGCATTGTCGTGCAGGAGCAGCGGAGACGAGCGATTGACCAATGCTGGTTGGAGATGTGCCAGCTTCTCCATCATTGTGTTCAGTTCTTCACAGTACACATTTGCAGTAATGCTCACCCCGTTTGTTAAGAAGCTGTGATGAATCACACCGGCGCTAGACCACCAAACAGTGACTGTCACTTTTCTAGGGGTAAGTTTTCGTTTAGAGCATTGTTTAGGTACTGAACCAGGATCCAACCAACTTGCTGAGCGCTTGCGGCTATCAAACAGAATCCATTTTTCATCGCAGGTAACAATGCGGTTTAAAATTCCTTCATTTGTGTGTCTGTTGAGCAGTGCAAGGCACGCCGCGACGCGTACTTCGCGCTGGCATTCATTGAGTTCGTGGGGCACCCATTTGTCAAGCTTTTTTACCTTGCCAATTTGACGCAAATGGACCAATATTGTTTTGACGCTAACGTCGAAAGCTGCTGCTAATTCAGCCGTAGATTGTGTATCATCAGCTTCCACAATCGCCTTTAATTCATCATTGTCGACCAAAGTCTTCGGACGACCGCGAGGTTCATTTTTCAGGTCTAAATTTCCAGAACTGAAGCGAGCAAACCAATAACAGGTGGTGCGTTGGTTTGTAGTGTTAGCTCCGTAAACGTCGTTGATGTTGCGTGCCGCTTGTGCCGCGTTGCTGCCACGACGGTACTCATATTCCATAATTACTCGAATTTTTAACGTATCCATGATGACGAAAAAGATTGAAATGCGATGAAAATGTAACACTAATCATTAAACAAATGACTTCTTTTGAAAAAAGTATTCCATGTTTTTTAAATAAAATTAATTTGAAATTAGAATTCTTAGCCAAACAAAAATTATTTTGATTTGAAATGGCCAGTACTGCAGAACGGCAATTTCATAGGTAAAGACCTATTATTATAAATACGAAAGTGAGTTTGTTTGGTACGCTTTCACGCTAAAACGGCTGAACGGAATTAGATAAAATTTTGCACGTGGGAGACCATGACCTGGAACGTGACATATGATACTTTTTATCCCGAAATTCCCACGGGATCGAGAGTTACGCGGGTGACTACAGAATGCACACTACAAAATGAACAATACCTACTACAGAAAAACAATTTGTAGGTATATTAGACTTTGGCGGTTAAAATATTGGTAGGTAAGTAAGTAGGTATATTGTATGTTAGGCCGTAGAAGTCGAATTACCAAAAGTTAATACTTATTAAAGAGGAGATAATTGCTTTATTGAAACAAAGTATTTACGATACTCAGCCGCGCTAAGATAATGTTAATTGTTGCGAGATGCAGAGAACCGATACATATTGATCGCGATCGAACAGAAATCACAAATATCTACATGATTGACTTTCTCTTTCATTTAAATGTATGGGAAGTTGTTTTTACTTTATTTTTGCCGTAAATTCCTTGGTTGTGATTGTGAAAGAAAAACTAGAGAGAATGCAATGCTTGCCATGTACGTAAGGAAGACTGACTTTGTTTATCTTTGGCTGGCTTTGTTAGCGATATATTGCTGAAATCACAAAGGCAGGTGTTAGATAACAATAAGGATCCAACCTAATTAGAATCCATGGTCACTTACTGAACAACAGAAGTCCAAACTTAAGATTTGCCAGCGGGCAATGGAGCGCAGCATATTAGGTGTCAAGCGAACAGAGCGCGTTAGGAACACCACCCTGCGCTCCATAACTCAAGTAGCGGATGTTGGAGAAAAAAGAGCCAGGCTGAAGTGGGAGTGGGCCGGACACGTCACACGAATGCACCCGGAGAGATGGACAAAGATCGTCACTCACTGGACGCCTGAGGGAGGACATCGCCGTCGAGGTAGACCGCGGTGTAGGTGGTGAAACGATCAAATCATGTTTGCGGGGCCAACATGGCCAGAAATCGCACAAAAAAGAGAGCTTTGGAAGGAAAAAGGGGAGGCCTTTGCCCAGCAGTGGGGCACAATAAAGGCTAAGAAAAAAATTAGGTCATCTCTAATCCTACCGGAGTTGAGTTTGCTACTCATACAATGTTCATTACTTACCGTTGTAATCGAATGTTTCATATATAAATGTTAGGTATTATACCTACCTACCTAATTTAAAGCGTGCTCCACAACCCGTGGCGTACTCTTTATGTTATTATTTTCGCTAATCTCCGGTCCGCTGCACTTGGCGAGACAAGATCTCACTCAGACAGTATGCCGCTAATTTTTTGTGGAAATATAAAGAATATATTTAAAGAGTGGAATGAACTTCCATATTCGTCGTAAATGTAGCGATGTGTGTTCATCGTTATTTTGTGGTTTTGACCATTAAATACGGTGTAGTCAGATTTATGGATCCATATGAAATATTGGTCGCTGAACGTGCAAACATTAGGCACTATCAACTTAGAGGATATTAAAATTGGCATGAGCTATGCGCTATTCTATATCTAGGTATGTAGATATAAAAGACATAGACCCTGCGCCTTTTTTTTTTTTTTTTGATCTCCCTATTCTGTTAAAACGAGTCTTTTATTAAGCACTCTCTCGCGAAGAATAATCGTAATATGACATGTTTTAGGATAGCCCTATTTTCAGCAGTTAACTGAGAAACGCACGAATTGATTTCACGGAGTTACCTGCATTAACACATAGGGTACTTTTGGACCCGGGAGTACGTTCCACTGGGATATTTTCAGACATCCATGCGGGCTAACCCGCGGGATAAGGATAGTTTGAAATAAATTAGAAACTTCATGTTACTAAAATATTTTATTATTTCTCTACTTTAATTTTCTTATTAGGATCGTAAATCTCTTCGGAAGGTTCATCATAGTATCTATCATACTTCTCTTGTTTGATTTCTAAACTGTGGTTATCATAGTTTCCATCTCTGTTTGACCTATCATGTCTTTTACTTTTACTCTTTCGTTTCCTATCTGCCTTCTCTTTCTCATAGTTAATCGTATCCTCTCTAGTAACGCTGTCTTCTCTTTCTTGCTTAATGTATATCCCTTCACTAGGTCCCTCTTCATATCTTTTATCTCGCCTTCTTTCTTTAGATCTTTCTCTATCTCTTCGTCTTTCTTTTTTGTCTTTATGTCTGTGAGCTTTATCTCTCTTTTCATCGTATTTTCTTTCTCTTGATGTATCTTTAGGGAGGTTGTTTGGTTCGTCAGCTAGCCCGGGTTCTTTCTTCACCTGATGCTCAGGATCATAGTTTTTACATAAATGACTTCTTTTTGACCTTTTATCAGACCTGTATTGTTTGTCTTGATCATTTTCTTTTCTCCCACTTTCTTCATAATAATATCGTCTTTCCCTAGTTTCGTCATCATGTCTTCTTTTCCTAGAGTGCTCTCCGTACCTTTGAATTCTTTCTAGATCGTCGTCATGTCTTCTTTCTCTAGATCTGTCGTCACGTCCGCGTCTGACATTATCTCTATCACGTCTATCCCTACTTCCGATTTCATGTCTATACGCTCTATCTGATCTTTCTCTACTATAATCTCTACTTCTGTCTGTAGAATCTTCTCTTTCAATTTTTATTTTTATTGGCTTAGGCACAATCTTTCCATCATATCTAGTTCTATCTTCTTTGGATGCTGGTCTAGAATGTCTCCTATCATTGTGTGTTTCTCTCTGATAACTGTCCCTATCCACAGTTTCTTTTGGTTCAGTTTCGCTTTTACCATCATTGTAGTATTCCATCTGTTAAAATAATTTATTTAAATTAATCATAAGAATGTTCTTGATACAACCTTACAGTTGCCTGTATTATAATTGAACCGTGAAAGACAAAGTGTAACAGTTGTTCAAACAAAGTAAGTATATATGCACGCAAGAGTGTCAGAACTTATAAATTGTTTAAAGTAAAATGCTTGTCTGACATAGATGACATATTGATAAGATTTTTTTAGGGACTTATCTGTAATTTTCTAATCTGCAGTTTCAACTAACAATAATACTAAATTTTCCAGTTTCCTAGAGCGCAATTTCATACCTGAGTCCTGATGACGTCGCGCAGAACATCGGAGTAGTTGCGCGACTTAGCGGCGACTCGGTACTTGGTGCGGCGTCGGCGCATGTTGCGCAGCTCCAACAGGATCTCCTGTCGTGACAGGATTACCTGCGAGCTCTTGTCATCAGCACCACTGTGAAACGAGAGATATTGAGATGGTGATCATGAGGAATTATTAACCACCCCGTGGTGGTCGGAAGTTATCTGACGGGAAAGTAGGTGCTACCAGGATAAAAAGTATCCTACTTCTTAAATTAGGTCATAGTCTACACTAGCTGCGCCCCGCGGTTTCACCCGCGTAAGTCTCGATCCCGTGGGAATATCGGGATAAAAAGTATCCTATGTGTTAATCCAGGTTATAAGCTATCTGTTTGCCAAATCCATTCAGCCGTTTTTGCCTGATTGAGTAACAAACATCCAAACACACAAACTTTCACATTTATAATATTAGTAGGATGTGTGCCAAACTTCATCGAAATCAGTTTAGTCCTTGAGGCGTGAAAAGGTAACATACAAACGGACATAGTATTGAAGGTATAGATTTGATTTATATGTTCCATGATTAACACTGACCTGAGTAAAGCTAAGTCTGTGAGGTCATGGCAGGAGGGCACGGCGCTGACCACGGCGTCATGTATCGCGCGGCGCTCATCGGCAGAGTACGATATCTGAAGACGCTCCAGTGACAGCGGCTCTGCTTCACGACAACCCACGCCTTGGTTGAGGAAACTTATTGGTTATAGATGTCTTATCACAAAACAATCCATGCTGCAGGATTGGTTAAACAGTGCAATTTTTATCACTATGTACAATTTGTTAACTAGCCTGTTCCCAAATACTTCAATGATCTCAGTTTCATACTGTATATTTAATTGATCAAGAAATTATGTCATTACTAAGATTAAATCTCGTAATACTAAAACTTTAAATTACTACTGACTTCATACACCAACACACTAGACATAATAAAGGATACAATACAAAATGGTTGCGGTGGTTCTGACGGTTGAACTATTTTCCTATAAACTGAAAAGGAGCATAAGAGATTTAATATTGACTTTATGTTGATGGAGAGAAATGCATATCAAATTATGGAAATTACTTGTTGTGTTGCATACCTTTTTTGAATAAACAATCTGATCTTGAAGCATTAGCAATGATTTGCTCAATATCTTCTTTGTCTGTGGATAAATGATACCTTATTAATTTAATACATTCATCAATAATGGAATAATTATCCAGTAATGTTATAACTATTTACTGAGTTTAACAAGCGTGTTAGATTCCAAGTCCAATGGATCTGGTAGCAGCTGATCATCCTTGGAGTAGCCATTTTGTCTCAAGAAGCATTCCTTCTCATGTTCTTCAGTTTTATCAGGCGGAACTTTGTGGTTGGAATCATATCTGCATGTTACCAGCATAGGGTTCTGGAACAACAACTTAGATTAGACATGGATATACAATTCAGCAGTATAGGTTAAGATACTTTCGCAGGAAAGAACAAGCTGGTCGGTCAATTTAGCACAGCACAGGCAGAGACGTAAGCTACCTAATCTGATGTTAATGCCAACGCAACCCGAAGACGAGGAAATACGTTAAATAATATTAAAACAAACATTATAAAAGTACCTGTAAGAAATGTTTTCTATCCCATTGAAGGGTTTGTAATATCATCGTTAGTTCATTATCAATTCCCTCGGTGTAAGACTTCAATTTCATTAATTCTTCTCGTCTTTTCTCCATTTCTAAATATTTTTTCAGCAATAAAATTCCGAACTCAAGACTTTGTTATGACAAATTTGACAGTTCTGCATTGATACGGGTGACATTGACTTTTGTCAGCAAAATGACAAATTGTCAACCCAAAAAACCCAAACTTGCAGAGCTAGTGTTCTCTAGTTTTAGTCGATTGGAGCTTAAAGGACACGTAGCCGGAGTAATAAAAGAGGGGTCTGAGCACAGACTAAGTAGTACGGTCTGAGTTTCTTTTCAGCTGGCAACTGTTGTTTTGACAGCTGATTCGATGCAATAATTCTTTTTAATCTGTGGTTCGTTTAGCGAGGAGACGTGTGTGCTTTTTCAATAGAATTTTCTCAATAAATGTGTGTGGAAAATGGCAGATTCCGAGGTAAATTCACCACCTTACAGCATCTTATTACTACCAAAATGTGACCGCATTCATCACTGATTATTGTATTGGCAGGTATTAAAAAAATTGAAGGATATACCATTTAAAATCCAGACCGCAAGTTTGAAAGGAAGACGTGAGGTTGTAGAAGAAATTCGGAATGTATTATCCACACCAGGTAAGTAACAATTAGGGCTATGTTTATTCATAATTAACTTAAAAAGTGTAATATTTGTGTGCTTGTTGTGTATAACTGCGAAGTATTTATAGGTTGGTTATCCAGCTGTATTGATCCATTGAGCCCTGGACTGGTTGTACCTCAGTATTGTGCTCACACTTGATTGAGTTTAAACGTGCCAATCAGAGAAAGCTCTGTACAACATAGATTAAACCTATATTTAAATTCTGAGAAGTCAATTCATCAATACATGTGCACAGAGCACTGGTAGCAGTTTGTTGAACAGTTTGCTGCAAATTATAGTAAAATTCAGTTTCAGGTACTTCGGCAATTATTTATGATTGAAATTAAAATATACACAGTCTAAGCTAAAATGCAACAAGTCTGGTTGTTTATTCATTCATAATTTTAGGAAGTATGCAGCCATTTTACAAAGGGTTGTGATAAGATGGTGCAATGGTTACTGTTTACAGGTTACAAACGTGACAGTTTAGTTTGTTTAGGATTCTAGAAGATAGAATATAGTGAAACAAGTTTTTATGTACTTTATTTAATTTATTTAACCATTTATGCACACATTGCACACGCATAGAAATACAGTCAAGAAGAAAGGAACAGAAAAATATGTACAAAGGCAATGCCTATTTCTAAAGAAATCTCTTCCAGCACCTGCGATAGGAAAGTAGATAAAAGAGATGTAGACATCGTGTGTAAGAGTAGAAGAGAAACAGAATACATAAATCAAAAACAATTCACTTTATGTGATTATTAACATGATATAGTTGAAATAAGAAACAAATTGCCAATTTTGTTTTGTGAAACTAGGGACTTCTGTACCCACTGATGAATAAACACAGGCAAAAGCCTATGTGCAAATGCTAAAAATAAATATTGTAAAAATACACCTTTGCCAATGTTGTTCTGCACTTGTATCAACTCAACTGGTATAAATTACATTATACAGCTATGTTATTGCACCAGGTATAACAGAGCCAGCAGTGCGATTTGTGTGTCGCCTGTTGGTGCTCACACTACACCGGTATCGTGACTCCACCTCCCAGTCATATGTGAAGGGCCTGGTTGCCTTCCTCGCTGCCACGCACAGAGAATGGACTCTGAAGGGCCTGCTGCCTGTCCTGCTTGAAGTGTCAGAGCACCTAAAGAACACGGCTTCATCGTGAGTCATTCAGAAGTTATGATTTTATATTTATCTATAGTCAAAGTAATTTTGATAGATAGTATCAGAGAAAGGGCTGTAAGTAGAAGTAAAAAAATTAACAACAACAAAAGGAACTTTTTTGTTAGCCTTATATGTCCCACTCCTGAGGAAAGGCCTCCCCCATTCTTTCCACTTATCTTGGTGATGGATTAGGATTTTTTGTTTTAATGCCATTCTTTTTTTATATCAACTAACTATAGATTTAATTTTACAGAAAAAGTATATGCCAGAGTGGGTTGTATGCTCTCCGTTGGTCCACGGTCCTTGTTGATGGCACACTTAAGTCTACGGAAGACAATGGAGTGGACTATAATGCACTTGTACTATCCCAAGCAAACCTGCTTGCTGCCATCATCGCATACGGGGACCACAGGAAGAATGATAAGGCGTATTCTATGGTAAGTTAGCACACAATACAATACATAATCCAAATTCGGTTCAATACATAAAGAAGATTTGGTGAAGATATTTAAAGTTGTGTTGTAAGTTAAGTTTGTGTAAATAATAAAAGCTTGTAAAAATTTAAAGTCTCATGAGCAGAATAGCCTTGATTTTGACTTTTGTCATTTGATACTGCATCCAAAATTATACACCTTTTAATATTTTCAGCTACACACATCCTGGGTATCAATCGGTAAGGAGAAGTTATCAAAATGGCTTGAAGTGTTGTTGGGGATCCCGCCCGACTCGGGACCACACATCTGCGTCACTTTCTCTACTCTGTGCCGACATCTACAGCAGATCGGGGATGGTGCCATTATAGAACAACACAAGGTATGTGATAAAAACTTTTGAGATGTTCATTAATATTTTGTATGTTACATTGAATAGATGTACTCTGGCATGAGTATCTAATTAGAACCTAAGCAAAATAGCCTTAGTAAGTATTAACACATAACGTGCCCATTGACATGCTGCATACATTCTGAATATTATAATGTAACAATAAATAGTTCTACTTCTATTTCGTTTTTTACCCTGTGTGAGAACGGGCCTGTGCCCTGCAGTGAGACAGACGCTGAGGATGTTTTGGCCCAACAAAATTTGAAGAGTTGGGGTCTCCAAAATGGCCGTTTTGTAGGCATCCACAGCTTCTTCAGGTGATGAAAATCTCTGTCCACGCAATTTATTCTTTATTTTAGGGAAAGTATAGAAATCATTAGGGCTTAGTTTGGGGCTGTACGGCGGATGGTCTAATAATTCTATGTTTTCTTGCTGTAAAAACTCTTTTGTTCTGTGCGAGGTGTGAGAACTCGCATTGTCGTGATGGAGGATGATGCGGCGGTTGCAGTTCTCTTTACGGAGTTCAGAAACGACCTGTGGCAAACAAATGCTAGCATGCCATTCTGCATTAACCGTTCTTTGTCCCTCAAGAGGAATAGTCGTAACATGGCCGGTTTTGGAGACAAACGTGGCCACCATTTTTTTTGCAACACTCCGTGAACGAACAATTTTTGTTGGCTTTAACTCATTTTCGAACACCCAAACTCGTGACTGGTTTTTTGTTTCGGGTTCGTACGCGTATATCCAGGATTCGTCACCTGATGGAATCCTGCGATCCTGCGTGGAATCTTTCGAGAGTTCTGACGCACCAAGTAACGCGAGCCGAGCCGCTTTTTGCTCTTCACAGAGCGAATGCGGTATCCATCGGGAAAACAACTTTTTTACACCTAATTGTTCATGCAAGATTATTTGTATTTGACTCATGCCAATGTCTAAAGTTGCCTGAATTTCGCGGTATGTCACATGTCGATCTTCCTCAATCAGCTTACGCACAGCATCAACGTTTTCTTGGGTGACTGCAGTTTTTGGACGACCTTGACGGGGATCATCACTGAGCTTGACACGTCCACGTTGAAATTCAGCAAACCAGCGATAAACTGTGGTTTTGGATGGGGCTTCATCACCAAATGCAGAAATCATCCGGTCAACACACTGTTTTTGTATTAAACCACTTCGAAAGTCATAATAAATCATCGCTCTTGAATTTTCTCGAGTCAATTCCGTTTCCTCAACGACTAAACAAGTTTGACAAAACCTTGTGACAAGACCGAGAATCTTTTTTTAAATAAATAAATGGTATTCAATTTTTAAAACCAAGGAGTTTTCAATTAAAAAGATTTTAATATGACAAGAACAGTGGAAATATTCCATTCCCGATACTTTTAGTGCAGCCCTCGTATTAACAATGTCATATTTTCTTACCACAGACAAAAATGCTGGAAAGCTTCACCAAAAGCGTCATCAGCGTCAAAGCCCGTCCGAACGCGAACTACATCAAAGGTTGTCACGACCTGCTGCGTCAGCTCGGCCCCGGAGAAGTCCGCGACGCGTTACTGCCGGCCCTGCACAAGGCCATGCTGCGGAGCCCCGAGACCATCGTGCAGGCTGTAGGGGAAGTCTTCGCCAGTCTCAATGTGGAGCTTGATGGATTAGCTGTTGATATCGGAAAGAGTCTGATTGGTAAGGACTTAATGTTTACATAATAATGATAATATTTTATACACCCACATTTCTCAAGTTATATTGATGTAAGTTATTGTTTCGTAAATCATTTTAAAGTCAACTGTAACTCAGTGGCAACTAAGATCAATATCGATTAGCAGCTTATATCGAATTCTGTACATAATTTATTTCTAAATAAAGAAGACTAAAAACGAAATTTTGTACTGTTTATTATCTTCTAGTATTGTCTAAGCGAAATTCGACAATTTATTGAAGTAATATTCTTCTTTCCAGTAAACTTACACTCTAAAGACGAATGGGTTCGTGGCGAAGCTCTATGTGCGCTGGAGCGGCTAGCGACGCGTTGCTCACAGGTAACGGCTGCGCGTGCGCTGCTGACGCACGCCTTCGCCGAGTACAACGGCGCTAGTGGCAAGCTCACCTCCAGCGAAGATAAGATCGCGGTTCTTCTTGTAAGTATACTAAACTTATTTGACTAAGGGCTGTTTTTCAATAGTCAGATAACTTATCTGAAGAATAAATAAGATAGATTGACATATTTTCTATTATAGTTTGTAATAACTATTTCTCTCGTCGTTTCGTTCCCCAGGGCGTGAGCACTCTCCGCGCCCTGCCGCTACGAGGCGCGGACCGCCTCGCTCTATTCCACGAGGTAGCGAGCCAGCTGTCGCGCGTGCTGGACAGCGAGTCGCACGAGCGCACGCTGTGTGTGGCGTTAGACACGCTGCAGAAGTGGACCGTCGGCCTGGAGGGACCCATGCCGGATAAGATACTGGATATATTTAAGGTGAGATTCAACATACAGGGTGTAAAAAGACCCATTACATTGCACTTATCTAGCCATGTTGTACGTTAAAGTAAGTAGTATGCAGCAAAAATTACTGCTTGGAAACAGTTTTTATTATTGGTGTGAAAAATCCCTGGTTTTATTTTTGGTGCTGAAAAAAAGTTTAAACGATGACCTTCGTTATCTCCGTAACCAGAAGGTTCCTAGGTATGGACCAACTTAAAAGTTAAATTGTAGTTTCATGATTTATTTGCAGCTAAGATCATAACATCTGATCCAGTCGCTCTTACTCCAAACTTCGACGTCATGACACAATTTGCTAGTGACGTAAATAATGTTTTAGATCTTCAATGGTGGTCAAACAGATGAAAATAAAAACTCGATCCTGAGTCAATATGAACCAGTCCCGCCTATCAGCGTCAAGAACTCCATATCATTGTCTCTCCATTTTTTATTTGTTTGTACAGAAAAACCTATCGGGAAAGAGCACGACGCAGAACGTGCGCACGTCGTACGTGAGCATGGTGGGCGCGTGCGTGCGCAGCTGCGGCGCTGCGCCCGCGCAGGCCGGCGCGCTGCAGCCCGCGCTGCTCAAGGCCGTGGAGAAGGCCACGCAGCAGCCGCTACAGGTACATACTAGCTGTTACTGGAGTTATCACAGCCTTGCTGTTATAAAGCCTTTGGATCTATGCAGAGGCGGCTCGTCATAAAGAGCGCTGGTGCAGTGCACTCCCACGAAAATAGCATAATCTATATTTCTTTATTATAATCCTATACATACATTCTTTCTACTATGCCCATGTATACAATAGCAGTTTACTAGAAAACCATTTCCTACGCGTACATTGGGCGTCAAGTTGTAACGTGTGGAGCGCCAGCGATTGCGCTCCTATGAAACAAAGTTCAGTACGATTTCTAGCACTGTATTCAATGAGTGCGAAAGAGAAATATTGACACAGTCCGACGCGTGAAACAAAAGATTTTGTATGAGAAATTAGCCTAATCTGGAGCGCCGCTCACGCGCGACGTTGCCAAACGGCGCAAGGCGGCCGCGCGCGGGAATACGATCTATGCCTTTGCGCTGTTGCCGATCTTATGTAAACAAACGGTCGGCTCAACTCGGCTGTCAGTAGATTCGCAGTGTTTATTCTAAATAATTATTAAAAATAGTTTGTGCGCGACATTTGTGTTAAAAATGGAACAATACAGTGTATCTTGTTGTATGATAAGCATTGAAAAACGCTTAATTAATTCCATAACTGATTTTCACAAGAAAGTGATAGATGTCTTCGCTCGCCAAAAAGATCGCCGAATGGATTTTCTTTACAAATAAAATAAATGGTAAGCTCTAGTTCTAGGTTTCTTTTTTAGTGAACCCCCACAAATAAATATCACGAGCCGCCTCTGGATCTATGTTTCAACTGTCATTGACGGACAGCTATAATTTCAATCTTGTATCAACACATCCAAGTCACTACTTTATCTACAACCCTGTGTATTTTTTAAGATGATTGATTACTAAGATGGTACACATATGATGATACAGTTTGTTTGCAAAAGAGCACATAGAAAAAAAAAACAAATATGTCGTCTTTATTTATTTTTCTCCTTGGTCCATTTCTTATAATTTCTGAATCAGCAGGCATATTATAAAGATTTCGTTTCCACCAGCACCTGGTGGTGAGCGAGGGTATCTGCGCGATGCTGGGCCTGACTCTGCTAGACTCGTCCCGCGAGCTGCCCAGCAAGGCGAGCGTGTGGGCTGCGCTGGCGCACCCAGACAAGCACGTGTTGCTGCACGATAGAGTGCTCACCGCTGCCAGCGATGACGGTAACTATCTTGCTCTTGTAGTTTGAAAAATTCAAAACTTTTGCAATAATTATTGTAGTATGCGTGGGTTCAGTTAATTTCATAAGTTATTTCCCAAACTTTACAATATGTTAGTTCTTTTTTTATGAATTAGCCATGCAGGTTTTGATTTTGTTTTTATTGAAAAATATCTCTGAACAATTTACCTTATTTAATTTAGCATCAATATTGTCTATTGAAACTATACTTATGTAACGCTATATATTTTAAATTTACTGGGTGTCACTATAGCATTTAGCCCTTTATAGTCCTAATACAGGTGGTGTTGCTATGCAGAACAGTGTTGGAAAACTACCAAAGTGTTGCCAACGAACAAAACTCGCCGGTTTACAGAGCATTCATACTTGGTCTACTATCACCGGTCAAGGCTGTCCGTACTACTGCTATAGAGGAAGTAAAGGCCCTACTTGCCAAGGAAGATCGGGTCTTATTAGCAAGGCATTTAGCGCTAAAGTTGAATGAAGTGCTGGAAGAAGGCAAAGTGTTCAGTGGCAAGGAGAAGTCGCCGACTGATGAGAAGGGAGGCGGAGAGGTGACGGGAAAGATGATCCTGGATTGTATTCATGCGCTGTGTTCGTTCAGAGGTGAGTTTTTCCTTTAGTTTCGTACAGTATACTGTCAAAAATATTAGTCTTTCGAAAATGCTACACGAGAGCTTATGAACGAGGCTTATGTCCCGAAAGGAAGTATGATAGCTTGTCACTTTATAATTTGATTTCACCCACTAGATTGTCTAAGTTTAGATCGATACATGCCTTCTAAAACACCAGTCAAATAAACTTACAATGAGCAATAGACACGAACGAGAAAAGCTTAAAATAAGAGGAAACCATTGGAGTACAGAGCCTTCATTCTCCCGACAGATTACCCAGAGAAGGACTCTCAAGAGCTAGCCATAGCGATCTTACCGAGCTGCCACCACCCGCTGGCTGCTGCCGTGAACAGTCTAGCTTGGCGCAAGCTGCTGGGCTACCTGCGACACGACCCCAAGAAGCTGGTGGGCCTCTACTCCAACAACCTCAAGAATAAATACATCGCCGGGTACTCGCCTAACGAGGTAAGATTTAAGAATAAAAATGGTTCTCTACCCTTACTGCGAAACGGAAGTGATGAAACGAAACGTGTAACGAATAGCGAATCTAGGATGTTTTTTGACTATTTCAATCTAAATCCCACCCATCCCAGTTTTAATTAAATTTTAACACCTCACTTCCATAAAATTATAATCAGTCGATCATATCGAGGGGTCTGGACTTTAAATTACCATTCATTCTGCAGACGTTATCGAACGTGGTAGCCACCCTAGTGGCCACAAACCCCGAGGTGCTGGCGGGCAGCGCCGTGCAGTGCGCGCTGGACACGCTGCACGACGCCGAGCTGCTGCGCGTCACGCGCGACGAGTACTTCACGTACCTCACGCCTGAGGGAGTGCTGTACGACAAGAGTTCGGTGCCTGGGTGAGTCGGTGGATGAATAACTCGTTTTAAAACTTATACTTTAGCAATAATAGTGGCCAAAGAATTACAATGCCAATTGTTTTGTCTAGTAATGAAGATAACAAGGAGATGAATCTGAAGCGTGAGAGCAAAGCGTACAGCTACAAGGACCAGCTGGAAGAGCTGCAGCTGCGGCGCGAGCTGGAGGAGAAGAACAAGCGAGAGGGCAAGGCCAAAGAGGTCAGTGGCACATATATATCTACACATATTTCAAATTGAAGGAGCTTTTTGTGTCTGTCGTGCGACCGCGTTGATCTTCAATACTCAATCGTTTATCGTATTGCAGAATCGTCGGGTACTGCAGAATAGTAGGAGAGAGAAAACCTTGAAAACTTAACTTTTCCATTTTCTGAACGACATCTAATATAATATGTTTTTTTTTAATATCACTGTACTCATATTATTAGATAATATAGCACTTATAACATTTAGAGTATACTAGCTTCCGCCCGCGGCTTCGCCCGCGTGGTATTTCGATAAAAAGTAGCCTATGTCCTTCCCCGGGATGCCATCTGTCTCCATGGCAAATTTTATCGAAATCTGTTCTTTGGTTTAGGAATGAAATGGTAACATACAGACAGACAGAATTTATAATATTAGTATGGATATAGAAGCATTTTCTAAACATCGCAACGGGTTACGATGCGGGTTCCACCATCATTTAGATAATTTATTCCAGAAGGTTTATGTGTGTAATAAATTAATATTATAAACTTACATATAACAATGAAATCTCGATGTTTTGTCAAGTCGTAACAACCGTGCGTAGCTGGGGAGGTTCGCGAGTCTACCTGTAATCCTGAAAGCCTCATAGGACTAGACCAATAAAGACTACACTAAGAGCTAGCGCTAAACATAATTTGCGGACACGAGATTCGATATCCGATGAAATTAATTCACAAAACGATTCAAGAACGCGTGTTTAAATAAATAAATAAGACTCCCGGGAGTCTCGCAACAATAGAAAAAATCATTGTGTGTCTCTAATATAATTAGGCTTTCTAAAATGATTATAATCGTAAAGAGACGTCACATCACTATTTCTTTGTTCCAGGTGCCCCTATCAGCTAAGCAGAAGGAGGCTATCAAAGCACAGCTGGCTAAAGAGAGTACGGTACGACAAAGACTGAGTGCGGTGAGCTTATTTTTAGTTTTTCATATTATGATACTATTCATTATAAAAATATATTGTTTTTGGATTATTTTTTTAAACTTGTTTTGGTTTAATATTATCAGATTAGTCATTACTAGCCTCTTCGAAATAAGTGTCAAAAACCTACAAAAATACAAATTAACTAAAAACATGATAGAATTTAAATTTTGTACCGAAACCTGTAAAATTCGATATTCGATTTAAAGACTTATAATATCTATAATAATAATTATGTACAAGGGAAAATTATCAAAGGGCATCAAAAAATTCGTCCGCATCGCTGTGAACAGGAAAAGTGCCCAAAAGGCTGGCAGCATTGCCACGTTGTATGACAATGCTGATTCTTTGCCCAAAAATTAGGCCAGCCCTCTGGTCACGTGAAGAGTCGACCAAGCGTTTGGCGATGTCTTGAAAAAACAAGTGGGCACTCGGACCCCATGGCCCTAGGGTTTCAACCCCAAACGGCTCGAACATATTCGATACAAATTTTCTCATGCCATATGTCAGAATCTGATTGGAACGAAACTTGCAACAACGCACCTGTATACCTACTTTCTATGATCACATTATCCTCTTGGTAAAGGGCGATAGTTTTAAAAGACTGTCTTCATGTAATTTTGACGTTTTGCTGATTTTCAACCTAATTTGAATAAATGACTTGATTTGATTTTATAATTCGTCAGATATTCCATCAGTGGCAGTGCCACCACCTAAAGTAGTTCACAGTGGGAAAGAGATAGAGCTATGCAGGAAGTATAACTCCATCATCCTATAACCAGGAGTTTCTTCCAGCTAAACTTGCGCGTAGTGATAGCAGTGCGCCTCCTGGAGGCAGTGCAGCGTGGCTCAGCCCCCGCCTTGTGTCGCGGAGCCCGGCGCATCGTGTCCGCCGTATTGGGAGCCCTACGGAGCCCCCTCGCCGCGCCGCGCCTCGCTGACGCGTACGGAAATCTTAGGTTCGCGCTGCTGCCGAACCACTTGACTCTGGGAGATATTCTAGCCAGGCTTACATTACGGTAATTGTTTTATGTGAATCATTGTTTAGTCAGTCTTCCTGAAGTATTTAATTGTTTTTTTTTAGATAAGCTACCAACCTAACCAAGCCTAACGAAATTCAGAAAGGAAGGAATAGGTTCAATTGTCACAGACTCGTGCAATAAAAGAGATAAGTTAATTAAAAAAACAAAACAGCTTTATTCATGTGTATATTATTATAGCGATAATGTTGAGGATAAGCTATGTCTAGCTGCTGATTCAGTTTGGTTTAGAATTCAACTCTAGTGAAGTTCAGTCAACAGTCACGTCTATTGAAACAGTTTTACTTGGAAAGCATCTTTATTTCGTCGCAATAAGGCCGGTTTTCGTAGTTCAAGACCGGCGTTCGTGTTGGAAAATGATCTATCATTCTTATGATGGCTGCTTTAGCTCGACTAAATTCATTTCCATCCCTCAGGCTCCACAAGCCACAATGTGACTTAGAACCGAGCTGGGAGGATAACGAGCTGGACTCGGCCACCGCGCGCACCATCAACCTGATGTACATGACCACCTGCAGCAAGTCTTCTAGTGATGATGAGGAGGACACAGCGAACAAGACCAACCACTTCACCGCGCCAGGGTTCTGCTATGCGTTTCCGTTGTTGAAGTTAGGTGAGTTGAGTTCCAAGTGATGTTATGTCTTTTGAAGATTCTCCCATAAAAAATGTATAATTGCAATGCTCAAGTTTTTATGCAATTGCAGCTGTAGAGGCCCAAGGTCCGTATTTTCCTTAGTGAAAAAAGGTAACACACCACCAACCATTGGTGGTTGCTTCTCATGCACGAAAAGCAACCACCAATGGTTGGTGGTGTAACACCAGAAAATGGACGAGATTGAATTGTTTTATTAATATTTGCAAACAACTGCAATGAAGATTTTTGTAACCTAAAAAGACTTGGTCTTTTATTTGTAACATTACAAACAGGAACACGACGGTACAGCCCACGCCACCAATCGGTTTAATGCTGGGCTTACTATGAACTGCTGTGGCTAATCTGGAAATCTCTTAACCAGGTTGGCTGCTGTAGAATTAATTCGAATTAATTATCCTCGTCCCATCCTAAATGCAGTACCAGTCTGAAGCTTTTTCACAGGATATTCCTCACCTCCTTTCCTGCTCATCATGCACAACCACCTGCATCTTCCAGGATCTATAAAAAGCCAGTGTTAGAACTGTCCAGGTGGCTACATTCTGGTCGGACGTTTAACTCAGACCGACACGTATAGAAAGACGATGAACTGGCTTGTTGCAGGTCTGTCGGGCTCCGCACTCCGAGCAGACGAGCAGACGATGCTGAACGGCCTGTCAGTGATCGAGGCGCACGCGGCGCTGCGGCTCGACTGCGACATGATGCATCCCGCGCTCTTCCCCATCGACCACATGTTCCGCCTGCTCATCGACCTCATCAGTAAGAATATAAAACTAATATAATCTTTAAAGTTCGTTTATTCAGATAAGGTTAAGAATCAGCAGCATTAGCATCATTAGAAAATTAGAATTGGAACGTCAGAAGTTATAAAGGACAAACGCAAAGCTTTTATTTCAATAAAACTGAATATTTCCACAGGCAGCACAAGCGGCCGCGTGCAGGCAGCGTGCACGGTGTCGCTGTTAGAGACGGCGCAGTGCGTCGCACGCGCCACCCTCTCGCTCGATGACGTCACGTGTCTGCTTGCTGGTCTGCAGAACCCAATGGAGGTATAACTTTCATAGATTTGATCACCAAATTTTTTAATAGGAATTGCTGGCAACTTTATCCTAATATCAGGCCACTGACCAGCGCCAGCACCGCTGAGAGCTGTACCTACACTTTTTATTTGTTTCTTTTTTTAAATTGTAGTTACGTTGTGTTGTGTGCAGTCTGTGCTAAATAAATGTATTTTGTTCCCGTCCCCGCAGGTGGTGCGCGACGCGGCCCTGCGCGCGCTGCTGCGCGTGGCGCCGAGCCTGCCGCCGCTGCTGGAGGACCCGCAGCACGCGCTCACGCTCACCAAGAGACTGCTCGTCGCCACGTTCGACATCTCCGACGATAACAAGTGAGAGATCTTTTTAATTTATCATTTAGTGACGATAAAGTGTTAATTTTCCGTCAAGCTTTAATAATCCCATTTTCATTGCATAGGAAGTTGGCTGAAGATCTCTGGTCTCAACTGCCCCTAGCCCAACAATGGAGTCGCGAGCCCGATCTAGTGGAACTACTGCTGGAAGAGGCGCAGCATCCCGCGGAGCCGGTGCAGCGCGCTGCGGCGTCTGCGCTCGCGCATCTCGTGGAGCGCAGCACCGACCCTAAGGCGGCCGAATATGTGCTGGAGCGGCTGCAGGATATTTACTCTCAACAGTTGCCTGTGAGTATATTGACAATCTATGTAACTTAGTTTTTATATCAATACCATTAACATTCTTAAATGTATAGTTACTAAGCAGTTTAAATTATATTTAAGTGACTTATTAGCTAATAGGCTAGATTTTAATGAGAATAAGGCAAAGAGTATAATAATAATATGGGACAAGAGAGCCCTCTTGTGCCATTTCGAAGCATACTGATTTGAAACGCCATCTGCATATCTTAACGGGAACTAAGGCTCTTTATGTGTGTGCGTATGTATCTAATGAATGTATGTAGTTATGTATGTATGCATAGGTGATCCTTCATCGTAGGCAGCGAAATTTTAATTTTCCTACTTTTTTGCAAATTGCAGCGCTGTTTGACGTTATAATATTATGTTGATCAAAATGCGATTCGCGAAGATAATAATGATACATGTACTAAATTACAATCATTAAAACAGTTATGATTGATATCTATATAAATGATCGTGATTCAGTTAACGAGTAATCACTAAATCAAGCATTTTGATCAACATAATTATGACACAAACACAGCTATTTGCAAAAAAACATAACAAAATTATAATTTCGCGGACTACACTAAAGAAATTACCTTATTAAATTTGAATACAATAACTAAATAATAATAGTCCACGCATTACTTTATGAAATGAAACAGAAAAAACATTTTTTATACTTTATTGTCATTGTTACAATTTTATCACAAAGCATTTTTACAGAGCTTTTATTTTCTATTTTTATAATTTTTGTGCCTATTATAATAATTTTGGGCTGCAATTTTGGTTTCGTCTTCACCATCATAAATTAATTTTCCGACCAAAATTCGATTAACTGATCGACACCAACTGTAAATGATTACATTTATTGTAACATTCAAAAAGTATTTCTTGAATGTTTCATTATGGGCTGGACATTTATTTGGACAATCTATGAACATATCTATAAAAGAGATTATCGTATATTTCACGCGTTTTTTGGGTACATTTCTCCTAAGACATGACGTTGATATGTTTTTTATTTCATTGAAATAATTTTCAATTTCTTTGCTAGGATAGCAAAGCCATTTTTTGTTTTGATATTCTTTGGCTCTAATGAATATATTATTTTGATTATTTGTGTTTTCTAGTAAAGTCTTTTTACAAGTTTGACAACTTTTTACAACATTTTTTAAACATTTTTTTAAAACCCAACCACAGACATAATTGCTTTGACCAGCATCAGTTGTATTTGACTGGTCAAAGCCAATTTCACTATTAAAATGATTTTTTTCACTTTCCTCAGGAACATCAGCAGTATCATGTTTCTCTTTTAAAAAAAAATCCAGTGTCTGGAGGCACTCATTAGAATCCTCCTCACAGTTTGCCCCTCTTGAATGAGGAGAATTGAAATTATTTAATAGGAGAGCTTTGAATGCTCCTTCAAACGCCACTGTATTAGGCGCATTATTCCTTGCCCCATAACTCCTGATGTTCCCGAAAAAATTTTCGACTGGGTCTTGGTTGAAGTTCCGTGTCAACATTGCATCTAAACCATATTTACTAGACAACACTTTCCAAAGACTCTCCATGCCCTCTATAGTTTTAATTAGATTTGTCACAGATGGTATAGTTGTCTCAGTTAGACGGATTTTGTCTCCAGTTTTAACTTTTTTAATATATTTAACAGTTTTAAAAATTTGTTTAGCTTTTTGCCACAGTTCATGATGAGGCGAATTGCTTTTGACAGGCCCTTTATAAATTTTACCATTTGGTATGAACATACTGCTCACATTAAGAGAATCAAATAGATTATCTATTAAAAGAGTCATCTCTATTATTTGACGACAATCTTCGGGAAGATCCTTCCTTGCCGTCAAGTGTTCTGTCACAACAGCAACACTGTGACTAAATATTTGTGTCGCCGATTTCACTCGCATTTTATTAATTTTTTCTGGATTTACATGTTCTTCCGTAATTTTGTCAAGGAGACGTAACTCTCCATATGATTTGTCAGCAGCATATACCATTTGGTAATATTCCCATTTTATGGTTTTTTTTTTATTAGATGTGACGTATGTCATGTCTTTGGTCAGCAAATTATTTCTAAGACCTTTTATTAGATGAGGAGTATCATATAAAGGAATTATGCTGTGACCATTAACTCGGAACATTTCATAACGCCACTCTTTGCCTTGTCGAAGATAGACGGCTTTAGTTTTATTAACCAATTCTGTTATAGCGCCAACATTAACAGGACTTTGGTCACACACCGTGTTAACCACGATGAGATTATGTTGCAATGCATGCTGAACCACGGATTTGATTAAAACTTCCAGCTCATTTTTTTTTAATCCGGTTGTGAAGTAATATGCAATGGGTTGTTTGAAATTATTTTTCACACCCTTCACCATAAAAACAAGGGCATGGTCAGCAAATGAGGCCTCTTGATTGGATGCAAAGCCTTCCAGTTCATCCTTATGTGAATTGAAAAGAATTTGTGGCGAAATTGACATTTCGTCAAACATGAGACTGCAGAGTCTATCTGGCACATTCATTTCGGCTACCACTTTTTTAATCTTTTCAAAGATGATGGGATTTATACCAGGTACTAATTTAATTTGGCTCAGCAATCGCTTCATAGCTTTTGCTGATGGCAACGCAAAATATTTGCACAACAGCCTGTAGCACTTGGGACTCTTTTTGAAGAGTGACAAGGACATAACTTTTTCTTCAATTGAAAATCGTCTCCCCTTAGACTTCTTTTTAGACTGTAATTGCATGTGAACAAACAGTTTTGCTGGTTTTGTCATTGTTTTTGTCACTTGTTGAAATGCAACTTTATTGGACAATTTTTCTGCATTAGCCAATCGTGCTTTGAATGACTGCCCTTTTTTGCGCAAACGACCTATTTCATTTTGAAGATACTTCATTTTTGTCTGGAGTGGTCTCATTTGTACGCAATTGAACCGTACCCCAAAACTTTCACGAGCATCTGAAAAATACAAATACATCATAATTAATATATATTTTGATTTAATCACTCTAATTTGAAAGTGTTTTTATACAAATTAATTATTTAGTTAATTACTTTAAACTAGCTGTATTTGCAACATCGCTCATGTGGAATTTCAATAATCACACAGGCCAATGCTCAACAGTGGCACAGTAATAGGCTTTAATTATTATACAGAATATAAATTACCTTTGAGTAATCGTTTTTGCTTAGGTCTGCTTATCACGCTATAATTATGCTCCATTATCGCAGAATTTGTAGCAGCAGTGCAGTGACGTTTATCTGAAAATATATACAATACATGAATAATTTAATATGCAAGAGAATGCACCATGTTGATAGAATACAGACTAATACTTATAATACCTAAAGTTGAAGTAGCAAGAAGAAAGGCAAGGCCAAGTTTGAGTTATTCAAGGATGGTTATTCAGAAATATTGCTAAGAAAACTGATACCATTTGATCAATATAATTTTATGAAACTGCTGATGTCCATTTTATGACACCCACACAAAGAGATGGAGTGGTGCTATTTGCATTTGACACCACACGCACACACACAAGTGATAGCACAAACACAAGTGATTGCACACCAAATACAGTAATATCATAGACATGTACTGTACTTAATTAATCATATTTGATAAAACATACCTGGGGTGGAAGTCGAAGGAAGAGAAGTGCTAGTGGTAGGGTGACTAAGACTTAGGCTAGCCTCAGATTGTCCAGCTGTAGCAGTGATGCCATGACTTTCACCTGAAAGAATTATGAAATAAAAATATAACTATGTATAATATTCATGTAGGTACTGAAAAAAAAAAATGATATAAAAAATTAATTAATGAATGAAATGAAAAATGAAATACATACCTGGGGTGGAAGTAGAAGGAAGAGAAGTGCTAGTGGTAGGGTGACTAGCCTCAGATTGCCCAGCTGTAGCAGTGATGCCATGACTTTCACCTGAAAGAATTATGAAATAAAAATATAATTATGTAGATATTTAAATAGGTACTGTAAAGAAAATGAAATAAAAAATGAATTAATTAATTAAATGATAAATGAAATAATCCACTATTCAACTCACCAGGCAAATGAAGAGTTGGCATTGCCAATGCATTTAGACGCTTAAAACGATTACGGTGTTCATCAGTGAAGTGAATATCACATATTCTCTTCTTCTTATAAATGTCACAGTCTGTTAATGTTTCCAGATTGTATCCAACAAGATTAACCCAAGCTTTAAAACGCTCAGGAAATTTGCCAGGATTCGGAAATGAATGCATCACATTGCCTGAAACCAAAGGAAATAATAATGTATTTTTTGTCTTTTAATCGCGATTTTGTCCAGTCCATCCTAAGGTTGCTAGTATGAGATTGCAGGGCGAGCACTAGCAAGTCACAGGCTTCCTGTGACATGTCTCGAGTCACACATTTTATATGACTAATCTGTGATAAAATAAATGTATGACTTAAACCATGTCACAAGTCGGTGCTGGCCCCGCTGAATGTGTTAAGGCTGTTCATGGTACTTGTATTTATATTCTAATAGTTACATTAACTGATTTATTACATCTAAAGTAATTTATATTGGCAGGCCTATAAGCAAAATAATATTCATTCAAATCTCAGTTGGAAAAAGGCAGACAAGGTGGACAATAACAATTAAAAATCAATTGTGTCTACAATTTGCCAGGAAAGATTGGATAATAATACGAAATCTAGACTTGACGTTTTGAGAAAAGCATATTTTTAGAATTTTTAGAATATAGTATATTTTAAAAAGCCTCATTTGCGCCAGCGGGGCTCGATAGTCGGGCGGCGAAGTGGCACACATGTGGTTCCGCGGGATTTTATCGGGAATAAAAAAAGTCACTTACCAGTGTCTTTACATCCAAAAGCGCAACGGTGAGGCATTGTATCTATTTTAATGAAAACACACAGCACAAAATAGCGTCTTTTCGCAAGTATAACACTAAACTCTAAATATAACGAGTTTTTCACAATTTTTGTGAAATTGCTCGTCACAACGTAAACTGATAAATATTAGTTTCCGGGTAGTAATCCACTAACAGGACGGAGGAGGAACTCACTCAACTCGACGTCTGATGTAGATAAAGCACTCAAAAACCAATAAATAACACAAAATGGACACACGAAATACAAACAAGCGCGGACGCAAGTTGCGGCGACCATAATGTGTGATGTTGCCAGAAGTGATGTCACACAATTTCCGTGACAATGCTGCCATAATCGATAAAGCCGGAATAAAATAATGAGATAATTTTGATGAAAAATATCATAAATATTCTCTAGAAAAATACTTGACATTAAATTAGAGAACATAAATACTTGAGTTTCATTGAATTTGTATTTTGCATTAAAGTTGTGATTACAGAGACATCTATCGATAATTATGAAACTATTAGGTATCATAGTTTCTCCGTTAAGTAATGTAGATGGCGACTCTTTCTTTAGTAAAGTTGTGCTTGTTCTAACTGTCTCCCCCCTGGAATAAGGTATCACCAACTGTGTCACTTCATAAAAAAGTATACCATTAGCAATCGAATTCGCGTTTTAGGGGAATAATGAACTTCTAAAAAGTATTGTTATTGCTTAACATCGTTTTTAATTTTCATGAAAATTAAATGAAACTCACGTAAAATCCCGTGGCACAGATGATCCCAGCGAAGCTGGACCAGTTCGGGCACGTGGTGTCCGAGGCCGTGGACTCGTGGGGCGCCCGGCGGGGCGTAGCCCTGGCGCTGCGCCGCCTGGCCGCGCGCCTGCCCGCGCGCGCCGTGCCGCCCGCCATGCGCTTCTTCGTGGAGCGCGCGCTGGCCGACAGGAACGACGTGGTGCGCGGGGAGATGCTCAACGCGGCCATGGCTATTGTAGATCTGCATGGAAAGGTACGGCTACTAAATAAATAATGCTTTCATAACCCCCCTGTTATTGTTAAAAACCTTTCCCCTAACTTATATGATACTGCTAAAGTAGCTTGTTCGAAATTACAAAGTAATTCTACTCCACATGGCATCAGAATCTTCGTCACTACGATAAAAGTGTTTACATTAAAGAATTCATCAACGTTTTACCTACCTCTCCACCGTAGAAAATTTGCCTCATTTTCTTTTTGTAATTCTAGGAAACCCTAAGCAGCCAGTTACCGGTGTTCGAGAACTTCCTGGACAAGGCGCCTAAATCCGGCGGATACGACGCGGTGCGGCAGTGCGTGGTGCTGCTGGTGGGCTCGCTGGCGCGCCACCTGGAGCCCGACGACGCGCGCATCAAGCCCATCACGCTCAGGCTCGTGGCCGCGCTCTCCACGCCCAGCCAACAGGTAACGTGTAGACATCGAAGCCCACTTTATTGTGGCTGCCAATAACAAACTAATCTTCCGGTAAAAAAATTCGAGATGACAAAATACAGTCATATTAAATTAGTTAGCGAAACTCCACAGACCATCGTCAAGTCATTTTTTGCTTCTATTTTATTGTATACACATGCAAGAAACTTGCATTGTGTAAGGGGGCTAAGGCTTTGTCGAGATGTTATAGTTAAAAACTCTGGTTTCAGGTACAAGAAGCAGTGAGCAACTGCCTCCCTCACCTGGTGGGGTCCCCAGCCCTAGAAGACGAGATCCCGGCCATCATGAACAAGCTCATGAAGCAACTGCTCACCGCCGAGAAGTATGGAGACAGGAAAGTGAGTATATTTACAAAAATATTATGTGCAAAAGACAATTCAAACGAAACCTTAGCACAGTGTTGGTAGTGTTGAATTTAACGTAACGAAATAAAATAACACGTACCAATTAATGATCGCTCCAATGGTTGCTGACCCTAAGATTCAATCCAAGATCCTGATAGTTATTTTAGCGTCTGTTCCATCATTTCCAGGGTGCTGCGTACGGTATCGCTGGGATCATCAAGGGTCTCGGCATCTTGTCACTGAAGCAGCTCGATGTTATGGGCAAGCTCACTGAGGCTATACAGGAGAAGAAAAATTTCAAATATCGTGAAGGTAAAATATACAGATTCATATATAGCTCGATTTAAAACAAAATACCGCTCGCGCTCTCATCTCAAATTTCGCATATCATACAAATTGGTTTCTCATCCCAGTTATGAAGATCTTGTGCTTACCAATCGAATCTTTCTCAACCGCGTAAATGAGAACTATGTGATCGTAATACCGATCACATAGTTCATTGTTAGTCTACAGTTTGTTTTTAGGGTTCTGTATCTCAAAAGGAAAAAATGTCTTTTACACGAGTGTTCCTATAAGGATACCGTTTTTTCCTATTGAGGTACAAAACTCTTATAGGTCACTCGTGTGTCTATCTGTCTGGCTGTCTGCCTGTCTATCCGTCTGTCACAGCCGATTTGCTCCGAATCCAATGAACCGATGAAGTTGAAAATTTGTGCACAATGTAACAAAAATAAATGAATTTTGAATATGGGAATCACTTTTGGGTAAAAAATACAGATATTAGTTCTATACTAGAATAAACTGTATCTTTAATTTTTGTAATTATTTTTAACTAAAGGAAATAACTAAATCAATGTTATACAATAACCACATACTTCCAGGCGCCCTGTTCGGCTTCGAGATGCTGTGCTACAAGCTGGGCCGGCTGTTCGAGCCGTACATCGTGCACGTGCTGCCGCACCTGCTGCTGTGCTTCGGCGACACGTCGCAGTACGTGCGCGCGGCCGCCGACGACACCGCCAAGCTCATCATGAGCAAGCTCAGCGCGCACGGCGTCAAGCTGGTGCTGCCCTCGCTGCTGCAGGCGCTGCAGGATGACAACTGGAGGACTAAGGCTGGTTAGTAGCACGCGTTTTATTACATGAGCCTCCTATTAACTGAAAACCTTGAATGATGGGGTTAAGGGAGATTTGAATAAATAAATAACGTTCTATGCAGGTTCCATCGAACTGCTGGGCGCGATGGCGTACTGCGCCCCGAAGCAGCTGTCGTCGTGCCTGCCGTCCATCGTGCCCAAGCTCATCGAGGTGCTGAGCGACTCGCACATGCGCGTGCAGGAGGCGGGCGCTGAGGCCTTGGGCGTCATCGGATCTGTCATCAGGAACCCTGAGATTCAAGGTACAGTCCCATACGAAATATGTATACGATATCTACACCATAAGGGCTATTACAACTTGAACATTGGTCAAAGTTGTCATGCTATTTTGATCTTTATCATAAAGTTATTAAATATAGTTTTCTATGCAAGAGTCTGCTTAGCCGTAGCTTCAAAAGTATTATGTCCTGACTTGATCACAAATAACGCTATCTACCAGACAACCTTTCCTTCAAATTATATTTGTGAAGTTTGGATGTTTGACTTAAATCAAAGAGTAACAAATATCCAAACTGCAACTGCTGAGAGATTTGGATTTTATCTGCCTCATGGGTAGACTCACCTGGATGTTACGTAGGATACGTTTTTGTCCGGGTACATAAAAGTAGTTATTTCATGATACAAAAATAACCAAAGTCAAGAGAATTAACAAAAAATATGTAAGAGAAATTGCTATAAAATTATATAAGATGAAAAACGGTTGCAAAATTGTTAGTACCCCTGGTGGGACTCGAACACACAATCCCCGGCTTAGGAGGCCGATGCCTTATCCATTAGGCCACAGGGGCTGTGTAGGAAGTTTCAAAATTATACGCCGCAAGCGAGGCCATTTTTTTTTTTAATTTTCGCGTTTCAGCCCGTTTGGATTTATTGGTTTGTATAGCAAAGATCTTCAACTAGTAAAGTCGCGCTAGAATAACGTTACAGACAAGTTAGAAAGTCTTTCTACCGCGTATATTATGTTAATGAATATGAATGTTCTTTGCACAGTTTTTATAGCAGAACATCCAGATTTCTTCATAATATATAAGTTTAATATGAAATATGAATGTCATGAACATAAACCTTCCGGCATAACTTCTCTAAATGATAGTGAGAACTACATCAAGATCCATTGTCATGTTGAAAGGTCTAAGCAGTCACGCAGACAGACTCGAAAAGCGACTTGAATTTATAATATGTATAGATAAACAGATTTTATAATGTAAAACTTCTCCTCCAGCGATCGTACCAGTCCTCCTCGAAGCCCTGCAGGACCCTTCCAACAGGACATCAGCGTGCCTCCAAACGTTACTGGATACGAAGTTCGTGCACTTCATCGACGCGCCGTCGCTGGCGCTGATCATGCCGGTCGTGCAGCGCGCCTTCCTGGACCGCAGCACGGAGACCCGCAAGATGGCCGCGCAGATCATCGGCAACATGTACTCACTGACGGACCAGAAGGATCTCATGCCGTACCTGCCCAATATTATACCGGGGCTCAAGAGCTCGCTGCTTGATCCCGTGCCTGAGGTTTGTGATTACATCTTTTTTTTGAAGATTGTTGATAATTAATATTCTTATATTTTTTTTTAATGCCTTTGTGCCTGGCAGATTGGAACGCAGTTTTCTTTAAATTCAATAATCGTTTCTTGATACCCCAACCCTAGTGCCCGTTCTATATATCATACCGATTACATAGTAATAGTACCCATTTCATATTCTAGGTGCGTTCAGTATCAGCCCGCGCTCTCGGCGCCATGGTGAAAGGCATGGGCGAGAGCAGCTTCGAGGAGCTTCTCCCGTGGCTCATGCACACGCTCACGTCCGAGTCCAGCTCGGTGGACCGCTCGGGAGCCGCGCAGGGCCTGTCCGAGGTCGTCGCCGGCCTGGGAGTGCACAAGCTGCATAAGATTATGCCTGGTGAGTCATATATGACAATATTTTGGTGAATTCTTATTAAATGCGTAAACAGTTAGATGTAAGTACAGATACACTCCCTCCAACCTTCCCATGGCCCTACCAACGTAAACGTTATACGGGCCGAATCGTGGGGCGGCTGCGGACATAGCGCCCTTGGCAATCTTAGCAGTCCGCAGGCGCTTCAGGCTTGACAACACACAAGTAACAGTCAACTTTCCACTACGCATAGTAGGCATTTTTACAAACATAATCACGCCTTTTTCCCATGGGGGTAGATACAAATTACAGCACCACATACGATCCTTACATACTACTTTTGCCTCAGCATTTATATCGTGTTACACGAAGCGCGGTGTTAAAAAGTCGACTATTTACACACTACCGTAACCCACAGACATAATCGCGACCGCCGAACGAACAGACATCGCGCCACACGTAAAAGACGGTTACATCATGATGTTCATCTACATGCCGGGCGCCTTCACCGACGAGTTCCTGCCCTACATCGGACAGATCATCAACCCCATCCTGAAAGCACTGGCCGACGAGAACGAATACGTCAGAGAAACCGCCTTGAAAGCCGGACAGAGGATTGTGAACCTCTACGCTGAATCAGCCATAACTCTACTGCTACCAGAGTTAGAGAAAGGTCTCTTTGATGACAACTGGCGTATCAGATACAGCTCAGTACAACTACTAGGTGATCTTTTATACCGTATTTCCGGTGTTTCCGGTAAGATGAGCACGGAAACGGCTTCGGAAGACGATAACTTCGGCACGGAGCACTCGCATAAGGCGATCATCAACGCGCTCGGTCCCGAGAGAAGGAACAGAGTGTTGGCTGGATTGTATATGGGCAGGAGTGACGTTGCGCTCATGGTGCGACAGGCGGCGCTGCATGTGTGGAAGGTAAGGAGAACTTTGTGTTATACAGGCTGTTACTGAAATTTGAAGTTATACTTTCGGGTAAAATTATCAACTTGAGGATGGGAACAAGAATTTTAAAATTTAATATTAATTAAAGAATTTTAGCAGTGCTGATTTGGATTCAGCCGTCTTGTTAAATATTAGTCAATCAATAATAAATTATAGTATTCTTTAACCAGGGTGAGGTATTGCATAATGTCAGATTTAGGAGTGACCTTACCCAAAAATGTATATATCTGTCCTGGGATTCTATGTAACCTAAGTAACTTAGTCTGCTACGTTTCTAGTACACTCTCCTTAATGATGCCATGTATTCCTCAGGTGGTCGTGACCAACACGCCCAAGACCCTGCGCGAGATCCTGCCGACGCTGTTCGGGCTGCTGCTGGGCTGCCTGGCGTCCACCAGCTACGACAAGCGCCAGGTGGCCGCCCGGACACTCGGCGACCTCGTGCGCAAGGTGACATTTGACCTGAAAAACTTTTTACGTTCCTTTTTTTTTTGTCAAACGGGTCCCATTTCTCTCTCTCTGGGGCTCATGACCTCTATCTCGCTTCATCGGGTGAAATTGAGGTCAAGAGCTGTCCGTGCGATGAATGCGGTATTCGATGAAACGAGTGTGCCCAGAAGGTGCCTAGTCACTCTTGCTTTGAAGGCAGACAGGCTATTCATGTGGAAGGAAACAGTCGCTAGCAGACAGTTCCACTCTTTGGCCGTACGCATAAAACATCATTTACTCAATTATCTACTTTAGCGTTATGTAAACTTAACACATATGTGAGCTTAGCGCTAAATATTGTAATAAAAAGGTCTATAAAAATTATTTGTGCAATGCAATTGAATTAGTCATGTAAATTGTCGAGTCTGTTGTTCCAAAACTGAATGGACTCATGAAAGTGTGTTTTAACTTTTTAATTATCTCTTTTATCTTTATGTGTCGTTAATGTATTGTACAACGGGCTGGTGTCCGCAACTCCACGTCCAGTCTCGTATTGGTTGTTTTTAATTAACCGTTTTAATTCAAATAAATAAATGATGTTTTGCCTACAGCTGGGCGAGCGCGTGCTACCGGAGATTGTGCCGATCCTGGAGCGAGGCCTGCGCTCGGAGCGCGCGGACCAGCGCCAGGGCGTGTGCATCGGGCTCGGAGAGATCCTCGCCTCCACCTCCAGGGATGCCGTGCTCAGCTTCGCAGATGGACTGGTGAGGATATGAGGCAAGCTTAGTGCCTCACCAAGTTTTCTTAACGACAGGCGCTTGACGAGTTAAGTCGAGGACCACGCAGATTAGTCTGAGGTGGTTTTTTGAGGAAAGAACCATAGAGATTTGTGTGAACCTGTCCAGTCGGTGCATTCAAAACTTGTTTTATGCACGCCATACACGTTCAAGTAATTTGATCAAACATCCAATTGACAAGAATGTGTTTGGTAAATGTAATCAATGAGTTGTCAAATGGCATGAAGACATGAATTTTCATTTCTATTTAATCAAACTGTTTGACCAATTACTTGAACGTCTATGGCCCGCATAAGTATGGTTTATTTTCCGAATATTATGGCTTGTTATTTCTTGCTACTATTTTATTAGATAATATGTTTAGTTCTATACGTGATAGTCCAATACTGTGATCCACACCCTAGGTGCCAACAGTCCGCACAGCGCTCTGCGATCCCTTACCCGAAGTGCGCATGGCGGCAGCGCGAACATTCGACAGTCTGCACGCCACCATCGGCAACAAGGCGCTGGACGACATCCTGCCGCAGATGCTGGACGGGCTCAAGGACCCCGACCCTGACATCGCTGATGCCACCCTCGATGGACTTAAACAGGTATTTTAAGACAAACTCTTCTATTGATTCACTTCCATTATTCTTGGTTGTTGATACTGAAAATGCTTTCGACGATTTAGTTTGAATGAGGAATGGAATGAGAAATCAAGTCAAGATATTTTTGAAGTGTTACATCTTTCCTCTCGCTTTGTTACAATCTGGGAGTGATTTCGTGAAAAGGGACGGAAGCGTGCAACAGGAAGCTTGGCAGATGATACCAACCCATTCTTCCAGAACCTGGTACTGTTAGCCAAGATGTCAGATGTCGAGTGGCGGAATTTATAGCATGGGTGTAGATAAAATGATTAAATTTATCAATTTATGCGAAAATTTAGATTGATTTTGAATTTTTACAAAACGTCAAACGGCCTTATTCTTTTTTTGTCTCATATATATTTATCTTGTCATTAAAATGCCAGTGATTGATATAATAAATATCGACTATTTGTTTAAGGAGTATTAATATTTTTATTGAAGAAATATTATTATAAGTACTGACAACAATCGTGTTTAGGCTAGCATTTTCAGGATGCTTTTGGAGTTAGCCAGCATTCTACTTAATAAAGACGCGGTCTTTTTTTCCTTAATAATGTAGTAGGTCTATAGGTAATATGGGGACCCCTAAAATTTAACGATATTAAACTGCTATAATCTATGATCATATTTCAATATTATTGGAATAAAAATTGCTTTTGAATATAAATTTTGCTATATGAGCTTAGATAAAAGTGGTACCTTGTCGGTCGATAATATTTTCTGGCACGATCCCTGCGTCACAGATAATGGCGATAAAGTCGCGCGCCGTGCTGCCGTACCTGGTGCCGGTGCTGACGGGCGGCGCGGGCGCCGACACGCGCGCGCTGTCGGCGCTGGCGGCGGCCGCGGGCGGCGCGCTGGCGCGACACCTGCCGCGCGTGCTGCCCGCGCTGCTGGGCGCGCTGGGCGCGGCGCGGGCCGGCGGCGCGCCCGCCGAGCTGGACCACTGCCGCGACGCGCTGCTGCCCGTCGTGGACCCGCCCGGCGTCAGGAGGTCGGTGCGAGCTCGAGACACGAGCGACGCGATTGAGATGATATCGGACGCAATTTTCATTTTGGTTTCATTACACGTTCGCACGACACGGACAAAATTACTAAGCGACGAACGTTCATCTACTCGTTTCATTTTATTTTTCGATCGTTCGGAGCGCGAGTGGAAGACGCACTAATGAATTAATTGTGTATTCAGACACAAATTAACAAAAAGTGAAGCGTCTGATTTAAACTAAGGCGAAAAGTTAATTGTTATGTGAACACCGACTGTGAACGATCACCTTGATCTGCCATCCCATCTCTTCGTTGTCGTCCTCTTTCGTCCTTCATCGCATTGAAAATGATAAGCCCCAAGCAGTAACTGCTGTTACTAATTCTACAAACAAATAAATTCTTTCACAGCATAATCGACACCCTCTTGGAAACAATC
The DNA here is from genome assembly GCA_947363905.1 of Lithophane semibrunnea. Lineage (NCBI taxonomy): Eukaryota > Metazoa > Arthropoda > Insecta > Lepidoptera > Noctuidae > Lithophane > Lithophane semibrunnea. The sequence continues at coordinate 18,153,863 of OX376195.1, forward strand.
CGCACGACAGAAGGCGAGAAGCACTGCGCGGCCGCCTCGCTGCTGTGCGCGTTCGTGACGCACACGCGCGCAGACCTCGCGCCGCACGTGCCGCAGCTCATCCGCGGCCTCATCCTGCTGTTCGGCGACACCGACCACGACGTGCTCCTCATGGCCTGGGAGGCGCTGGGCGCGCTCGCCAAGTCGCTGGACCCTGAGAGACAGATCGCGCACGTGTCGGATGTCAGACAGGCGGTCAGGTATGCGACGGCGGATCTGAAGCCCGATGAGCTCCTGCCTGGCTTCTGTTTGCCTAAGGTGAGGAATTTTAGATCATAGCTGCGATCTGAAACGAATGAAATCTTGCTTTAAATAACAATACATAACACTCATTATACAGGGTCTAGCACCAATCCTGCCCCTATTCCGCGAGTCCATCCTCAACGGTCTCCCGGAGGACAAGGAGAACGCGGCGCTGATGCTGGGCGAGATCATCAAGCTGACGTCAGCCGCCGCCATCCAGCCCTCCGTCGTGCACATCACAGGCCCGCTCATCAGGATCCTGGGAGACCGGTTCAACTCTAGCGTTAAGGCGGCTGTGCTAGAGACGTTAGCTACTTTGTTGACGAAGGCAAGTTTTTATTTATGTTGTGGATAGCGATATGATCACTAGAGAGTTTTTGACCTCGTTGCATAGATGTTGCATCGTTTAGATTGCTTTGCACGATTATAAATACTTCAATGTCAATAAATACCTTATTATTCCAATCTCGTCTGAGTAAATTACTAACACAAAATGAAACTCATCCTTGTTTCCAGGTGGGCGTCATGCTGAAGCAATTCCTCCCACAACTGCAGACGACGTTTCTCAAAGCCCTGAACGACCCGAATCGTCCCGTGCGCATCAAGGCGTGCCTCGCGCTCTCACAGCTAGTGGTGATCCACTCGCGCGCCGACCCTCTGTTCCTGGAGATGCACAACACCATGAAGAACATCGAGGACCCGCTCATCAAGGAGACCATGCTGCAAGCTCTGCGCGGCGTCATCACGGCGGGCGGCGACAAGATGACGGCCAGCACGGCGCTGGCGATCCTGCCCACGCTCACGGGCGCCGGCCTGCTGGCGCACGCCGACGACCCGCCGCGGTCGCAGGCGGCCGGCTGCCTGGGCGCGCTGCTGCACTGCCTGCCCGACACGCAGCGCGACGCCGCGCTGGCGCACCACGTGCTGGGCGCCGCCGACGACTGGCTGCTGGCGCACGGCCGCTCCACCGCGCTCTTCGTGGCGCTCAAGGAGACGCCCGCCGTCGTGTACCGGGACGAGGACAAGGTGGACAAGGCGTTGTTGGCGCTGCTCGCTAGTGATAAGATCCCTATCGCGTGCAACGGCATCAGAGCCATGGGCTACCTCATGCGGTATCTCCTGAAGGAGGGACGACCAGTACCGCCTGCTATATTGTCGCAGTTTGTTAGAGTGAGTTATATTACAGATTTTATAAAACGCAGATTTTTTCTTAGATCGTGAATGAAACGGCACATTACTCCTAACCTTCCGCAAATGTGACTCACTCAAGTGTGCCCACCCCACAGAGTATGAACCACACGAGCAACGAGGTGAAGCAGCTGATGGCGCGCGCGGCCAGCATGCTGGGCCGCGAGGCGCCCCTGGCGGCGCCGGGCGCGGCCGAGCTGCTGCGCGCGCTGCTGCCCGCGCTCGTCAACGGCACCAAAGAGAAGAACACTTACGTGCGCGCCAACGCAGAGATCGCGCTGCGGGCCGTGCTCAGGCTGCCGCACGACGAACAGTTCCACTTGGTAAATATTACGTTTCTAATAAGTCTTACCGACTACTACAGCACGTCCGCCTCGCCTCCCGACTTTGCAGTCTTAACAATCTTTTGACCATGACAACGCTGTTGGTTACGGCTCGTGGACAACCCACTGTTGATCACGGGCTATAGGCCTCTGCCTGCGCATTGGTTATCGTTCCAGACATGCATTTCATACATTGTAAAAATGTCATCTAGTATAGGGTGATTCATTTAGAGGTACTTTTTTATCTATGGATTTGTTGACAGATAAAGCGTCAGTCGAGTTATTCTATCATGGTATTTTTGTTCAGTATAGTTTGACATTTCGTCATGGAAAGACTTAGGCCGACACAGCGTCTACAAATTATTCAGCTGTATTACGAAAATCAGCTCTCTAAGAGGAATGTGTTTCGTGCACTTAGAGCAACTTATGGTCCACATAATCGGCCTACCGAACGCACGATTCGCTATACGATCGAAAAGTTTGAAAGCCAATTTACATTATTAGATAATACACGACCAAATAGACCACATCCAGCACGTAGTGAAGAAAATATTGCGGCGGTAGCTGAAAGTGTACGCGATGACCGCGAAGAATCGATTCGGCGCCGCGCCGTTCGCAACAGCTTCGCTTGTCGTATGCGACAACTTGGCGTATTTTACGTAAGGATTGACCATGTTAACCGCAGTTACGGACAACATTTGAAAGAAATAATCTTTAAAAATAAATGTCAAGAATGGTTGTTTTGTATGATAATAAAGATAACCCGATACATTTGTAAATATATATATTTTTTTAGTTTTGAAAAAAGTACCTCCAAATGAATCACCCGTTATTAGTGTCAGTGAGCGGCGTTCGCGCAGCTGAATTTGAGACCGTACGTGTATTTCCAATCTATATGCTAAGAAGAGTTAGTACTACTGCGCAATGTGCAATAATTAGCATTCCCCGAATTGTTGTTAACGTTACACAACAATCGCGCGCCAGACGTGCGAATAATCAGATACCTATCAAAAATTCACAACATCCAAATATTACGATAACAACGCTGAATATTACTCAGAATAAACATGCAAGCCATATTTCTAAGAAATAGTGATGTAAAGAGAGATTGTTATCAGGTTTATCACGTGATCTACATAGATAACGTGCAGTTTTAATAGCTTCTTTGCGGCTTGATAAGATTATGCCCCTATAGAATAAGATGTGGAATAATAACAGGAAACATTATGATGGATAACAATCAATCCCTATGCATGGCATACCTAATGTTTCAATTTTTGTGAGCTTTGGAAAAATAAAATTGTTATTCAAAATTTTGTCATTATTTCTCTGCTATCGAAATTCTGTTTCTTCTATATTTTATTTTTCTTTAGCCGTGCAGCAGTACTCCGCATTAAATGTAATTTATCGTTTCCTAGCTCGTAAAACGCGTTTATTGTTCGCATAAACATTTTGTTTGCCAATTATTTTATGTTAAAGCACCAATTGGAAAATATAACTAAGTACTAATAAACGATAGAAAAGCAGAGAAACCAGAAGTCAATGCAAATGTGTAATGGTGGCACTTCACATCGCTATTTGTATTTGCGTATTCGTCTTAGTTGCACAAAATACGAAGATGTGAAGTTACTCTATTCTCGTATATTTACCTATTTTTCACGAATAAGACTAATACGCAAATACACGAACACTCGTATACCCCGGGCTGTCGGTTTTTGGTCACATAGCTCACATATCAAAGGATAGCGAATATACCGAATAAGTTCGTTTACCGTCCACACAGCTTGCTCAGTAGAGTGCGGTTTTATACATGTGTTGGTAATTAATGCAGAGGAAATAATAAGTCGTTGATTTCAATATTGGTATTGATACTATGTATTGTGTGTGTACAGCAATGCATGGCGTTGCTAGAGGAAGGCGCGCGCGAGGCGCTGGGCGACGTGGTGGCGCGCGTGCTGCGCCGGAACATCTCCGACGGCCGCGACGAGGACCTCGACTGCACGCTGCTCACCTGAGCCCCGCACGCCACGCGCGACTCGCCCTGATACTACCTTGTTATACACTCTCTTTGTTCTCTTCGTCCTTGTAAATATCTGTCAGCCACTTCCCAAGTGCTGTTATTTTTATAAAAAAATGGAATGAATGTTTTATAAATAATTTTACTAGACTGGAAATATTAATGTTAAAATGCTATTATTAATGTTTAGGATAGAAACCATACTTGCAAGACAATTGATGTACAGTACAAGCGTATCTCCGGCAGGTAACCACAAATATTGTTTGTTTTATTGAATGTTACTAGTTTTTTTTCCATACATACCTATGTCAAAATTGATGTAAAACTAAATCTAGAGAAATGAAACAAAGTATTATGCCTGTTAGAAATATTTTACTATCAAAATGGCATTTAACTGCTTTTGTCTGGTAAAGTACAATAAAAACTAATCACAAATAGGATACATTTGATTTTCATCAAGAATGTCTGAACAATGTTATAATAATAGCATTCCTTATCTACAGTCAAAACAGGATTTTATATCCAAACATGTCATTGTGTTAAATTATCTCTGTAATGTGTAACAGAACATGAATGTATGAAACTGAATAAACAAAACTTAATATATGGGCGTTTGACTTGTTTTATCTTCTGACAAACTGGTGTTATCAAAATGTTACATTATTTGGCAACAGTCTACCTACAATGTGTTGAATAATTATTGTCAGAAATAAATTATAAGTTAGTCCAAAACTGGATTTACAACACTATAACTAAGTAATGGAAATTTGTTCTCTTATGTACGGAATGTTACATAAAATGCTTTACTATGTCTTATAATTAATTACACCACAAAGAACTAAATTATAGTTCTTTATCTTTATTTTTCTTAGTGAAACCTCTTTCCTGGACGAGTTCGTTGCACTGCTGGCGGGTCAGCTGCGACAGCTGCAGGCGCTCCAGCTCGTTGTCGTTTTCACCGAGCAGCACTAACTCTGGAGGTGCTCCCGAGATGAAATTCACTACCAAGTCATTGTAAAAAGGAGCATCTTCCATCACAAATTTCTTTACTTCCGGGAGGCGATTCAGCGAACATCCTCTGCAAGTCTAAAAAACAGGCTTTTCATTTATTATAACATAAAATCATGCGCATCATACTATTATAATATCGGTAAGTGGGTGACGCATATCTAACCTCAATTCTTGCCGATTTAATGTCGGAATTCTCGTAACCCGCGGTTGTAGCCAAGATAGTACAAACAGCTAATAATATCAGCTTCATTATGGACGAAGTTTACTTTCTAACTGTTACTGAACGGAGCGAGAAATATACTAAATTTCAGATCATGAAATAAGTGTAAATGATAAAATGACGTACCTACTACATACTCTGTGATCGCTAATCTATTTGACGTTCCCAGCAGGGTGGCAATGCCTAGTTTCCAGATTCCCCAAAATTATTGGTGAAAATCCCGAATTTTGAGAGAACAAAATCCTGATTCCCCACAAAATCCCCTTAAAATTATTTCAAAAAATAAACTCATTTCTATACAAAAAATCAACAATATTTTAATAACAAGCTACAAAAAATCACAATGTTCTTTACGAACATAAACATAAACCTTAATAATAGGATTTAAAAAAATCTTTTCACCTCACATGCTTGAAAAGATTCAGTTTATCATTCGAAATCTGAGTATAAAAATGCATTATTTTTATCCACTAGCGTGGAAAGAGTTTTTAAAATTTGAATCTTTCTATTCAATATTTTTCTATACCACTGGGACTACTGATAAAGCATTATTACTTATTTCATCAGTGCGCCGACCTCATTTTTTTTTAGAAACATCGTATTGTCCAGCACGAATAATTTGCTCAACGCGCATACAGAAGTTTTTACTTCAAAAAAGTTTATTTATGGTTCTTCTGTATTTTCAATTCACTTTCCATCATTTTAGTTTGTTTATCAGTGCAGAGTTAGTGTAAGCGGTACATAATGCTGAATTGAGCTTTCTTCCGGGAAATTGGGTGAAAAGTGCATAAAAACGTACAATATTTATTTAATGCATGGAGACACCTAGCATTTTCCTCGCTGTAGTGAGATGAAAAATTATTCTGCGTCTCGTGCCTATTTTTTTCAATACAAGTACTCGCGCCAAAAAACAACTTTGCAGCCTTGCATAACAAATAACTATTGTCACGCTGCCGCTGCTACATTCTAGCAGGGGTTTCCCCCGAATATTTATTTAAAAATCGTAAAAACTTCTTAAATATAACATATTTTGCTTACTTACACATTTTAGCATGCTAAAAATACCAAAAAAATAAATGTTATAGTCAAATTTTAAAATCCCCACATAATCCCCGCATGGTGCCTCTCCCAACAAAATCCCCAATCGTTTTGAGATTCCCCGCAGTGTGGGGAAATCCCCACAAATTGGCAACGCTGGTCTCCAGACGTCCCACAGACCTACTATATTAGCTCACAGAACATACAATGCTCTGTGAGTACTTTAAACTGAAAACTCATCATTGGTGGCAGCACAGTTGTCCGTCGCCAAACCGCCATTGTTGTGTTTACTTTTGTGTCGATCGCAAATTATACGAAAACTAGATAAATATGTATGTGACTTGGAGGGGGCCCTAAAAGACGAGCTAAGGACAGGGGATGCGTCTACCACTGGTAAAAAAGCAGTTTTAGTGGTAAAGTCCAGTCCCCCCGCCAACATAATGAAATGATGAAATGATTGTGTGCGTGTGAACGTGTATGCACAGCGAAGGTGTAGTTTTGGCAAGCTTCACTGTATTGTTTGCAGCGCTGTCTTGGTTTTTATTTGGTCTGAGAGGTACACTTGTAAATTATAGCTGTTTCAATTTTTTATTATATATTTTAAATCCTGATTATTTTTATATTTAATTAAAGCTCAATAGGGATGATGCCTGCCTGGGTGAAAAAAAAAGAAATTCTATTTAGTCCGTCAGTCAAATAACAATAAAATATTAGACACATATTTAGATAGTTAGCCAGTAAGTGGGTTATGAAGGTCAGATAAGCAGTGGTATAGGCACATGTAGTGCCAATAAAAATATTGAATTTCTGTTGCGTCTTTGATGAAACCAGTCATTTGTGTCACAAATGCAAGGACAATGAAATGTTTTAGTTAACAATGAACATAGAATGGGGTATACATGTATTATGTAGATTTTCTGCAACTTTAAGTAGAAAACAGATATGCTCTCTATCTCTTCCTTTTATATATATTTCTTAATTAAAATTATTTTATTAAACTTTATTTTGTTATTTTCAGGTGATCATATACAGTCACGAGCAAAAATATGTATACACTCAGCAAAATTCAATAACGATTTTCTCGTGGAATTAAAATTGTAACTTTGAGATGATAATTTTTTCATAATAATAGGGGTTCCAAAATACTATATTCGTAATATAATAAAGTTACAATCAATACAGTAGGAGAAAATCACTTTTAAAAGTTGCTAAGTGTATACATATTAGTGCTCGTAACTGTACATGATTATAACTACAGTAAAGAGGAAAACATCGAGGAACAACGAGAATACATCCTTTTAAAACATCAAAATTTAACATATCCATCAAAGAAGTTTTTAATGTTGTATGACGATATCTCGGGCCTTATACATGATTACTTGAATAAGTATGCCTAAAGAAAATGTGTAAAAAAATATTTAAAAATAGAAATAATAAAGAAATTTGGTATAAATTGGTTGGGGTGTACCAATCATAAAACTGAAGTAAAGGAATGGTTTAATGATACGCACAATTGGTGCAACATAACCGTGCGTTTGCACTGGCGAAACATTTGCGACAAAACATGTTGAAATCTCTATGTTCTGTCAATGTTCCTTACAATTTTTAACAGGAACTAGAGATTTAAACATGTTTTGTTGTAATGTTTCGCCAGTGCAAACGCATGGTAATAAATACAATTTTAAAAGGAGGTGTACAACAAAAACTTGTGAAACAGATGTGTGCACCTCAACAAATTGCCTTTGAGAAATATAAAGCCCCTAGGAACAAATAAATGAACATTACATTTCTTCCGTTATCTTCAATGTATAGAAACATAATGAACCTTGCAAATAATAAAATTATCCCTTGAATTTTCCATGGCACATCACTATACTATCGATATTTTATGCCGGATGGTCATCGTCAACTTTTATAGTAAGCTGTGGGTCATCACTCGGTTACATTACGACACTAGCGCTTGACGCATATTTTTGGAACTAATCTTCAACTATAGGACTGTCCTTTCTGTCTCCGACTGTATATACATAGTTATCTGTGCGTGTGTCACCGACGGCAAGCCGAGTAAGGTCGCGAACTAAAAACCGCGTACTTTAAGTACGCACGTCTATATGTGGCAGCACTGTTATCCGTCCACAAACCGCCATCAGCCATTGTTCTGTCATTGAAAGAAAATTTGTTTTGCTGTCAATGTCAGGTCAGACAATTTGACGTTTAATAATCTACTTGTCTTGCATTTTGTGTGATTTTAGTTGTATTTGGTGGGTTTTTGGATTTTATTTAATCAAGCAAGCAAGTGAGTCATTCAGTAAGTGACTGTTTGTTTGATAGAGACGAGTGTACCTGTTTGTTTTTTTTTTGCTAAAGTTTCTCTACCTTTGTTGGTATTACTTTGTAAGTCATTCGAAGAAACCTACGCTATAGATAATTACTGGTTTACAATATACAACACCATGCAGCAAGAACACAAAGATGCTATTCGAAGTAACTTTACTTCACTGGTGGAGCGAACGGACCTCGACTCAGTTGTTACAGCTCTATACGAGAAAGGCGTTTTCTCCGAGCAAATGATCGAGCGGTACAAGGTAAGTGAAAATATTAATGTATCCTACGTTTCCAAATAACTTCGACCCAAGCAATAAGTCATACTAATTTTATTTCATGTTTCCGGGGAACCCCAAACTCGAACCTAATTTGTTAAACTATCTACTGGTCTCCACGGTTTGCTTGATATGCATACAAACATTATGATAGCCTAACTACTAGCAATAGTTCAATGAGTGCTACTGAGGTGAATTCATTATTTGTAAAGGTTTTTTCGTAAACATCAGCACCAAATCCAACAGCCATCCATCCAGTACCACATGATGCAACATGTTTTAACATCTACAGTTCACATTTTGAGGTTGCAATATGTGTGTGGTTCAAACTTGTATTAAAATTTCTCAATCTAATTTATAACCTGAAACTATTTTAAGAAGATGCCACACAAACACAACATTCACTTATTTACAGAATACTGCTGAACTAGAAAGGGATCGTAAACGTAAGCTCTACAGGAATATCGTGCTTCGTGGACCTTATGCATTTGGTCATCTTGTAGATGCGCTTGGTGAGTTGGGCTACTGGGACCTGGTGCGGGATCTAGACCCCAATAGCCCATTCTCATTCACACCGCGAAATTTTAATCCCATCCCCAGTAAGTTGCACAAAATCTTTTGTTATTTTCACATGCATAAAGTTATTTTGGGGATAAGCAGAGCAGCTTTAGAGCCAAAGCAAACATCAACTTTCTGCCTATTCCCCGAAATAACAAAAATATATTCTGTAACCAAACTAACACTAAATCAGAATTCATTGTCAATTTGATTAAAGAAATGACATGGCATTCTTTAAGATGACCTACAAGAAATAGGTAGATGATAATAAATTTATGAGACCATTATATCGTAACTTGTTCTTGTTTTCCAGAACAAAAGCCTGTTCCAGCAGACAATGATGATTTCCACAGTCTCAGCACATTAAACAGAAACAAAGTTGACACAAATAAAAGTAAGTACAGTAGAATCTCACTAATCCGGCACTTCAATAGACCAATACATCCAATAATCCGGCACCCTCCACATCCACCTCCCTCGCAATCATACATACATTATATTCTCTTTATGTAATGATTCTTTTTTATTTATTATGATTTTTCTCTATAATCCAGTTATCCGAACATTCCAATAATCTGGCACCCTCTGGATTTTAATGTGAAAATAAGTAGTCTGTAAAATATATATACATATAGTACAATTCAGGCCTAAAGCTATAGTTCCTCTTGCAGAAGGCACGCGAACGTCACCACTACCGCCACCACCACCGTTAGCTGCCTCCGAGAATGACAACGCAGCCTGCGATGAGACGATGGTGCCACCATTTACCGTCATCAAGAGTAAAAAGTTCATGGAGGATGACAACACTAAAGGTTTGAGAATTTGTGACGCAACATAATACAATATCAGCTGAGATACAATCACTGCTAGCATTGAACATCTTTTATATAGGCAATGTGTGGTATGTCCAGCAGTGGGCTGCTATAGGCTGATGATGATGATGATATAGGCAATATATTGCTAGGTACCACGCAGCGAAGTTAGTGACGTGTGATTTCAAAATTTCAAGTCCACTCCACACACTGGTTTTGTCATTGCTAGCGACAAATCGGCTTTCAAATTCTGTTGCCGGCGACTAATGTCGCTGCATGTGCTTATGCAAGGTATTGCTTAAGCTTTGGGTTAAGGCGTCACGTGATCCCAAAATACTACAATACTAGCTGCGCCCCGCGTTTTCACCCGCGTAAGTCTCGATCCCGTGGAAATATCGGGATAAAAAGTATCCTATGTGTTAATCCAGGTAATAAACTATCTGCTTGCCAAATTTCATTTAAATCCATTCAGCCGTTTTTACGTGAAAGAGTAACAAACATCCATCCATCCATACTTACAAACTTTCGTGTTTATAATATTAGTTAGATTAGATATTTGTTTATGTTTACCCCTCAGTCTCCACAGTTGCTTTGTTACAGATTTAAAACTATATAGGACGCGCGGGCGCAACCGCGGCATGTTGCTGGACTTTACATACTCAGAGTTTAAAAATGAGATCGAAACGAAACGTAACGGCAGCGACGTGGACAGCAACAACCTCAAGTACCTGTTCCATGAGCTCGGCCTGCGCAGGCTCGGGTACCTCAACCTGACTAGGAGCGTAAGTGTTCATCGCCTCCTATTCATTTATTAGAGACATATTGAAGTTATTTGCTTTTTTGAAAAAAGAATCTAATTTGCATAATATCCAAATTTACACTGGAAATTTTAATATCCATATTATGTATATTAAAATTTCCAGTGTATTTGTAGTTGAGATAGCTACATCGAAATAGCCATAGTCTAGCCAAGAACGGTATAGCTATTCACAAGACAGCTGTTCGATACGCTTCCGTGCCGATTCGAACATTAATCAATGTCACCAAAAGAGTCCTCTAAAGGCACAAAACCAAAACCCGAAAAGGATCGTGTGCAAAAATGTATGGACCACAAACACGTCTGCCACAGTTAAAACCACTAGTTTTGAAGACATTACTACTCCCTTTACTCAGGCCAAGGCGCATCAAAATCTATACCAAGGTTATTCAGTTTCGACAATGTTAGGTTAGGTTAGGTATGTATGGGCGGCACACCCACGTCCGCCACAGTTAAAACCTCTGTAGCTTTAAAGCCAGTAAACTTCTCCCTTTACTTAGATCAAGGCACATTAAAATCTGTCCCAGGGTTATTCACTTCACTGGACTGACGTTCGTATCCTGGACGTTACAGGAGACTGTAGAGACCCTGAAATCTCTAAACAGCGTGCTGATGGACATCGAGAGCGTGTTCATCGTGGTGTCGTCCCACGGCTACGAGCGTGCGAACACCTCCGACCTGAGCGTGCGCTGCCAGGACGGCCAGCTCATCTCGCTGTACGAGATCATTGAATACTTCAACAACAGCAACATGCCCGCGCTCATCGGCGTGCCCAAGGTCTTCATTTTCCAGATGTGCAGGTCAGTAACAAAAGTATACCAAGCATTGATCCTCCTGGACGCAGTCTTGTGCTAAAGGACTAGGGTGCGGTGTGGGCATGGGACCCGGATTACTTACCTCTTAGGCCTCTTAGGCCACGACATCACCGCTCGTGCGACCTGCGACTTGCGTCAACGAACGCGGCGCGAACAAATGATAGAAGTTATTCAAAGCGTGCCATCAGTCGCCGCGGTGCGACTTGCGGAGAGGAGTGCAGCGCGGGAACGGCGCCCCGCGCCGCAACACGCACCGGCCTATGTCGGGGCCCTGGCCGTACGTTCATCGATCGCCCATCGATTATATCATATAATTGTTTCTGTTGTTTTTGAACTATTAGTATGTCCGTATGATTTAAATACCGACCGTAAGCGAGTCGGTAAAAGGCCCGAAGTGTTAACCAATTTTCGTTGGGGACTGTGTGGTAGGTCGCACGCACGGTTTCTACGCTAAGCCAATTCTAGGTCAATTTGTTATCACAGACGTGAGGGCTTTCTTTTGTACCATGCGCTGTCCAAATATCACCAAAGATCCTATTTTCCAAGGAGCGCCTGCGCAACATGAGCAATAATGCGTGTGACTAACACAGAGGCAGCAGCGGCGACTACACGCATCGCGTAGAGCCCGAGGAGGCTCCGCCACACATGGCAATGCCGCAGGGCGCCGCCGCCGCCGTGGAGCTGGACGGCCGGCCCGAGGCGCCCGACGCGCGCGCCGCCTTCCGCGGCACCGGCCGGCCGCAGGAGAAGCCGCTCTACTCTGATATACTCATCGCGCACTCCACGCTACCCGGTCAGTCTTAACCTCAAAGCATTTATTTACAGACACTTTGTCAAAGGTGTTGGTCATTCAGAAGATGAATCTAGTTGCCCGTTATGCAATGAAATTGATTATTCTGTAATAGGATTTCGGAATCACTTTTACACGCCATATTAAAAATAAGCTAGATGAGGTCGGCGTTTCCTATCTGACTACTCTGAGACGAAAGGTCGAAACAAACTCAGAGGTCACAGTCTCTTTTAAAGTCCAAACATAATCTTGGTCAGGCCATAGTTATGACGACCATGTAGATATTAGCGTCTGAAATAGTCTTTTGAGGAAAGAACCACATAGATTTGAGTGGACCTGTCCAGTCAGTGCAAGCATTTGTCAGCAATGGCGGAGCTCAACTCAGAAGTTAAGGAGCTCAAAGACTCGACGAACAATTCCAAAGAAAGGACATTTGTGTAGGTCGCAAAAAGGACTCAAACTGTTTATTCCTCATAGGTAAAACTAACTAAACAAAAAATATAAAAATAAAATAAAAAGATAGTGTTCACATTCACATTAATTACAATAATATAATACTTAAAAAGTAATATAATTTTGTATAATTCAACAATGTCAATCACTACATAGTATAAAACAAAGTCGTTTTCTCTGTCCCTATATCCCTATATATGCTTAAATCTTTAAAACTACGCAATGGATTTTGATGAGGTTTTCACTAATAGATAGAGTGGTCCTCGAGGAAGGTTTTAGTATATAACAACCGACATCCACGCGGGCGGAGCCGCGGGCATCAGCTAGTTTGTTTATAAATTTTAATGATTTGATTTGATTTTACATAATAATTACAACCGTCAAGCTTAGCAGAGCGAGAAGCTCAATCCCAAGCGTTTTAACTTCTAGATAATCTGAAATTTTATGGTCCTTATTGAGCACAGGCAAGAAACTCCATGAATGGAGTCTTTTAAATTATATTGTTACAACATATTTGTAACATGATTAATGTTGAATTTAAAATTATATTTGAGAACGATGTAAGTAAATAAAATAAATCAAATAGTTATTACCACAATTATCCACAAATGTAGTGTCAGAATTTTGAGACTTTTCTATCTCGATCCACAAGCCCTAACTAATGCATGACTCTCACAGAATTCATACCGCTAAAGATAACAACTAATCCTTGTCTGCACGCGATGCAGTTGCTCCAAATATACCTACTTCAATTTGTAGGACAACCATTCAGGCAAGTGACATTAGTTTGAGTGCTCAACGAACTGTCAATTATTTGCTAACCTAGCGACAACCACTAACTAGCATCTCTCTGTATCAATCTATGGTATCTTAACCCCACTTTTAACATCCGATTTTTTTTCCATTCTATCAGGTAATCATACAAAGAAATGAATAACACTTGGTTGTTCTCCAGGTCTAGTGGCCCACCGCGACGGCAAGCGGGGCTCCTGGTACATCCAAGCCCTGTGCGAGGTGTTCGCCGAGCGCGCACACGACTGCCACGTTGAGAAGCTGTTCACGCTGGTGGACAAGCGCATGCAGTCCAAGTTCCACCGACAGACTTCCTCGGTGGACCGCTGGGGCTTCAACAAGCGCCTCTACCTGCACCCTGGGCTCTATGAGCCCTGAACTATAGAATAAGCCCCGTTCGAGTATTGCGTAAGAAGTTTTAAGAAGAAAGACCTCTGAATCTTGGAATCGTTATGGACGGAAACTTACAACAATCAAGCCGTGTTCCACACATTTAAAAAAACTGTTTCCTGTATCAGTTGTATGCTAATTTAGTCGTAATACCTTTATTTACTCAATATACAAAACGCATCGATTCAGCCGTGATGAAAATTTAAAAAATACTCGGCAGGTAGAATAAATCTTACCACCGAGAATTTTTGCATTTATTTATGAGTGAAATTACTAAAATTAAGATACTTGCTGGGATGTATGTATATGTCTAGGGTATGGTGGATTGGATGAGTTGGAATCTGTCTGAACTTCTTACGTAATATGAACGGTACCTGTACGAATGCTACTGCTGAATTCAATTCGTATGTACTTCGATATATAGTTTAATAATTAAGCAATAAAAGTGTGCCTGCACCATCCAGCCACAACAGTCCAGGGTAGGGCATGATGCCGATGTGTTACATATCAAAGGTTGCGCACAAGATACTTGAAGATACGTCTAAGAATAGTGCCAAATATGTAGTCAATACTGAACGGTGGTAGAGTATAATAATTAATACTATTAATTAATTAAATGTTAAGGAGCTCGTAGCTCCATGTAAAATACTGGTATTCAGCTGCATTCGGTTAGACTAGAAGCCGACCCCAATATAGTTGGTAAAAGGCTAGACTGATGATGAATTAATTAAATGTGAAGAATAAATAAATCAACGAAATTTTTTACAAATGTGATACTTGTGGCGTATTTTTGTTTATTATTATTTGAATATATTTTTGCTTTTTCTGTGGAAAATAAGCCTTTCCAGAATACACCGTCGTCCCAAAATAATATAATAGCTAACGTGATCCTTATATATAAATTTCTATTAAATTTTGTAAAACATTTTAAGAGAGTATGGCGATAGTTTACGTTATTTATACATTATATTATATTTTAATAATAAAATAATTTATGGCCGCAGCCGTAGTCTACAACACTGCCAGGTTACACGAAGTTTTTATCTAAGATCTCGTCTGTTATATGTATTATAATCATTTATTGTGTGTAGCCCTAGGAAGCGTCTTCATGTAGGTAACTCAATATTTTGCGCCGTGAAATGCGCGCGCTCGCTCGCACTCCGGACAAGTTCGAACATCTCGAACGACTCAGCCGAAAGTCTGACAACCAATCTTACAGTTCGATTCAAACTTAAGGGCGGCTCGGAACATGGGGCGAGTCGCTGCGCAGTAACAATTTCTTATGTCAGCGGGGGTGAAGGGTGGGGGGTACTGCGCAGCGAAAAATTTTACCCGTCGGGTAGTCGGGTACATTAGATTCGGCAGTATTTGTTCACGTTCGGGTGCTACCCGATCGTGTGTATGCGTAATGACTAGTAATGAGATCTAGTTCGGATGTTCGGTCTTACTGTGCGTTTGCAGTGGCGGAACATTCACAATAAAACATGTTGCATGTTACAAAACATGTTTATCTCCCCCAATGTTCCTTATTGCATTTATTGTCTGTTCATTCGGTGGTTCATGCGAATGCTCATAATATCTATTTTTTTATTCACAAGCTGCGCCTTACGGTTTCACTCGCATAAGTCTTGATCCCGTGGGAATATCGAGATAAAAGGTATCCTTTGTCCTATTCCAGGGGGCCTACCACCACCCCGCTTACAGCAGTATTATTTTAAACTTACTTCGTGGGGGAAAGAGGTGGACCTATATCTACGTCCTGTAGAGCTTCATCTCTTTCCTACACTGAAGTAATATTAAAATAATAGTGCCGTAAGCGATGGTGGTAGGCCCCCAGGTCATGGTCTACCCATGTGCCAAATTTCATCTAAATCCGTTCAGCCGTTATACGTGAAAGCGTAACAAACCAACTCACTTTCGCAATTTATAATATTATTTAGGATTATGATAGTAGGCGAACAAAATAATTATTAACCGTATATGCATTCAGTTTTACACGATAATGTGATCTGCGAATATTAGAATCATCTGGCCGTGTCCTAAAGCGAAAGCGATCATCGCACTCTTGTATGACATACTCGCGCGATCAATCAAGTCGCGTTTTGTATCTCATATATATCGTCATCATATCTCATATAGAGGATCGCGAATATAGCTTTCGGTTAGGTAGGACACGGTCAGTGTCATGCAGGGAATAAGTAGGTTGTCTGCTTGACGCCCCAAGCGAGGGTGCTTGATGTGCTGTATTAGATATTTATGCAACTGTTATATACACACACGTGGTGTTTTAATACCTTATTATTTACAGTTGCATACAAGATTTTATCTACACCCATGTTATGAATCCTCTAAGGTACTTTGCAATACTAATATCGAACAAAAATGGCCGGATACGACGCACGTAAATTCGCGTTTTTCGAATTCGAATCAACTTTAAAGTTTTTTTTTTATACTGTGCTTTGTTAGTGAAACGCGCCTGCATGACACCGTCCTTTTTTTTTAAACGAGTTGCATTATGGAATTTAGTACAACATTATAACACCCGTTTGGATGATATTATGGTTACTATGACACTGGTTGTTTTAATGTTGGCTATAAGCTAACTGTTTCAGAAACTTTTATAGAGGATTTATAGCATGGGTGTAGATATAAAGCGCAATACACACTGAGTCCGCCGGGCCGCCGACATATGTCGGCAACTTTTTGTCGGCGGTCTAGTTGGCGGCTTCACTTAATACAAGTCGGAAAATTTGGTCGGCGGCTTGAGATGAGATTTGGCAGTCAGTGATTGCGTCGCCAGGCAACTGAGCGCAGGCGTACCCAAGCCGCCAACATGTCGGCGGGACACACGCGCGGCGCATGTTGCCGACATGATTCTTTTCATACAGGCTTTGTTGGCGGCCCGGCGGGCTCAGTGTGTATTGCGCTTAATAATGAAGTTTTGATATTTCCAATAATGTATTGTATATGACAAATTGTGATAAGTATAACCAATGTAAGTTGTATGGAAAAAGCTGATATTTTCCATGGTACCTATGTAATTGTAACTCTATTTTAAGAAATATGTATACATTATAATATATGTACTATATTTTTTTACAAAATAAAACGGATATTTTCATTGCTCATAGTTTTAATACACCACATCACATACAAAAATAGATAGAAATATTGATAGCACTAGAGCGGCATTATGAACGCCGCGCTCATTTAATTACGTCACGGACAAGTCGTATAAAAAATATATATCAAGACGTGTTATTATGTGCACAGATTTACAGAAATAAGTTGCAAGAGGGCAAGCTCCCAATGTAGGTACTTTTTTAGTTATGGACATTTAGTTTGTCATTTAGAAAATGATGGTCAGATTCGAAACTTCGCTTGTAAATGACGTAGCATGAGTTTCCACAATTGCCCTTCGTACTGCATCTCGCGTTGTTATTGACTTTTTGTTCTGTAGATCAGTTAACACTCACTGGTTCACTGTTAACAAATATATATTTCTTGTTAAGTTGCTTTTATTAAAAGTATTTTAAAATCTTGATTGGACTTTTCAAAGTAGTACTTGCACCATCCAATGCATGCGAGTGCATGGAACCCTGAGATGCTCCATGCCATAAGTCGTATTAGATATTAGTCAGTAGTCATAGAGGAGCTTGAATCGTATTAATTAAGTATTTTATTTAAACGTCGCTCACGAGACATTTTACAACGCATTCATATCATTACCACAAATACAGCTCAAAAAAAACATAACTGTATTCTGAAAAAAAAAAAAAAATTAAGTAACAACAAGTTATTATACCTCAACACTTACGAAAATAAGTTTGTAAATAACAGAACCATCTTAGAGAGCTACACAAACAAAGGTCGTTTTACTCTTAATATCAAAGGTTGGAATCGTTCCTAATAATATAATATTGTAGGTGTTGTAAATTGCCCTGTGAACTCGGCATCACTCATTATCCATATTGTCAGCCTTGTTCGTGTGCGCTCTACCGGTCCGACACGGAGCCCACGAGCGCGCCCAGCTTGCTGAGGTTGAGCCACTGGCGCACGCAGCCGGCCGGCCCGCCCGGCAGCCCGGCGCCGCAGCGCAGCTCCGAGTCGCCGCCCAAGTCCCGCGCCGCCAGCTCCGCGTACTCGCCCAGCTTGTCCAGCCAGCGTTGCATGGGGTTCACCAGCGAGCTCTGGTACAGCCAGTTCAGCACCGACGTCGTGGACCACCACGGCTCCAGTGACTTCCAGTCGTACACCACGATCGCGTCGTACCAGTTCCTCTTGCTGGCTGTGCTGTCCTGGTACTTAGTCCACTTCGTGCAACACTTGAAGCTGTCGGGAACGGTCTCATCAGTGAGAATATCTAAAGTGGACTGGTCTAGAGTTGCATTGTTTGTGTAGGGAGTCAGTTCTGGTTGCAAACTGTGCGCTATAATATTTGTATTCAGTGTGTCCAGGGAGGTGATCGGAGCCAGCGGCGGACGCGTGGCGACGTAGTGCAGTGCGGGCAGCCAGGCGTGCGACACGAGCAGCGTGGACGTGAGCAGCGTGACGAGACTGGTGAGATAGGTGAGCGCCAGCGTGGCAGCGGCCGAGGCCAGGCCGCGCGCCAGCGGCGGCAGCAGGCCGGCGTCGGCCGCGGCCGCCAGGTCCGCGTACGTGAAGAAGCCCCGCAGCTGCGCCTGCTTCAGCGCCACCTGTCGCTCCAGCCAAAGCAGCCCGGCCTCGAACGATTTATCACTCACAAACACATTCCAATCCTGTTCATAGAAATAAAAAAAGGTAGTTAAGACACTAGCACTTTGTTGATGTTGAGACTAGAATCTAAGATGTTATTTCGCTTTTAGACGAGTTCTACAGATTACTTACTATTGCGTTGAGGAATTCAATTTCCAGCTTCTTGAGCTGGTTGAGCTCTAGTCCACCGGAGGCGGCCCACTCGGAACATATCACGTCATCGTCTTCTCCGTCGTCTTGCAAGAACTTGTTGCCAACCATCTGAAAATAACAAACTCTTTAGGTCAACCGCAAATAATTATGAATGTCTTGTTTTTTTTTTTTTTATTGTGTTGTTTTATTGCAATTAATTATGAATGTGAAGCTTTCTTCAGGGTACTTATTCTGTTATTCTCACCAGCGAAACAAGGAAAAGATCAGCGGGCGCGGCGTTGTGGATGTAGTCAGGGTTGCAAGCGTTGAGTCGCTCGAGGTACAAGATGGCCAGCACGAGCGCGCACGGAGACACGCACGCACTGCGCGCGATTCCGGCCGCCGCGTCCGCGTGCAGGCGCCGCAGCGAGCGCCCGCGCTGCGACACCGACCATAGCTCACACGAGATCTCTGCAATATCATGTTATTGTCAATCTTAACTTACTAGTCTTTTATGTTTTGAACATATTTTGTATTTTAATTTTTTTAATGTAAAATATTTATAACAGTTATCCAAGGGTCATGTGTGAAAGCCCTGCACATTGTGGAAACAATTTCATTTTGTAATTATTGTGTTGTTTTATTGCAGTTATGATTCATACCAGTGACAGGCAGGCTCAGACAGGGCAGTGTTGGCAGCTGCCCATAGTACAGCGTCTT
Source organism: Lithophane semibrunnea (assembly GCA_947363905.1). Lineage (NCBI taxonomy): Eukaryota > Metazoa > Arthropoda > Insecta > Lepidoptera > Noctuidae > Lithophane > Lithophane semibrunnea. The sequence continues at coordinate 18,173,558 of OX376195.1, forward strand.
GGTGATACGCTTCAGGAACTCTTTGTGGTCACCCATGCTCTATGTTCAGAATAATTACATCTTAAATCCTTAACATTATAATGTATCATCTACTCTTCTGGTTACATATTTTTAATATAATGTGGAATATACAATGGAATGAAAAAAAAATTAATGGAATGGAAAACGCTTACAGATTGCGCATCAAAAAAATGTCATGTAAAATGATTACAGTTTGCACCCTTATATCCCTGCCAGCCTGGAGAATACCGGGATCCTTAGCAACAGACAACTGAATGAACACGGGTGTGTTTTAGTCAGTAAAAGTCTAACACACCCTCCCGCTCGGGAGAAGTCATTTGACGATTTCAACCCTCAAAAAAAAAAAGGCTGTAGATTATGTTTTATCATTTCTGTCATCCTGTTTCTTTACAGTATCATCATTATCAAAGTTATTCAATTAAAATAAGTAAAAGTGTTTAACACAAAAAAAAAAAAACTAAATTACTATAATCCCATTTGATTGTAATAGAATACAGTATAATTTTCTTAGGTTTGGTTTTTCTGTGAAACAACAGATATACTACCTACCACAGTCCACAATGGAATGTTGATATTTTTCCCTAAACAATGATGTTTATTCATAATGTAAATAAAATCTCTCAAATACAAATATTAGTTCACTCCATAGCATGGTGACACAAATTCACAATTATAATCTATCTAGATATTCGTTATCAACACAAACAAATAATGACCTTGGTGGTCAGTCCGATGTCATTCATGATAAAGAGCATAATATTTAGGTTACATTAAAGTTATTTAGAATATTGTACGGAGAGTCCATAATTGCTTATGTACTCAAATTCATTTGTGCAGTTTAACAAACAACACATTTTGTTATCAACAGTTAAAAGTTGTAAATGACAAAAACATGATTATTTTGATTTGTAAGTCATGCGGAACTGATTAGTTCGTCAGGTGATTATGATTTAATCTTAGCGGTAACAACTTTCATCGTTAAGACAGCCGAATTTGCAAAATTTTGAGACCCCTTATTGTAAAACAAGAACAGAAATTATGCCTCGTAGGCGCCGCTATGCTCAGTGAATGAGTAGGCCACGACATGACCTCTTTCCGTACCTTGATCTTGGTCCTCGAACCCTCTCTTCTCCTTTTTGATATGTTCGACATGTTTCCGGAAATTTTAATAAATTACTAAACTATTTTAAATATAGAATACAACTATTATAACGACAATTTACTTAATTATTACCGGATTCTTCACGACGAAGAACCCTTTTTTATTTTGTTTGGTGTTTCTGTTTTAAGAGAAACCACGTTGTGAAGTGAATGCCTTTTATATACATGTAGATGTTTTAACCAAAATCTAATTAGTTAGAAAGAGATATTCAATCATTCCTATGTCTAAGAAGTTGAAGTTTTATCTGGAACGCAGTTTGATGAACTTTGATGACATTAGTCGTGAGTGGTGAGAGTCTTATTTAAAATTACCAATCAAAGATCTTAGCCTCCAAACAACCCTGTCAGGGTTGCGGGAAAGGCCGAAAGGGATATCGGGACCTTGGCAACAGGCAACTGAAGGAACACGGGTGGGTTTTAGTCAGTAAAAGTCTGACACGCCCTTCCGCTCCGCCCAGAGCGGGAGAAGTCATTGCATAAACTACAGAATATGTCACAATATTATTACGGGTACCGGGTGTCTTGAAAGTTTCTTAGCTTTTGAGATAAATTGATATAGGTCTAATCGTAGTAGGTGGCATTCAGTAGTTTCTTTTTACCCCCATGAGACGAAAGCGTGGATTAATGTACGTACATAATCCTCGTAGGCGAATTCTGGGTCAACTCAATTTAGATTTTCATCAACTCGCTATGAAGAAGATACATTATTCATTAATTAGTAATAGCATTCTCTGTTTATTAACTTAATAATTTCTCATCTTCGTTGTTGTCCCGTGATTAGGGGACTAACCTCAAAGCTGGCAATCTTAAATTTGTTAAAAAAAAAAACATATTGTGAACACGGGTCTTTTGATTGAAATCGACTAAACAGTTGAAATGTCTGTGCCCATATAGTAAAAGTACTCTGTGGTCTGTACTCGTCTGGTGTTGAAAAATTACAAGGCAACACGAAAGAGCTTCATTATTGACGGCTGTCAAACAACGGCAAGGAAGGAAGACAATCGAACGCTTTTTCGTTCAGAGCGATTGCATCCGAATAAAGTTACACGACAACATGAAATAATTAAATACCGGTATTCGCATAAATAATTTATCTTGTGTGCGGCATAACATTTTGTTAAAGTAAGCATGCATGTGCGTACCTGTAATATAACGTCGGGCGCGTGTTTGCGGTGACTCGTGTCATTGATATTGATTTCTTTTATTTTGTGAGAGAACAATTTCGAAAATGATTTAGCCGGATCAGTGGGACTTGGACCATTTGTTAAGTGTGAGAGTAGAGGAGACAATGTTTGGAGTCGAATGCAGTGTGTGATAATGTGCGGACAAAATGAAAACTAAGAGTTTTTTGCTGTTTTCGACATCGGTGTTTGCAATAAGTATATTTCTGATAGTATTTCACTCGCAGCCGCCGCAATCCATCCAGAGTATTGTCACACAAACACACCAGCACATAAAAGATTTTCAGGTTTGTGAATTAGTAATACATTTTTCAAATAATTAGTAATTACAATTGTTTTTGTGTGGTCCTGGGTTCTATTCCCAGGTCGGGCAGCGATATTAGGTTTTTCCACCTGGAATTTCTCAGTTGCAATTCTGAGTCTGGATTTGTGCTCTGATGATGACAATAGGCTCGCCCCTCTATTATAGGTGATTTTAGCATATCTGGTGATAAGTGGGTGTATAGGTACACCTCTGCCTAATTCTTCGGGGAGACAAGGCGTGATATTATGACCATCATAACTAGAGATTGGATATTCAATGTATATTTTTTAATACATATTAGCTTCCGCCCGCAGTTTCGCCCGCGTGCTATGTCGATAAAAAGTAGCCTATGTCCTTTCTCAGAATCGATACAAAAGTGCATTTGATAATAGCCAACACCTCAACTTTAGGTAAATATGCCTATGATTATCTGATGAAGAAAAAATATTTGGCTTCTGAAAGAATTGTATGGTTAACATTTAAGGAAATATTCACATTTAAAAAGTTTCATATAATGTTTTTTAAAGCTTAATGCCACTTAATCAGTTTTATTTTAGTATCTATAATCTAGACTTGTATCATATTCTGTTTCACTTACTTTTGACCTGTTGCACATTGTTTAAAATACAATTTTATGCATTTTCTCCAAACAATAGAGTTCTATGACTAACCACAAAAGTGGATATTCAAATGTAAACAAAGATTTACACTGTGACCACAATACTGCAAGAACAAAGATTTGTACTGTAAATAAAATGAACAGTATTCCAGTTCAAACAAAGAATTAATGATATACATTTTTCACAAAGTCAAATAATTTATTTCAATTAAGCACATAAAAGGAGCTTTTGAATGTCAAAAAAACCATTTGCTACGTAAACCACTTAGTTTATGGAACGGCAGATTAAAAAGCCCTGTTGATGAGGGTCAACTGCAGAACTACTACGGGTATCCTACTACAGAAAACCCTCATTTATAGAATGATTGAAGTATAATAGATACATGAATGATAATAAATCAGTTAGACTAGATGCATTGACTTTTACATAAATAAAATTATACACTATTCAGTTATAAATTAGAATAACAAAACAGAGGGAGAGTGTACTATACAAGAAGAAGATGTTTGTTTCCTAAGGGCTGATTTTTCAATAGATAGATAACTTTGATCTGTATAAATATGACAGTTTGACATATTTCCTATAAGATATATACGTACCTCAGATAAAAGTTATCTGACAATTAACTAATTTATACTAAACTATTTTATTGTTTATGTTGTCTATCATCCATTAAAATAAGATTTACCACGCAACAGGCGTCGTTGTCCCAGCAGGAGAACCTGCGCGATGTAGAGGAGAACCACCTGGTGCAGGAGGAGCAGTACTCGCGGCTGCTGGGTCTGGACGGGCGCCAGGAGCTGTGGCATAACACCACCACTCCCGCGCTCGTGACGTACGCGCGCAGCGACGCGCACGCGCAGGTTGTCAGCTTCATACGTGCCGCCGCCAAGCTGCCCTACACCGTGCTACTTTACAATCTAGGGTTAAAGCCCTATTCTTTGGCTGTGGTGAGTGACTATTTCTAAACTAGATTTTAGAAAAAACATTATTAGCTTGGCTTTGGTTTCTAAAGGCTTCTCATTACCTTACGGCCATAAATCAACCCCGCGAGTGCACCAGAAATGACCGCAGAATAATTTAGATAGAACAATCATGGACAGTTTTCACTCCACGCGATTATTCATTGGAGTGGGAACATCCGTCAACAACTGTCGGCTTTTAGCAACCGCGGCCAAATGACCCAATTGCCGATACATGCTATCTTCATGAATATATTGTCAAAGAAAGATATCAGTTATCAATGTATCTGTCGCAGGTGTCAAACTACTGCAACTCTTCGAAATGTGCCATCATAGACCTGGACCTGGACGCGTTCCCGTCGCACGTCAGCGACGAGAGCATACATGCCGTGCGCCCGCTCATCATACAGGTGAGTTTGAAAGCGAGGTTCCTTCAAACCTAAAAAAAAAACTTGCTCTACACAACACCATAATGCTGTTTGTTTTACGTGCAATCGCATCCAGAATTTTGTAGTGATGGTCTTTTAAAAATACAACAAATATTAATAAATCTCAAACCCATGGCTAGTAAAGATATCGTGGACGTACAAATGTTGAAAACATTCACTGTTTCATTTAGAGACAATAAAAAATATTCGCGTAAAAAAATCTAGGTTGCTCTCAAAATATTTTATAGGTACCTAACAATAGGATTGAACTTATCAGATGAATTTAATTGAAATCTGCCGTCGTTTTCGTTAATAAATAACCGAATGTTACGGCTGGCGCCAAAAATACCGCCATACCGAATCGTAATGGGCAACCGAAATAGTTTTCCTGTGGCCTTGCAGTTTTTTGTTTAACGCACTTAGTCCGTCAGTAACTCAGTACTCGACGATACAATAGACTGATTAAACCTGATATTGAGGCGCTACAGTACACTGATCATACGGAGGCCCACTGGCTGCCCACGCCTAATTATGGAGCTACGCGGTAGTGTTCTGGTCGCTATGGTAGCTGCAGTAAATTTACACAATCTTAAACCATTTCAGTGGCCAACTTGCCTTTGCGCTGCGTTATTTGTATTAAAAAATATTGTTAAAGCGAGAAAAACAAAAAAATGTTTTTTTGATGAATTTTAATTTTTTATGACATATGCTGGTTTAAAGTAATTTAAGTTTACGGAAAAGCAGTGTTCATTATAATTATTGAAACTTGGAAAATATCATAACATGACGCTTGTATTCCCTGGAGGGTTAGGCAGAGGTATACGTATACGCCCACATTTCGCCAGTTATGTCAAGTCCCAGGTAATAGGGGGCGAACTTGGAAAAAGTCACGGGAGAAGTCGTTTACAGCCCGACACGGCTGCACCGAAGAACAAAACAACCTTCGTATTGGTTTCCATTGGATTATTTGTCCAATAGGACTCGAAACCGGACCTTCATAAAACTGTTCGGAAATCTTCCATCTATTCTCACCTAGTTTCATGAAATGCCTGAAATTCTTATTTCCTTGCAACTATCTCGTTTGTGTCATGCATATAATACTATAGTTAGAATTGCTAGAAGTAGCTAGAACAAAAGCTTTGTGTGCAAATCGCACGTAAATCTGGTCAATTGCATTTCCGTCACAACAATTTAACAGTTTTACGTCAAAGAGTTTTCATATTTTATTTTTATTCGCCGTGGTCGGTTCAAGTTCATGTAATTATATCACACCTATCATTAATCATCACATACACACATGTAACAAGGTTTCTATTACATTTGAGGAGTATTTCATTTGTAAATACTCTTCTCTATTTCGTTAATTTCATAATTATCAGATTAAGATAATTATCAGACGACTGCTATCGATTTGAGGTTTTTTTGACGTACCTTGAACCTCGCCAACATGACCTTTAGACGCCTCGCGTAACAACATGTTCGTCATGTATTTGTTCTCATGTATGCACTCTTGAAAATCTTCTTATCCTTGCTCGTGATTCACGGCGATAACGACAATGTCTGTGCCCCTCTCAGACCAAATAAATAACCCCTAAGCTCCGTACCATTTTGATGTTCCGTAAAACGTTTCTCATACTCAGTCGAACTCAGTTGACTAACTGCGTATCTGGAGGCTACACCCACGTTATCAAGGACATAGTTTTGTTCAGCTATTGATAGTTCATAGCTACTATGTTGTATGTTCATACTACATTTTATGTAAGGAGTTGGTGACCAATTTCAAAAGTTGAAGTATACAGATGTCCAATAGTTTTATACCGTTAGACACTCAATGTAACTTCACACGACATGAGGGAATCAAAGCGAACCATAATAGCCGGAATAATAAGACGTGTTGTGTAGTAATTAGCGGCACTGCGGCACTGAGGCGGCGGCGGCGGCACGTTTGCGGTGACGACCAGCCGCCGCAGTGTCACACTCACGTTACATCGACAGACAGGCGCACGTAACGTCGGTCTGTCGGCAGTCTGCCGCCCACTTGATTGTTATTACAGCGCATCGCACGAGTAACTCGGAGACGCATTTGATTTCATCCTTTAAGATGTTTACTTGCGTAGTGAATAGCTAATGTGAAAACAACACCGAGCGAAACTGAATGCTCAATTATTAGAGAATGCTTTGACTATTTGGCACCAGTGAGCCAGCTGTGTCAGCCCTTAGGTACAGCGATAGTACCTTAACGATCCTAAATACGGCCTAATCTGCATATTCTGGGTACAGAGGAGCTGCAGTGCAGCTGACGCACGCCTGAAAAACTGAGTTTTTTTAATGAGATTTCCTGGAAATGAGATTCTTGTATGTACAACCAACGTAATGACAATGAGATAACATGTAACCCTATCCTGCAGAAACAATTTTCACGAGTTAACCTGTAGGTCAATTGTATTAAAACAAACGTTTTTGTTAAATTAAGAGTTTATTAGCGGAGGCTAAGGGTTAGATTAGTGCGGGATACACGTACTTGTTATGAACCCATTTAAAAGGTCACTGCGGAGAAGAGATGAACAGTGTTGTGCAAGGGGACGTATCTGTGTCGTTTTATTACATCCGCCTGTAGTTGTAGAAAAATGAGTTGCTCTTGTACAGACTGTTCGATAACCGTTTGTGGATTCCAATTTTGTTGTACTTAATGGGAAGAATTGGAAACAAGTACCTACGAAATGTAGTATTTGGGATCAACAATACACGGGGGGGCACATAGGGCAGCCTAGTTCTGCATGCGATTAGTTGATTGTGATTTCTTCAAAGGCGAAGCAAATAGATAACGCCTTATATTGGTAATATTGCAAACCCAGCTTCGAGGAACATGTGAGGTAGGTAATTGGCGATGGCGGGCGGCAATGTGCGTCAGTGCCAGCATTACTTGTGTCAACACTCCACCAGATAAGATACGGACACATTCACCGGCGCGCAACCGACGCCGACGCTACGTAATTACTATCGATGACTACACGCCCTATTGCTCGCTAAATAACAACCCGTTGTGTGTGTGTTGGCTATTCGCACTTTTGCACTGTGAATTAACAGCAATGCTAGGCTTGTTCTACGCTCAAGAGTGTGACGGTGTATGAAGCGCGATTACAAATCTCTGCAGTTCACAGTAATCGAGGAACTTTCAATAGCTCTTGATGTATGATAGTTTGCTACGACAGTGATTGCTCCCGCAGTATCAGCATCAAAGAGTCTGCAACTTTGAAACGGACACAAGAACGCAGAACAAGATAAAAGAACCGACGCTTGGAAGAAACTTAACTATATAGTTGTAATGCAATATTGAAATACATTATATTATTCAAATGAAGTATGATCGAGCACCACATATAGACACTATCAATCACAGATATCAATGCTAACAGCCGTTTCACAATTTAGGATTTGCAAAAGAATTAAATCTATGTAGTACCTACTCCATGCAGTTTTTAACAATGTGATTTTCTGAGCAGCTTTTGAACTGGTGCCTGGGAAACTTTAATGAATGTGCTCGGTACCCATCATCATCAGCCCCCTGCCGTTATGCCAATAGGTACTCTGGGTCAGCCCTTCATGTCTTCTTCGATCTTCCATACATCTGTATAAGCCATTTCAGTAGTTTGCAGCCATTTGGAGCTATTTCTATTTGCTACTGCCTGACATTAATTTGTTCCTGAAACTCGGCCTCAAGTAGTCGTGAGCGTGAATTTCCACGGTTTATACATTAATATGGTTCAGCAAATATTAATTTACAAATGTCGTGTTCTGTTGATACACGAGCACGACTGCGGTGCCATGCCCGTCCTTGACGTTAGTCGCTACTATTATCACGGAGCGATGCCGCACCAAACCGATATTATTTAGAGTGGCGACAAATTTTCAACTATATTGAAGCTTATTTAATTTAGCTTATTTATTTTTTATAACCACAACGGGTAAACTCTTCAGGGGAGGCTTCCTTTCCTACAGACGTAGGTAAGTGCCGAAAACACAAAATGAATTCGCTAGATCGGTTATAATAGCCATATTTTCAGGATCGCAATTTGCACCAAGAAAGAAGTATAACTCCGCCTCTCTACAAGCCATATAGCCAGTAGATGATGTAAAGCTGAAATCATCTGTCTGGAGAACCTGCTGAAAAGATCCTCAGAAATTCCCTTTCTAGAACGTAGTTAGGAATATATTGTTTGCGGCGAGTCGAGTGTGCTGATAAGTGTATAATGAATTTATGAGGTGGCACCTCGTCTAGTTAGCCTTAAATGAGACTTGCGAAAGTTCAGAACAAGATTGATAAAATGTAATAATTCGATGAAGGTCATGATGACTCGATATGTTAATATGTATTAGGAAAAGTATATGGATCAATATCGCTACATTTATTGTTCCATAAAAAGGGCTCAGCCGGGCAATATAAGCGACACAGAATTGTTGATATCGGTCATAAACTTTCTGTCAATAAGATAAGCTTGCGTGACCCCCCGAGATGGTGATACAGCGTCTTGCCGAATAATTTGGCGGAAAAGTTGCATCTATTGGACGCCGATCGCAGCCAAATGGCTTTTTAACAGCCATAATTTAAATAAAATGTAATACAGGTGAACTACCGATGTCGTTGGCACTTTCCATCAGCTTACTGTTAGAAATCCTATTAAAAGCGTCATGATGTTTAGTCGGCTCAAACAGATTCCACGTCATTCATTTTGAAGACCATCTTATCCGCAAGCTATAGGCACAGATATTATAATACTAAGCTATAGGTAATATTGCACCACCAAGTTATTCATCGGCTTATAGTAATCACTGATGTTTATCGCCTTCCTAAATATAACAATCATGTACAACGCATAGGTAATGTCGCGATATACATTTAGGCATTGGTATTAATAATTGCTAATCGGCCTATTGTCTGCCAGCAGTTAAAATGCCGGCAGTCAAAATGCCGGCACGTTATCAACCGCGAGTGTCAGCGAGGACACGTGAATCATACGGAGCTGATCCCGAACTGATAGCAGTTAGAAATCCTCCGCCAGTCATCGTAGGATTACATCGATTTCGATTATTTGCTCAGCTGACTGATTAGAACTTCTGGGAATTTAGCGAAATAAAAACATCCTACATTATCATTAATTAATAATGTTGGGTGCCAAAAAATCTAAAGTATTTTGGGCTGAAATTAGGTGAATGCTAGATTGTTTAGGAATTTCTATGGTGGTCGTGTAGGCTCATTTTGTCGGCTAACGCCTACGTATTTATTTAGGAAAGTGGACGACAATCGGACGTTTCCTGAGAGTCCTGAGACGGCCTCGTCTGCCAACGTTATTGTGCTCACCCAAATGGGTTTCGTGTAACCCTAAAAGGTAATAAAAATGAAGCGTCAATCAAGGGAGGACGGTTCAGTTCACTGAATTCACTATATTGCGATTGCTACAGCCGCCCCGAGTGGTACACCCGTAATAGCGCCAGAATTATGAAAGTTATCGTTTCAAATAGAAGTTTTTGAGTACAAATATATCGATTGCGTTTTCGATTCGCCGTGTCACGAGATTTTATTTTATTTTATTCAATAAGGGACAATAAACAGCTACAATATAAAATGTTTACAAATAACACTAGGCTCATAAGTAGTCTTAACAATATTGCAGCCCACTACATTATCCGCATGTTACAAAATTAGGATGATGCAAAACAGTGCCACTAGATTAGCGTTACTCAGATTTAAAACATAAAAAAAAAATGATTAAAATACAATACAAATAATTAATTATTTAAAAAAGTAAAAGATATATCTAAATTAAATTAAAACCTAATATTTTTGAATAAAATTAGTAGAGATCTTGAACAAACCGTGTTTGTTACCACATCGTCAGAGACTAAACGTATCCCGTCACGCAATGGCACGCAGTAAGTGATTAGTGAATACATCGAGCGGGGACAGCCCCGGGGCCCTGGGTGGGCCCCTGGTGATGGGTGTGACCATGACGTTACGTCTGCGATGTGTCGTCCGCATGTCTGGGTTACTGCACGCAAATACTTGTAATCACCAATATTTTGGGAGCTATTTATTTAAGTGGTTTAGTCGAATCAAGGGCAGACTGAGCTAAATGAATATCAAGATAGACATTTTAGAAGAATCGTTACATTATTTATGTTCCGTTTCTTTTGTTCAAGCGCACTTTTATTTAACACGGAAAACATAGTAATTAATTGTGTTCAGTGAATGGCCTTATAAAAGACACAGGAAATCCCAACGAGGAGATTGAATTACTATCCGTAGATCGTAAGACTGAATACGATACGTTGGTACTAACAGATCAGTCTCGTGTTCACTCATTGAATGTACATTTGGTGTCACCTTTTCATTTGATATCGGTAACCCTTTTAATTTAATGACTACGGAGGTTAATAAATTAACCGGTAAACGGTTGGTAGTCGTATGTTGACAGACGCTCCGCTTGATTGTCGGAACTACCCGGAACACATTAATTATACATTATCAAAATATTTCGCATGACCTCTTGTAACCCTTGAACCTATTATTAAAGCTTGTTTTAAATTACCTAACTGTGCGCATAAAACTAATTGCATCCATTTTCCCTGGTTTTTAAAGCTCTGCCTTAAACAGAATTGTTTGTGATATGATTAATTAATAACACAGCTCACCTTGCTAATAAATACAACATTTCACCACTCTGCACAATCTCCTGTGCTGAGTGGTGAAATGTGCACCACTGCACAGCGAGTGCATTCGGTCCTAGATGGAGGAACCATTATTAGTCTCAATTCCGTACGATCACATGCAGGCGCTCTGCCGATGCCGTCTGTTTCTCGTAATACATGTATTCGAGGGATCTCAACGATTGCTCGAAAAACGTCGACGTAATATTCGTGTATTCGGCGCACATGTTCCGACTCATTAGTTTTATGATTTCTGATACAAGAATGCTAGTTGAGTTTTTGTCTCGTTTTAAGTGCTCTCAAAATAACTGGAGATTTGGTTTCTAGCTGCTTGCCACGGTCGCGGATAAACAATGATCATTACTTATATTAAATTTGTACTGTTTATTGAATACCTACCTGTTAAATTTTATTATTTGATGCCCAATGTAAGTACATGTAAATAGTATACCTATTTTTTATTTAAATACTTAAATAAACACGATGAATGTTTTTATTTCTGACTGATATGCTGTTAGGTGGGGTGACAGCAGTCAAATGATTCATTGTATTATAATATCTTCATAGTAATATGTTTCTGATTAAATTACCGCGTCATTTCTTAACCTTCTTGATTCTTTATTGTTTAGATTGTTTTTGGGGCACACGCGATGGCTCTTATATCGGTCGAGCTTATCTCATGTGTATTCAAATAAGCAGATACGGCATGACTTTTAAGTTCTGTCCACAGATATAGATAGACATAGATAACGCAAGAGCAACTACTTCGCGTGCCCAGCTTACGTACAAAAATCGTAAGCCGCCACTTTCGCGCTCAGTCTGCATCGGTGTGCCACGCTAGTCGGACGTCAGTTAAGAAATTTAAAATGGTGAATTGCTCCGTTATAAATTGTAAAAACTGTACAAATGCGAGGAGAAAAAATAAAGGAAATGTTTCCTTCCATCAGTAAGTCATTTGGTGATTAATATTATGCGTATTTAATACTAAAATCAATTATTTTTAATCTAATACCCTCTGTAATACCAAATTTGAGAAAAACATAGGTCATCAAACGTAAACTGCATATTCGTATTACATTGCGGCTTTTACTTGAAGCGGTTGATGCGACGTTTTGTTTCAACAAGTGATGAATATCGAAGCAAGTGATACTATCGTATATCGCATCGGTTTCGTAGTACAGGCGCTTTTATCATTTTTCTGTCAATTTTAGCGATTAGTGCTGTTTATCGTATGCAACATAAATCGATTCTCAAGAATCGATTTCGGAAACAGAGGAATTATATTTTATAGGTACTAATTATGTAGACAATTTTAATAAATAATCGTAACGTTAAGTGTTTTTTTTTTAGTTTCCCACATGAACCCAATTTAAAAGAAAAATGGATTGAGGCGACTGGAAATAAAGATTGGTTCCCAACAAAGCATAGCACTATTTGTTCAATACATTTTGAGGAAGCATGCTTTGTTGAAGGGAAAAAACAACGAATTTTAACAATAGCAGCATATCCGACTATTGATGTACTGAAGATCACAACTGATGAAGTTAGTTAATTGATAAGTCTATGTCTCATTCCTCTGTCTATCTCATTACTCTGTCACAAAATCGATAAATTACTCGATTTAAACGATTCTTAATAATTATTAACTCAATTACTCAATAAATAGTATTCGTACGGTAATTAAGAATTGAGAAATGGTATATCCAAAGGCGATCTTTATTCAAAATTGAGATGTTAAGAAGGATAGAATCTTGTTGCTTTTGTAAACACTAGAACTAAGTTGAATAGAAGGTATTTCAATCGAATATTCACGTATTTATAATAGTAAACTTACTCGAAATTTTGCCAAAGGTATCCAAAAACGACGTGTGACCGTCGACGGAACGCGCACGAGCACACAACCTTTCAATACGAAAATTTTCAGCGTACCTACTACTGGCTGGGTGAGCGCTGGCGCTAGGCGGGGGGTGGGGCAAGACGGGTGCCGCACGCGGCGCCGTCTTTGAATCGATTTTATTTTCCCATCACTAAATAGTGCTTGTGACGTCATAGTAGGTAGTCAAAAAATGGCACGCTTGGTTTTCATACAGATCGTGATACTTGCGTTATCTATGTCTATCTATATCTGTGGTTCTGTCGTTTCCATATTTCCCGGCAATTTTGAATTTGGAACTGTTCTATATTCGAATGTGTTTAAATTTGGAATCTCAAAACAATTGGAAGTATTAGGATTAATGCTATTGTTTAGTCACAGCGTCGATTGGAATCTGTCAGGTTACGTACGAAAATGAATCTTTCTAAGGAAAATGCTCAGACCAAATAAAAAACCTAGACAGAGCACTGTGAACAATAAAGTGAAGCATGCAAAACTACACCAAACTCTGTGCATACACGGTCACACGCACACATTTACGACCAAACTACACCAAACCGATTAGTTACAGCTAGTTTGTCAATGAAGCGACACGTTGAAACAAATTAAATTATTTTATCGCAAAAATGCCGACTTGTGCGGTGAAAGGGTGCAAAAACCATTCCTCAAAAAATAAAAAGCAAGGTAGAATCGCGTGTTATACGTAAGTAAACTTATAAACTAGATAAAACTCCATAATTATTTTAAATCAAAATTATGACAGCTTGGAACACAAAACCTTAACAAGTGTTGCCAGAAGTATGTATCACAATTATCCCCGTTTATTGGGTAAGTAATTCATGTGATACGAAATTATTTATATTTACCCGACTGCACCAGAAGGGGGGTAATGTTTTTCGAGAGTATGTATGTATGTATGTATATACAGGCTGTAAGGGTAAACACTCTTGTCATTCAAACCATGGGTAGTTGAATTAAATATAAAAATAAATGACCGAACACAACAAAAAAAAAAACGTTATTTTCATTAAAAGATTTTAAAAAGTTTCTATCCGACACCGTGCTCTCTAGCGAAACAGCTGACTGACTGAGGGAGAGATCGCGCTCGCGGCCGGTCAGGTCACATCCCGCACCCCCCGCCCGTGTTGAGACGCAAGTTCATTGCCCTAGCGCATAGGGCAACGAACTTTCGTCTCTTGTGGTAAAAGGTAGATTTAAAGAAAAGAAAAAAAAGTTGTAATTTTCCATTGATTTTACGTTCTATAAATGAAACCCAACCACTGGTTGCAAGGATAACGGTGTTCACCCTAACATCCTGTATGTATGTGTGTTTGTATGTATGTATGTCTATTTCTTTGGCACGCTCTGTAGCCTAAACGGCTTGATGGATTTTAACATACGAGATGTCGTTAAGTTCGTCTTAATTGTGGGAGTGACATAGGCTATATTTTTTTTATATATTTCATCTGTAAACAAAAAAAAAAGGGAAGGGAAGGTTTTTAAAAAAAAAAAAAATTACAATATTGGTATCAAAGCTAGTAATGAGTTAATTCCAAATATAAAAATTAATAAAACTAAAAAGCTTGAAATAAAACAAATTATTTAAAAAACAAAAACCCACCTGCAAAAACGCATAACTTAAAAGAGGAAAATAAGCATTATACGAGTAATCTGTAGAATTTTGGTATTACAGGCGGGGAACAAATCAATAACCTGAAATATGGTGTAACCGTTGGATACCGCATCTGCTTTCCGACGATCACAAGGCGGCCCGCGTCAAATGGTGTAAGAAAACTCTGCAAAGGTTCAACCGAGGACAGTCAAATCACGTCTACGATATCACCAGTGGTGACGAATCTTGGATCTATGCCTACGATCCTGATTCCAAACAACAATCTCCAATCTGGGTCTGTCAAGACGAGCCAAAGCCGACTAAAGTTGTTCGTTCTCGAATCACTTCAAAGAAGATGCTGGCCACGTTCGTTGGAAAAACCGGCCATGTTGCGACTATTGCACTTGAAGATCGTAGAACGGTTAACGCAGAGTGGTATACCACAGTTTGTTTACCACAAGTCATTGCTGAACTTCGAAATTCTAACTCAAAGCGACGCATCATCCTGCACCACGACAACGCAAGCTCACATAGCGCTCGTCAAACGATTAAGTATTTGAAGCAGGAAAAAGTAGAAATTCTTGACCATCTTCCATACATTCCTGACCTAAGCCCTAACGATTTCTTTACATTTCCTAAAATTAAGAAAAGTCTTGGTCAAAGGTTCCAGTCCGGTGAAGAAGCAGTCGACGCTTTCAAGTCAGCCATTTGGAACACCCCCACTTTAGAGTGGAATAAATGTTATAATAACTGGTTTGAGCGAATGGAAAAGTGTATTAAGCTACGTGGTGAATACTTTGAAAAACAATAAAAAGTACTATAAGGTTCTAGTTGTGTTTTTTTTCTTCAAATGACAAAACTTAAAAGGCATGCCTCGTATTCAGTAGGCGGTAATCTCTGTCTACAGTGTGTCAAAACAGACAGAGATTACCGCCAGTTCAAGCCTAAAAAAATTATAATTGGACTAGTATTACTTTCATATTCCCTGTGCTATTTTTTAGGGTTCCGTACCACAAAAGGAAAAAAAACAGAACCCTTATAAGATCACTCGGTGTGTCTGTATGTCCGTCTGTCACAGCCAATTTGCTCCGAATCGAATGGACCGATTAAGTTGAAATTTATTACACATAATATGTATTGCTTGGACCCAAACACGTACGAATAACGAAAATGAATGAATTTGGAATAAGAGGGGTCACATGTAATTGCATGCATCTTTCAATTGTGACCTACATTGTAAGAAGTAATGCTCTCTTGTGACTGAACACTCATACGCTGTTTTATATTGTAAGTTTTGCGCTGATGTGTTGAAAATGTTCCTTCAATTGAGTGCAATGGTCTCATGCAACAGGACAAAATCCTGTCCCTATACAGGGTTATTGGTTATATGTCGGCAATCCATTAAGGAGACGTAGGAGAGGTTGAGGTCATTTACAACTAAATTACCCCTTTTGACTCATATGTAAATGTCAATAATTTTCGAGTCATTTGCCATTTTATATTTTTATTCATAAGTACATTCAATTTTACGGAGTTAACACATTTTGATGTACTTTGTGTCATGTTCGCAGCACGCGCTGAGCCGCGTGGGTGGTGTGGTGTTCTGCGAGGCGTCGCAGCGCTGGACGGGCACGCCGGCCGAGCTGGGCGCGCTGTGGGCGCGCGCGGCGGCCGGGGGCGGCGTGCTGGCGTGGCCGCGCCGCGCCGCCGTCACCAGCCTCACACACCCGCGCATGTTCCACTACTTCCACGCCACCATCGACGACTTCCTGTTCGTGCAGATGATGGACGTGACGCGCCTTGTCGTCGCCAACAAGCCTGCCGTGCTCGACATCATGCGCCCCTGGATACAGTGCGCGCTCACGCTCGATTGCATCATGCCTATAGGTGCGTATTATGCCGGCGCCAGACATAGCAACAATATTTGATCACGTTTGAACACATGTGTGGCAGGGGTGTTTGGGTATTTCATCAAAGTTTGACCACATATTTCAACTTTGCCATTTGGTGTGCACACATAAATGCCGGCGCCAGACAGCAATAAGATTTGATCACATGTTTGACACATGTGTGGCAGGGGTGTTTGGGTATTTCATCAAAGTTTGATCATTTATATCAACTTTTCCATTCGGAGTCGGCTTTTCGAGCGCACATCAAAGCGTTTAAAGTTCAAATGTGTGCGTTGCGCGTTCGAATTTCAAATGTGTGCGTAGCCTGCAAGCCCAGTGCCTCGTAAATAACTGACCGGAACGGTCGCTTTGCTCAATCGCAAGATGGAATGGAGCAACGAGTGCCCTAGAATTTATTGAGTTGCTTGAAGGAGAACCATGTATTTATGGAACCTTAAAAGTAAAAAACAACATAAAAATAGGAATTTGGTAAATGACGCCTGGATCAGGATAAATTCTCAGTAGTTCAGTACATTGCACTATCGAGGAATTAAAAAAGAAGAGAAAAATTTTATTGACCCATTAATTAAAGGGAATGTATAAAAAAAAATAAAGCAGTCTACAAGGACAGGATCTGGTGCTGAAGAAATGTACAGACCTTCATGGTTTGCATTCGATGCCATGCACAACTACATGGGTACTGTTACTGTTTATGATTACTGATAACCGTCCGACATTGGTGCCGATTCTCTTGTACACCGAACTAAAATTCATTTCTTTTTACTATGAGAATCATAGAGCTATTCTGCCAAAAAAAATCTCTAAATTTAAAAAATATTTTGACTCAACTAAAATCGAATTTGACAATCGCGACTCCACTTGGTACCTACTTGTTTGCCCTACCCCGTGATATTTTTTGTGCCGGAGATGCGCGCAATCTGGCCATCTCGACGTATTTTGTATGGAATTTTTAATTTTTTGGAAGAAAAAAATAAAAAAATTATCAACATGTAGAGTATTAGGGGTTTACGGGTTGCAAAGGGGGTCCAAATTTTCATTATTTTTGCGATAGGACACACCATTTTTGAGATATAAGCAAAAGAAAATAATACAGGGTGTTAGGGTAAACACCGTTATCCTTGCAACCAGTGGTTTGGTTTCATTTATAGAACGTAAAATCAATGGAAAATTACAACTTTAAAAAAAAAAATTTAGTTCTAAATTTGACCACAACAGACGCAAGTTCGTTGCCCTAGCGCATAGGGCAACGAACTTGCGTCTCAACACGGGCGAGGGGTACGGGATGTGACCTGACCGGCAGCGAGCGCGATTCCTCCCTTAGTCAGTCAGCTGTTTCGCTAGCAAGCACGGTGTCAGATAGAAACTTTTTAAAATCTTTTAATGAAAATAACGTTTTTTTTTTATGTGTTCGGTCATTTATTTTTATATATAAGTCAACTACCCATGGTTTGAATGACAAGAGTGTTTACCCTTACATCCTGTATAAGATACAGTACTCATTTGCAACTGAAGTCGAGGTGCTGGTTTGAATTTTAGTTCATGACATCTAATTTTATTCCACACATTTTTATTCGTGATTAAAAATAGTCAGATTAAATTAGAAGATGTAAGATATAGTACAAAATTTTAGGTTAAAACGTCAAATTCAGAATAGCATTTTCACTTAACTAATATCTCAGTGCCATCATATACAACTATTTACGTTCATGTAAGTGCATTGAATGACTATTTCATGAAATCATGACATTTGGCACTTTCATGAACTGAGAGAGTTGTATTGCTGATTCTAATGTTTATAATTCTGTAAACCCATATTATATTATTATTATTTGCGGCCGTAACGGCCGCAAATAATATATAGATCAATATACAACCTGACACTGACCTGCAAATTGCAAAAAACGTATTTGTATTTCGCGGGCTACCTTGGCGCATCCCCCTTAAAGACCGCGGTATACTTTAAGGTTGATGCGCTAGGGTGGCCCGCGAAATTCAAATTTTCTTACGTTTTTTGCAATTTACGGGTCAGTATCAGGTCGTATGTTGATCTAAATATTATTAGCGCTAGGGTGGCCCGCGAAATTCAAATTTTCAATTTCACTATGTCTGGCCGGGAAATGCAAACAAGTGTTCAAATGTGTGATCAAAGGTTGATCAAATATGTGACTATGTCTGGCGCCGGCTTTATACCATGCGTGTGGATCGATAGTTTTATCTTTCATTCTAAGTTTCACGATGTTACAACGCTACTATTGAAAGATAAAATTTGTAAAGTGCATAGATAGCGTCACACAAGTTGTAATCGTAAACTGTAATCAATGATGTATCGCATCTAATTACCGAGTATCGAGTAGTAACAAGGTGTTCTCGTGCATACAGGTGCACAATCGGTGGGGTGTCGGTTCGACAAGAAGCCGCAGTACCGGTACTCGGGCTGCCACGGGCAGGACGCGTCGGCGCTCAGCATCGTGCTGGGGCTGCGCTCGGGCTTCGAGGAGGCGGCGTACGCCGTGCGCGCGCGCCGCGTGCGCTGGCGCGCCGTGGGCGACGCCGCCGCGCGCGCCGAGCTGGCGGCGCTGCAGCGCAACAGCTCGGAGCCCGAGCGCGGCGACTACCGCACGGAGCACGGCGCCGCCGCCGACCCGCTCACGGCGCACGCCGCCTGAGGCGCGACGTGCCGCACGTGCTGAACATACGGATAGGCAGCTATTTGTTTCAATACGACCGATGGCAGCTCAGTCACCTCCGCGCGGCGTGCGTGTATGAAGAATGAACATTAGTCCTAGCGAATATATTTATTGATTTGTAAAACTTCGAAACGACAATTTAAGAATAAGATAATAATTCGATGTGTTAGTGAGACCAAAATTTTTCATTGTTTAATATCATTCCATTTGTTGAAATTGCGCCAAAAAGTAGAGATTTCGTTGTTTGAATTTTGAAAATTCGTGGAGTGTTAGAACTTAGTTAATTATTAGTGTAATAAGTACAAGAAGTATATCTGAAAGTTAGCAGCTATCCTAGATCATTTTGAGAATGATAAAACAAGTACATTATTATCAACTACTTATTTGCCATATTGGGTACAAAGTAACATTGTTTTATGTTTAGTATATTTCGGATCGCGCGACATTAACGTTACCTAAGTCAATTGTACATTGACGTCTAAATTCTAAATGTTTATAACAGTATTATTTGTTACTTGACTTGTTTTATTAGAACAATTATATTTTCTACCTTTAAAAGGTAGCAGGCGGAGTATGCGTCGATATGAGATTAGTAATCGCTTACCATTTATTATGTAGTCGTAGTATTATTTATTCGTTTACAAAATAATAACGTACGTGAGGCGTGGGCGCCGGCGCCGCCCCAGTTGGCAGCGCTTCTGACGACCCGAGTATTTGCGCGAACGGCGACTATCCATAAATCTAGCGTTACGGTACTTGTTATTGCCGCCCGCCGGTGCGCGTGTCGTCGTAGCACTCGTAGCGAGGCGCACGGTGGTTGTCGTTACGGTACTTGTTATTGCCGCCCGCCGGTGCGCGTGTCGTCGTAGCACTCGTAGCGAGGCGCACGGTGGTTGTCGTTACGGTACTTGTTATTGCCGCCCGCCGGTGCGCGTGTCGTCGTAGCACTCGTAGCGAGGCGCACGGTGGTTGTCGTTACGGTACTTGTTATTGCCGCCCGCCGGTGCGCGTGTCGTCGTAGCACTCGTAGCGAGGCGCACGGTGGTTGTCGTTACGGTACTTGTTATTGCCGCCCGCCGGTGCGCGTGTCGTCGTAGCACTCGTAGCGAGGCGCACGGTGGTTGTCGTTACGGTACTTGTTATTGCCGCCCGCCGCCGGTGCGCGTGTCGTCGTAGCACTCGTAGCGAGGAGCACGATAGGTGACGTCACGCGGTGCTGCAGTTCGCCACCGACCGGTCAATTGAAATTCGTGAAACAAAACCTAGTAAGTGACCTGGGCGTGCTTGGCGCACAACTGCCATAGCGTCGCGTCACTGTTTCCTTTAGTTCACACCGACTGTACGTAAGACCTCAACCCGATCGAGAGTGTTTTCAAGTTGTCGCCAGCTGTGAAATTATTTACTAGGAACGTACTTTTATGTATATTGATTTGTACATAGCAATTTGTACATTAGACATTAGTATGTAAATGTAGTGCTACATTTTTCGTAATAATTGTTAGTTTTAGTTGCTATGGTGGGTCGATCGTGTGACGGTCGACGTGGATCTAGCATTTTTATTGCTATTTTTAGCGGTTAGTGCATCGATACTCATTAGTCATAATTTTATATACGAGCCTTTTATCGAGCAATATTATACTTTACATTAAGTACACAAAATGACGCATTATACCTTGCAACTTCCAGCTATGTCAAAATTTAATCAAATGATGTGGTTTTATAAAGAAATTCGATATTGAAAAACAAAACCAGATAACCAAGTATTTTAATATTATTTTAATACCAACCAGGAATATGGATTATAATTGTTTTACTGCCAAAATGTTGATACCGGAATTGGTCTCATCTGATTATTGATATAATTTATATACAAAGTTTCTAAACGGTCTATATTGATGCGACCCTCGTGCGCATGCTTTGCCTTTAACAACAAATACCTCAGGCAGCTTCCTGTTCCTCTATCGAAGCGTATAACGTTGACTGAAGCAGTTAGTGAAACTTCTCAGATATTCGATGTTAGGGCAAATGCGTCAGTCAATGTGTAAGGAAGGACTTTAACGAACGGTGCATATCGGTGTTTTATTTCGATGTATTTATTTAAGAACATAAACTGTTATCAAAACTAGCTGTGTATGCACGACCTACTGAGTTCGCCGCGTCCTATGTGATATACTTAAGTATTTAATAGTAACATGTGTGTCCAGAGCGTCTTCTGCTTTGTAAGTATGTGTTGTACAGTCAGTGAAATTAATTGTTTATCAAATTGAAACATTACGCTGATTTGCCGTGTTATAGCCATTCCGCCGTGTTATAGCCATTCCATACAACTGTCCAAGATCTATGGCAGTTGTGATTTATTTAAACAGACAATTTAAATAGGTAGGTGGTAGTCAATTTACTAAACAATTAATTTCCCTGACTTAACTAAAAACGCTGCTGTTTCGGATGGTATTATACCTACTACAAAACACGTGTTTAACAGGATTTTAATAATTTTACTCCTGTAAGTAACTGTCTACATTAACGACTCGAATAATATCTGAATGAAAAAATTGCTTCTGTTAATGTATATAATAATAACCCGAGTATTAAACAATTCAAACATGTATGTAAAGCACATCTGTCGTAGCTGTATCACGACTTTGTAAAGACCTATACATATTTATTTTGAGAACAATCGCCTATATAGCCTCTAAATTTAAGGATCTCATCTACGCAGCTTAAATTAAGTGTGTCTGTAATCATGACCAAGCTGTACATATGTTTTTAAGTTAACATCTCGAACTAAATTTGTATAAGTATCCTGTTGATCTTTTACCGTCATTTATTATATTCCATTGAAATCATACCCAGTTTGTGAACAGTTTACTTAGTACATCTTACCGAAATTTTTCAAAGAAGAAATAGTGTAAATTGTCTGCAATGTAATTAAACGCGTAAGGACACATGAAATACTTTCTAGTTGTAAACGTATGAACGATCAAAGAATAGAGCTATGTATAAACCTGTCAGTACTCCCTTATATGTAACCGCAAGAGCCCACTACACAACTAGATCGTAGTTATGATACTTGATTGAGATGTGAATTGATTGTCCGACCGCCTAGCTGAGCAGTGGGCGCTTGACATAGTCGCGCATCGCACATCGTATCACGTTAGTTAATATGAGATCTAGTCCTTATGGTAATAGATATTAAGAGTTGGTTTAAATTTCAAGTAAATTTGTAAATAATGCGCTTACTACGTAACGCGGTACGCCACCTGAGCCAACTTAGCGTTGAATGCAATTAAGATATAATTATGTTGTGATTTATGATACGTTTACATATATTTCGATGCTTTACACGGGCGTTGAAGCTGTTTAATTGATTTTAAGTAAATTATAAGATATTGTACGAGAACGGAAGTGCATAACATTATGTGGATTGCTCATCCCACGAGTAGAGGTCGTCCATACACTGGCCGTTATGTAATGTTGGCTCAGAAAAGTACAACGCATTATAAGTATATACTGCTTCAAAACCCTTTTGACGTTTGTAACTCCTAATGGATAGGATACGTATTGAATTTATACAATTTTATCAAAAATACGACCACGTTTGAAATTTAGTGTTTTGCCAAATGCATCACATTGTTGTGATCAAAACATTAAAGAAAATGTTAGCTGTAAGAGTTTCCGAGTAGATGACTTTAGTCAACGTAACTGATGTGGAGTCTCGCAGAGATAAGTGGCGTTGTTGCTAAACGGAGTATTTGTATCATTTCCTCGCACTCTAGTTAGGTTTTATTCTAAAATTATGCTGAAACGTAACTGTTGTAGGCGACTAATGTAATGAACTCTCGACAATGCTGGTCCGATAACTAAGTCTCATGTTTTCAAGTCATGATTATTAAGTTTTTTTTTGTTTTAATGTCGCATGTTTAGCCAAAACCTCTATCCTCAAACTCTATCGGTACAACAAAATGTTCCAAAACCGGCTGTTGCCTCGCCGGTCACTTTCGTGTACTGTACGAATGATGGCCAGTAGTCATAAAATATTTATGAGGAAAGATTATTATAAACGGACAGACAGTGAAATTAATTATAAGTAAGTAGATATTTCATACTATTACCTAATTAATAAGTACTTTTTTATGTTAGCCTACACTATCCCAATGCTGAGCAAAGACCCAATGAGTACTTAAGTCAAACAATTTATAAGTTGTGTTTTACTACGAAAAACGAATTATTTATTATATTCAGGCATCATCAACATGAAATGAAATAGTTAAATTGTTGTCTAACTTATAGCACAAACATGTCGCCCGCAACAGTTGCGCGTCGTGGCCTCACGGCTCTTATTACCAGTGAACGAGTGGTTGTGTGCGTGTGCGCAAGTCGTAGTGTTACGTGCCCCTACTGCATGACCTCTCATCTTGTTTAGCGTATTTTTTAAACAAATGCAGCTTTTACATACGCATATCTTTATCGACAAGTGATAATTATTTATTAAATGATGATTACGACATTATTGATTTGTTTAATTTATCATGATATAGTGTGTCGGTCAGAGGTAAGCAGGATTACTCCCATTGGGCCAGCCGCCAGGCCAGCACGTGACTGTAGGAATATTTAATTTGTTTATTACAAAAAAATGCACCTCCGAATTGCTGGTGTAATAATGGTACAACGAAAATAATTAATATGCAAATGTCCGGATGACGACACCGGCATCTCGTAAGAAGAAAAACAGATTGTTAGCATTACAAAAGTTTATTGTTAGAATTACAATTCCATCCAGAAATGACACTAGGTATGTCACAGAATAAAACACGCACATTTTTTTGATAACTGACCGATATAACAACTTGACGATATAACATTAATTAATACAATTCATTTAGAACTTACATTCGTGATTAAAATACTACGTACAATAACGTATACAGTCGCATTTACTTGTTATATTAGAAAATATAGGCAAGCTATTTTAAATGGACGGGAGGGCGGGAGGGAGCCTTGTGAAGAGAACCTCATTTTGAAGGGATGGTAGTACGGCAAAGCAATCAGCATGCACCCAAAATGTTTAAATGACCTGCACTGCGCACCGCATGCATGTTTCAGAACTGTAATATACAGTATGTAAAAAGAACCCTGTCAAATATTTTAAAAAAATTATAATTTTTTATATGTCGTGTATGAAAAGATACACCTTATATAGAACCAAAAAAATATAATTATGCAAGCAGTATTTTAATCATTCCATAATACGGTTTATTTACATAACAAAATATAAACATTTTAAAACTATACAAGATGCTCAAAATTATTGTTTTTACTCACAAAGGAACTTCGCGGGGTTTCAACCAGTGCCAACTTTGTAGTTAGGGAGGCGAATAAGGGAATTTTCGGTAATACTCGAGCGTGGCAGTTTAAGATATGAGAGATACCTTAGACCTAATAGAACAACCTTGTAAAGTATTTAGCTCTATATGTAGTGACGCGCGCCTAGGATTGACGATCAGATTAGTAAAAAAAAAATCGATAGTCTGAAATACTCGAGCGCGTCAGATTAAGATATTGGGGGTTGATTTTAGTGTTTTAAGACTAAATTTAACTAATCTGACGATAAGTCCTTGACGCCGCCGAGTTATAGGGTCGCGAACTTGTAAAAAAAAAACGTTAATCCGGCATTCTCGAGCGCGATTTTTATTTTTTTATTTTGAAGAATATAATCTAAAACTTACTAAAAATACAAAATCTGCCGGTTTCCGCATGACCGGAAGTGTGGAGGAGCCATTTCGTCTTCCGAAAAACGCGTTGCGGCATATAAGTCGCGAACTATACATTTAAAAAAAAAAAATTACATAAACAAAAAAGGTAATTTTATTTTACACAAAAAAGGTCTCTTTACATTTTTGTCCAAAGTTAAAACTTTTTGACTTGAAGCATCATAAAAACTCAAACTCCCGGTTTTTTGAGTATATCACGAAAACTGAGGGTGTTAAAAAAAATTGATATGAAATAACGATGATTAAATTATGTGACTTTTATTATATCTCAAAATTTTTTTTTTTCTAAAGCTTCTCGACAATTTTCGTGGACTCGGAAAAAGTTACGCGTATCTGTATACAAAAGTATTATTAACATGTACAGTTTCATGTATGTATATTATTCAATAGCCTGTTGATCCTCAAATTGTTTTTTGGACGTACCGTAAGCAAAACGAAGTGAACTGAAAGCTCATCATAGGTGACAGGCCAATCGTACGTCTTCAATCCGACATTGTTGTATTTATGTTTATTTTTGTGTCGATCACAAATTATACGAAAACTAGATAATTATGTATGCGACTTGGAGTGTAGCACTATTATAAGACGTTATATAATAAGTTCCAGTGAAGAAGAAGAAGATGAATTGTATTGAGCAAAAATGTAAAGGTCATACATAACAATACAATTATAATACAATTTTTATATCATTTCATTTTTTTATACAATAAATAATACAATTCGTACTACATTTCATCTACCTTTACGTTGGTTGTATCTATCGCTTTATTGTCATTCTTAAATTTCCCGTTTTATCAAGGAGAAAGAAAGGAAAAAAAAGAAACCAAAAAACCTTTTTCGGTCAGATTAAGAGAACCCACCAACATTTTTGTCAGATTAAGAAAATATGCTTTCAGGATACCGAGATAAACCTCCCCTATGAAAATCTGACGCGCTCGAGTATTTCAAAAAAACTTTTTTTTTTGCATTTTCAAAAATTAATCGTAACTTATCGTCACGCCGAAATCGTCAGTTTTTATAAAGGGAGGTTTATCTCGGTATCCTTGGGGCCTACTGTGTTAAGTAGGCCTTCCGAAAATCTGACGCGCTCGAGTAATTTTTTTTTTTTGCATTTTTGACTATATGTCTACCCCCACCACGCAAACCGGCAGATTAGTATACCGTTGTTATCAGAGGCACTTGGGGCATACGTAGTATGAATATCTGACGCGCTCGAGAATGCCCAAGTAACTGTTTTTTTTTAACATTTTTGAAAAACCGTACACGCCAAACCCACCGCTAAAATGGTTTTTACCATACGAGCTTTTCTTTTCGAAATTATTTTATCTTTCGATTTTGATAGGTCTCGACGGCGCCGTTGAATTACGCCATTTAGCTACCTCGCCTCCCTAACTATTGTACTTATACAATTCATATACAATACAAGAGGGGTTATTCCGTTTATCCACCCCAAAAAGTCTACCCTTAGGTGGATACTCGGAAACGTATGTCCGAGAATTTACTCTAGGCCCAGTTGGATAAACGGAATTTACAGGCTTAGGGTGGATTCTCGGACTTAAGTTTCAGTCCACCTTAGGTTGAATTTTATGGGGTGGATAAATTAAAATACAAGAGTTTATACAATTTCACCGTACATTGACTAGATACAAGTTAGTGCTGATATTGAGCTACCAATAGGCTAACTACATCACTTCTATGAATGAAAGGATGGGCTCTAACCATACCCTGTAAGTACCTACTCACAACACTTCATTACACATCCATAAAGTTATTGCAGAAAATACTTGTAAATAGGGACTCCTGCGCGACGTTTCAATAAGAATTTTATTTGAAAACTGATAAGCAAGTATCGTAGCTACAGTCACGGACTTTAATTGGTGAGCCACCTGGCACTGTTCGTATTTTAGCCGTGTAATGCAAATCGGATTTATTCGGTTCCCGACACGCAGTCATGTCTTCGTATTAGAAGAAGAAAATTATATTTCATATCTTTACCGGGTGGCTAACCTGAGAGCCAGAACTACAAACTTGACAGCAGAGTGACTACCCAAGGTCAACCAATTGCAGGTCTAGCAACAGTAACCTAGCAACGATTGTTTATCGTTGCTAGGTTACTGTTGCGATAGTAACGTTAGCGGACGGATAAATATTAAAAGTCATTTCGACAAGTTCGAAAGTAACGTCTCTGACATCGTTACTTCAACTGTCACTGTCTTCAGTTAAGTTTTCAGAATTATCGAGTTAATGAGCTATGATTCAAAAGAGGTCGGTATCAAAATCTATTTGATAAACTTAATGCAAAATTGTATTTATTTTTAACATTGAGAACTTATTAGTCAACCTCTATGGATAAGACTATTTCCGATTAAAAGTAATTTATTTGTCATCTTGTTTACGAGGGTGCGATTTGAGTTCGCGTTTAATCGTGTAATCTCGTGAATGTATGAAACTGCAACATTGAAAAGTTTGAAGGTGGCTCATCAATTAAAGTCCGTGACTTTACATAGGTAGCCAGTAGGCAGTTTATAATACTTCTGCTAGCTAATGCAGAGGTATCGTCGGTAGAGACTCACTATGTCGATGAGATTATAATAAGAATCATATTGCACACAAGTCATACTGTTCAAGTAGTATTACAGTGATTCAAGCGTTTCATTGCTGCGTAAAAGCTGCAGGCAGAGTCGTATTAACTTTGAAACTTCACTCAGTTTCGCTGGGTTAACACATACTATTTTTAATATGAAACTAATTGCCAGAGAGCTACCCATGGCAAGAAAGGTTCATTAACGTCGAAGCTCTGTTGAATACATTTTGCAAAAACAACACCTGTTAAATAAAATTAGAACTCATCTTATAAATAAATTAAAACTTATAAAAATATCTACATTCATTATCAACATTGGTAGGTACAGTCAATGTTCTTTTCATTCAGAGCAGTACTTGACTAATCAATACAAAAAATAGTAACATTTAGTTATACAGTAACATGTGTGATTAACTGATTAAAAATATTA
Organism: Lithophane semibrunnea; assembly: GCA_947363905.1. Taxonomy (NCBI): domain Eukaryota; kingdom Metazoa; phylum Arthropoda; class Insecta; order Lepidoptera; family Noctuidae; genus Lithophane; species Lithophane semibrunnea. The sequence continues at coordinate 18,201,807 of OX376195.1, forward strand.
TTTTTCATTTAGATCTAAATGTTTCTAAATTTTAGAAACACTCCATACTCCATAAGATGTGGATACCCATAGACTCGATTACTATAGGTACATAAACTATTTAATTAGCTATAGTTTATATATATATAACATTCGAAGATTGGTACAATTGAATATCAAGTTATACTGTGCCCATACACTATACCTACTACTAATAAATATTTCAGCCAAAATTGTGATGAAAATCTATTCATAATTTAAAATTGTTGGCCACACTGAGACGAAGAATCCCGCGCGAGGCGCAACTGCGTGCGTCACGCCAGTTTGAACACCTCCACAAATTAGTTAACTCAATCGGCGCGAGCAAATCACGCCCGGGATTCGCTTCAGTTTAGCCAGACCTTTCTTACTATTAAAAAAACTATTAGACTTTATTTCGTTTTATCGTTGCAGGAACGGATGTTGCGGGGACTTGATCGTGGATGATGTTCAGAATTGCAAATGTATGTATGGCTGTGCAGTAGGGCATTTTGAGTACAAAGTGTGGACCTTGTAGGTACTCGTCTTTTATTAACGACATTTTCTCCTGGCGCCCATACACACAAACATGCATTTATTTGTTAGTAATCCATTCTATTGCGTAGTTAACTTACTTTAATAATTATTAATGTGCAGAAGTCAAAAGGTAATATTAAAATTTTTGTGCGTAGTTGTAGTGCAATATTAAGTACCTACCACATTACATTGGCTACAATAGTTTTATATGTACTAGTACTATTATATTTCAACACGTAAAAAGAATTTTGGTTCATCATTATCGTTTTAAAGACTATTATGAAATATACCTACTTGTTTCATATTATATACAGTATGCAAGGGTAAACACCGTTGTCACTCAAACCATGGGTAGTTGACTTAAATATAAAAATAAATGACGAAGTAACAACAGAAAAAACTTATTTTTATTAAAAGATTTTAAAAAGTAAATATCCGTCACTGTCCCGATACTCATGGATACGCGTTCGAGAGAGCTGACGGCCGGTCATGTAAAGTCCCGCGCGCCCCGCCGGCCCCCGCCAACCGCCGTGTTGAGACGCAAGTTCGTTGCCCTTGCGTGTAGGGTGAAATATTCTTGTGAAAAAATTTAGATTTTCTTTAAAAAAAAAAAGTAGTATTTTTCTATTGATTTTACGTTCTATAAATGAAACCAAACCACTGGTTTCAAGGATAACGGTGTTTACACTAACACCCTGTATATGCTATAACTTTGAATTTGAAGGATTAATAATTTTATATGCAAAATTATATCAATATAGTGTGTATAGCAATATTTATAAGACGTATGGTATTTACTTTATTTGTAATTTTCTTATGACAATTGCTACACAAAAAAAAATCTAAATAAGAAGTTGTCAACTATAGGGACCGAAAACACGGACTCAGCGAGTAAATATATTATACCTAGGTATATACCAAGTGTTGTAAATAATGTATTGTATACTTTCTTCATTAACATTAATTACATTGCCTAAGAGGTAAAGTAGTATATTTCTCTAAAAGATTATATACTAAGAGTGTACGTAAGCGTAGCAAGGCCAAAATACATATTTCTACTAGCCTTGTGCAAAATTCCAATGGGCAAAACCATGCTCGAGATGCGCAGAGCCACGCACAAGTTGCACTAGAGCCTGGTTCGGACATTGGTTGCGGAGCTGCAATGCTGTACAACGCATTGGACAACAGAAAGTTTGTACGCTTAATTAAATATTGCCCTTCGTAATATTATACATAACTTCAGGTCTTCCACAACGAGATACAGGAACTAACTCAGTGTGCAGGACACGGTAGCTTCTTATTAGTTACAGGTTTTGGAGATATGTGTCAGTTACCTATTTAGTTTTCTTGTCGTCGGCTTTTTTGTCAGGCTTCGTTTCGTCTTCCATGAAAAGTAGGGGCGTCATGCCCAAGATACAGCCTATTGTGATGCCTATCACGCGACCCTGGAAACAATGTGGCGTATAATATAATTTCAAAATCATTAAAATACAGGGTGTGAAAAGACCCATCACGAAGGTGTCATTTACGTACATCAAACTTTGTGCAAAAATAATTGCTGGGAAATTGCTTTTCTGTGTGGTGTAAAAATTCGCTGTTTATAATTACTAGCGAAAATAGCTCTTTAATAGGGTATTCATATAATGTTGTATTTACCATGTTGGAGAACTGCCTGCTGATGGTCATATCGAGCTGCACGGGCGACAGCTTGGGCGCGCCCAGCCCCACCCATGACGCCGCGCGCTCCACGTAGTAGGCGGAGCCGATGCCAATGACGTCGCTCAGCGTGTTGCCGAGCGCGGCCGCCGCCATCGTCGTCAGCGTTATGTACGCGCTCATTGAGCTCTCTATTCTGTCACCCTTAGATACACGACTTATGTTAGTTGAGCTAATGGAAGGGCACATCGCCTCAATCAAGTAAATTTTTGTAAAAGTAAGCACTCTAGCTTTTGAATAATCTCATTTTGAGCAAGCCTTGTATGCCATGCAGGCTGTTAAAGTCATTGTTAAATACAACACTGACAAGATGGAGGATTGCATTTTCTCAATTTAATATAGTGTTTTATTCAACTGGGGAAGTACTTACAGCAATGATCATGATGAAGTTGTCTAAGAAGCCAAAACCAATAAATGGTATTGAATTAGCCAATGACACTGCAAACAATTAATACTTATAAATACTTAATAACTAAGTAAATTCTTGTAGCGTAAAAAATGTATGACTATGGAAAAGTTTTTTTTTGTCTTTCATTCTTTTGAAATGATAATTATTATTTCTCGTTTACAGTACTCATGTTTTGTTGCTTAGGTAACAATTTATATTCTAGTAGATATAAGATAAGATACAGTATGTAGGTGGCCTTGTAAAACAGATAACACTTACGGTGTAGTAGCTCCCGCGTGGTGGGAGCCGGTACCTTAGCCGCTGTAACAGACATCAATTGTTTGATTGTACTTATCATTTTACAATCTTGTAATCAGCTCCACTTCTTATGACTTAAAGTTACTAAACGTAAAAGTACAAAAAACTTAAGTATGTACATTGTAATAGAATTTATAATACATTTAAGACTAATTTTTGCCCGCTGTATGTCAATAAAAAATTGCCTATGTCCTTCCCCGGGATGCCATCTATCTCCTTGCCAAATTTGATTGAAATCCGTTCAGTGCTTTAGGGGTGAAAAGGTAACATACAGACAGACAGTTACTTTCAAGTTTATAATATTAGTATAGATAAACTTAAAAAAATAGGTGTGAGTCTACTACATTAGTCATAGAAACAAGATTTCCATAACATTACCTAGGTATTGAAGTGTTTTATATTTAGTCAGGAAATAGTCAAATAAGGTTGATGATACACCACTCTAGGAAACAAGAACATTTGCATAATTCAGTTTAATTAAGAGTCAAAGAATGTTCAAAACTGCAAATGAGTAATCTATACTTACAATGAGCAATGTATACTTATTATAGACAAACAGTCAATGACATCATCTTGGCAACCAGTTTGAATTGGATTTAGTTAGCTGTTCTAAAGATACTCACCATACTTTTTCTTGAGCCAGTCCTCTGGCACCTCACAGTACGAGCCCGTAGGGTCGACGTCGCCCAGGGTCGGCACTTTACTGGGCCTGCCTAACTTAGTCCTCCATCTTCGACCAGCTAACTTATCTGGAAATATGTTAAGTCTCTTTATCTGTCGATACATATTTAAAGTTATTATTAGACTAGATGACTTACCCTCAAAGTCCTCTTTAATTCTCTTAGATTCATACTGCTGTAAGGCTTGGAGCATCACTTTTCTTTCTTCATCTGTTAGGTGCAGCACGAGCTCATTTGCGTGTATTTTTGTGAGAGGACTAGTAATTTGTGGCTGAGGTGGATCGTCGAATTCTTTTGAAGTCGGTCCAAGTCCTAAACTTCTAATTTTCACCGCTTCAGGAGCTAATAATTGGAACTGTGAATTTAGTAAACTGGCACTATGTCGCACTTGTAGTATTGTTGAAATATCCAGGCAACCTGTATTAAATCTATTCAGAGGTGAGGCACGAAACCTGCTTACAGCCTGCGCTGCTTTCATGTTTTATCGTTTTTTACAGAAACCCAAAGAAAATAAGTAAAATACAATAAACAAAATCTATTTCGGATTTACGAAACGCTCTGTTTCACGTACACTGCTGTCAAATGTCCAAAAGCTGTCAAACACGAATGAATGTCAGAAAATAATCTATCCAGAAAAATATTACGTGTAAAGGATATTCTGCCTTCTCTTGTCGAAAAAAATTCCGAAATTCTTATTTTATTTAGTAGAATTCCTATAATCGATTTGAACATACTTACACTCTCGGACCGTGATAGTCATTTATGACGTCATAGCATGGGTCATCTTCAAGCTGACTCAAGTTGACTTCACAGCTTGAAGATGACCCATGCCAGATATTTATACAGGATGACATCTTTGTTATGTTATCTCGGGATATAATTTAAATATTAGTGTGTAAAGTGTGAAGTCAGTTAAACCCTGAGGTTAAACCACGTAGACAGAGAATGCTATTGGTGCCGATTCTGTTGTACACCGAACTAAACTATCACTAAAATTCCTTACTTTTGGCTATGACAATATTAACGCTAAACAACAAAAAAAATCTCTAAATTTAAAAATTATTTTGACAACTAAAATCGAATTTGACAATCGCGCCTCCACTTGGTACTAATTGTTTTCCCTACCCCCGTGAAGCCGTGAATTTTATTTAGAGCCGGAGGCGCGCAGAGACAGCGCCTTCTTACGTGATTTTTTATGGAATTTTTTACATTTTGTATGGAAAATATGCAAAAAAACAAAAAAAAATTGCTAAAATGTTGAGCCTCAGGGGTTTAGGGCTTTTCTTAAGAGGTCGAAATTTTCATTATTTTTACGATAGGACACACCATTTTCGAGTTAGAAGCAAAAGAAAATTAAAAAGATACAGTACTGTTTTGCAACTGAAGTCGAGGTGTTGGTTTGAATTTTAGTTCATGACATCTAATTTTATTCCACACATTTTTAATCGCCAAATCGCCAAAATAGTCAGATTTAGTACCGTGCGTTTGCACTGGTGAAACATTCACATAAAACATGTTGAAATGTCTGTTTTCTGTCAGTGTATGCCTAGCGTTCACATTGTCACGCAACTTGTTGCCGCGAAACATGTTTGACGTTTCATATCACTCGACATGTTTCGCTACATGTCTTTACAAACCAATTTCGTATCAAAATGTATCTGTATGAATCTATTAACATGTTGTTAGATTTGTTTTGACACTTTGGTCGGTTATTATAGTCCACACATTTTGTATTCCTGAAACATGGAAAACCTTACCAAAGCTCTATAAACTTCATCGTGTCTACTTTGGACCACTCTATGTTTCGATAAAAACACGGGATGTTTACCACCATACTCGGATAACACTAAACATCAAGCAATAGACAAGTTGCGAGACATAATTTGACATAAACAAACAACAGTGCGAACGCAAACGTGACAAATCTTTATACGAAACATGTCTATTGTGTATGTTTCTAGACAGTGCGAACGCAGTTTACAACAAATCTTGAGATCTGTCTTAAGACTTATCATGTTTCGTACAGTGCGAACGCAAGTTCAACAAAACAAGTAATGAGATTTGTTTCATGTGACAAGTTTCGAAACATCTACATGTTAAATGTTTTCTGGTGCAAACGCATAGTTAGAGGATTTTAGATATAAGACAAAATTTTAGGTTAAATCTTCAAATTCAGAATAGCATTTTCACTAAACTATTATCTAACAATGATAGTGTTCCGCGCAGCAGCGGCAGACATACCCACGTTTCATTCATTTTACGTTTCACTAGAAGTAAAAACGTTACAATTGGAATGTTTTCGAGTCTTCACGATTGCGCGCTTATAACATATTATGAGCAGGGCTTGAAATACCGTTAAAAATATGGTATCGTTACAGCCTTCTGATGCAGGTATCGTTAACTAATAAATAACGTTATATTATTTAACGGTATATCTGGCACATTTTACCGTTAAACATACGTAACGTTAAAATCTAAGGTAACGATTATTTTATCGTTATAATTAGTTTTGTTACCGTCGCTCTCGTCCAATCGCAAAAGAATGTCAGATTGCATCGACGCTAAGACTGCCGTACGACTATTTGCGCGTTTAATAGATATTATCTTATCATTGCTATTCTGTGTTGTGCTTGTACTTGAGAATATAATTGGTTGGTTGGTCCACCGTGTTCTGTAAGCGCGTACGACTGCCGTGAGCGGTGAGAGATAGGAAGACCACAAACAAAATGGCAATAGCGCCGACAGCGTGTGAGAGTGAGAGGGGCGCGCGCGCACGCCGGCCGCGGCCGCCTTTGAGACGGGCTGGCAACGTCGCATAAAATAACAAAATAATACCGATAATTTTTTACCGCTATTTTTACAATAACATTAAAAATACCGGTAATTTTTACCAAAAATTGTAACGTTATTATTATGTTATGCTACTAAGTAACGCTACCAAATTGTACCGATATCGAAGTATCTCTACGGAAATACCGTTACTTAACGTTACTTTTAATGTGAATTGGTATCGTTTTCAAGCCCTGCATATGAGGGGTATAGAATCAAAGTTAGCTAAATCCATACTAAATCAGTTAATGCCACTTTGTTGTTCGTACAATTTCCATCCAATTATAGAATCGTTTCACTATCAAAACCAGCTATATCTTTAAGAAAATCCACTTCAAAAAACATGATTAGTATCGAAGAAAGCTATATCCATTGGTGTTGGAAACGAACATAGCTAAAGTCGCCGTCCGCCAATGACAGCCCTTCATTTACAAAATTTCAAGATGGCGTTTCTCATACAAACTTGCATATCAGTTGCATATCAGTCACTTGTATATCAGAAACAAAGTCAGCTAAATCCAGTCGGTTGGTAACGAAAGCAGCTAACGACATTTTAATTTATACAATAAAAAATGTCCCGCCATAGTAGAACGTCGTTCGGTATACTATCCATAGAGTTTTAATTTTAAATCTTCATATTTTGCCGTTTCATTCCTCAGACCAACAAAATTTTGTTGGTCTGAGTTTCATTCATACAGTTTTGCCACCTAATACACACTCCGCTTTAGAGTGTAAATGTGTGCTGTTCCACAAACAATGGAACACTTAGGGCCGTATTACAGAACAAAAAACTAAACGTTTTTTTTAATTTGTGGAAAATTTCAAGACTGGGATTTAGCTAAATTTGATTCTATACCCCTCACATCTGTTAATATAATATCATTGATTATTTAACTTATCTCAGTGCCAACTTAGTGCTGTCAAACTAAATTATAGTTATGTAGTGTCAGATAGAGTCTATTTCAGAATAAGTTTGGTCGTTTGACAGGACTAAACTAAATTTTGGTGACTTTTTAGTTTAGTTTAGAGAATTTTGTGACAAGAGAATCGGCACCATTCTCTGTCTACGGCAGTCTACGGCTACGGCTAACCATGAGCGCTGCGCTGTCAAAAATGCCAGTTACGCTGTTTTTTTGAGTCATCTACATATATTATGTTGTAGGGTGATTTGATAATTCGAATTTTCGCGAAAACCCATGGATATTCTAAAACACGGATGTTTAGAAAATTGTGAAAAAATTCTGCGAGCAACTTGGAATTGTGTAGTACACATGTGTCGGCCGCTGCCTGGGCACCACTTGCGCGCGCACTTGCTTGTCACCTCTTGAGTATTAATGTTCTGTGCTTGTCACGGTTCTAACCGAACCTAACCTATTTTACCCAGTTCAATGTGACGAATAATACTTACAATCTGCCTGGTGCCTGTGACTAAATAATTAGACAATGGTGAAAACATATCTGCAGCAGACTGATTGATTTTCTGCAGCATGAGCCTAATTTATGTAAAAAAAGAATTATAGATAAGTAATGAAAACAAAATTGTAATTTTATTTTATGTTGATCTTTTTTATTGTCTGTAGAAAATTACAATTGTCATAGACAGCTGTTGTATAAAGTTCGCAGAATCTGACAGATCGGAAAGTTGCCATATTTGGCATATTTTCCGTAAAAACCGGTGATTTATTTAGTTTGAAATTATTATTGTTGACAAATATTGGTGGGTCGTTGTCGAATTTTCGACGGACGAAACGCAACCGTTTCCCCGACGACGAAAACGGTTGCAGTAAACGGTCGTCGTTGCAATGCAACTGGTTTGAAGACAATTCGTCTTCAAACCAGTTGCAACGACGACCGTTTACTAAAGGACGGAACTTATCCAACGACGGGTTGTTTGACCGTCGCATCACGAACGACAGCATTGACAACTGGTAATACATTATCAAAATGTTTTTCATTGACAAAAAGTTCACTTTTGATTGTAAGGACTGTCTTTGATGGTAAACGAACGAACGCGGAACGTAGATAGTTGGATCATTGCGTTCTCGACTGTAGTTTCTTAGGCGTAAAATATAAAATCGCACAAAGTAATTTGAATACTGGTTTGTACATACAACGAAGACTGTTTGAAGAACGAACGAAGAAGAAGCAAGCGACCTTTTAAGTTTATTTCGAGTTACAATACAGCCACGAAAGTATTATACAGGTGGCAGTTACAGAGACAGGGACATTGACGCACAACGTGCCTGTTAGACATGGATTCAGTATATGATTCTATAACACCTGCGTTGAAATTTTTCTTGTTATTGAAATATTTAAAATTCGATATAAATACGATACAATTTGAAAAAAAGTTAGTATATTATGATTTCCATTTATCAAGAACCACACAAGCAAGACAAAAAAAAATGTTTATGGAATTGTTGAAATTTATAAAGTAGCTCTGGCAACACTGATAATTTTGTCATCAAAATCGTCACAGACTAATAAAATTTTCTAAATTGTTATCTACCGATTTTTCCGCTATCATAGCGCTACAGAAAATATAAAATAGCCAAATAATAATTACTGTGTGAGTAAATTGCACAATAAACCCATAAATTGCCGAACAAAGTTCAATACGGCAATTTGTGACATAATATCGGCGAGGACGACAACAACAACAGAGGTGTTAGGTCAATGACAAGCAGTGGTGTGTGTTTGTAGGAGAAAACGTACCGCGAGAGCGTGCGACTAGAGGAGCAACCAGCAGAGAGCACGATGCATGATGTTGGAGGGTCTAGTGGCATGGGTTCTGAACAACTATCTGGGGAAGTACGTGGAGAACCTGAACACGGATCAGCTGAGCGTAGCGCTCCTGTCAGGTACGTTGCTATAGCTTACCACTGGTGCTGCGTAAATGTTTGTCTTGTTATAATTAGATCTTACGCTGTTACGATGACAAATTATTTAGAATAGGAGATGCTATGTCATACACACATGAACTCACACCTTTTCTCATGGGGGTAGGCAGAAACTACACAGAACACGCATTTCATGTTTGTAAATAATGAATTCTAGTGTTGCATCATTATACAAACACAAATTACATGAATTTCAAATGTTTGATCTATTATTTGTAGAAGGTTGATTCAATTTATGTTTAAATATAATTCATGTCCCTATACAAAATATTTTAAAACATTATAAAAGAGTAATGGTGGAGTTTTCTTACCCATTCTTTTTCATACGAAAACTGCCTTTTAGAAGGGGTGACTTGACTCAATTCTACTTTCTTGAAAATTTTGTCATTCAAAATTACCTTCTATGTGCCTATTTGAAATAAATGATTTGACTTGTGACTACCTAATAAATGAATGATTAGTACCATTAATTCAGTTTTAAATTCTCAATAATGCGAATGAACTTCATTCAACTTATTATTGCAATCTCGCATAACTTTAGATTATTCTTACAAACATAAAAGCAAATGTAATCATTGAGTAGTTCTTGGGTCATTCATGTAATAACCTAATGTTTTGTGTATACCTGTAGATAGATTTTACATTTGTCCTGCAAAAATATTTTTCTCAAATCAGATCAAATACATTTATTTGTGGTATATCTAGCCGTACATCGGTAGTAGCATTTTCACTACAAAACTTGCCTGTACTGCTTTGACATAAAGGTGCTTTCAGATGTTAATTGTTACCACTGATGTGTGGTTGACTGTACAATGTAGCTGTTATAAGAATAATGTGGATCTCGCCTTGTGTCCTCTTTTTCTAAATAGCAAAAATATTTGCTAATTCCTAACAGGGAAAGTGGAGCTAGAGAATCTCCCCCTGAAGAAAGATGCCCTCCGGCACCTGGGCCTTCCAGTGGAGATCAAGTCAGGCTTCATCGGGAAAGTCCAACTTCAAGTACCCGTGCGGCAGATCCGGTCAGCCCCCTGGCTGATAGCTATCGAGAAGCTCTACTTAGTCGCCGCACCAGTCAACTTGGATGAGGTTAGTGAAGAAAATAAGCATTCAACTAGTAATGGTGAAAAACTTGCTTTAGGGCAACTACTTCAGATATCCAGACAGAAGTTTTTAATGTGATAATCCTGGACACATTCTATCTGTGTAGCATATTTTATTTTAATCTGTTGAACTGTTTATATTGATTGATTTATCAAACATCAAGACACCTCATAAACTTTCATATTTATTGAATAACTAGCTTTTGCCAGCGGCTCCGCCTGCGTGGAGGCAAGTAATTATCCCAGTGGAACATACTACCGGGATACAAATTATCCTGTGTCAAATTTCATCCAAATTCGTTCTGCACTTTTTGGGTGAACATAAATATTTTCACAATTATATCCCACAGTTATATCCCTAGGGATATCTATTTATATAGCTATATACCGTAATATAGTTATATGAAAGTGGTTCATAACTGTCTTACTAGGAATATAACTATGATACCAGCACAATCTAGTAATATAACTATTAGGACACTCCGACAGTTAACTGCTTTCATATAACTATATTACGGTATATAGCTATATCCATAAGAATATGACTATATCACGGCTTCAACCATCTTACTGCAAAACAATATAATTTTATGCATACTCACCAAGAAAATATCTTTAAAAAATCAATCATCTGATTAGATATGCAAAAATACTTTAAATTCATATCTCATCACTGCCAAAGATTTGTTTGTAGCACTCAAACCTGAAGGTGAACTTGTGTCTGAAATAAATACTGATGTTACATGTTTAAATATATTGTTCAGAAGTATCACTTACTCCGCGTTTAGAGGGATTGGACAGACATCAATGTCATGTGTATCATAAAAGGTTCTATTTAAGTGCAGAATGGACTTTCTGCACCTATTTTGCGTTTGTTGTGTGACATAATAAATAAGAGATAACTAAGATATAACTGGTGCTGATATCATTATCATGTATGATTTAATAGATTTTATCAGAATTTATCTGAAGAATAAAGTTTTAGTTATTGAAGTGATTACAAGCTAATGCTGATTAAAATATTAACCCAGAAATTACATGTGTTATTGTATGGGAAGAGAAATAACCCTTTATAATAATGACATGATTGCGGAAAAAAACCTAATGATGAACGTGCAATTTCAGTTGGCTGTCGACCCACGCAAGATTGCTGTAATGACAACATAATATCTTTTTGGAACAAAGTTCCTTGAGGGTCAAGTCACACAGAAATGACAGAGGCCAGCAGCGCGCATTTTACCCTTTATGTGAAATATAAAAAAACATAGATACGCTTGATAGTATAGAAAAGCGAGTCGGTCCGCGCCGGCCGCGAGACTGCACGAACCGCCGCGAGGCGCTGCACCGCGCGCTTCTTGCTGGCCGCTGCCATTTCAGTGTGAAATGATCCTAACGCGTATTGCTTTAGGAGTTGACTGGTAGAAATCATCACATAAGGAAAAAGCGTTATGCCATCCTCCATGCGACTTTCTCACGCTCTCTTTCTATATACGAGTGTGTGTGTGCGTGCGAGTATCGCGTCAGGAACAAGGTTCCTTAGAACCTTAGGACGGGGTCCCGACCGACCGCACAAGTTTTTTTTTTCATAGTGCAAACAAAGATTTAGTGGAGAAAGAAGAAAGTGTCTCATAAAGATTTAAGACTTCCTCAATAAACTACATTCCATGATGAGAAAACGTAATGAAGTTCTATTTTTGGAACACTTCTCGTAAATATCTTCGCTATTCTTATTGAAATTTACCTTTAATGATCTTGAAGGTTTTATCCATACTAATATTATAAATTCGAAAGTTAGTTTGTCTATCTGTTAACTTTTGAACGGATTTGGATGAAAGGAACATGCACATGAACAACACACAACAGCACAGATAGACCATGACCTGAGTTAGGACATAGGATACTTTTATCCCGTTCCCGGGAGATATTTCCGAACACCACGCGGGCAATACAATATGAAGAGCTAGTTTGTCATAAAGGGTTCCTGCGTATTCCGCGATTTCTTTGGTAACTTGTGCTGGTATTCGCTAAGTTAGATGGCAGTTAAAACTGATGCAGCCAAATTTCGACAGCAGAAAGTCTAGCATAAAGATGAATGACTTTTATGTGGCACGAGGTTTATCATGCCGTCGAAAAACATCTCTCAGTCAGGTCGGGGCCCTTGGCAACAGGCAACTGAAGGAACACGGGTGGGTTTTAGTCAGTATAAGTCTGACAGGCCCTCCCGCTCCGCCCAGAGCGGGAGAAATAATTTAATGATTGCCATAACTAAAAAAAAAAAAGGCGTGCCGGTTTCCTCACGATGTTTTCCTTCACCGTTTATAAAGCAAGTTATAATTTGTAATTTGTACTATCATTATCGAACTTGATGTGACGGCAATGACCTGTGGTCTGTGGTCTGCAATTGGGAAGGAAATAATATTGTTTTGTGCAGTGGGACTGCTCCGTGGAAGCGTCTATAGCGCACGAGCGCAAGACGGCGCTTCTGGACGCCTTGGAGGCGCAGTGGAGGGCGGAGCACGAGGCGGCCGACGCCGGCTACTACGCCACATCCTACTCCTCGTGGCTCAGCTACGGTACCGGGCTCCTCGCGAATATCGTCGAGAACCTACAGGTAATAAGTGAAACAGCTGTTAAGAGATACGGGAAAGCATACAATCTGCATTGAAAGCGACGTTCGAATTTGGAAATTCTTAATACGGTGGGCTTAGACGAAACAAACATAGAACCAGAACAAGAGCGAGGATAGACCAACGAACGAATGCTCTGTCTCTGTTTACACAAAAATAATTTGGTACAGTGGGGATAGAATTGCTCAATGAACATAATACATTTCAAGCTATTACGGAAGCATGCATGAAAATAACACAATTCTCCCCAGTTGAAACTGAACGACGTGCACATCCGGTACGAGGACGCGGTAACATGCGCGCGGCCGTTCGCGTGCGGCCTGACGGCGGAGTCGCTGTGCGCGGAGTCGTGCGACAGCGAGTGGCGCCGCGGCTTCACGCTGCTGGCCGACCCCGACGGGTGCAGCTTCAAACTGCTGGAGCTGCAGAACCTCGCCGTCTACTGGGATCCCATGCCCGTGCCCGCTGGCATGTTCGCGAGCTGTACAATCACAGAGCTCACAGTAAGGTTTTGTTTGGTCTAGAAAATAGGTAGCACTCGCCTAGCTAGTTTTGTCATTTGAAATTGCTGCTAGTTTTCACAAATGAAAACATATTTTGGTTAATAAATTATAACATTTGAAGGAGCAAAATTTTACAACAAAATACTCTAATAAGTAGTCTAATATATTAAAAAAAATACACTTATACACTTGTAGGTATTATGCATTCAAAACTAAATTTTCTGAATATTCGAACGCAAATAACACTCTTCCTAAAAACTAAATGCATTGGTACGGTATATCATAATTGATGATGTAACGAACTTCCTATTTATACTTTAGCTTAGAAATATTGTGCTCAGCATATAAGTTACTATGTGTCGTTTTTGAGAATAAATTTATATTATATATTTGAGAATAATAAATCAGTAAACCTAATTAAGGCAAGTGCATTTGTTGTATTGCAGACTCGCATGGCCGAAACGTGGCGCCAGCCGCACCGCTACCTGGTCCATCCGGCGTCGGCGCGCGCGCGCGTGCGGCGCGAGCGCACCGAGCAACCGCTCCGCTCGCGCGCGCGCCCGCGCCTCGCCGCGCACCTCACGCTCGACACCGTCACGCTCAACCTCACGTCCGTGAGTACTCACAACATACACCACACTCAACACTAAACTGGAGGTTTCGACAGCGATTGACAGCGACAAGGAGAACTTTTTCCACAGAGTTAAACTACTTGGGCACTGAAGTTTAGGGATTTTCTTGGCGCTCAATAGCCATAAAATTATACCAATGGAAAGAGCTTTTCAGGGCGAAACTTTTTTACTATTACGACGTATCCGTTGCTCCCAAGAACTAAAAATTAACTTGTCCGTTCGGAGTTGTACGCGAAATTCAAATATTCTTACGTTTTTTGCAATCTGGAGTTCAGTGTCAGGTTGTATGTTGATTCAAATATGATTCGCGACCGTAAGAAATATAGCTTTACAGAATTATAATCATTAGAATCATCAATACAACTCCATAAGTTCATATCGACAAAAAAAACCGGCCAAGTGCGTGTCGGACCACGCACAATGAAGGGTTCCGTAGTTGGGATGAATTTATGCCAAGAACAAACTTTACATTGCAGTTGAAAAAGATGTTCTCCCATACGGAATGTATCGGAGAACATGTTTTTGCACCGGTAAATACATATAAGTTGGTCGATGATTATTCGGTAACTTGTAGAGCCTACCCAGCTGTGATAGTTTTCCTTTTAATTTCGTTATTTAAACTACTGCCGTGATGTTTTTCACATATCCAAAACCAACAATTTAGCTGGCAGGGGAGACACTTGACTCTAACAAAACTTAAAATTCATCTAGCGCATCACTAAACCATCGACCATTTCGATCGGCAATTTTGTTTACATCTTTGGTATATTTAAAAACCGACATAATGATGTTTTGTATACGTCTGTTCCCCAGCGGCAGTACAACGCGGCGGTGTGCTGCGCGGCGGGGCTGGAGCGGCTCGCACGCGTGCGCGCGCACCGCGCCCGGCGCCCGGCCGCGCCCGTGCGCGCGCACGCGCGGCTGTGGTGGCTCTACGCGCTCGCCTGTCACGTGCCCGACCACCGCTGTGAGTCTCACGAATTGCTTACTAACTAATATTTATTCATTTAAAACCTAAGTTAAAAATACATTCCATTAGTAATTAGCGTCAACTGGACTACTACTTGCCAAATGCTCCACTGGCACTGTTGTGTGGTTTATAAAATGATTTAGTAACTATAATGTCTTGTTTTATTACCACCTCTAAATTAAAATGCAAGATGTTGGCAGCGACAATTTTCATATTTTTCGTCATGAGTGATGTCTTCGTTGTCGTTGCGAGGATGCTAATTCCGATAGTGAGGTCAAAATGGCAATCCAAGATGGCGGCTGCGGAAATACAGCCGTTGCCACTGGGCCACTACTGCTCTGGAATTTAGTAAATGCCATTAAATTGCAGATCGTTTCTAATTTTATATAGGTTCTTCTGTATACGATCGGTTACTTTTTCGGACGCTCAAGTCAATGAAACAGATGATCAAAAGTGATTAAAAATAAACATGACTTTGGACGAATAACTTGGTCGTCAGGGACCGAGCCCAAGCCGACTTGGGAGTCGTGCCTGGAGCGCGCGCGGCAGACGCGCGAGTACGTGGCCGCGTGCCTGCTCACGCTCAGCAACCCCGCCGCCACGCTGCCCGCCGAGCGCAAGGCCGCCAAGGACGAGTTCGAGTGGCGCACGCCGCTGCATTTGCTCAAAGCGCTTAGAGAGGTCAGTGTTATAGCAGTTCCCAGCATAATTTAGTGTTTTTAGGGTTCCAAACCTCAAAAAAACGGAACCCTGACCCCGCGTCCTATTTAAATATGATCGCCGCGCGAATACAAGGTCGTCGCGTGCATGTCACTTTTAGTCTGGAAACCGGAAACCGCCCTCTGTCGGCGCGACCACGTGTTCAGGTTCATCAAACATAAAGTGAGCGCGACAATCGCGTATTGTCGCGACGATCGATTTTAAATAAGACCCGGCTTTATAGTCTCGCTTCGTTATACAGCAATTTTTTTTTGGGATTTGGAACTTTCACATTATGAGGACCCACTTCTGTTCTCTTGATGTTTTCTTTCCATACAATGAAATGATACATGAATCAACATTAAAATACAAATTGCCCAATACAAGCTATATAGTTTAACATGTATTTTTACCAAGTGTTATAGTGATTCAATATAAGTAGTTATTTCCTTTATGATTCAAGACTTTACCAGATAAACCATATCCTATTAATACGAGAAAGGTGTGTTAGGTTCCCATAGCGCCGAGCACTACTTTTTACACCCCGCGTCACTTATGGATTCGGATTTCTCCAAACTAACCCAGTTTAAAAAAAAAAAACACTCAGTTAATAATAACAACTTTCAAATTACAACTTCAGATGAATACGGGACATCCCTGCGCTTGCGCAACAACTGAAGCCGCAAAACCTGAATGGATTTACAATTATTACATGTGATCGACTTCGTAATGCCACACTGTTACTGCTTTAAAGCCATTAATTACTTATTGTAAAATACACCCTATCTTGTTCGCAGGTAGCGATGCGCAAAGTGCCAAAATCGACTCCCGTGTCAACTCCCGACAAGCCAGCCAGCTCCGGGCGCAGCATGCTGGTGCACTGGTTCCCACAGTGGTGGGGCTGGTACGGCGCTGCGGCACAGGAGCCCGCCCCCGTGGCCCCCGCGGCCCCTGCGGCCCCTGCGCCGGGCCCCGCGCCCCACGCGCCTGCTGACCTGGAGGAAGAGATCCTCGACGTGATAGCCGACTCCTTAGATAATAATACGATGTTGAAGAGAGATACAGTGTTCGGGAAGTTCGAGTTCATACTGAACAAGGGTTCGTTAAATCTGTGTATGGAGGCTGAAGATGATGAAAACAAGTGAGTAACTCTACTAGTTATAATAGCACGATACACTTTCATTTACATTCATACATACTTGAGTAAACTCGATTTCCTTTGTATTACATAATTGCATAACACATGTGTGAGTACTATGTAATTCGGTATCGGTACTCGGTATCGTGCACGTGTTACAAAGACTTTTTGTGTCTTTTTTACCCGACTGCGGACAAATATGGGTAATTTTGGATGGATTCATATTGTCTGTGTGTCCTGCAGAACCCCTACGTCGGACAGCGCGCCCGAGAGCGCGAGCGGCGTGGAGCTGCAGTTCTCGTGCGTGCGCGTGGGCATCGAGTCGCGGCCGCGCGCCGCGTCGCACGCGCTGCACGTGTCGCTCGGCTCCGTGTGCCTGCGCGAGCGCATCACGCCCAACACGCTCTTCCCCATACTCATCGCGCCGCAGGTAATAAGAGTACATTATATGAGTCAAATCTATTATGTGAGCTAATTTAAAATATTCTGTCGGACGCAGATAAATGATATTTATATCTGTAAATTGCTTAAAAAAAAACAACTTTTACACTTCAAAAATATATTATGTTTATAACATGTGTGACGTCCATGTTGCCTATCCGACTATTTTGAGAAGAAACACCGAAACAAACATAGAGCAGGCAAGTATGCACAGCGTTTAGATCTCATTAGAGACAGCTCGTACTCAAACCCATTACCATTTTACCAATATGTTAGTTATACATATAGCTTACCATATTTTTCCATGTCATGTATTGCTTGTCCACTCTAAAATGACGCGTTCCGCATTTACGCATACTGTAATGCAGCACTGTGGTAGTGGGGCGCGTCATTTCTTAGTGGACAAGCCTTATGAATTAAATGTTATAGTGATTCAATATAGCTGTTACCTTTATAATTACCGCCTTACTAATAAACGTTGTATAGCTCCTGTATAGTTACACAATGCTTTGTCTTCTTCTTTCAAAAGTCAAATTACTTTTGGAAGAAGAAGACAAAGCGTTGTGTAACTATACAGGCGCTATACAACGTTTATTAGTAATAAGGCGGCTAGACTTTAACTTTTACCGTTATATACCATATCCTATCATCACGAGAAAGGTGTGTAGCCCAGCACTTCTTCTCCTCTCTCGCCGAAACCGATGCAAAACCTTATGTTTTTACTTCCCTATCGGGGGTAACTCCTTTTACTTTAAAATGTTTGTGACGTACCTAGTATTGTTATTGATCAGGGTGTAATCCGCGAGGGTCTGAGCGCGCTGAGTGCTTCAGGCGCGGCGATGTCGTGGTGCCGCTCACACTCGCAGTCAGGCATGAATACTGCCACGACGCAGGAGCCGCTGTTCCAGCTTACGTACGAGAAGAAACCCTTCGGCATCAACTGTGACTACAAGTAAGTACACGAGAAATAATAACCTCGAGACGGCGCGTGTTGTCGTTGTGGTACGTGTGATCGGGCCCTAAGGCGTACATAGCGTTCACTACAATATAATAATGGAGCTGGGGAGTAAACAATAAAAATAAAATAAAAAGTTTGGGCAAGGAAAGTCTAGTCTCGTTAAAAAATACAATAGACGCTGATATATTTAGTAACCTATTCCGCTTGACTATTCTTCAAGAGTCATAAAAAACCCTGTAAGAAATCGACACGTGTTTCACCTCTCAACGAGGCATCTTCAGGATGACGATTGACCAATTGCAAACCAGAACGCGACGTGTTACCACACCGAGCGCTGGACGCAGAGTGAATCAAATCGCCCGACACCCCCACTTATATAGGATTGCTGCTCGGCGCTGATTGGCTAGGACCGTTATCAGTGCGATAAGCGCGATAAGGGGCGAACAATCGCAACAAAGGCGACCTTGGAATACTGGTATTTAATTCGTTTAACAGTGTAACGGTCGCTGTATTATTTTTAACAATTTCTAAACTCTCTAATACTGACATTTTAAATGGTTTTCTAAAACCATAAAAAATCAGGTGTTTACAAATTACATTGCGATGATTGTAATGGTATTTACATAGGTCAGACTGGTCGTAATTTCCAAACAAGATATAAGGAACATATTGCAGCTTATAGGAATAGTTGTCCAGAAAGATCTCATTTTGCTCAACAATTAATAGATTCAGGTCATTCATTAAATAATAATAACACATTCAAAATTTTACACACTTGTGATAAAGGATTTAAAATGTCAGTATTAGAGAGTTTAGAAATTGTTAAAAATAATACAGCGACCGTTACACTGTTGAACGAATTAAATACCAGTATTCCAAGGTCGCCTTTGTTGCGATTGTTCGCCCCTTATCGCGCTTATCGCACTGATAACGGTCCTAGCCAATCAGCGAGCAGCAATCCTATATAAGTGGGGGTGTCGGGCGATTTGATTCACTCTGCGTCCAGCGCTCGGTGTGGTAACACGTCGCGTTCTGGTTTGCAATTGGTCAATCGTCATCCTGAAGATGCCTCGTTGAGAGGTGAAACACGTGTCGATTTCTTACAGGGTTTTTTATGACTCTTGAAGAATAGTCAAGCGGAATAGGTTACTAAATATATCAGCGTCTATTGTATTTTATAATGGATTTCCGCAAAGTCACGCCTGAATCAATTAACTAGTCTCGTTAAGTTTCGGTGGCGATCGTGCATTTTCGGCGCTCATCGTACCTACGGTGTCAGTTTTTCAGGTTCGCGAGCTCGCTGCGTGATTAGGTAGTATCTGGGCAATGCCCATTGTTTCACACTATGTAAAATGTCTACATTTATATCTGTAATTTTCAATGTTGTGATGGCTGTGTGTTGTCTCCAGACTGTGGGTGAAGTCGGCCTCCCTGGAGGTGGTGTACAACGCGGAGGCGGCGCGCTGGGCGCAGCAGTGGGTGTGCGCGCCGTGGGCGCACGCCTACGCGCACGTGCGCGAAAGCACGCGCGCGCGCCTGCTCACGCAGTGGGAGCACATGGTGCACGCGCACGCGCACCCGGTGCGTATATTATGTCAATACTGGACGCGCCTTTGAAGGTCGTCTTCTTAACCAGGGGTTTCGCTCTGATTCTAAATGACATTTATAGAATGACAGTGGTGATTTGAATTTACAATCAATCAAAGTTGTTAGTGTTTGCTAAAGTATCGGTGTCCCTGACTGTACATTTCAAATATTTCACACGTCACTGCTATGTCCGCCACCCTGCCTTACCCATCGCACTTCATCACTATATTAAGCGAATGCGCTACTATAAAGTCGAGCTCTCACTGTAGGGCGAGCGCCGCACGTGGCAAGTGGAGCTGGACATCTCAGCGCCTCAGATCCTGTTCGTGGAGCAGTTGTGTTCGCGCGATTCGGCCGTGCTCGTCGTCGACTTCGGAAGACTTCGGCTCGCCAATGCCAACCTGGCGGACTATGCTCCGCATACGCCGCCTGACGACGAAGGTGAGACTATACTAAAATGTGACAAGTACGAAATAGATTTTGGGTCCAGACTATTTTTGTACAAGCTTAATACAGGGCGGCCCGCAAAACGACGTCCAAAAAAATTTTTCAAAAGCCTCTCTCTAATGGTTTCCCGAAATACCTCCATGTATGCTTTTGTTTTAATTTAGGAGTTATAGGCCGACCACTTTACTGAGTCCGTTCCTGAGGTAGCTGCGCGATACGGGAGTGGTGACAGTTGTCACAAGTTCACTAATCGCTGAAGTCAAGAGGGTGTTTCGGGAAGACCTTGGAGAAAAAAAATTTTACTTCAAGGACCCCCCTGGTCCTTGAAGTAAAATTTTTTTTTGGACGTCTTTTCGTGGTCCACCCTGTATAATGTTCGTTCTGGAATAGCAAATTTTAGGTGTGTCGGTTTCTGGTACTTATCTATTTCTAAGTTTATTTCTGGTTGTTTCTTCTCCGTGTAATGAGCTGTTCATTGCGCAGAGATGTTCATGACCCCCTGCTCCACTCCGCCGGGCAGCCTGCTGTCGCCGAGCTCGCCACCCGACCCGCCGCCGCAGCCGCACCTCACGCAGCCCGCGCTGGACGCCGCTAACTTACACAATAGACTGTACGACAGGTATATATCCACAAAAAATACATTCCATTTATTTCTGTGTCCGAAAATCTGTACTTTGCACTACACAAATGAATGCTTCACCCGTTTTACAAAACATTTCTGTAATGCAAACACAACTTCTAGAAGATTTCAGATCGATTATCAGAGTTTCGACTGTCTGACTAAAATCTAAATGCAACTGAACAGATACAAGATAGAACTGAGCGACCTGCAGATCCTGGTGGGTCGCGCGCGAGACAACTGGAAGTACGCGCACACCAAGAGCACGTCCTCGCTGCACCTGCTGGACAGGTTCAGCATCTTGCTACAGGTAACCGTACAATTTCTCATGCATTTTTGTTTTTTTTTTGTATAAAAAATTCAACCTTATGGGCAAGACTGAAGGTCTAATTTCTGAAAACCGCGATGGATGGCCTAACGATTTGTTGGTTTTAATTACTTTTCCCTAATATCGAAAATTGAACCTTACTTATTACCGATAAGAAAGGGTCTAATTTCGACGTACAGTAACGTCATCTTGTACTCCCTGCGCCAGGCGGAGCGGCGCGTGGTGCACACATGCGACCCGCAGTACCCGACGGCCACGGTGTGCGGCTCGCTGCCCGCGCTCGTCGTACACTTGAGCGAACAGAAACTTTTCGCTGTACGCGCCGTTTTCGCCAACTCCACACTTATTGGAGGCAACAAGTAAGTGGAAAGGAGGAGTCGAGTAATAAATAGCACCCCCATTGTCTCATTTGAGCTTCGTTTTAGCAAATATTCTTTAGTTAATGAAAGTGATTCTGTAGACTTACCGTCTTGAACCGAGCCCTCCGCTGCCCCCTTGTAAATGTAGTTGGATTTTTGCGATTGTACGATAAAAAGGAATAGGATAGGAGATCCCCTTTTCCTCGTTTTAGTCAGTTAATAACGATGGTTTCTGTGCAGTGGTCGCGACTCTGCGAGTCCGACGCAGGCCGAGACCGACGACATTGAAGAGAACAGCGTGAGCTCGGAGACTGAGCGCTCCGAGTTCTCGCAGCATCACAACTCCACGCTATTCATGCTGCAGTTCGCTATAGAGCAGATGTCGCTAGAGGTAGGTTTATAGCAGATCAAGTACAGAACATCCGTGTTAAAAATAGCAGTTGGCTGTCATTCCTTGTACAAAACTGATTTCTACTACATTCATTTAATCCTCCTTGTCTGCACCAAATCATAAGAAAGCGGGCGCGTAACATATCCAACTTGACGGTTGCCACTACACAAGGTCTGTCTTGTGCGCAGGTGCAGTCGATGGGCCGCAGCATCGCGGAGGTGCAGGTGTGCGGCGTGAAGGCCGCGGCCACGGCGCGGCCGCGCGACCTGTCGCTGTCGCTGTCGGTGCACTCGCTGCTGCTGGTCGACGCCCTGCAGACCTACGGGCCCGACTTCGAGCTACTCGTCGCCAGCCATAAGCATGTCGGGTACGCGTTTGTTTTGTATTATCGATTTCATTGTGTGATACAATTATGGTTATCGATGCCGTAGGATTATGAAATTGAGGCCTATCTCAT
Source organism: Lithophane semibrunnea (assembly GCA_947363905.1). Lineage (NCBI taxonomy): Eukaryota > Metazoa > Arthropoda > Insecta > Lepidoptera > Noctuidae > Lithophane > Lithophane semibrunnea. The sequence continues at coordinate 18,224,428 of OX376195.1, forward strand.
GATCTTGACTGCCATAAAATTTTAGATGAGGGTCGATCTTGTATGAGAAATTACAATCTCTGATTTACGCTCTTTGTTGCTTACAACGAATATTGTATTCTGTTGCAGCATGGACACGCTGTCAGGCAGCATCCGCGGCTCGGAGCCGTGCTCGCCCACGTCGCCAACGTCGCCCACGTCGCCCACGTGCCCGTCGTCGCCAGACGCGCGCAGCACGCACGCGCTCGCGCACCCGCACGCGCTGCATCAGGCGCTCAATTCACTGCACTGCAACAATAAGAGTAAGTGCCCAACATAAACGAACAATGTATAACGGGTGATGAGACCACGGTGAAGACTTTTATTTTGTAAAGAAATAGGATATATTAAAAATAATTAGAAATAACTTAACAAAATAAGGCAATCCGTTCATTTAATTAATGGTTATGGACGCCATAACGATATTATTGCAACATATACACTGTAAACTGACGCAAATATGTACTTCATATTTGCAGACGAGCCGTCGTACCCGGCCGCGCCGGAGCCGGGCCGCGCCAGCCCGGCGCCCAGCTGGGTGTCGGGCACGGGCTTCAACTGGAACGGCAGCGGCATGTTCGGGGCCGGCTGGGGCAGCGCCTGGGGCGCCGCCTGGAGCGGCGTGAGCTGGGGGCCCGCGCACGGCGGCTGGGGGCCCGTGCACAGCGGCTGGGGGGCCGCGGGGCTCGTGGACTCCGAGGCCCTCATCGCCGTGGACCTGTGCCTTGTTAAAGGAGACGGGGACAATGAAGATCTGAGGATAGCCAATATTTTGTTTAACAATCTTGATATCATTGGTGAGTTGACGAACTATATTGCTTTATAGCGTAAAATAAATATATCATTATTATTTGTTAGCCACAGTAATAATTAGGAATAAGGGTTTAGCAGTGGTATTGTTATTGTTTTTTTTTCTTTGTCCAGCTAATCAAGAGACGATAGTGGAGTTGATTGGCTTCACTCACCGCGTGCTGGGTCCTAAAACAACTAAAAAGCATTCGACTGACATGGGACAATCTGAAGCAGCTGCAGCCGCCACCTTCTCCTATCCGATACCTGAAGATGAGCCTAAGGTAACATGACATGAAAGTCTTGTGTTATAACTTTGCATAAGAATTCCACAATGCAGTGTCAGGTTATTCAAAGAAACGGTTAATAAAAAAAAAACAATGCTTAGTCTGTTACAAACTCGGAAATATTATAGTAGTTTTTTTGTACCAAAAAGTTTTCAACTAGGACTAGTGGATTAGGTTTAGCGGGTAGGACTTGGAAAAGCGTCAAGACCGTGAAAAATGGTATTACTGCAATAAATAATAAATGAATCCTGGTGTATTGGTGTAGAAGGTCCGCACGGAGATCACGTTCGACTTCCACCGCCTGGGCGTGCTGCTGCTGCGCGCGGCCGTGCACGAGGGCACCGTGGTCGCGCGCAAGATCGCCACCGCCACCATCAGCGAGGCCAAGATACAGGCCACCGTCGGTACGTACACTCCGGTCGTCTATATATTTTTCTCCATACGAAATTAACTTTTGGAAGGGGCAACTAGAATCAATTCTATTTTCTTGTAAATTTTGACGTTAAAAAGTTCCTTTTACTGACTTACTTGATTTAAAGAATTTGACTGACTTTTCAATTCTTTCCTTTATCAAGTCAAGACACACACAGCAGTGAAGCGATCAATGCTCTGTTGAGCCATATGAACAAGTAAAAGATGTGTGAAATTCCGCACTTGCATAATAAATGTCAGCTTTCTGAAAATTCCACGATTTCATGTGCCGCAGACGGCAGTCGCGTGGAAGTGGGCGGCTCGCTGGGCGGCGTGGGCGTGCTGTCGCTGTGCGAGGGCGGCGGCCTGCACTCGCGCGTGCTGAGCGCGGGGCAGGCGCGCGCGCACGACGCGCACGCCGCGCCGCACGCGCCCGACGCGCGCGCGCACGACGGGGACGACGCGAAGGCGCTGCTGTTTACAATACATCGCACTGTTGCCACGCGGAGCGATGACGACGCGCCAGGTAGACACTGATCTAAAAAAAATTGGATTTGACTAAACTGTCAACTATCGTTGTGATTATACCTATACTACCTCAGCTCAGATAAACTTTTTATCTCGCTCGCACCATACTACTCGCGGACTGAGTGAATGAGAGACGGAGTGGGGTGCTGGCGGCACCAAGGCTCGAATAGTTTAGGTAATTGCTTTTTACAGTGAAAATAATGGTAATTTAAAGAAATAAAAAACTTAAGACCTGCATTATTGTTAGTCAGCAAAGTTTCTAATTTGAAGTATTTTTGAATACCAGCGGATCTAAATTAAAGTATTTTCTTAATACCAGTGGTTTATAGTTCGGTTTAGAGATAACTTTGTTTTTTTTTTCTATTTATGTAATCGTGTTTTCGTTAAGTACTTAGCATCAATCCTCAAATTTAACATATATCTATTTCAAAATTAACGCTGCAGTATTTTCAACATAACGGAGGATCATCGGGTTTTGGTTGTATAGGCTCTTAAACTGTCATTGCATGAGTTAGGTGTTATAAACCCAGTATAAATAAGCTATATTAGTTATAGAGTAGTAATCCTAAATAATATTTTTTTAAATTTAATAATAGAAAGTTAAAAAAAACTGCTTAGCATTTAAATAGTTTTTGCTTTTTTTAATTTAGATACATGCGAAAGCTTTAATTACTATTATGTACACCATAAACCTTACCGTAAGCCTTTATATAAATAAATAAATCACAAAGTTGTAAATATATCAGTTCCTGAGCGATAGGTGTACTGAATGCACGGTCCATAGGACAAGTGCGTTATTTAGTTTTGGTTCGTGTCGCCAGTGGTGGAGGCTCGCGTGAGCCTGCACGTGGCCAGCGTGTGGTACACGCACTCGGGCCCGCTGCTGCGCGAGCTGCGCTCGTGCCTCACGGAGTTCAAGCAGTACCTCGCCAACCTGGCGCGCTCCATACGCGCCGCCGCCGCCGACATGGCCATCGGGCTCGTGCACCCCAGGTAAGCTGCGAGTGCTAGCTTAGCGTGCTAGCTTTGAGAGATACGACTCTTCAATAAATTATTATATATTTATTTATACCATGCCCCCTCTAAAAAGCTTATTTTATTCACTGAAAACAGTGAATAAAAAGAACCTTTAATCACTGTTTTGATGTTTGAATTTAGAACACCAATTTGTTCGAACTCCATCCCAATGATATACAAACTCCTATTTGATTTGATTTTCGAACAGGAGTTTAGCATTAGAATTAAAACTGTTTTGTGTTCTTTGCTGTCATTAGTAAATGGGCGCTATTTTAAATATTTGTACGAACATAAAGTTTAGGGTTACTTAATAATAAATCGATTGAAAATGTTTTCAAGTGATGAAGATGTGTTAACACCTGAGTTTATGAAAGAGAGGGCGGCCGATATAGTAGAAAACTTGCTACCTAACAAATTACAGCTGCTTTACATCAAAGCCTACGATTAGTTTTGTAAATGGAAAAATGAAAATCAAGCTTCTGGCACATTTTCAGTCTGTTTTCCTAACTCATTTTAATGAGTTATCGAAGAAAAAGAAGTCATCGACATTATGTAGTATGTATTCTATGCTACGGTGTAGGTACTATAAAACCAAGGCATAACATTTACATAACAACATACTCGAAGTTCTTTTTCTCGTAGTCATGGTATAAAGTATAGTATGCAACTCTTGAATAAAACGGATTTATATCGAGGGCCATGAATTACTCGCGTCGTTCAGGATTCTAACACTTGAATCACTCGCTATGCTCGTGATTCAATCATCATGAATCACTCCCTACGGTCGTGATTCAGTCGTTAGAATCCTTCACTTGCTCGTGATCTATCTATGGCCCTCGCTTTAAATCCGTCCTTTATTCACTAATTGCATAATATACTATTATACCATGCCCCCTCTAAAAAGCTTATTTTATTCACTGAAAACAGTGAATAAAAAGCACTTTTAATCACTGTTTTGGTGTTTGAATTTAGAACACCAATTTGTTCGAACTCCATCTCAATGATATACAAACTCCTATTTGCTTTGATTTTCGAACAGGAGTTTAGCATTAGAATTAAAACTGTTTTGTGTTCTTTGCTGTCATTAGTAAATGGGCGCTATTTTAAATATTGTAAGTTGTACGAACAAAAAGTTTAGGGTTACTTAATAATAAATCGATTGAAAATGTTTTCAAGTGATGATGTGTTAACACCTGAGTTTATGAAAGAGAGGGCGGCCGATATAGTAGAAAGCTTGCTAACCAACAAATCACGGCTGGTTTATATTAAAGCCTACGATGAGTTTGAGTGTGAGTTTGTTTGTTTGAGTAAATGGAAAAATGAAAATCAAGTTAACCACATTTTCAGAGTCTGTTTTCCTAACTTATTTTAATGAGTTGTCGAAAAAAAAAGAAGTCATCGACCTTATGGAGTATGTATTCTATGCTACGGTGCAGGAACTATAAAAACAAGGCATAAAATTGACATAACAACATACTCGAAGTTGCATGTTCTTTTTCTCGTAGTCATGGTATAAAGTATAGTATGCAACTCTTGAATAAAACGGATTTATATCGAGGGCCATGAATCGCTCGCGTCGTTCAGGATTCTAACACTTGAATCACTCCCTACGGTCGTGATTCAATCATCATGAATCACTCCCTACGGTCGTGATTCAGTCATTAGAATCCTTCACTTGCTCGTGATTCACCTATGGCCCTCGCTTTAAATTCGTCCTTTATTCACTAATTGCATAATATACTATTGTTAGACAACTATTTTGGTCCACAATTTAAAATCTATTCTTTTAAATGAATAGCCAAGAGAAAATACCTATCATTGAAAATACATTCACATGATATCAAGATCATGATTGTTCGCACGTGTCACTACAAGATGGCGCTGCTAGTCTCATTCGTAACTCAAATATTCATCACGGGTGAAATTTTTGTGTATTGAAGTCTTGTTGGTAGTGCCTACACCTACGATACATTAGCAAATCAGAGAAAACAGGCTGGCTTTCGAGGAGTTTGTAACTTAGGTCCGCATGTTTCTGTCAGGTGAATATACTTACTGGTGTTTGAACGTAAATATGCTTTCCTCAGGGGCGAGTCACTATACGCCAACCCGAAGCTGTCACAGTCAATGGAAGGCATGTCTCCGCGCCGCCGCACCGTCAGCATGGGCGCCTCGCTGGACGAGCCCGCCTCGCTCAAGTCCGACAACATTGTGCTCAGGCAAGTAACCATGGTTTTTACAAACTTTATTTTTTTGCAATTGCTCATCTTCATAGGTCTTTCTGACTATCTGACCGACTTCTTGACAACTAAAGACTTATTTACAGCTTTTTATGAGCTGCGTAGAAAAAAACAAAATTGACCTCGGACAGATTTCACATTTGACAATAATTGTTTCGTCGTCTGCAGCGTGAACATCGAGCTGGAGTCGCCCGTGGTGGTGGTCCCGCGGGCCGCGCACAGCTCGCAGGTGTTCGTGGCGCACCTGGGCCGCATGGCGCTGGCCAACCGGCCCGGCCCGCCGCACCACACGCTGTACAAAGTGCGCGTGCGCGACATCTCGCTGGCCGCGGTCAGTACACTCTTACATTACTAAAGCAAGACACTACTACTAACTCCAGAGACTTTCTTGTGCAGTTATTTTTAAAACGCGCGTTTGTTGACGTTCTTAACTCGGCCCGCATTGACGTACGTACTAGATAGTACATGCATATTCCCCATAGTCTTTGCGCTACTCGAGGACAACCTGTTAAGTGATAAATAGCATTTTTGTATGTTAAAAAATGGTTAAAAAAATCTAGTTTTAATATTCCTATACGGTTCCTGTACAGTTGTTTTGTTTTACATACAGGCTTGGATGCAAAATGTAGCACCGCCCTCTCGCCTCCCGCAGATATTCCGTAATCTATTTGTATGTGACCCAGGTCATGGGGTCTCAACTCGAACAAATTATAATTAGTCTTGAAAAAAAATCATAGATGGCAGCATAAGTAACAATTTATGAAAGTAACAATCACTAAAAAGCGTTATACGACAAATTTTGGCTGAGGTAATATTAGTAAAAATCAAAACATCTTTGTTTAATGCTGATTTATGTATTTACACTCATAAATCTCGGATTTTCAACAAAAAACTTAAATTAAGCCGTTTACTTCAATTCGAACCCTTAGAATGATAAAGTAGCCATGTGCTAATCATTTTGTTGAGAGCTCTTTGCAATAGATGGCGTTTTACTCAAGTGATGACAGGGTCACTTTAAATTTGCGTTTATGTCGTTTCATTAAGGAAAATCAAACAATTTTTTTTTTAAATCTATTACTTTACCTAGAAATATAAAAATTGAACACCTATGAAGAAAAAAGGAAGAAAATAGGAAGAAAAACGTCTAGGAGTCTTGCGTAGTATCTAGGCAAGACTCCTAGATGGTGTTAAAAAACTACAGTCTCTGGTAATTAGTGAGTCGCTGATGCTGCCATCTGTTAAAAAAATGTGCAACGAAAAATAGCCAGCTCAATAGCCAGACTTAGGGTGGTGTCATTTCGTTGTATGGGATTGGGTATCTGTACGTAGTATTATAATATCTGTGCCCAGGTGGACGTAGCAGACAAGTTGAAGCTACACCAGCTGTCGTCAGAGAACATGGCGGATATATACGACGTGTCGCTGGGCAAGCCCGTGCTGCACAACACGGCGCTAAGCTTCACCGTTAACTACTGCGACACCGAGGCCGACACCGAAGCCGACTACCAGGTAACAGCCTGTTTAGCCTTCCTATAATAGTACACCTACAATTCGCCAGTTATGTTGAGGTCCCATTTAATAGGGGGCGAGCCTATTGCCATTAACCGGGGACTAATCTAGACTCTGGGCTGCTATTTTATAAACGTTGCTTAAAGCTAAGAGATGTTTATACGTCAAAAATGTATGGTGGAACAGTCGCTAATCATTACTTAATTTTAAGCAATTATTATAAAATAAACCCCATTATGTCGAATCACAGTGCGAAGTCCGTGGCAAGATAGTGGGCGGTCTGCATGTGTCGGCTCGCCGCGAGCAGTACGAACAGCTCCTGGAGACTCTTCGCTGGATCAGTTCAGACTCGCCCGTCGATGTGGTGGACAGCTCGGGGCCCCATAGTATGCCTTCACCGGACCCTCAGGTACGTTACAACAAATGATGTATGATGATCTTAGAGTATACATCACTGGAGAAGCCTTACGATCGCTTTCCCTCTGTAAAAGTATAGGAACAAATGTTGTAGTACGTTCATAAAAACTACTTTCAAATCGATTCTAACGCACTTCGTAGATCGTTTTCAATGCGCGCGGAGCTCCGTGAAAATGCCTGGCTGTGCTGTTAAATTCTATAAAAAGCGTTCAAATATGTCAAACTCACTTAAAGAACTGAAAAACATTCGATACGTTAATATGGGGCAATACATGGGGTAGGCAGAAACAACAGAACGCCACCTGCTACGATTCTTAGGCCGCTGTACAATATTGGGCCAAACTGCTGGGCCAGCATGTTGGGTCAAGGTGTAGAGATCTTCATGGCGTGTGTTGGTAGTTGGTGACCAGCACTGGCTAGCCAACCAAATGGTGAAGATTTTTCGTGCACACATCAAAGGATCTTGGCGCGTTCCGCAAACAGTGTTCAGTGCAGCGCCAATTTGTGTAAACAGCGACTGTTGGGGTTCCGAATGTTTGGCCCATTTGTACATCGGCCTTGACATAGTCACTGCGCAGGCCGCGCGCGGCGCGGGCCTGCTGCAGGGCGCGGTGACGCTGCAGCTGGACCCGGCCGTGCGCGCCGCCGTGCTGGCCGTGCCGCCGCCGCAGCCGCACGCCGCGCCCGCCGCGCCGCACGCGCAGCAGCGCGGCGCGCCGCTCATAGGTATGTCGCTAACAATAGTTATTTCTATTCCGATTATTTTGTCAATTAGCTGAACCATTGTGAAGTCCAGTGTATAATTAGACGAGTTCAGTGTATCTTTACATATATATTTCTTCTGTACGTGTAGCGTGTATGTCACTGAACCCGGCCTAAAAGACTGAGCCGATTATAATGAGTTTTTTGTGTGTTTGAGTGGATGGTTTAGATTCCGAATCGGACCAATGCCCTGTTAATCAAAACTTTGAAGCCTTGTATGATATAATAATGATTTTTCTACAGGAAAAATACATGCATTTTTCCTGTAGAAAAATCATTATTATATAAAAAAAACTACAAGTATAAATTACATGTTACAAGTGTCATTATTTAGTTCACAAGTACTTATATTTTTACACTTTTATTCGCGATTTTTTTTGTAAGTTACATGTCGAAAGTGATAGAAAATCCTGAGAGTGTCCAGAGACTCTCTATTCCGTCTTACAAGTTTACAAGTGTCGTGCTTATTACCGCAATCAATTTTTAAATGCGGTTGTTAGAGAGAGATGACATTATGCCCGTGTCCCAGCAGTGGGAACATTAAGGCTGATTATGAATACGGAGATGACCTATGAATTTAATGAAAAATTAACATTCTAGGTAACTTATAAACGTGTAGACTTGTAACTTTTGATAAACAGGGCATTGGTAGGTGGCGCTAATCGGGCAGGAGGTTTTAGTATAAAAACCTTTTTTATTAATTAATTTTATGTTATATAATGCCTCGACAGTGAACTTCGAACTGCCTACATTTAGTGTAGAGCTACGTGCTGATTTAGGCGAGGGAGAACGAAGCCTTGTAGAACTATCCTTCAGAGAGTTCAAATTGAGCTACCAGAAGACACATCCTTACGAAAACATGTTACAAGTAAGTAATTATTCGCATCGGAACATCAACTAGAATAAAAACACCCACAACTAATGTTGTAGTTTGTATTCCAGTAGAAAATTCTCCTTTTTGGAGTCCATTAAAAATTATTCCGATGATGAAAATATTAACATAACACTTAACAGACACTTTCTCGAAGTCGTTAATTCAGTCAATTTTTTAAAATAATTTTTACATTGTCAGGTATCTCTCCACTCGATAACAATGGAGGACCTTACCAAGGAGCCTGACTCTAAACACCGCATGCTGATGGTGTCGCACACTCCGCAAGTGCCCCCGAAGGCCGTGTTCGTGTCCAAGTCATGTCCGGACTTCGTAACGGAGTATGCGGACGACATGTCCAGCGTGAGCAGTCTGCAATACATGAAGTGCTGGTCCTGCTCGCTGCCCAGCCAGCTCAATGTGGCGGATAAAGAGGTGAGATCGGCATTTTACTATTAGGTTACGCGCTCGCCCCCTATTTCACGGGACTTAAACATGAAATGCGAGTGTATAATCAACCGCAAGTCAATGATGACAGTTTGACCTTGAAAGCGTCTTTATTCCGTGACTGACTCGCGGTTGACTGTACTAATTACCACTGCCTATTTCGAGAAATGTTTGGAAAATAAAAGCCAGCTGTCTACGTAGGACTTTGAATGTTGCAAATGCAAAACAAAACGCAATATTTTTTGTAGCGATTTGAATATTCTGTTGAAATAATCTTACCCTATCAAAGTCAAAGTCAAAGTCAAATAATTTATTTCAAATAGGCACATATAAGGCACTTTTGAACGTCAAAACAAAGAAATAGAATTGATTCTAGTTGCCCCTTCCAAAAGGTAGTTTTCGTATGGAGAAGAATGGGCAAGAAACTCCACCGTTACTCTTTTAAAAATGTTTTACAATATTTTGTATACATGAATTATATAATTATATGTGAAGACGATGCACCTACAATAACATTACTGTACCACAAAAGGTAAAAAGAATTATAAATGGAGCAATAATGAATAAATTAATTACCAGATACATATTTACAAAGATTGTAAAAGTATACGATATTACAATAGTCCTAACATTGTTACAAGTAGTACTAATAAGTCAGTGCGTGAGTTTAAGTAATGACAGAGTGTAAAAGTCTATGACATACAAATAATAAAATAAAAAACTAAATTAGCTATCAGTTTGATTTTGTCCAGACACTAAATCGTCCTATGGAGCACAAGACCAGCATGTTTCCAAGCATTCTTATCTTGGATATAATCCTCTAATTTGTAACAAGCGTGTTTACAAAGTGTACTTTTTATATGAGTTTTAAATTTTCTTTCATTTAATTGCAATATATCACAAGGTATTTTGTTATAGCATTTAACGCAGTACCCCATAAAAGATGTTTGTACTTTAGCTAATCTGAAAAATGGTTGATCTATTTCATCTTTATTTCTAGTATTAAAAGATTTAAGTTTTTTCTTACATACATAATATTCTCATAAATGAATTGGCAAGGTACCGTCATGATATTAATCTTCTTAAATAGTTCCCTGAGAGATTTTTTTTTTTTTTTTTTTTTTTTTAAAAAAAACGTTGCCCCTCACTAAGAATTTCTTCTTGTATCGTGGGTGCGTTTACAAACATAGAAACTCACATACACTAACACCCAGACCCGGAACAACTACTTGCAGATCATACAATATTTGTTCCGTTTCAATAGATTATATTTATAATCTATGTCACCGCGAATCTCTCAGGGAACTATTTAATTTGCAAAATAAAAATGGATTCAATATCAGTAGCCCGACCCCACAGTAAAATGCCATACGACATAATGCTGTGGAAGTAACTGAAATAGACCAAACGCGCGGTTTCTACATCTGTTAACTGTCTTATCTTTCTAACTGCATAAGCGGCCGAGCTTAACCGCCCCGCAAGAGATTTTATATGAGGTCCCCATAGTAATTTCTCGTCTAGTGTGATTCGAAGATTTTGTCATCATATCCGAGTGTGATATGTTCAGAGCAAGGAACGCCGCAACAAGCGCGACAGCAAGTGCGGCGTGACGCCGCCGTGCTCCCCGGAGTGCGGCGCGGGTGCGCGGGCCGAGTGCGGCGCGGGTGCGCGGGCCGAGTGCGGCGCGGGTGCGCGGGCCGAGTGCGGCGCGGGCGCGCGGGCCGAGGGCGGTGCGGAGGCGCGGGCCGAAGGGGGCGCGGGCGCGCGGGCCGAGCGCGCCGCCGGGCCCGGCGACAACCTGGTGTGGCTGTCCGTGCACACGCGCGACCCGCAGCACCCGCACTTCAGCGATAAGTACGACAAGGTATGCGACACTATATTTATTTAATTGTTTACGTACACACAGTTTAATACATAAAGGAGACAACATAAATAACTTTGATTACAAAAGTACAATACCTATCCTGCGCTTGCAATTCAGCTTCTAAACATGTCAACAAATATATGCTGCTGGGAAAATTACTTTAATACCCACACATAAAGATCAGTTTTGGCTATAACTTCTTTTGATTATTCCTACTCCTTCTTATACATGTGTAAGACAACAGTCTAACCGCTATAACTGTTCACTTATGCCAACGTAATTATGTACAGTCGTGAAATGAAATTACAATAGAGCTGTGCCCCGCGGTTTCACCCGCTTGAGTCTCTATCCCGTGGGAATATTGGGATAAAAAGTATCATGTCCTAATCCAGATCATTGTCTACCCATGTGCCAAATTTCATCCAAATCCGTTGAGCAGTTTTAGCGTGAAAGCGTAACAAACAAACTAACTTTCGTATTTATAATATTATTATTTACTAGGTAAGCCCAGCGGTTTATAATATTATTATTTACTAGGTAAGCCCAGCGGTTTATAATATTATTATTTACTAGGTAAGCCCAGCGGTTTATAATATTATTATTTACTAGGTAAGCCCAGCGGTTTATAATATTATTATTTACTAGGTAAGCCCAGCGGTTTATAATATTATTATTTACTAGGTAAGCCCAGCGGTTTATAATATTATTATTTACTAGGTAAGCCCAGCGGTTTATAATATTATTATTTACTAGGTAAGCCCAGCGGTTTATAATATTATTATTTACTAGGTAAGCCCAGCGGTTTATAATATTATTATTTACTAGGTAAGCCCAGCGGTTTATAATATTATTATTTACTAGGTAAGCCCAGCGGTTTCATCCGCATAAGTCTCAATCGTTTGGGAATACCAGGATTATATTCCCATTGGTAATAATAGTATCCTATGTATCCAGTACCCAGGTCATGGGTCTACCCATGTGCCAAATTTGATCCAAATCCGTTTTAGCGTGAAAGCTTAATAAACAAATAATTAAACAAACTCACTTTCGCATTAGACCACCAATTCGTTTTAACGGTTTATCTGAGGGAACAGACTAGGAGTCCGTTAATCTGAAATCCACTGAATTTACACAAGCATAAAGCTGATATTTCTTTTAAAAGACATCGATGTTACTATGGAATATAATTATGTACTACGATATAACACTTCTGCCTACTCCTTCCGTGAATACAGGCGCTATGTTTTGTTATTCTGAGAAAATTCTTTTTTAAATTACTTTATTTTGCAGATATCGAAACTGACAAAAGTGGATTTCAACTGCTTGAACTTGGTGGTTAGCATCGACAGCTGGGTGGCCGTACTCGACTTCTTCGGCATAGCGGGCGATGACGTGCCTGAAAGCGAGCACGGACCCGAGCCGCAGCAGACTAGTAACTATTGTTTACCTAAACTAACTATTAATGTCATGGTCGAGTTAAGGAAGAATACAAAATATTCGGTGTTACGATATTATTATTATAATATGTTAAGTTTGTTCTTGGGATAAATTAATTCCAACTACGGAACCCTTCATTGTGCTTGGTCCGATAAGCTCGATTTTTTTTTAATGGGTATGTTTTTGAATGACCACTTCAATTAAGTAATTTACTTCCGCAGCATCACACAGCCTATCAGCGGAAAACGGCATCACACAAACAGAGATGTCAGTCCGCTCTCTGAGCGTGGTGGTAGTGGCGGGGCGCGGCGAGGCGTGTCGCGCGCTAGTGTCGCGCGCGCGCACGGTCGCGCGAGCAGACGCGCGCGCGCACACGCGCCACATCTCGGGCAGGCTCGGCGCCATATCGCTCACGGATCTCACGCCGCATTCTGTGCTGTGGCGGGATCGGTTCAGGACGCATGGCGATCATGCGCTTACATTCCAGTATCAAAGGTGAGTTCGTTTTCATAATCGTCGCCGCTGGGCCTACCGAATGGCTACCAAGCATCCTTGATGCTCTGCCGCTGGCCCTGGATTTGGGAATTATTTCCCAATGTCAGAAAAGCCAGTACAAACCAAATAAAAAAAATGGTTTTCATAAAATTATCTGCCAATTATGAATCCAACGAGGATTAGTTATGTGGTGTATAAGCAAGCTTTTTGTCTTATAAATACCTTACAATTAAAAAGTATCTATCTCCGCATAGACTGAGCACCGCAGAGGCCGCCTCAGCGGGCCACGAGACAAGCCTGAGCATCGAGATGGGCCCCGTGACGTACGTGCACACCAAGCGCTTCGTGCAGGAGCTGCAGGCCTTCGCGCGCGACTTCAGTCTGCTGCGCAGGGTCATACTGCAGGCCAGGCTGAAGGTAGACTTGGTACTACACGCAACCACTAACTTATATATAAATATATAATAAAAATTAAATGCTGTTTGTTGGTAAGCGCATCGCTTGAGAACGGCTGGACCGATTTGACTATTTTCGTTTTAAAATGTTCGTAATAGTCCGAAAGAAAAAATGGAAAACTTGCCGGGAAAATGGGAAAATGGGTGCATTTTCTATGAATTTTTACTCTAAAACTAACTCACAATATGGCTTTATCATTTGGCATCTCATTTGCTATATATTGGATTTTAAAACTACAATTTTGAAACGGTATCTTTTCACTACGGCCCCCTTCACACGGCGATGATCAGTACGATATTTTACTGTATAATTTTGGGATCACATAGCAGCATGGTAGTGTCATACTGCAATACTGCATTTGTTTTAACCATATGCACAGTGGGACTTTGGCGTGTTATCGATAAAATTATGGTACAGAACATCGCCGTGTGAACGGCCGCTAACTTTATTTTTTCCATGTCAAGACGTTAGCGGGTCCCAGTATCTGAGTGACGCGACAAATTCACGTCAATAAATATAAAAATTTGACAGGTATCGGTAGTATCAGGCGGACCGGGCCCGGCCGGCGCGCGCGCGGCCCGCATGAAGCTGCGCCTGCGCTGCTCGGCGCCCGTCATCGTGCTGCCCGTGTCGGGGCGCGCGCGCAACGCGCTGGCGGCGCACCTGGACCATCTGACGCTGGACAACAGCTTTAAGTATGCAGGGGACGAGGGGACGGTCAGCACCATGACTGATCCTGACTCGGGTAAGTGTTACCTTTTACGTCCTCCAGTGTTACCTCCTTTTATATCCTCTTCTAGTGTTACCTCTTTTCAAAAATATTGCGACATGGAAAAGTAATTAATGTTTGTTTAAAGATTTAAAGCTCATAAAGTAGAGTCAATATTGGGGCTATCGAGCCTGCAGGCACTCACGGATTCTCCTCGTGTGTCCGTAGCCGGCCCTCGCCCGCTGCTGGACGTGCGCGTGGTGCGGCTGTCGGGCGTGGCGCTGTGGTGCGCGCGCGGCGGGCGCGGCCTGCGCGTGCGCCGCGCGGGCGCGCCGCTGCTGCGGGCGCGTGCAGACCTGGACCTGCAGATCGAGCACAACCTGCACCACACGCACGACGGTACCGACACTTGTTGCTTAGCCGTTCCTTCTTCATAAAGCGCTTCCTCGAGTTTGAATCGAACACTCGGCGAAAATGCATAATTGCATCGAACGAACGCGAATATGCACATGCGCTCGTTTACCAAAATGTGAGCCAGTTCGCGCTCAGAGTAAGCACGTTCTTTAAAACCATTTTACCATTTCACCATACATTTTACCAATTAGTTATATAGTTCACCATTTTTACCATTTCTTGTAACCAAGTGTTATAGTGATTCAATATAGTTATTTTCCTGATAAATTTGTAATTCAAGACTTTAACTTTTACCAAATATACCATATCAATACTAGAAAGGTGTATTAGGTCACCATATGATAGCATTGACCACTACTTTCTACAGCGCAGAAATCCACGTACATGATACTCCTGGGTAAGAACCAAGAGGTATCATGTTACGGAGTAATTGGGTTGTGGAAGTCAGATAGGCAGTCGCTCCATGAAAAATAATGATATTCTACTGCATCCGGTTAGACCAGAAGCCGACAACATGTTAGGTCAGACTAGGCAGACGATGATATTATGATGTATGTTATCAGTGCCGGACATGACGATCCAGGGCTCGCTGAGCACGCTGCAGTGCGCGCTGGACCCGGCGCAGTACCGCGTGCTGCGCGGCGTGCTGGCGCACAACCTGGCCGAGGACGTGGCCGAGCTGCTGCCGCGCCAGCCGCCGCACCTGCCGCACCTGCCGCACCAGCTGCTGCAGGACGTGAGTCATCCAACTATTCAAAAGAACCAACATACATTTTCAAAAGTAAAATGCAAGAGATTACACGACTCAAAGTAAAATAACTTATTTCAAGTAGGCCTTTAGTGAGTTATCCCATCTTTTTACAATCTACTGTTATATTATTTTACTGTAAGCCGTTCGTCAGGGATAATCTATAAGAATATAGCCATTACGTAGTATACGCAGGAACGAAGGCGTTCATGAATTGGCAATGGGAAATTGTAATAGATATGTACTTAACTTAACTTTTGTGCTTGCGACGTAAGCAAGCACAAAAGTTAAGTTAAGTAAAAAATATTCAAGTTTTCTGTTCTGTGAGGTAATTTGTGTAACACACATAAAATGACAAATTGATCGCAATGTCTTTCATTTTGGCAGTTCAGCCACGTTCATTGTGTCATTTACGTTGTTGATGACGCATGTTATCGCTTCTGGTGGTGTAAAACCTCCAGTATAGTCAAGTATCCAATAAAAATTAAATTTTTAGTCTTTCTCGCACATGTCAATGTTTCTGAGTTGAGAAAGAGTTTATTCCCCAGGTGTGGACCACGAGCTCCCTGAAGCTGGACCTCCACGACGTGACGGTGAAACTAGAGCCGGAACACGGCGTGTCTTCTCTCGCCTGCATCAATTTCATCAAGTCCAGACTCGTTGTGGAAACGTACTCCGACCTCAGCCAGGACATAGACCTCGTGTCACAGGTACTTTATAAGACCTCAGTATGTTAAAGCAAAGAATAAGATATCTCACCTCTTGTAAAAGATCAGGCTATGATTTTGTTTTTGGGCCTATGATACGTTAAATCAGTCGGGACTACACAGGGTACAGCCCTGATTGATTTAACGTATTGTTCCGATTGCCGATTACTTTCGCAGGAGATCTTAGTCAGTGACACGCGCTACGCCAAGGAGCCGGCTAACCGGCGCGGTAACGTGTTCAGCCATATCGTACAGCCCATGCCCGAGCAACGACACAGCGTGCAGGCGGAGGTCCATGCCAGGTTCGTGGACAACATATTCCTTCTATTAGCAGCCCTGTACTACACAATTACACAACTATCGTTATATAACAGAGAAGAGGGTTTCTATGGCAATTGAATTCTCTTTCATAACGTTTGCGATGGGTCCTAAAGGTACTTACGTGAGTTTGTTTCGCTTTCACGCTAAAACGGCTGAACAGATTGGATAAAATTTGGCACATGGGTAGACCATGATCTGGATTAGGACATCATACTTTTTATCCCGATATCCCCCCGGGATCGAGACTTATGCGGGCGAAGCCGCGGGGCGCAGCTAGTTTATTATAATTTCATATCACGACTGTACATAATAGAGAATATGCATGTGATTCAAATATGGGTTCAATATTTTTTTTTATAAACTATGTTACTTCAGAATGATGCCTCCATCAATATTTTTGAATAAAATTTCTTTATGAGCGAGAAATTATTTTTTAAAAAGTCCCAAAAAACTGTGGGTAATTCAAATACTTGAAAAGGCTAAGAGCGGATGTGACGTAACAATCTGGGATAACAATCAAAATGTCAATGTCAAGTCAATCAACAAGTGTCAAGTCAATGTCAAACGCTCATAGAAAAAGGAGTGTTTGACGTTGACTTGACAGTTGCTTGTCTGTTTTCACGGTCTGTGACGTCACCACACCAAGCGCGCCAAATGGAGGGCGTTTAAATAGCCCGGATCGGTTGGATATTTTTAAACATTTTTTTAACTACTTTAAATTGCTTTTTTGCCGTCGAATTTCTTTTTACTATTATTTGACGATGTAAACTATCGAATAAAAATATTAAAAAAATACATGCATATTCCCTATTACGTTGGCAAGTGTTAGACTGTTGCCCTCCACATGCATGTGTATTCCCAGAAAGCGGCGCGACTCGTCGGCCTACACGATCCTGGTGAACAACATGCGGCTGATGGCGGTGCTGGACTGGTGGGAGTGCGCCAGCCAGTTCATCCTGCAGCCGCCGCCGCCGCCCAACGACCCGGACCAGCAGCATCTGTGAGTGTGACGACAGTGCGGGCCAGCGCTACTGCTGAGCGTGAGCTCGTAGGTTCGATTTGCAGGTCGACCAAACTATTTTTGGGTTTTTCTATCAGGAATATCTCAGTAAAACCCCGGAGTTTGGATTTGTGCACAGTTGATCGCAATAGGCTCGCCCCCGTTGTGTAACAGGGAGCGAGCCTATTGCGATCAGCGACTTAAACATAACTGGCGGGAAATTAGTGTACTGGTACACCTCTTCCTAACCCTTCCGGGATTGCAGGCGTGACGTTATATATGTTATCACATCAATAGCTCACCTACCAGAAAAAACATGGCCTTCCTTTTGAGCTCCGCCGCACTCGGGTATATAAAACAAAACGATCTTCCACACACTTACCTTGTTATAGGGAATAGTGACGTTGTGTATTATGTTATTTGCTGTTATTATACTAAGTGCAGTCGCGATCATTAAACGTGTGAATAGGACGGTGAATAAAGATTAAGTACGGTTTTTTTAATACTCTTTTTTTTTAACGTGTTTTCTCACTCATTTCTTTGTTTTACGACTGCGACGAACGCTGTCGTCAAATTCGACTGAGATCACGTAAGCGATAAAGCATAATAATGTGTGTGACAGCGAGGAGGCGCTGCACGCGGCCCGCAGCTCGGCCAGCTCGCAGCCGGCGCGTGCGCACGAGGAGCCGCAGGTGGAGCTCAAGCTCAACGTCACCGACTCGCAGCTGGTGCTGGTCGAAGACCCTTCTGTCTGGGACACTAATGCTGTCATTCTCAGGGTAACATTCTTTGATTGTGTTTTTATTTAGGAATTAACCTGTCATGCACGCCAGCCTCATCTGAAAACTATTGGATAACAACGGAATATTTCTGTGTAACCTTTCAGAATGTTTTAAGCGTACGTCAAATTTACATTCTGTAGTCTTTTTTTCAGTTGTAACCACTGTTTTTACGATGTTCTGTGTGCGTTTTTTGTTTTTGGTTTTTAAGAAATGCGTGACGACTATTTGATCTGCAAACGTTATCAAAATCTTATAATGATTTGTTGCAGAGCACAACAGTAATAACATACCGCTGCGCAGACGCACAGAAGCCAGTGTCGTGCGAGCTAAACGAACTAGAGGTGTTCTCGTGCGTTCTCGGCTTAGAAGAAGAGACCGCTCTATCTATTGTAGAACCAGCCGCCGTGCATGTCGCTATTGATGCCAACAGAGTGCTACATGTAAGTAAATATACATTCATAGTTATTGCATTTTATGAGTGAACTTTAGTTTTTGTAATTTTAACCTTATGCCAATGGTAATAAAGGCCACAATGATGCCGCCAGAGCAAGCTCGTGACGTGCAGAAACTATGGTTTAGAAGTTATCCAGGAAGTCAGTTTTAGCCTTGCCGAATTGAACATTAATATTTTGGTGGTTTTGTTGTAGATTGCGATGAGTACTCTGAACCTGCGACTGTCGTACCACGACATGCGAATGTTTGCGGCGATGCTGCAGTCTCTGCCGGTGCAAGCGAGAGCTGCTCTATCTGGTGAGTTTCAAAACAATGTAACCCATTTAGAAACAAAATATAATGAGGAAATAGTACTTTTTTAGTATTTTACTCGCTTTGTTATACAGTAGTTAAAAAACAGGCCAAGAGCGTGTCGGACCACGCACAATAAAGGGTCCTGTAGTTGGGATGAATTTATCCCAAGAACAAACTTAACATTGTAGTTGAAAAACATGTCCTCCCATACATTCCAACTGCAAATATAAGTGAGTTCGCACAGTATTGACAGATTTACCATGTTATTTTAAGACCATAGACTTTTTATTGGTTTTCCTGTAATCTATGAGTAAAAAGAACCTATGTCTGTATTTTATTCAATATTTTTGGCTCGGTAGTTTCGAAGATAAAGGGATGGTCAATTTTCATCTCAATCAATCTGCGTAGTCTTTTCCCAACTATGTTAGGGTCGGCTTGCAGTCTTACTGGATGCAGCTGAAAACCAGTATTTTACAAGGAAGCGACTGCCTATCTGACCTCCACAATCCAGTAACTGGGGTATACGGTACCCCTTGGCAAGACTGGTTGTCAGACTTTCGGGCTTCTGACGATACTAATTTTATACTAAAATACTAAAATTATTTAAAAAAAAATGAGATCCTCAAAACAAATACTTTCATTTGACACGGTACAGTTCGCAAAAATGTTTTTAAAATTTTCCAATTTGCTCCTGAAAAGTGATCCCCATATTCAAAATGCATTTATTGACGTTATACGTTCGTGTTTCGGTCACAGAAATTCATATAATTATGTACCAAATTTCAACAATATTGGTCAAGTAGATTCCGAGCAAATTGGCTGTGACAGCCAGCCAGACAGACATACACACGAGTTATCCTATAAGTATAAGGGATCCGTTTTTTCCTCTTGTTCCTTTTGAGGTACGGAACCCTAAAAATGAATTAAAATTAAGATGCAGAAAAGATAGTCTCGTATAGAGAAGAATGGGCAAGAAACTCCACGTGAAGATACCGGCGTTGCAGATAAGACGGTTTCTAATGATAACTGTTTGTTTAGGAAAATCCTTGCTATCGTCGGAAGACGACGACGAGCCCGCCAACAGCGTGCACATGCGCACGCGCACCGGCGCCGCCTGGCCCTGCCGCCCGCGCTGGCTGCGCCACGCGCCGCGCCACGCGCCGCCCGCGCCCAAGCCCAGCACTAACATATGGCCGCTCAAGGCTGTGCAGGTTACGTCTTCAACTTCTCCATTCATTTAATGCCTTCTAAATCTATAGCTAACCTCGAACACGACTCGGTACTGTTCGAAGAACGACGAGATTCGTCAATTCGTTATGTCAATGAACAATCTCAATCATAAGCGCGGTGTACACAGCGCGCCCGAACACAGCGTTATTAGCGTTTTATGCATGAGATACTCTTTTTCCGCAACTACGTGTGTATATGATGCTTAGCTTAAGTCGCTGGAGAAAAATAGTTCCGGGTTCATTATTTTTTATTTCATGTAAATTCATAGGGGAACTTCGTGGGAGAAAAAGATGGAGCTAAACGTCCTGTAGAGCTTCATCTCTTTCCTACACTGAAGTAATATTAGAATAATACTGCTGTAAGCGGTGGTGGTAGAACCCCTGATCTTTTGTTTTCTTTTGGTTGCACTCCTGATGTTCAACCTCCCACATGCAGGTGGCGGCAGACTGTATCACGCTGTGTGTGATCGACGACTGCCTGGACTCCGACGTGCCTCTGCTGGAAGTGTCGCTCAGTGAGCTGCAAGTTGAGCAGGTACACGTTCATTTTATACTTTTCATGTATAGCCCAACCAAACAATCTAGCGCAACCAAAGTTGCGCAAGATTGTTACAGCAACACCATTTTGTGTTGTTAACAACATGTTTACATTCACACATTTGTTTCTTATGAATGGCTTGCCTCACTTTAACTTAATGTTCATTGGTAAAAAATAGGTTAGTAATAGCTGTCGTAGTGGAATAATGTAATTTCTCGTGTCCAGGATCTTCGTAAAGTGGAGGAATCATTTGAAGACCCGATGCTAGTGTCGACCCCGAGCGGGCCGGGCGGCGCGGCCGGGCCGCGCGGGGCCGGCGCGGGCGGCGGCCGGCTCGCGTCGCTGCTCACCATAGACTACTATAACCGGACGCTGTCCGGATGGGAACCGGTCGTAGAACCGTGGAGGTCAATTACTTCTTGTATTAATAAGCTGAGTGGTTTGAGTGTGAATGTGGATGGATACAAGAGAAAGACCAAAGAAACGATACATGGACTGTGTGAACGATACTGTGGCTAGAAACGGGGTGACTACTGAGATGACCGCTAATAGATTAGTATGGAAGAACACATGATGCGTTGACCGCAAACAAATAGGGATAAGGGCATGAGAATGATGAAGATGATGATGAATGATCTGATCCAAGAGTGAGTCGGTTAAGAATGAGGAATACTCGTTATAAAGATTTGTTTTTCTCATTTGGAAAACCTAAATTATGTCTTTGAGACAAAAGCTACCACATAAGTTTTTGCGATGTCAAACAAATTTTCGGTTTAATGCTCATGAATCAAGCCGGTAAGGAGATGAAGGACTAGATCACTGCACAAAAACAGCCCAGATAATATAAATTGAATCTCAGTTATGAGAAACTACCATTCTCTACGGTACCTCACTCCTGCGCCAGGTTCGAGACGTCCTGGGAGTACACGCTGACGAGCTCGCTGTCGCTGGGCCGCGTGCAGGTTGACGTGTCGTCGACGGAGGTGCTGAACACCAACGTGACGTCGTCGCTCATCGAGCTGTGGCAGCTCGTGCGCGCCAACTGGACCGCCGACTACTACGCGCCGCAGGTAATGACATTTTATTTTATTAATTTAAGGAAAACTTACAGCTAATACATTTTAATGTCTAGCACAATGTGTAAACTATGGCCAATTACAAGTTTCCACTAACAAATAAGGTGAGTAAACTTAACAAATACGCGAAGACAGGGACGTAAGAGATACGCAAATTAATTATCTCACGCTCGAATCGACAATGATAAAGAGAAGAAAAAAATATATACTATAAAACGAAAATGGCTATACATTGAAAAAACAATTGTTCAAACTTTTCTTCATTTCCCTACTGCTTCTAGTAAATAAATCTAAATCTAACTCGACATCCTGACACACCACATTAAAAGTACGACAAGCTCTTATCACGTACGAGTTCTGTCTGTAGATAGCTCTGACTTGAGGCACATGGAGAAGACGAGGTCTCCGAAGAAATACATTTGGTACCCGAAGCCCAATCTTGCCCACCAACTCTGGGACGTCAGTAGATCCATTCATAAGAAAGCAAGATCTGCAATTTTCCTTCGCTCGTGTAGAGGCAGTATATGAAATTTTTTACACCGACTTATATAATTCGGAACATAGGTATTCGAGCGATATTGAGTGTACCTCAAAAATCGCCTTTGTATACCTTCAAGCCGATTAATGTACACATTATAATTTGGATTCCAAACCTGAGAGGCATATTCAAGGTGGCTACGGACAAAGGCACAATAAAGAAATTTCATTGTTTTAATATTCTTAAGATCTGTAGAGACCCTAAAAATAAAACCCAAGGCTTTAGAAGCCTGGTTCACTATGTTATTAATGTGTGCATCAAACAAAAGCTTAGAGTCAAAAGTAACTCCAAGATCCCTGATGACACTCACCCGGGCTATCAAGGCATTCGAAAGCCTATAATCGAATTGAACAGGGTTTGGCTTACGTGTAAATGTACATATATAGCATTTAGATACATTTAAATCCAACCTATTTCTAGCGCAGTAGTCATGGAACCTGTAATAGGCGTGCGTCCTCAACAGTTGACACTTGACCCAAGATTTTCATATCATCCGCATACAATAAGACTTTAGCGTTAAGGAAACAAGAGGCAACGTCATTTATAAAAATATTAAATAAGAGAGGTCCCAACAAGGATCCTTGGGGAACTCCCGACGGAATGCACATCGCTCTCGACGAATACCTGTTGAGAACCACCGTCTGGCACCTATTCTCCACGTATGATGAGAACCATCTGAACAAATTACCCCTCACACCAACCAACAGGATCCGAGGAACCGACATCATCATCATCATTGTAGAACTCCTTATACCCGGGTACAAATTGATAAAATGTAGCATAACACAGATTAGCCGTCCTAATGTTATACAATGCAACATGATATTATTTAACACAACAATAAGGCAATGTTCTGCCCTGCGCAGGCCGGTGGCGCGCCCGAGGCGTCGCCCAAGGGCAGCCCGGCCGGCCACCGGCGCCGCTCGCCCTTCGTGCCCTACGCGCTGCGCAACCACACCGGCCACCGCCTGTGGTTCACGACGCTCGTCACTACATCTGATGAGTGAGTACTGGCTCTATTATTTGTCCGCGGGCCCGTCGCCCAGGGGCAGCCCGGCCGGCCACCGGCGCCGCTCGCCCTTCGTGCCCTACGCGCTGCGCAACCACACCGGCCACCGCCTGTGGTTCACGACGCTCGTCACTACATCTGATGAGTGAGTACTGGCTCTATTATTTGTCCGCGGGCCCGTCGCCCAGGGGCAGCCCGGCCGGCCACCGGCGCCGCTCGCCCTTCGTGCCCTACGCGCTGCGCAACCACACCGGCCACCGCCTGTGGTTCACGACGCTCGTCACTACATCTGATGAGTGAGTACTGGCTCTATTATTTGTCCGCGGGCCCGTCGCCCAGGGGCAGCCCGGCCGGCCACCGGCGCCGCTCGCCCTTCGTGCCCTACGCGCTGCGCAACCACACCGGCCACCGCCTGTGGTTCACGACGCTCGTCACTACATCTGATGAGTGAGTACTGGCTCTATTATTTGTCCGCGGGCCCGTCGCCCAGGGGCAGCCCGGCCGGCCACCGGCGCCGCTCGCCCTTCGTGCCCTACGCGCTGCGCAACCACACCGGCCACCGCCTGTGGTTCACGACGCTCGTCACTACATCTGATGAGTGAGTACTGGCTCTATTATTTGTCCGCGGGCCCGTCGCCCAGGGGCAGCCCGGCCGGCCACCGGCGCCGCTCGCCCTTCGTGCCCTACGCGCTGCGCAACCACACCGGCCACCGCCTGTGGTTCACGACGCTCGTCACTACATCTGATGAGTGAGTACTGGCTCTATTATTTGTCCGCGGGCCCGTCGCCCAGGGGCAGCCCGGCCGGCCACCGGCGCCGCTCGCCCTTCGTGCCCTACGCGCTGCGCAACCACACCGGCCACCGCCTGTGGTTCACGACGCTCGTCACTACATCTGATGAGTGAGTACTGGCTCTATTATTTGTCCGCGGGCCCGTCGCCCAGGGGCAGCCCGGCCGGCCACCGGCGCCGCTCGCCCTTCGTGCCCTACGCGCTGCGCAACCACACCGGCCACCGCCTGTGGTTCACGACGCTCGTCACTACATCTGATGAGTGAGTACTGGCTCTATTATTTGTCCGCGGGCCCGTCGCCCAGGGGCAGCCCGGCCGGCCACCGGCGCCGCTCGCCCTTCGTGCCCTACGCGCTGCGCAACCACACCGGCCACCGCCTGTGGTTCACGACGCTCGTCACTACATCTGATGAGTGAGTACTGGCTCTATTATTTGTCCGCGGGCCCGTCGCCCAGGGGCAGCCCGGCCGGCCACCGGCGCCGCTCGCCCTTCGTGCCCTACGCGCTGCGCAACCACACCGGCCACCGCCTGTGGTTCACGACGCTCGTCACTACATCTGATGAGTGAGTACTGGCTCTATTATTTGTCCGCGGGCCCGTCGCCCAAGGGCAGCCCGGCCGGCCACTTATTATTATTAACATTTCGTTAAAGATGTGGATTCATCTTTAACGATCACTCACATTTTATGAACGAATTGCTATATTGTTAAGAAATTAGTTCATAAATGTTTACTGGAACTATACATAGCGCTATTATGTAACGTTATCGCACCTCTATTTTGTTTGAGTAACGTTTCAAGTCCCCGGTTATGATATGATGCATCCAGGTTGCGCGAACAACCAACGTGGTCCGGCCCCGACGACTCGTGGATGATGGTGCGCGCGGGCGACACGGAGCCCTTCTCGTTCGGGCAGCGGCGCGGGCGCAGGCGCGGCCGGGCGCCCGCGCCGGCCGGACACAACGCCGCGCTCAACCAGCTGGCGCTGCGGCTGGACGGCTGGTCGCCGCCCGACCCCGTCTGTGTCGACAGGGTCGGCGTGTTCTTTAGGAATCTCACGCATGCTGTGAGTATACCCATACAATTTAATTTTTTTCAGTATATTTTTTTGAAGGAAAATGAGGAATAATATATACTTCCGTCCAGACAGTTTTTTCTTTTCGTTGGAAATTATTTTCGTAGATACGTAGTTTACAAGTCTGTCTGGATTACAAGTTGTAGACTTTATGCTTCTACTAAAATATTCAGATTTTAAAAATGTTAATAAAATTATGATTGTTTCAGAAATCTGGGGTCGAAGCTCGAATAGTATTTGAAGTATCCCTGGAGGGGTCAGCTCGGAAGTTGGTGACAGTGCGGTCAGCATTGCAGCTAGTCAACAAGTTACCGCATCCTGTGGAAGTCAGGGTGGATCATGCACCATCAGCAGGTGAGAACTTGCTTCTTTTTGCCACAGGTTTGCCTTGATGTTATAATCGGGCTACATTTACAGAAATAAAGCTTAATCATATTTTATTCCAAATTAGTCCCCTAGTCCTAATAAAATTCTCCAAATTGCGGCCTGTTCCCAAAGTCACTTGGTTTCGTTTCATCTCTTTTAGGGCTGTATTACATTAGGACACCTTGATTTACACAATCATAGTCTCGCTGCCAATAAAATATTCACATCGAGTATGACTATAGGCCGACCGTTAACTGAATCCATTCCTGAGGTAGCTACGCGGTGCGGGAGGGGTGACAGTTGTCACAACCTGACGAATCACCGCGCAGCTACCTCAGGAATGGACTCAGTTAAGCGGTCGGCCTATAGTTGCGCGACAATGCGTTGCGTGCGCGACAGGCGTGCTTGCATTGAGAAGCGGGTTCTTGGGACCGACTCCCGCTACAGATCGCTGCAAGTTGATCTTCGGAAAGAAACGGTTACATGTTTTAGCTGTGTATATATGTGTGAGCGCATAAGTTAACACCGGACTATGTCACCCACACCCATCAACGTACCGACTTGTCTTTACCGGTAACCCGTTTCTTTACGCAAGCTCCCTAAGAAACCCAGCATGGCGCTGTATAAATGGTTGCGTCAACATGGACTCCGAGTGAAATATAGCTGACGAAGCCTAGATTTAGTATCGTCTGCTACCGCATTTGACAACGATAGGGTGTGCCATACTTTAACAGACCTGTGTTGTATTACGCGCGTGCAGAGCGCGTGTACGCGCTGGTGCGCGCGCAGCTGTCGGTGCGCGCGTGGTGCGCGGCGCTGAGCCGAGCGCGTGTGGCCGCGCATGCGCCGCGCGCGCCCGCCCCGTACTACCCGCTACACCCTATACTTGTCAACTGCGGTACCCTCCCTTATCCTTACTTATTGTTGTATTACAATTTAATGCACAGCGTATACTAGATTAATAAGTGAGTATTTAGTGTAATCATCATCAGTAATCATTGTAGCGTGTATTGGTTGTTTAATTGTAAATTACCATAACACACATAACATCACGCTTTTAATCCCCCGACATCCCTGATTCGGGTAAACGGGTTAGGCAGAGGTGCACTCACCTCTGGCTAACACTTGCCGTAATGTGTTAGAGTACACCTACATCTAGCCAGTAATAGGGTAGTTGACGGTAAGAAAATTTTGTATTGTAAAAAGTTCTATAATGTAGCTAAAAATATCAATATCAAAAATATCTAAAGAGCGTGACACGTTAATTCTTGCAGACGTCTGTGTTTCAAATTGTAAAAAAATAACTTTAGGAGTTTGTATAAAGCGAGAAAAAAACCGGCCAAGTGCGCGTCGGACCACGCACAATGAAGGGTTCCTTGGTTGGTATGAATTTATCCCAAGTTGTTCTTGGGAACTTAACATGTAATAGAAAAACTTGTTCTCCCATCCATTTTTGCAACTGCAAATGTAAGTTGGTCGATTATTAGCTATGATAGTGTTCCTTTTATCGTTATTTTGGGCCACGGAAACTGTCAACTAGCTTATTGTACATTTTATATTATATAGTAATATTTTCTTGTATGAATAGGAATTACTCGTCCAACATAAAATAACGGCGCCTTGTTGAAAAATGTAGCGAAATCATCTTAAGAAATTCCTTTAATGTTACTTCTGTGTACAGTGATGAATTGTTTAGTTAAGAGGCTTTCGGCTGCATTTTTAGTTTTTGTCACCCTATGCTAATAGTGTATAGAGGTACTAAAGAGAATTGGCAAGAAAGATAAAGCTACACTCGTGTAGACGCACCGCAGTCGCGGCACACCGCTTCGCGTAACCATGTAGACTGAACGCTAAAGTGCCGCTGCCGCACCGTCGCCGTACCATCGCTGCGCAGCCTCTGCTTGATCTTGCCATATCACTACAAATGTTTAGTAATACATTGCTAGCTACAAACATCACACGTGTAGCGTAATGAACATGTTGTTAATAAAAAAATATTATATGATATGTACAGAAAACATTTAACATTTATTTATTCAAATAATAATAATAGCGTTAACATTAAATATTAGGATCTATAGTAGGTACACTTGACTTATTATAGTTAACAAAACAGGTAGGCAAAGAAAGTGGCAAAAGAAGTGCTCAGGGTGACGTGTGTATATAGTTTATAATGAAAAGCTTTGGCGAAACTCGGCTAACGGTCGCGGTCCCCTCAGCCCAGTGGAGCAGCGGCGGCGGCGGCGTGCGCTGCGCCAGCGTGGCGGCGGGCGCGCTGTGGGCCGCGCCGCTGGCCGCGCACGCCGCCGCGCTGTGGACGCGCCCGCTGCTGCGCCACGCGCCCGCGCAGCCCGCGCACTCGCCCGCGCCCGTCGACTGGCGCGCCGCGCCGAGCTCCAGGGCTCTGTTGCACTACGAGTGCAGGGCTCCGCCTGATCATATCTACAGGTAAACTTCGCACAGATATACTACTTGTTTCTCTTCCTGATTATGTTAATCCATTATAAGAGCCAACAATAGTTCTTTAATAACCTGTTTCGTCAATAAGCTAGGCTTGTGTAACACAAACCACCCACACACAACACACAAAAATTATTAAACAGCGCAATAAAAGTGAATAGATATGAATATATTATTATAACTTAACATCACACCGAAGTACCGCCACCCTAGTGAGCACAGGGTAGTTTTACAGAATTCCCCAGTTTGAGTATCCCGTGCTGACTAAGAAATTCAACCATTCCAATACAGTCTGTACAGTTGCATAAAAGTTTTGATAACAAACTTTGCCTTCCAGATTCTGCTGCGTAATAATCCGTGAAAGATTCCCACCTGATAGAGGCTCACCGATAGCCGGACACACGCTCACATTAGTACCTGCCTTAAGACTAGAGAACCTACTGCCACTAGAGTTGCAGTACCGAACCAATCCTGCTGCTCCAGGATCTGCAGCAGCCAGTGTTGCTGGCAATATACCTCCCGGAGATACTATGCCTTTCCATGAGGTTAGTAAAAGTCGATGAGTTGTTAGACGAAAAATGTTATACAGTTTTTTAAAGTAAACTAAATGATTCAGCTTCAAATGTCACATAAACAGGGTGTTCATTTGAAATGGGAGCGTATAGCAGCAGCTACCTTAATCGTTGTGATTACAGGAAAAGTTCCCAACTCAAATGACTATCCTCTATTTTTTGCCTCCAATTTATTCCATCACTGCCCTTACGAAGTTCTGGCGTCGAAAACTGACAAAATCTGTATAATAGAATCATTTAAACTTGCGTTTAGCAATTTCACTAGTGTATATTCACATATCATCGGGAATTATTATTAAAAAGAAAAAAAAATGCAGCATATGAGCATGTCTCTTTCTTCAACCCAGGTGAACGTAGAAGAAGGCGTAGAACTTAGCGTAAAACTGGAAGGGTTCGGGTGGTCGACCGCGCTCAGCGTGTGCGGGTCCGGAGGTGGCAGCAGCAGCAGTGCGGCTGTGGGCAGTAGCGGCAACGGCTCCTTCAGCGCCAGGCTCAAGCTCAGGGACACGAGGGGAAGGAGGCTGTACCTCAATGCAAGGGTCACTGTCAAGAAGACTGATGGCATCAAGGTACGTTACTAATGCGTAAAACTGGTTACTTAAGTGTTATAACCTTGTTCTATAAAAGAACAATCGGCTTTCGCTTCTTATTGTTGTTGAATTTATTTTGTCCTCTTTAAAGACCAATGAGACAAACGTTCTCGTGAAATTATTATAAACTATTTTTTTTTCCTCAAATTGTGGTGCCGCCATATAGCGGCCGCAATTTAGTCAATATAAGTTGATATGGTTTCGTACTATGCTTTTTTTGACACCGTAAAGTCCAATGCAATAATTTTCATGACTGCCCGTCCTATATGTGCGAAATCGTAACAAATTTCGGCGTGTGCACACATCATATTATATACCTACATATTTTATGCTTGAATATTGTGTAGCTTATTTTCCGTCTAGGGTTTGACTAGTATATCTTTTTCAGGTGTCGATATCCGCAGCGTACTGGCTGGTGAACCGCACGGGCCTCCCGCTGGTGTTCCGCGCCGAGGGCGGCGCGGCGGAGGCGGCGGGACAGTTCGCGGAGCACGAGCTGGCGCGCATGGTGGCGCCGCTGCTGTTCTCGTTCGCCGAGGCCGACGGCGGGCCCACGCTGGCCGCGCGGCTCGGCCGCGGCCTGCCCGGGGAGCCCGAGGTAAACGACGCTAGTCTGTTAGTATAGAAGTCTTCTCTCGTATCGACACCAAAAAACCAGTTCGTAATTAAACGTTCAAAATCGAGTCGAAATCTCATCTCGGCGAGAATCGATGTCAAAAACTTGTCAACAATGTATGAAAATTCGTTATTTCTGACAGATTGACTCTTAAATTAGAAGCTACTCGAGAATAGTGTATGTCACAAGGAGGGCGGATAAACTGGTGAAAGAGGCAGGAATCAGCTGGATGCGAGAAGCATAGAACCAGTCGAAGTGGCGGTGCTTTGGGGAGGCCTATGTCCAGCAGTGGACGTCTTTCGGCTGATGATGATGTTATGTAAAAATTGCAAGTGTGTTTTACATAGACCAAATTGTAATAAACCGATATTTTTGTGTTGAATAAGGTCCATCATGTATACAAATAAATCAAATGGAAGTGTTGTTTGTGATGTCAAAATAACAGCTTTTTACTAAATAAATTATGAAAGTACATACGGTACATAAAACAAAAAATGGGAGTAACTTTTATTTTAGAAAAAGAAAAATGTATTAGGGTCCCGGATAGCGGAGCCGCGGGTAGCAGCTGGTATGAAATAAACCATTAACAAGACCAGTTGCTAAATATCTATGATATTCCAGTGGTGTTCACCGTTCGGGCTGGGAGTGGGCGTGGGTGTGAAGAAGCTGGAGGTGCGCGGCGAGGGCGAGGGCGGCGCGTGCGAGCGCGTGTTCGCGGTGGGCGTGCGCGTGCGCAGCGGGCGCGGCCGCTACCGCCACACCAACATCGCCACCTTCACGCCGCGCTACCAGCTGCACAACAACACCTCGCACCACCTGCAGTTCGCGCAGAAGTGCTGCGCTACCACCCTCGTGAGTTGTTGCTTCTTCAACATATTATCACATACGCTCTAACAAACACAGTTTATGCTCGTGGTAGGCAACCGTTTTAATTTTTACAGAATTTAAAAAAGTTGTCGATTGCAGTTGCTTGTCACTTTCATAGGTTATAATTAGAGATCGGATAATCGGATGCATATTTACCTAAAGTTGAGGTGTTGGCTATTATGGAATGCACTTTTGTATTAAAAAAATCCCGGAAATCCGGGACCGACTTTAGAGTTCCGATTATAGAGTCCAATGTATATTTACTTACGTTCAGGTGTTACCTAATATGCCACTTTTGTACCGACCCAAAAATCCCGCGATTCCGGAATTGATAAATTTAGGCATTTTTGACAAAATAAATGCTAGCTAGTGTTGTAAAGTAGCAGTCCAAACTGGCATAGCACATAGTGACAAACCACTCGGTA
This sequence comes from Lithophane semibrunnea, assembly GCA_947363905.1. Classification (NCBI taxonomy): domain Eukaryota; kingdom Metazoa; phylum Arthropoda; class Insecta; order Lepidoptera; family Noctuidae; genus Lithophane; species Lithophane semibrunnea. The sequence continues at coordinate 18,255,550 of OX376195.1, forward strand.
CCTCGAGTTTCGTAAAACATGATTAAAGTATATTAATTTTTATGTTAACACGGAACACCGCGAAAGTAACCTTCATATTAGGGTTGATAAGTCGTTTCCATACCATGTATCCGATTATTTGTGCATTCCCGGTATTTTTTTGGAATTCCGTATTAAGAATTTTTTTTATTAAAAAGTTGCTTCCTTAATTTCTTAGCAAAAATTAACTTGAGGTTAATATGCATCCGATTATCCGATCTCTGGTGATCATAGTCCAAGAATCTAAAATTGCAATCCTTTGTAAAAAAAAAACTATATAAATGATATAGTGTCCATAGTAACAAAGTGTATTTACACTTTGTTATTATATACTTGATTTACACTTTGTGATTTTCTCATTTATGTACAGAACGACCCGGGCGCGATGGCGACGCACGTGTCGGCTGTATCGGGCTGCTACCTGCCCTGGCACTGGGCGCGCTGGGAGCGCGAGCAGCTGCTGTGCGTGCGCGTGCTGGCGCCCGGGCCCGCCAACAGCTCCGCGCCGCCGCCGCTCACGCTGTGGTCCGGCGGCTTCCGCGTCGACGCCACCCGGACGCTGCACATAGCCTGCAGGTGAGACATACAGCGGGAGCATTTGAAGACGCTTTGGGCTGGCGTATGTCCAGTAGGTAATGAGTTGTTTGTATTATCATAATATTTTATTTGTGTTGTGATTAGGAAATTGTGTATTGCGTTCCCCGCAGAGAGCCGGGCGGCGGCTACCAGTTCGTGCGCGTGGAGGTGGTGTCGCAGGGCGCCAGCCTGTTCGTGGTGCTCAGCGACGCCGACTGCGCGCCGCCGCCGCTGCGCATCGACAACTACTCGCCCGTCTCCATCATGTTCCACCAGGTATGGAGGATTTTAAATACTCAAAAGCGAAGTAGTGTCGCGGTACACTCGGTTGGGATAACGTTCTTATTGCCGTATATTATGTATTGAATATCAAAAAGAATAAAAAATTTGAGGGAGGACACTACACGTGCACGTGCATAGGCGAAATAACAATAACACTTGTGTTGCGTCTCCTTCAACCGATTAACTATTTACCGTCGAGTCGTAAGTACTTACCATCGGGCGGTAAGAATTTATTATCTGATATTACCTTGGTCTATATCTTGGGAATATTTGTAGTGAAATGGTTACCTAATTGATAAGTAATCTAAATACTTTTTTTTGTTTATGCTCGCGGTGACTGTGTCTAAGTACCTAGAGTTTTTAATTAGTAAAGCACGTAAATCATTCAGCCTTTCGACAGCTTGAATGATTTTGGGGGGGGTCATGCCCCCCCGGACCCCCCTCGGACCGCGCCTGGTCCGGTGGCAGCAGGCAGTGACCGCTCGTTGCCCGCAGGTGGGCTGCGGCGAGGAGTGCGTGGTGGGCGCGTGCGCGCGCGCGCGCTGGGCGCTGCCGGCGCCGGAGGGCGCGTGCGCGCTGGCGCTGCGCGCGCCGGGCGGCCCGCGCACCACGCTGCCGCTGGACACGCTGCCCGCGCACCACCAGCTGCTCTACCAGAACTTCATCTACGTCGCCTTCACCGCCACGCACCAGGCGTACGAACACGAACATCTATTTATCAGCCCGATACCATTTCCTATCGGCAAAAATGACGAACTTCATACAAACTTCCTTACCATATTTAACCCCTTTAGCGTGTGAATTTTCGAAAGTCCTTCCTTAAGCCAGTTGCAGAGCTAGAGCTAAGCTAAGCTAAGGTAGTTTAGCTTAGCTCTTGGTCTGCAACCGGCTTTAGTGCTCACTTTCGGTATAAGGTACTCGTGTAAAATTTCATACTTTTAAACCCAGCGGTTTAGGCGGTGCGTTGTATCAGTGATTGAAATTAAGATTTTCATTAAGTATCAAGTTTCATTTCATTTTGTATACAAAGTCAAATAAAATCAGCTAGCGAAACTTCATAGACGTGATAGCATATAAAATGAGGGAAAACTAAAAAAAAAAAAATTTAACTCATAATTTAAAGTAACTACAGCTGATTAATGGTCGCTGGTAGTTACTTGATATTATGAGGCTAGTATTTATTTTATTTCGTCGTCATTAATGATGCATCACTTATGATTTTTATTTTTGTATTCGACTCTGTATAAAAGAGCATTTCGTCAGTCACGTCGTGACGCCTCTGAGGGCGGCAGTAAGACTAGTGATAACTCGTGCAGCAGAGACAATGGCGTGTCGAGCGGCAAGCAGGCGGCCGGCGCGCCCGACGACAACGTGCTGGTGCTGGAGGTGCCGCTCGGCAGCACGCGCGTCGTGCTCGCCAGGAAACGATATGGAGACAGGTTACTCAGTTTACCCACATTATACGGTTTAGGAAAACTAACTATTGGCTTAATGTCTCTCGGGAATTATCGCATGTATCGTTTCTGAATACAAACGAATGCTAAAGTCCATGTCCATCAATTATATTAGATTTATCGTGTATAGTAATTGAATTCAAAACTAAGTACTTTATTGCTGTTTTGTTCTCATTTCCGAGTGAACTATATAGAGCTGTAAAACAATTTTCCTTAAACTAATTCCTCCCTTTTTTAAAATAAATTACATTATGTTAAAAGAGTATAAACAACTAAATATACTTCCAAGTCGATTGAGAGCGTCCGCTCTGCACCAAGTGCAAAGGGCAACTGATAGAAATCCGTCGACAGACGAAACACAAAGTTTGCCGAGGGACATTAAGACGAAAAGTTGTACTGTACCTAGTTACCTATAAAACACGATCTGTGCCACGACTGCCGTGAGTAAAGTATAAATATTGAATGAAACCACAGTACGTCTCCAGTCACCCGCGTGAACCATGGGACTGTCACCAACGAAAAATTCTTCAATAACACGTATTTAATCCACTTTGTGTATCTGCATGATATAAAACTTCCTGTCACAGTGACAGGAAGTTTTATTACTAGAGTGCGTTTCATCAAATAGTTCCTTTGCCGTAATGTTGGCTTCAATGGAAAATTTAGAAAAAGGTCCTAGTAGGTAGCGTCTTAGCGGCGTAGAGTACTCGTATTGGTCCTACAACAGTAGAGCCAACATTACGGCATAGGAACTATTTGATAAAACGCACTCTGATTCATTGTTTTCAAAGAAGAGATAGTACCAAAACTATGTGTAAAAGTGTTTGGTCAAGCCTACATACAGAAAAAAATCATTGATCATTTCAAGGTAAACCACTGGCCGGCGCGCACGCGCAACCAATTACCTAATTAGTTATTTAACTAAGTTGTTTACCGGAAAAATATTAACATTATGTGGCAATAAATGAAAATACAAAATCATGACACCGACTTTTTTATTTTATACATAGTGTTTTTTTTGGACGTCTGCTGTTTTCTTTGCAATGTTGCCGTTACTTATAATAAACCATTTGCGGTATCCAGGTCTCAACTGTGGCGCCGCGGCCCCAACGACCAGCTGATCCACGAAGGCAGTTCCCCGCCGCAGCCTACAGACGCGCTGCTATCTGATGACGCGCCACTCTCACCTCATGCTATGGTAAAAAGTTGACTGTCTTGCTCTCGGCTCGTAATGTGTAAATATAGTCGTAATTAGATCGCCAATAAAATTAATATTGGCGATCAGATACATAGTACAGTTGTTGCATTTCACTGGCGCGTGTCAATCACTGTAATTTAAACCTAATGAGTAAATCACGACGTTCGCTTGTGATTTTCAAAATCGAAATGACTTTGTTAGTTCCCACATTTATTGTAAGAGAATCTCTTCATGTGTTATGCTTGTCAACGAAGGCCATTCATATGAGTTTCTGTCGGGAAATGTTTAACTGATCCTCTAAATACTTAACGACTGCTATATCCAAAATACTAAATAGTAAAGTGGCGATTTTTTTTTTTTTAGTTACCCTATATAGGAAATATAATGTTGTTCACAAAAAGAGGCGCTTTCGTTATATAAGAGTGTTCAATAATACGGCAGGTGCTGGACATCGAGGACGCGGCGCCGCGGCCGGGCCGCGCGTCGGCGCTGCTGCTGCGGCGCGCGGACCCGCGGCGCGCCAGCACGCAGGCCTGGCGCGTGCTGGCGCCCGGCCGCATGGCGTGCGCGCACGCCAACCTGTGCGTGCAGCCCGACGGGCTGTGCCTCATGGCGCTCACACCTGGTAACTTTTTAAAAGCGTGGCGTGAACATTTCCGACTTCATTCAAAATAGCGATATTTTACCCGACTGCGCGACAGCACAGAGTTACTATTATCACGCGTATTTAAGTATATTTGTATGTGGAATTCTATAAACCCTTGGGATTTTGAGACACGTCTGGGTCGTGATGATTATAGGCTTGTTTTTATAAAATCAAAATGTCAAATTTAAGACCATTTATGGGGTATCAAAATAAAGGGGTTGAGAAGATGATTAAAAAAATACACTAAAACAATTTTCTATACTCTGTGTCCGGAACATACATTTTGAAACGTCGCCTTTCACTACTATGGATTCCCCTGTACATCAATGACTATCACTGACAGGCACCCGCGTAGTTCTGGGCCTGCCCGCGTCTGGCCGGGCCGGCTGGTCGCCGACGTCGCCGGTGCCGGCGGAGCAGGCCGTGTCGTGGCACACGCTGCGGCCCGGCTCCGGCCGGCTCGACGTCACGCTGTGCGCCGACGGGCCCACGCGCGTCGTGCGGATACACGATCATAAGGACCCTGTATGTATTCACTACACTGTTCGTGTGTACGTCTTTGACGTTCTCATATAGGTCCAGAAAAACCAGCGTCAGGCACTAGCAGTTCAACAAAAATGCCAGACAGCTTTATAGCTGTCTGGCATTTAAGTTGAACTGGGCCTTTCTGGCGCAGCCGTGAGGCAAGATGGTGTTGAACATTTCGAGTTTATCAATTGTTTTCTAGGATTCGGGCTGGATCGAGGGCGGCGACGAGGAGGCCAGCGCGCCGGAGGGCGCGCGCGGGCGCGAGTGGGGCGTGCGCGTGGCGCTGGCGGGCGCGTCGCTGTCGCTGGTGGCGCGCGCGCCGCCGCACGAGCTGGTGCACGCGCTGCTGGACAACGTGCTGCTGGAGCTGGCCGGCGCGCCCGAGCGCCTGGCGCTGGCGCTGCAGGTCGCGCACATGCAGTGGGACAACCAGGTCGCTGCGCGCTCTTATATAACAACAGATTGCTTAACGATTGTATCTCACCACTAATGAGAAAAGGGTCCGAGGTACCGATTATCAGGGAGGGCCCTAGCTAGAGCCACGCGTTAAGTAGAGTAACAGAAATCAGAGTCTATCATTTATTTGGGTAAATAAGAAAGAAGAATAAGGTTTTAAAGATAATTAAATATTCGACTTAAGTATATAATTATTATTTTAAGAAATTTATTTAAATAATGCACATTCAGTTAGATTAGCTGAAATAGGTTTTGTTAACTCTCCGCTCTACACGTAAGTCTAAAAGGCGTAATTTGATGTCACTCCAGCTCCTGGGCACCCCGAGCCCCGTCCTGCTGTACTGCCTGCCCGACCGCGGCAGCAGCAGTGCGGGCCCGCTGCCGGCTCTGCACGCTGCCATAGAGCTGCAGAAAGCGCCAGCTAAGAGATACAACGCATACTTCTTCAGACACCTCGTGGTGGCGCTCAGACCGCTCGCCATCAGGCTGGAGGAAAGGTAAGACATGAGTACTACACGTGTTGTACTAATACAAAAATTAAATTAATTTTTCAGAACAAATATTTATTTTTGATCGAGCGAGCGAAGCGTCTTTATTTCAAGTCTAGCAAAATTTGCTTTCCTCTGTCAATTTGTTGGTATGTAAAAAACACGTTCTTTTTCTCCATAGACTAATCCTCCAGTTGTGGGCGTGGGCGTGGCGAGGCGAGGAAGAGAGTGCGCGCGAGCAGCCGGACGAGGCGGACTACGAGACGCAACGCATGCTGAGCGAGCTCACCGCGCTGCACAGCACTAGATACTACTTCGCGCTCATCAAGATCATACCCAGCCAGGTGAGCACATGACTTCACTAAAATCAGACCATCAAATTTTTGCACAAATATTTGTCAACGATATATAGGCTTAGGGAAATTCGCAGCTGGCGTAAGCGTACCGTAGGTGGCCGTCGCACGTGCCCACGAATACCGCGGCGTATTTTCAAAAACGCCGCGGTATTTCACTAAATTCGGCCAGAGCGAGTTTTGTATATTTGGTTTGTTTTCATCGCCCTCAGCTAGTGGCGTTTAACAACGTCAGATTCAATGTATCTGTAACCACTTACTTCGTTTCACTTTAATTGTCGCTACGTGGCATAAGGGCAAAATGGTAGTGTGCTATCTGTCATCTCATAACCCACCTAATATGTATTTGACCCTTATCCAAGTACGTACAAGTTAGTCCCCCCGTAAGATTTGGCTAGACGTCAGTATCGCTCTCAATCAATTGATATCAATTCTGGTGAAACTCTTGTACCGTTTTGAACCTCAATGTGGCTTTTGAGTCTAATACAGTCCTTGAATTAAAATAAGCCCATCGCGGTCGTAACGTTAGATACGAAAACATAATATTAAAGTAATAAATAGGCTTTAATAAAAACTTGTCGCTGAAGCGCTTTATCCTTCCTTCGCCTCCCCAGATCCGCCTCTCGATGTGTACAGCGAACAAGCTGGAAGGGTCGCTGAGCGCGCTGAAGCGCCGGCTAGGATTGACATTCATCAAGTTTGAAGACGCCGCAGTCGAGCTCGAGCCATTCGTGAGAGCGCACGTGTTTGATACCGCGTCCTACCTCGGCAGGCAGATGTTAGCGCACTTCAAAGATGTAAGTAGACGATTTTTGAATGTTCTTTTAAATTAATGTGTAATTTTGATGTGCGAGCGTCTTTGACGAATGTGATTTGCACAGCAATCCACATTTTTTATCGCTAGTGACAGTTGTTTGGTGATAGGTTATTTTGTAAATAAACATGATCTACAGGAGTTAAAATGGCAAGCAGCGAAGATTCTGGGATCAGTAGACTTCTTGGGCAACCCGCTGGGCTTCGTGGCCGACGTGTCAGAGGGAGTCACTGGGCTACTGCTAGAAGGCAACGTGGGCGCTTTGCTCAAGAACGTCACCCATGGCATATCTAACTCCGCTGCTAAAGTTACAGGTCCGTGACAACACTAGTCATAAGTCATTTATTCATTTGTTTAATAATGTTAGAAAGATAATAAATAGTGCGCTATGTTATGCCAGAGGGCGTACAAATGTTTGTAATTTGCATAATCAAGCCAGCCAAGTCTCAAAAAATTAATTAATTAAGCCTGAACAACAACAAAAAACAATTATAAAAATGGCACATTTCATTATACAAATTAATTAATTATTTATAGCAATAGAAATGAATGTCAATAAAAAGAGAAAAAAATAATAATAATGAAATGGAAATATAAAATATAAACGTCAACACACAGACTGAGCAAAACTTTTAAATACAAAAAAAATGCAAAAAAAACTGATGTCAGTCTACCAAAACTAATGCCAATATACAAAATTTATGTCAAGGATAACATTATACAGATTTTCTTAGCATGTCAACATTCTGTCATTAGATTTTTGTCTGCTATTAATTCCGAAATATTGTAATATGCTTTGTTCACCAGTAAGGATTTAAGCCGTTTCTTAAATAAGCTCACGTTCAATTCTTTGATTGACCGTGGTGTGGTTAAATAAGACAGGCGCCATGCAAAATACACTTTTATACATTAATGCTGTATGCGACCTTCTTACGCATAAGCTGTTGTTATCCCGTCGACTTCGGTTATTAATGTCTGACATTTTTTTAAATAAGTTTGGATTAGTCTTAACAAATACAGCAACCTCAAAAATATATAAGGGTGGAAGAGTCAATATTTTAAATTTAATAAATAATGGTTTACGTGTATCTGTGACCTGTAATCCAAACTAGGAAAATATTGAAGTAATACTTTGAGTACGATTGACTCTCTCGTTTCGAACGCTTTATAAATAGCATTTTATTGGGTACCTATGAAATTGGTGTTTTTTTCTCACAAATAGAGAACCTCGTCACTTCTATGGTTTAAAATATTCATCAATTGCTGGGTAATATCGAATAATGACCATCATAGACAACTACCAATAGTAAAAAAAACCTTATTACTTATAGTTTTCTAAACATAAAAATACCTTAAAAATTACTCCTAATTTTGTTAGCAGAAATGACCACAATTTTTTTTTTTAACTTAGGCAAATCTTATTTTTGTCGCTTAATCTAAGTGGCATACATTATCTTAGTTTTTAAACATTAGTGCATAAAAGTTAACATTCGTGTTCATGGTTGTTATATAAGTGAAGAAAATGTTAGTATGAAAAATGCAACTTCTTTGAAATTCCCCATACAAAACACCGATTTCATAGGTGGGGGACCTAATATTATGTTTGTAGCTATAATAATTATACCGAGACGCTTCAAACGTGCCCAACATAATTCACAGCTTGGACGCGTGTGGCACGCTCAGTTTTACTTAGATACGACGAAATCTAAATTTTCTAGATCTCGTTTCCCCGAATCTCCTCCTCCCAATGTCTGTTTGTTTCTTTTATCTCCATTTATTTATTTATTTAATACTTTTAGCACACAAATGTACAGAGGCGAACTTAATGCCATAGGCATTTTCTACCAGTCAACCTTTGGGTGATGCAGAGACAAACAGTGGTAGGTGCAATAACTAAAGTGTGGAATAAATATTTATTTCAATACATGAACCTGTTAAAACTACTAAAAAACTACTCCATTACGATTAAAAATTAAAGGAGTTTGTTAATGGTGGGTACTGTAGACTCTTCGGGAGCCTACGGTATCGGGTATTAAATAAAAGAACTATTTAAGGAATAACGGGACTTATTATACCTGTACTTAGATCTACGTTTTTATATTACCATAATTATATTTGTCTCAACTTTTTCTCCTATTCTCATATAAATTAATGTCCTTCTCCAATCTGCCAATTACATATCATTCATATCGTGAGGAAACCGGCATGTCTGAGAGATATTTCTCGACGGCATGCGAAGCCAAATCAGAGACTCAAGGACGGTATAAAAACTCCGACACTAGGATGGTCACTAACCACACGAAAAAGAAAGAAGAAGCCAACATATAGGTATAGATTTTAATAGATATAAATGTATTAACTGGCGAAATGTGGGTGTACTATATGTACACCTCTGCGCAACCCTTCGGGGGAACAAGGCGTGATGTTATGTGTTACATGTACTAGATAATTGTGTGTGCGCAGAGTCCCTGGGCGACGGGCTGGAGCGCGTGGTGGGCGACGAGGCGCACGAGGAGACGCGCCGCCGCATCCGCTCGGCCGCGCCCGGCGCGCACCTGGCCGCCGGCCTGCGCGGGTTGGGGCTCGGCCTACTGGGTACACCAGCGTATTCCTTGCTTTTTTTTCAAATGATTTACGAAAAAAAAAAAAATTCTCACAAAACATAAGTTTTCCTACGGACAGTTATAATAATAAATATTATAGTTGCTTTAAAATGTCGACGTCTAAATCTAAAATGTCTGTCTCCGGAACTATTTCTGACTCGTACAAACTATTTGTAATTACTCCTAAAGTAGTCCGAAACTCGTCGTCACTAGTGTAAAACTGGTCGGGACAAGTCTGAAGTAAATTTTCTGTAATGTGTCGTACTGAAGACTACTTCAGTACGACACATTACAGAAAATTTACTGGGGATGGCGCCTGCCGCCTGGGGATGGCGGCGGTTAGCTTACTAAAGCTAACCGCCGCCATCCCCAGGCGGCATGACGTCGCTGGTGAAGCACAGCTACGAGGGCGCCACGGCGGAGGGGCTGGGCGGCTTCCTGGCCGGCGTGGGCAAGGGGCTGGTGGGGACCGTCACCAAGCCCGTCATCGGCGTGCTGGACCTGGCCGCGGAGACCGCGTCCGCGCTCAGGGACACCAGTCGCAGGTCAGTAGCAGCATGCCCAGGAAACATGAATGTCACGTCCGTTATTAAAACTTTTTTCAAATACGAAAGAGAAAGTCAATAAGGCGATAGCGTCAGGGTAGCCCGTGAAATTCAAAATCTCTTACGTTTTTTGCAGTTTGGAGGGCAGTGTCAGGTTGTATTGACGATTATAATTTATAATTATGTAAATACATGTGTTTCAATCGCGAATCATATTTCGATCAACATAACCTGATACAGATCGTGATAGGCAACTATAAAGAGTTATGTTAGTAGCAAAAATGTACGATAGAATGTGCCCCATGTTATAGAGTTAGTGAACGAAAAGGTAAATGAAATGGGACCATGTGATTGGAAAAACAATGCGAGAAAGTCACAATCGAAGAAACTTACGCCAAAAGCGACTACGTCATCGACAAAATTACGGAAGAATTTATAATACGAGTTGGAGATTCTGGCAGCAGTGATCCTGAATTGGATTCCTCAGTTCTGACAGAAGATGAAATCGCAACTCGTGGCTCCAGTTGTGGTATACCTTTTTAACTTGTAGAAGGTGTTATGCCAATGAGTGGCAGTTGTTAAACATGTAGTTGTAGGTACTTTTGTTGTATTAAATTTTTATTTGTATTCCTTTAACTGTTCTATGTAATAATTCCACATTAAAGACGCCACGCCACGCCATGCCATTGTTGTTCGAGAAATACAATAATTTGAAAGAAAAACCGAGGTTATTTTTATGAAATTCGATTTTCCGTTTAACTTGCGTTTAATTAAATTAACTCATCTATTTTATTTGATAAACTTCAAAATGTGTAAGTTTAGGGCGAAAGCTCCAGTCCCTAAATAACATATTGCAGTTAAGGAAGTAAGCTTCGCCCCCTTTTTCCCGTCAAATACGAGTCCGTCGACGCTCCCGCAGGTCGGACCGCTGGGTGCCGCTGCGCGTGCGCGGGCCGCGCTGCGTGGCCGGCTGCGGCGGGCTGCTGCCGCGCTACTGCTCGGCGCAGGCGGCGGGCGCGGCGCTGCTGTACGCGCTCAACCGCACGGACTACTCCGAGCACTTCCTGGCCTACCGCGCCGTGCGCGACACGCCGCACGACATCCGCGCGCTGCTGTCCGACTGCTACGTGCGCATCATCACCTGCAAGCACCAGGCGCCGCAGGTCGTCATGGAGACGCATCTCAGGTGCGCCTCCTGCCTCTGTTCTGCTAAATCTTAACGTCCAGCTCGGCGTAGCCCGACAGACGCGAGGCACGCGACCTTTTTTACGAATTTGCCGATGCCATGCGTCCACTGTATCTGCATTTATAATTTAGTATGAGTGTTTTTGTTTATTTATTTAAACTTCTCGCACACAATAAAATACGTGGGTTGTGATAAGATAGGAGGGGGAGGGTGGTGGTTTTGTTCTTGTTAGTAGACGACATCAGTGATGAAGATTGACGAAGATATTATTATGATCAGTTGCTAAAACTAAAATATGGGTTCATGAAATAAACTTCGAGGCACCTAGATGTTTGGAGAATATCATTGCAGCGTACCGTACGTACCGCTAGTGGTCGCAGTGCTGTATGAATTCATATAAAGCAAACTAAAATGAGTTGCGTGCCGTGCGTTGATTGCGGCCGGTGCGGACCTGTGGACGTTGGCCTGAAGGCCGTCCGCTGTGTTACATCGACGTACGCGACGGATGCGGTTTTCTATTTCAACAAATCTGCACGCGGACCGTCTGTCGCGGACATCCGTCCTCGTAGCAGACGGACAAACATCTTCGTGCGAATCTTTCAGTAATTAACTCGTTTTTCTCCAGCAACCTGGTGTCGTGCACGGTGGTGTCGGTGGACGGAGCCTACTTCGTGGAGCTGGGCGTGCGCGGCGGCGGCGGTGCCGAGGGCGTGCGCAGGCCGCGCGTGCAGTGCGACAGCGACGAGCTGGCCGCCTGGGTGGCGCGCCACGCCGCCTACGCGCGCCAGCTGTACCACGAGCACGTGCACACGCTGCTGCCCAGCACCGACCTGTAGCACTCCGCGCACGGCGCGCGTGCAGTGCGACAGCGACGAGCTGGCCGCCTGGGTGGCGCGCCACGCCGCCTACGCGCGCCAGCTGTACCACGAGCACGTGCACACGCTGCTGCCCAGCACCGACCTGTAGCACTCCGCGCACGGCGCGCGTGCAGTGCGACAGCGACGAGCTGGCCGCCTGGGTGGCGCGCCACGCCGCCTACGCGCGCCAGCTGTACCACGAGCACGTGCACACGCTGCTGCCCAGCACCGACCTGTAGCACTCCGCGCACGGCGCGCGTGCAGTGCGACAGCGACGAGCTGGCCGCCTGGGTGGCGCGCCACGCCGCCTACGCGCGCCAGCTGTACCACGAGCACGTGCACACGCTGCTGCCCAGCACCGACCTGTAGCACTCCGCGCACGGCGCGCGTGCAGTGCGACAGCGACGAGCTGGCCGCCTGGGTGGCGCGCCACGCCGCCTACGCGCGCCAGCTGTACCACGAGCACGTGCACACGCTGCTGCCCAGCACCGACCTGTAGCACTCCGCGCACGGCGCGCGTGCAGTGCGACAGCGACGAGCTGGCCGCCTGGGTGGCGCGCCACGCCGCCTACGCGCGCCAGCTGTACCACGAGCACGTGCACACGCTGCTGCCCAGCACCGACCTGTAGCACTCCGCGCACGGCGCGCCTGCAGTGCGACAGCGACGAGCTGTAGCAAGACTACGGCGACGGTAGGAACACATTCCATACAACGCCGAGGATTAAACTGAAGAGGGCTCTTGAACCAGGCGTCATTTTTGCCTTGATAAGTTCTATTTTTTAAAACGGTGCCTCACTCCTTTAATTATATTGTATCGTGAGTGTATAAGCAACATCATAAAATGTTTAATCTCGTCCTTACGATATTATGACTACGAAGCGAATACTCACAACGTCGATATTCTTCTTGATGTGACCATACTTGACAACTTAATTTATGAGTAAAATCTGGCAAAATATTTTTGCTTCAGCATCGAACTAACGAATTCCCCTTACTAACTTAACTAGCAAATTGGATTTACGAATAAACATGGTACTACTACCTGATTGACATTGCATAATATGATAATTGAATAGTTAACATTTGTGTAATCTTTACTAAGATTTACAATACGACACGAACGGCATATTTCAATAATGTGAAAAGAAATGTTGTCATCTGACCAATGAGCTTATTACAGCAAATGATTCTTTAAACTATTACCTTAAAATATAGAAAATACACGCACAAATATATCAATGTGTGTGTTTTCCATAAATATATTCCGCGTAGTGGAAATTCCATTTGGACCGAAGACCTCCCAAAACCTTATTAGACTGACGACTTCCTGAAGGTTATTTTTTTTTTAAAATTATTATTATATTATTACGTAGTGGAGATATCGATAAGTATTCGTAAGTATTATTGTAAAAGACACTGCGAGGCAACTATTGTAGGTTTACGTTTTATGATACTCTTTTAATAATAGGGAATATGCACGTAATTCAAAACTTAACCATTATTTAAATATACATTGTATAGGAGTCAAGAAACAAATGTCTACTAATTATATTTTTAAAGCATTACTTATTTTAGAATTCATTATTTTATGTTGCGTTTTTTTGTTGGAACGGAACGCAAACTCAAAACGCGTCTTCGACAATACCGGACTTGACGAAAAAAACTATGTGAAGAAAATTGTTGCGAGTTTCATAATTTTTTCGAGCAACAAGCAGTAGTTGAATTTAACTTTTAATACTTTTCTTGGGTTTATATATTATTATTATCTTTTATTGATTCTAGTGAAAAAAAATACATGCATATTCCCTAATATTCTACAAGATATGATATTATAACCTCCTTGTGCACACATACATCACAATATTCCGAAACGAGTTGCCAGTCCGTTCACACAACATTGACTGCTATTTCTAAGGACTTCCAAATGATCATTAATAGTATGATGACAAACATTTAACAAAAAAATCCGAAAGCGGACTGTTTATTGATAAACATAATTCGACTTTATGAAATATTGATATTATCTGGACTATGCAGGTATTTCCTATTAATGATTATTTATATGAAATCATTTCCAAATCCTGCTTTACCGAATCAGTATACACCGACAGTATAGTAGTCGTTTTATAACAAATTTCTTTATGTAACACTTTAATAAAATACTGATTTATTTAAAACATAACTCTTAATAAATAATGGTGATATAATCATAGACTATCAAATATATCATAGTACTTAGGATTAGTATTACAATTTTGTTGACTCTTAAACTTAGAATTGACCAGATGATGTGGAACTTCAGAAATTAAGCTTTGCAATTTGAAACTGCTTCAATATAAAAAGCAATATTTACACTGCCGACAGCACAGATTTTACACACATTAGCTGGTCAGTTCTAAGATAAACAAAATAACGCAGAAACTTCGTTGTGATTTTCTAGTAAAGCTTGTCCACTCTGAAATGACGCGCCCCATCACCGTGAGGAGGTAATGGGGCGCGTCATTTACGCTCACGGTAATGCGGTAATGGGGCGAGTCATTTACGCTCATGGTACTGCGGAATGGGGCGCGTCATTTCAGAGTGGATAAGCCATAGTTATGATAAGTAAAAGGTATATAGAGATCGTCCAATTTAAAATAGCACACCCCTCCACTGAAATATCTATACAAACATTTGAAATGTGTATGCAACAACAACAACGGCGTGCAATTTTAAATTACACGATCTCTACTGCGTCGAAAATGCCCGGCACAATGCTGCTTACCTAATTTAGTACATTACCTAATTAGAAACACCCGGGCAATGTCCGCTGTTCATGTGCTGTATGTTCTTATGTATAATGATATGCGACGAAGTCGTGACGCTCTCGTGTCGAACTCTTCAAGTGTGATACTTGTATGAGTCTGTATGGGTGACTATGTGACTTTGATTTAGTGTAAAATTATAGATATTTTTTAACGCGTTCTGGCACTTCTAGTAGCGAAAGATGAGCTGTTAACGGCTATATCAAAATCAAGACAATAAAGAAAGAATCCGAAGAGTACCTAAGGATACTCTTTCCAAAGTCAATCCACAGTTGTAGACTGTCGGGGCAGAACGCGTTAGAGACATCCCTCCATCATAAGTTAATATAACTCCAGATTAATATATTTTGTGTATGTACGTATGGGAGTAGGGTTGATGAGTCTAGAATGATCAAAATTATCTTAGGCTGTGATATAAACCTATGACAAGTCGACACATGAGCCAAACTTCGGAACCGGGTAACACTTTGTTTTCGCATACATTCCATTGCGGGTTCCTTGACGTGTCGATTCCATGACTTCGCAGTGATAGAGCAATGTAATGGAGGTTCTACTACATTACGGGTTAGACCGCGTATCCCCTGTTGAGTGTTGCCAGTTTCTGCAGTAAAATGGCTTTACTACTATAGTGTCGTGGAAAACTAAAGTTGTGTATAATATTATGTTTTATAATGGTGAAAGTCCTAATAAATTAACGCAACGTTGGAAAATTGTGTTTCAGGCGTTTTTTTTTTTCAATATTATTGGAATAAATTCTGATAATATTAAAAAAAATGCCTGAACTGTTAGAATGGTAATAAATTGTTAATTATTCCGTATAACTATAGTTAACGGAACGTTGAAAGAAAACTGTTGTAATAATTAAATTTGTTTTAAAATAATGCGAATTGGCTTTGATATAAGACGAAAGTAAATAGAATGAGAAGCGATTCAGTTTATGATAATTTGGTTTGTTTTTCTGTTTGCGTGGCCGTTGTGTCTGCAGGCTATGAGTTCGTTAGAGATTGCTCATTATTTTATAAGTGTAGTCGTTTTTTTCTGACGTTACATCACAATATCGCTCCAGAAGCGCGTTTACGCTTTGATTTATTTGACGTGGGTCAGTGTAAGTACCTAACGTAATGAAAGTAAGTTACATTTACACGAACACTTCTGATTTACTGATCTGTTATAATTTATCAAACTGTAAAATAGTCTTCAGTTATGCGTAAAATAGTTTTTGAATTAGGTTATTGAAAAACATGTGCAATAGCTTAGTGAAACTGCACGCTTATTACATTGTAATGCTTCAAGCTGTGCTTAGCTCGAATGGGATAGAACACGATTAATTATTATTTAAAATAATTATATAATTTGACAATGCAATTTGCTAATTTTATCTTTTAGGTACATGGAATGTACCTAAAAGATAAATGTATTATCATTTTAACTTTAATGGTTTTTAAAATGCATATGTGACGTCAGAGTTAATTTTAGTAGTAATTAGTTTAGTTAACCCAACATTACCAAAGTGCGGCTTAATCTATAAGTGGAGAAGGTTTCTGTTTGTGTTTATTTATTTATTACAAGTATGACAGTGATAGAAGTTTACACTTATTTATTTAATACCAACTGTTGTGGTTTAGTTTCATAGAAATAAAAACTCTTCAAATGTATCTTGTTTTATTGTATTACAAACTGATATCTGATGTCATCCAAGTATCGCCCTATCCTGTTGTCGACTGAGAACAAAATATTTTTTGCATGCAATAAAAAATATTTAAAAAACCGGTCAGGTGCGTGTTGAACCGCGTATAATGAAGGGTTCCGTTAGTTAGGATGAATTCCAAGAAAAAACTTAACATTGTAGTTGAAAAACTTATTCTCTCATAGTCATAATCATAACAAATCAGAAATAGCGAAAAAATCTGCTGTTCCATACATTTATGTTCGCATAACTAATATTAGGCGTTCTTGGCAAGCGCTACTATTTTTAGAGTTCCGTACCCTAAGGGTAAAACGAGAGCCTATTACTAAGGCTCCGCTGTCCGTCCGTCCGTCCGTCTGTCACCAGGCTGTATCTCATGAACCGTGATAGTTAGACAGTTGAAATTTTCACAGATATGTATTTCTGTTGCCGCTATAACAACAAATACTAAAATATAGAATACAATAAATATTAAAGGGGGCTCCCATACAAAAAACGTGATTTTTTCCCGTTTTTATAGACGTACGCGAGTCCGACTCGCACTTGGCCGGTTTTTTATTGTTCCCGAGAACTTGCCTGTGCTCTCAATTAAGATACAACCGAAAAAATACAGTCTACCACACCTGGGAATCAAACACAAGACCTTGCAACAAGGAAATAACAATCAAAGTACTATATATAATTCAAATTCTGAATTAGTAACTAGCAACTGTCGATGATAAGCAATAAGTGTTTACTTTATCATCACAATACGATGTTCGGCGACCTTGACATAAGTAGTAATTAAACTGCAAGCTCTCAAACAATGATAAAGCGCTCTCGTCACATAGCGCGCAATCTCAGCGACATTCACGCGCACACCGCCACAGCTACGCCGCGTCAGTCGCTCGCCGCCACTGGCCCGCTCACCTCCAACACAATCACTGAGGTCGCCACAGGTCAACTAAAACTCGACAGTTGAAAGCCCTCGCTACATAATAACGTACGTATTACAATACTTCATTGAGTAAGGTTAGAATGCTCGCAAACATATTGTTCGTGTGGTCGCTTGTTGTGGTAGTGATGAACGCGGCGACCTTGAACGCGCCGAGGTGAGTAAACGCAATGACACTATATTTCCTGGCAAGTCAATCGAAACCTGACGATTACCTACCCAATAAAAAAGTAAAATACATAAGATAATGTCCAATTACTTCAAAACGTAATTTTTGTGAAATGTAGGTATTTATTGATACCAATATTTTTTACGGACAAAATCTACATAGACTACTCGCTTATGTTTCAGTATGACGTCAGTCGACTAC
Source organism: Lithophane semibrunnea (assembly GCA_947363905.1). Taxonomy (NCBI): domain Eukaryota; kingdom Metazoa; phylum Arthropoda; class Insecta; order Lepidoptera; family Noctuidae; genus Lithophane; species Lithophane semibrunnea. Next base: position 18,273,349 of record OX376195.1, read on the forward strand.
AAAAAAGTCCCGATACAGGAGAAAGCTTTATTCCAGCCACCGTTGCAGGAAATAGCGGATGGTAAGTAATCCTTTCTATGTACTCCGGCCACAGCATCCCACTTCATTTCTAATGCCTACACACCAACAGCGTTACCGTTTCGTTAACAGTTTCTAATGCATACATGTTTAATTGGCTTTTTTGAGATTTGAGCTAATGAACGACCGACAAAATACGTCTGTAGTCGTCTCGACAACAGACCCTGATCTATCTTCTTTCCGAATGTCCACCTTATGACTTTGTCAGGGTAGCGATGATTACTATAATGTTATGGAATTTAAAAAAAACGTATCTTGTGCAGTGCTGTCTGTGGGGCTGACCAGCACGTTCGAGTCGGTCGACGTGTCCGCGGTTGACTCTCCGGACCTCACCAGGTCGCCATACAACCTCACATCACCAGGTATCATATAAACAACATAGTTTTTGTAACTTAAATTATGATTGTGTTTGTTAATAAAAAAAAACACGAACATCTAAGAATCGACTTGTATGAAATTGTTGAAGTTATGTTACATGGTAGGCAGCTGAATTGGAGCAAGGCATACAATTCTTGTGACTTTAATTTCCACCGGAATGTTTCCTGTTCAACTCACGATGGTATTCATTAGACTAGTGCCAGTGAGTTGATAAGTTACATAAAGTGTAGGTGTACCTCATGATGACGCCTATGAAACAATTATATAATAATCATTTGACCTATTACTTGTTGTTACAAATCTCACGCTATCTAAAGTAAATAAGTGATCATGTGAGACAATATTCTGCTACAGTTATCTATCAGATGAGTTGCCTACTAATAATAGCATCTATTACAATGAAATTGAATTAAAAAATATTGGGAAAAACTGTGCGGGTTTGATTCCCAGATTGAAAAACATTGCGTATTCTCATAAAAAACTTTCAAGTCGGTACCCATGATTAGCTAATTCACTCAGGTCTGACTGGTAATGCAAAGCTTATCGAGATCGGCGGTCCGCCATACCTGCTGCCGCTGGTTCAGCGCAACAAGATCTACGACCTGGCGGCACTCGCGCGCCACCTTAACAGCGACCCCGCGCTCATGGCCGGCGCCGGTGCAGGGCCCTGGCCGCACCTCGGGGTTAACTGCGAGGTTAGTTGCGGTCGATCACAAAAATACCTAGGCAAACAAAAAACTGAAAAGTGAAACTTCAGTGAAAATGCTGTTTAACGATATCAAAAAATTAGCCGAATGATACCTAATCACCCGGACAAGGTTTACCATGCACCAAGGGTACACTTCGACTCAGGATGCAACTAACACACTATTTATAAAACCAAATCTACTAATTACATCAAAGTTGACAGGATGAATGTCTATGAAAAAACTCATTTCAAAATCAACAAAGATGAAAAGTGAACTTTACTAATATTAATTTCTTTTACAATTCCAGGGTATTATAAACTTGAGCATCCGCAACGGCACAATAGACCAGGGTACCCGGATAGTGTCCATAGAGCCGGTAGGAGCCGCCAAGGGTAAGAGCGGCTACCTGCAGCAACGACTACCCAACACAGAGACTAGGACTGCACTGCTGGGAAACTATTTGCTCAGCGAGGGAAGACCTGGCAAGGTTTGTGACTTACTGTTCTAACTTCTAAATGTCTCAGGCTATACAACTTCTGTGGACCTATGACTTCCAAATGATGCGTGTAACTTTCCGGGGAGGCGTTTGACTGAAGTGTTCATGAATAATAGCCTAGTCTTGTAACTTATATACATGCTGCTTGGGGTTGTGAATGTGATTTCTCGAGCCTCATAGGCATGGAGAAAGAATAGTTCTCTCTAGTCATATGTCTAAATGGGTCCACGCATAAAATGGGCATACCCAAGGTTAGATAGATAGAATGCTCTCCATTATATACACCATAAAAATTACGGATATAAAAGTAGAAATTACAGAGATAAATGTAGAAATGTCAGATATAAATGTAGAAATTACAGGGTGACACGACACAAACAACAAAAAACAAACTTTCTTGGTCCTTTTCTTTCTTCCTTAGCAAATAATCATGCCATTTATTGAGCCATGTGAATGACATGATAAAAACAAACTATTTTTATTTCAGGTGATCAAAGTAGTAGCCAAAAAACGCATCGGTCCATCAAACTTCATCACGGCCATCAGAGAGACGCTCAAGAACCATTATGGTGACAAAATTGTCGGTGAGTAATGGGGACAACGACGATAAATACGGATATTTCTTATATATAACTACATTATGTTCATACAAGCTGTATATAACTCATGAGGCAGCCCGGATAAACACTGCGAATAAAACAAGCAAAGGCCTTGCCTGCACCCAGTATCGGGAAAACGATCGCTGAAAACGGTAGAAGGTTCCACTTACATAATTTTCACTGTGCCAGGTCTGGGCGGCATGTTCATGCTGCGCTCCGGCAAGGTGAAGTTCCACGTGATGCCGGATTTCTCCAGCACTCGGCTGTGCACTGATGCCGACGTGGACGGCTGGCTGCACTTCTTCGAGATGCGCGCCCCCATCACACATGTCGGCACCCTCGTTACTGGCGACCACGTTAGTATTCCAACCAGTTGCACCACGTAACGTTCCTCGGTTAAAATACTCGTCAACGTGAACGTGAGAATAAAACGAGCACCATACATCTTCGAACATTTGAGCACTTGTTTGAAGACTGCAAGACAGAACAATTTTAATCCTTGCACACATGCTTATCTATCGGTACCACAATTATTTAACTTTGTAGCTACCCTACTTATTTGCGTTTGAAAGAAAGCTATTGAAAGACCGTCTTTTGTTTGTCTGATAGGTATGTGCGGATGTGCGTTGAGTAATACACAACTATTCCTGAACGATCAAATCCAAACTTAGAAGAAGTCCTGTCTTAGCAGCTGCATATAATATGTTTTAACACCACGCCACCTTCTCTCCAGGGTATGGACCTGCGCGTGCAGCACTTCCACGGTTTCAGCGAGCACGGTGACGGCGGACACTACCACTACGACACCACGCCCGACGACGTGCACTACGAGGGGTACTTCGCGCTCGCCTCCTCCATCATCCGCGTCGACGCGCCGGTAGAGACCCACGTCGTAGGACGAGACTAGAGGCAACATCAAACCTAAAGAATAAAGTGACGAGGGTCATTCGAATAGCAACCTAAATATACTTTCCTTAAGGATGAAGTTTGAAATCCTCAAATAAAGACTGGTCATTTTGTTAATTAATTTTGCTCAATATTGATGAACGGATCGCGACGACTGATTGAGCGACGACCTCAGTCCTATGCTTGTAAGTGTAGTACTTATTTATTGATGTTTTTATGATTGTTAAAGATCAAAATGGTGCCTTGCTTACATTCATTTTTGTAAAATAAATAAATATTAAAGCTTTAAAGCTCTGTCTATCATTGCCGTTAGTTTAATGTTTTGGTACAGAATTCGATGACTCAGTCAATAAGTGCCACATTGGAAGCTACAGAAAAAAATCCTAACTAATATTATAAATGCGAAAGTGAGTTTGTTAAGCTTCCACGCTAAAACGGCTGAACGGATTTGGATGAAATTCGGCACAGTGACCTTGACCTGAAGAAGGACATAGGCTACTTTTCAACCTAGATGGCAGACGAAGTCGCTAGTCAGCTAGTAATATAATATTTCTTTATAACATGAGCTATAAATAAAGCACCACCCTATATAACTCCGAAATTCCGGACTTATAAATAAAATGCTTTTAAAAGCTCATGAGAGCGACGAAGCGACGAACGCAAATACACATAAGAACACACTCTACCCACGCACGTGCACGTGGGGTGTGTGTGTGCGTAGGATGTGGAATCCATTCCACTTTCGGCTGGGGTAATTCGTGATATCATTGTACTAACTACGACTCCACATTTGCTTCTACATTGTGATCAATTTCCATATTTACTTACAAATGATTTTAAGTTCTTACGTGGGTGTCGTGCATGGTTATAAAATAAAATTACAATAAAGGCTTTACCGTGTATTCAACTTATCTATGTGTTACAATTTTATTGAAATGATTGTAATTTTCGTTATAATATTTACACGGAACTTGTTTTATAATTATGTATGAAAATTGACCGTATGGTACAACGTACGTCTGCTATACTATAAAATTGCAGAAAATACAACCCAGAAATATTGTTTGAAATATATTTGGCAGGCTCGCAAGGACCCTTAAAAACGCTAGAGAAAAATTTACATGAATAAATCAGGATCGCTAGGCATATTGGCAAGTTTTATTATTTAGTCAAGTTACGAAGGAAACATAAATCTACAGGAATTTAAAAGCTATTTACATCTCATGTGTTCGCCCCAAGTGTGTTCTATACCCTGTCCTCCTACTTTATTGATGTGTTCACTAGAACGCTCACAACCGGATTTTATCGTCCATTATATTATAGTAACACAGCAAGTTAATTTAGCCCAAGGTCAATATAATATAATCGTGTTTTCATAGTATGTCGCTAGTGAGTCGTATTTGTTATCTATCCTATTCCTATTCGTAGCCTATTTTAATAATAGATATCGATCGATGTCACCGACCGCTCAGATTGATCCTGTATAGTGCACGGCGGCCGGAATACGTTCAACGCTCGACCGCAACCTACAGGCACCTTCAGAATGTTAGCGGATGCTCTACAGTCGCGCGTTGTACCATACGAGTGAAGACGGTTTCGCCGTTGTCTGTGGGCATACATTCACAGAGACTGGCTCTCAGCTACATACAAAAATAAAGTACATAATATATTATATACAGTTACATGACGGCCGCGATCCACGCGGCGCGATTATTATATCACGTCAGATTGTTACAACCGGAGGGCGGAAGGTTCAAGACTTATGTTAAAACGTTCTAGGAAACTATTAAACAACGTATAGCATAAACCCCTCTTCACCAGATTTGTCATTTTTTACAAACCTTGAAGATTTCAATGGAAATAGGAGAACTTTTAAATGGATTTCTTAAATATAACGATACATAATGTGTACATAATACATTTTGGAACTCAGTCGTGCAGCGCCCTCTAACTTAATAAAACGGGGATCTATCGTATTGGCTAACCTTTCAGGTCATTAACAAACTTGTAATATACAACACGAATACAACTCATTATTTTTCTAGAATATAAACAAAACAAGAAATCAAAACCAACAATTATCTAGAGATAAAATATCGAAGGGCCAAAATCTTCCAAAATGAGTTATTTATAGATATAACATTACTGAATGATACATAAGGAGCGATATTCATTGTTCGTATTGTGTGTACATATTACTAACATCACTAACAGCATGTCTTACGACAGTCACACATCTGTTGCCTCGTCGTCACAAGTCGTACGACAACGCTCTAACATAGCTCTTGAAGCATTACACAGCCTGCATTTGCTAGCATACTAACAACAATTTAATAAATAAAATTATAGACCGTACCGCATATATAGTCGACCGCATTAACGTGAAATTAATAATATTGTTTTTAAACTAAATTTATCTTTTGATTTGAAAAATTATATTATCATTTGTGAAGCCAACTTTGCGTAGGCGCCGAAAGTAATCATAGAGGCTTGCTCAAATGTCAATATTCTGCGCAAATCAGTATTAACAGCGCACATGCTCATAAGCTGAGCACAGATAGTGTTGATGGTCGTCTGTTAGTCTACGAGGTGCACATTACCCACAGGACTTAGTTCTCCAGAAATGATAACTTACTGTCAACTTGTGATTCGTTTCACTATGCGGCCGACTGCAGTCGACTATTATTAACATAAAATTTTGAGCTAATTCTAACCAATGATATAATATTTACACCTAACGACATCTGCGAACGCACTGTAAATGATATGACCTTGTCACATTTCAATCGAAAAATGTTCGCTTATTGTCAGCTCATCCTGATAAAACGCATTTTATAATAAACTTAACATAATTTCTTTTAGTGATATTCTCTATCAAAAGAAGCGAGTACAAACATTTACATTCAGCTAAACATAAGCTATTTGTAACTTGTGTACAGAGGCTTAGTAATAGGTCCGTAGTCACCCTTTGGGTTCGGAACCTTAGAAATCAGTTACAATCAGTACGTTCGAGCTCATACCTTGCTAAATATATTCACATAATATTGTAGTACACGACGATTCCGAATACATGATCTTGTTTACGATTACAACGGCTGGAGAGCGACAATTTGAATTCAACAACAGTTCAGATTTTTATAAAAACTGGTAAAAATATTAACAGATATAATAATATTTACACGATCAGTTCTGTACTTTTGGCATAGACTGTGTGACGCGGTCACCGAGTTGTATTGTCGGTTGCAGGCCACTGACATGTCATGAGCACTCTCGTGGGTAAGCAGCGCTAACTGCGTCGAGACGATATCTTCGAGGACTCTGCAAGTACGGTCAGCCGCACGCTCCTAACATTTGCTCTTATTGTTCCGGTGTCCATCTTTTATTATTTTACCAAGGGCGTGCGGTTGATTGTACAAATACATGTGAACAATATTAGGGGAACGACTAGGGCTGGAATTATACTGTTCCGCGTGACAGGCGACATGGCCGCTCCGTTGTGTTATTGTTTCGTACTGAACTGCTGCGCGCAGTATAATTCAAGCTTATGAGGCTCAATACTCAATATCGCTTCCCTGAGAGAACGCAAGGCATCGCTACGACGATTGTCGCCCAGTCGTAGTGAGCATCCATCACCAGTAGCGCGGAAATTACATAGTTACCATCACCATTCGCCAACACTCACCTTTAATATAAAGTAACGCATGTAGATCTCGACGTCGCGAGTCGCAGAACACGTCCACTGCTAGGAAATTATAAAATTACACGATATCTGATTTCACGGAAGGAATATTTTTCTCTCCTATCCTATTATCCGTTTACGTGATAAATAACATTACTTTCTATTATAAGTTCGTATGGAATAAAGCTTGAAATCAGCTTTTTTGTAAGCGCTTGTCGCACGTTCAGGAGCGGAAGAAGCGCACGGCGCGCACGACGTACTGGCGGCAGATGGGGCACTCGGCCAGCTGCTTGGCGCACGCCGTGCAGGCCGCGATGTGGCCGCACTCCAGCAGCACGCACTCCAGCGGCGCCGCCATGCAGATCTTGCAGCACTCCTCGGGCGGCAGGTTGTCTATGTCTGCGGGGCAAGCGTTACATACGTATCCTATACTATTCGATGAGCAATATTTGTATGTATATATTTACTAGCTGTGCCCCGCGGTTTCACCCGCGTAGGTCTCGATCCCGTGGGAATATAGGGATAGAACGTATCCTATGTCCTATTCCAGGTCTACCCGTGTGCCCATCCAGCCCATCCTCTCCTCTCTAGAGTTGGGAACGTCGCGGAGGCGCGGCGCCGGCGTCGAACGGTTCGCCTGTTGCAATTTATACTCGTACTAACTTCGAAATTGAATGTCCGATTCGAATGAATTAAAAAGTATTTTACTGCTACATACCCTTGATGTTAAAACTATTTATTTGAATAAGAATTAATATTATGTTGATAAAACCCCTTCGCAATTATGCAATAATTTCGAACAAATTTGATTACCATAAAAAAGGTTATAGTGAGTCTATCTTAAAAGATAGACATATGCTGTCGCGGACTTTTTTTTAGAACTTTTTAAGAGGAACGATTCCATCATACATGATATTTGCGTAACTTTAACCGTTTACGCAGCGCAAGCAACGGAAGTTCTCAAAAAGGAATATATTTTCCCGTTTTTGCAACATTTTTCATTTATGCTCCGCTCCTATTGGTCGTAGCGTGATGTTATATAAGCCTTAAACCTTCCTATAAATGGACATCATATACATCGATAAATGGACTATCTAACACAAAAAGATTTTTTTCCATTCCAACCAGTAGTTCCTGAGATTAGCGCGTTCAAACAAACAAACAAACTCTTCAGCTTTAAAATATTAGTATAATCACATTCTCGAAAACGGCTCTAACGATTTCGATGAAAGTTGTTCATTTGTAAGCCTTATGTTGCGGCTTTACGGGGGCGAAAAATCTATAGAATCGATAGGTCTCATATCTGAGGAAATTCGTATTCTCCATTTTCACAGGCTCGGGGATGTGATACAACGTTGGTATACCTACGAGATGTTTATCTATTTTCACCCGAGCTCAGTCGACCAGGTACTTATAAATTAAAGTCGCATTTCGTGTCTGTCTGTGTGACCCCGTTGGTCTTCTAAACTTTTATGTGTACAGTACATTATTATTAAAGTAACATAAAAAAAGGAATCTTAAATAAAGAAATCTTGATATTATCGTGAAGTCGTAAAAACCCTTCCGAAGCAGGAGCGGCTCGCTAGTGCTGTTATAAACCACACTAACCACAATGTTACTTATCACAGTGGATCACCGCCATGGTGCAAGGATGCCATAATTAAAAAATTAAGACAAAAATCAACGATAATATTTACCGTTGTACCTAATTACCTATTAAATTCCTAAGAAAAAAAAACCAAAAATTGAGCTCAATATTTTAGAAAAAAAAAAAAACATTAAAATCGAAGTCAACTACATTTACGGCGTCAGGACCTCCAAATGATTCAGAAATCTTCATGGCCACTAGTAGGCTCATAGGGTGAGCCGATCTTACCATCCTTGTACTGTGCGTGGTTCCTCCACAGCGTCTTGGCGCGCTCCAGCAGGTCGCGGCGCTCCAGACAGCCGCGGTACTCCACGCGGTTCCTCACGAGAAGCTCCTTCAGCTGCTTCACGTTGAGCGCGTCCAGCTCCGAGGCGCGCGAGAACTGCTCCAGGCGGATCTGTTTGGGGGTACCTGTCCATTAACGTGCGTGTTAGTGTTGGTGATCAGTTAGCTATTCGAACAAAGTTAAAGGCACCATTTTTCTCAGGATAAATGTACTAGGAAACTGCGTTCGCGTTTTTTTTTTTTTTTTTTTTTTTTTTCGTCCAAAATTGGTGCGGCGTATAAATGATGTATACTACGCAAAAGAGAATACTAAAACCCAGACTGTAATTGCGTCTTAACAATTTTTTAAATTAAAAATCTTCTTTTGGATTATATAATTTCACGTACATTTCCACTCACATCTGCCTTGTAAATACCTTTTGCTAGTCACCTTGTATTCATCCTTTTAAATTGTTGACACTACATTTCTTTTAAACCGCACCGTTGCCTTACCACATCGTGTTCAGCCTATCATTCATCGTCACACCACACATGCTTCGTAAGGAACGTATTTCCACAGCATTTATTCTGCTTTCGTGCTTCTTTCGCCACACCCAACATTCACTTCCATTCAGCGTTTTTGGACATCAACTGGTTGATCACAATCACATGAATAGCACCATTCACTTTATTTCCCGCATTCACTTAACTCTCCTTTCCACATCTTCATCAATCTTTCCATTTCTTGTAACTCATTCACTTGCTCCACACTGTTATTATTTGTTTCCAAATCACACACCGAAACATTCTCTTCTCTTTCACACGCATGATCTTCGTCTTACGATATTACCCCCTTATAATATTCACCCCTTTCGTCTTATATACCTATCACTACTTTATGTGTGTAGTATGTTTAATAATACTGTGCGTACCACTATCATTGTCGGTACCGTTATCGTCCGACCCGTTGTCGGTGTCGTCCATGAGCGGCGCGTCGTGCAGGCTGGACGTGTCATGGTGTGCGTCGTGCAGGCTGGCCGTCTCATGGTGCACGTCGTGCAGGCTGGTCGTGTCGTGGTGCGCGTCGTGCAGGCTGGTCGAGTCGTGCGCGCGGGAGGGGGGGGAGGGCGACCGGCGCAGGTCCAGCTCGGAGGCCGCGCGCTCCGCCGGGCGCCGCACGAAGCTGCCCGACGTGCTCAGGAGGACGTCTGAGTCTGGGGGAAAGAAGGACAGTTCACTGTTAGTCATGCTGTATGATATCGTGGCAAGAGCAACTTCAGCTAACATCATAACGACCCCAATCGCGCTGTCAAGGTCTTGAACGATTCAATTATGTGATCTTCCAACTATGCTACAATACAATCCTCTTGTGACGAAGTAAAATGCGGAGAGAGATTCTTCAATTCTTCAGTAACATTGCAGTAGTGACGCTGCCCACACCATTACTAGCAAGCTCTGTGGTTATTTATTTTCGCCCCGCCCACAAGTACGCTGACCGAAGTCATACACCCAAGATCCAATAGTGAAATGTCATGAATAATGAAGGTCCTTGGTAGTGGTTACCGTTGGGCAGTGGGTCGGCGGGTCGGTTGACGAACTCCCAGCCGGTATCGTCCAGGTCTTCTATCTCGAAGCAGTCGGCCGTGTCGATGCGCGCGCTCTCGGCCGACGCGCTGCGCGACACCGACGACGACGACTCTGGCACCGGCACCTGGATGTCCGGTTCGCCACCTGCGTACACGCAACGGCGATGTCGGCTATCATTCTTTCAACTACGCACGCCTTCCCAACATAGTCGACGAAATCCCATTGATATTTCATACGGTATCATCATTTTATCGATATCGTGATGACGCAGTGGTTAAGGCCTCGCCTCTCATGCACGAGTTTGTAGGTTCAAATCCAGGTACGTGTGACTTTCTCAATTCATATGTACTTTCCAAGTTTATGATGGACGTCACTGACCAGTGAAGGAAAACATCGTGAGAAAACCTAGACTTATAATCAATATAAGTTTTATTATATTTTAATAAATTTTCTGCACGTTACGTTGCCTGGACTTTGCATGAATAAATAGCTATAATTTTGCATTTCAAAGTGTGTTTTGCTAGTTGTCAATATATTTTACTTACTGTATGTTAATTATGTGTGCGCTCACCTGGCGTGGTTGTAAATCGTTCTCCATGTGGCCACGGCCGGTTGAGCGGGACATCGTTCCCTGTGTTATTGTGCACGTGGGCCGAGTTGAAGCAATTGCCTGGAACAATTAGTTTAACAGATCAGCACAATATTAAAACATATTACAGACTTTTTGTAATACAAGGAAAATAGGTAATCACTATGACCAGATATAATGCATTAATTAGTTTGTATTGTATACCGATAATAATCCTCCTATTATTGTATCCATCACGTAATTACCAAAACTGTTCTAATCAAGGCTACGGGGAATCCATAAGTGAAAAGTTAGCGAGATTAGCTAAACAAAACAAAGACTCTACTGGACAATTTACGCTTTCTGTAAATTCCCCGGCAGTAGGTGTGTCACAACGACAAAGATCAATATTTAGCACAGTGTAGTTGCGCATAAGCGTTCCGAATTGCATCATATCATATCAATTATGTAATTCAGCAGAAAATTCAATAATAAAACTAATCCCACGTGAAAGAATAACAGATTTAAGATAACGGCGACCAAAGTATACCTTTTTCCAGACAAGTGGATAACATTGACAAATTGATAAAATATTAATTTATCTATCCTGATACACACTGTATCCTAGAATTTAATTGATTGGTCATTGCAATTCTATTATTTCATCAGAATTAAAATGACAATGAGCATCAATTACTATTACACACACAATGACATGTATCAAAAAATAAAAGTTATAAAACACAGTCACACATGTTAGGGCATAAATCAAACAGATACATGTGACTCCGGATTTTTAATTTGTCTGTCTGTGGTTCTGTTTAGACCTTTTTAGTTGACTTTTTTGCCTTAGTTTGATTTTAGTTTCAATATAACTTTTATTTTTTTTGTGGTTTAATATATAATATATATATATTATATTTTAAATGTTCATTTGATACCCAACATGGCCTCACCTAAAACATTTTTTTTAGTTCATGACTTTATGTCCTCTAGAGGGCGCCATCCTCAATTTAATGTGTCGTCATAGCCTTTAACCAGCGGCGGATCAAGACGCTTCCAACGATACCTTATACCTACGATTTGTGATGAGTAGGTTAGAAGATATGAGGGAACACATCAATATACATACATACCGGTAAAAATCATAACCCTCCTTTTTTCTTCGCAGTAGTCGGGCAAATAGATAAGATATATTACGAAGAAACACGTAAAGTAGGTATTCCCACTATATCACAAGCCTAAAGATAGAAAAAGAAATGAAATCTGAGGGATCGAATGTATGAGGTGATGTTACATAGCTCAAAGAATAAGCAAGCTGAAGTGGATATAGGCCGGCTATATTAGCCGTAGTAGAAGCAATGATCGTTAGGGTGGACGAGTTTTGTAGTGGAGAAGGCGTATAGACAATTCTAGGTTAGAACGTCGCCCTTAGGCTGCTCAGACGATCTTGGAATGGCTCAGACGATCTTGGTAGCAACTGGATGAGAGGGGCGAGGATCGATTACAATAGCGTGCGATTGAACAGGGCTATGTCCAGCAGTGGGCTGCTAGAGACTGATGATGATTATACTCAACCACTAGTTAAAAACGTTTGTATTTGGGTATTACTTGCGCATCCCCGAGAGGGCGGCGGCGGCGCCGGTTGCGGCCCGTTGCGGATGTCGAAGGCCGAGTTGATGAAGTCGTTGATGTTGCTGGTGAGCCCCTTGAGCGAGCTGAAGGGGCTGGCGCCGGCGCGGGATCCCCGTCGCCGGTACGCCGCGCTGTTCACGTGGGATACGCACAGACTCAGGAGTTCCTCCTTTTCTGGAAAATTGATGTGTTACAATACATTAATATGATTGCTGACATGGAGCACAGTTATAATGCTAATCTGCTAACATCAATAATATACGGACGGCATTTATGTACATTAGTAAGTGAGATATTCACTGTTTTAATAATCACACATTGGTAAGACTGCATAATGGAGATATTTACAGGCTTTGACATTAGAAGTAGTGCAAAACTCATAACTATACTAATATTATAGTTAGGAAGTTAGTGTGATATAAGAGATGCAGAGGGTCTAGAATAGTCTCTTTATAACTAAACTAATAATCATTTGATAACAAAATCTGCCTAGCCTTTGCCCAACTATATTGGGGAGGGCATTAAACAGATGCAGCTGAATACCAGTAGGTATTTTATATGGAGCGACTGCCTATCTGACCTCTACAACCCAGTAATTGGGTAATACAATACCCCCGATGGCCCGTAACAATTGTCAAAGATCCACGAATTCAAGCCGGGACCAACAGCTTAACATGCTTTCCAAGATGGTCACCCATCTACTGACCAACCCTGACAAGCGTAGCTTAACCTGATGGATCCACCAATGCGGCTGTTATAAATTAGCCACAAGCTCCTCATTAAATATTAAACTTATACTTTGAGAAGAATGGAAAGAAGCATGTTAGGTTTAAAACTAAAAGACAAAGTAAGAAGTACAGACATCAGGCACAAAACGAAATTAACTGATATCCTGGCTCGTATTGATCAACTTAAATGGAGGTGGACTGGACATATGCTCAGGTGTAAAAAGGAGAAATGGAGCAAACGGGTGACAATCTGGTACCCAAGAGATGGCATTAGGAGTCGAGGTCGTAAAAAGAGAAGATGGGAGGATGACCTGAAAATGACTTTAGGTCCGCTCTGGACAAGAGTGGCGGCAGACAGAAAGCAGTGGAAAGAATTGGAGGAGGCCTTTGCCGTGAGGCACACCGAACGGAGAGACCTTTTGTAATTTAATGTAGATTTTATTCATAATTACTTATATTGAATGTGAAAAATTGTCAAAAGTTCGGAATAAAAGCTTTATTATTATACTTTGATATCAAGAAATAAAAAAGACAGAGAAGGGTTAGGGATATGCTAATTCAATGTTGTGTATGACAATAACTTTTTATAAATTAATTTAATCAATGTTGAAATCATTTTTGAAATTTAGTCTGGATTCACTTCTGCACCACCATTTAACAGTGTAATTGTTAAAGTAAGTCATTATCAATGATCCCAAAATAATTTCAATAATAAAGGTGCCATTGAAAACTTGACCGAACATGTCTAGGGAATCACCATGATACAATTATGTTCTGGGGCAGATCAAGACAAGCTCATAGCTACAGCTACAGCACAGCTACATGTGGTTGGTGTAAAGGAATGCTATTTATGTATTATCTTTAGTTTAAGACAAAAAGAAATCAAGGTCATTAATATTGTGAGACAAAAGTACCTACTGACACAATGTTTGTTGTCGGAAGTTGTTTTATTTTATTTCTCTAACTGACCCTGACTTTCAGCAATAGATTGCTGTTGGGCAACAGCATGACACATTGTTCCAAAACCTAGAAGACCAAAATAATAACCAACTTCGGGATAGTCAAAATATTATGACCTTGTTGATAATATTAGTGTGGCCTACCCAAGTGCATAATATTACATTTTACATTAATAGTTTAGACAGCCTTAAGTATGCTACCTACTAACAAGTTATAAGTTTCATGAAAAATCTGAAACTATGTCACGTTTACCAATAAGAATACTAATCACCAGTAAAACACTGTATTGGCAATGATTTGGACAACATTTATGCTTGTGTCATGAGTCAATATTTAAGTTTGTCAACTTTGGCGGAAGTCCAGTCATGTAAATGTATTAAATAAAATGTTAATAGGACTGCATACAAAGTTTGTTTGAACACTAGACTTAAGTGGCAGGCATAAAGTAGTTATGAGACGTACCGACGCATCCCCTGGTGGAGACGTTCTGCCGCTGCAGGAAGCACTGCAGGTCGCGCACCTTGAGGTGGGCGATGGCCTGCCTGGTGAGCGGACGGGTGGACAGCACCCGGCACGGGGCGCACATGGCGCCGCCGCCGCGCCGCAGGCAGCTGCTGCAGTAGTAGCGCTCGCACTCGCAGCACGCCCGCTTGCGCTTGAACATGCTGAACTGCACCGCGCAGCTCTCGCAAGGCATCTTACAGCACCCGCGTCCCTCCACTACCGTCTAGCATACTCCGCGCCGCGCACTCCACTGCTCCAGCTGCGTCACATACACATTACAGTCACGCGGACACTACTGTATTTACTATTTTTTTATTAAGATTATCAGACATTTGATATTTTTATAGCGTAATATTTATGTAAAAAATCAAAACATATGAATGACACACCTGCCATTATGAAAACCACGTTTCTTTCTACGCAGATTATACAAAATCAAAGGAGACATATTTTATAAAATATAGTTTCTGTATTAGCTAATAAAATGTATTTTTCAGCTGTAAATCATTCAAAATTGTTTACATCATTTGAAGAGCTACCAACAGGCAATTTTTTTAATTAAATGGCGAAATACTATAAACTTTTAGCTGAAACGAACATTCGTGTGAAGGAGTAGCGACATTTACTTTTTTTTAAACATACCTTATATGACGCAGCGATGAAAGATTATACAGCCTAAACACGCAATAAAACAAGAATCCCCTCAGCCCATAGGTACTGTTATCATTATTTATCGATTTGATAACGCTTTGTCGAGTAAGTTTACACTTGCGTGTCATGAACCTGTTGATTCTTACAAAAAGCTTTTAAAACCAAACCAGTCATCCTATTTTGGTTCGACTGTGGTGAGACAGGTTCGGCTTTATTAGTAGCTTCTCCTCATTACTGGTTCGAGGAATGTTCCCACAAGATCTAGAACAAATGAACTACTCAAGTATAGATAGAGCAAAGTGAGAGCATAACGTGAGAGTCTAAGATCAGTGGACCAAGCACAAACTCACGGAGTAGGTATTTTAAAATTGAAAATACTCGTTTCGCACTTATTATTCAGGTAGGTTACTAGTTTTAGCCATTTCCCAACTATGTTGGGGTCGGCTTCCAGTCTAACCGGATGCAGTTGAATACGAGTATTTTACATGGAGCGACTTGCCTATCTGACCTCCAAAACCCAGTAATTGCGTAATGTGATACCCCTTCACCCCTTGGGAAGACTGGACTGGACTGGACGTGAACGTGCCGCGTCTGCGTCACGTTCACGTCCACCGCGCGCATTCGTGAAGGGCCTCTAACCTAACCTTTACCCTATTCAAGTAGATAGGTAAGCTAAGTTCGTGAGATAACTTCTGGTAGGATTGAGTTCAACGAAAAATCTGCCCATTAGACTGAATAAAATGCAGTCGATGAGAAATCTATTGTTGCGTGATCCCTGGGGGAAAACATTTATCAATGAAATAGGTCATTTTTATCCTCAAAACGTAAGTGAACTCCTTGACATTTTTGACCAACAGGCAACAGCACACATACCACAAACCACCTACATGGTCAATGATCCCAAGTTATGAACCTACCAAATTCAACACGAAAAAAAAAGAATCGCTGAGGACAGGATTCGAACCTGCGCGGGTAGAACCCATTGGATTTCAAGTCCAACTCCTTAACCACTCGGACACCTCAGCTGTGCAAATTAATGTTTAATTCATTGTTGTGAGCTGCTGAACATTTACCTTGCTTGTATGATCCGTTCAGATTTGTTTATTCAAGTGTATGTAGCTTTTAGAACCGTGTAGGTACAGGTGTGTCATTTTTTCGTACATACTAACATTAAAAGGAATACGTAAAGAGCTCCACAGAGAGACGAGGTCGCCTAATGTGTATACAGTTCGCCATTCGAAGCTAAAACGTGTGAAATGTGAAACAAACATGAGTGCAGCGACGCCGACGCGCTGTTTTAGTTTCTGTTCACTACCATTTTTGCAATTGCAAGTTGCAGGTGGAAATAGAGTTTTTTTAAATTATTTTTTATGAATCCTAGAAAAACATTTTGTAGTTAACAAAAGTTTTTTAGGTAGGTAAGTAACTAAGTAAGTTTAGTAAATATGTCAGGAAATGAAAATGGAATGAAATTGAAATAAAAAAATGTTATTCTGTAAATACGATATCGGAATCATTTTAACGCGTCATATAAAAAAATATTAAAAATTAGCTAGGTGAGGTTGGCGTTTCCTTTCTGACTACTCTGAGAAGAAAGGCCGAAACAAACTCAGAGGTCAAGGTCTCTTTTAAAGTCCAGACATAGGTAATCTTGGTCAGGCCCTATGAGGACCATGTAGATTAGCGTCTGAAATGGTATTTCAATGGAAAAATAATTGTTTAGCCAAGCTTAATTTTTATTTTTATTAGCAAAAATAATTATATAGCATATTTTATGTACCACAAAATTCTCGTAGTGTGTTTGAATCGATTTATTTCCATGTCAGTATAACTCACGTACCTACGTTATATGTTTTCGAAAATGGTATTATAATATCTACGACGGCAGTTCAGTTGATCAGCGCGCTAGTAAGACAGTTAACCTGGCAAGAAGTGATTGTATGGGAGGGTGCCGTAAAAAAAACTGGAACGACGTTATAACGAGTTTCAGCTGCTTGGTAGCCCAGCGAGTTAGTGGAGTGCACCCTTTGTGAAGCGAGCGTCAAACAAATGCATTGGCGAGTGCGCTCGGCAAGTCGGCACTACTCGACTGCCGCACTGTCGCACGACTGGTGCGAGCGCCTGCAGTTACAACGAATGCAAATTGTCGCACAACTGTAACAAATTGTTGCACTTTTTTTCTCTGTGGATCACCGCCACCACTTTTTAACATTTTGTAATAACCGAATAGACCATAGTTACAGGCAAATATGATGGTTAATTGCTAAGAGCTATTCTGACGTAGAGGTTTAATTAAACAGCTGTTTGTTGGCAATTCGGTCAGTTGGAGGTGTCGATGACTGAACTAACATGCTACGTTAACTTGACGTCACCACCGATAGTAATAACAAACAGAATATGCAGGAAATTTCGTCTGGCATCTTTAGATACCTTTATATTATATAGCTCAAAACATAAAAAACAAAAAATTACATTAAAATTGATTGCTTTAATTAAGTATTTAGACTACCCAGCTATAAACAGCACAGGTGATCTCTTAACTGTGATAACTGGTAAAGTAAGATCACGCAGCTATTACTTAATTGAAACTATCCTCTAATCTAAAACTAAGAAAAAAAAATTACGTTCATGTAGGTACCTACTATAACTCAGAACATTCACAAAGCTCTAGTCCTTACTCCGTCCTTTATTTACCTGCCTTCTTGTATTTAAAACACTATCAAATTTCAAAAGAATTCAGCTTTTCAGTGAAAAACGCGAGAAACCGTGTCGTAACGCGAAGCTCTCCACTCTATAAATTATCAGTCTTTACTCTTTAACAAATTGATAAAAAACCAATAAGAAACTCCTGGGTTTATTGAAACAATTTCATTACCTATTGTCTAAAGTCTTATCTAATACCTTTCTTTTATTATTAAAGGTTGAATGCCTCGGTGACGCAGGGGAGGTGTGATAAATTACATTTATTTATGAGTCTTAGTTATTTTCATAATATATTACGCTTGTGTGCGCGTAAACAACGTTAGTTTAGTACAGTAGTCACATTAAACATCTAATAAAGTAGGCTATAAAACCGCTGGGTTGATTTTTATGGAATTCATCAGCGTTTTTTGGATAGAGAAGGAAAATGAGGTCATGTGTGACGAACTTCACTTGCTATCTCTCTCTAATCGTTCATACATAGGTTTAGGTACATGCTAATACTAGGTATTTAATTAAAATAATAGCCTAACCTTTTATGGAATCGCATTAAACAATTGCTAACATGCATAATAATGAAGCAGTTCCTATTTCTATTTACAAACAATAAACTAGTAACCTTTCCATCATGCGCGTGCGACTAGTCGACTACAGAAGGCGCTAACTAACCGTCATGCATCTACGTCATAATAAGCGCACCGAGTTTCTCGTAGACTCTTGCTCAAAATTTGGAGCTACTCTCTACAGCTGAGGTGTCCGAGTGGTTAAGGAGTTGGACTTGAAATCCAATGGGTTCTACCCGCGCAGGTTCGAATCCTGTCCTCAGCGATTCTTTTTGTAATTATTATTTTTGTTTATCTTAACTTATAATTTTGCTTCGTACAGATCGTATTTGCGAAATGCTGATAATTTTTGATGTAATGTTACACAAACTAACAACAAAAATGTCTTTATTGTTGTTGAGTTTAAAATTATAATGGTACTACTTATCGGAAACTAGATATATTTTATGTGCGATTTGTCAAACCACTTTGAATAAAATATTCGCTAACGTTTTATGCCTTATCAGTAGCATACATCAGAATCAATATCAATAGCTCACTCACTGTTACTAATTTACCTACCATTTCGCCCTATGACTAGCAGTTCTGGAGATTGCTTTGGACACATAAGTTCGAAGTCGATTCTAGATGCATCAAAATAGATCTATCAATATTCACCACAACTAGATTGAGTTTGCCTAAAATATGTTATGAGAAAAACCAATAAGGCATTATTGTGAATTTTTAACAAAACGATTTGGTCTGGTTCCTCGAATTCACCATCCATGCAAGCGTGAGTCAACGCTTCTGTGAAACCATTGAGCCCAGTCACAGTGTAATAAAGTAAGCCGGGGCCATTGGACTAGTGGGTGAGCGCAATTATTTCATTGTAGGTACACACGGCTACACATCAAGCTATACATTTCCAGTTTATGCTGATCTCGCATTGTATAGAATTTCCGTACAATGCGAGGTCAGCTTATACTGGAAATGTATAGCTTGATGTGTAGCCGTGTGTACTACCTTGTATTCGTGATTGATAGTACCTAAGTATTATCTCTTACGACCTACGATTGACATCAGTCGTAATTATAGGTATCGGTATATGGGCTAGGGATGAAGTTGGTTTCTTAAAATACTAGTTCATTACGAGACCCGCCATCATGCATGGGTACGATTCGAAAATGTATTAGAATTCGTGTTCTTATGGTCTCTTTTTTGCCTTTGGAAATACTCGTGGATTTTTTCTGAGGGGTCTGTCAGACTTTTGCTGGCTAAAAAGTACACGGTGTACTCTAGTACCTTTGGCGGGAATGTGTCTGGGTTAACTTAACAATAAGTACCTACTTCCGCTACGCAATTAGTATCTGAAAAGTTACCCAGAAATGTATCATCTCCAGATCAATAAACAGCAGTAGAATAGCTGTTATAAATAAAAAGGTTCTTCCTTGTTTTGTAATAAAAAGCATTAGTAGGTAAATATAAGTAAAAAGGTTGTGTGTGGACAGGTTACTGTAATCATCTGCTGAAACATAGTAAATTGGAAACCTCAACCTACTAAACAGTGATGAGGACTGAAACACCGTGTAAACAAATTGATTCAAATAGGTCAAGAAAACAATTAGTTTATGGAGGATACACATGTAATGACAGTAAAATTGCTCACAAAATAAACCGGAGGTCACTTCTGCCTGATGCTACATAACATTTATGTAGGTAGGAACTTCAAATCCGACTGTTGAGTGTCGGTGTTGACTAAAAACGAGGAGCAATCCTCACACCACTGGACTTTTCCACGGTTGTTGACCTCCCCAAACTCTGGAAATTGAGGAAAAGGAAATATGGAAGTCATTCGCATCGTCATGCGAAAACGTACTCTATAGTGGTAGTGTTAAAGTGCGATTTCATGTGCAAGTCCTCATGTAGATGTTAAGCTTCACCTGTTCCATTCTAATGTATACTCTGCTTGGTGGAAATACGGTCGAGTTTAGCAAGTGTGCCATCGTTTAGCAGGAAGTAGGTTAAGCACAAGTTATTTTTCACAGTTCCTCGCGAAACTGCGAGCGACCGGAGTCGGATTGAAACGGGTATAAGTTCAGCACAATGTATGAATTGAAATGATTTTACAGCTAGAAGCTTAGAAGAGTTGCACTGGATTTCTTTAGATTTCCTGTGCTGTTTACTATCTTGCAGACACTTGCAGTCTTATGAGGATTTTAAGAATTGTTGTGGCCCGCAAAAGGTAGTGGGGTCTATAGTCCTAATACTGTCAATATATCACCAAAAACTTGTTTAAAAACTTTTTCTGATCTTCGCTTTCGACGTTATTCGGCCATTTTTGGAGCATTACACATGCATCCTTCTTCTATTGCAGTCTCTGGGTGATCCTAGATCTAGAGCCCGCAATGGTTGAGAATGAGTCTCAAGCATTTTTTTCCGCAATACTATGTTATCCTGAAAAATAAACCTGCATGCTTATTGTAGATAGGTTTAGTATTCGCACTATTGTCTGCCAGCAACCTGTGGCACGTGTGCTGCTGTCGATGCGGCGATGCGGGCGGTCCACGTCCAGGCTGTCCGCACTCCCGGGCCTCGCAGCAGCCAACTTTGTTTAGTTACCGTGAGGACACGTGAATGACACATACGGTGAACCTTTTAGTGTTTTAAAGTGTTTGTTTTGAAAAAGATGTTGCAGAAGGGTTTGCAAACAATGTTTGGTACGAGGCCCATGGCAGCAGTAGGAACATTATAGGCTTATTGTGTTATGTTTTGTATGGTATCGACTACTGAGCGCTGCATGGGTATGAACGAATTACATATTCTTAAACTAATCTGCCTTACAGTCTGTGATTTAGCTCGATCTTATTAGACTAGATTCACAACGAGAAACATGGCGCCGTACAGGCTAGAACAGTCGCGGTAGGTACCTATAGGTAGTCCAATAACGCCAACTGAGTCAAAACATAATCAAGTGACTCAACATGGCCTCCAATTAAGTCTTTATGCTGCAAAATACATCATAGCGACACATTCTACTTGACGAATTAGAAAAATTGTTAATGTTTAACGCGCAAACTGTGTAAATTGATGCATCGTTGACACTTTCAGGGGATTTCCTGAAATCTGCTGACAAATCAGTAAATTGTTATTGTAATCATTATTATGATTGAGTAATACGAAAGGTAACAAATAACTAACAGATCGTAAAGGAAGAATGGAAGATTATAATACGTGTAAGGCTAGCTTCAGACGAAAACTGTCAGTCGCTTTTTTCTTTAAAATGGAGGCAGTCGCATGAACACCGCGAGGTTAAATTCGATGAGGTCTATCTCAACTGGCTAAATATGATGTTTGTAGCGGGGCTATTTATTTTGGGAATGATGGTCTATTCTGTAAAAATCTTGCCGTGAAAAGTTAGGTAGAGTTTGAAGTGAGCTGTCATTCCTCCATTCTAGGGATAACATCACTTCACCTACGTTTTCAAGGTGATATTTTTACAGAATAGGTAGACAGATCATACTCAAGTGCACAACGTAAATGGGATTCTGCTCATTCCTATTAAGTCTTCGTAGTTGTGTTAATTCTGTTGAAGTGACCTACTACGACCAGCCGTGAATGTTTATGGCCCTACGACCATATATTACTTGTCATATGTCATGCGATGAAATATGCAGAATATTCAACAGGCCGAGAGGCATATGACCCGTGCTATCCGTGAACTGTGTCATTTGACACGCCGCGCCGCCATGATTGATGACAGGCGCGTGGGCAGGTTTGCATGTGTTAGTGTTATGTTGACATTATCAAGTGTGGAGCGTGGGCGTGGTAATAAATGGGTAGTAGAATGTTTGGTACTAACTAGTATGATTGATTTGTCTACTACTAGGGTCTGGAAAAGGCTGAATGTAGTGTAACGTATTATGGAAAGCTAGTTTTTGCAAGGCCAACATAATGCCATTCTTATAAGTAAGTAGTAAGTATTCTCACCTACTTATTACACAACAAATTAATATCAATGGGTTGCAGAAACGATCAAAAGATGTTTAATGACTGTAAAACTGAATCCAACATTGTTAGCAAATAATAATTATTTGTAATGTTAATAGTAGCATTATGTTTAGTAGAACAATGTACAGGTGTGCAGTGGTGATCGGTGCACGCGCATTGTGTCGCACAATGCAGAATTTTGAAAACTCTTTACTTATTGAATTGTTTTTTTTTGGTTTCTTTTGTGTTGAGTCAATGTGTTGTCTTTTATAAAGATTTCCGGGTTTACAAAATACAAAACAAAATAAAATGATGTTTCCGAGAACAGGTAGATGCTAGCATCCACCTACCTACACCTACCTAATAATTACACAAACTAATGGAAAACCTAAATGTATCACTAGTCAAGCATTATATGATAATAATTCCAATCGGAAACAAAAATTATCTAAAATGAAATCTTAGGTAGGTACCTAATTATTTAAATGTTTCTACAAATTACCATAATTAATGATTAAATTACATAAAACACACGAGTCTGGCTGTGGTTTCTAAATAAGAGAGGTCGGGGAGCCGGCGGAACATGTATGGGGTTATTGGCACCAGTTTCAGTTGGTTTCAGTAAATATCTCCGGATGGTCGCACTGGGCGGGCGGCGCGCTGGGCGGGCGGCGCGCTGGGCGGGTCGATACAGGCTCCTGGACCGTAACCGACACTGTACAAGATTGTACAGTAGATCAAATACTACTAGCTCTTGTAATTTTCTTTAGATAAATAATTATATGGGTGACGGTTTCTATTTTGCATAATATCGATTAAATCCAGGTGTAAACTTGTTCAAACTTTTCCTTTGTTCATTTTTTGTGTGTTCTATTCGGCTGTCTAGTATTTTAATGTATTTCCATGAGGCTTTGTAGCTTCCTTCCTGCTTTCTCAAGATTGCCGTAAGAATAAAGTAGAACTTTTGGTTTTCAGACTAGATGAAACTCATAACAAAATCCACAAACTTTTGAACATCATCATACATTTATCTATTTTACTTGTTGATTGACTGGTTTTTTTATGATGCGTTGCGATATATTTAATCACTTGCAATTCGTAGGCACACTAGACTATATGACGTCACTTTTCAATATTGCCGATTTGTGAACCGATTGCGATGACATAGATCTACCGACCTCAAGATATTGCACAACGTTGCTATCCCATCGCCTCATCTAAACTAGTTGCCTATTGATGAACAGCACCACGTCGTGTCGTCAGGTGACGTCTTCGGGCTTCCTCAATACCTAGGTTTAGATTGTTTTAATATTTAGTAGTTTAGATTTATAAAAAAACAATGTTTTCCTCCTCCTTCTTCGGCTTGTGAACAAGAAACGGTAAATTACGTATCTTAGAATTTGAAGAATGTGAGTTTATTTTTGCTGTGTTTTTAACATGATGGGTTGACAAACAGTTCTACGACCTGCCAGATGATAGTTGATTATGCCCTGGTGAGGGATTCCTGGTGACTGATTTCTGAATTTAGTCATTTACTAGCTGCATAGGTATCCTGGGGCTTGACGGTAGAAAATTGGCATGTTGGTAGTAATTCCACATGAGATATTTATTATGAAAACAAAATATGTAAAAAGTGGTGG
The DNA here is from genome assembly GCA_947363905.1 of Lithophane semibrunnea. Lineage (NCBI taxonomy): Eukaryota > Metazoa > Arthropoda > Insecta > Lepidoptera > Noctuidae > Lithophane > Lithophane semibrunnea. The sequence goes on from OX376195.1 coordinate 18,297,588, forward strand.
AAAAAGTACATAAAGTGCCTACGTTTTTTTCTTACTTTCAATATTTTCATACTTCAAAGATGAAGTTAGCCTACTGTTTTCCTTCCCCTGCATTCGCATGTAGGAGTTCCTTCCAGCCTCACACGTGCCCCGTGACCTGACTCAATCAGAGGCACTATGAAAATATGACGAACAAACTTTTATATTTGATTCTCTTTCCATTGCTGTTTACCTTCAACCAACAGGACGAAGTTTCCGAACTAAAGTTGCAATGTACTGCAATAAGTTTTCGTAGGTAGTATATTAGTAAGTAAATGGTAGACGGGTTTAAGTTCGGTAGGAATATAATATTGAATACTTACGATCCTCATTCAATATTATTTCATAACTTCGCATCGGGAACATTTACGTATACGTAGTAGAAGGGGTGAATCAGTCTTCCGATTAAACTTAAGTCTTTTTTTATACCTGTCTATCAAGTTATAATAAGGACGGATGTTTAAAAGCACACAAATCATGCTTGTAATAACTGGATAGGTTAAGAGGAAATAGGGTCAGTCTTTTTCTCCATACAAAAAGTCATAATTCGAGGTTCGGCTCTCGTCTATTTCCTCCTCCAATATTGGACCAATTTGAAAGATATTTTTTTAATTGAATAAGAAGGATATTTACTGCGCCTATTCACAGATTTTTGAAGTTTTGTTTAATGATGTTGTTCGGCAGTGGTTTTTATAGATAAGACTGTCCAAACAGGAATGTCCAAACAGGACACTATTTCATCGTATTAATTCAGTAAATTAGCAAAACTAGCCAACAATCTCGTATATTCGTCGTCATAAATGTAACAAACTACACGAAGGTAAAAAAGCTAAGAGGCTTATGTCCCGTTGGGAACGCCAAGACTCCGGGAGCCCAATGTGGCGTAAAAATAATGCAATTATGTCGCGGACGGTTTACGAGTGCCGCGACCGCGCCGCGCGCCGCCGCGCCGCGACAACGTCACCGTTATGCTCATTACACACACGCGACACGCGATTAACTCTGGGATGCTGGCAATTGGCTGGCTTTGGACATAGCCTACTTGATATTATTTTAGTACGGGTGTATAATGTAAAATAGTTTGCTATCTAATAAATAAATACGATGACAGAGGTAATTAAGATTCGCGGAAACTACATAATTTTATAAAGGCCATTTTCAATCAGCTTATGATTGAAAAAAAAAATCCTCCTATGTTACGTGATAGAAAAAATACCAAATTATAAAATGGGTCAAATACTGATAAAATTAAAATGATACTGTTGTCACACAGCTATTGGAAGACTAATAGGTCCTGAAAGGTTCAAAAGTTGACTCCGCCCAACGATAACAACCGTTGGGCGGAAAGTAATCAAGAATCGAATGCCTAGCTTGAGCTATTAGCGTAGCCTTGCATTAGCAGCCTATAATGTTCCCACTGCTGGGACACAGACCCAGGCCTCCTCTCTTCTAGCCGACGCAAGGAAGTGACTTAATTATTATTTTGCCAGATATTTAATTAAACTACTAAGTCTGCAATCAGCCTTATCCCTCCAGTATTTAGTATCACGTCGGTAAAATAAAACTAACTGTTACATTTAGCGACTTGTCGTTTACGACTTGTTCGCCGGTCGGACGGCCCGGCCCGGCCCGTTCCGGTCGCCGCGCGCTGGCGCCGGCGCAACCTGTTCTCATGTATGTTATTAATAGTTGATGGAGAGCTACATGAGTTGTCAATTCGCAGCCTCTTCACGTCGTTCGGAGGCAGATGGGCGTAATCTCTGAGTTGACAAGTTTGTAATTAGGTATAATTTATGAGCGTATGACTTGGATGTTACTTTGTTGCTTTTCATAAAACATTACCTATGTAATTTAGTGCACCCGAATTTGGATTGAGGTTCAAAGGTATTAATTAGAGCTTATTATTTTAGATTATTCTGCTACTAATTAACATTTGCGTATGCGCAAACTTTCAAATCGGTTAGCAATAGACATACACACTGTATGCACGTCTTACTTTATGGCCAAAAATACTTGTGTACAGTTCTAGACCTCACTGCTTGCTCGTATTATTTGAGTTACTTAATTAAGCTCCTGCAATCTCGTATACGGCTAACGGTACACAATTGAGTGAAGCTCGGTCAGTAACGAACGTATACGTGTACGTTCACGTCCAGTTGTGACGGCGCAACATTGTTTGAGCTAGTTGTCGGATCATAGAAAAGGCCAAGGGACACGCCAGGAAGGTAGATCGAGGAGGGAGGTAGTTTGAAAGATAGTTGGGCAAATTATTGTCCTACTAGTGAACTTCCATAGGCATATCCCAAAGGCAGAAAAGATAAGATAAAGATTAATTTTATTTTAAAGATCATTTATTTGTCCAAAATATGATTAGACCTGCAAGATGTTACATTAAATTTATCAGTCATGTTTTTCATTAACGGCGTACAAACATGAATAGGTAGGTAGGAAAAGACCATAATTTCTCCTTTTACTAATGTGGAAATGGTGGGTAAGACTCGTAAAATTTTGGACCCCTTCTTCTATCGGTTGTCAAAACTCTTTCGTCTGAGGGGGAGGTGATAATTTACACGAAATGTTTGTGTCGTATCCATTTGTTTTAATGCTCTGGGGCGCAAAATTTATAATTGAACCCTGCATTGACGTGTGGCGTCCCTCCGGTGCACGCTCTAGTCATAGTTGATACAACCTTTTCATAGGCAAATGCGACATGTGATAGGGAACTAAATTTAATAGAATGGAAATACTGCGAAAGGTTGGGTATGAAGGGTTACTTGAAACTACCCTACGGCCGAATATACCATGAATTAGAGCCCCTGAGAAAGTTATAGGTATTATAGTATATTTATCCACTAGATCGACTACAATTCTAGTAATGCTATAACATAATATGCTTCTCTCTTCTGGGCTCTAATATTCTCATGTTTTTATGAAAATTAGGGGCTGAAAAAAATCAGGTTTCGTTTTAGGAAGGTTATGAATATAGATACTTTTATAACTACTAAGCATGAGCTCTGTTTGCCCTACATTCTTCAGGGTTGTACACCACTTACCCCCAGTGTTACCCCATCAACAGTTGTCCCAGTCTATTGCTACCCGGAACACACACCATAGCCGTGAGTATTTGTGTTGAACCACTGTCAGCTGGCAGAGAGCCAACCAACAAGGCTCATAGCGCCGCAGCAGGACCTTTTCCCCACTCGGCCTCGTTTCAAGTTATATTTCTGTTTGTTCTGTAACACTTTTTCTGGTAAATAAGTAGTATTTAGGTGTTATCGAGACAGTTATTGCTTAGGCTTAGTGAATATTTAGTGCCTTGAAAGGTGCCCGAGGGAATATTAATTATTTACAGTAAGGAATTGCTGATGTAGTTTTCAGGACGCACACACGCAGAATCTACGCAGTAATGGCTCTCTAATCACTGTGTCCATATAACACATTTTTTCTTCTATTACCGAAATGTTTTTTGACTTTACTGTCAGTACGAGTAGGATAATAAACACGGGTATTGTGTGAATAATAAACATACCATTCTTACCCAGTTACTGGGTTTGGGAGTCGTATGAGTCATGTGTAAAATACTGGTATTCAGCTGCATCCGGTTAGACTGGAAGCCTTGGGAAAAGGCTAATCCTCTCACTAATTTCACTCTGTCGCATTCTTGCATCCTTCCACTTGCATGTCATGTCGCATGGTCGGTAGTTCAAGGAGAACATAAAACACACACATATCCTCAGAGAGAGGAGACTTCCAAGGATACAGAATATTCAAATGAACTGATCTCACACACGCCTAACGCCAGGGTGACGGAATCGCCTACAATAACTCTAAGACATCGCTGGAATTCGTAAACAACGCATTAACATTAACATTGACGCACTTTTATCATAATGGGATGTACACTTTTAATAATATGCTACGTGCGTTGAGGATCGACATTTATTTATTTAGTAAAGAAGATTCAGAAGGACTAGTTTACACAGTTCGAGATGAAAAGCTTCCGCGGGAAAAGCCACTGAAACATTACTTTGAATGCAGGCTAAATTGAAACGACCTTTGAATAAGATTGCTGTATCAGTTAGGCGTTTCAATGATTTCAAGCGTAAAGCCAGCTTTCAAGTAGGTATGTAGAGGTATCAATGAGGTTGCCAACTAGTGATGCGACTTTAGATTTTCAGATTTCCAGGGCCTTATGGTGATCCGTGAGTACGTGAGCTTGACTGTTTGATGACGCAGGTATAGTTCCGTGCTATCAGGACATCACCAAAGCTGTTTTAGTACTTATACGACTGCGATATTTAGAGAATGTTACAGTGAACCAAGCCATAATTTCTTAATAGGTAGCCTCGTGTGTTAAAATGGTATTTTACCTTCTTATTCCCGACTAGTGCGTTCTGGCTCGCGCGAGCACAGCCTCGTGACGTCGGAGGATGCGTGCGCGCGTATCGGCGCATCACTCGCACGTATCCTTCTATTGTTCTCGATAATGCGTCAACAGACGGCCACACATTATTGTGACATCTGGAAAATATTTCAGATCCACCGCAGATGATGCATTTTGTGTCAAGTAAGGACATTGTAGACTTATGTCATGAACTAAACCACAATCTTGGTCACAGTAAACGTGCCGGGCGTACAAACGCGGTAAAGGTATTTTTACACGTAAAATCATCACCCTGTTAGTCTTAAAATTACGAAAAGCTTATTGGTTGGTACTCGATCATTAGATGCGAAGCAGTGTACCTAGGCCTAGGCAGTTTTTTTTTTTTTTTGAGGCTGGGAAATCGTCCAATGACTTCTCCCGCTCTGGGCGGAGCGGAAGGGCGTGTCAGACTTTTACTGACTAAAACCCACCCGTGTTTCCTCAGTTGCTTGTTGCCAAGGTCCCGGTATCCCTTTCGGACTAACCCGCAACCCTGGCAGGCAGGCCTAGGCCCTATGAGCGAAATTGATTGAAAGTTGAAAATTAACGGCTTGACAAATACCAGTGGTATTTAGTATATTTATACGAGCGTATTTTATTATAACAGTATTTCGTAGTAAAGTGGATAGCAATAGCTCAACTTCAGCACTAGATGCGTTCAGGCTGAATATAATGATTGTATGTGGCATGTGTTACATTGTAGCAATAGTAAATAGCTACGAGTAGACAGGTGAGCAAGCCTATTGTCTGCCGGCACTATTTGTAGCAGTGTCCGTTCACATAGAACTTGGGAGGTGGTGGGACAGGTAGGTGCGATATGATTCACTGTCACGTTTCAAGAATTGAATTTATAAATGTGATAGTCATTTATGGAGTCTTAAATAAAATAATATAAATGTGGTGTCTATTTTGAGTCTGACAAATACTAACTATTTTGCATTAAAGAAACTAGATTAAAATGCATATAATCTAGTTTCGTTAATGCAAAATAGTTAGTCGCTTTCTTTCCAATTAAATTCAATTATGCCGTTAAAAAACCGCCATTTACACATACCTAAATTGAAATCAAGTGAAAAATTAAATCAGATTGCACACATAACGTACCTATTTGTCTTTTCTATTGATTACTTAAAATAATGATGTCTAGTAGTGCTATTTCAGCAGAAGATACATCGTGTCAGGCTAGCAACCGGCGCAAGCTCACCTGACAATATGCAATATGACACCCGCCACCCTAGTTATATGTGCTGACGATGCAGTTGTAACACGTGCAGTGAAGTAGGTCGGCAAATAATTTAATGAAATAGAAAAATTGTAGGCTTACTTTTAATAAAATGTGATTTGCAAATACTATTTTTGTCGCGAATAATACTAATATAAAACCGTATACCCAGTTCAAATCTCTCAACATCCTGAGTAGTAAAGTTCCAAACAAGTAACTTCTCATTTGTCTTCTGTAGCGTAGCGTATCTCAGCTCCTTGTACTGTAGCGGCATGGACGTACATGTGAATTATGCAATGCGCTATGTACACACCTCGTTTATGTATTACGTTTAGTATTCACTCCCCGCGAGTGCCTGACGGTGCATTTCTCATAGTTTAAGAGGGTTCTGAGCTTAGTTTAGTGATATTGTAGGATGTTATGATGTGCCTACAGCCCACTCATGTTCAAAATCTAGTAACACAATGTGGTTTTGAGCCGATGTGAAAGTCGAAGAATAATATAAAACATATTAAATCACAGAGATTCCGCTTACAAGCAAATTATGTAAAAATAACCGTAGATGTAAGCACAGATAGTAAACCAATTACTTGCCGACACTCCACTGATCCGGTGAGTTATTCCACCCCAGTAACATCCGGGTAATAACGACCTGAAATATTTTAATTGGACATCGGAAATAACTCCATAAAATATCGATGTAAAAATGTATTTCTGAATGTGATTCGGTTGGGTGGCCGCCGCCTGCCTGCCGCCTGCCTGCCGCCCGCCCATCGAGTCTGCTCGAGCGCGCGCAATTTCCACCGCCTCTCGCGTCAAAGCCTCCACGCGCCGCATTATGCAGTCTCCGTAACTTGAATATCAGCTGGAAATAGATGTAGATACTGCTAAATTAGCGACGAGGGTCATCCCTTATATCTATGTTCATTCATGCCTGTTCTACATACTATTTTATATTATGCCTGCTACCTCCCATCGGGAAAAGTATAATAATTGGATTATGCAAATGAAAATTCGATGGCGCCTGCTGTTGCTTGTATATTTTCTGTTTCCTCATATAATTCTTACAAAATAATTATATGAAAATGTCGACTTCAGTAGTATAGGTGTTCCTGTTGAAAGGGTTTCACCAGAGAAATAAAATTCCACTATCCTACTTTTATCTGCAGGAAACCAAAATTACTGTTTCCCTGTGATAGAAAACTCTCTTAGATAATTATATACAATATAATCGAAGGCACAATCTCGCCAAATGGTTTTTTGAAACTTTTATTTAACTACCTAGTCCTAAACCAACGGAGTATAAATAGCTTATGTAATAAAATAAAATAAATACTTAATATTTGAGACTTAGTCCACACGAAACACGACTTAGAAACTAGTGCGCTAGTGTTACAACTGACATCACATACATCATTCTTCATTAATTTCACCCTTGCACGTTGAGCACCGCTGACCTGACCGAGCCGTGCACCGGCGCGTTGTTCTGCAGATTTTTAACCTAAAACTCATTCTGATCAACGGTGAATAATTTACCTAGTTGAAACAGCAAACACCATGGTTTGCTGGGAAAATCTCGCTCATAGGTGAATAGCTGTGTGCGATAATTTAACGATGTATGAATTTGTTATTTACCATAAGTTTTATAAAATAGCATAATACCTATACCTGCAGTGACTAATGTGTTTTTTGGTGATGATATAATAATAATAAATCTTTTATTTCAGGCAGCATTACAGTCCATCATCATCTGCCTAGCCTTTTCCCTACTATGTTGGGGTCGGCTTCCAGTCTAACCGGATGCACCTGAATACCAGTATTTGACATGGAGCGACTGCCTATCTAACCTCCAAAAATCAGTTACTGGGTAACACGATACTCCATGGCAAGACTGGATATCAGTTTTTCAGGCTTCCGACTACCCGAAACGATTGTCAAAGATCCACATATGATACACAGCACAGGTGTCACAGGTGTCATAGGTATTATAGTCCATATTATCACAAATTAAAGAATAATATTATAGCCCTAAACAGTTTATTTTCAATAAGCGAAGTTATACAGTACCCAAAGCATCTAACATAACACAATTTGAGCACTAAAATGTTAACGTGCTACGTGAGCGCTACGACACGCTACGCGTCGCTACGGTAAGCTACGCAACGGCTAACTATCTTTTAATGTTTCATAAGTTCTGCGAACGGCACAACACTTCGGATACATTTATAAATCAATGTGTAAACTAACCCTACATTACTTAATGAATACATAATTAATAATAAAATAACAAAATTCAAAGGAATATATATACTGCATACGAAGATGTATCATCTACAAGTAGGTAGAAGTTCTCAGTATCTACACATTTCATAAGAAATATTGACTTTTTCAGTATGGGCTGTGTTGATAAATAGAAAGAATTTGTGAATACAAAATCCCGTTAATGAGCGTTTCGTAGGAAAGTGTCCAGTCATGTCTTTTAGTTAGGAAAGTGCGGCGTCACTTTGTAGCGCGGGCTTAGGCAGTGTCATGAAAAGAATCTTATCTTCTTGGTCTTTTATTTTCAATTACGGGTCGAATTGTGCTTCAGTCTAATCTTGAGGGATAAAGTGTATAAAAGCGACAACTAAACCATGGTTGGGGGATTACATCACAACCATTGGTACTAATTTTGGAGTAGGCTAATTTTCAGACTGCATTCTAGCCGAACCGAACGATTGAATTTTATGTAGGTACTTACTTAAAAAAAAAAAAGTATATAATATTATGTAAGTAGTTGGTACCTAAGTACTTGGTAATAATTAGAGGTATTCATTTCATCATCGAATCGAATCTCACAGCGTTCATCTCAAAATTATCTGTTCACAAGCAACTAAAGATGTGTTCCTTCAGTCACATTGTAGCCTGTAGGTATTCTTTCTAACGACCGCACGTGTCATATAGAATAGATGGCGATATAAAAACAGGTGCGCAGTGGGCTGCAGACATAATTACCTCTCAATGTCTCAATGTAAACAATTAACTTACGAAGATCCGTTGACATTGCATTCACTTGTTTTTACAACAGACTGCTTCTTCCGAGTTTAGACGGTTTTACAACATTTGAATAGAATCTATATAAAAACGTGATTTTGAAGACAATTCTCTGAATAGCAAGGGTACAAAGAATGGACGTGCTTTTGTTATGGATAAGGAATAATCTCTTGGAATAATTTGTTTGTAAAAAAAGAAAAATATTTGAGGGTTTGTGCCGTGAAATAAACCAACCTCCTTATCTATATTTTTTTTCTCTCACAGTGACTTGACAGATAAAAAACCGGACAAGTGTGAGGAGAATTCGTGTGGTCAGAATATTGAGAGACTTACTTCTCATAGGTTTTCCTGTAATCTTTAAGTAAAGAACTATTTCTGTATATTTATTTCCTACTTAATAGTTTATTAAATATTTTGACTAGGGCAAAAGGTCAACGCATCAAAATATGGTAACAATGGATGCAGAGGACATTATTGGATAATGTCCGACATGCATCAGTGTCTATTGAAGGATCATTAACTACTTGTATGGACGTTTTAGTAAGGCCAATGTGGGTTAGTGGCTATAATGATAATGAGACAATATTACTGAATTACAATTTACGAGTACGTCTCTCACTACGAAATTAGTGGGACGTGTGGGTGCACTAACTTAATTTAGACTTTTGTCGTGGGTTTCGCAGGTATGTAGGTAGGTACTATAAAAAGTATAGGTACGGCATTGTTCCCTTATCTTTCAATTATATCTTAATTTACCTATCGTGGTAGCTATAGGTGCAGTTTGATTCACCATGATCGACATCGATCTTTGATATCTTCAATAACAGTTTTTTTTAACTTATAAATACAAATCGAATAACTGATTAGTCGATTGAAATGCTTAATGATACGCAAGTGCTTTCGCCGATGTTAGTTGCGTGCGCCACGCTCTGTCGTCGCGCACGCAACTTAGGGCGACGACTGAGGCGCGCGCGGGTCGTTCTTGTTTATTGATGATAATGACAATACAAGGTGTAGCTAAATAAATAGGATATTGTACTGATACATTGTAGAGATGTTTGGAAGACAAATACGCACGCCGACCCCAAATAAATTGGGATAAGTGCAGGACAATGATGGTGATGATTCTGCTGTTAATAGAGAAGCATCTATTCAGTGCTAGCTATTTTGGTAAAGTAAAACGTAGGCTAGTTGTCGCTAGAGAAAAGTCAACAGGGTTGTCAAGAGATTGTTAAATGAACCTCATTGTAAAAGGCGTCTCCTCTCCCAGATACCACCATACAATATTTTTGCCATCAAGCAACATTTCTGTGTTCAGTTTGTCTTTAGGAATGGTAACACAAGACATCCGCAAACTCCATTATGCTACTGTTACAGGTGTCTTAAGAGACGAGCTCAGTAAACATTTAACATTCACATAAAAAAAAACAAATATAAATCATGCAAAGCGTGCGGATGTTCTCCTATGATAAATGAAGACAACGGATACTGGATACATAAACACCAGGACAGTGTGACTAGTGAAGTAGTGAGTAGCAGTAACACGTAACACTACACTAATACTAACAAATAATGACAGAACAATGTTATGCTGCGTTCTGGGCGATTGGCTGGCACGCTCGGCTGCGCGTGCGCTCAGCAGCTGAGCACTGAGGAGTCGTGGTGTCATGGCATTGACTGACAACGGTGATGTTAGTATTATTACTATTATATAGTTGTTGAATTAGACTAAATACTTGAGTATTATTCAATCAACAAACGCTATACTTTACATAGATCTGATATTTACCTATCTCTGATCTGTACATCATACTCGTTTCAATTTACAAGCGTTTGTACGTTTAGCTAAAATGAATGATGCAACAAAGACGGAAATTCCCATTTTCAGCTCCACTTAACCGATCCTGAAAAGAACGTGCAAAACAAATTAATGTACTTATTTCTGTTCGCCTCTTTGTCCCCAAATAGAGACGAAATTACTTGACAGATCTAGGTAATTGGGCAACAGAATGCATCACCAACTCTGAAGTTTCTAGAACATTCAAGATCTCCTGGAGTTAGGCTACAACTTTGTAAAGGTTCACACAAATTAAATGCGCCTAACTTTCTTTCCTCGTTTCAGTTGGCAGGGTTCTAGAATACATTATATTATGTTGTATAAGTACGGCCAACTTTAACTGCCGTAACAAGTTGTTAACTAGCTTTGAATGCATCATAATTCCAGCCATATGATCGATAAACCGATTTCATGGCAGTTACGATAAAACACATAATGTAGGCTGCGGCTGCTGCGGCTCAACAATGTACACGCGTACACATGTCGAGTGTGCCAGTTGTTACCGCGAAGTGTGCTCCGAGCACCGGCACCGTGGTGCATGTGGTGCGGAGTCAGCATGCGTCAGGTCGGGCTGCTGAGGATGAGTCGCGTGGCCGTGGCGTGGCGCGCGGGCGGGCGTCGCCGGGCCGCGCGTGCCTGCCGCGGTGCCGCGCTCACACCCACTCGCGTCCTAACCCTCGCCGTGAACGGACGGCATGGCGGCCGCGCGCTGAACGCCATAACGAATACGTGTCTGTGCTGTGAAACATAACACGCTGCTGCTCCGCTCCGAGTCCAACATCAACAACAACATGCTCCGGTGAGTACCTACATGCTGTGCCGCGCACCTGAGGGCCACACATTTAGCAATTTTCATTTTTCCCCGGACCGGTGTTTTCCCTCCGGAAAATTGTAACTACAGACATCCTTACAGATTCGTTTTGATTTATTGAATTTATCAGATCTGCGCTATTTCGATAACAGTTGCACGTTGAAAGCGAGTCGTTCGTAGATTGCCCTCGACTAAATCGTTTGTATTGTATTGTATCGGTAAGATATTTGTTTTAATGTCTCAATACAGACGCCAATGAAAGGTCACAAAATTTCAATAACAGTCGAAGAGGTGAATCACTGCTGACTACTTAGTCATCGCAAAACACTCAGGGGGAAGCTATAGGAATAGAGATCCTGCGGTTATTGGAGGGCTGATGGCAATGATCCTGTGAATAATTGACAACGACGTACACACTAGCTTCCAATCATTGTGCTAATGTGCAGTTGAATCAAAGTGACTTAATCAACAGACGTTTCTCTGATGGATTGTTTAAAAGTCGTTTAGTTTTCTGTTTAGTTTTGCGCACAATATAGGCGGTGTTGTTTAATAAAACCTATTATCGAGATGTCGGAGCAGATTAATTAGTGTGAGTGGCGGGTCGTAGTGTATAGTGTGATATGACTGCCTGGGCACTAGTGTTGAGGGCTGGGCACTACTGAGCAGTGCTCTGCGCGGTTACTGAGCTCATCATCACGTCGATCTGCCATAGAAGGCTGAGCGACACCACACCGCACAAGGAATTTTAAAAAGTGACGCAATGACCTCTGACGCTTTTATTTTTTGCATAACGCCGAAAAAACAATGCAATAACCTGTTGTAACATCAACATCGTCCAGTCAACGTGAGTCAGGCTGGTTCTCCTTGTACCGCTCTGCCGGTCGGTGGAGCCCGGTGTGTGGTGCGGGCAAGCCGCGCGGGCAGCACAAGACGCGCCGACGCGCGGCCAAATACCGGTACATTACATTACAACAATTGCGTTCTCGGGTCACTTGTTTTTCGATTAGAACTAGTATAACCGAATGTAGGTTACGATTATAAGTAGCTGTTTATGTGCACACCGCGCTCCACAGTCCACATCATACAGCCGACGGATGGTCTTGATCTTTCAATTGTATGCAGATGAGACGATGCAATGTTCATGTGAAACCAGTTTTAAGAAAATAGCAGCCGTCATAAATTCGCATTTAATGCCTATATACGCCTTATGCAATTAAAACAGCTGAATTAAAGTAGTCAGGAGCGACGCGCGGCGAATATAAAGTTTGAATGCGGATACTTGCGCAACATAATTGTTGGTGCGCCGCGTGAATCGCGAATAATCCATGTTAATAATTGTTGTGCCGTGTGTGTAGAATGTCGCGCGGGTGTCGCAAGCGCCGCACCGTAGTCGCGCGGCAGCAGGCCGGCGCCGCGCCGCGCCGACAGGAATCGCAATTAATCGTCATGTGTGATCGCTGGCGCATAGCAACAATGCACCGGACACGATCAGAACACGATAACGCGAGCTTCAATTTCATTTACATACCGCCGACCTCCGGAGCGAGTGCTGAGCACGACGTGCGGCGTGCCAGCGTGCCCGCGTGCTGCCCATACCATACAGTACACTTAGCAGTTTTGAAACAACCTCAGTAGTGATATAGTTAGCGTATTGCGCAGGCCACTGACATATGCAATTATTGCAATGTGTAATTAAAAATCTAGTACAGAGGCAAATTATTAAATATATAACCATCCGTTTGTTCAGCGAGAGACAAGACTAATAATTGCAAATTTGTACAAGAGTGAGTCAATTTACGTCCATTACTTGTCGAAGCAGGAACGACCAACCTTCGGCGACGAGGATGAAGGCTACGCTAACTTGTGTACTTATAGCTAATATTCAAGCAAACAGATTTAAATTGAGGACATTTAGATTTTGTTCCGCCCGGGTGTCGCGGAGCGTTGCAGCCAATTATATCGGGCAGCAGACATGCAACATCTTGATCATCATGGAGATAAAAAGAAGGTTCTGCAAGCTATCCTTGTAACGTTCACTAAATCCACTCTTTCCATTTCCATTGCCAATGTTTCAGAAATATTTAATTCTGAATCTAATTGATTCAGAAAGCAAATTAGGTTTAAAGTTTATTTCCAGTGTTGCGCCCAAAATACCGTACATTTCGCATTACCTGAGCTGCACGTAGTTGCGGATACTTGCGAACTAACGTGCTTAGCGTGGGAGTGCGCGCCGGCGCTGGCGGCGGCGGTGGCGTGCAGCGTGCTTCGTGTCATCCATCACGTTGCGGTGTTTGTTGAAGACGTCACCGCATTTACACGCTAATGCAGATGTTTTCTGGTTTTATTATCTGTCGTGTTTGAGGAACAATCGAATTTAATACTTCCTGGTCAAACAGCGCAGTTTATTGTAGGGCCGGACAATGCGGCAGTCCCCAAACACACGCGGTATCAGTCGCCAGCGGGTACCTGCCAGAGCGCTCCGCCACAGGAATGCGAAATTCAATTATCTTTTTGTCTGCTCCGTCCATCTTGAGTGTTTCTGCCAGAAGATAACGTGCCCACAGTTCATGTGAGGTAAGACGTTTTGGCGCTAATTAATGGACGCGTTTAGATTCTTTGTGTTACAAAATTGAATTGAATTTATCGATTTAACCAACAAGATGAAATCAATTAAATCATCAAGGCTCTAGTTAGTTTCTTTAGTTTTTTACATAATTGAAATCTATCTTGTCTATTACAATTTATATAACCCTCCTTACAAGTGAAACGAGAGACATGAAAAAATAGCAAATTGTGGTTTGCAACTTTCAGCTAATTAGATACGATGTTGTCATAAGTTGGTGTCTAGTGTCATTCTAGTGTTCAGTGGAACAGAATTCAGTTGACATGTGAAAGTACCTAGCCTGCTAATTAGCAGCCACGGTTAGATCTGCAGTGGTGGGCGAAATGTAAACGATCCCTATGTAACTTTACTATCATTAATGTATTATTACTTGCTTATTCAGAACTTGCTTCTGCCCGTGACTTCGTTCTCGTCGAAGTCGTAAGACACCATAATATACTAAAATAACAGCCAGTTTTTGCCTATAGACTGACCAGTCTTATAGGGAATCTCTATGCATTCAAACAGAATCTATCCGGTAATATTTGCTTGATAAACAGACAAAAATTCGATTTCGACAAAGATTCGATTATATTTTCGGCATTAGAATCGTTCCCAGACCTCGTAGCAATTATTTTTTTAACCGACTTCCAAAAAGGAGCAGGATCTATGTTAGACTTTAATGTTTTTTTATATGTTTGGACAGATTTTGAAAATTATTTTTTTCGTTTTGTCGAAGAAGCTTGCGCGGTGGTTATTAACTTTGCTTTGATAGTTTTTGAGTTAGTTTCAATAATACGTCTTTTTCGCACTTGGTCTATGTGAATGGTGTTATAATAAGTTCCGGTCACTGTTATTTTCACAGCAAGTATTCGAATTTGTGTGGGGTAGGTAGAACAACAAAAAAGTGAAAAATATAAACTTTTTACAACAAAAAAAAAACAAAAAAAAACACTACAATGTGAAAAATAACTTCAATAACGGAAGTCGGTGGCAAACAATGAAAAATTTAGAACCAAACAAAGACACCGACTTCCGAATTTTCATTTCATTAAATTAAAAATCTTTTGAGAATATTATCTGAGTTGAGTTAAATAGAATTAATCCGATCAATATAAATGGAAATTCTGAGTTGAAATAAGATTGAATTGGTTACTGTAAGCCTTTTGGCAAAACTAATACCTATATAACTTTAAAATTCGGATTCCATTTCTTCATCAATTACGATTGCACGATGCCCATAGATATAAGAAATGCCACTGATCCTTTTCTCTTAATTGGAGGCTTTGGCCCTGTTATCATATATACCGTATAGTAAGTATAGTATACCTGCCCATTCCATCCGCAAAGTTACAGTTTCAAGAAGTGTTGAATTTTAGAATATAGAAATGTTTATATTTGTACAATGTGTTACTCTGCCACGTGCAATATTTTTTTTTACAAAGTTAGTTATTCTTCATTTTGTACTTGGTTCGTGTTGATATCAAGAAGTCAACGCCACGTTGTACTGATCTGCGCTTAACACGTAGAAAGATATTTGAATGCAAAGCTGTAGTAGAATGTAGATAGTGCACGTTTGTGATGGAGACAATTGCACGGGAACTGAACGAGCGAAGTTTTACATTATCAGAATGTTTAGCCATCAAGGTAATTTACATTTAATGAATTTTCGACCATTTACAACTTACAGAATGTTATATGATTAAAATCTTAGAATGATAAGTCATTCAACACAATAATGAAACTACTGGATTCGTTAGAAAAAGCTTAGCTTGGCTATGCCTATATATTTTATAAGTCGAAGCTTGTGGTAACGCAGACATCTTAAGTACAAAAGACTGTCGGCATTTCGCCCGTTATATAAATACTCGTAAAGGATGATAAGACTGTCTGTTGGTTAAGCTATGAATATTACGCTTCAATATTAGCAAAGAAACTAGAGTTAGTCTTAACATAAAACGGTTAGTAAGATATCGGGGATAAGTATTTATACAAGTTCCCAGAATTAGGATTAAAGCCTAAGTAAATAAAGGTCGCTGATATAAGGAGCCTTGACGCCCGCCGCCGCAGATTCTACATTTGTTTGCAGTTATAGATTTTACGAAGCGTCAGAATGTATTGTGACTTTGTGAATGCAGATGCAGAATGGAATCTGCATTAATGTTACTTGTGCTAAAAAGATCTTTTTTAAGCCCGAATATTTAACTTGAGTTATGGTCCTCAATCCATGTCCACGTCCTCGTCCATTCTTGATCTTTGTCGAGCAGTGGCACGCAGTACAATAGAGCTACCTAACATTTTTGTGAATGTAATGTCTTGGTCCAGTATTTTCGTCTTCAAAGACCAAGTCGCAAATGACCATCATTATTATAGGAAGCAGACGCTTTCGAGGCCCTCAGGCGACTGCCCAGTGTACACTGTTCCAACACATCGGTATTCACGCCGGAGAGGCTGAGCACGTGTCGACGCATTCATTAAGTTCATTCAGTTTCGTTATTCAAATCGAGTGTGCGTCGAAAGTGGAAACTGTTTTATGAAATGTACTTGTATTATATTATGTACTTCGCTTTGGCTGAGTTTCCCAACTTGGTTAGATGTGGTGCTGAATGTAGAGGGCTTTTGTTAGTGAATGATGAGTCTGTGTTAGATACTGTTGTTCATTAAACAAAATTGAGGCGGCCTTGATAGATTTTGTGTGCGGTGAATTGTAGATGAGAAATAGTCTCCTAAATCAACCATAATTTTAGTGGCAGGAATGGTGATTGTCTGGGTTAAGTAATTAAATACGAACGCTATCGGTACTAAAACTTGGCTTTCGGTCTTTGTGAGACAATCATAGCTCCGAATCTGACCATAATAAAGAACGCGCAAATTAACTGGGTCATGACAGTAGTAGTAATTAAAAAAGGTATATTTATTAATGGTCGTAGTTCGTAGTGCATTCGTTTACAGATTTGTCTGAAAGTACATCGCTTCCCATTTCAGTTTAGTGCGATTTTAAAGCAAAACTCCATGTTGCTATCTTGTTTTCGAAGATAATTAAACATCTTAATGAGTAATCTGAATACGTAAGCTAAGATCAAAATAGTTTGAAGCTAAAGTAGTAACTGACATGTTTATAGTTAAACTATGACGAGATAATAATTTGATTGTAAGACAAGCACCAGCAAATACTTTGAATACACTTCACGAGAATTTGAATAGTAGGAAGGCGCTGCATATATCGACGTGTACTCTTCAGATGAAGTAGGTATGACGTGCCAGTAGCGGCTCATGTTTTGACTCATTAGTTCAAAACATGGTATCATTATTTGTCAGATTACAAACAGACGGTCAGTTTGAACCTCTCAGATTGCTACAACTATTTGGACATAATAATAATGATCTACTAACGTATTTACAAATTCTGTTGGTTCTTTGGATCTCAAAAGACTAGCCTCTCTCGGTCAAGGGATTAACATGTCAAGAGAATTTGTCGTCTATAAGCTTACTAAGTTAATTAATTAATTGATTGTGGCAAGGTTAAGCCGCGGCTATAGGTACCTTTGAGAAGTATTATACAAGTGTTTGTTTGTATTATGTATTAGTTTATTATTTTTTAAGATTATTATATGTATCTATGGGCCTTAGTTGCCTGAAAATAAAGCAATTAATAAAAATAAATATAAAAATTATGATGGGGTACAAGTTTGAGAAAGAGGTTTCTCTTTCTCAAACTTGTACCCTTTTGTAGATCTTTCCTTTTCCAAAACCTTTTGTAGATTTTTCCTTCAACAACAAAAGTAGACGAAAGGAAGATCTCTAAAAATTCTTAGATTCTGTCAGGTTACAAAACAGTATTACAGTAAAAACTAGGCACAAGATGCAGTGACGCAACTCCTGCGCATACACTTTCACTCGCGTGGACAATGGCTGCAGACTCTTGTTGTGCATAAAATTCCGCCGGTAACAATAGCCGGACGATGTATTCTTCACTAATAGTAAACACACCAGCTATTGACACGCTCCAAGACAAATTGTTTTGACAAGAAACTTTGTAGTTTTCGTGAGGACATATTGCGCTATTTGTTGGTTTTGCTATGGGTTAGTGCGAGGTCACCTCAAGTACTCGAGTTGCTATCGAGTTATTTTTGCCGTGATCTTCTCGTCAAATGTTTGTTTATACTCTTGAACTACTTAATTAGTGAAAAGGAAGGGATGTAAAAATTTGATTTGCAGTCAGATGTATGCACTTAATATCTGAAGACTGTTGTCAATTCAAAGTGCGACAAAACGTTACAAAGAAAACCTCAACAAACTAGTGCAGTTATATTGGTGGTTAAATTGGAAATAACTCGACATAATAGCAAATGTTTTAATAATTGGCCATTTTGAGAATTGGTCCATTTACGACTCAGTGGCCATTTTGAGAATTGGCCATTCTGCGCCTAAACCATAATAACTATTGGAAAAAAACTATAATTACTTTATGTTGTTTATTTGTAACACGTTTGTTTAAATAGCTAGATGAATATCTTGTGTGGGTAAATTAAGTACGATCCACAATAGTGTTGTTGTAGATGCGTGTGAGTCTCGTATAATAAAATGATATAATTTATAACATAAATATCTAAATGACTTAACTAGAGTTAATTTATTAGGTTGTGGTTTTTATCTTGTGGTAATATTATCATAATATCGTTTATCATCCTAAATAAAGGCTCCCGCAGACAGGCGCGACGTGACTCTGGCTGGTGGAACAATTTCTATGAAAACTTCACGGAAATTGTTGTACCAGTGTCACGTCACGTCTGTCTGCGGGAGCCTTCAAGGGCCTAACAAAATACTGAGAGATTGTGATGATGATATCCCCAAGACAATTTCCCAGCTTAGATAAATTAATATGTTTTTTCAGGATTTGTCCACGGATCTCATGTTCTAAATATGAAAATACACACGCATGCCTTTCTGTACTTACTTTGCTCCACTATTAACACCCATGTTGAAATAATTGCATGTAAAGAGTTATAGAATGTACTAAATCTATTGATTGAAAGTATCTCACCAAAATTCTATGACCAATTCCATCAACATGAGACCCTAGCACTGCTCACCCGTTTCTAAGTCATCAAGCGTGACAATATGCATGCCGACTACCGATCAATTGTCGTCCGTTATCTCCCGTCGATCTGTTTGTCAGATCGCAGTTAGAGGCGCGCGATTAGCCTGCATGTACAATTGTACGTAGGTATGTACGTGGTGTGCTATGTGCTACCTATTTCTAGTCTAGACGTTCTATAAATATTTTACTGCCTACATAAAGGCTGTACTGATAAGGAAATAGAAAAACTATTTTCTGTTTTGACATTAAGTGCGAAAATATAAATGATTTTCTTTGTTAATACGTGTTAAAAATATATAAATCTTAGCCTTTTGCAACAGATTGATAAAGAAAGTCTGGGTGCAATAGGTAGCAAAAAATCCAGAACATTATTTTGTGTCAAATAATATTTTATGATGCACTTATTGTCCACAGAAGTGACCCACTTTCCAAATTCCAGCACTTACACTTAGTTAACAATTTTATTACGATTGTGCAACGTTTTCCTTTTGAACAAGATGATGATAGTAAGAAGCCAGAGCTAGACTGTTACGAGGCTTAGATTGTTGTAATACTTTTCTGACCTTTATCTAACTTCCTAACACAGAACTTAGAACACGAAGCATTTAAGTCACGATCCACTGCGCTTTTTCCGTGACCTTTGAATTGTAACAACATAAACATGCTGCAATGGATTCGGAACATCCCACCATAAATCTTAAAGCTTGGATTTTTGTTTGTTACTCAATCATACCTTAAACCTAATATTTTTACACAACGATCGCTGCAACAAATAATTAATACTGTCGCAACAAATGCTCGTAATTTAGTGCTATTAAAAGAAGACAATTGCTGGAACAATTAATTACAAACGTACTCAGTAAGTATAGAACAGAATAGATACCATCGCGCCATTGTTAGCGGCTACCGGCCGCCGCCGCCCGCGCCGTCTACCGGCCGCAGTCTCCTCGTATTGTTAACTACCGTTACTTTGAGACCTTTCACACTTTATCGGATAACATGGACGACTTAATCAGGGAGAATGGATAGGATCTTTGCTTTGTTATGACAAAATAGCGTTTAATGACTTTTATACTACCGTTTCTATTTGTTTACATAAAATTTTAGAATTAGAATGTTGTTTGTTAGAACTTTAGAGCCACGGAATGGTTTATTCATCAGATACATTTCGATCAGCTTGTCGTGTCTCGGTTATCTTACAACACATTGAGAAGATGAATGTCTCACTTCGAAAGACGTCAAAATCCAGCGTTCCGATTCGAGAAGCGATTACTTGTAGGTATTCAGTGGTAATATTGCGCATATCTTATTTGATAACATCGCGGTGCGCGCGCGTAGCCCGTTACCCACTGACTCATGCGCACTCACTGATTCATTATGGCATACTTTTACTTGTCACACTAACACCATATCGGTTTACTCTTGAGATATAATGACGTTTTTGGAGCGGCTCGTTGTTGATTTTGTTTGTATGAAATGGAACGAGTTTAAACTTATTATGGATGGGGTGCTATAAATGTCGCTATCTTCGGTTTATTTTTGGCGTTAAATAACAGCAGCGAACTAAATCTACTCACTCACTTCGATTCGCTTCTACGGTAACCAAGGCTTTACAGAAACAGCAGCTGGAACGAGAAGTTCTTATAACTTGCAAAATTCACTGTGATATCGCACTACACTACTTAACGAGAATGAAATATCATCCGAAGTGCGGCCAGTAGTACCTACGTTATCTTGAACTTGACCGCATACCCACCGGTCTGCACCGGCCAGTTGCGCGTCAATGAGAGCGATCTTCATGAGCCACTGAAGGTCACTGCGTTTGCGCGATGGCACAATTTGCTAGGCCCGCAAATTGTGCCCTCTTTTAATTTGTGCCCTCCTCTATATCTTTAGTATCTTTAAAAATCTTCTAAAGTAAACATACATAAATACATTCTTAGATAGTGGGTCACTTCTGTGGACAGGTCGCACTTACAATCATACACGAACTTAACTTACTCCTTCAGTATTAAGTGTACGCACTTAATGTCTAATTGTTAGTGACCTGCTTCTTTGGTACGCACTCAAAACGCCCACATGAAGACCTTGTCTCACCCGCGATGTACCCAGCGATGTAGGCACACATTCACTGTCTACGGTTACCAGGGCGACCCGTAGCCCCGGGCCACCTGTGACTGTGACCCGCCAACATACTCGCACTTGTCGTATTTGTCTGGGCATCTATTTATTAATAATAACTAGGTATAAGATCGATGTTTTGTAGCCTTCCTTAGGCCCAAGAATACGGTCTGCTTTGCCAAAACATTTGTTAAGTCTTTTGAATTCCAGTTTGTACGTAGTATCTAGTTTTATTAGCATATTCTATTTTAGTGCTTTATTGTTCTCGCGGAATTGTAGTTCGGGCATTATTCTATCTAAATAAGCGGTCGAAGACAATAGTTTCTGTTTGGAAACAAAGGCAACTCAATTACGCTAGGGTCGTGCCTCCGCGGCCGCTCGCCGAAACTTTAGGCCGCTCGGAATAATCCACATTTACATAATATGTAACACTAAACATGATCTCCAATTTGTAGTCAGTTAAGTGACTGTATGATTAACTTGTCGTGGCGATTCTGATACCCATATTACTTTCGGGTTGTGAATTTTGATACGTTTGTGATCGTGAAAGTGGGGTTTAATTTAATACACAATGACTCTAAACTACTGACGTATTGTCATGTTTGGGGTTTCCCGACCTCTAGTAAATAACTGTATAATAAAAATATAAGTAAAAATCTTTTTTAGAACAAGCTTTTAATGAACTAAAAAGGATTTTCCCATGGCCGCCTCCCGGTTCCATCATCAGACCCTGAACACCAACTAGTGTCAAAGCACTTGTTAATACATAACCAATGAGTCCAAACACGACGGTGCTATCTTGTTTGATTGAGGAGTTCCTAGAGCCAACTTCCGGCTCCATCATCAGACCAGCTCCATGGTATCATTTTTTCAAAATGTCTCGGTAGTTATATAAATATGCTAAATTTCAGCTCAATCACATGCCAGGAAGTGCTTTAAAAATGGATGACAATTGGAGTAACCGGAAACACATACGAACAGAGCAAGCTAATATAAAGCTTGTTAAAAGTAGTAAGCACATCTTTCATATTTATTATTCAGACGTAAATAATTGCACTAACAGTATCGGGATTGCAATTCGTATTGACTTTGACGAGTGATTCATGAGACACCGTTACCGGTCTACGTTCGCAGTCTAGATGTGATAGTGACGCCGTCGATCTTTGCTCTAGAATTCTAGATGTTGCGCGTGCGTAAGGAGGCCGTGCTTGATTGACGTCTATCGCTTGCCAGAGCGCCAGGTGAAAGTGTACGGGACTTTCGCGCGATCCATCTCAGATCAGCCCGCGTTTGCGTACAAATACTCACATAGGGCCAAGTTTGAGCACATCGTCATCGGAAATGCGCACACATGTCGGTTGGAATTTTAATAAAGCGGATTTTTTAAAATTATATTAAAAAATCGCAGCCGTCAACTGGGCTCCTTTGTATAACTTAGATTTAGATATGAGCTTAAAGTATTTTTATGACACAATTTATTCAATTATAGATGACTGTGCTCCCAGGAAAAAGCGAAGTCGTGTACGCTCGAGGTACATTTACCCCGAGTGGTACACGGGTGAGATAATTGGCGACATAAAACTTAAAGCTACTCTTCATAAACAATATAAAAGTAGTGGTTCAGGGAATGATTACGAAACGTTTGCTCAGTGTAGGGCTACAGTTAAAGGGAAGATTTTAGTAGCACATGAACAATATCGTCAACGTATACAAAGCCAAATGTCGAGTGATCCTAAATCTTTTTGGGCTTACGTTAATTCTAAAAGAGGTAGCAGTAGTAGCCAAAAGATTTTGAAGGACGGAGATGCCTTGACAGATGAACAAGCGGTTCAAGAATTCGCTGAATATTTTTATTCAGTATATCATGTGAAACCTAGATTGGATGTGGATGCAGCGGTAGTGGATGCAGGTAGTCTGAACGGAGCAGGGCGGGTTCATCTAGACAGGTATTCCGCCGTATGTTTTTAGAGACTGTCGCATGGGGTTAGCGAGACCGCTCTTGCACATCTACAACCACTGCCTTAAATCAGCTGTATTTCCCGAGATGTGGAAGATTACCCGGGTCATACCGGTACCGAAGGGAGGTTCGAGAATGAAAGTTGAAGAATATAGACCGGTTGCGGTAT
Source organism: Lithophane semibrunnea (assembly GCA_947363905.1). Classification (NCBI taxonomy): domain Eukaryota; kingdom Metazoa; phylum Arthropoda; class Insecta; order Lepidoptera; family Noctuidae; genus Lithophane; species Lithophane semibrunnea. The sequence goes on from OX376195.1 coordinate 18,320,882, forward strand.
TGTCAACAGCGGCTAAAGTATTAGAATCTGCTATTTATAAGAAAGTATATCAGCAAGTTGGCTCGCAAGTTACCGAAGCGCAGCATGGATTTCGGCCAGCTAGAAACACTACGAGCAATTTACTTAGCCTTAGGCGGAAGTGGTGCCTATAGTGGACGATGGGGCAGCCAATGCTGCATACTTCGACTTTAAAAAAGCGTTTGATTTAGTCGATAATGACGTACTACTAAAAAAGTTAGCAGGCTTCGGTTTCACCCCACATTTATTTACGTTTTTCGCGGTTTATATGAGTAACAGGCAATAGTATGTTGACTATGCAGGTTACCAATCGAAGGCATACTATACTAGATCGGGTGTAAGCTAGGGAAGTAATATAGGGCCCCTAGAAACCCTAGGGGCCCTATATTACTTCCCTAGCTTACTTACTCTTAATGATAAATGACCTACCAAGTGTTGTAGAAGATGCTAAGTGCTTACTATTTGCCGACGACCTCAAACTTTGTCTCCCGATAACAAGCATGGATGACTGTGAAAGACTGCAGAGAGATATAGACAGGGTAGTAACTTGGAGCAAGAATAATCTCCTGCAGTTTAACACATCTAAATGTGTGACCATAACTTTCTCACGCGCACGCACACCCATTAGATATAGTTATACAGTGGACGGGGTATCGATGGCTAGGATCACTGAAGTGAAGGACTTGGGTGTCCGTTTCACCACGGGGCTAACGTTTCGTGATCATATAGTTAAGGTTTGCAAAAAAGCATATAGAATCCTAGGATTTCTCCTGAGAATGGTTAAAGGCTTCACAAATATGAAAGCTATAACGGCATTGTATAATGCCTTAGTCAGGAGCCAATTAGAATGTAATGCAGTTATCTGGTCTCCACATGAAACGAAATATAGTCTCATGCTGGAGCGTGTACAAAATTTTATAAGATATATATATATATGAGGGAATACGGGGTGTATCCATTTTATCCGTTGATGTATCCAATACTATTTGTCTTAGGTATGGTCGGATATAATGAACTAAGGTTCAGGAGGCAACTCACACTTGTTACTTATATCTTTAAGATAATTAGAGGGAAGATACACAATGTGGATATATTGCGCAGGGTGGAACTAGTCGTGCCAGACGGGTATGTGGGTCGTCGTCGTCAGACGCGGTTGCTGGCGGTATCGTGCGCGCGAACGAACTTGCTGCGGGAGGCGCCGCTGACGAGCGCGCTCCGCACTCTCAGCCTCATTACAGATGACGTCGACATATTCTGTTGCGCTTTGGGTGAATTTGAAAAAATAGCTACCCATAGAATTTGTTACGGTACAAGCAGTGGAACTATTTAAGTTAAGGGTGCTACAATATCGTATTGGGTCTAGTCTGTAAGGATATTTGTATGTTTGGAGTGAATAATAGTATATAATGCAATTAGTGAATAAAGGACGGATTTAAAGCGAGGGCCATAGGTGAATCACGAGCAAGTGAAGAATTCTAACGACTGAATCACGACCGTAGGGAGTGATTCATGATGATTGAATCACTCGCTATGCTCGTGATTCAAGTGTTAGAATCCTGAACGACGCGAGTGTTTCATGGCCCTCGATATAAATCCGTTTTATTCAAGAGTTGCATACTATACTTTATGCCATGACTCCGAGAAAAAGAATGTTATGCCTTGGTTTTATAGTACCTACACCGTAGCATAGAATACATACTCCATAATGTCGATGATTTATTTTTCTTCGACAACTCATTAAAATAAGTTAGGAAAATAGACTGAAAATGTGCCAGAAGCTTGATTTTCATTTTTCGATTTGCAAAACTCATCGTAGGCTTTGATGTAAACCAGCTGTGATTTGTTAGGTAGCAAGTTTTCTACTATATCGGCCTCCCTCTCTTTCATAAACTCAGGTGTTAACACATCTTCATCACTTGAAAACCTTTTCAATCGATTTATTATTAAGTAACCCTAAACTTTTTGTTCGTACAACTTACAATATTTAAAATAGCGCCAATTACACAAAACAGTTTTTATTCTAATGCTAAACTCCTGTTCGAAAATCAAATCAAATAGGAGTTTGTATATCATTGAGATGGAGTTCGAATATATTGGTGTTCTAAATTCAAACACAAAAACAGTGATTAAAAGTGTTATTAAGCTTTTTAGAGGGGGAATGGTATAAATAAATAAATAAGTAAATTTCTCTCTCTTTCACACACGTTTGCAAAAAACATAACATCTTAATAGCTGACCCAAATATTTCATCGAACAAAAAATGACGGAACAGCTCATAACACATAATGGAACATGGACAGATCCAATAGTCCGAATGTTAGCAGTTTATCAAGTGCTCGAGTTAGAAACGTACTTTTACTTTTTACTTGCTTTCGCTAAAATAAGGCTAACCAATTGTCTTGTTTTAATGTATGAGTGGCTGACTCAGGAGGCTCAGGTCTTGACGCACGGCACGACACAGGATGTCATAATTAGCCGCGCGCGGAGTTCGTTTAACCATGACATTTGCAAGCGCATACAACTTTACACCTTTTGTCTGCGCGTTCCAAGTCACATACGCGATTTATTACTCACATTACATAAATCACGTAACCGAGGACCAATTACTGAAGTGCCGCTAACCAGCGCGAATTACGAGGAACGCCAAAACATTGGGCGTCACAATCTGTGACCAAGGTGATCATAACAATGTCAACGCTTGTTTTTGAGAAATTATTAGCGACGTTGTAATAAATGTAATGCCCTAAGGTGGCTCAATATTGACGGTAGTAATTAAGTAAATTTTCGGATGATAAATCATCACGGTCGCATTAGTACGATTAGACCCCTCAATTTAGGAAGTTAAGACATAATTTGCAGGCGGCGGCGGTTCTTTTACGCCTCGTTTTATTTATTGTTGAGTGAAAAGACCAAAATCCACGACTTAAATTGAGAATTAGGACTTCTGACTCTAAAATCTGACGGAGCTTATCAGCCCATGATTTTCTTTCCGTCAGAGACTAGATACTAGACTAGAACGTAGGATATTGAAATAGCTATTGTAATGGATGGATAAGTATACCTTGTCAAAAGATAAGTTATCTGCATTCTATTGACATTGTTGATTCTGAACTACTGACCTAATCATTTAAATGAGGTTTTTATCGATTTCAGTAGCGCGTGTATCGAAGGACCAGAATGTTAGTCATCGTGCTTTTATAACTTTAAAACGAAATACTTTTATAATGAACTAGCTGTGCCCCGCGGTTTCACCCGCGTAGGTCTCGATCCCGTGGGAATATAGGGATAAAACGTATCCTATGTCCTATTCCAGGTCATGGTCTACCCGTGTGCCCATCCTCTCCTCTCTAGAGTAGGGAACGTCGCGGCGGAGCGGCGCGGCGCCCGGCGTCGAACGGTTCGCGTATTGCATTTTCATACTCGTGATAACTTCGAAATTAAACGTCCGATTCGAATGAATTAAAAAGTATTTTACTGCTACATAAATACCCTTGATGTTAAAACTATTTATTTGAATAAGAATTAATATTATTTTGATAAAACTCCTTCGCAAATAATGCATTAATTTCGAACAAATTTGATTACCATAAAAAAGGTTATAGTGAGTCAATCTTAAAAGATAGACATATGCTGTCGCGGACTTTTTTATAGAACTTTAAAAGAGGAATAATTTCACCATATATGATATTTACGTAACATAAGCCGTTTACGCAGCGCACGCAACGGAAGCTCTCAAAAAGGAATATTTTTTCCCGTTTTTGCAACATATTTCATTTATGCTCCGCTCCTATTGGTTGTAGCGTGATGTTATATAGCCTATAGCCTTTCTCGATAAATGGGCTATCCAACATAAAAAGATTTTTCAATTCCTACCAGTAGTTCCTGAGATTAGCGCGTTCAAAAAAACAAACAAACTCTGCAGCTTTATAATATTAGTAGGTAAGTATAGATAAGTGTAGGTACTCAGAGAGGCCAATTAGTATTCAGAGCAGTATATAAGATGATGTATGAGATGTGGGTCACGTCTGTAGGAAGCTGTGACTAACCCAGGGTTTTCCTCCGCGTGTCCGTACCACGGCCTCTGTCGCCAATGCCAGGCCCCTACATATGCATTATATACCGCCGGCAATAAAATATGACATTGTGGCTTCGAAAAGGAAATTCAGATCTATTTATTTCAGTACATTTTTCCGAGACATTGGCAATTTTCTCGGCGGTAAATCGTGGTTAGTGAATACTATCCTGACTTATTGGTTAGAGCCGCTTTCATGGAACTACTCAGTAAAAATTTTGCTGCTATGTGTAATTATTTATTGAAAGGTAAAAACATTTCAATATTGAACTTATTTTCCAAATATAGGTCGTCGGACCAAGTAAATAATGTTCTTCTATAAATAGCGTGGAAGCAGGCTAATATTCTACATGTGCAGCAAGCATGTACTGATACATGACTGTACGTACATACATAACACTTATATAAGTGTACGTCTGCGCCCTCCGCATTCGGCGCACGCCCATAGTTCACTAAATACATAGATATTGTGCACACCTGCATTTCTATTATTTTCTAAAGGTACTACTCTCTTTTATGTACTTCTGGTACTATTTGCATGGATAGTAAGAACTTCATAAATGGTGTTATGTTATTTTTCTTTATTGTAAGTACCTACTACGTTACCTATTTCGATACGACTATTACCTATTTCCAGATGTCTGATTGGTACAATTTGTAGGTTACAATATTCATCTAAATATCACTCATAGAGAGTAGTCACTCATAGGCTTAGCTGGTCTTCTTCATAGTAACATTACAATTTCCTTTTTGCTCCCACTATTAGTATTACTTATTTACTTTTCCTTTCTTATATGCGGCCTGAATAGAGTCCATAGCCAATAAATAAGGCCCCGGTACACACCTCTGCATAGTAACGACCGCTACATCATCCACATAAAAAGAAATTGCGGCCCGACATAAAGGCCCGCGCCCACGGTTCTACTCCGCAGGCTCGATAGACCGGCGCGGCGCGGCGGTATTTACGTTTCGGACGGCGGAAAACTATACGTATTTTTGGGTCATTTGATATTCTTGTAACGTTTGTCCGAAGGTCACGATGTGCGTACGGTGACAGGCACTAGGTGTATAATGTAATAAGTATGTGCCTGTAAGATATGTTCCGCGTACGCTTCACGGGCGTTACAATCAGTTATTGTTTTCTATACAGTTAGCTCACGTGGTTAGATTTGTTTTTATTTTGTGACGGTCGTCTACCCCTGTTGGTGCCTTTCGTGAACTATGGTGGGTTAGGTTTTCAATATTTTGGTGTTCAACGTATACTGTCGCCCTCTAGTATGAAATTGCAGACCAACTCACAGACACATCATCACACTCACATTGCCTGCTTTAGTATTTAAACAGCGACGAAGTGTGTTTTATTCTTTCTGTGTAAATTCACTTGTAAGCGCACTTTTCAAGCTGTTAGTGCTAGCATTAAGGATAAACATTTCCTCATTGACGCTGCCTCATACCTAACATACCTTGCTATGTGACAGCGTAAAGACTTGGTAAGTCAGTCAATAGGGACTGAAGTAAACACAACTAGGTATACGTATGTAGTACCTATAGTATGTAGATAGACAAGAAGAAGTTAACGACATGAATATGCAAGTGCATAATTCATAAAAACTTGCTCATGACATGGTGTACGATCACAAGGCAGTTGCTCTGTTCCGGTAACAGAGCACAAGACAAGGGCGACAACGAGACGAACAAAAACCACAAGCAATTAATTTAGTTTGGTTTCTATCTTTAATAATAAGTTTAGTTTTGACTTCTTATGTTACAAAAAGTTTATCATTTTCAGAATAGTTACTTTTGCAAAGTTAGGTTAGTGTTTTAAAACACAAATTAATCACGCGTGTAATCCTCGAAGAGTTGGGTAGAGATGTACCTATAGTCCGTAGTCAACAATCCTTTTACGTCACTCTCCTAAGTTTTAAGCTCAAAAAGTTAAATTACACAAACAATCAAAACGAATTTTGGCAGCATAGCGGGAAATGAATATATTTCGCCTGTATACCAGATAGCTTGCTCGACTGTACTGTATGGCCCCATTTCGCTAGTTATGTTTAAGTTACATGTAATAAATAGGTGGCAAGCCTATTGCCATGAATCGGGCACAAAACCAGGCTTCGGGCTGCCATTGAGAAATTGCTGATGGAAAAACCCAGTAACACTTTGCCCGACCTGGGAATCGAGCCCATCCAGGACCTTATACTCGGCAGTAGCGGTTGCGAACGTAGGCAGTATAGGGAAAGAACTATTAGAAAGTGTATATTAAAGCTTATCCAGTCTGAAATGACGCGCCCCACTACCGCCTTTACGCACACGGTAATGCGGTAATGGGGCGCGACATTTACGCTGTACCAGCTATACTAGTTGAAGTAAGTAATTCGTTTATTAACTCAACTTTGAAAACTAAGTTAATAATTATGTGACATAGTCCAACAAAACTACTATAAAATGGTCACTACGACATTTCATGATAATCCACTTTGGTGAGTTCTAATTCTGTCACTATAGTAAACTTATATAAATAGGGCTTTTTTATCTGTAGCAAGGCGGAATGTCACTCTACCTTCAATGTGTTAATTAGGCTAATTAAACGAACCGCTGATAAGGTGTCGTGTACCGACGCACTAATGGCCCAATTATTAAAAGACTAGCGAACGTCACAACTTCGCAAGGTTTTTACGACTTGACAAAACATCAAGATTTCATTTTTATATGCAAATACATAAACCTTCCGGAATTTATAAATGATGGGGAAAACCGCATCAAAATCCGTTGCGCATTTTAGAAGAACAACGCGGTCACACAGACCGACACGAAAAGCGATTTGAATTCATTATATTATGTATAGATTACCGTTCTTTTGTAGCTCAAGTAAATTACTCACTGCTTGCGTCACACATGAGGTACAATATGAATCACTTTGAATAAGCTGCTATAATTGTTTGCTTGAATAATAACGCGAATATTGCCCAGACTTCGTAGCGCCTACATTGACTGGCTAAGCTGCCATTTAGTCTACATTGGCTAATCTATATTCTGCAAATAATAAGCGTTTGCATAATCATAAAGTACATGTCGCATATTATACGGTACGTCAGTACATCGGACAAATACAAAGGCTGGAATATGTAGTACAGCGTGTTGTGCAAAAGGTTCACTTGTTACAACCTTCGATCAATTTGATTTGAAAATGCCAGCCGTTTCGTGTATGTAGGAAATAAAGTTTATAAGAAAATAAATGCAGTTTCAAACTTCTGCAGTAACAGATAAACTGTGCTTGAGTTGGGATTTCTTTAACTGTTTGTGTACTTGGTATTCTGTTCTTCGTATGCATTAACCATTTTACAATAGAAAATGACGAATTTAAACGTTAATACCCCCTCTCTCCTTCGCAGGCTTGTCAGTAGACAGGCACTTAGCGTAATATATAGCTCTCCAACTACATGATGACATTTAATAATCATAAGTATTTGTCAGAGCTTTGTATTTCCTTCATTCAATTTTAAAGCGTCACGTACTTTCACCCTTTTGGTTTAGGACTCTTCTGGTTAAGCCGTTGATCCTGCGTCTGATCTCTCTCCGGTCGTGTCGGGTTGCCCTCTCATCGGACTATGAGAGTGAGGGAAGAGAGAGTGCACCTGTGTCTGCGCACACACTTGTACACTATAATATCTCCCGCGCCGAAGGCTAGTCTCTATATTGGCCGCCATGACCGAAAAACGGTCTGGAGGACTATCTATAATTATATCCTTACATATTATAAAACAAAGTCCTCCGCCGCGTCTGTCTGTCGTCCTGTTCGCGATAAACTCAAAAACTGCTGCACCGATTTTCATGCTGTTTTCACCAATGGATAGAGTGGTTCTCGAGGAAGGTTTTAGTATATAATAATCGACATCCGCGGGCATCAGCTAGTATATATATATAGGACGGTAGCAGACGCATCCGGACGCCGTCGGATCGCACGCGTCCGGTGCCGGAAGCGTTGACAGACTCGCTCGCATCCCACCTCTATTGTTTATGGGCGAAGCTATGGCAGGCCTAGATTGGCTGTAGGCTCTCGCTATCTGTTGTATAAAGATCCATATCATAACTTATATTTGCTGCGTTTAAATATTGTATGTACTCGTACTGCGTAGAGCTTTCGTAAGCTTTTAGATATTACACACAAAAAGTTAAAGCCTAATATATTCACTCATGTTGTCCCAGAATTTGGCAAACAAAGTTCAAATAACTGGCCTAGCATTTTTTAAAGAAATTACTCAAACTTAAGAACCAAACCACTCCCTATACTGGTAGACTCATATTTGGGGCTTCCCAAATGGCGTGGAATTTGCGCCACATTATAAGTTTTAGTAGAATGATAACATGGCGTGTTTGGCGTGACCCGGGACTCTTTGTCACGCTGCCATGTCTGGTGACTATCATGCCTGTACACGTCAACTGTGGGTAGTACAACATTTTTGTGTGTTGCGGGAAGGTAGTTGTGAAATGGCTGCAGTTTAACATGAATGTTTCTAGTATGTTGTTATTGCGGAAATTGAGGTTTTCCTTGTATTTGTGAATGGTTTAGTAATGCACATATCTCATTATTGATTGACCACGCGAGGAAAGCTTTACAAAGAGACGTGTTTAGTAGTCATCAGGACACGCGGTTAGTTTATGATTTATTGTTTATCTGTGTAAATAAGAGATTCGGGTCAGAGGGGGATTCCCAAATCACAAATTATCGCATTAATATAATCAACATTTTTAAATAACTCACTACTGTGGTTACATCGCAACCTATATAATACGTGTTTTTGTATTAAATGGGATCAAAAGCCATCAATTCCCACAGTAAAAACACCAGTACACACAGAATTATCTCATTAACATGAAGTAATTCGTTCCATACATACATGAACACATAATTTGGGGCTCCATACATTATATTAACCTATTCGTAAGCATGCGGGAAATATTTGTACTTCAAATTAGATTCTACGAATGTTTGTGGAGCTAATATTTGATTGCGTATGTGTGTGTAGTACGTAGGTTAGGGAAATCTGCGACCTTTAAAGGATAAGGGAAAATATAAATGTAGAAAGTGGAGCTTAAATCAAGGGTAAATAAAAAGTATTAGAAGTTTTAGTTGTAGCGTTGTGTATGTATTTGTGTTTGGCTGTTATATTTGTAAGGTATGTCTTCACAGCTCCTGGGCCCTTAGTATATTATTATGGCATAATTTGTCGAATTGGTCGATTGGTCATCATTACTTAAAACTTTAAAACTATGAATACTTATGTAGAGCGTGTACTATTGGAAAATTTTTAAAGAGATAACTATTTACTTAAAAAGTACTAATCTCATCACTCCCACAACCTCCTGCATAATGTCATACAGCAGTAGGTAGGTACATCCATTCTCTCAAAGTTACAACCAGACCTTAAACTAATGACCATGTTGACAGGTGCCCAGCGATAGGTGTACACTAATACATTCCCCTAACAAGTACATACGTAGTGTAACTACCCATATGTGCCATAGATCATGCAGTGACGTGTCGGTGTCACAGACTAGGGGAACTCATCAGTTCGACACACATTCTGTGAGTTACGACGGTTCTGAAATATTGTAGTGTCGTTGCTTGTAATCATTTTCGTTTGTGACATTATTTATGTGCACCGTGGAGCGTTCTGTTGTTGGTTTTTCTGAACGGTAGGTTACCCTACCAAATCCCGTTCAGAAACGTACAACAGACGTAAACTATAATCAGTAGGGTTCCCTACTGATTATAGTTGTAAGTAGTGAAAAGTAGTATAAATCAACCATGAATTTACTTATAAATCTTGAAACTAAACGAACTAGCAGTTCTTAGCCTTTCACAGTGTCGAGATAGGCATCCCTATATTGTGAACCGCGCCCTAAGTCTTATTCCCATGACAAAAAATCCAAAAAGTTGCATCACCCAGCAACCAGCCGGTTGCTAAGCTAAACTTAGCACCAGTTAAATAAAGTCATCCTCACCTCGAGCCCGCCGTCCAACTTGCCTCGCCCGGACTAGAACCTGTGCCTATTTATACCAGGCAGGTTCCCTTCATCCACTCCGGCGTCGTTAGCGATAACTATCGCGATACTAACCTGGACATATTGATGGAACAAACTTGTACACGATAATGTGACAACATCTAATGTAATAGTGTAATTTCACCTTTTTGCCACGATAGGAGTAATTATTCTTTTAGATTATGTTCTGAAAAGTTAAGCTTTGATTCTTGGCTAAAAACCTTATTGGCAAATTAGGTGGGCGATACTTCGAAACCAGGTAGAAACATACTTCCCCCCAGGGAGTTTGACTCTCGACATTGTTTACTGGACAAGTGGTGGTTAAGGTGTGCGGATGTAAACAAGCTGATTATGTTGCTGTTAGATCTTTAATTTCTTCGTTACAATAAGGTTCCAACCAAAACTGCTTACAACACGTAACTCCTGTACAAATAGTTAACATCGTCGGTTTCAGAGTAATTTAGTGTTATTTATGTAATGGCTACTACGTGACGCAGACGGTCGGGCTACACCGATAACGTCCACTGAATTGCATCGGTCTGAACATTCCACAGGCACTACTAATGAATATGCATCCTTAATATTGGTGTAAAATATTGTATGTACACCCGGCTACACATCAAGCTATACATTTCCAGTATAAGCTGACCTCGCATTGTACGGAAATCCTACCCAATGCGAGATCAGCATAAACTGGAAATGTATAGCTTGATGTGTAGCCGTGCGTACGAGTTGATTTGCATCATAAATAATTATTTGGGCGGTCCACTTTTCCCGAGTCGTGAAATAATTTTTGTCTGTGTGTGTATATTTTAAACTATTCGATTCGTTGTTTGATTAAGTTATATGTAAGGAAAATAATTTCTATTTTGTGAATTTCAAATAGTTTACTTGAGGAAAGTTGTTCTGTGTCATGGTTGATCAAAATCAGCAGCCTCCTGCTCTTATCCCAATTTATTTTGGGTCGACCATAATATCATCTTTCACACAATCCATCCATCGTTTAAGGTCCGTCTAGCTGGGAGGCGTCTCATGCTACGTTTGCGATACGCGGTCTACACTCTACGACTCGTCTGCTCCACCGGCCATCGGTCGACCTTAAGAAGGTGGCTGGGACAGACGGGATGCGGAAGGCGGAGGACAGGGTGTTGTGGCGCAGCTTGGGAGAGGCTTATGTCCAACAGTGGACTGCGATAGGTGGAGTTCATTGATCCATTGTTTCTGACTGAAGAAAAAATGGATTCTTCTGCTTACAAAGCCATCCACATTCTTACTCAAAACTTTCCTCATAATATTTTCCCAATTCTTCAGCACGCGAATCTTTTGTAAATGACTACGCTTACAAGTGCACACATATCGATTCTACATAAATGGCAATTAAAAGTGTGCATCATGGATGCGGGCATGCGCGGCACACAGGCGCGGGCGCTGCTAACTAGGTCATTGACAATGCGCGGCTGTTAAACTGCGCCCGCGACGCACAGCCAAACGGTATGTGATGACGATGCATTTCCTTGGATGCAGTGAGTTCAGCAAAATGTTGTGTAATACATAACTACGACAGGTGCATACAAGTATTGATCGATAATTTGTATGAGTAGTGCAAACTGTAAATATAAGTGAGTTATACGTATAAATAAAGGTATAAGTTAGGTATTATATAAATAATAATAATTGTTGGCTGAAATGACGACGATTGACACTTTGATTGATTGATTTTTGGAAGATTGGATGGATTTCCTGAAACCGGGAAAATTGTGTATTTACTGCTGAGTAAAAACATGATAGAGAAACACAATTTAACGAACACAAATTATTCTACAGAATTATATACCACTTTCAATCTTTCTGTAGAACTTAGTTTATTTAAAAATCATATAAATTAATACACGATATAAGTAAATAAGGATTAGTTTAATGTGATAATGTATTTAGGCGTGAAGTGTTCGGCGCACAGATGAAGCTATCATGTTCGGGTAACCACGAACTGAAACATTTGTTCAATAATAACAAAGTTAATGCTTGAACTGAGTGGTTAATACGTCTTATTTATTCACTATACATATCTATATTTTATGTAAACTGGCATAAACAATGAAATTATTAACGTTGTTAAAGCTATCCTATCATAACTCATAATCTTATAAAATTACCAAATAAACAAGCTCTTATGAATAAAAATTCTGAACGTTTTGTGTTTCATTACAACGCCATTCTTATTCATAATATTTTAATATTTAAATCAATGGTAATGGCATTGGAAGATGTAAAGCTATATACTTAATATTTACGATGGTTATTCATAGAGCTTGCAATAATAAACGCAAAGCGCTGGCTTACTGCAGGTATTGAGATACTTCGCTGAAGGGGCATCATTAGTTGGAGTCAATGACTTTAGTCGCTTGTGCTATAAAAATCAACTGCGCAAATAACTTGCAGCTGGGAAATAATGTAGAGTTATCAGGATGTCTACATTACAATTACTTGGAAAACCTAATGTACGTAAACGCTAAACAATTTGTAGAACCGAGGTAGTATGGAAAAACGAGAGCTAACTGAGAAACTTGCTTGGGAGAAAATACGTAATTTTAGCATAATTCAATAGTTATTATTCAACTTTTTTCTGAGAAAAGCTGTCCTGTAGCTGGATCAGTTCACCTACACTATTCACCCTTGAACTTTTAATTCAGACAAATAATGATTTTTAGTTCATTCGCTCCTAGCCCTAAAGCCAGCCTCTATCTTGGACTCATCCTTGCGGGCCGGTGCGCGTGAGCATCGTTCCCAGCGATTATCTGTCGCGCATAAACTGTGCCATGTAAGGGTTACGCGCGAATGTCTCGAAACTAGTTTGACTTGTGTGCGAGAGAAAAAAACTAAAAGAGTATGGAGATCCACGGACGTTGCCTCTGAAGTCTGATTACTATGTCCTCAGTTATTTTTAGGTTATGGAATCCTTCGTGATATAATGGCAACGAGAGTAATCTTGATGTCTTGAATCAAGAGTAATTCTTTGCTTGGCAAACTCTGTAAAAGAGAAAATTTATGTAGATTCTGCGTAGTGAGCCATATTCAAATTCATGAAAAAAAAACTGAAGCAATAAGAGAATTCTAGAACAAAATCTCACATAGAAACCTTTTACGTCGAACAGCAATACTGGAAACACGGAGATAAAATATAATTCTCGAGGAAGGCAAGAGTTTAAAGTAGTGTTAGTTCAGATCCATGCTCAGTTCCAGACGATGATGGCAGAGTCAGATAACGACATAAATGCCAGACGCGGACATTTGGCAGAACATCGCCATCGCTCCAAACGACAGTTGGAAGTTTTAATAGTAGTCCATGAAAGTAGAGTAATGTAGACACACTAAATCTCTGTAAACTTATGTTGTCCTAATCGCTATGTATTACTGTCGGCGCATGAATATTCATAGCATTTATAATGATTCGCTATATTTTTCCTTTGCTCTCAGACTTTCAGCTCGTTTTCTATATATATAGCGTCCTCTCTTTATGCTAATGTAGCACTTTCACGGGTACGAAGCCTTTCCTAAATTCAGTATAGGAATTTCTAATGTACAACTGAATAACATTATTCAGTCGAACACAACAATATTTTTTATGTTACTTTATTATGATGTAGTTTATTCTTGTTCAATCAAACCTTCAAAAACAGCTTTTAACTCAATAACTTAACATTTTCTTCACAATGTTTACATTGAAAAACATTTTCTATATACTATTACTTTATTTACGAACACAAACCACAACAATACGCTACACAGATCGTATCGCCGAAGCCATCAAATTGTCAATTTGTTTACCGCCAACAATTCAATTTTGTCGAAGGTTCCTCTCGTCAATCATAATTTCCCGATGAATCTCAAGTAATGGAGTTTTCTTTTTTTCATTTTACCCATTATATTTTTCTTTACAATTATGTGCTCATTGAATGGAATTTGACTATTTTTTTCCGCAGATTGTTATAAATTAGTTCATGAAAATCGAGTGTTTTTAGTTTACGTTTTGTTACGGTATGAGTAACAAATATTTGCATACTGCATTAGTCACTCGAAATCATTATACAATATGTTATTACCTATAAGTAACTCATTATAAACCTGCTCACAGTGCCAGTAATCTAACATACTGACATTCTCATCTAAGGTACAAAATAATGATTCCTTTGTTTTTGCGGAATTGTTATAAAAAGCAGATGATGTCTGAACGTGATCTAGGTGTGGCCGCGCGGCTACATCGGCTATGTTCTGCAGCGACTATAAATTAATATTGATGAGGTGTCAGGCAGATGATCATACCACTTCTGTCGGCACGTTATTTACTGCCAGTTTTAGTTTTTATTAGTTGTAGCTGAACTTTTTAGCGAAGCTTTGAATTTAATAGCCTTGTGTTCTTTTATGTTAAATCTTCAAATGCAGTATTTTGCTATCTGCATAAAGCATAATCAGCCTGTAATGTTCCGACTGCTGTCGCTTAGGCCTCCTCTCGATGAGAGGGAACGGGCCGTAATCCAGCACGCGGGTCCAGTGCGGGTTGGGCATTGATCAGGTTGAGCTAACTGCATAATGGATTCTAATTTAAATGTTATTTCTTATTTTGGAGGCTGATGACGAACATAATAAAATAACAAAATAATAAGTATTTCCAACATGCTTTCGATGTAGTTTGGCAGAACAAAAAGAAATTCTTTAATTTATTGATGATCACCTCTCTCCTATGTATCTACCTAATAGCTAATTGGCTTTAAAGCTTAAGGTTATAGTACTGTACTTAATAATAAATGGGTTGTTACTAACACTAGTGGCGAGGTTGCTAACTATCAGTAGACTGACATTTCCAACCCTCTGCTCGTTAAATACTACTCTCTACTAATTACTAGGAGTACGTACAACTAATTGAAATGCTCATAACGTGGTTTAGTTAGTTTTCACTTTATACTTTATTATGCTACTTACATTATTAAAATAACTGTTCCCCTATTTAAACTGAGAAGGTATGCGTAGATCTCATGAAGTTATTTATAGCAATAGGATTCAGAAAGAGTTAAACCTAAATAAGAAGTTGCTTTTAGTAAATAAAGGAGAAACATTGGTTTGTCAGCAGTTTCGCTCACGTGGACATCAGCAATTATCTCACCGGGACATACTACCGAGATAAAAATGGTCCTATGTCGTACTCAGGTCATGGTTTACTTATGTGCCAAATCCGTTCAGCCGTTGAAGCCACAAAGACAGACTTACTTTCGCATTTATAATATTATATAGGTATCTAGCTAATGCTCGCGGGTTCGCCCGCGTAGATGTCGGTTGTTATATACTAAAACCTTCCTCGAGAACCACTCTATCCATTGGTGAAAACAGCATGAAAATCGGTGCAGTAGTTTTTGAGTTTATCGCGAACAGACCGATAGACAGACGCGGTGGAGGATTTTTTAAAATAATATGTTGTGATATATAGTATGGATACTTATGGAGTGGTATAGAGAAATTGATTATTGAACACGGTGTCCATAAAACTGTATCGGAACACACATTTTACCGTTTTTAGACCAGTTGCATTCCGCTGGCGCCATGACCGGAGATAAATTCAGTGATCAATTAATTAATGTTAATTCCGTATCAGACGTTCTTGTTTAAATTAACAATTAGTGTTAAAACCGATTTAATTATCAGCGCTTTCCTGATCAATATACAAATTGATATTCAAACTCGTTTTATAATTTCACCGTATTTGAACGCAGAGTCCGCTTACATTTGTCTGCATCGTCACCTTCATTATTCGATTTTTTTATTGTGCTAATCATCAGCTCATTCATAGTATCATCAGCTCAGCAGTGCTCATTGATTTTTATGCAATTTTTGTTTGATTCTCCATTAACCTACTCAGTATTATATTTCGACGTTTCATTCTTCAGATATATAATAACAACAACTAACAAAGACTTATAATATCTATAATAATAATTATGTACAAGGGAAAATTATCAAAGGGATTACTTACAAATTACTTTCTCCATTAATGAACAACCCAGTGTTCCACACTTTGTGCGGTTTTATAATTACTAACGTGACAATATCGTGATACCGTGACGTGGACGTCGAAGTCAAATGTATGGAAATATATGACGTTTTTAAACTGTCCACGATAACGTTATAACGTGCACGAAAAGACGTCCAAAATTTTCCTAAAACTCACTGAACTTTTCTCCTTAAAAAACATTATGCGCAATAAATATTAATAATCTCTTCAGTCATATTATAATATTTATAAATATAGCGGAATTTAATCACATGCTGATGAATTCATAGACGTCGCATCGGAATGTTGTTACTCAGACTGACATCAATACTTTCTGAGTGAAATACTTTAATATCACATGTTTCACGTGTTTATTGATTCGAGCCATATTACGTCGACTCTTTACGATTTATGTGTAACAATAATAATGTTGTTTATATCGATATGACCGAGAAATGCATACATTTCCACGTGTATGTACCAGCGATGAAAATCATTGATACATAATTTTCTCGAATTTAGTGTAGTTGCTAGTCGTAATTTAAATCAAGTTCGCGAATGACCTATTTTTAGACTAATAACGAGCACTTTTGAATTGTTCAGACACACAAACAGCCGTGATATCGCGGGCGCGACAATGGTTGCGCTGCCTGTCGCGCCAGTTTGATGATGATATGACATGATAAAGATATTTAAGATACTAATTCAACTGATGTTTAAAGTGAGTATATACGAGGGACCTACTTACGGGAAATAGCGTCACATAACACACAATACATTCTAAGATTTGTGTAACAAAGAAACAGTTCGCGAGAAATGCGCGTCTCTGGATAGATGTCCGTCAATATTTGCGCAGTGTCGGCGGGCCGCCGGTCAGACACCGGCCGTGTCGGCTGACCGGCGCTGACCGCCGGTCGCGTACCGTTGAGAGCGATGATCTGTCTGTCGATAGCTTGATTTATTCCGTTCTAATACCAACAACTAATACCACTGGTATTAGAACGATGTTAGCTTTATTTAGGTGGTGGTTGATAATGATGCGTTTTCTTTGAGTGATAATGTCGGATGTAATAACTTTGGACAGTATTGTTACCATCGCGGGTAGAACCTGGATGAGGCTGGCACAGGAGCGTGGGGATTGGCATAAGAGAAGAGAGGCCAGTGCTCAGCAGTGGGTGAAGTCGGGCGGTGAATGATTAATACCTAACTTTGGATTTTTCACCCGATTTTTACAGCAGACGTCCGTACGTTACAACGAAGTAATTGCCGAAAAGAGAATGTCAATGTTAAGCCATGAACATAGGTATTCTTTATGGTGGTACTGGTATTTTGAGCACCGGTAACCATGTTGAATGATAATCTGAAATGGATCCTGTCACGATTGAAAAGGTTCATATTTATGTGTAGTTATTTCAGATGCTAGTGTAATCGACTTTTACCGGAAAAACCACAATTGCATTGCACCTGTTATCCGAATAATCGAGTCATCACGCACGTCCACAACATGCCACTCTGTCCGCAAAAAATATCAAACCGCAATTTATAATCGAAATTCCGAATTGGGAATCGGTAAAAAATCGATTGGGGCGCCGTTCTTCATTCGATTGTACAAAGTGGCGCCAAATCCGCTAGCTCTGTGGCAGTTTTTATTAGTTTTAATATGCTATTGGGTTAACGGACTTGTGCAGTATTAAGGCCGGTGCCCACTTGGCTCGGTTACGACCTGATGAGTTGGGGCTACTCAGACTAACTCGAGCGACTGTTACAGATCAATCAGTCAATCAAGTTAGCATAGTTTACGGTCGCAGACAATACAATTCAACCGAAACTTATGACCACTTAGGTTCAAAGTCGTCGCCAATAAATCTAAGAATTTGTCTAAGTAGGTACACTACGTAAGCTGTAAATAAATATTCAGCACGTCATACGTCATTGAACAAGAAAATCGTTTTTCCGTCTAACAGTTTGAACAAAACAGTAGAATGAGTGCTAATTGATACAACGATCGATTATGTTTATGTTACAATCGATTCGCGTATTTGTCGATAATTGTGCGCCTGCGCCTGTCGCTAATGAAAGTTGCGTAAATAACTTACGTTGTACCGTTCATTACGAGTAGTTAGTAGTTCTATACTTCTACTGGAAGCAAAAGGAAGTTTAATTCGCTAAACGAGGAACTAATTTCACGTAAAGTTAACTATTACTCGATGATATTAATAACAATGGTTGTCACAAACTAAACTTTTACAGATTCAGATTACCAACGCCCAACCTTATTTTTTTTTTCTACAATATTGGCACGGTATTTAAACCTGCACGACCACGTTAAATACTGTAGGGAATTTAAGTACCTAGCTACTCAATGTGACCACTAAACAATTACTTTTTACAAAACTCACGCACGAATGTATTCATACCAGCCAGTGCGCTGTGCGATGCTACGTCCTTCCATTTTCTTGTAGTTTTTCTTCCATTTTTTGCATGCAATGCTAATAACAATCATTACGGCGAAAATAATGTTTGTTCGACAATCGGTTAAGGTTTAACAAGCTGAGATGTTTGCTAACACATCTGTGTGAGTTGACATAGACTTTGACAGTAATTACAACTGTCATTGATGTAACTAACATAGCATTAATCATGGGTTTTTTTTTATTGTCATTTTTCTACACGTACCTACAGCTTGCCAGACATCTGTAAAGCATAAGAGGTATTATAGTTCAAATTAATAAACCTTTTAGTATTTCGCATTAATTGCGAAATGAATGTTAGCAACATAAAATGCAAAACACCCAAATCTGGAATACTACAAGTACCTATATATGTGATTCATCGTTCTGGAAGCGTTTCTGTAATTAGGTGTAGTTCAGACTACCTACGGTAAGCATAATGGACTCTAAGACAAACGAAAATCTAAACAAACGCAAATTGAATAAAACAATGGATACAAATACAAAACATGAGATAACAGACGAAGACAAGATCAATGGCGTATGTTGTCACTACATCTGACGGCCTGTTATCTAAGTTGATACATTGAAGTATGAGGTCTGTGTCAGTGCACGTATTCGCTTTAGAAAGGCGCAGCACCACAGGTTTGTGTCTGTATGCCTAGGTATGCATGTTGCCTATTACTGGTAATAAATAGGATTTAGTTTGTTTTATGATAATCCATTTTGTCGTAATCATTGATAAGAATATAAATGTTAAATCACTGAAGTAGTTTCCGCGCCACACTTTTTCAAAACTTTAATCTCGATTTTCGTCGTTTGGTTAGATAAGATGCGGATGAAATCTGGGCTAAGCCCTTTGACTGAGCGTAGAGTTCTAGGAATCTAAGTATCAGAAATGTAGTGAGACTGTGGTTAAAAACCTTTTTGTAACCAACAGCATCAGAGATCAAGTGCCTCAGTAGATTATCGCCCATTCCTCGAATCGAAGTCATCCTAAAATGTTTCACTGCGACGTTGCCAAACTTCATAGCTCTATCGACTAAGTGTCATTTTCCTCTTCGTATCACGGTACATAGGAACTATTGTGATAGTTATATCTGTCTGTATGTCACGCATAGGTATACGTCTGTCTGCATGTTTTTACTTTCGCGTCCGGTGTTCAGTGTCGTGCGACTGCGCAGCTCATGTAATACTGCTCAAGAGGGTGATTATTTGCGAAGTGTTGGTTTTATTATCAAACCAAGTGTCGGTCTGCTTGTGGAAAGGCTTAGATTAATACATTTACTTAGATGTTATGTAAAATGTATTGTTCGTGTTTAACTTACAAGATGAATGGAGGAGCCTGAAAGTTGTTCAGACGTCTGAAGATATATCTTAGTTCAAGCTTGGTATTAGTAATATTTTAGCATTATAAATCTCTATAACCCGCGTCTCGGTTAATATTCTCTGCTCTAAATTTGAAATTGTCTTTCCAATAGTTTCCAAAATTGTAATCCAAATTGAGCACAAGCGAGGCGAGCACAATTATCTCATGGACACCGTGAGGTTTACTCAGCTGTTCTCTAACAATGCCACTGTAAACTAAGAAGCTTTAGAGCAGGTCAGTAGCCACTTATTCAGCCAGCTTGTCAGATGTGTCTGTGTTGACAGCTGTCGTGAAACGTGAAACGGATTCATTAGAACTTGTTAATTGTTTTTCGCAAAAGGAAATCATTTATGAAACTGAAATCGCTCGTCGGAATGAACGGTCACCCTTAAAATGTTTTTTTCTTCTTGAATACGATGGAAGCAAGTGTTTGAGAATAGGAAGCAAATAGAAGCAATAGGGAAGCAATTCTTGGGCATAAATTCAACGTTAGATACGCCTAGTGACCGTTCATCCTGACGGAGACGAAAAATCCCTACTTCCCTACTAAACCATATTAATATTATAAAATCGAAAGTAACTCTGTCTGTCTGTAAAATTGGCTGAAATATGACGACTTAAAATACTCCAAGTAGGATGAACATCACTTACATTTTAATCTAACCCACATGCTCGACGCAACAGGCTGATACGACACAACGACAGCAAACAATAATGTAGGCATTATATGCTCTGCTATCCGTGCGAAGCCGGGGCGGATTGCTAGTAAAACTATTATATATAAATACGGAGTTTCAAACTATACGAACTTAGTAATATAATCGACCGATTCTTCTCGCCCTCGTAAACGCTGAAAACTGAAAATCTTTCATAACTCCAATAAAGGTTTTACTCCCTATTGTGGCGTTCACATAAGATTTTAGTTTTTTGCCATTAATCATTAGGACTTCAGCTTTACTTTCAGGCCGGGATGATGGTCAAAATTATGATGAGGCTTTTAAAATATTACTTTTACGTGCATAATTATATCCTCCTTTGAACATAACCTTTATTGTCCCTTCCTTTAAAAAATAAATATGTATTATACGTACATGATCCAAGTGAGCAAATAACTTAGCGTCACATATATCGTAACTGGATCCCCCCAGAACGTTCCCAGGGACATCTTCGCACGGTGATCGGCTCCGTAGGTAACGGAGCGCATTATTCTATTGAGAGCGATCCGCGGCGATTGATGAATCACTTGCGCGGTCGTCCACCCATGCTCGTGGACAATGGACTTACCAGGGGTACTCGCGCACTGACTCGATGTGCCACTGGTCGCCTTTATCTGGCTCAATATGTGCGGATTCGTTACGCCAATTTTGTGAATTTTGATAGCATTACTGAAGGCTTACGGCGAAGACTAGAAACATCAATGAACGAGGAAGGAACGTGACTGAGGAAGATTAAGATTGGTCCTGTTTATTAATTACTAGCTGCGTAGGAATATCGGGATAAATAGGATACCCTATGTCCCTCTCCAGGTCATGGTCTACCCATGTGAAAACATCCAAATCCATTCAGCCGTTTGAGCGTGAAAGCGTAACAAACAAACAAACTCACTTTTGCATTTATAATATTAGTTAGGAGGGATAGTTAGGATTTATTGCAACAGCAAAATCTGTACGGTACCGCCGTGGTATTAATGTTTGATTTAAAAATTAAATTATATGAGTAGTAGGTATCGCTGTATAAATTATTATTAAAGCTACCACTCGAGAAGATTGCATTTTGTTGCCCAAGTATGTTAACTAATTTCCCAGAAACATAAAGTTACAGCCTACTCTAACAGAATATTAGCCGAATTTTCCTTATGTGCCATGACATGAGTCAGCATCTCTTCTTAAAATTGGTCCTAGCTCCGAAAGATCATTCAATCAATTGCATCACACACGAACAAGACCGTTAAGTCGTTACACTTCAGTGGGAGGATGGCATTAATGTGACACGGTTCCCATATCGGGGAACATTCGTCTCTTAGAATGGGACAGTGGGTGGCGATAAGTGGGTGTCGTTCTTTATTTATTGGACCGCTTAGCTCCCGAGGGTGCTCAGCTCCCTAAGCGGATTGATTCTTTGTATTTGTGCTTCAACCGTTTACTTATGTAAATGCGACCATTACTTCTACTAAGTGGTCTAGTGATTGCAGACGTTAATATATTATTGGCACATGTCATTGTTTAGTTGTTTGGGTTGCAGTGTATTGTTGGTATTGTCGTTACAAATCTAGAAGTTATCCAATTTAGGGATTATTGGGGTTAGTAAATAGTGGTTTAATTAGGCACTTATAAGGTATTAGATCCAATCACTTGGCCAATAAGTTCATAATCCAAGTTAAGATGAATCCACATGTTATGAACAACCAGTCAGAAGACTTGACTCTTTCTAGATAGAAATAGTTAAAAACTAGACAAGAAAGTCTAATATTTAACAAAAAAATGCGGTTTAGAGTTCAGAGTCCACAGAACTGGTCTAAGTTATTTACGTCAGGTGTTTTAAGGAAATCAGATAATATTTTTTTTAAATGTTAAACTGGAATTTCAAAACCGAATGTGATCATTTGTACCTAAACGGTGGTCCTCAATTCAAAGAGCTACATCAGGAAAGATGGGCGTGGTGTGGTGTGTTTGTCATTATGTGTTAAGTTACGTTTAACCAAAAAAATACTATTTGAATCCCTTAAAAACACGGTTATCTTTAAGATTTCATTGATTTTTTCCCGAATCTTTGAAAACTCTCCTCCGAATGTGTAAGTAAGATGATCTCAGTCATCAACAGCTGACTAACTGAACACTATGAACAGGTAGGTAATAAACTCTCGATAAATAAATACACTCGTTGCTTGAACTGTTGTTGGTATGACATGAATGGCGTCATCACTGAAAACCATACAACTACTCATTAAGTCGTCATCCTTCCAACCATGAATGTTGAAATTCAGTCATTCAAATTTTCTTATATAAGCTTTGCTGAGTCTAAAAAGATAAAATGGCGCTGTTTTATTTTCTTAAACAGGCTCCGGCCGTTGGCACTTGTACAATGATGATCAAACAAGCATTTTTCTCGAGTAATATTACGCAGGCTGATCTAGGGGATGTGATTGCGCAGGAGTGGGGTCGTTGACCGCGTCGGTGCGCGGGCGCCGCTTTTTGCGATGCGCTTGATAGGCATTTTTGTTCAGCGTTCTCTTACTTGGCGATTGATTGCCTTGTAAATTACGTGTTAGTGGACAGAAATGCTATGTGCATACGTAGTAGGTATCGTTACTCAGATACGATATTTTATGTAAAAGGTTATTGCAAGTTTAATTTATGTTTTAACATTTTGTTTTAAATATTGAGGTCGAATGTATTTTTTTAGCAAGAATGTCGCTTTGTCAGGTGTAGGCCCCGCTCGCCCCTTAGATCTTGCCCCTAATTACCTAAGTGTACCCACTCGCCCCTTCTAATATTAGATGGCCCCCAGTCGCCCCCGATTGTTAGTAGGTTATAAGTACAGTCACTCTAAGTTTTTAAATCTATACATATAATAAAATCGTAAACGGTCTGTACATTAAAGATTTTTGCAAAAAAAGTACTGGAAGCCGCGAGAAATAAGTAATAGAAAATAAAAAAATATTTTTTGAAAATTTTGTCTGTTTGTTTGTTCGTTTGTGAGCGCATCACGTAAAAGCCACTCATTGGATTCCAAATTTAATTACTGAACAATAAGCTTTATTGTGAGTAACATTTAGTCTTTATTTCATCAAAATCGACCTGCAGAATCAAAAGATATATGGATTCACATATATGGAACACTTATGTTTTTTTTTTTTATCGGGGTATTACGTGCAGCGCTTGACGGCATTCTGTTCACAAGAAATTGTGCAGTTTCCGAGCTGTAACCTAACAGAAAGTACTAGGCTTGCATGAATTCACGATAGTATTAACTAATAGGATATCAAATAATTATAACTGACAAAAAGTACTAGGCTTGCATGAATTCACGTTTAGATTATTTTAAGTACATCACTCACTTTTTTGTTCTATTCGTATCTGCAATACTATATATCGTATATTTGTATTTGTATGAAAAATGTTTTTTGTTAATCCACCGGAAAAGTCGGAATTGCACCCGGGCAACGCCGGGCACGAACAGCTAGTAATAAATAAATATTTTTTTATTAAAACTTCAATCAAAATCTAACATAAAGTAATAGGCTTGCATGAGTTAAAGATAGTATTACAATCATTAGTATTATCCCAATATTATTAAGATTTGGATGAAAGGGACATAAATAGTTTATAACTAACAAAAAGTACCAGGCTTGCATGAATTCAAGATAATATTACAATCATCGAGTATTCTTTAAACTTCAATCAAAACCCAACAAAAAGTACTAGGCTTGCATAAATTCAAGATGGTAGGTAATAGGTAATACGGTATTACAATCATTAGTATTATCCCACTAATAAAATTTGGATGAAAGGCACACAAATATTTTATAACTAACAAAAAAGTACTAGGCTTGCATAAATTCACGTTTAGTTATACTTGGAGATAAGTACTAAACTAATTAGCAAATAACGCAAAACGCATCCCTTCCACATTATAATACCAACATAGAAAAAGAAAGCATTATACATATATACGACTCTCTCAGCGGGTAACATATTTTAACAAACTTTTTGTTTATTGGACCCATGAAAAAGGTTCCTTTCGTTATAATAGGTAAGCCAGGTAGCAAAAACTATCACAAGTGTCACGAGTTGGTGATATTACAGATGTAGTTATTAGTAATCAAATATAGCGTTATTCATAACGTGTACATTTTTCTGTCTGACTGTACCTTTTTTGGTTAAATTTCAAAGGAAATGCCGCAAGGGGCGAGTACGTACTGTACGAGGCGAGTGGAAAATTGACATTTTGCAATAATTATTTTGATGTACATGAAAATAATTATTGAAATGTCAATTTTCCACTCGAGGCGAGTGGAAAATTGACATTTTGCAATAATTATTTTGATGTACATGAAAATAATTATTGAAATGTCAATTTTCCACTCGCCTCTTCGTAAGGGGCGAATCGGTACACAAAAATAATAAAAAACGGGGCAAGTGGGACATTTTAATCTAAGGGGCAAGATCCAAGGAGCGAGCGGGGCCTACACCCTTTGTCATTGTGGCAAAATACTTTGTCCTTGTGGCAAAAGACTTTGTCCTTGTGGCAAAAGACTTTGTCCTTGTGGCAAAATACTTTGTCCTTGTGGCATAATACTTTGTCCTTGTGGCAAAATACTTTGTCCTTGTGGAAAAATACTTTGTCCTTGTGGCAAAGAATTTATCAAAGGAAAAAGCTATTTAGAACTTGTATTCATTAAGTTTTTTGTTGTCGTACGAAGACATTTGTTTTGTTGTTTGTTGCAGATCGCGAGGCGACATGGCGTCGTCGAGGCGACTGTTCCTGTTGCTGGCCTCACTCAACATTGTTGCTATCTGTCGTGCCGGTAAGTTCTACGAGTAACTTAGTAGGTCGTTAAGTTATAAAGATATTGTAATCTGTACATTGGTAACAAGAGCTAATCTTGAAACCGCGCCTTAGTAGAGAGTATTGTAAGTTCGTAGGGTTTGTGGTTTCTCTATCTTCAACATTTTTATTTGTAACTGATGTAAACAATGTTATTATTAAGAATATAATATTTCTTGCGACATGAGCAGTAATCAGAATTTCATAGCGTTTTTGACTTAGTAAGATGGTAGGTACCTGATTGGTGTAGGTAGTATAATAATTTTCTGCACTGCCTTACATACCTATGTAATCTAAAATATAGGTACTTATATGCATATGCAATGATTATCACATTTCCTCAATTGAACTGTTAAGCTAAAAACACACATGTTCAACGCTTATTGCTGTAGGTAGCTATCTAAGTATTCTTCACAGATTTTTCTAGGCGAAAAAGTTTCCCTAGAGTCAATTTTTGCAGCGTGGTTTTGTAAACGCGTTTTAAACGAGTTATAAATCACACAATAATAAATCAATTACAATCTGAGTAGGTGTGCAGAAAAATAAATAAACATTTGAATGTTTTGTAGCGTCTCTAGCACATAATGCGACGATTAGGTTATGTCGTCGCACGCGATCAAGCAGAATTGACAGTCAGCAGTGATAGCAAAAGACTGCTAGTCATATTGCTGTTTTCCGATAAAATCCCTCGTCTCATCAATGCTGGACAAAAATTCCGTCCTTGTTCTTGTTGTTGGGGCCACCTGGAGTTCTAAAATACTGGCATAGGCTTAGTCTCCAACAAATTACACAATTTTGTCTAAATACCTGTCAACTTTTTTGTTTAAGTAGTATAAGAATGTAATCTGTGGAGATAAATAAACAAATAAACAACAGTTCGTTGTTGGTCTGTTGTTTGAATTCTGGCAAATTGTTAGGGTAGCCAAAATAAGACCGGATTTTTCTAAAGTCAGATAACTTTAATCTTAAGAATAAATATAGCAGCTATGTAATAGGTATATTTTATATAGAATATTGTCAAAATGTCATATTTATTCCTCAGATAAAAGATATCTAACGATTGAAAAATCAGACCTAAACTTGTGTAAGGTTTAAAATAGTGACAAAATTGACTTCGAGTACGAAATTAAGCGTTTAAATGCTGCATCAGTCAGCAGGACACTCGGGACTGATGTAATATGAGGTTCAGATTGCTACGCGGTATCATCGGTCGCTAAAACGGTCAATATTTCTTGATCGTCTACAACTGACCCTACTCATCAATATACAACGTAAAAACCAGTCCATCTTCACAAAACGACTTGTTATGATTTTAAAAAGTTATGCGCAAATAAAAAGCAATAAAATCGATTATTTTATATTCAAACAAACGTGTACATTTGTTTGTTTTTCCTTATAAACAAACAGTGGACAATGTCAGCCGGTGTGGCGTACCGTTTTTATTTAGTCAGCTGAGTCATGAGCTGAAACCGAAGGTCATGACTGATGACGTCAGTCAGTTCTCACGTCCACATCCTAATCAGGATATAGTGTTACCTCTTCACGTTGATTTGAGCCGGTTGTTACGCATACCTTCACGAAGAGGCACAGGCGGAATTCGGGATGACTTTGTTGACGCTCGATATAGTTTTAGGAAGTTTTTCACTGTGAAAAAGATTTTTGTTAGGAATGTGTGTTTTTGGTAATATTGATGACTATTAAATGTTTTCATTTATGTAGGTAATCTAAAAATTTTATGCAAAGTTTTATTTCTTGATTATTTATTTCTTCTCCTGTTTATTTTAGCCTTTATAAAGACTACATCCAATATTGAAAAGCTTCTGAAAACTCATTGTCCCCTTCTCACTCGCTATCGAGTATCGACGATAAACCAAGTTCTTCAAAGCCTAGTATGTGGAAGCCCACAGATTGGAGTGCGTGATAAAGCTAATTTGATGGAGTGCGGTATTTCCCGGCGCCTGAGAAAGTGCAAGCCGACTTATTTTCCTGTTACCGGCCCTCTCAGGAATGTAGGCCTATCTTAATGTTATTAAATATCGGAAGGGCTTTCCTTGGCATGTTTTAGTAAAATTGCTAGAAGGGTTGGAAATGTATCCTGTAGTTAGGCAGCTAAGAAATGTATCCTGTAGTTAGGCGGCTAAGTGCAACGTCACTGTTTCGAAGTAAGTTATACCTTTTCTTTATAATAATGTCACAATCATTTCTTGTCCCACAAACATAAATGCATCGTGCATTTAAGCTTCATTACACATATGTAATTTTTACCAAATACCTATGCTAAAGGAGCCTCAAGTTTTGTTTTCTGCGTAGTTGTACCGTAGTTCCCAACTGAAGCTGTACAATATCAACATATGGAAGTAAAACTTTTATGTGGATATCAATTTTCTTAAACATGGTGTCAGTTCATATCACAACAATGTCGTGTTATCTCGACTCAGTATCGTTTCCTTTGTATTGCTCTCAGCTTCGAGCGAAAGACAGATGCTGCGTCTGTCGCGGAATAGCAATCAAATACGTGACCCGACTGCCGATCCGTGCAAAAATATTATTTCTTTCATAACTAGTAGAGCCAGATATTATTATCTTTTTATGGGTTTCGTACAAAACGGTTGATGTTTGCATTTATCGAAGGTAAATAATTCCAGTAGTGACAAAATGCCGTCAATGGTAATGATAATTAAAAAATAAAATCATTTTACTAAAAATTGTGGCCATGTGACTCCATAGATACGTAGATGTAGAGCAACATTTTATAGGGTAGGCATAAACATACACACCCTTTCGATGGGGTCATTAAATGATGAGAATGTTTTTAAAACAAAGCAATTTTTATTCAACAATGCCAATTAACACATAATTTGCAGCAGATTAACAAATACCAGATCGTAATCAGTGAATATAATTTATTTAATGTGTTTAAAGGAATTTTAAGTACAGTTTAAACAGAGATTCATTATCATAATAATTTAAATATAATATACTTATTCAGGCTATAAAACAGACTACTGGAAGCCGGGAACATAGCTGAGATAAGGCTAGGCAGATTGATTGATAAAATAAATGATTTTCTAGAAGAGTTTGCATTAAATACTTTTTTTTTTGAGGGTGTGAAGTCATGCAATGACTTCTCCCGGTCTGGGCGGAGCGGGAGGGCATGCCAGACTTTTACTAACTAAAACCCACTCGTGTTCCTTCAGTTGCCTATTGCCAAGGTCCCGGTATCCCTTTCGGACTTTCCCGCAACCCTGGCAGGGATAATACACACTGGGGCGCATTTTTTTGCAAACTGCTGGACATAGGGCACATCAACTCACAACACTCGCTATGCCATTGCCATGCGCCACCTTCCATCACTCAGTATCACAGTCCACTGGAACATAGGCATCACCTAAATCCTGCCACCGCACCTCGTTTAACTCCACTAACTATAAACCACAACATAAAATAAACCAGTAACTAGCGACTATTATTACTATTTAGTTTATGAATAGCGTCGTATCATCCACTTAATTACAATTACTAACTAACGAGAATTGATGTTGTACGTGCTAATTGCTAATATCGCCTGCTCGTATCGACTACCAGCCACCCTCTAGGGTTTATACCTTTCATTTACTTTGTGATCCACTTACCACGAATTATTGGGAACATTTGGGTTAAATAATAATAATTGATATAGCTTGACTTGGCTCGCCAGGTTGTCGACATGTGGGATGTTGACTCTGCGATCATTGTGCCGATAGTCGTATCAGCCAATGGCTTAATTCCCAAGAGTCTTTACCAACACCTATGGAGGTTCTCGTTAGATGCAGGATTAAGGGCCTGATCCAGAAAGCGGTACTCCTGGACACGACTCGCATTGTTAGGAGGTTCCTCTCTCTGGAGCCCTGACCGCGTAGCTTGGACCCTGTTCCCGATACCGGTGGGTTACTATTTTTTATATTTTTAAATGTTTTGATATATTTTTTATTCTAATATTTAAAAATATAATTTATATGTATCGAAAATGAAATAAAGAATAAAAGAAATAATATAATAATAATATTAAATTAATTAATAATATTAGAATAATATGTAATATATATAATACTCAACGTGTGATATAGTGTGATATGTAGGAAGCAAAGCGCACGGACCTCGTCTTAAGAGGTTATATTTCCAAAGATGGAAATCAGTATTCTTGAAAAATGAAACCTTACTTTTTTGTGTAGTCTCCGTAAGTTGGTGACAGTTTGTACGATTTAGGACACTCGTAAGCTTCCCCAGAGTACCAACGTTGGTACTCACTAGTAGAATAGAATAAGTATAAGATACTAATAATAAAGCTAAATAATTTATGAAACCAACCTCTAAACATGTAATAAAATCTATCATAAACTTTTTCTCTAAATAGTTTGTTTAGTTAAGCTCCTAGTTAGGTTCTAAGAGGTCTAGACTCCTCCTTAAAGTGTAAAGTTGGCGTCAGTACGTAGCTATGTACGTATATGTGTTCGTCGGTAACAAATTCCGGCAGATAGTGATGCGCGGTCACTACAGCGTGCGGCCACCGCGCGGTATGTAGCCGGCTACTGTGGGAAAATATCAACAATGCTGGGTTTAAGATGAAAATTTTCTATTTCAATAATTATTATTGTATTCTTGGAGGTTTTATAACTGTCTTCATGTTATATCCTAGTTGTGATGTTGCTATAGAAGATATCGCAAAACTGATATTATCTAATTTCGGGGCTTTTTTTTAGGGCAAATATTTCAAAGGGATTTAAGAAAAAAAATCCGGTCCTCTCTACTTACCTAGATGATCATTTTGAAAGGCAGTCTGGAAGCAAGAAGCAGTCGACAAAAACTATCGCAGACTAGGTACTACTTACTTGTCTGAAGACTCTAGCAAGCGCCGCTGTCGCTTTTAAGTTTGAGGTAAACATTAATATTTTAAGACTTCAAAGAACCCACCGGACAAACTTCCTCATTCCCACCAAAAAACGTGAATTTCCGCAAAGATGAGACACCATGAGATACAGCTAATATTGATAACATTACGAGACGGTTACTTACCCGCCTGCGTCCGGCTGAGTCACGCTCGGAATGCCGTCGGTCCGGCCGCCCCCCCGCCTCACCTGCTGCCCCCTCTGCGACGCCCAGTGCCAGTGTCTATGGAGTCTAGCCATGGGAAGATGAAGATGAGCTATGTAAGCTTGCACAGCTTAAATAGCTCATCTATAGACCACATGCACAAAGGACATGCGGATAGTATCAAGTGATGAGACGATGATTGATGATAGATTGTAGATGATGACGATGATGATATATTGGATTTTGGTAGTTTGTCACTCGAGGATTTACTGAAGATATAATTGGAGATGTCTGAGCTATAGGGCTAGTATGATATTATGGGGTTATTATTTTGGGGTATGCTGAGCACAGTGCTTCAGCTTTAGGTATTGGCAACCTGGACTTTGGCAAGCAAACGCTTTGTGATTTTCTTTAGAAGTTTTAGTTAGTTGATTGGTGTAAAAAGATGCAAAAATATTAACTTTAATAAGTTGGCACATTGGATTTGTTTTAATGGTTTGGCCCATCAAATAGCCCACAAAATTTGTAATATTTTGCTACTTTAAATTTGTTGAGAACCATTGATTAAACACCCCAGGAATTAAACACAATTTAGATTTGCAACAAAAGCAAGACATTCTCTTAGCTCATTATTATCTTAAAGACTGACTTCTGCGAACTATCAATATTTCTGTTCAACAAACACGTAGCAAGCCTATCCCGAAACACTTGCTAACTCAACCATTTAGATTCCCAAAGGGTAAAGGCGTCGTACCGAAGGGTAAAGGGAAGTGTTATGTCGTATACCTACAGTTTGCTGATAACGGTATGACGGTCCCGACTCCCAGGTCCCATGTGCCAGGGGACGGACCTTAACATGTTATTAATTCTTGTGAATATGTTTATGGTGTACTTTTGGACCCTTGGCAACCTTAGTGGATATTCATACGATCTTATTTTTCCTCCCAAGAGAGTTTTCTTTGAGGAAAAGCCGCTGATAGATGAGGTCAAATATAAGTAGGAGTTTGTATTTAAAGAAACTTAAAGGTTTATATACTCCAATGAACTGGTACAGTGATTTGAATGATTCATGACTTGTATCGACTACTTTTGATTTAGTTCCGCACAAATTGCTTCTAGGTATTTTACGTGATTCATTGTAGCAGCGAAAGATATACGGCAATAGATTGGGATTGAGATCTTTACAAACTGCCGCTAGTTAAGAACTTTAACAATCCTTCACTTGAGGACAAACGGGGGACTTGGAGTTTGGTAGAGCAGTTTGTCGCAGTTTCACATTGAGTGAGAAAAAAAGGAAGGGTCTAAGGGACGAAGGCATCATTCCTCCATCTGCAAAACTGTATAACTTCGTAATAATATGCATAGTTTTTTCTTAGATTTGAAATATGGTAGGGTTCTGGTAATATTGCTTATATTCACTAAACTGGGGCATTAGGGGCATTAGGGGCTAAGTACATCTGGTGATATTTGGGTGTAGAGCTCATTTTGCCAATTGTTAGGGAACCTACATGTGTTGTGTTGTCTCGACTTGGGACTATCGTCTGTCGATAGCTGACTCATGGCGTATAATGGATGAAATAATACTCATATCGTTACATAAACATTACCTTAGTATGGCTTGCCACTTAGCCCGCGATTGATAAGTTTTAAGGAAATTCAACGAAGAATAATTTCGGGGATTCGAATAAATTTTTCGTTCTAATTCTCTTCAACTTCACTTCAACTTTTAGGAAGTAAGGAATGATTTGTTCAAAAGAGAAAAATCTTAGTCACAAAAATATCATTCCAAACTGGAAGCCTCATAATTATGTAATATTCGGGTCAATATAAAAAATCTAAACTTTAAGTCGATGAAATTGATTGAATTCGAAATGTTATTTACAACTCAGATAGGAATGATGTTTGATAGAACGTGGCTATAAAACTAGTATAAAAGTGAAAATATACGATAAAGTAACATAATTCGTTTCGTAAAGTGGAGCGCACAATGCAGGCGGCTCGTGCTGTGTCTGGACCAATTAACATCAGTTCTGTGTTGATGATCGTGTAATTTGGTTTGTTTGTTGCCAACCCGGTCGGAAAATTATACGCATTGTGGCATTTCATACCCGTCGGGCAAACCTAGTGAAATTACTTAATTTCCCTAATGACTTCGAACTAGTGCTAATAATAGTATAGTATAGTTCTTTATTTGCACAGAAAGTAGGTACAAGTTACAGATGTTAAGTTTAATTTTGATCCTTATACTAACTACCTTAACTAAGGCATGCAAACAGTTTTAAGCTATAGTAATAAAGACTCATTTCATATATTATTATTAACACATTAAATCAGATCAATACAAGTTTACCATGTCATGAAACTTAGTAAGTAATTTGAAATACAAAATAGAATACAAAATGTCAAGTTTAATAAAATGGGATTATAATTATGTAAATTCGTCAAGTTCAAGGTCAATACAGTTAAAAATAAATGAGTCAAAAAAACAGAGATGTCATATTATCAATTTAAACTCTTATCGGTCAGACATTCGTCAATTGAATAATAACATTTATTATATAATAGATCTGTCAATTTCTTTTTGAAAAGTGGTAATGTCTCATTTTTTATTACAACGGGTATTTTGTTAAATATGATCGGACCCATACATATAATACTTTTCTTTAATAAGGCGGTATCGGAACCACTTACAATTAGCAAATTTTTATACTGTCTCCTAATTGGCCGGTGCCTGTTTTCGGACACTTTATTAAAGAGATGCATATTTGATTTAACAAAAACAGCCACTTCGAAAATATAAAGTGATGGTAATGTTAATAATTTTAAGGACTTAAATACAGGTACGCAGCTATCTGTTACTATTAAATTGCACATAGCCCTTATACAGCGTTTTTGAGCCTTGAACACTTGTTCTCTCAGACTACAATTTCCCCAAAATATTATACCGAATCTCAAAATCGAAGCAACTAACCCGTGGTATGCAATTAACCTTGTGGCCATATTGACTTTTTTTGACAAGTTATAGAGAACATACGCAGCTGCACTAAGTTTTTTGCATACTTCTTCTGCTTGTGGCTTCCAAGTTAATTGGCTATCTATCATAATACCAAGGAATTTTGCAACTAGTACTTGGTCTACCTTTTGTCCATTATAGTGTAAATGTAAGACTTCTGGTAGAATCCGTTGATAAAAATGCATTACATTAGTCTTTGTTATATTAATCATTAAATTATTTTGGTCAAGCCAGCGTATAATGTTTATTAAGGTATCATTTATGTCATGTTCATATGTTTTTTTTCCAATACATTTAATCAAGCCAGTACTATCGTCAGCGAATAAGACCATAGGATGTTCAATGTGGCGAGGCAAATCATTTATATACAGCAAAAATAATAAAGGGCCTAGCACACTACCCTGTGGTACGCCATACCTAATAATTCGAGCCTTAGACAAATATTTTTCTTCGCGCTTAGTTTTTAGACATATTCTAGATATTTCTGTGTGCTGCTTGCGATTGTTAAGGTATGATTTTAAGAGATTAATTACATTTCCTCTGATGCCTATTATGTCTAGCTTTTTTATAAGAACTTCGTAATCAACACAATCAAACGCCCTCGTCATGTCCGTAAAAATTGCGCAGACTGGTACTTTTTTATCCACATTTCGCAAGATGACATTTAATAAATCGTATACGGCCGTATTTATACCCTTATTTTTTCTGAAACCCTTTTGTTCCGGACTCAAAATATTATATTTGGATAAGAAGTTATTAACTGAGTCATAAATTATTTTTTCTATAACCTTAGAAAAAATTGGTATTAAAGCAATTGGTCTATAATTTTCTAGATCTTCTTTGTTGTTTTTTTTAAAAAGTGGCTTCACTATTACTGTTTTTAAACTATCCGGAAATACTCCGGTACTGATACATAAGTTAAGTATATGACACAAATGCAAGGCGATGTCTCCTGATACGAATTTTACAACCTTTGTTGATATACCATCATAACCAGTGCTAGCTTTATTTTTTAATGATTGTATCGGTCTCATAATATCTTGCGGTACTACTGGATGCATAAACATCGAGTTGGGGTTACTTGACAAGTTCGTAGTGTCCGGTGGTTTCGTCATGTTATTTTGTGTCTGGTCAATAAAATAGTTGTTAAAAGCGTTGGCAATGTCTGTCGGATTAGTAATGGTAGTATTTTGAACTTTAAGTTGAGAAAGAGGCTCTGTAATTCGGGTTTTGTTATCTATAACCTGCCATGATGCTTTCGATTTATTGCTTGAGGTGTTAATGAAATAATTATTCTGTGCTCTTTGCGTTAATTTAATTATTTTCCGAAACCTGCGCGAGTAATTCCTGAATTTATTTTTATTACACGTTGATGGTTCGCATCTGTATTTCCATAGTAAATGTCTTTGTTTTCTACTACACACTCGGATACCGTTTGAAACCCATTTAATATTCTTATTAGACTTAACTGTTATTAATTTGTAAGGAAAACAAAGATCGTACAGCATACGAAAATGCTCCAGAAAATAATCGTATGCTTCATTAGCATTTTCGGTTTGGTAGATTTCAGAGAAAGAAAGACATTTTAGATAGTTTTTAAATCTAGTCATATTTTCGCTAGATAGGTCGCGTTTTTTAATGCAACAACTTAATATTTGCAACACATTTTAATATTTTCAATTCTTTCTATTTTTATACATAATATTCAAAGCAACGTTTAGCGAATGACTGCCGTCTTGCAGAGGCGGTACATAAAACTTTTTCCTCGGCGGAATTTTCCTGATGTGACACAGATAAATAATCAAAATCTGTAATTTTGTCTCTTTCGTCGACAAAACCCGTTTCTACGGTGGTCATGCTACGCGTGCTGATTGATGCGTTAGTCCTTTCAGTTTTTTTCTCTCTCCTGGGTTATCGAGAAAGGTCCTACAACATTTCGTGTTTGATAAAAGTCGTAACAAGGGCGTGGGCTGGTATCGATCGCGCCCGTGACACGCCGTATCTATCCCTAGGAGCTCGGTGACGGGATGAACTATCGATTGCCACCCTCTACATCGAACCCTCTGTGGTAACTTTAGGCAATTCGGTAAAGTTCCGTGCAGCAATGGTTGGAGAAGATTCTTTAATGTAGTGGAGTGGTGCAGGTTGTTGTCATGCATTGCTTTCGCGGTTGCTAAGTTGCTGTCGAAGGGAAAGTAAACATGATAGGTAAACTAAAGTGGATTTGATTAAAAGGTAGTACAGATGTTCCAGCTAATCCTTGTCAAGACAGAAGTATTTGTTTATGGTAAGCTATCACTTCTGTAGGTTTTTTTGATATCGAACTTCGTTGCCAGTCTTTATCTTAATAAAAGCTCAACAATTTTACTCCATTGTTTACCTTGATCTTTAAATGCCGATTAGTAAACAATAATTGCGCAAAGTAATGTCATTCATTACTATAGGAAGTACTGTAATCAGATTCACACATTAAATTGTAACATTACAATCAAGTTGGAACAATGCCTCATAAATCGATGGGCAGCAATCGAATTAATAACACGGTATTAATCCGACTTATCGAGAAGTCGGGCAATGTCGGGCAATGTCGGGCAATGTCGGGCAATATCGGGCAATTATGGCATCACGTGTGGCATAGGATGACCGAAAATTGGCACCGTGACACATGAGTTTGTGGTCAAATTGCCGTTAATTTTGGCAATGGCAGGACTTGGCCCACTTAGTATCATCTTTGACTGCCAAAGATCGCCTTACGTCAAGATTATGGGACCATGCGGGTTGACGACCTTCAAGTATTGGCAGGGAGGGTTCACCACTAATGTTAGCACAGATGTTGGTCGTTCAGGACAG
This sequence comes from Lithophane semibrunnea, assembly GCA_947363905.1. Taxonomy (NCBI): domain Eukaryota; kingdom Metazoa; phylum Arthropoda; class Insecta; order Lepidoptera; family Noctuidae; genus Lithophane; species Lithophane semibrunnea. Next base: position 18,357,359 of record OX376195.1, read on the forward strand.
GCAAGGTTGCGAATTGCACACGGATCGTTCATAAGTCATTGTGTTTCCGTTCGTTTGAGTAACCTACGGTATGTAGAGCTCGTCCCAATTGAAAACCTTTGAATAAACATACTATGGCCAAGAGACTTTCGAAGGAGCCGTCTTCCTGATGGCTCTTGATTTTGGGGCAGCTCCAATAAGAAAACGCAGCGTTACTAGATAAACCCGCTAAATATTGTTTGCAAACAGTAATTTTAAAATTTTAATAAAATAGCAATAAAAATGGTGGCCTTGTTTATATTTGCGAGAAAACGCGAGGAAAAACGACAAAGTAAAAATGATTACCTATGAGTTTTGAGCAGGCGACGCGACGCGGCCTAGCTTTGAGTCACGCAAATGCAATTCATCGATTTTACTTTTTTTTATTTACCTTTTCTTTGTCTAATAATAACTTTCATACAATCTATGAATCCTTCTTTTTACCGACTTCATTAATGCTAAAATAAAAATCTTCGTCTATCTGGATTTCCTTTAGCTAGTATTCCATATAATGCCCATGTTTGATAAAAATATAAAATTATAATAAAACAGCGGGCGCAACGTAAATCTAAAATTTGGACAATTTTGTTTGTGTTCTACAATTCGCGTTTACATAAAAAACGTGCTTATTTCGAAGACAGCTTGATTTACTTGAACGTCGTACCACAAATAGAAATGTTCAGAAGGTTTGTAACATGAAACTGTCTATAGATAACACACACATTACTATATGGGTACTCCTTTTATCAAGTTTAGAAAGAATTTTATTCTGCCCACTCTGACAGAAACTTCAGGTGCGTTTCTTGTTTCTTCGCAAACTCCCATTATACGTATAATAATATTATAACTACTTCCTTCTTGTTCTATTTCTTTTTCTAGTTGTATTCTATTGAAATCGATCGCAACTCGGTTCGAACTTTCATGTTTTCTGTCTAACATTCAGCCGGTTTGTGCGTTGTATGCAGTTGTTCTTCTGCACATGCTTACTTAACATGTAACGTGGTGACATTCAAACTCAAACACAGGTTCAGCAAACACAGGTTCAGCAAACATTGCTCTCTCGAAGTTTGTCGTGAGTCTGGACGTGATCGACGACATGATTGCTTATCGTAACGGTGCTCATTAACGGGATCAGCAGATTGATCCTCCTCGCTTGACGGAGCTGGAACAATTATGTGGTAAAAAGAGAGGGTCTTTTCATGATGGTTATCATGCCATCCCAAGGTTCAACATTATCTTGTTATATTTTTGCACATTGATTATGAAGTTTTACACGTTTTCTTTTCCTGAGCATAACTTATCTATTACCTGTATTATGTCGAGTGTCCTCGCTGTAGATCACTGCTACGCTTGAGTAAAGGTTTGTGTGACCTACCAAACAATAAATATACTAGTATCTTCACTCATGCGCGGCGGTAGTTCATTGCACAATAAGATGTGTGGCAAAATACAGAGAAGGCTCTTGTTGTGGTTTTCGATTCCCAGAACGTTTCAATCAAAGTTTAACTGGGGTTTTCTTATTAGGAGTTTCTCAGTTACAGGCCAACTGAGTCTGGATTTGTTCATGGTTATTGCCATTAGACTCGCTGTGCTATACACATCTCACCAAACCTATCGCGGAATACCAACGTGACGTTACTTAATGCTCTCAAAATAATATCTGTTAAATCACGCTAAAATAATTCAGAAATGTAGATTGTCTTTCCCAAGTTAGGTCGAAAATCTCAGCCCCAGCGGGTCGCAGTAACGAGTCATGTTCAAAGAGAAGCGAATATACTCAGAAAGCTTAATTAACTTGTATGACAAAGAAGTCGGTGTCACGAGAGAGGCTCCGGCTAGCATATGTTTTAATTAAAGCCGTCGGCTATACCGCCACGGCTATACCGGCACGGCTATGTCTGGCCACGGCTAACGAACGTCCGGGATGTGAGCCGGCTTATTACGGCCCACGCCGGAGTGCAAAATTAATATTGTGGCTGTTGTATTTAATTTTGTGGATGGCGTATGAGTTTCTAGGAGTCGCACTTTTATTATTTTTGTCGTAGCAAGGGCTCTTTTTGTTGCTTTACATTTTCATTTTATTTCCGGCTGAAATATTGCTGAAAGGACTTTGCTTTGACTTGTTTAATGTTATTTTTCTGACTGATAAAGTTACGTTGTCTCATACATTGTAGTCACAAAAGCTGGGACTATTATTACATGATGAAAAAGCAGAAATGAGTTGTGAATCAGTTTTCCCAAAATAATTGTGACGTCTGTTACAAACCCTTGCCTCTTTATCAGTAAACTATACCTATCAATGTCTTTCACCTACTAAGAAATTATGTTAGTTGGTAAGTACTGTAACGTCTGAGGGACGTTAACTATATGTGTGGGGGTGTGTGAGGCGGGAATTCCAAAGAGCAGTAGGTTTTCCAAGGGTTTATTAATTATACGACACGTTTATACATATAGAGTGTTCGGGCGGCTCTCCCCGACTCGACATAAAAACCTATCTGTCAATATTCAAACAATGACTGTTGGAGCGTTCGCAATTCAAGGCTGCGGTTCTACCAGCCAGCCTAACGTGAGGTTGCATATCGCATAAAACCTCTACAGTACCTACAATTAACTATGTTGAAGTGTACCAACAAACACAAAATTATCGATTGACCCCTGCCTTCCATTGACAACATGCTGCGCCAGATAACTCGACTACCTCCATCAGTGAACTGGGGCGGCTGCGAGGTTAATACTCTCGGTTCTGATCGCCGCCCTACTTACAGTTCAGCCGCCCGCCCTTCATGAGGCCGCGGCTCATAGGGTCATGGATACTTCCTATATTTGTCGCACGCACATATATGTGACTGTGATCTTAATGGAAATTACGAAAAATAAGAGAAGTAACGGCGCATTATCATATGGCTGTTACTCTCGGACAGTTAAAGCATATTATGTTAATATAATTCTACCCCTTGTGGTAAACTCGACAATTTCATTAAACAATGATGGGCACTGGGCAGCAGCATCTTTTCAAGCACATTACAATATGTGGTGATCTTCAGTTCGATCGTCAAGCGTTTCAACAAAGGGAAGACTTTGCCCTGCTTATAATAATAAAACATTCCAGCCATTTCTGCTTTTGAAGTAGCAAACTTCAAATGCAAAGCAGAAAACGCACAAGTGATGTCTGCAGTATTGCGAATTTTACCGTCCAATTATCATCAAAATCATCAGTTTTGAGCGTAATCGAATATGATATCTTCTCAAACACTTATAAGTTTAGTAAATGATTTCGCGTCGTCCGACATAATTAAGGAAATCGAGGATCCAGTCTATGTAACCGATAAGTTTCGCTCGCCTTACGTTCAGTTGAGCCGCCCTGACGCCCGCCCTTCACGAGGCCAGGGTCACTGACTTTGACTAATCGCAGCCTTCACTAAGGTCGCCCTGTGGTTCGGCCACAGTTAACCTTTGTACAAAAATTATACGAACGCTTTAACGGCGTTAATTATGAAGCTCCCATTTCATGTTCATTAGTTTTATCTTTATTTATGTATTATGGTGTGATGGTACGGAGGTTTATGGACCTGTTTTTAATGCAATAGATCATATTTTGGAAAGTTTACTCACATTAATATGAGTTAATGTTATAATGTAATTACTTACTTTTTAAATTATTGTAAGGATTCACCGATTTTCTTTCCCTGTAGGAAATAAAAACGTCAGAAAACAATCAAAATGCAGTTGACCGAGCGTAACTAGTGAATCAACGCTCATTTTATTTTTTTATCTACACCCATGCTATAAATCCTCTCTAAAAGTTTCTGAAACAGTTAGCTTTTTGCCAACATTAAAACACTCAGTGTCATAGTAACCATAATATCATCCAAACGGGTGTTATAATGTTGTACTGAATTTCATAATGCAACTCATTTCAAAAACAGAACATTGTCATTCACGAGCGTTTCACTAACAAAGCACCGTAATTTAAAAACAAAACACATTCGAAATTCGAAAAATTTGAATTCACGTCGTCATTTTTGTTCGATATTGGTATTGCAAAGAAACTTTTATAGAAGATTCATATCATGGGTGTTGATAAAATCTTGTATGCAACTGTAAATAATTAGGTATTAAAACACTCATGTGATACTATTATCACATAAGTCATGTGATACTATTATCACATAACTCATGTGATACTATTATCACATATCGGATAAACCCACGTTCGTGTTTTAATACTCCTTATTATATAACAGTTACATAAATAACTATTATGAACTTCTGACCCCGCAGTACGTACATGTCATTGTCAGTATTATTGCGTTTGCTTTTCTTAATAAGTAGGTCCGAGGTTTCCGTTTATGATATTTTTTCTTTCACTTATGTATAATTCGAAAGAATGCATTTTCAAACGGTTTACATAAGTCAGTGAGTCGCCCTGGGAGGGTATTAGTAGCTAGTCAGACGAATATTGCACGGTCATAAATAGTAATATCGATATAATATAATCGATTAGCGCTGCCTGCATTCGATGCTCCAATCGGAAACAATATAATACCTAGGTACATACACACCATATGACATATTGTAAGATATTTGGCAGGTTTTTTTTGTTGCAATACGTAGAAAAATCTCTCTCTCTCTAAATCTAAGTCTAATAATTATAAAATTATCTTATAATAGAATGATTTACTTCAATTAGACCATTTTGAAAGTAAAAATAGGTCACTTACCTACACATTATGTTTATGTTGGAAAACCTGTACATATTTTCTAAATTATTTATATAAAGTAAATTGGCATATAATACTATATGTATATAGTAACGCGTTCATTAGTGAAGATGTTTAATAAGTATTGTATTTGTTTTCAATAATATTTGCATACAAACACAAGTGCTACGAAATTAACTATTTGCACAATGCAAGTTCAACATGACATAATTAACATAACATGAATATTTATAATGAATATTTAATTTGAAAAGAAGTTGAATGAGATATGCAACTTGACATGGTACTTAGTAAAATTATCAAAATACTTGGTGCTTTAATTTTCTCCAATTTATATTGAAGTGTATTTCGCAAATGTAAATAATGATTACTTATCATGGAGCTACTTTATAGAGACATTTTAATATTTCCTGCAATAGAAACCCTTGAATTAATAATTGCTTCTAAATGAGTTCAATTAACCATATAAGCTCTATCAATCCGTATAAATACATAATGATAATATTACCGTCTGGCTAATTCGCTGCGAGCTCATTGAGAGACGTAATTAATTAATGTGCCATTATAAGCTGAACACGGTAACGCAATTATATTACTTACGTATGTAATGGAACACATAATGAATGGAGCGAATGTGTACGTAGTACATAGTAACGTCACAATGTGTACAACTACAAATATTAGCGTCATATGTGCTGATCAATTTGGCTAGTAGGTAAGTACATTGTACCAATAGTTTTTTTTTTAATGCAAATTACTTGGGAATTTTATGGTCTATGTTAGGGATTTGGTTTCGACACAGTCCTCAAGGTGGACCACTTTGCGTGTTACTCGACACTTTAGTGCTTCTTCAGCCTGTTGTGTATTTTCATTTCCTGAAAAGAATCACTATAATTTATACATGTTTCTCCCTTTTTTTTCATAAATCTCAATTCAGTCGTTATCTATCGTAGGCTAATTAGATTCCTAGAAAAAATAAATCTTGTAAATTGTAGTTCTTCAGTGAGATAGAAGAATTTTCTTGGTGATCATTTGTGAAGATAATAATGTCTGCAAGATGGCTGTCATCAACTAGGATATGTTTTGTGTTCCAACCCTAACTTAATCCAGTTTAAAGTTATTAGCGGAAGTTTTGGCTCATCTTCAACGAAATTTCTGACGCTTGAGAAACTTTTAGAGCGCCTACTGAGATTTTTGTATCTAAAAGTTATGTAACTTGATCAAATATTTTTTTTCATCACATAAAAGTTCAAGAGTAAACGTTAGAAATGCATATAAAAACACGTAAAATATGCGGATGCTTGTGAGAATATTTTCGACGGTGACTGACGTCATTAATTATTGGCGTTTCTATCATTAGGAGTTACTACTAAGTAGTGACGTCACTAGCGTCTACGTTGCTTACGGTGCACCGACGTTTTCGTCTTTGGTGAACACTGAAATACAGACAATACTATAGAATTAATGAATGAAGAATTCATTCATTCAAGAGGAGGTTAGTCTTCCTAGTACAAGATACTGATGGGATATCAGAGGTAGGTAGTAGTTATGGGTCATTTATAAAAAAAAACTACTGAAGTTGGTAACCACTGCATTGAATTCTATGACTATGATTTTACAGTTTTCATGTACATAAATATTAACGAAAAATAATTGTCTATACCGCGTCACGCTGTCGATATCGCGTCACGCTGTCGATACCGCATAACGCTGACGATACCGCGCCAGGCTGTCGCGAAAACGCGACTTTAGTCATGTTGAATATTTATTGATGTTGCAAAAGTTTATTGGAATTTTAGAATAAAAATGTCGGAATTGATTGAGAAAGTACAGTTTATTACGTGCCACTATGATATAATATAACTGATGAAAATTAAATAATTCGCGAAAGGTGGTCGATTGATTTTGAAACACATTGCTTCACGACGGGACGATAACAACCAATCCTTAATACTTTAGTTTCATAAGTTTCAGAAATAAACTCAGGATTTCAAAGCAATTCAATACGTCGGTACGCAGGTCGACCACTTTGAACGATTCATTAAATGACTTCTAGTAGATAGGATAAAAAACAACCCCATAGCGGAGATGAAACAATAGTTGTTTAAAAATATCACTATAAAATAAAATATCGATTATTGATGTTGATCTATCCATTTGATTAATGAACTGCACAAACAAGCAACACAAAAGACCTGTCAAGACTCGTTTTGTAAAAGAAATTCTCCAACCATCTTGAGTTCCTGACACATACAATACTGAAGCAAAGATTTTTTCTCAAGAGCAAGGCGACATTCAAATAGCGAGCTGAATACAGCGAGATTCGTAATGGCGGGGGGCGCCATTCACGGTCCGACTAAAAGGGTTGTCGCGAGCTATTTGCGTTCTGTTCAATTACGTGAATAGGAAGTGGGTGCTCTTATGAGATTGTCATAAAAGCTTCGCGTAGCATTTTATAAATTTTTCTGTAGTTTGAAATGGTACCTCATAAGTTGTGCTGTGATAAAAAGACTGCTCGACAGTGCGGTACAAAGATTTGAGTTCAACATCCAGTAGCTACGACGTAACACGTATTCAAGGTTTTGGTTTTGATGTGGTAATTTCTACCAAAATGACTGGAGTGGTCTCGACTTTAGTCTATTTGCTTATTGTGCAGAGATATTGCCAGACACAGTGATATCTGATATTGCAGTAAACAGCCGTAAAATTACTAAGCAGAATTGAAGACAGTTGCAACGCTGCAATCTTGTAACGCCACACGATTGCTTTTATGAAATAAGTGCATAGTCATATAAGTTGATTATCTTCGTAATGCATTCCGTAAAATCTCAGTCCGCAAGCACTTGAGATAGCAAGGATAATTACGGAAACTTTACACACCTGTAATAACTTTTACTACTTTAAACTCTGATGTCGCAGTCAAAATTATGCCCATCAGCGATTGTCGAAAGGTGAATGGTGCGTTTTATTCATGTATGCGTCTAGTGGAGGAGCATTGCCCTGTGCTTGCAAAAAAACAAAATTTTGTAGAGAGTAATTAGTCGCATTGATTTGACGTTAGCGGCTCTCAGTGACGAGCTTGAGTGGTGCTCAAACAAGGCACAAGGGGGAAAGTTCAGATGTTACTTAATAGCAAGTAGGTAGTACCTCCTTGAACTTCTTTCTTTTACGACCATTTTCAGTAGGGGACTGAAAGAACTTGAACAACTCAAAATGATTAACTGCTTTTGCACGACCGTACCACAAGTAAAACATTGACGAATAGGAAAAGTTTTTTTACGTAAAAAATATTAAAAATCTATACCTGAATTCTAGTTATAGTGAAGTTAAATCGGCGTTAAATAAGGTTTCTTCTAACCAAAATAAGATATTTAACACGTTCCTGAAAAGTGAAAACCACGACGACGTGGAAGACGAACCACGTACTTACTGAATAAACCCTTATAATCAAATAAAAACATCCTGAAATCATACCCGCCGTAACTAAAACAACCTCTGCATTTTATATTTTATTTGTTTTTGCCACCGACTTCCGAAAACATTTTTTTTAACGTTGTAGTGTTTTTTTGGAAGTCGGTTGTATTTTTTTTGTAAAAAAGGTTTTTTTTCCTCGCTTTTTAGTGGGTCAGTTTGTAATTTATCTAAGTTAAAATAATCTAATGTCAACCGCTCATCACCTTTTTACAAAATATTGCCTTTCCCGATACAGAGATGTGAAATACTTATTATTGAGTAGTTCCGGTGGCCATCTGTGGTCTTCATCATCAGTTCCACTTCACCAAATCGTGCTTTCCGAGAGCAACAGCACGAGTTACTATAAAAAATACCCAAACCGGTATAGGTGTGCCTATAATATTTGACGAGTTCCCTCGATTTCCCCAGGATCCCATCATCAGATCCTGACCTGATGACACTGGGACTAGGTCGAAAGTATACCCTTTCAAACCAAAATCTTCAAAGAATTTTGCAAATCGGTCCACAATGGACGGAGAAATCTGTGAACTATAAAAAAAAACATACATAAGTCCAACATGGAACCTCTTCCTTTTTGGAAGTCGGTTAAACACAAAGCACTCATCAACTCTTCACAATCAAGTCCCAGATGGGAGAGAGAATCGATGGTAATGAAGTTATCCAAGACGGAATTTTGTTTCTAATTCATTTGTCTGCGCAGCCGGGACTTGCGGGATTACAGAACTTGATGCAAATTGTCGGCAGCTCAGAGACCTTAATCAAACACAATCGGTGTCGGAATTGGATTTGTGAGTCGTCGGCGTGCCGTCGTCGATGCGCGCCGGCGCTGGACGACTTTACCAGGTTATCTAGATGTTTCGTACAACGACAGTCAACGACTCTTGTCTTAAACAGTATATCGCTAATTGGAAACAGAATTCGTGTCTGAGGATTGAGGAATATGACTGTTTAGCTGTTTACCAAAAGCTTAAGTTTCTATTCATGTTTTGGGATGGATATTATTTTGAAATTCTTATTTATTTATATAATACGGTGCAGAATTTAGGAGTGATACAGGTACTCACAACTAAGCTGCTAAACTTGAGGGAGAGCAAAGAGGAAAGGTCATAACACCTTTTCAGTGAAATCAAAATAGATCACAGAGTAACTAACGTTTTCCGTGACTTAACCAATAAATCAGTCTCTTTATATTACAAGCCTACAACTCACTTTGTAAATAATATTTTTGCTGATGGTGAAAATAAAATACCTTCTCCGACTTTCTCAGCGCGCCAACCGTTTGTAAGTGCGATTGTATTAAGGCGTGTTCTTTTGTTGCAGGTCCCCTGGGCCCGCTGCCGAACGTGACCAGCTCTGACGTCGGCTTGAAAGAAGGTGAGACGGCTTTATCCCTTGACTAGCTACGCCGCGCGGTTTCACCCGCATAAGTCTTGATCCCGTGTGAATATCGGGATAAAAAGTACCCTATGTCCTAATCCAGGTCATGGTCTACCCATGTGCTAAATTCCATCCAAATCCGTTCAGCTGTGTTAGCGTGAAAGCGTAACAAACAAACTCACTTTCGCATTTATAATATTAAGTTAGGATATAGGATTCTGTGATGCTGCGCTGATTGAGAGCGGTGGGGTTTGTAGAGAAAGAATAGTAATAGGTTGTTGGGAGTATTTATAATATTAAGTTAGGATATAGGATTCTGTGATGCTGCGCTGATTGAGAGCGGTGGGGTTTGTAGAGAAAGAATAGTAATAGGTTGTTGGGAGTATTTATAATATTAAGTTAGGATATAGGATTCTGTGATGCTGCGCTGATTGAGAGCGGTGGGGTTTGTAGAGAAAGAATAGTAATAGGTTGTTGGGAGTATTTATAATATTAAGTTAGGATATAGGATTCTGTGATGCTGCGCTGATTGAGAGCGGTGGGGTTTGTAGAGAAAGAATAGTAATAGGTTGTTGGGAGTATTTATAATATTAAGTTAGGATATAGGATTCTGTGATGCTGCGCTGATTGAGAGCGGTGGGGTTTGTAGAGAAAGAATAGTAATAGGTTTTTGGGAGTACTTATAATATTAAGTTAGGATATAGGATTCTGTGATGCTGCGCTGATTGAGAGCGGTGGGGTTTGTAGAGAAAGAATAGTAATAGGTTGTTGGGAGTATTTATAATATTAAGTTAGGATATAGGATTCTGTGATGCTGCGCTGATTGAGAGCGGTGGGGTTTGTAGAGAAAGAATAGTAATAGGTTGTTGGGAGTATTTATAATATTAAGTTAGGATATAGGATTCTGTGATGCCGCGCTGATTGAGAGCGGTGGGGTTTGTAGAGAAAGTAAATTGATTGAGAGCGGTGGGGTTTGTAGAGAAAGAATAGTAATAGGTTGTTGGGAGTATTTATAATATTAAGTTAGGATATAGGATTCTGTGATGCTGCGCTGATTGAGAGCGGTGGGGTTTGTAGAGAAAGAATAGTAATAGGTTGTTGGGAGTATTTATAATATTAAGTAAGGATATAGGATTCTGTGATGCTGCGCTGATTGAGAGCGGTGGGGTTTGTAGAGAAAGAATAGTAATAGGTTGTTGGGAGTATTTATAATATTAAGTTAGGATATAGGATTCTGTGATGCTGCGCGGATTGAGAGCGGTGGGGTTTGTAGAGAAAGAATAGTAATAGGTTGTTGGGAGTATTTATAATATTAAGTTAGGATATAGGATTCTGTGATGCTGCGCTGATTGAGAGCGGTGGGGTTTGTAGAGAAAGAATAGTAATAGGTTGTTGGGAGTATTTATAATATTAAGTTAGGATATAGGATTCTGTGATGCTGCGCTGATTGAGAGCGGTGGGGTTTGTAGAGAAAGAATAGTAATAGGTTGTTGGGAGTATTTATAATATTAAGTTAGGATATAGGATTCTGTGATGCTGCGCTGATTGAGAGCGGTGGGGTTTGTAGAGAAAGAATAGTAATAGGTTGTTGGGAGTATTTATAATATTAAGTTAGGATATAGGATTCTGTGATGCTGCGCTGATTGAGAGCGGTGGGGTTTGTAGAGAAAGAATAGTAATAGGTTGTTGGGAGTATTTATAATATTAAGTTAGGATATAGGATTCTGTGATGCTGCGCTGATTGAGAGCGGTGGGGTTTGTAGAGAAAGAATAGTAATAGGTTGTTGGGAGTATTTATAATATTAAGTTAGGATATAGGATTCTGTGATGCTGCGCTGATTGAGAGCGGTGGGGTTTGTAGAGAAAGAATAGTAATAGGTTGTTGGGAGTATTTATAATATTAAGTTAGGATATAGGATTCTGTGATGCTGCGCTGATTGAGAGCGGTGGGGTTTGTAGAGAAAGAATAGTAATAGGTTTTTGGGAGTACTTATAATATTAAGTTAGGATATAGGATTCTGTGATGCTGCGCTGATTGAGAGCGGTGGGGTTTGTAGAGAAAGAATAGTAATAGGTTGTTGGGAGTATTTATAATATTAAGTTAGGATATAGGATTCTGTGATGCTGCGCTGATTGAGAGCGGTGGGGTTTGTAGAGAAAGAATAGTAATAGGTTGTTGGGAGTATTTATAATATTAAGTTAGGATATAGGATTCTGTGATGCTGAACTGATTGAGAGCGGTGGGGTTTGTAGAGAAAGAATAGTAATAGGTTGTTGGGAGTATTTATAATATTAAGTTAGGATATAGGATTCTGTGATGCTGCGCTGATTGAGAGCGGTGGGGTTTGTAGAGAAAGAATAGTAATAGGTTGTTGGGAGTATTTATAATATTAAGTTAGGATATAGGATTCTGTGATGCTGAACTGATTGAGAGCGGTGGGGTTTGTAGAGAAAGAATAGTAATAGGTTGTTGGGAGTATTTTAAATGTTTTCCGTTTAGTAATATTTGTCGATCTTTAAGTTCGTTAAATAATCACTATCTATGTTTGTATGAACTAATTAGCTTGTGTTTGCAGAGTCTTTGTAAGAACTTGACATAATATTCAGTATGTGTTACCTGATGAACACGCTCGATATATTTGTAAGTTTGCCTTGACTCATGTACATGAGTCAAGGCAAACTTACAAATATATCGAGCGCGGCTACACATCAAGCTATAATTTCCAGTTTATGCTGGTCTCGCATTGTATAGGATTTCCGTACAATGCGAGGTCAGCTTATACTGGAAATGTATAGCTTGATGTTTAGCCGTGTCTACCTACTACATAATTATTTTGCAACAGACCATAAGTATGATTACTGTTTTTTTTGGCATGTTTGATTGGTTTTTGTTTGACCAGAGTCTTTCATGATTTTTCAGGAAGCTGTGCTCTTGGCGACGTGGTGTACATGCCAGGAGACGAGTTCCCGGGTTCTGAGCCGTGCGAGCGCTGCACATGCTCGCGCGGCGACGTGAAGTGCGCGCGCCAGCGGTGCGAGCCGCGGCCTGGCTGCAAGGCGCTGCACCGCCCCGACCACTGCTGCCCCACCTACCAGTGTGGTGAGTACAGCTAGTATATTGAACGAGAAGAGAACACCAAAATGTATATCTTTAACTGGTGTCACTTTATAGGTTACCTAGCGTACCTATTTGAAAATATTTTGATAAATAAATATTTTTTTATTTCACATAAACCTACACAAGGGCTGACAAGGGCTCTTATGAAAAGTCAGAAGTTAGGTGCACGGTTTTAATTGGTCGTTTCATATGGGTCAGAGCCGGCAAGAAATTCCACGGTTACTATTTTAAAAATCAGTGGCTTTTACAATGTTTTCAAATTAGAGAGGACAGTGGTCTTTTAACAAGCACCAGGTACTTAACAAAATAGAAAATGGTATACAACTTACAGTCTGTTAATTCTAAAATGTTATCGCATTCAAAAAACATAAATGAATCTATATAAAAGATGAATACAATAATAAAAATAAAAACCTATTATAACCAAATGACGTGATTTAAAAGTACCTCATATTTCTTTACTCAAGAAAGTCATGATAGAAAATGATTTAAAATCGCTGGAGATTAAGAAAAAAGTAATAACATTTTTTTGGTTTGGTTCATGAAACAAAAAGTGAAATGCAGTGAAAATGAAAATGACTCCTTTTGAGAAAAATATAAAAAAAAGTAGTTAATTCACCATACGTAAGTGAATTAATTACTCTCTAAATATGTTTTAATGTCTCATTTCCAGAATGCGAGCAAGAAGGTCGGGTGTACGGCAACGGAGAGAAGTTGGTGGACCCTGCAGACCCCTGTAGAGTGTGCTACTGCCAGGGAGGTGAGGTGGTGTGCCGGCGCATCGCGTGCTTCGTGCGTGACGACTGCACGCCGCGGCTCGTGCCCGGCCGCTGCTGCCCCGAATATGACAACTGCCCACTGAGAGGTGAGTTCCAATAATAGCTGATAAATCCGAATACAACCCGAAATTATAATAATCTCTTGGTCGCTCAAGGCCTGAAAAAATGATGTTGGATAATTTTAAAGTTTTATTTTCCATGTTTTCAGGTGTCACCAGTTTACCCGGCGTGTCATCCTCAGTAACAAGTGTATCCACATCAGAAAAAATTGAGTCTCAACCAGCACCACTGAAAGAGATCATCAAACAAAACATCACCATCAAGGAAATTACCCCAGTGTCCGAGATCCCAGTCATTACCGATGTCAAGATCAAAGAGATCCTCCCTTCACCGAGCATCGAAGTAGCTGAATACTCTTCGTCCAAGTCCCCTCTCATCCCACGAGAGGCTACCTCAGAAAAGAACGGAAAAGATATTGAGTCTAGAACTGAATCTCCCAGCGTTATTGAAGTTCATTCCTCGTTACCAGTTATAGTTTCATCACCAGACGCAACACAGTTCACAGATACCACAAACCAAAATGAAGATGCACCTCCGTCCAAAATCAGTTTCTCTACGCAAGATTCCACACACAGTGCCGTTTACCCATCGAATGTCCCAATAGAAGCGACAATGGGAATTCCGTCTGTGACCCCTGAACCACTACCGGTAGCAACAACCAGAGCACCGATAATTGAAGAGGAAGATTTGGACCGTAATCCCGCTTTCCCCCCACTTCCAGACGATTTAGCTGTCCTTAGGAATCACGAGGATGAAATAGTACCAGAGCAAGCTGCTGACAACGAGCATGTCTCTAGTCACGACATTACAGTGGCAAGTGCAACTCCGACAGTCGAACCCGAACTTAAAGACCCACTTACAACTACAGAAAAAGATCTGCCGGATACGTCAGCTATATTATCAACTACAGAGAACCCTAAAACCTCGACTGAAAGAACGACTGCGCAAGCAGATATCCCCGTCAGCACTGAATCCCCTATTTTAAAAGAAATAGCAAAAAGAAATAATCTAATGCTGAATTTGAGATCGGCAATACCTACCGAAATACTTAATGCGCCATCAATGATATCCGAGGAGTCTGGAGAATCAGACGAAACAACAACATTTACCGATGTAATCACACAGGCAGCGGTCACTACGACTGAAGCGCCAAAAAATTTGGAAGAAATCACCGAAAAAGTAGAAATATCTACCATTGATACGAAAACATCAAGTGAAGTTGTAACGTCGGTACCCGAGTTTGAGACTAGTACCCTCCATAAGGCAATGGAAACTGATTTAGAACCGAGTACTAAGGAACAAGAACAAATCACACAGGCAGCGGTCACTACTACGGAAGCGCCAAAAAAATTGGAAGAAATCATCGAAAAAGTAGAAATATCTACTGTTGATTCGAAAACATCCAGTGAAGTTGTAACGTCGGTACCCGAGTTTGAGACTACTACCCTCCATAAGGCAATGGAAACTGAGTTAGAGCAGAGTACTAAGGAACAAGAACAAACGACCAGCTCCATAGCAAAGTCTAATGTTGCCACTGAAGTCACCTTTCAGACTGAACTTAGCTCTCTACCTATTGAAACCAGTGATCAGAACCCACCCGAAGTGCCTGAAAATACAACTAATGACAAAGAATTTCCTTCTACCTTAGATCCTTTAGATAACACCTCGAAAATTCCAGCGACAAGTTCGGAAGTTATTACTGTATCACGATCAGCTTCCAATGAAAACACTGGTTTTGAGAACGTAGAAACGACTGAATTTATTGTGACGTTTGGATCTTCGGAGACAGCGACAGATGCTGTTGAGTTAATCAAAATATCAGCAGAACCTGAGAAGAGTGCAGCAATTATTGAATCGGCTGATGGTAAACATACTAATGACTTTGCCGACCTTATAAAGCTCGTACGCGACGTAGCCTCAATCAGCGACAACGCATCAGACGACGACGAATCAGACGCCAGGCACCATGTGACAACTGCTGCAAGCATTTCTGATTCTGAGGAGCTTATACCAGTCAACGCGGGGTACAAGAGCAAAAACAAACATTTTAATCAAAATGACATCACCGAAATACCTCTCAAGAGTAAAATCCCAATTCCAGTCAACAAGCAAAGGGTAGAGATCGAGGACGATGAAGAGAGCGTGACGGACTCGCAACCTCCCTTCGACAAGGTGGAGCCCACCACGCGACGGCCCATCATCGACAACGTGTCGGATGATGTCAACATCGCCGAGAACAAGACAGACAAGAAGGATATCGAGATCATCACGCAGTCGTACGTCCCCACCATCAACCACCGACGACCCACCAAGGTGGTGATGAAGAAGAGCAACGTGACACCGGCGTCGTCTGACGAGTCACTCGGGGTGTCCGCCTCTGCTGAGACTACCACAGAAACCAGCGCCTCTGACGAATCACCCTTTGGTGCATCGAGCGAAACTGACGGGAAGGAGAAAGTAGCGAGCGTCACAACACACGTACCTGTGAGCAGTGACTTCCCGATCGTTACAACTGTAGCTCCCTCGAGCAGCACTGATGCCGCCACCACGAGTGTCCCCGCGAGCGTCTCCAACGCCGCCACCACGGTTGCGCCGCTGGGCGCTGCTGACGCGGCGACTACGCCCGCACCCACGGCTGAGGCGCCGGCCATCACTACCCCGGCGCCCCCGAGCTCGGCGCAGTGAGCAGCCGCGCGGCGCCACCCGCATGGAACCTCAGCTAATTAGCATTTTATAGAGAGTAAGTTTCGTTCTTGAAACTGTAAGTTAACGTAGAGGTTATTAGGTTTATAGGCGTATGCGACCCTTTCGGAATCGATCATATTCCTCGTCAATTGATGGCCGGCGGCGGTAGACCTGTCGCCCGCTATTTGTTGTAAGTAGACGGCCGGGGCCGGCCGGCCGAGTTTATGTGTATTAGCTGGACAAATTATTTATAATACTTTAGCGTTAGGGAGCGAGCGTGGCCGGCGTGGCCGCAGCCCGCGTTGTGTCAAATTACGGCGAGGCGAGTCGGTGGCTCCTCGCGTTAGCGGATAAGTTATTTATTTGTTTAGTGAGAGATCGTGAGTAGAGTGATCATAAGTAAGCAACCAAGCTAGTCAACATGTGACAGAGCGCGCGCGCCGCCCGGCCGCCGCACCTCGACGCCACGTTGCCATTACTGCTAGCTGTATTTAACGAGAACATGACAAACGCAGACATTAACGTAAGCATCCGCGAATAGATTTAGTCCTTTAACTTGTGTAAGAACAAACTGTAGCGTCCACGCGACTGACGAGTGATGACGACGCGGCACAACACTATATCATAACTTTTGGTACAAAACGAATTTGATATTTAGAATATGGTCAACCTTATGAAAAGATAAAGTTTAGGTGTAGACGAATTAGAGTTATATGTGATCGCACGTACATTTTATTTATTGCACTTAGTGGCGGTGTATCGCAAGGGATTCTATCGGAAGGCTCAAGCGTAGGGTAAGGATAATTTATTATAATCTACGTACGTTGTAGTGAAGCATGTGACGTTTACTTTTCATAGGTTCGTTCGGTTCCCATTGTCTGCTACGGTCGGTTCATTAGTTGTGACTCCTGTTAGTGCCCTCGCAGACGGTCCGCCGCCGTGGGTGTCGGTCGGAGGGTCGTGTGCGGGAACACTATAGTGCAGCTTCTTGCTCCGGAAGACTGTTACTTTTCCCGGGCAATAAGCGCACGTGCTCACTGTATTATTTAATTAATAATTATTGTTTTTTTTTACAAATAAAAGAAACCTAGACTGATGAATCGTTTTATTTCTATCATCCTACAACAGCCCCCAGGTTTAATTTAGATTTCAGATACTTATGATTACGGTACATAGAACACGATAAATGCTTTCTAGATGTCATAAGTTATTACATATTGGCTTTATATGTACAGGTGACGTTACTCATCATTATGAACAACAATATTGGACATATAGGTACATTTTGAGGAGTTAATGCGAACATAAAATATGTAGGGAACGTTTGGTCCCATAGTAAAATGTGTTCTTATTTATTTATTTTATTCTTTTCAAAAGGCTTACAGACAAATAACAATAATATATAACTAAGATGCTAATTACAAGCCCCCACAGATGAATACAAAGTGATTACTCCCCCATAGTCTAAGTTACATCTTATCTGTATACCTACTTTACTCGTTTAAGCAAATAAACATTTGATGAGTTTAATTACTTGTTTAAGTATCGGTCACTAATTACCAGTCACCCTATATATAGATCAGACACTGAAAAATCCAAAACATAGTTAGGTACCTACTTCACGAAGACCAATAGGCTACTTCTAAATACACGAGCAAACTCCTGGGGACACTCAACAACTCATGGGTGACCTCCTTGTTGACAGAAACCCCACGATACAAAAAGGCATGACTGTGAAAATTAAGTTGTACTCGTTATACTACTCTACTTCCATAAATTGATGATAGATGGCGATACTAACACACAAAATACTCATGACACATAATATCCCACATAGATTCACGAACCGTTCTAATGTAATCAGTCCACTTAGTGACGAGTGCGATGCTCTCTTACGTCCCAATATGGCTGCCGTTGCCTCGCCGATGCGCATGCACAGTGGAAGGCCGAGATCCTTGTTGGGAGCCGACACCTGACCCGCTTGCAGCTTGGTGACAGTAATATGTTTATTACCATTATGTTTAATGTAATATAGTTACGTATTCTAATATGCATGTAGAACGCTCTAATGATTTGCTAGTTGACTTTGAACAGTAGCGAATTGATGTCCAGAAAATGATTTAGTTTTAACGTCCAGGATTGAGACGGACATGTGACGGCACGAGTACGAGCTAAGTGACGGTTTTAGATCTCAGCCTTTGTGGTTGTCCAAAATGATTGTCCTGTGGAAACATCATCGTTATACATAACAACCTCCATAATCTGGACATTCTTTACCTACAATAATGTCACAGAATAAATAAATGCTCATGTGATAATGAGCCACAAAACGGACCTATGTTTCAATGTATGGGCTGCCGAAGTCGAGGGCACTGGAGTACGTTCAAGATTCTCTGTTCAGTTACCCAATGCAACGTTTTACGTAGACGCCTGCCGTCCAACTTCCGCAACTCTGAGCCGGTTTGTGTAGAACGGTATGGCATTATATTACTTATGTCTATATTCATTACTATATATCGCTCCCAGGGGAGACATTCTATAATTATTACTATAGGAACAAATTAGCTATTTGCTCAAGGCAGTATTTTAAAGTGTGTTTGTTTAAAACCAATTTATTTAGCAAACAAACACATTCGTTAGGTCACCAAATAGCCGAGCTTCTATAAACACCGCTGTGTTGGCACAAAGCGACGCACTGTCAACAATGAGTTAAACTAAGTTGTTTCACCTTGTTTCATTTGTGATAGAATTATAGGTTTGACTGCAATTCGTGAACTTTTGGGGTGAAAAGACAAAAAGTGATGAATGCAGTGATGAAAGGGGAAATAGTGGGAATGAAATTGAAATTAAAAATTGACGGAAGTCCTATGTTTATAGAAATACTAAGTTTTGTAACTTAAGCCGAAAAACAATCAACCCATCGTCACACAAACGTTTAATTCACTGCTAAACACATCTCCTGTAGTCCTGGATCCGAAGTTAGCGGTTACAGTACAGTGTTACACTGTGGTCTCAATCTCCTTTAACTACAGTTTAATTCGATAAAATAACTAACAACCATGTGCTATGTAGCTATTTATGGTTAGTTGTAGGAGAAGTAAATGTATAAAGTCATCCAGAAGTTTCACTAATAAACTTTTAATTATCATTAAGAACACCTCAATTCGTATCTATCATAACATCAGCGCAATAAAAGCTTACATTGCCAGTGGCTAGGTTAGTAACTAACTACACGAAAATAAGAAGAAGAGATGCTTATATTTATAAGAAAAAGTGAATTGTTTATTATTATTGTCCAAGTTTTGAAAGTTTGCGGTGGACGTGTGAATGTTTGGGGTTCAAAGAGAAAGGACATCTAATTCAACGACGAAACGTAACGCGTTGTGACATCGCTTGATATTGGCATTGATGATAGCGCAACAGACTCTTCAATGTCAAATGCTTTGAAGATGGCTTCAAGAGGTTATTAGTCAAGCTGGTAGTTGCGCAGTGAAGTGCACATGAGGGCTGAGAACGACTGTAGATGCAAAGTACCAACGACAAAAGCAGACACTTCTTTTTATTTAGCAAAGCTCTATTATTCCTAGAAGATCTTCCTTATGTGATTTGAGAGCGGGGTTTTCAAATCCAAGGATTTTGACTAGATATTTACACATGTTTAAATAATTTAAATCTGTATTACTAAATTAATTTTATTATTGCTCAACATGGGAAAGCTCAGTCGTAGACGACGTTAATGCGTCGTATTTTATAATATACAGATGAACTAAATTTCATAAAGTTCTTAGCTATATTTATTTAATTTAAGTCTACTTAGAGCTTTAGAGCCTTGTGCACTTACGTGACTAAGACCGAACTTAAAGGTCTAGCAACAATTTAGTGAGGCGCCGTGGAGCAATTGAACCTTTATGTTCAGCACAATAATGCTTTTGAACACGTCAATGGTGGTATAGTGTAGGGCGGCAGCGGGAGCGGGCACAGAAACATAAAATTCACAACTTAACAAGTCCAGAAAATATAATAAATTTATCGTGAAGAAAAGTGTGTATATAAAAATGTCATCATATTGTTGTGACGTCAATGCCTATATTGCAATGTCAATGCCTATAATGCGACATCAATATAGTGAGCAAGCAATATCCATACACGTCGAATAGAATAGCCGCATTTTTAGTAAAAAACTATAATAATTTTGTTTGTTGGACACTGTAATGTAAAGCGATCAAATACATAACCAGGTACATATCAAATAAGTGCAATGCATAAATTAAAACTCCCATTTATCTATGCAGTGTTCCATCCGCTGTCGCCCGTGGTTGTCACTTGACGTTTTTGTGACGTGTGAAGAGGGCACGGTTACTCAAGCGTGTTGCGCAGACGCAAGCGACCTCTGCCCTCCTCGCCGGCTCGCTCTCTTTGTGAGCACTACTTTACTTCGTAGATACATTGATTATACTTTTTATGTTACCTCGTAAGTTTTGGTAATTTCGAGATATTTTTATTTTGAAATATCTACCTTTTTAAGGCAATTAGCATTTATTTTTTGAAAATGAAGGCCGAGAGAAGGCCATAGAAAGCAAAATGATTGCGAGAAAAGTTAGAGAATTAATTTAATCATTCATTCGTTGCCTATTTTTTTTATTTCCGTATTTTCCTACTCCTGTATTCTCCTCCCATTTGTCTTTTAATCGAAATTGCGCCACTTTTGTTTGTTTATTGAATTTCGAAAGACCACAAACTGTTCAAAATGCGAAAATTTGTGACGTCACATTTGATACTTTGAGTAAAAATCTCGCAACATTATCTATACATCTCGCAAAATTATGATTAGTTAAAATATTGTTTTCGTTGTCACAATGATGTCATGAATTCTGCGCATGTTTAGAACCGTAGACAGAGAATCTGTCTATCTATACGTACGTTTAAAACTGTGGCCATCGCACTGTGGCAGGATAACTTGGTGGGTGAAGACAAGTCTTTAATAGTGATGGTCTAGCGGCTTGTGCTCAAACAAGTACGTACCTAAACTAAGCACGATTACAAACTTTTAATTTATACGAGTATTATTAGTTGTTACAATCGTGTGTTATTAGTGTGTTACGCAATGTCTTTAATTTTGACAATTCGACAACATTCATTGCGTTATTTACGTTGTCGGGCAGACGAATTTTACAAACATAATGAAGCAATGGATTAGGAATATACTTAAGCATCTTTTGGATTAGGGTGTTACGCAATTGGGGTGCTGAACCCTCAGTCTAAAATAGGACAGACAGAAAAGTATGTATCATATATTTATATACATATAAATTACAAACGCTCGACTCTAGAAACTGCAAGAAATCTGTAAAACGATTGCAAACATAATAACTAAAATTATTACGGAAGCCTCAAATTCAGCTGCCGTCTGTAATTGCGTTATAAAGTATTCAGTTATTAGTATTGTGCTTACGACAGGTGGTTGCGAGTGCATCACTGCGTTGTCGTTGCGCCACCCAGCATCCACGGTTGCACGGATTAGAGGATCTCTGTGTGGTGACTTAATTATAGAGTACTTGTTAATTTATTGCATGTCTGGACCGCAATCATGGCTTGGATATAACAATGTTTTCTAGGTAGGTACTATACAGATACAGGCACATCCTTATAGTCACCTGTTGAACCATTTATTGTGCCAATTTGAAGTTCTAATCATTTTGAATTCACTCGAAGCTCATCCTATGTATATTAAAGTGTCAGAAAGTATGGTTCGGTACCTACTGGGATATGGAGTTCATTTTGAGGTTGTTTTGTATGTTGATGGCGTTGAAAGAAAATCATTGGCGTCGTTCCAGTGGATTGCTGTTTGCGATTTCGAATTTATTTGTCAAGGCCTTTTTTCACACCTTTAAAGAGTCGGTTGATATTGTTTCAACTCTTAGGGTCTTAGGGTCTTATTATATAATGCACATTATAAATTATCAATGTTTTAGGAATAAGGCGTGTGGTCTATGTATGTTTGCCTTCTCAACCTTACTACCATAGATTTAAAATTAAACTAATTTCTTTTGGAACTCCATCCCTTTTAACTTCGACGAACACCACACAATACTTGATAATATTTCAGTTACATTATGTTCGTATCGACGACGTGTGATGCTGTAAGCCTGTCTTTAGTATTTGGTACAACGTTTAATAAATAAAGTATCACTTTCATATTTCCATAAACAATTATAGTACAGATTGTATTACAATGCAAGGATTACACAGAATTATCGATGAGATAATCAATGGATTGGTAGGTATCTGGTATAAGCTGATTAAAATATTAAGTACAATTACCATAATCTCGAGGAATTTTGAAGACTGACCCGGAAAATATTTGACTACAAATCGGAAGAAATCACAATTTAATAATTGCATGATATTATCATAATTATAATTATTATTTATTCATTTAAATCAAGCAATAGGACTCATAGTGTTAGTAAAATATGTTAGTAAAACATTAACAACAACACAGAAATCATTTATGACATCACTGCTGCAAGGTGACAGGCTCAGCCGATACCTTGCAGCAGTGGCTCGCAAACGCACAATCTAGCCTACTTGCTACCATAGCCAGGATGCTGTTAGTGCTGCCCCGCACCCTACTAATTAGGGATGCGCAACGCGTCACAGTGTAGAAGCAGTCAACGCGAGCTTCAGCAAACATGATGCGCTGCAGTATCGAGGCAACCCATCACCACCCTGAATGCGTTATTGTATTAAACGCGAAGGACGCTGTATGATTTCTGAGTATAATGAGCCCACAGACTGCAAGACTAAAAAGTGCAGTATGCTCTAAATATAGTGCGCCTGACCTCCTTAGAGGCACGCCTGAATCTGCGGGCAATCATGTAAGCTCTCACACACAGCGCCCTCCGCTCCCTGTCAATATTTAATTCTCAATTAATTAATTGTCTGGCATATCTACATTATTAATATTTGATAACTTAAAATTCCATGTCTATAACATAAAGATGTTTTTCCTCAAGTTCTGTTGAACTTGAGGAAAAACATCTCGGCTCGGCTTATAAAAAAGATTATTAAATATTATATTAAACCCTTAACTAATCGTTAATTAACCGTTAATCGGTTAGGTCATTGTTATTATTGTTTATTTAATAAACCTTTCGCCGTGATCTCATATCCAAATCGCAATCAAAACTTGATCGCATTAAGTACACTAACTGGCCCAGCTAACGTTTACATTAAATTAAATAAATTACGTAAGTATGGTAATATACTCGACGTGACCAAAGTCACGGCGAATTACTCTACTTGATGTAAACTTGGTAAGTTGCAAAAGTTGGGCACAATAGCGGCGCGCACGCATGTGTGGGTTGCGTGCTAGTTGCGCCGAATCCGTAGCGATCGGGCGAATAACCGAATGTTATTCGTGTTATGTAAGATATATCCGTGGGGTCAGAATAATAATAAACAAACGCGTAGACCGGTCAGAATGATCGTTATTTTGTATCGATAGGCCGCCGATTTTTATAGAAATTTTGGTGTTTTGGAACGCCAAAATAAAATAGTTGTCTTAATTTTGTAAGATTTATTTTTACTTAGGAAATCGTTTTTAGAGATGAGACCAGATTGGATTTGATCATCTTAATTTATTCCGAGTTTTATAAACCAGCTTTAAAGACTATTCAATTCAGAGAATAATGTTTAAAGAAATAAGTATTGTAAATTGATAATACCTACGTGTGTACACAAAACGGATTATAGATTGGTATCAACCAATCTATAATCCGTTTTGTGTATGAAGAAAGAAAACCTTCTAGAGCATCAGCTCTAGAAGGTTTTCTTTCTTCATAATTTCCCTTCCAGGTGGCCAAGTCTACTAATTTACAAACGTGTCAGTGGTCTCACAATGATCAGTTTTTGACAGATTTTGTATGGCATATCTGTCAAAAACTGATCATTGTTAGACCACTGACACGTTTGTAAATTAGTAGACTTGGCCCCCTGGACGTGTAGTCACGAACAATTCTCCGTCAGCACCGTCAGTACGCGTGTAGGGAAGTAATTGTTAGTCTTAACAAAATCAACAACTTTTGTCGTACGGCGCCGACTCTGAGATTTGACTAAATTATGCCTGTGTTACGACAAAGTTTTATGCGGAATGGTACATTTGTAGGAGACGGGAACTTCGAACATGATGAACAGTTTTGTTACTGCATGTTCTGATGTCGGATAACGGTTTGTTTTGTTTATGAGTTGATTTTGTTTTGAGGAATAAATATTACTGTTAAACAGCTTGTATGGAAAATATGTAGGTATGTCAAACTGCCATTTTAAATATGACAGTTTTCTTATAGTAGTTCCTCAGATAAACTTAATCTATCTAACTATTGAAAAGTTAGCCCTAAATGTGGCGCTTATTAAGGACAGTGTGACGGTGTTGGGCAAGAATTTGTAGCAGTAAAACGCTTTCTTTACAAGCAAAGGAGGATGAAGGAATTTTAAAAAGCAAGAAACTACTGTGAAATAGCCACAGGAAATCATATTTTTAGAAGACTTCTTTTTACACTCAGGTGAACTAGCTTTAACAAATATCTAGATAATGGAAATATATAGAAATCTCAAACCAGTTTTGCAAATCCTTTGAGACTTAATTAAATTGGCATCTTTGAATAAAAACTATATAAACGTTTCCAAATCTTGATCATATTTTAATCAAGTATTTGCATACTGAATATAGAATCTAGCCGTAGGTACATTATTTCCCTCCGACACATAAATCAGAAGAACAAGGTAAAGCAACAAAACAACAGCAAGTATCGCTGGTTATGATATAATCGCGATACTCGATAGCTTCGGAGGCAGGAAGCTCGCCGCAAGAACAACTGGTTCAAACAGCAGTAGGGTTGCTAGTAATTGAACTAGACTATGAATAATAGTCTAGTTCTATAAATAAATCTTTCTAAAAAGATAGCTCTGAAAAAGTTCTTGCAAAATCATCATACATATTCTTGAGAAACCACTTTGGACAATTCCAGAAAATATGATTAAAAATATTTTTGTTGAATAACATTTTCAAAGTTCTTCTTGAAAAATATTTCGAACTTGCGACCACAAAACGACTCATAGCCAATTCTGGAATTCTAGCAACCCTGTTTTAGGCGGTTAGTATGAGTCACATTCGTTACATAAAAGCACATACGTGTTTATTACATAAGCAATGAACATTTATATCAATAGAATATAGTAACTATTGAATACACACAATATCAATCTCGCAATACAAATAATAGCTGATGAAAAGATAAATAGAAGGGCAGAAAATATAGAGAAAAAGATATGCATCATAACTACAATTCGGAAGAGGATATTGAAAGCAGGTTAGTTATGGTAGTCGACCAACAGGACACCGTGGACACCGTGGTTTCCCGTAAGGCGACTCAGGTTATGTAAGGTTGGTAGTACCTACATCCGTACTGATAACATCGTCGTACGAACACCTGGTTTACCAATAGGTTGTACAGGTCAGGTGATGGTCTGAAATATTGCTTAGGAAGTGACTTGTCGACATTTATAGGTAGTGATAGCTCTTCAACGATATATGGTCGACTTCTTCTTTAATTTATGAACGCCCGATATTGTAGGTAGTTGCTCGTCTGTATTTCACTCTAAATAAAACCAATATAACTCTAAACTGCCTCTTGTGTATCAACCACAATTGGTATTTATTGGAATCCATTAATATTTACTGTTATCTACGTAGCAGCGTTAACGATGTAACTATTGCCCAGTAAACCTTTCTACATGTATAAACATCTCTTTCGCTTAGGACGCAATCCATACAATATACATAAAACATTAGATTCCAAGAGCTTATAAACAACAACCTCTTTGCTCATAGTTGCAAGCCTCTTGGGATCAGTTTGTTTGTAGCCCTTCATCGATTCCCTTCATCGAGCCGTTCCCGTTATAGTTTCTTTCTGTGTAGTTATAATTTATTTTGACAGTGAAGCGAATTTATCTGGTAACACAGATATGCCATAATCGGTAAAGTAGGGATGACTCGCCCTTAGCGTTCATGAACGAGTTAGTTACATATCTTCTAATATTCCTCTAAGCCCCATGATCCCATCATTTCAGAAGATCCATATAATCTTCTTAACCATCACATATGTATTACCGGCTCTGAAGCTGATTGGTCCAAAGTTATAAGCTTTCTATATTTAATGGACACTAAATATCTAAAGTGATTGGAATAGATTGTGATCCGGATGTTACTTCGAGTTTTGAGTCTTTTCTGCGTCAATGCTTTAATTCTGAATATTGGCTTAATCCTCTGAGAGATTGGGGCCACTGAAACAGCGGTGGGGTAGGCACGAGCGATGTTTTAAAATAATGTGACTATCGATGGATAATGGATATATCGATCGAACGGTATGTTATTTTATGTACGCTCATTTTAGTTTCATCTAAGACGTTTAATTGCTTAATCACAATCGTTTTACTACCAGATATATTTCGTCCACTGCTAGAAAAGGAATAAGTTAGCAATAAGATCTTATTAATCATGGCACTGAAAACGACTAATCCGGTGACCTGTCTAGAGAATAGAAGTTACCAAATGCGTTTTACAGGGTTCTATTCTAGGCCCACTTCCGTTAGCTAAGTTTTTCTGTAAATTAACAGTGCCAATGGTTGCATCACAGTAAGCGAGTATTTTAAAAGCATTTACTCACGATAAAATCACTGCCTCACTCCTAAAATATAATAACAAAATGATGAGCTTATTTCGTGGCCACTCAAAGATCGTCAGGATGGTTGCGCAGGCGCTCCTCGCGGTGAAAGTTGTGCGCGGGGAGGGGGCGGCTATATCAGGCTGCGTATGCTCGCGCGCACCACTCCGCAACCTCACAGGTGAGATATGGACACTTGTACGATAAGTTACAAGGTACAGAAGGCCATACAAGTCGCGGTATCAAGCTCACGCACCAGATCAACGCAATATCGCGCGCAAAGCAACTGCAGTGCTTCCAGATCGTTCTGACATGTAAATAGCCATTTATCAGTGAGATCCTTATCGTCGTAAGCCTTCTGTACCTTATAATTTAGTGCTAAATAGGACGACAAACCCTTCACTAGTGAAATGTGTTGAAAAAGTGGTAAAAGTGTGTGTTGTACTGATTAGCGGCTTTCACGGCGCACACGTTGATACGCATCTCGTCCGCGTTTATGTAACTAAGATTTAGGAAGATAGATATGTGATTCTAGAACTATCTCAAGTACTATTTAATTTATATTTTGTGTGTTGTATAATATTAAGATTCCATAAACGAGATCGTAGTCTGAAACTATTAAAGCTCATTTAGCTTCGCCGACGGGGTTTGTTGGCTTGTTTTGTTTACCAAAAGCACTCGTGTTTCTTCTTTAGTCATTTATTTAGTGCTTATTGACAGAAATTACAATAATTTAACACTTCGGAAATTATTTATGAAAACTGTAGCTTATATTTTTTATTATGTTCCACAGTTTTTTGACGTGTCGTAAGCGAAGTTCTCTTCCCCTTCACAATGAAATCCGTGGTGTTGTGCTTGCTGGTGGTGGTGGCAGCCGTGGCCGCGGCGCCGCAGCGGGAGGGAGCCGCCTACACGAGAGAGGCCATCAAGCAGGCCCAGAGCACACACCTCATCCCTAAGGATGCAGAAATCCAGAAGGTAAGGAAGTTCTTAATAGGGCGCAGAAGGACGGTAGATATATTTTCAGATGAGGTGAAAGATTGACATAATTGATTGAAAAACATTCAGGATTTAAGAGTCCACTATTGCACATTTAGAATTTTTCACTCTTTCGATAATTTAGTGTTAACATGTTTCAGGGTGGAATGCTTATAATGGATGGTGTTCATTATCAAGCAACTTCTTTCGGACAAATTTTTAACAGATTTTGCAAATTAGTATGATACATAACTATGTAGTACATAATTTATTCTAATTAATATTTGGATATGTCTTTTGTTGATTCTAATTAGATATGTATTTAAATTCTAATGTATATAGTCACCAGATGAGCAATTTATGCTAGAAGCTAAAATTCCATGAAGCCTAACTAAGTTGTAAAATAAACTTAAGTATGTAAAGCACGACGCCACTAATACATGCGCGAGTGCATACAAACAATTGTGCTAAGCATCTCATTTACAATACTGAGACATTCTCCAATTGTTGGATAACTTCCTCATCATCATTATTCATTAGTTTCTGACTGCGGAAGCTGAGGCTTTGGAAATAAGACAATTTGACATTTCAATTAGCTTTGTCACTTCCACTAACAGTTTCTGTAAGAGAAGGTTTAAGATGTGCGGAGATGTGCAGAGAAGATGTGCGAAGAGAGAGGGGCGGAGACGAGAGGGTGTTCAAACACATCTCTTCTCCTCTCGTCTCTGCTTTGGTGGAGTACCTCAACAAGCCCCTGGCAATGGCTCGCTTTTTTAATGAAAGGACAGTCATACCATTTCAGTCTTCATATTCCCCAGCATACTTAATTATGATTGTTCACCACCAGGTACAAGAAGGTATCGAGCTGGCGGCATACGAATCGATCCCCGGGAACCAGAGGATTAACCTGTATGAGATCCTGGGCGACCAGGTGCCCTCCGAGGTCATCAACAACCTACAGGGACAGCTCGATGGGATCGGCCGAAACTAATACCTTAGAAACAGTGCTTTATGTAGACGCCAGTAGTGGGTGGAACGATCTAGCTAGAAAAAACGTGGAGAAATTAATGGGCAGACAGTATTACAGATTAGATTCGTATTGTTTTTTAAAAGGTCGCTTAAAAATTTGGTGATTATGGATGTTAATGTATGTCGGCTCGGCTCTGTCGCCACATGAGGCGCTTGCGCAGCCCTGTTGCAACCGTTACTGGCCCCCACTGAAGACACCGTCGAGTTATATTTTAATTTATTGGTGACGCAAGTCGAGTACGAGACAGTGAATGTGATATTGTGCAACATCACCGTTTTATACGTTTGTACATAAATAATGTTAAAAAATAAATTGGTCGTGCGATGTCCAACCGGCTCGTTTTGTTTTACGTAACCTGTAGGGACAATGCCGTGACGCGGATGTGATCCGTATCTCGGTTATATAAGGTGGAAGATCGTGTGATATCGCGCCCAGTGCTTTATCGCGGTGAATGACATAATGTATGATTATGTACTGAATATTCATAGACTTTCATCTAGGTGAGAAAAATAACGTGTAGATCGGATCTCAATCCGGTCCGACGCAAACAGATCGGATGATAACATTATGGTACTATGAGTCAGAATACCTAAATAATAAATGCTGCCACGAATTCCTGCTAAATCTATGATATCAATGACACTTCTAAGGTCAATATATTCATAATGGCCAAATATTCGCACGAACATCAAGTTCGTATATCGCAAGAATTTGGTAAGGATGATGTGTCTAGTAGGAATTATATGTGTAAATTAACTGCTACTGTTAAAAGAGTAATAAAATATAAACAAACACACATAATTATGTTAAATCGAGAACGTTGTAATTTGGGTTTTTCGAATTGGGTTGTGAATGCATCCGTAGGCTATAATTACGTTAAATCTATCGAATGTCCGAAAACAGAAGCTATAGATCACAATATCAGAATAATTTCCTGCTGAGTTTAAGCTATAGAATGCAAGCAATAGCTTGTCCTACTCAGCCAGTTAGCCTCTGCTTGACCTAGGTCTCGCATTAGCTCGAGCGACCCGCCATGGGGTTGACATTCGCTTCCTATTTCTACAACGACTTTCAACAGGATTGACATAGTGATTGTTTCGATAGTTTATAGTTGTCATTCCAATACATTTTTATCTTTTCCTTCATCGTTATCGCTTATCGAATGTCACTTTGTCTATGCCCTCAGGTTTATCGTTTGCTGCTGGATAGTCTATCCCATCTTCAGGCAGCTATTCTTGTCAAGCATGCTATACGACACTTGAGTCATATGTTTTTCAATGCACATAGACACTGGGTCTAGCAACTGAACACTTTTAACTAATCCTAATGAACGATCCCAAACCTATTGTTCTTTTATTTTAACGAGCATAAGATTATTTCATCAATTATGTGTTGATCCAAAACGCGCTGTTCAGTTAAAAGCTATACTAAATTGAATTAAAAGCGAATGAATTGTAACGTTGATACTGCCTTACATGGTTCAAGCCATTCACGCATGATTCGGATTGTAAATGAGGCTAATGTAAATAAGATCGCATATTTACCAAGTAATGGTAAGTACCTACTGAACAATACCTGTAGTGAAGTGACAATGTCGTAATTACAGGCTCAAGTGAGTTATTTGTGGAAAAAACGTTGAACAGTCAGTCGCTATTCGAAGCGATGTATTCTTAATAATTATATCGGTGAATAGTCAAAATAAAATGTATTCAAATCAGCTTAGTATTCATTCATTATAGCTTTCAAGACATACATACCTAATACTTTCAATATGACTCTACTACTAACATTCTAAATGTTTGAGCTGAAACCTAATGATGTGTCATTTATTGGATTTGGTCAGACATCATACGTATTTATTTATGGAAAGTAGACGCTCACAATAAATAGGTAGTATGGGTATATAGGTATACATATATATTACATTCTTGTTTTACGTACTAATAAATAAAATAGTTGACTCTCTGAGATCACGAGGTACACATTCTGTCATAAGAGTCATAACTCAACATTACCTATCTGCGCTTTCCACTTCTCGGACTACGATTTGGATGAATATCATAAACCTGCCCAGTTGTAATGTTGTGCACATAAACGTATTATTCAGTTGGCGGTACTACGAATCACATCCGCAGCAATATCTTGTATTTTCATATTGGTATAGTTAGCTATTTAAAATTATTTATATTGTAAAGGAATGTTCATTTGAAAGTTACCGTTAACTTATGGTAATGTTAGTAAGTATCGACTTGTGAATATTCCAGTAAGTGGTGTCACTGGTGTCCAATCACTGGAAGCTATGTAAATAGCGTGACATTTAGCGAGCCCGATTGGCTCATCGTGCCTTCTCCGGTAACTAGAACATTATTAACCACATACCAATTGCCTTCTCCAAATGTGGTTTTCCTCGAAATCCTAGATTTTTACTGAATAACTAGCTCCTAAAGTTGGGAGAAAAGATTCTCAGAATTTGGATTTGGTTGGAACTTATTAGTTCGAAAGAAGAAGAGCCTTATTAGCATTTTCCAACTAAATAAACAGGGTGTAGTGTGGGGTGGCACCTCTCAAACCCTGAACATCAGCGTTTGTTTCATAGATTGGGTTTATCTCTTCTGCTAACTTAGTGAAGAATGGAGTAAGCCTGACCCTTGATAATTATGATTAAAATACTATTTTATAATTATGATAATTTCAGAACATAACCAATAGGCGGAACTAAGTAGGTAGGTACCAGAAATTAAAGTCAACCGTCCATTGGATACCTCATTCTAATGGAGGCATTATAATTTGTAGCAGTTACCTTCCTGCCATTAGCTAACGTAACCTTTCGCGGAACTGAAAGCCCACCGCCGCCGCCGCCGCCAAAGTTCATCACATTTCATAATAATACGGTAACATTAATGTTGCAGTGCGGCCATCTTACATATCATTGTGACGTCGAGATGGATTTCTTTCTGACTAAAACAAAATGTAGAAAGAACTATTTGTTAGGTGGTACAACACTGCCACACATTATTTTAGTGTAGCAACATTGGCGTCACTTCCTCTCGACCGGAATGGCTGCCACACTCTTGTAACAACTAATCTCAAAAAACTGGCCAAGTGCATATCGGACCACGCACAAAGAAGGGTTCCGTAGTTGGTATAAATTCATCCCAAGAACAAACTTATCATTGTTGATGTAAAATATGGTCTCCATACATTCCATGTCATTGGTGAAATAAATAAATAAATTCCAACTGAAAATGTCTAACTGTGTAACTGAAATAAGGTGGTAAGAGATTTATCATGTTATTTTATGACCATAGACTTCCTACAGGTTTTCTGGTAGTCTATAATAAGTACCTAAGTATAGAACTATTTTGTATATTTTTTTCAAAGAGAAGTGACCCTCATGTTCAAAATTCATTTATTAACGTTAGACGTCCGTGTTTGGGACACAGAAATTCGTATGTGTATCACTTAATCGGTCCATTAGATAGGCTCGCAGAAAAAATGTCGATGTTTTTTGTTCAACATATCGATATTTTTAGGCGATATTTATTATATCGATGTATCGATATAAAATATCAACTATCGAAAATGTATTAAAAACGAAATAACTATTTCCAATAGCAAAACAACTCTGGGGGGCAAGTCTACTAATTTACAAACGTGTCAGTGGTCTCGCAATGATGAGTTTTTGACAGATTTTGTATGGCATATCTGTCAAAAACTGATTATTGTAAGACCACTGACACGTTTGTAAATTAGTAGACTTGGGCCTACAGAGCACTATATAATACTGCTTGGGCCCCTGGTCGGCGGCTACGGCTGCCTCGACGTGTTTTTATATGGAATTTTACACTTTTTGTATGGAGAATATGAAAAATAAATACCTGCATGTTGAGTTTTAGGGGGTTTATGGGTCTTTTAAAGGGGACTGAAGTTTTCATAATTTTTACGATAGGACACACCATTTAGTTATAATATACTGAAAATGATTTTATACTGGTAACAAGTGTACAATCTAGGAACTCGAGATACTAACTCTTAATACTAAATCTAAACCTTATTCTTATCGTGTCGATGACTGAATAATATTACTTATAGGTACTTAACATATTTTTAATACTGCTCTTGCAAAATAAGAATAAGCAGTCACAGCTATGTGATGTTATAAAATGTCGAACTTAAGGGGGATGCGCTAGGGTAGCCCGCGAAATTCAAATTTTCTTACGTTTTTTGCAATTTGCAGGTCAGTATCAGGTTGTATGTTGACCTAAATATTATTAGCGGCCGTAACAAATATGGATTTACAGAATTATAAACATTACAATCAGCAATCCGACTAACGAAACAACAGCTGCGAACTGTTACAGCAGCTATAACTGGCCATGGGTCTTTTAATAAACACCTCTTTGCCATAGGAGTCACAGACAGTCCGCTGTGCAGGGCCTGCATGGAGGACGACGAGACAGCAGCTCATGTGCTACTACACTGCCCGGTGGTTGCCACATACAGGGCAAAGTACTTCGGTAACCCAGGTACCCTACGTGAGATGGTCAGTGACACCAAGGCGTTGCTGGCCTTCTTGGAGGAGCTGGGGTGGATCGAATAAGTGATTTCCCACCCGTACGCAAAATACGCGCTTTGACGTGGAGTTGCGGATACCAGCCCGTATTACCTATTACCTATTACCTAGCGGCCGTAACAAATATGGATTTACAGAATTATAAACATTACAATCAGCAATACAACTCTGTAAGCTCATGCAAGTGTATTGAATGACTATTTCATGAAATCATGACATTTGCCGGCTAATGAAAATAGGAAGTTAACAGCAGCTATCCTTTCTACAACAGCATACATTCATTATGCCTAGTGTATGTTGGCGTTTGCATTAGCTGTCCCCCGACACGACGACGCTTGGATCAAAATATTACCTACAACTTTTATGATATTATTTTTTTACTTTTTAGACGCTTTGTTTTTGTCGGGGGTTTTTTAAAAGTTTAATTTATTTTTTTATATTTTATGTGTATAAAATCAATAGACCCCAAAAAAAGCTAGTGATTGAAATATTTATAAAGCTTTGAAAGTTGTTTAACTCGATGAACTTACCATTTATATATTGCTCCAAATGTTTTTACTTATGTTCTGATCTCGAAGACATACTGTAGGTAATAATTTATTAATGTCGTCTCCGGTCATTCTGGTTTCCACCTATTATGAGAATCACAAACACACCAATGAGGTTTTTGACCCAAGTTTTATGACTTTGGCTTCTTAAACATTTTTATTTGCCAGTATATATTTAGATTTTATCTATTCTCTAGTGGAAACCTATGTCCATTAGACCAAAAAATATTACGAAATTCGATTCTGTTTATAGCGCAAAGCGACGCTCTATGCTGAACATAACACGTTTAGTTGCGGCAGATTTTAAGGGATAGCTTCAGAAGATCTTGGTGGCGTAACAGTTGGATAAGAGTAGTCATGATTTTGAGTGGCGTTCGATTGTAGAGGCTTATGTTCAGCAGTGGAATGAGCTATACGCTGATGATGATGTCTTAGTAACGACTTCATCAGCTCATCCCAAAACGGTAACGTTCCCGTTTGCGGTCCGTACGTGCGCCGTTCCGGGCCAAGTGTTGCGATATCATGATATTACGCCACACAGGAGGCGCCGGACGAATAGAAATCATTCATAGCGCGTCACGACTAGAAAGTATGGCGTTTGATGTGCTCATGATTAGCATGTGCCTCTGAGTGCTGGAGAGTGTTCTGGAAGATCTATTTGTGCAGAGGAATCGACATGGGCTGAGTTTTGTAGCATGCTATACCAACAATGCTTTTATTTTAGATCAGAAACATCAAAGAGATAACTTTCTTATTTTAAT
Organism: Lithophane semibrunnea; assembly: GCA_947363905.1. Classification (NCBI taxonomy): domain Eukaryota; kingdom Metazoa; phylum Arthropoda; class Insecta; order Lepidoptera; family Noctuidae; genus Lithophane; species Lithophane semibrunnea. The sequence continues at coordinate 18,392,205 of OX376195.1, forward strand.
TCTGACTGAAATTATTAAAAGAGCTGGCAGGATATGTGCCGTGAACCTGCCATAGTAAATGGCTGTTACACTACGTTACGGGTACGGAGTTCGATCCCTGCACGAAACAAATGCTTGTATGGCGCAAAAATCGTTTGGCCAGGTTCGTCTGTTGTTTTTGTGAACCTAGTACGTTCCACGTTGTGTCGAGAAGAATTCCTAAGAGGAAAATGTTGACCCTACTTAGGAAAGTGGGGGAAACATTTTTCTATAAGTACTACAGAAAGTATATATCATTGTGATTCTATTTTTTATTGATGTTAATCGCGCAAACATTTTCTTTAGAATCATTTATGTATGTGGCTCCACCTTTCTCTTTTTCTGTGCAGCGTTATGAAGAAGGTTGAGGTTGCATTATAGTTTCGTTCGTGACAATATACAGATGGCGCTACTTGAAGTAAAAATAAGTCCTAAATGGGTAAGGTCACGCAAAGCTAATTGTAGATGGCGTGGTCGTTCATTCATGCAATTTTTTGTTAATTCATGAGTTTAGATTTAAGTCATTATTTCGTTGTTTTCGGTGATTTCAATAATTTAAATAAAATAGTTGACATGGAAAATGTCAGAATTTTAAACTTTAAATGCTGCCACGTAATCACTTGCTTCAAAAAACTGACATTTAAACCTCGACCTTTGTGTAATTAAAAATAAACTCTACGAATAGCTTTGAGGAACAATCTTTTATTTAATTTTAGGGTCTTTCGGGAAATGATGTACCTACAACCAATTTCGGAGTAAGTATTTAGGAACAAAACGAAGCGTCATTTTCGCAAAAATAAAATAAAACCACCGCACGCCTTGTATTTTTGGCTTGTTTTAGGGACTAGCTACGACAGCACCATTTGGCAATTGCCTTCTCCATTGATTTCCTTTTTTCGTTTATTCTCATAAAAAGGCAAAAAATACTGTCTGTCAAGTTATGAAACATAAAACTAAACAAAATAAAACACCTAATAAACAAAGTGATAATCGTGTTTCTGTAAGTAGGTAAAGTTTATTTTTTAATCTCTTATACTAATTTGACAGGTGCAAATGTCAAACTCCAAATTGAAAAAACAAACAACAATCACTTGAAATGTCAAATTAGTCTACGAGATTAAAAAAAAGACTAGACGTGATTTGAAATGTAAATAAAATAGTAAATGTAATTTCAATATTTAGTTTAAATTCCGACAACAAACATTTTATTGTCAATTATATTTCCGCAAAGTAACTCTTGATTCTATAACTTACATGACGGTTAATGTATCAGTTTATAAAGTAACGATTGGGAAACTTACCACGAGAAAATTAACAAGATACAGAGCGGTTCGAGAAAATGAAAAATATGCTGAGCGGTTCGGTGCCATAGTGCATGGTGCTCACATGGTAAGTGCTTATTCATTTACACGTTAATTATCGCGTTAATTGGCGGCAAGCGATATTCGAGACGCACTGCCAGATCCGTTACGCACATTATGCGCGTTATGATACTGACATTATGCCACTTATGCCACTTATGACCTTATGTTAACGTAGAATGTCTTGAAGAACAATTACCTGTAAAAGGTAGTTTACTTCGCATTAAGGGTACGAGGTTCCTATCCATGGTAAATTTTGTTTAGGTCCCAAACTACTTAACGATTGGCGCGTTGGCATAGTCAATTGATCTAAGGAAACAATTTTCTGAAGTAGGAATTGTTGTGATTTCATGCTAAAAAATTAACAAAGTGAACGGAATCCGGCTAGAAGACCCACTACTGGTGCTATCTTTTAAGCCAAATTGGCTAGAAATAGTCTGTTCTTGCCTCTGCAAGCATTCCTGGCCGCACGACAGAAACGCGGTGGGCCCAACGACATTCTTAAGCTACTTCTGTACCTATTGAATACGTCACACGCCAAATTCTCTATGCTTGTATTTGTGTTGTTTGTGTTGCATGTTTTTTTTATTTTTTTGTCTGTGACATTGCTCGGGACCCAAGTCCCGAGCAATGTCACAGACAAAAAAACCCTAGGGTTCCGGACCTTTGGAAGGCATACGAGGGGCCAAATCCAACTAGCAGCGGCCCCTTAGACTTTAAATGGAATGAGGCACCAACCGACAATTATCCTCGTACGCCTACGCACTGTGCACCCAAGGACAATCCCCGATTCGTGTAGAACTATTGCAGAACATGGAAATAAAGATGCTGGATTATAGGTTTGGGTAGCTTAGTGAACTGGTTATCTTGAACTATGGAAAGACTATGCCCCTGCTGACCAATGTTTATATTATAAAATACACAGATACAATGGCAGGGGGTGACTTGCACACTCAATAATGGGCCCCCGAAAACGGTCGCTAGCACAAAATGTCGTAACGACAAGGGGGCAACATGTCCTGAGGTGCTTAAGAGGAGTGGAGAGGTATTCCACGGCTATCAGGATATTCTCGGAAGTACGGTCAAGATCCCTGCATCTTACTGGAATACTTATCCTTCCTCCGAGCACGTTTGGTCTTGCGATTCTCCACTCAAGCCGGCCAATCAAGGCAAGAATGAGGTGGGAGCTCTGTTCCTCGTCAGTGTTCACTCCAGCCGGCCAATAAAGGCAAGCCAGAGATGAGGAACAAGACTTCTCCCGGGAGGTAGGGTCCGTGGGGTCGCTACTGCCCAACAGCTCGCCACGTGCTGCCCTGTGGGTTTTTGTATCTCTCTTGGTCTGGCTCCTCATCCTTTACCTTGCTGGGCAGGTCTGCCCAGCAAGGTAAAGGATGAAGTAAACTCTGCCGGCACAGACCTAGAGTTCGGAGTACGCAAGCCCCACCACGACGTCAACGTAGAGATACGGCGGTGGGGTTATTCTTATTATTATTTGACACAAGGCTGCATTTAACCCTGAATTAGGTAGTGGCAACTTTTTTGCCACCATGACTTTTATTATAATCAAAACATAAGAAATATAGAGGACGGAAGTTACCAAAGGTTTTTCTGATTTTCCACGGAATCATAAACCAACTACGTACTTAAAAGCTCGGAAAACCATGAGAACTGAACTAGTACAAAGAAGAAACTGTACAGAACCGACAGATTCCATTAGATTATCAAAGAATTTAGCAAAAACCAATTTAATCCATATAAAGCAGCGAGTAAATAATGACGCGGTACGAATAACTTCTAGAGTTCTTGAAATCATCCACAAAGATACGCGACACTTAATTTAATAGGTACTAAGTATAAGATTACTAAGTGAGTTAAATATTTCAACGCGCTTTTTGCCGTTTAGGTGATCTTAATTGGTGGTTAGAATGTAGCCGATCGCGGCTGAGTCGCGGGAACTAACGGTAGGGCGGCGTTGCGGCGGCGCCGTGTGTGGCCAGTCTTAAGCTCCTTTTACACGTGCACTCCATTTCCACCACACCGCGCGGCGTCGATTGCGGCTTAACGGAGCTCAAAAATCGAAAAACAACACGAACACTCCACTCCAAATGGGCGCGCCACTGTACTCCATTTCTCGGTCACCAACTCCGACGGCTGCGTACTGCCAATTGTATCGGCCACAGACGAGCGCGCGCGTTGCGTTGCGTCTTCGCAAAGGATCAACGCACGATTATGCCACACCTGCGTTGCGAGGTTGCGACGACGCACGACGTCGCAGCGCAAGCGGACGACCCACGCCGTGCACTGCCGTGGAACACTGTCCGTCGTCGGACCGGAGTTCCGACGGCGCAGCGCATCAGCGCGTTAGCGTCACGGTCACTTATATTCGATTTTAACGATTCGTTTTCGCTTTTTATCTGATTTGAGGTTAGAAACAAATTCTATGAATTTCTCGAAAAATACGCATTATCTTTTAATAAGAGTGGTAGCGTTATAATTGGGGACCCAACCCCTTCCAGTTTTAACCCCTTTTACCCCCATACTGCCAATCCCCACACCACAACGAAAACACGTGGACCGGCGCTAATTTGTCTGAAAATTAATAGTTTATTCACCCGGATCACAGTTTTGGCCGTCGAAATCAACCGTGTGGGCGATACCGACCACATCAAGGCCACGTCGCAGCCACACGATCTGTCTGTCTGCAAACACTAACCCCAACGTAACCAAATGGCAACTGCTAGCGGCAACGCAAACCACATCGAAATTTTGTATTTACCACAACGCGACTGCAAGAAGCTGCAGCGACTATACTCACATGTAACTAATGCTTGCCCAAATTTTGTCGCTGCGATATGGTGTGGTTGTGATACGTGTGACCGGGCCTTTATAATAGCCTTGCCAGCCTGCTAGTCTTGCAACTTACTACGAATCAAACTTTTTAAGTTTATAATGTCAATCTTCTACCTCACTTCTATCTCGCCATATCCCTGTAGTAATTATATTCTTTCGAGATCCGCCTCTTCCATAGAAAATGATCTGAGATACGATTCCGAGCCCATATCGCCCATGCTGCTACCATTGGTTGCACTCGATAGGTGATTGCGGCCCGCATCAAACAATACCTGCAGTCATTTACACCGCGGTTAACTATGCGTTATCAGTACTTTCACCCTCGTTATTGGACAGTATCTAGTACATACCTATACCGTAGTAGATACCTGATTCTATACAATATGACCCGGAATTAACGCACTCCACCAATCACACTGAATGACTTACGTACTTACGAATGTGTAATTGGATTATTTTTGGGATTAAAAACCTATATTAAAAAAGACGGAAATCGATTCAGTAAACGATTCTGAACAAACTAGTTATTTTCATAATGTGCATCAATTCAGTTCCACATTGTATACTTAGAGTTGAAAATTGTTTTGAGAAAATTGTTTTGATGTAAAATAACTGAAAATCTGAATAGGGTTCATTGTTCTCATCATTATGAATAACTTGTACTAATAGGACCAACACTGAAATCGCGACGTAGCAGCACACTTGCGTGAAAAACATTTGCGCGAAAAGCTTTGAAAAGATCATCCACACAGTAGCCGCGTCGCAGCCTGCCTCGCCTGCCTTGCCCTGGGTAGGCGATGTATTTCTACCGTCTCATTATACACAAAAATGTATTTCAAGGGGCGGCTTTCTAAAATGACAGGGTAGTCCAATCAACGAGGAAATTATTGTATGGAGATTTCAGAAAAATTCTCCCGTCTATGAAATTGCGCATGTGATGAAGTTAGGTATTATAGAGTACAGATAAACAATAATCCAATAAATTTTGTTTCGAGAACTTACTTTTTTTTACATAAACATGAAAATCGCTTATAACTCTGTGAATATTTCCTCCGACTGAAATACTTTCTGAATACGTACGTACGTACTAGTTAGAATAAGTATGTAAAGGAATCCAATATTTTTTCGATTTCAGAGATACCCCAAATTTAACTTTTAACATTTTGCACTATAATTTCTACGGAAAAATTGCTCTGCTAATTATTATTTTATAATATGGTTTTATGTCTATAAATACATAGCTTTGTTTAGTTATCCAAAAGATTTTCCTTTTTAAACATATTTTTATTTTTGCTTAACTACGTAATGTGAAAAATTACTGCGTCAATTTTTATACTTTTATTAGTCTTATTATTTTGTATTTAAACAGATTTATCCAACAAATTTTCGAACTTTCATAATATATATAAGGTGTATCTTTTCATACACGAAATATTTTAAGGGGTCATTATACTCATCATTATGAACAACTTTCACTATGGGACCAACCCTGAAATCGCGATAGAAAAATCAGCTGTTCCCTACATTTTGACGAGCTATGTGAACATAAAGTAGGGAACAGCTGATTTTTTTTATATATTAGAATATGTTCGCTGATTTATGCTAGAGCGTAAGGTTGACCGACACTTTGACAGCTCGGAGCTGCGCTGCCACACACTTTTAGTTAGTGTAGGCGAGTTTGGTGGCCATCGTCATTACAAATATTTTTTTATCTTAAGGTTACACCAGTCGGTCATTCTTCCATACAAACGTAGTATGGTGATTACTCGTCTGTTTGACGGAGTAAGTTCAAAACTAAAAATTATATTAAATTATATATGTTTTGTCGTTGTTGGGTTTTAGTTTTATAACTTTTATTTTTATTTAAATTTTTTTGGGGTTATAATATATATATTTTTTAATGTGCTTATTAAGTCCTTTTATTAGATAACCAACATGGTCTCATAAAATAAAAATAAAATGTTTATTACTTTGTCCTCTAGAGGGCGCCATATTCAATTTAATATGACGGTCATATAGCTTATATCCAGCGGACGATCAAGACGTTTTCAAAGATACCTCATTTGCCAAATTGTGATAAGCAGTTTCGAAGATATGAGGGGAACACATGAATAATTGAACATACACACATACCGGTCAAAATCAAACCCGCCTTATTGCTTCGCCATAGTCGGGTAATAAATAAATGGTGAAATGTGGGTGTATTATAGGTACCCTTGCCTTTCGCTAAGGAAATACAGGGGTGATGTTATGTTATATATTACTTATAAATATCATTATTGCATGTTGATGGCTACAACATAAAAAACAACTTAGTATTTCATAATCACATTTACTTTTTAATTTAAATAAAAAATGCAATTTAAAAAATTCTAAAAACCATGCTTTTGTCATTCACGATTTAGTTATCATTTGACCTCAGACTCGAGGGGTTTACTAGAAGCCACTGGAGAGTTCTACTATCTACCGCCTGGCTCCATCATCCGACCCTCATTACCAAGTATTGAACTTGTGAAAACGAATCAAATGAGCCAAAACTCGAGGGGTTTACTCGTAGCCACTGAATCATTCAACTATCCACCTTCTGGCTCTATCATTAGGCCGTTGACACCAAGTGAAATATATTGGACTCATTAAAACGAATCACATGAGCCTAAACTCGAGGGGTTTACTAGTAGCCACTGAAGAATTCCACTATTCATCTCTTGGCTCCATCGCCAGCAGGCGTAGCATGTGCACCGTTTTGTCGTCGGAAGAGTAGACAAAAATGACGTTTCCTGTAGACAGTTCGAGACGGCAGCAAAGTAGAAAGAGTCAACTGCACTTTTTACGAAATTCACTCTTTTACATAATTTGACTCAGAATTATTTGTTTTGTCATAGGATTTATCGGTTGTCAGTGTGATTTTGACAGTAAGGATAGAAAACTTTCTTCCGAAATAGTCTACCTACAAAAAGACCTTGACAAAGATCGTTAGAAATGAAAGACAAAATGACAGGTTGTAGAAAGATTTCTACGGCGGATGTCAATAATGAAGAAATGAACTGTCACTTTGTATAGAAAAAGCTATGTCTATTCGTCGTAGAGATAGAAAGCGCCATGCTACGCCTGCAGACCCTCGGTACCGAGCCCAATCTATTGGACCCAATCAAATAGATCTGGTGTGAAAACGAATCATATGAACCCAAACTCGAGGGGTTTACTAGTAGCCACTGAGGAAAAAAATCTGTTATTTCCAATATTTTGACGAGCTATGCGAACATAAATGTAGGGAACAGCTAAATATTTTTATTCGCGATTTCAGGGTTGGTGCCATAGGCAAAGTTTGCGCCCTCACGCCCGTAACCGCCGTCGCTGGAGAAGCCCTGGGCGTCGGGAATCCCAGGCGGATTCCCGGCCACCATAGGCGCGGGCTTGCCGACGGCGAGCAATGGGTAGCTCGTTGTCCGATAAGGACCAGGCCCGGGTCGATGGCGCGTCGTGTTCCACGCGCGCCTCAAAGAGATGTCAGCACAATTGGCGGGGTCCGCTAGGACCGATGCCTGCCAGGGTTGCGGAAAAGTCCGAAAGGGTTACCGGGATCTTGGTAACAGGCAACTGAAGGAACACGGGTGGGTTCCACTCCGCCCTGTGCGGAGAAGTCATTTGATGATCCCAAGCTCAAAAAAAAAAAAGGTTTAGTCCCATAGTGAAAGTTGTTCATAATGATGAATACAATGACCCCTTAAGAGATTTCGTGTATGAAAAGATGACACCTTATACAGTACCGCGCACTGCTCTGAATAAAACGCACCAGCCAAGTAGTAGATAACCCTTTTGTTTTTTGGATACGCCCGTAATTTTTTTATCTTTCGAAAAAGTAAACCTTTATTTATAGGTTACGCTAGGTGGCTATTTTTCCATACATTTCTGAATGCCGTTGTACGTTGTAAAAAATATTAATAAAGATACAATTTTTAGTCATAACGGTGGCCACCAAACTCACCTACTTAGACTAAAAGTGCGTGGCAACGCAGCTCCGAGCGGTCAAGTGAAGATCAACCCTTACGCTCTAGCATTAATTAGCACACATATCCTAAAAAATATATGAACGTGCCAAAGGAGAATGCCATATTTTGGTACCAACAAAGCAGCTAGAGTGTCACAACCAAATGTAGTTCATAAAATTACTCCTATTTTTTAAATCAGATATACGATTTTGTTATGAAAACGATTCCCGGCTTTCGGACACCAAAAATAAAAATCTTCTTTTACTTTTGTGGTACGTATTTTCCGCTTATGTCACTGACATTACACTTCATTTCCGAATGTTGCTACTACGTTAAAAATATAGGTACCTATCTGTCAACGAACATTAAAATGAAGAAGATAATTGTACCAATTTGCCATTTAATATTAGGATACAATATATTTTTATGTGTGTCAAAAAACATCTTTAGGTCACGCGTTACATCGTAATAATTTATTTTTATTTTTTTGGAATACATTTTCATTTAATGAAAAGAGGACCTATTCAAAAAAGTAAAATGTCATTTGTATTGTGACGTATTGCAATAATTATTCTGTGGCGCCGTCATGGATGACGTTACCGTTACTTTCAATATTGGTTTTATCTGAACTATTTGAATAATAATTTACTTATTAATAAACGAAAACGGGGGTTCAGGTGCTTTTTCATAACGTAGTCTTTGTGTGATAATCCTTAGCGATGCCCCCAACTAGAGGAAGACATCGGCCAGCAAGTCAGCGTAGCCGATGTATCCTAAACTGTTCACTAGTATTGTTAGAACAATTTAGAATATATTACATAGAAAATATATCCGTGGATATGATCGTGTTTTAACATCATAGATTGTACCGACGCGACGCCTGTAAGTATTACCTCACCTAGTAGAAGCATGTATATTATAGTTAGCTTCTAAAGTACCTACCTACTTCCGGGACTATTCATTCAATTCAAGGATTAAAAAACAGTTTTTATGCTTTCAGATCAATCCTGGTAGTTCCTATTCATAATGTTACAAATGTTTCGCATTGATACAAGAAAAACTCCCTGAGATTCCGAACGGATACCTGAACTAACACTTGGTCACAATGTGGAGTGATGTGTGCTTCGGATGTGGACAGTCCATGCTACGTGTTGCAACAGTTGCAAGGCGTTCCCGAGTGCCACCCAATTGTCCTACCTATTGTTTTATTTGTACATTTCTTTTGTCTGTCCTGGTAGCGGTCGAGGTCATACTCGTTATGTAAATATGAATATATCTTAACTACGTTTTTCATTTTTGATATAAATGTCTTATTAGGTACTAACAACATTATCACATTATTATTATTTACTAAAATGTGAAGTTTCAACTCTGCCTAACTCTTCTGGGAAAACAGGACTGCTGTTATGTTAAGATTTCAAGATATTAGGAATCAAACACAGTACTAATTGATTACTTATTCAGACCACCAGCTGCACCTACTGCGAGTACCTACATGATTATTGATAAGTATTAATTATCATTATATAAAAAACTGACAACAATAATTATTATCGACTATGAGAGATAATTATTGTATTGTATTGTATAATCATCCATCAGGAAACTAGTGCCAAATCAGGAATAAATATAGCGACCGATACTACCACCTTATTTGGCACCAACTTCACCATTTCGAGTCTGTCACTTTCTCGAACTTAACCAAAATATGAAGTAGGTAAATGGTAAATAAATACGAAATGCGGAAATCCATGTAAAAAATAGTTAACAATATAGGAAGAGCATTGAATTCTCCTCCAAATACACTAGGTTTGGTTGTGACAGCGGACTTTTTGGCTTGGTACAGGGTGCCATACATTTCTGGTCATTCTCCTTTGTTAGATAATTGATAAAGCTTTTTGAATATAAAATCATGTGACTATTATAGGTATAAAAATTGACGGAGTAATTTTTTACATTACGTATTTTTACACAACGTATTTTTTTTTAAGTTGATGTTAGGTTAGATTGACAGATTACAGATGAGGTATTTTTACATAAACATGAAAATCACTTATATAATTTATCTCTGTGAATATTTCCTCAGACTGACATACTTACTGTATAAGTACAGTCACGGACTTTAATTGATGAACCTGGCACTGTTCGTATTTTAGCCGTGTAATGCAAATCAGGTTTATTCGGTTCCCGACACGCAAAGTCTTAATATCTTAACCGGTTGGCTAACCTGAGAGCCAGAACTACAAACTTGACAGCAGAGTGACTATTCAAAGTCAATCAATTGCAGGTCTAGCAACAGTAACCTAGCAACGATAAACGATTGTTGCTGGGTTACTGTTGCGATAGTAACGTTAGGGTACGGAGATATTCTCTGACATCGATATTTCAACTGTCACTGTCTTCAGTTAAGTTTTCAGAATTATTGAGTTAATGAGCTATGATTCAAAGGAGGTCAGTAACAAATAGATTGGATAAACTTAATGCAACATTGTTTTTATTTTTATCATTGAGAACTTATTAGTCGACCTCTATGGATATTTCCGATTAAAAGTAATTTATTTGTCATCTTGTTTAGGAGCTTGCGATTTGAGTTCGTGTTTAATCGTGTACATTGTATTTATTTTTATCATTAAGAACTTATTAGTCAACCTCTATGGATAAAACTATTTCCGATTAAAAGTAATTTATTTGTCATCTTGATATTTCAACTGTCACTGTCTTCAGTTATGTTTTCATAATTATCGAGTTAATAAGATTCAAAGGAGGTCAGTATCAAATAGATGGGATAAACTTAATGCAACATTGTATTTATTTTTATCATTGAGAACTTATTAGTCGACCTCTATAGATATTTCCGATTAAAAGTAATTTATTTGTCATCTTGTTTACGAGCTTGCGATTTGAGTTCGTGTTTAATCGTGTAATCTCGTGAATGTATGCAAAATGCAAAATTGAAAAGTTTGAAGGTGGCTCATCAATTAAAGTCCCTGACTGTACGTATTTATGAGTTAGAAGGTAAGTAAATTCATTATATATATATGAAGCATGTTTGTTCGAAAACATAAAGAGCTATTTAAAACAGCAAAGGAAATAAGTCCTCAAAGTCGGCGTGACCAATACAGACTTGTGCTGGATGTGCTGCCTAGATCAGCGAAATATAATAAAAACTCTCAGTCCATGTGTGTACGTCTGTATAATAAATTACCAAATAAGTTTAAAACATTAAATTGTAAATTATTTAAAATCCAATTATATAAATGGCTCAATAATAATAATTTCTATAGTATTAATGTTTTTTTAAAGTGACTTTCAATAATACCTTAATGTATTTACATGCTTTAGTTTTAAGCTTAACATGTTAGATCTAATAATAGTGTTAGATATAACACCTTGTATACCATGTTTTATGCAAATAAAAAACATCTTATCTTATCTTATTTTAATATTTTCCGATTTTAGAGATCTGACACTATAATTTCTCCTGAGAAACTGGTCTGATAATTGTATTTTTTAAATATGGTTTTTAGTAATTTTAGTTATCATTTATGGTATTTAGTTATCCAAAAGATTTTCCTTTTTAAACATTCATCGTTTTTGATTTTTGCTAAACTAGGTACGTTAAAAATTAGTCCGTCAATTCTTGTAACTTTTTTATTTTTTTTACTTAGTGTATGTAGGTGAGTTTGGTGGCCACCGTTATTACTAAAAATTGTATCTTTCTTAATATTTTTTACAACGTACACCGGCGTTTAGAAATGTATAGAAGAATGGCCGCCTAGCGGAACCTTAAGACCTTTAAATAAAAGTCTACTTTTTCGAAAGATAAAAAAATACGGGCGTATCCAAAAAACAAAAGGGTTATCTACTGCTTGGCTGGTGCGTTTTTTTTCGCAGCTGTGTTTGGTACTATATAGGTGTTTTCATACACGAAATCTCTTAAGGGGTCAACTTTCACTTGGGACTAACCCTGAAATCCCGAATACATAATTTTTGTTCGCATAGCTCGTCAAAATATTGGGAATACCTGGTTTTTTTCTCAGTGGCTACTAGTAAACCCCTCGAGTTTGGACTCATATGATTCGTTTTCACACCAGATCTAATTGATTGTGTCCAATAGATTGAGCTTGGTACTGAGGGTCTGGTGATGGAGCCAAGAGATGGATAGTGGAATTCTTCAGTGGCTACTAGTAAACCCCTCGAGTTTGGGCTCATATGATTCGTTTTCACAAGTCCAATACTTGATAATGAAGGTCTGATGATGGAGCCAGGCGTTGGATAGTAGAACTCTCCAGTGGCTTCTAGTAAACCCGTCGAGTTTGAGTTTAATTTTTTAAATTGCATTTTTTATTTAAATTTAAATTAAATGTGATTATGAAATAATAAGTTGTTTTTTTATGTAGACAGACTGCTAGCCATCAACATGCAATAATAATATTTATAAGTAATATATAACATAACATCACCCCTGTATTTCCTTAGCGAAAGGCAAGGGTACCTATAATACACCCACATTTCACCATTTATTTATTACCCGACTATGGCGAAGCAAAAAAGAGGGTTGATTTTGACCGGTATGTGTGTATGTTTAATTATTCATGTGTTCCCTCATATCGTCTAAACTGCTTATCACAATTTGGAAAATGAGGTATCTTTGAAAACATCTTGATCGTCCGCTGATTATAAGCTATATGACGTCACATTAAATTGAATATGGCGCCCTCTAGAGGACAAAGTAATAAAGATTTTATTTTTATTTTATGAGACCATGTTATCCAGTGTGACCAGTTATCTAAGGAAAGGGCTTAATAAGCACATATAAAAAAAAAATTACCCCATAAAAAATTAAATATAAATAAAAGTTATAAAACTAAAACCCAACAACGACAAAATATATATAATTTTTAGTTTTAAACGTACTTTGTCAAACAGACGAGTAATCACCATACTACGTTTGTATGGAAGAATGACCGACTGGTGTAACCTTAAGATAAAAAAATATTTGTAATGACGGTGGCCACCAAACTAGCCTACACCAAAAGGGTGTGGCAGCGCAGCTCCGAGCTGTCAAGTGTCGTTCAACCTTACGCTCTAGCATAAATCAGCGACGATATCCTAAAATATATATGAACGTTTGATTTGTTGGATTATTGACGGAGTAATTTTTCACATTACGTAGTTAAGCAAAAATCAAAAAAATATGTTTAAAAAGGAAAATCTTTTGGATAACTAAACAAAGCTATGTATTTATGGACATAAAACCATATTATAAAATAATAATTAGCAGAGCAATTATTCCGTAGAAATTATAGTACAAAATGTTAAAAGTTAAATTTGGGGTATCTCTGAAATCTAAATAATATTGGATTCCTTTACATACTTATTCTAACTAGTACGTACGTATACAGAAAGTATTTCAGTCGGAGGAAATATTCACAGAGAGTTATAAGCGATTTCCATGTTTATGTAAAAAAAAGTAAGTTTTCGAAACAAAATTTGTTGGATTATTGTTTATCTGTACTTTGTATTACCTAACTTCATCACATGCGCAATTTCATAGACGGGAGAATTTTTCGGGTTACATATGCCCCGTTGACTGGGCTAGGGTTTCAGAAACTGAAGCCTTTTGTTGTAATTGTTATTTACTTTTTTGATGTTGTAATCGAGACACGCGGCCGCGTGTCAAGCCAAGTTCAAGAAAAGAACTGGCGACGCAGCAGCCATGTGTTATATTGCACGAACCATTTGGAGCTACTTTTCACCCCTCAATAACTCAAAATCTATTTAACATACACACATGAAACTTGGTTTATTTATTAATACCCCCTAGATTAACTAGAACCCCAAATTTCATAAATACAGCTCAAACGGTTGTTGAGATATCAACGTCTGAAAATCGTCATTTTTATCACTGACTGACTGACCTATAGATCAAAAACCTAACCCACTTCCAGATGACCTAGAAAGTTGAGTTTTGGCGTCCAGCTTGGTAATTGTGTGTATACAAAGGACAAAATCAGAAAACAGATTTTTTCTACGATAAAAAAAAAAATTAAGTAATCGATTTTTAACACCTAGCGCCTTTCGAAATTATAATAGCAAAAATATTTTCTTTTGTAGGAGAATTGGTTCCATTATAAAAAGTTGCCTTTATCGTTTTGTATATTAGGTACCAGATTATTTAATATAACTTAGACAACCAATAATTAATAATAATTGTTCACCATTGGCTGTTTAAGTTTTCCGCGAGGCGGGCAAGAGGAGTGCGGCGCGTCCGGGGTCACAAGGATTTCAGGGTTTGGAAACATAGTCATAGTCCGTATCTTGAGGTGACATTTAGGCTTCCTGTACATGATGTCGGAGCTGCACCAGAGCCGGACCACAAGACGAAAAAAATCGCGGCGCGGCGCCGCCCGCACCGGTGAGGTTCCGGTGCATAACGCCCTTGCGCCATGTGGTTGATATTTATTCGTATATATGTTAACGGTAATCTGTATAATTCAGGTATTCTATACAATACATAAGCAATGTATAGAATACATTTTCCGCAGTAGCTAGAAGCCCATAAATAAATAAATCAAAAATATAAAAATTCGTACTTATACCGATACATTACGTATGTTTTTGAGTGTGTCAAAGCTATATAGATAGTGAGGTCAAAATGTATATGCAAAATAGTGGCTGCAAAAATTAATTAATTAAAGCATACGTGGGGAAGGAACCGTCATTTTAAGAGTTCGTAGACATATGAGATATAAAATAAAGATTTGAATTCAATTGAATTGAACTTGTTCCTGACGGAGTTTCGGCGACGGCACAAGTTTTTTTATAGAACTTCGACATCCAATATTAACACAAACTACAACGCCGGGCTCGGCGATCTGATATCCCTGCGGATAAGTGTAAATAATTAAGTTACAAAAGAAATACATTCTAACACAATCTTGCTACTTATATTTGAAAACAGATTTTACGGATCACTTTTAGTTGACGAATAATAATAATTTATTTACAAAAAGTAATGATATCCAACCAAAAACATAAATGTGAAATGGGAACTAAATTCAAAGTGCGGTTATCGACTTCGTCGACAAAAGAATTGAAATCTAAATTTTACTTGGCTAGAAAAACTAGCCAAGTAAAATTTTCAGCTTGAATTCATCCTAAGTGATTTGTGTAAATCAGTGGTTCTCAAACTTTTTAAATGACGGAACCCTTTTGGGAAGCAAAATACTTGATGGAACCCTACAATAAAACAATTGTTTTTATAAGTGTATTTTTTATTAATCAGCATAATAAAAGTACAATGTAACAGTTACTAATTATTATTTACTTCACCACTTGGCAAGGACAACAATAGAAAACATTAAAAAAGAAAAAATCTAACTAGTGGGAGGTATGAAACTGTTTTTTATTTTTCATCAATTGGTTGATATCAGGTTTGATGGAAGAAAGTTGGAGTCTCATATCAGCTTCGGCGTCCAGTCTATTGCGATATTTTGTTATCGTGGCTGCGTAGGTAGAGAATCCTGTTTCGCACAAATATGTAGTTGGGAACGGGAGCAGAATATCCAGAGCCATTTGGCCAAGCATTGCATATTCATCTTGGATTCTGCACCAAAAATCATTGAGAGGCGTCGTTTTGAACAGTGACTCCATACTTGTGTCTGATGACATTTCTAAAAGAGATTCATATATCTCGTTTGACATGTTTTCAGGCTTTTCCAAGTTGGGTAAAAAAGGATTATGAATCCATGAATTCACTTTAATTTTTGTATTGTGTTCTTCGGGAAAATACTTTTCAAAAGATGCGCGCATCGAACTGAGATATTGGACCAATTCAAACACATCATCTTCAAACATTACTGAGTCGTTTTCGCTAACAAACTCACTGAGTAACGTAAAGCTTTCTATTTCTTTCTTACCAATGCAAATGATCCAAAAATCTAATTTTCTTTTAAAAGCAGTTATTTTATTATAGGCCTGAAACACTGTTGTCTGTTTACCTTGCAACGATAAATTCAATTCGTTAAGTTTTTGAAAGATATCCGCCATAAAAGACAATCGGAACAACCAAGTTTTATCATACAAACGGTCCTTCAAATTAAAAGAAGTATCTGCTGAAAGAAACATTTGTAACTCGGCTCTAAGTTCAAATAGCCTTGTTAAAGTTTTACCCCGAGACAGCCATCGCACTTCTGTATGGAGCAGCAGTGTTTTATGTTTGCTGCCATAATCTTCACACAATAATGAGAACAATCGGGATTGTAGTGGTCGTGATTTGATAAAATTAATTATTTTTACCGCTTCATCCATAACTAATTTTAGATTTTACGGCATTTGCTTCATCGCAAGTGCTTGTCTATGTAGAATACAATGACTGGAACTACAATTACGCGCTTTGTTTTTAATTCGTGACACTGCTCCTGCTGTTTTACCTGTCATCGCCTTGGCCCCATCTGTACAAATGTCAATGCAATTGTTCCAACTGAGATTATTTTCTTCAAAAAATATATTTATTTTATTAAAAATTTCTTCCCCGGTAGTGTTTGTAAGCAGCGATGAACACATAAGCATGTCTTCTTCAAAAGAACTTTTATATGGATATCTCACAATAACCAGCAGGATAGCCAAACCAGCGACATCAGTCGACTCGTCCATTTGCAAGGCGAATCGTGTATTTTGTAGACGTGTAACTAGTTCTTGTTTGACGTAGCTTGCCAGATCATGGATTCGTCGTTAAACAGTATCGTTTGATAGCGGAACAGTAGAAACATGCTTTGCAGATTTTTCATCGAGCATACATTTTGTTATGTCTGATACACACGGTTTTATTAATTTCTCAGCGATAGTATGCGCTTCACCTGCTTGTGCAATGCGATAGCTAACTAAATATGATGCCTCCGTGGCCTTTTCGTTGATAGTTTGTGTTACATGCATCATATTTTTTTGACTTTCTAATAACTGATCTTTTTTGCGAACAAAAAATTCTTTATTCTTGTCTTTAGACTCGGGGTGTACAGTTTCTAAATGTCGGCGCTATTTGGCAGGTGCCATGGAACTATTAAGAAGCAGTTTACTACAGAGCATGCAGAGAGGTGAGCCGTTGGAATCAACAAATCCGAAACTGATATAAGATTCATCATACTTCCTTCTTTTCGTCTTTGAAACCGTCGAGCTTGACGTCGTGGCATCATCTTCTGAATCGGTGATTGCTATATTCTCCGCGCGCACTGCTTTTGAACATTCAGCGTCATTAGAAGATGTTGTTGCAACACGTTTAACACCTTTAAGCCAACGTTCCATTCTTCTTTATTTATAATGTTACACGTCAGAATAGTGGGGTTTAAATAATCCACAATCGTTACTGCGTATAAGAGACTAAATTTAGTACCTACGGTGAAGAAATGTACAAAACTGAGACAACAGAATACAGCAGGCAGTAAAACAATGAACACTAGTTTCTCGCTAGCGAGCTTGGAAGTAGGCAGTAACTTATCGCTCCGAACGCTAATCGTCTACTGACGACGGGCGACGCTTTTATACTTAGTCCTAGACTCGATCTCAAATATTCTCGAAAATACTCGAGTCGGCACCTTTGATAAACAAAAAGCAAAAATAAAAACAGAAATTTAAAAATTGCGTTGTAAACAATATCGACTTTATCCTTTGAAGTTAGAGTTGAAAGTCGCTTGTTGACAACTATAGCGTCTAATTCAGAGGCGGCTTTTATCAAAGAGACTACGCGCTCACAAGTATACTACCCACTCGTTTTAAGTTTGCCGCTGGCGATAGGTATGACGTTCGAAAAGTAGCGTCAGCAAAACATAATATAAAAATATTTTTTATTTAATTGTAACAATAAAAATTGTAATATTTGGGTAAAACTATGACACATTATAAGTTTTGTTGTCACGTGGGGGAGGGTACGCGCATTCCACAGAACGGCAA
The DNA here is from genome assembly GCA_947363905.1 of Lithophane semibrunnea. Taxonomy (NCBI): domain Eukaryota; kingdom Metazoa; phylum Arthropoda; class Insecta; order Lepidoptera; family Noctuidae; genus Lithophane; species Lithophane semibrunnea. The sequence goes on from OX376195.1 coordinate 18,410,371, forward strand.
ACTTAGAGCGAACGGGTTGTACAAGTATAAAATTGTTGATACCAAACTTATGAGATATTGTACCAGCTATTGTAACACATGTTTCTACAAATACAAATAAATAAATAAATAACGTTCATAGCGTTTTGTCTCCGCGCGGCCGCGGAGTCCGCGCAGCCGCGGAGCGACCAGAGAGAGGTGTTTTGATTTTTTTTTCTAAATTCTTACGGAACCCCGACAGAGGTATCACGGAACCCTAGGGTTCCGCGGAACACACTTAGAGTATAGCTGGTGTAAATAATTCGACTATTCAATGAAGTTATATTTTTAAATAGTAAACATTGTTATAACAGAAAAAACAAGAAAATTTGTTTTAAATTTATTTGAGAATGTTGTATGGTCTTTATAAACAGGATTATCTATAGAACTTAGCACCCATTTAGATTTCAATTCTTTTGTCGACGAAGTCGATAACCGCACTTTGAATTTGGCTCCCATTTCACATTTATGTTTTTTGGTCATTTTTGGTTGGATAGTTATTTACTGAATATTTTTAGCATTGACTTGTTCACAGACATCATTTATTAATATGGCTGCATTTTATTTGTTTATTTTTTTACCTGAACACGGATCAGTATTTCCGCTTGTTTTACAATACAACATACAAGGAGCTTTCATATGAATGTTACATTTCAATGTAAGGATGTAAGTGTTGTGTTCCATTGCTGGACACAGGGCACCGCGTTGCCTGGGAGCGCTCGGTTTTTGTGGCGAGAGCGAGCCGCGCGCACTCACGTACCGCAGCCTCCCTGGAAATAAGCTAATTACCGACACATACTTAATTATACTCATCGTGCCGCTCCGATCCGCCCCGAGAAGCTGCGAACTTGATCGGATGGGACAAATGGAAATAGTAGGTATCTTTGAAGAAGAAACTGTAAGCTGCTGGTCGTGTAATATTCGATTAGGGTTAACTTACTCATTAATAATTTTATTTAATTATTTTACGTAGAACATCTTCAGTTGGCGATATCGCTATGACAAACTGCTGAAGATCGTTGCATGTTAATAACATACGATTGTGATCGTAATAAGTAATAAAGCGGTGTCCCACTGCTTCTAGTTTTTTGATCGATTTTTTCGATGTGAAACATCTTTCGCCTCGCTTTCCTGCAATCTGTGCACAGAACATTATAAAGAAAATATGTGGGTGTAATTTCGTGAAAAGCGATGGAAGTTCGTAACAGGAAGCCGGAACCGCGCGCTATTTGATCTGACCAATGAGCGCGCGGTTCTATAGTTGGCCATCAGATGGTCCCGAGGCCCCACTTCTTTTCGGACACCGTTTAAACCCCGATTTTCGCTATTTTACTATGAACCCCATATTAAAATTGGTATTCTCTATAATATTTCCCATTTTATATACCCATAGACGAATTGAAACACGTCATAGAATTTTGGTGGTGACAACCCGACTCACTCAACGCTCTGTAATTATTTTCAACATACAGTTGTTTATGTTGAGAAATATGTTGCAAGTTTATGGGAGTAGCTAAGTTTAATATACAAACGCGTAAACGTTCAACAAGATAAAATATTGCCACCTGACACCATAAACAAGAGCACTCGACTACGAATGGTCGTCGTGACAAACAATTTTTTTTATAAAAAAAAAAGAACTTTGTTCATAATTATTTATTAATTTTGATAAAAACTACATTAGATTACCTCTTTATTAAAAATAATTATTCTTCGTTACTAAAAATCATTTCTAATAATACCTACCTGAATCATTTTATTTGGTGGCGGACTCGTGATCACACCAGGTTGTAACACCAGTGTGACTAACAGCAATGATTTTCCTGGAGTCCGGACTCGTGGTTACACCGCTAACATTTCTACACCGTATACTTGTCATTTTCAACTAGTGCGGTGAGATAAATGTTTGTTTCAATAAGTCTTCATTTTAAACTCGATGCATCTCTTATATGTGTCACCTAAGATTGTGAGAACCGTTAGTTTTTATGTTGACCAAGGTGAGATGTCAGATGTTACACATAATATGGAACTTCTGTAGGACTCGCTCGTTTTTTTATTTCAAAGTTAAAAGGAGAATAAAGAAAACTTCAAATGAATATATCAATTATTGGCCTTGCGTCACCTGTGCTAACTAGCTCATAATAGTAATTGTACGAAGAATGAGATAATCTAGCGCACTACTGGGGATCCAATCGCTTTCATAAACAATGACTCACGGAATACTCTGTTTGAAAATAAAAGAATCTTTGATACTTCAAGTCGTAAGTAGGTACTGTCCCTATTCTTAATGTTATTTTTACAAACATAAGATTGTTTGACACAGACCTTCAAAACGTTGGACCGAAGTTTCAGGTGGATTTGACGACTAGACCTCAGTCGTGAAGTTGTGCTGACATGAAAACTGAAAGTGTACACATTTACACCTTACGAGTACAGACCACACTAATTTGGTTTCGCATAATTAAGTCGCCTTACATTTGTTATATTTAGGGTTTTGTAGTCTAATTCAATTAGTCCATGTCAGACTTGAGTGAACTACGAGTGCCAACGTTCAAAATAACAGTGTTTTTAACAGGAAATTAGAAAGTGCTGCATCATCAGTCATCACCTGACGATAATATTCTGAAGTTCTAATTAGGAACGAGGAAGAAATAACATTTTTGCCAAAACTCTTACAGTTTCACTGATGCTGCTATTATTGTGATAGTATGTTTGTGGCATACCTTCCTATTCATCTAGTTTTCGATGTGTATCATCCCTCATGAAATTTGATTCCGAATCTAACAAAGAACTAGTCTAAGGAAGTTGTCAGATTACTAACTTCTGCGTAACAACTGTCTTAAGTAATTAACCTGAAAGTGATAAAGCAACCAGTAGTTTCTCGCGAAGTCGCGACTAAACCAGCAGAGACGGTAATAAAAACAAAGTTATAAATTACAACAACTAAGACACTTGTCAAAACCGTGAACGAAGATATTTGCCTTAAAAAACGCATTTTAGTTCAGTCTCTTGTAAGTAAAGCAACTGTAATGTACACGATCGTGTGATGGTATTGAACCAAGTTCCCACTGTGAGTGGTCTGTGCAAATACGCGCAAGCCAACATGGCCAAGTGTGGCAAAAAGGCGGAAAAGTACGGCGGCTTGTCTGTCAGAGCTGCAACCAGCTGCGGGTTACCGGTCGCCGAGGACACCCGACTGCCTGGGTCGTTGACATCTGATGAGGGACGAACAGCGAGACAGGGTGCCGCAGTTGCTCATCTCGGGCATTTTAGGCACAGGTATTTCTAACAGTTTCCGGTTGCTGGATCGTTAACATTATCCTGGTCAGTGGTCATACAAAACTTATGCTCATCCTTTTATTTTGTCTTAGATTATTCGGTTTCTTTCAATTCGTTCAGCTAATTTCCTGGGAACGAATTCTAGAGGACTCAGGACAGAAAATGGCGAGTCTTCTCTCATGGAAGAATTGAGTTAGGCACAGTGCTGATTATGTTTTGGGATATTGATTATATAGATCACATCGATTGGGATTAAAAATGCTGTCAACATTCTACAAAAGTGAAATATTGACCCTACAACCATCATATCTAATTTCATCCACGATGATCAAGGTCCAAACCTGACCTCCAAATATTGTCGTGGTAAAGGACAATAAATAGCGAGCAGCACTAGGACGCGCACGCGCACCCTGCCTGCGGCGGGCGGCAATTTGGGCGCCTGCAGACTTACAAACATCTAGAGATGTGCTAATGTAAGTTGAAACCTCTTTCATCACAAGCAGTTACTGAAATTCTTCTCATTTTATTCTTATTTTATCTAATCTTGTCAACTGCAAGATGTTACGAAGATCAGTCAAAGACGCAGACATCGGATATGCTTAATAAAAATGAGGTCTACCAAAATCTTTCGACATGCGTTGCTTTATTCGTGGTATGGCTTTAAAAGACACAGATATTGGGGGAACCTCAGATCAGTTTAGGAATAAAGATTCATGTCTATTGTTTTGCTATTGTTGCTGAGATTGTTTGTTTGTGGTATTAACAATGGTCTACTCACTGATCATTGTTCACCTTTCAATAAGAATGCTGGGCATGCCAGGCATAATTGATGTATTTTTTGAAGACTCGTGATTAACTATTAAAATAAAAATTAAAAAAATATATTTGTTTCCAAAAACTACAGAAAATTGTACTTAAAGTTTACAATTATTTTTAGACTATAAGGTAGAGAACATATTATTAAATTAAATATTTGGAATGGTACTGTAGATATAGACAATAGACAATTTAAATGAGCTTTGTAACATAATACAATACAAATCTAGGAACCGAAATCTGTACACAATATGGAAAATCCTGCCTCTCAAACTAGGTGGTAACCTGTATCTTGAGAGACAGTGATTCAACTTAAAATGTGATGCTATAATTATAATAGTGGACTGTGGCGATCGACCTGAGCTATTGAAGATAACAAGCTAAGAAACCTAGCCTGAGCCTAGCCTAGCCTGAGCTATTGAATTGTTAGATATTGATAGATAGCTGGTATTGTTGCTATCGTTGTAAATATGTCGTTGGAGTGCCTTGCTTATGAATCATCCAGCACCGCATCGTCACTGACCACCATCATTCTGTTCGCCTGTTATGCTCTCTCTGTAGTCTGCAGTTTGAATTCATCTCGATTTTCTTCGATTCCGCCCTTGCAAAGTTTTTCCACATAAGGCGGAGGTCCCTTTGACTTTAAATATGAATCTGGAGATGATGAAACGAAATCATTTGTACTAGTTTTGAGTTCAATCTGCCTAGCCTTTTCCCAACTATATTGAGGTCGGCTTCCAGTCTAACCGGATTCAGCTGAATACCAGTATTTTACATGGAGCGACTGGCTATCTAACCTCCACAACCCAGTAACTGGGTAATACGATACCCCTTCGTAAGACTGGTTGTCAGAATTTCGAGCTTCTGACGACCCGTAACGACTGTCAAAGATTAACGAATGACAGCCGGGACCAACGGCTTAACGTGCTTTCCGAGGCACGGAGGAGTCTCGATATGTAAAGATGATCACGCATCCACAGACCAACCCCGGCAAGCGTAGCTTAACCTGACGGATCGACCCGAGTGCTTGTTATTACTTAGCCACGAGCTCTAGTTTTGAGTTCAATGATCCAAAAATTGATTTTAGACAAATGAAATATATTCCATATTGTATAAGTTCTTGTGGAACCCTTGGCGTCATTCTTCACGAGAGGTGTCACCTCTACACATTCTTAAGATAATTTCATGGTATGCCTGCGCCTGCGCGCCGGCGTGCGGCGTTCCTCGGTCGCGGCGTCTTCGCCAGTGCAGTGCTGTGCGTCGCCGCTGTCGCCCGCCAGCATGACTCCCACGTTCCTCGCGCTCGCCGCCGCCGCGCTGCTCGTCTGCGCGCGCGCAGGTCCTTTGTACCGACATGCAAATCTACCGGTCGACGACCCCAGTGATATATGCGAACGATTTACCGCCCAGGATACGTTTTATTGCCTCTTCTATTAATTTGAACAGATTTGGTTCTGATATGGTCACAGTTGATTCAGATAATTGATGAATGGTTCCAAGTTTGATTCGTTTGTTTTGGTTAACGTGTTTTGGATAGGCAAAGTTTATGTGTTTTCGCGACGGTTTTTGATGTGAAGCTAAAATTAAGTTTATGGCATAGCGTAATCGTACTGTATGTATATTTATTTATCGAATTACGTTTATATTTTTCTAGTTAGGTCCTATTCATTCAATTTTAAACATAATAGTAACGTATATTATTTTTAAACGACTCATCGAAATAATTTCGCGTCCTATCATAACATTAGCATAATTTAACATAAACCTGTCTTCAGTACCTTACCTGTACCTGTATAATTTGAGACGATTTTATGTCGACGCTAATTTTTGACATCCGCAAATAAAAGCTCTACATAGGTATCGTCTTTCCTTACGGAAGAGTTCAACGCGCGATTGGGAGTGTGCTTTGACCTCAACTCCGGTTAAGTGCAAAACACGTGTTTTAAGGTACATAACTGTGTTAGTTATTGACAAATAATTGTTTTTTTTTACGACTTTTGGGCAACTAACTCCCGATATTGATCGATATATTATTAACCGGTTCTATTAAAGTCCATTAATAATTTTGCGACTGAAATCGATAATTTTATCTAAATGCTTTTTAATTACTGCGTGCAAATAACACATGTTTCAAGGGTATTAAAAACAAAATCACAAGAGTTTCGTAGTTAGAACTATACGTTTTTTCGTAGTAAGTAATGTATGTAAATACTGTTATTCATAATGAAGTGCTACATATACCGGCACGTCACTTTCGTGCGGCACTGTGTCACTGGAGCAGGCACAATGGAGCCAGGACTACTCATTAGCATTAAAAAGCCACATACAGTCACATGTGACTGTATGTCTGTGTACAATCATATTCAAAGTGGAGGCGACTCATGAGTCGCCTCCACTTTGAACATCTCACGTGTCTGTAGTAGTATTTGGTAATGAGTTGTAATTAATATAATTTGATAAGATAATTAGGTACCACAATGAATACTTCTCGGTTCCGGAATTGAGAATTTCATGTTGTCAAACTCTTCTTTTGTAGACCGCGATATTCAAAATGTCAATACTCAGTACTTTTATTGCATTCCACATGTATTCTTCTTCATGTATTCTGTGGTAAACTCACGTCGTCCGTGGTCTTACGTTTTTTGCAAAGAAATTTTGTAGTTGGCTGGTACCTTAAGTAATGCAAAAATAGAGTTTGACAAGGTCTCAACTCAAATTCTCAGATCAGAAACAGCGTGTTAGTGGTAATATTTTCATGTACCACTTTCCTTAAATGTTCTGTTGAGAAAATGTGTGATTTTCGGACGTAACGAACAACCAGTAACGTTATTAATTAAAGTATTCCGTGTTGTCCTTGAACGGGTCACCTTGCAGACCAGTTTGGTAGGCAATAGCTGTGACATTCAAAGAGTTTTCGTCTCAAAACATTTGGGAAAGAGTCGGTCTGTGAGGTCACACGTGAGGCCAAAAGCTTTTAACATTTTTGTGGTCTATTGTTAGGAAGTTTTTTTTTAGTATTGTGAGCCAAAAAGTTTCGGTATTGCCAAAACTAAAGAATAAAGTAGCTGCTTAGTAGTAGCTTAAAATCACATTGAAGCTCAGTAATTCTTTTGACATTTGAGCCTAAAGTTATCATACTGTGTTATTCTGGATTACAGATAACCAAACCATCGCTTTCATAGGTTTCAGTCAAATGGTTGAGTCATGTTTGCGTACACTGCATTTAATTTGTGGAAAATAAACAATTTTTCTTCTTTTTTAGGGTTCCGTACGTCCGATTGAAAAAACGGAACCCGTATAGTCGTGTTTCTGTCCGTCGGTCACAGCCAATTTGCTCTTAAGTCTAATAGACTGATTAAGTTTGAATTTGGTACACATATAAATTTCAGTCGGTCATGTAATGTAAATAAATGAATTTTGAATACGGGTGTCAGTTTTGGGAGGTAATTGAGAAAATTAATTGTTTAAGATTTATGAAAATTGACCATACCCGACATATCACCGACACTACTGATCATATAATTTTGAAAAAGGACAGAAATTGCTTTTATAATTATATTATATTACAGGAAAACCCATAAGAAGTTTATGGTTTTAAAATAACATGGTCTTCTTTCTTTCTCTCTTTTTTGTGTATTGTGTATTGTCTAACCTGGTGTCAGAGTTTTTTATGCCGCCCATGGGCCTCTGACTTGGCTTCACATGCCGTCAAGAAATATCTCTCAGGCATGTCAGTTTCCTCAAGATGTTTTAAAAATTAACGACGTTTACCATGTTTTTTCCAACATGTTTATTGTTGGAAAAAACATGGTAAACGTCTTAATATTGTGCATACAAACTTACATTTGCAGTTGGAATGCATTGGAGAACATGATTTTCAACTACAATGCTAGGTTTATGAACCCTTCATTGTGCGTGGTTCGACACGCACTCGGCCGGATTTTTCTTTCTTTTTAATTCATTAGCACTAGGCGACTTTTTAAAATCAATACCTGGTTGTATCGAGCCATAGATTTCCATATTATTATTTCATAATTTCAAATGTGAAAATTGTGAACGTTTCTTTTCAAAGTTCTCATTGTTGATTGAACAAATTCTTTAATAAGAGGTATAAAAAATTAATGTTTTTTTTTCTTGGAAATCTATTTGTTACTAAGGACCAGCTCTATAGAAATTGACAGCATTTACTATACTTAGAGCATTCGAACGTCGTATCGTGATTCGTGCCAATGCACTGTAAATAGGTTGTCAATTAAAGTTTTAAACATTCGTGGAATCTAACGCTAGCCGTGCTATTCATACATTACTGAGAGAGGATTTTTGACGTTCCGGCGACTTAATCTATGCTAATGTGAGGGCCCGCTATGCCGACGACAACATTGTGCTACTCTTAAGAATCACTTGTGACACTGAATATTGACCCTTGTGACGATACGATAAGAACAATAGGCGATTTGTTGACATGCTAGGTGGCAATTCTTTGGTGGTATACCAGTTAACGACAATAGATACAGAAGGTCAGCCGAGCCGGAATTTCGCCGAGTGAAACGAAAAAATCCGGGTTTTTTTTTTAAATTAAATAATATTTATTACTGAGCGACTGAATAATTGAATGATATTCACGTTTTATTGAACGGGACTTGAAACTATTCAATTTAAGATTTTTACAGATTATAAAATTCTTTGTTAAGTCAAGAGATTTTTGTCAAGTTTCAAGTATTTTTGATATTGTCATTTTTGAATGATTGATGAAGCCTTCACTTACAAAGCTAGTACTTCCAAAAATGGTCCTTCTGTACCATACCATTGTGTGTTGCCTATGCAATGAATGAGCGCCAATACAAACGTATGTCCCATGCGCGGGCACAGGGCCAACCGGAATACGTAATGCGATGCGAGGCGAGTGCCGTTTGTTCTACACATAGTTAACTTTGCTGCCAGTGCCAATACAAGCCACTGTCCATTGTGGAGGTGTTGATTACAGAAACGATGGAAGTTTTGATCCCAAGAGCAAACAAGGCTCCCAGAATTTGTGACAAGCAAGATAGCTAGGATATTGAAAGCTCCAACACTGAATTTAGAGATGTGTAGATTTTGTGTAGTTTGTGTAAAAGCCGAATTACAAATCACAACCTTTTGTTATTTTAAATGACATCATAATAATAGATTACATGCCTTGATTAAACGTTGGTTTAACCCCAGATTTGTACGGCAATCGTTGTAGCGGTATTCCTGTACTTATTGACTTTTTAAGATCACTTTATAATGATAGGGGAAAACATAAATGGCTTACGATGGAACAAATATCTTATTATTGGTAAATGTAACTTTAAGCGTCATAAAAAAAAATCGTCTTTAAGTTGATAGCTAGATTGTTGTTAGGCACTTAACATTCACAATAATCAATCTGCTGTAACTGATGAAAAAAAAACTAAACATTAGAGATAGGACGCAAAAAATCTCGTATCCTCGATTTCAATGGTTAAGTTAAATGTAATAAACAGTATAGTGTAATTAGTAGTTATAAAAACTGTCGGTACAGTTACTGCGTAGCGATTGCTGGCGAGCGTCGGTGAAGAGATACAGATCTGGTTGTGAGACAATGGTCAGACGAGTCTCGTCCACGGTGCAGGGCTGCTACGTGGTGAGAGGAAGGACCAGAAAAATATTGTTAGAAAATAATATTGGTCCTTCGAGCTCGATTAATCTTCCAGCCTTATAAACTGTGTGATTAATTTAGTAAAAGTCAAGTCATAGGTTTCGAGTTCGAACCCAAGCCACTTTTCGGATTCATGTACGTATTGTACTCGTATCACTTGCTTTAAAAACGGTTAAAGGAAACCGGCATTCCAGAGAGATATTTCTCGACGGCATGTGAAGCCAAGTCAGAGGCCCATAGACGACTTTAAAACTCTGACACCAGGTAAGTCACTAACCATACGAAAATAAGAATTTAGTAAATGAAACCCGTTTTTAAACCTATTCTGTTGGTTGCAGTTAAAAACAAACAGTTATAATTTAGATCTGATGACTGCCTCGTTGGTCGAGTGGTCGCAACTGCTACTGCTGAGCATGATGTATTGGGTTCGATTCCCGGGTCGGGCTACGTGATATTGGGTTTTTCTATCTAGAATTTCGCAGTAGTAGCCCAGAGTTTGGATTTGTTCCCGGTTGATGGCAGTAAGCTCGCACCCTATTACATGGGACGTAAAAACATAACTGGTGACATGTGGGTGTACCATAGCTACACCTCTGCCCAACCTTTCGGGGAAACAAGGCGTGATGTTACGTTACGTGTTATGTATAGTTTAGATCCAGGATCTACCTGAATTGGACCAAAGTTCACCGGTAAGTAATTCAAATCAGTGAATTCATTTTTCCTCTCATAGTAGGTACTTTGTACGGAGGTATAGTGATTCTCTTCGATTCGAGATGTAGTTTATACTGAGTTAACTTGCAGCCCTGATACTGTGTCTGTTCCCGGGCTGGTCTGCGGAGCGGAAACGTCTATCGGCGAGTTCCCATCGCAACGCCATGGGAACCTAATTGTCTCACAGCTACAGTTACTGCTGTCACATTACTATTATATTACCTATGTACTTCTTTTTGACCCGCAAATTAAAACTCGTTACATTTACTATATTATTATTAAAACGTATTGTCATATTCAGTTACCGTAGTAGGCGGAGTGTGTTCGGTTAATGGTAAGAAAATATTTTAATGGCTGAACAATTTTATATTTTTGAAACCCTTTAATATTACTTATCATTATAATTATAGATGGCTGTATAAGGTTTTGCCTAACTTCTGCCAGACGGAATATCGTCACTCGCGGCAACTCTTTTCATATTAAAACTTTGAGAGATATGGAGAGAAACCTACATTAAATTAACTTTCTGAAAGTATACTATAAAGTACCTACTGATAATTTTGAACATGATGGGTGACACGACTTTAATATGGCGCTTTGCACTGGAAATTAATTTGTAAGTAGATAACTGTAGCAGCCTTCACTTTGATATTACATTACACTATACCTAGCGACTGTGACGGCCATGGGAAAGTATGTTCAGAATCTATCATAATTGTGGGAAGATTCCGAAAAATTTCACCAAAATTAGCTGGGAAATGGCACGGAGAAGAAACATGGCGACCATTACTGATTCACGACTGTTCTATGAATCGCACGCCCTAGTTATAGTTATAATAGCACACAACTAAAACAATAATTGTGTTTACCTATAGCTCCTATACATATAGTGGGAGGTTATTGGAACTACACGTTTATGACATGTCTCTTTTAATATTTAAACTAGTGTCCCGCCATTGCTTCGCGACATGTCAAAATATCGAGATTTCAGCTTTCAGCTACATCTAAGTAACATGTTACACCTTTGCGGAATAAATTCTCTAAGTGAATCTAAATAAGTGGTCACACAGACAGACATGAACAGCGACATTAACTTATAATAAGTAGTACATCATTCAACGAAACTGTCATTGACAGTAAGTCGCATACACAACATGGACCACCAGCATTGGTTAACCAGTCACTCCACTTACATACGTAGGTACAATGTGATTGCTGTCAGTTGTTCTGTCTGCACATGACCGCAAAGCAGCCGACCGTATTAGTGGCCAGCCACAACGCGTTTAGCGAAGATCAGGGTGTGGGGTCAAAGGACCACTTACATACCTGAATGAACGCTTGCGCAGCCTCGCACACCCATCAGTTATCTAGTGACGTGAGGATAATCTCTAGTGCCTGTTTTGATTAAGGTATGTAGTAGTGTGGCAAAGCTTTATACTACTATACGAATTTTATTACATATTCTAGCAATTAATTTATTCGTAGCAGAATCTTACAAATTTTACGGAAATGGTTAGTGACATGCATTATGGATGTTGACTTTTTATTCATTACCTTCAGTTATACAGACCCCCACTAATTTCGAGTATTGTTTTTTCAAAGCTTTTACTTAAAACTGAATAGAGAAAAAAAAAACCTAATACAATACATGTGCAGGTAAATGTCAGTGCTTAATCTTCGTTTGCCCGCACCGTAGAACCCGTCTCACCGCAGAGTGATTCATGAGAAGGGCTTCCAGCTGCCAAATTACACCCTTAGGGCGGGCAGCGGCTTGGGGGTCTTGACCTCACCCGCAAATGGACTGACAACTGCCTACTGACTATGGGACCACGTCATGATAACATTGATTTAAAAATACTTTAGGCTAGTAGGTACGCTATAGTAATTGCGTTTTGTTCGTGATCTAATGTTGATTTTTAGATTCAACACAATCGTTAGGATTGTTGATACGATGCGATGTCATTCGTATTAGTGGTTATGCTTAGTGACTGTTTACCGTCGCTATAGTAAGGTGGATCTTAAAAAATAATTGTATTTTCAATGTATTGTGCAATTTTTTTGTTGTTAATCATGACATACCTTCAACATTCATGCTGCATAGGGACGAGGAAAATTAATATGACGAAGTACTTGGGTGAAACAGACTAATTCAATATGTCTGCTTAATTAGTGTTTTCAGTACCATATCACACACTCTTTAACTGCTTATTAAGAAGACCATTCTCAAAGAAGTCCCCTAGTGTTAGAATCCTTGTGTTATATTGAAATGTTCATCACCACAATCCATACCAATGAAATCCGACATCCCAATAAAATTACAATCACCTAAATCCGTATTGACAGCTGTTATAAATATCACAATTTCGTATCAGTATCGTACGTATCACACGAATCAAACTTGCCAGTAAAACTAGCATGGCTCGAGCGCAGGCCACACTGGGATCGAAGCGAAACGAAGCGAAGTTCGCTTAGCTTTCCTCCGCGTCTTTTCATACTTCCGTTCATAGGACGCGGTGTGAAACAAAGTAAAGCGCGGAAGAAAGCTAAACGAACTTAGCTTCGTTTCACTTCGTTCCCAGTGTGACCTGCGCTTAAAGCCTGTCATAAACCCCAGTAGGTATGATACCTATACAGCCGTGTGTCGTGGGCGGCTCATTCAAGTCGAGTGGCCGGCAGTTCCCACGCGGCACTGTTTTCCTAGACATCGCGATACAGGTTCCAGCGATAACTCTCAGATCATCGCGATGCGTAAACTGTATTGTTATGACTCTGTTTTGATTGGCCGAGGGTCACTGCCTTCTTTATACTTCGCTGTTACTTAAAAGATTTGTTAACGTTGATCTTAGATGATGGTTTAGATTGTGGGTATTCGCATTGGCACGTTTCTGATCGGCATGTAGAATAAAAATTATGTTTTTGTAGTTGATTTTATAAATGGATTATTGTTGACTTTGTTATTAATTTATACATTTATTTCACTTTTACAATATCGGTTTGAGTAAGTTTAGACTAGGACGTTAGTAAGAGACTAGGTTCATATTGTAGAGATGTTGAAACATGAAAACCTGATTTGAAGATAAATAAATTTATTGCCATGATACTTAGGAAAATGTGAATCAAATATTTATTTGAGTCAGTGTTGGCTACGATACGACAGGACCTTAGCAATAAACAAAACATTATTGATCAAATGGAGAAAGAATCGATTTCCATTTGAATGAGCCTCGATACTGCGAACAAGGGTATTGGTTATATGGTATAATACAGAATACAGGTCGGCGATGGCCGCCCGCGCCGACTGGTCCTGGTTTTTTATTGCGCCCGCGCATGTCTGGCGCATGCGCGATCTAAGTATAATCGTATAATATATTACCATTATGATACGTCAAATGTCCCTTTGCTGATTATTTTACAAACTTCATTTATTCCAAAATGAAGTTTGTAAAATGCCGAGCAGTTTAGTAGTTATACAGTGCGTTGGGACCTAGTCATAAACTAGGAACTACTTGACAGTTCTGGGAATTCCCGTCCACACTCCACACTTACATACATATTTGTTCATACAACTTTTGACTATCATATTTTTTGACTATGTATGAAACCTATGTACTTGTAACAACCTGTAAGCTACATGAATGCAATAAATGATGATTATGATAATTATGATTTCATTAGTATCCAAAACTAAACATGTACCGTGACTGTATCAATTTTAAAAATGTCTCTGAGGACCAATCTGTTCTAACCAATTTGTTGAGATATTTACGAATAGAATTATTAGAATAATATAATTGAAACTGTGGCAATAATAATCGCAAATTCACTTGTCGTTTACAAGGTGAGCTTTTTATTTATAAATCCATAAAGTTCTCCAGACTAAGAAATACATTTTTTTCAGATGCAAGTATAGACATCGCGGACCTGATATTTCCAGATTTTGGACGAGAAAGATCACACAGTGAGTGTTAAAATACTAATTTGTAGAAACATAAATAAGGCAACTTTATATAATTCCTTTAAGATTCGATTCTTATTAGGAAGACAAATTCAAGCTTCTGACCCAAGTGGCAACGTTAGGCGTCCCTGCGTCAGGGGTCAGGGCGCTAAGATAATATTGATAACTACATCTACACCTATCCTCCATGAGTTTTCCTTAATTTTCAGTCTCTTACACAGTCGTTGCTTGTGTAACAGCTAAACATTATTATCATGTCGAAATTAAAACTTATTAAGGCTCGTAAACAGGCGTGACAAGGTTCGCGCTGCCTGTCGCGCCCGCGTTATCGCGTCAGTTTGTGATAACGGCGATGTGAATGTGCTCACGAAATAACTTTCAGATTTGCAATAAGACAAAGAGCCATTCATTTTTTTAAACCAATTAATTTCCAATTGGCCTTAACACATTATACATTACGGCCGATATAATTTGGCAGTTTCGAACTTCGCGCAGAGGGCTGCGCAGTAACATTTTTAAGGAATAAAATCGTGACATGAGGCAAGTGTGAGTTAGAGAACATGCGCGAAAGTTCGTAGTGCCTATGTTCAGACCTGCCAAGTTATATCGGCCGTATTGTACAGTTGGTATTACTCTGTAGGTTTTAAATGCCTAGTACGAGTTTCCAGCAAGTTCTAACAAGTATAAAGTAATTATTAGTAGCTACGAGTACTTTAAGCCTAGGCTTAAAGATTTTTGTCTCTGCAGTTTTTGGCAAGTTGCAGTTTTTATTTTACGTACGTCAACGTTTAAACGTTGCCGTTAAAAACGGAGCGCCGCCGCGCCGTATCGGCACAGCGTATTCGTATTTGTTCTACAACAGCGGAGCCACATTACGGCATAGGAACTATTTGATGTAACGCACTCTACACAAATGACAACACACGGAAGAAACAGGATCACAATAATTATGATCTATTTTCACTTTTCAGATTCTGAGGTTGATAGAGTTATGATACAACACATTATTCCAAATGTTCGCCGAGAAAAAGCATATTATGGTGAGTTTTAAGATATAAATTAATAATACATCTTTTAAAGTACCTAAGTACCGAGGGCCAGCACCGATGGATTTTGAAATAAATTCCCAACCCATTGCTTCATATGTTTGAAAAATTCGTCTGCTCGACAACGTAAATAAACCGCAAAGAATGTTGTTGAATTGTCGAAATGACAGGCATAGCAGTTGTTTGTGTGTTACATTACGCTATTGCCCCGCTCGCTGGTTCAAAGTTTTTACTGTAGGTAGGTCCATCACTGAAATAGGTCTATAATTAGTAGGGTCTGATGTAGGTACTACTCGAATTAAATAACGGTATTATTTTACTGTTTTTCTTAAAATCAGGAAATGAGGGCTATCGCGTATGAATTCGCCGCTAGAGGCGCTAGTGTAGCGTGAGGTCTTCGAAATGCCACCGAACATTCACTGTTTGCGGGGTTTTCTAATTATTCATAATTTTTGTAAAGACCATTCCTGGTTAATTATGGATTTTAAGTAACAACAAAGGATCTCATTTGGACGAAGAATAATATTTATCTGCTTCATGCTTGCCAATTTTAGGAACATTATAATGTAAATATTCATTTGATGTTTTAAAATGTAATAAAATAAACATTATATAAAGTTCTTTAAAAAAACATATCAAATAAAAGTACTGACAGGACCTTACTCTTCAGTGGCGCCAACTGGTGAGCACATTTACCACGCTCAATACAATTATTAAAAATAACAGTTATGGTAGGTGCTACAATGTTTATAATCGGCTTAGCAACATCCACAGAATTATACAATAAAACTAACTTCTTTGAAAATATTGTAAAATCCAATTATTTGTAAAAGAGTAACCGTGGAGTTTCTTGCCGGCTCTTCTCCATAGGAAATGGGCAATTTTATTGGAATCGTACACCTACCTTCTGACGTTTCATAAGTGCCCATGTTTATGTGAAATATAATATTTTGATTTTGATTTTGATGGACCTTTTTTGGCGCAGCCGTGAGGCACACACTATTGTTGTTATAACATGTCACTTTTTTATTTTGTATTCTGTGTTTCGCGTTCTGTGTCCTGTATACATTATTCTTTCTTTATATTTTTTATTGCCTAAGTCATAAAAGTCAATATTATTATAATATTATTATCCTATTAATGCCGTATCTGTGTCTATCTAGAACAAACATGCATCGAATCTCGCCCAAAAGCTACCACCTAAGTAATAGGTAATCTTACTGGTCGTCCTTTTTAATGTATCACCAAGTTAATTTTTAAAAGACAAAGCACACTGTGAGTAATTAAATCAAAATGACAATTCAAAAATAACTGTAATACCTAAATGGTTTGATTGAAATATTAATGCATAACAGTGACAGTCGTTCAGTGCATATCAGTGGTCATGTATTAGCTGCTACGGCTTATTTTTAATTTATTTTAATTTTTGAATTGTTTTTATCTTTTTATTACGGATGCTTTTAACGTGCACGGCTTATAGGTACATGTTTTCACACGTATAATTTCAACATGAATGATGTACTATCGAGGCAGCCCATATCTAAACACTTCGAAAACAAAATCCCTTGAGCACGATGACCATCTGTTTACAGCCCCTTTTTGCGTCGACCAATGAAACAAAAATACAAAGAAATATTTTGTCGTTCGTGTGCTTTGTAGGCCCTGTTACAATGATCACAGATGTCCAAACTACCCTTTTTCGACCACTAGGAATAGAACAAAAGAAACAAAGATGAGAAAGTTTTTAATTTGAATGGTTTTAAACTTTACATTTTGTTTCAATGTCTGTTTTGTTGTGTTTAGCTACGCTTTTTCGTTGAAATAGTAACCTAGTATTATCTGGCAAAGTGCAACACAGCGCGGGCGTCACTGCCAAACAAATATAGACCATGTCGTACTTGAAATAAAGTTGAGAATAAGCAAACTTCCATTTTCGGGGTATTGGGGTATCCCAAAAAATGAAAGTGTAATCTGTAAATTTTGTAAAATACAACATCCTACATAATTATGTGGTTCATGGGTAAGCTCCCAATTTATTTATCTACTCGAAACTGCTGTGTTTGAAGATCCCATTGATATTTATTGCCATTGAAAAAAAAAACGCACCATCTCAGCTGGTTTTTTACTGTCTTTTTTTTTTTTTTCATTTACAAAAACAAGGGACTCGGCAAAAATCTGATGCTATTGGTTGATGAGATTTCTATAGCGGCCGAACGCTGCAAGCAAAAATAGTCCTTACGGTGTGTCGATATTTGTTTCTTCCATAGTACCTAACCAATAATGTAATTGTAACAATATTTTGATTTAAAATAATGTCCCTGGAGTTTCTTGCCCGTTCTTCTCCATATGAACTTACTACGCTTTGGAATGAACAACTAGTTTCATCCTTTTCACTGACCGACCCCTTGACAATTCAAAAGTGGTTTATTTGAAATAAATGCTTTGAGTTTGATTTTCGAGTTTGAGTTACGGGTCGTCAGAAGCCCGAAAGTCTGACAAACAGTCTTACCAAGGGGTATCCTGTTACTGGGTTGTGGGGGGGTACAAATAGTCGCTCCAGTATAATAGGTACTGGTGTTCAGCTACATCCGGTTAGACTGGAAGCCGACGCCAACATAGTTGGGAAAAGGCTAGGCAGATTGATTGATCATTACTTATGCACCTGTTTACCTGTTGTTTAAGTTTAACAACAATATTGAATAATTTGAATTGCTTATTTGTAACGTTTTTGGTTGAATACCTACAAGAGCTAGTCCCCATGCACCTGATAAGTTCTAGTTTAATTTTTATACTTTATAAATATTTATGTTGTTTGTCTATTGGACTAAGTTTGGTCAAATTATTACAGGGGCTTGTACTCAAATACACACATCTTAATTCTCCACTTTTAACACTTACATCAACACACACACCCCTACAAAGGCACTCACACAATCATACACAACATAATTTGTCTCAAGGAAGAATTCTCTGTATCGTAAAAGTAATGAAATCTCTTGCAACAACAAACATTCTACATAAAATCCCCTCGCTGAGTTTCGATTTTCGTTCTTATATTATATCACATACAAATGGCTTTACTTAGCGTATCTAACGACCTAGACGAAACCTTTAATATAGAATGTCGTACAGTAGAATCTCTTGAAAACTGCAAGAGTATCCTAAATTCTTCCAAAGACAATATTAAGGTGCTAACATACAACATCAGAAGTTATCAGAAAAATTTCGACGACTTTGCAATTGCCCTAAATCGGTTAGACTCGAATATTGACGTTATCGTGCTCACCGAGTGCTGGTTGTCTGACGGCTCCATTATAGAAGAACTACAGGGATATAGTGCTCATAGAACAACTAAACAAGTAAATAAAAACGGGGGAATTGTTATCTACACAAGAACAGCCTGGAGCAGCAGTATTGTTACTGTAGAATCTAACCTATCTGACGCTGACAGTATATTATTAAAAACGAACAACAAATTAAGCCTCTTAGCTATTTACCGGTCTCCCTCTTTCACAAACACAGAGCAATTTCTTAATTCCCTCGACACCACCCTGTTTGATCTTAAAAATCAACAAACACTAATTGTGGCCGGCGACATCAACTTAAACATAAACGACCCAAGTAATAACCAAGTATCTAACTACGCTTGTCTCATGGCCTCACACGGCCTATCCCCCGCTATAACTCTCCCTACTAGAGGCGGTACCTGTATTGACCACATATTTATAAAATCACCAGCAATACCTTTTGGTCTCGTTTGTAGCCTATCTATTACCGATCACGACCTAGCCTTATGTAGTGTCCCCATTAAACCGGAACGCCCTAAAAATGCCAAACGCTGGAGAGTCAGAACTGACTGGAGCGCCGTAGCTGGTGAGATCACGAATACAAACTGGGATTCAGTTACTAACTCATCTTGTGTAAACACTGCCTTAAACTACTTCAACGATACTATCTCACGCGCCGCTGACAAACACACACAAAACGTTAAAATTAGTCGTAGAATGGCTAACATCCAACCCTGGGTCACACCTGGCTTAATTAGATGCATGAGACAACGTGACAAACTTCATCTTGATTGCAAAGCCAACCCTGACGATAACACAAAACAACTAATTTATACCAGATACAGGAACTTCGTATACACACTTCTTCGGAATCTCAGAAACTTACATAACAGGCAGGAAATTGAAGGGAATCAGAAAAACCCAAAAAAGCTCTGGATGGCTATAAAAGATATATGTGGATCTAAAACTCATCAAAATTCATCATCGCACCTAATTGCGTCCAGTATTTGCCCAACTTCAGCACTTGACAATTGCAATCGTCATTTCGTCTCTGTCGGAGAAAAACACGCAGCCAAGATCCTAGACAAACTTTCAACCTCTCACCACTCACTAATAGAATCAAACATATCTCCGAGCTCTATCTCACAATCTTTCTATCTGCACCCGACAGACGAAGAAGAAGTGTCCAACATAATACGCAACTTGAAAATAGACAGCGCACCAGGCCCGGACCAAATAACCGTTCCATTACTCATAAATTCCGGAGAAAGTATCATCAAGCCACTTACGCATATCTTTAATTTAAGTTTAGAATCAGGCGTCTTTCCCGACTCCTGGAAAATTGCTGCAGTTTCCCCGATCTACAAAAGTGGTCCTAAAGACATGCCGGAAAACTATAGACCTATAGCCTTGCTGAGTATATTCTCTAAAATTTTAGAAAAAATTGTAAACAAGAGACTGGTAAATTTTATAGAGAAGCACAACATTGTCTCAGATAGGCAGTTCGGATTTCGCCGGGGAAGATCCACCGAAGACGCGGTGTCACTTTTGACAAATCAAGTCTCCCACCATATAGAAAGTGGAGAATGCTGTGTTGGTGTCTTTCTTGATTTGGCCAAAGCATTCGACACCGTTTCAACAGAACTGCTTTTGAAGAAACTCGAAGCAATAGGTATAAGAGGATCACCTCTAGAATGGTTTCGCAGCTACTTAACATCGCGGTATCAATATTGTAAAATAGGCAGTCACCAAAGCAGGTCGCTACCTATCACTTTCGGCGTTCCGCAGGGCAGCACCCTTGGCCCAACGTTGTTTACGCTGTACATCAATGACGTCATAAATCTCTCTCTTAGAAACGCTACAGTGATATCCTACGCTGACGACACAGCCATCGTTTTCCACGACACGTCATGGGACCGGGTATATCGACTAGCGGAACAAGGCCTCTTTCAAATAGCGCAATCCCTAGACACCAACCTGCTGACACTAAACGCTAGTAAAAGTAAATACATTGCTTTCTCCAAAACAAGCTCCTCCAGTGCTTCTCAAAATATGTCCTTAAAAATTCACACCTGCCCACAGGCACACAATATTGCCTCACACCTGCCACACTATCCCTGTGCATGCACAGTCCTTGAACGTACTGACACGGTTAAATATCTCGGAATAACCATAGACAACAACTTAACGTACAAAGTTCACATTTATGCCCTTGCCTCCAGAGTACGAAAACTAATACATGTCTTAAAAAAACTCCGCAACTGTATTCCTACCAATATTTTGCGAATGATCTACTTCGCACTCTGCCAATCAATCATACAGTACTGTATCTGCATTTGGGGTCGTGCTGGTAAAAGCACATTTATAACGCTAGAAAGGGCTCAACGGGCACTGATCAAGGTTGCACTAAAAAAACTTTTCAGGTTCCCTACAAACCTTGTCTACCATGAGTTTCAAGTTCTCAGGGTACGACAAATATTTATACTCCAAGCAACGCTTAAATATCACGCACATTAAAAAACGGCCCGACTACAGTGACATAATAAACAAGCGCGTCTTCAGAGTACCCATACCAAATGCCAAATCCGAATTAGCTAGACGCTGTACCTACTATTCCCATCCTAACACTTACAATAAAGTTTTGAAAATCTGTGACCTAAAGGACTGCTCAACCGCGACCTGTAAGAAAACCCTAACCTTAGCTCTTTTAAAATTATCATACGACGACACTGAAGCCTTAATATAGCACCTATACACAGACACACACACACGCACACACCTCCACTCACTTATACACACAAACACACACCCACAGCGCAACCCCAACGTTAACAACTGCTAATTTATTTATTTTGAGAGTCATAAGAATGTTTTATTTTATTTTCACTTTTATAACTGTGTTTATGGAAAATGTATATTAATTACCTAAAATCCTCAAACTGTAATGTAACCTTTATAACTTTGGTAAATTCGCACTCCAGAGCCACAAGATACAAGCGACGCTTAGTTTGTGGCTCACCGATTATGTTACATTGTATTGTTACTTTTGATGAATAAACTTTATTACTTACTTATTACTTATTACTTATCATGCGACAGTGTAATGTACAACAATACTAATTTTTTGAATTTGATTTAATCTTTCAAGCACAATCTACATTCATACGTTAAAGTTTCACTGCATTGATGAAGGAGTAAAGTTTCAAAAATAAGAACACACAATAAGTAATATGGATCATACGCGTGTCTCATCATTTTCTGAAGCTCACACAGTTCTCCAGACTACACTTTGACACTCTTCAGATAGTGAGAATGATAGTGGGATCCAGCAGATATTATGGTTAAGATCGCAAATTCCCCACAGACCTAATCTCGGGAAAAAGTTACATCATAATATTATTAGACTAGCTTCCGCCCGCGGCTTCGCCCGCGTGGTATGTCTATCAAAAGTAGTCTATGTCCTTCCCCGGGATGCCATCTATCACCTTGCCAAATTTTATCGAAATCCATTTTGTGGTTTAGGCATGAAAAGGTAACATACAGACAGACAGATAGACAGACAGAGTTACTATTGAAGATATCCAAAAGCCATCCTTTATTACCCAGTATTTTTTACTCCTAAACCTTATTTATAGATTCCCAAAAAACGAGACGGCCGCGTATGATTCCAAATGACCACCACGACAAATCATACGGTGAGTAATAATATTATATGGTTTATTTGAAATATTAATGCCTAACAATAGTGTAGAACAAGTACCTATCAATTTTGTTTCAATTGTGGTGCGTTAAAGTTTAATTACGTTGATGAAACATGGACCACACAATCTATGAAACTCACACAGTTCTCCTGGCTCACGATATCCCCATATTTTGTTTTCAGATTCTGAGACTGATAGTGAGTTTCATCAGTTTGTTCCAAATGATCGGCATGGCAAAGCATATTATGGTGAGTTTATAAATGTTACTAATACACTCTGGTACCTAGGTACTTGCTTTACTCGTTGTTTTAAATCACAATAACGATGACTAGCGTGACCTGCCGCCAGGATATCTATTTTGATCATTCTTCCACTTTGCAAGATCAAAAATCAAAAGTCATTCATTCAAACTAGGCTGAGAATCAGCACTTTTCGAACGTCAAAATTACATGAGACAGTCCCCGAAAACGCCCACCCTTCACCACTTCCAGTGCTTTAGCTGGGAAGAAGAAGTGGCGCAACAAACTCCCCAGCAGCACAGCTGTCTGTGCAGTTAGAAAAACCTGATTCTATACAATAGTAGGTATACAAGATAATTTACATTACGCAACACAAAACATTAAATTAAATTATTTGCCGTATGTCAGCTAGCACACGCCAATATAACAACAAAAAAAACGCACGCGTAGCCTCAAAACCAAAGAGAAGAGGCTTTGTAGTCATTGCCCAAACCCATCCTGAGCGTGCTTAGCCACAAGGTGGACAGCACCTTCTGGGTTCAAGCACAAGTGCGAGTGCCCGGAGCCCCAGATGGCGGCAAATACATTTTTTTTATTGTACTAACTTAGTTTTTAAGTCGTTCTACTAAATATATTATGGGCCAAGTATGTCTGAAATAAAAGATTTTATACTCAAGCGAAAATAAAAACGTAATGAAAGCCTCCAGGCATAAAGGGTGGGCCCGCTTATATAAAGCTATTAAAGTTGTAAAAGTTGTTGTGTATTAAAGTTGTCTCGATGTCACAAATGAAAAAACTAGGAACCGTCGAAGTAAAATAATTATGATCAATTGTCGAGGTCGCTAACTAACCACATACTTCAATAAAACTCATTAAAAAAATCTTGTAATAAGTAGATTATGTCATAATCAATCTGCCTAGCCTTTTCCCAACTATGTTGGGGTCAGCTTCCAGTCTAACTGGATGTAGCTCAATATCAGTATTTTACATGGAGCGACTGCCTATCTGATCTCCACAGCTCAGTAACACGATACACCTTTGTAAGACTGGTTATCAGACTTTCGGGCTTCTGTCGACCCGTAACGACTGTCAAAAATCCACGAATGACAACCGTGACCAACGGCTTAACTTGTTTTCCGAGCCACGGAGGAGTCGCGGTATGTAAAGGTCACCCATCCAGGGAACAACTCCGGTAAGCGTAGCTTACCTGAGGATCGGCCCGCGCGGCTTATTACTTAGCCATGAACTATGTCAATAATAAATGAAAATTGTACTTTTATGAAGTCTAATTCAGGAGAAATAACATAAACATTGTTAATAGCGAGCAACAATTATTCTTTTCGTTTTTGTTCGTATTTGTTTGAGTAGTCGTTGATGGAATAGTTTGCCTTAACAAGACCAACAAATGGATTATGAACCATTATAAAGCCCGTGAAATGGAGCTCGTAATTTGTTCATAATTATTGAATATCTTTGTTTTTAGTGTTTATGTGTATATTATGCCTAATATATAAGATGTTGGCGAAGATGCATTGTGATGAGCTAAATGCTGATGAGCTGTTGAGCTGAATGGTGCTGATCCATGCGTCATGTTCGTGAACGGGTGCCGTCTGTTGTGACTGGTCATCTCTTAGCTGCCATGGCTTATTTTAATTTTTGAATTGTTTTTATGTTATAATTGCGGACGCTTTTAACGTGCTTTCTACATTGTTCTCACATGTATAATTTCAACATAAATAATGTAACCAATATTTGGATTTAAAAGAGTGTCCGTGGAGTGCGTAGAGTTTCTTGCCCATTCTTCTTCATAGGTACCTACTAAGCTTTGGAATGGGCAAGTAGATTCATATTTCTGACTGTGCGAGTCCTTGACAATTCAAAAGTGCCTGTAAATGGTTTAATTGAAATAAATGCTTTGAGTTTGAGTTTGATGCCACCGCGTGAGAATACAATATCTTATAAAGAAACCCTGGCACCTGTCAAAACAACAGACGTCGTTTACGCAAAAACGTGCCATGCTGCAAGCAATCAAAGGCTTTGGACCGATCACAGAAAACTTCAATAGCATTTTGCGAGTTCTCCCATGCGTTAAATATGAGTTTCAGCAGAGTCACACCCGCATCTGTAGTCGAACAACATTTTGTAAATCCAAATATGTCAAATATTTTGCTAAATGCAGGTAAGATAGAAATAGGCCTGAAATTGCCAACGTCATTTTTATTACCTGATTTAAATAATCGTATGACTTTATTACTCTGCATGCGGTCAGGACAATTTCCTAAATCAACACATTTATTAAAAGTAACAGCTCGATAGGGGACTACGATGTCGATGCACATACTAATGTCGATGTGTATGTGTATTGCATAATCATGTGACTGTACCTAAATTACCCGAGGCTGATAAAATCGTTTTTCCTAATTATGCTAATATTAGTGTTTATGGCAGTTTCCCCTTATAGTTTAATGGAAATGCCCCAGTATTCACTAGTGTATTTAGACTTAAATGTGTCAAAAACATTAACTACATCACGAGGTGTTACATGTTCGAAGCTAAATAAGCTACTACATTTAGGCACACTACTATGCAAAAGGTTTCAGTGTTAGACGAGGAAGAATTTAAAGAGCGAGTCGTAGTTATAGGTATATTGGCAAAAATCTCATTAAATGCCTCAGCTACGTCAGCTGCTTTATTACCTAATTTGTTGTCAACCATAATCTCAAGTTGTGTCTCTTGTTTAAGAGCGCTATCACAATTTTTCTTGAATTTGAGCGTTTACTCGAGTTTTGACGTGTGATTATGGTTTAGTTATAGCCTCAAAATTAAAAACAAAATATGCCCGAGAAAGTTCGATTATTTCTCTTGGGAGTGTATTAAATAAATATTTTAATTTGTTTACACAAATCAGTAAAAACCTTTCTTCGCAAAGGATGTTTCATAAAATTTAACTTTTGGGCGACTTTTGATGCTTTATAACATCGAAGATATAGTAATTTAATCATTTATAAAAATGTCCATGGTACAACTGTCTCTTGAACTTGGGAGTGCTTAAGTCTATTTTTTATATTTCATTCAGTAATACACCAAAAATAATTCCGTAAAACAGATAGATAGTGAGAATTTTTCGTCCGAAATTATATTTTTTATCTATGAATATACATTCCAAATTTTAACAAAAAGTATTTAATAACAAGGGTCAGTATGTCACCATGATTGATCCAAAAAGTGAAAAATTCCATAGAAAATACGTCGAGGCCACATTGCGCGCCTCTCCGGCTCAAAAAAAATCACGGAGTAGGGCAAACAAGTAGGTACAAAGTGGAGGCGCGATTGTCAAATTCGATTTAAGTTGTGTCAAAATAATTTTTAAACTTAGAGATTTTTTTTGGCAGAATTTCTCTAAGATTCTTATAGTAAAAAGTCAGGAATTTTAGTGATAGTTTAGTTTAGTTCGGTGTACAAGAGAATCGGCACCAGTGCCATTTTAGTGCTTTCAAACTAGGAACCTTCCTTACTAGGAAGCTAGTTACATTGTAAAGAAAATAGGTAAGAGCAGTAGGTAAAATCTGTCAGAGAAGTAGATACTGGCAACGCGCAAGTGATGCCTCTGGCATTGTGTCTTTTGGCCGCGGAAACTGCAGTTACATGTTACCAGTAGCAATTGCATGCTAGTTGGCCGCTTTAGTAGTATAACCCTATCGTAACTCAATAGATTAGCTGTTCCAGGTAATAACATTCATCGATACAAATAATGTTTCACGAACTATGAATAACAGTAATTTAATTTATTTCGAAAGTAAAGTGGAAAGGATCACGTTGGTTTATTCCTCGCGTCTGACGCATAGCGGTTTGCATGTATGCGTAGCGTACTTCACTAGACTCACTAGAGCGCATCCGCTGCGGCGCGTCGTCAAATTTACCTAAACCTGTGCACTTCGATTTTGTAATAGCGCTCTTAACTGACTTACCCGTTTCATTGTTAATAAATAATTTTCCAAGTGGTTTTTACTTTATTTATTATTGGATTTTTTTATTGTATCGACAAAAAACATTTTTAAATTA
Organism: Lithophane semibrunnea; assembly: GCA_947363905.1. NCBI lineage: Eukaryota > Metazoa > Arthropoda > Insecta > Lepidoptera > Noctuidae > Lithophane > Lithophane semibrunnea. The sequence goes on from OX376195.1 coordinate 18,437,144, forward strand.
TTTCGAATAATTTTTAACATACTCTAAGGTAAAAATCAGAATCAAAATCAAAAGTCATTTATTCAAACTAGGCCGAGAATCAGCACTTTTCGAACATAAAAATTACATAAGACAGTCCCCCAAAACGCCCGACATTCCTAGACTACCCTACCACCAGTTCCTGGTGCTTGTGTGCCTAGTGCTGCTGGGAAGAAGAAGTGGCGCAACAAACTCCCCAGCAGCACAGCTGTCTGTTCAGTTAGAAAAAAAAAAAATATGACGCATATTTATGTATGCATGACGAACCTGCTGCCGGTTGCTCAGGCAAAAATAAATATTATCAATTGTCGAGGTCGCTAACAAGCCACATATTGCAATACAACTCATAAGGAGTAACAAACCTATATTTTTTCAAACCATGTAACTTGTATAGTCTCGCTCTACTTCTGTATAGTATAGGCTGTAGCCCATTGGTTAAAGTCAACTGAGGTGCTATGAATGGTTTTGGTCTTGAAAGTAGATTGTTACTCTTTTTGCACAATATCAAAAAGGGCTCCATAGATTAATATATTACATATAACCTGGGTTAGGACGTAGAATATATTTTACCTCGGTAGTAGTTTCCGTGGGATAATTTCTGATCTTCGCGCGGTCGAAATCGTGGATTAAAGCTAGTATTTCAGCTACCTTAACATATACCTATATTTCAGTGAATATTTAATAACAAATGTTACAAATCAGCTTCAGGTAAGAAAGCAGAGCTGCCATCAGCGTGCCTGTACAACGGCCGGTGGCACAGCGACGGTACCGTGGTTACCACTCAGGAGGACTGCCTGCGCTGCGTATGCGCAGACGGTGCGCTGTCGTGCCGCCGACGCGCCTGCGTACCGCTGCCCGACCCACTGCCGCCGCGCTGCCACGTGCGACATCGCCGCGGCATCTGCTGTCCTGAACTTCACTGTCCAGGTGAATACCTGAACCTCGAAAAGCTTATTTAGAACAATCCTGCACAACTTTAAGATGCTTGTAATGCATTCTATTGATGATAATGAACGATTTAATATGTGTCGAAAGCTTGTTCATGATTGAATTATATTAGAAGTGTTGATAATGAGCCAGGCAATGGACTTAAGATATTGTATGGATCGTCTCTTCGATTGTAGTATTGTAACTGTTATTAACGGGCTCTTATGCTCAAATAAAACCTAGTTGTTTGTAGAAATAAGTAAGCAAGACTAATTTGAAGTATGTACCTACTCCTACAGGCTTCATAATTCTAGATACAGCAAAAAATAAATGGAACGAGTAATAACTAAGTCAGGTACATTAGAAATGATAATACTATTAAATTATAATACTAATACTTCTTGCCGTAATTTGTTACAAGTCTCGTCTAGAATGTTGAACTTTTCAGATAGGGTGCAGCTCATGGAGCACGGAGCATCAGCACGACACGAGAATAGGGGCGTGTCCGCTGAGGCAGAGGTCCCGTCATCGACGCCGGTCACTGCCAAAAATGGTATGTATCATTCCTGATTAAAAAAAAAAATAATTTGGCTCCTCTGTGCAAAGCCACTGTAGCTGGACGCTGTTTGCGAACGCATGAAGTGGCTCCTGTTGTTTATTTAATTATTCTACCGATTTTTCAACTAATTTAGTGTTGAGAATTCAAGTATACTTCGAAGAAACTCAGTGCTACCATAATTCTGAAACTATAGAAAATAAATTAAACAAACAACGAAATACTGTTAGTGCTTATCATCCTGACTCAAGCATAGGTACTGTAATATGGCATGCGTTACGTACGAGCCGTCGTCAGCGCTACTTACACTCAGCGAAGAATCCTGACAACGTTAAACGTTTCAGATACAGGTATAAAAATAACAAGTTTTCGAGCATTGTTTTGTTATTGTTGATTTATTTTTGTATACGTTACGTCTGCGCGTTTACACATCCTCTACGCAACTGCAACACTCGCAGGCCCCTATTGATATTGCATCAACTATAAATGCCTAATATGCATCGCACTCCTCCTAAATGACCCCGAAGACCCCAGATTAGGACAATCGCATTCTGTTCCTGACATTCTTTCTAGATGCGATGCGAAGGAGTCTAGTGCAAATGTGACCACTAGGGGAAAGTGGCCGCGTATCGATCACTCTCAACCCGGTGACGGACTCATGTCACCCTGACACCCTGTGCATGTCTGGAATGGATTGTGAACTCAAAGTGAACTCATGCAGCTTTTGACTAAGTGAAGGCCCGAACATGACCAAGGCTGTCTACTTGGAAGTCCGAGCATGACGCAGTGTTATCCGCCCTGGTTAAGGACGTCTCCGACATAAAATATTAGTGTGCGGCCATTCAAAAAACTACCATCGAACTCGAAGTCAGAATGAGGTCAGCTAGTCTTCGAAAAAGAGCAAGGGGAAGGATTCGGAGAAACGCCATCAGGAAATTCAAGTCCTAAAACTCCAGACACGTTCGGCAACTACTCAGCTGCTCACTGCTCCAACGAACGATATTGAGGAGGTAGAAGATCCCATATCGACAGCCCCAGAAGAGGTGAAGGTTGTGGATCGGCAAACCCATGTCTTCTTGCCGGTACCTGCTGCTGTAGCAGACGTTACGATGTACTTTTGTGGCGCAACGTGTAATATTTGCAATAATTATGTGCAATTTGTGCAAGTGGGCCTTTGATAATATGTCGATCTATCTGACGGTTGGTAATATGTCGATCTATCTAACGGTTGGAAATATGTCGATCTACCTGACGGTTGGTAATATGTCGATCTATCTAACGGTTGGAAATATGTCGATCTATCTAACGGTTGGAAATATGTCGATCTATCTGACGGTTGGTAATATGTCGATCTACCTGACGGTTGGTAATATGTCGATCTATCTGACGGTTGGTAATAATGTCGATCTACCTGACGGTTGGTAATATGTCGATCTATCTGACGGTTGGTAATATGTCGATCTATCTAACGGTTGGAAATATGTCGATCTATCTGACGGTTGGTAATATGTCGATCTATCTAACGGTTGGAAATATGTCGATCTATCTGACGGTTGGTAATAATGTCGATCTACCTGACGGTTGGTAATATGTCGATCTATCTGACGGTTGGTAATATGTCGATCTATCTGACGGTTGGTAATAATGTCGATCTACCTGACGGTTGGTAATCAAAGGTTGGTGTCGGTGACGTGTATCGTATTAAACTTGGCTATTTTTGCTATACATGGTGGTGGACAGCCCTTCGCAAATTAACAGGGGCGCATCCAGCTCCTTATTTTGAATCATATTCCACCGTTTCATTTTTTTATCGTTTTTTCAGTTACTATTCCTTTTTCAATGAAAAATTACATTCTCTGTACGCAGCACTCCATTTATGTAAATAAAACAGCTAAAATAAAAAAAAAACCAGCACAGGATGTTAAAATACTATAGCGATCAACGCGTGAACCTCAAAATTTACATTGATAAATCACGTAACGCGAGCGCGCCCCCCCCGTTACGGGGTGTGCGGCTACGTGCGTTTTGCCACGGTAGCGATACATTGCGTGTGAGGTAATAAAACAAATCAGAATTATTAGATTCCCATAACGTTCCTGAAATAATTTCATGTACCTGTCTCTTAGTATGATATGCTGAATTCATCCCATCAGTCTGCGGAGGGCTATCCCTTACACCCTGTATGCTAGACGGCGTCACACACAATCATTTGTTTGGACGTGTGCTTGGTGGCGTCTCTGACGTCTGATGATACTGGAGTGTTCCCAGCGTGCGTGGAGGGTGGCAGCGTGTTCGCGGCGGGGTCTGCGCTGGCGTCGCGCGTGGCGTGCGAGCAGTGCTTCTGCCTGCGCGGCGAGCGCCACTGCGTACGACCGTCCTGCCTGCCCCCGCCCCCACACTGCGCACCCCGCCCCTCGCCCGGCGCCTGTTGCCCACAGCGCTACTACTGCGATACCACGTCCGTCAAGCCTTACCAGCACCACAACCGATATGGTGAGGAGTATTTGTTTCACGTCATGGCCATGAAGGTTTATAATAGGTTCTTGGTTTTGCCAGCTATGTTTAAGTACCAAGTAATAAAGAGCGACTCTAATGCCATTAAACGGGGATAAATCCAGATCCCGTACTGCTACCGAGTAATTCCGGATGAAAAACCGATGAACAGTTTGCTTGAATTGAGGAAAAAATCCTGGACCTTTCTTGCAGCCACTTGACTAACGAGGCAGTATTTCGAAAGCCACTAAATAACTGTTCAAACCACAGTAACTGATGAGCGTGTGGCGTGTCCGCAGACTGTCAAGTGGAAGGCGCACTCGTGAAGGAGGGCTCGCCGGTAGAATCGCACGTCAACTGCTTGGCGTGCTTCTGCCTGCGCGGCGAGGTGCGCTGCCAGGCGCTCGGCTGCGCGCCCGCGCTGGCCGGCTGCCGCCCGCTACTCGAGCGCGGAGACTGCTGCGCGCACCAGTACGTCTGCGACCACGATGAGTCAGGTGAAAACCATGACGAACCAGGTAAATACACGCACATTTAAGGTGAATTTCACCAATGAACCTCGTTTATGAGCTGTCAAAAGTATTATGGAATATTAACACTGGCAGCTCTTGAACGTGGATTAGAAGTGCTGATTTCATTAGTGAAATCGGCATTTAGCCAGCTTTAAATGTTCCCCCCTGCTGAATCTTACGCCTCCTCTTTGTAAGATGTCACCACCACGCGCGCCCAGTGTTGGGTTAGGGAATGAAAGTTTGTGTGTGAAAGTCGAAAATCTATGCGAATGAAATAGCTGGAAAGGTGCTGTTATAGTTACTCATAAAATATAGACTTGTAGTTAGAAAACCTCGATGATGTCTTCCCTTGTATTGTACTTGTTCTCATACTTCTATTCCTACTCAGTCACAACAGAAACAGACCTCGTGTTAGATGAGCAAGATGAACGAGTATTATACACGACCGAAGGACAGCGCAAAGATGTCTTGAAAAAAGAAGCGCTAGATCGAAGATTTAGGTAGCAGTATAGAAATCTATCGCAAATAGATTTGTTTCTATATTGGAACACTAACACTTGTGACTTGCATCTATGCGTTTGTAGTTATATCACTGTAGTTCCTTCACACACAAGATTAGAATACTGGTATCGTTACAGTACTTTACTGCTTTCCAGTTTGGCAGAAATTTTTTTTTTTTGTATAACTTAGGAATTAACCACGCTTTTTCATTTTATTAATTTTTTGTTCACTTGTAGCACTACATAATGACTGTAGCCACCATAGCACTGAATACAAGTATTTGATTAGATCAACGACTAAATTGACTTTAATAGTAATAATTTAGTGTTAGATACCCAATGTATGTAATATTTTATATAGTAGTAGTAACGCCATCTTTAATAGTAATTACGTTTGTTATTCACCTGGCACTGCTAATACCGAAGTTACTATATTGTATTAGGCGGAAACAATACTGATGTATATTTCTATAATTTCCAGAAACTCAATCAAACGTCATCGCAGCTCCAGGCAGCCCTCCAACGTCTACAAGGCACGACGAAAGGAAACTCCATTCAACAAAGTCCGGCAAGCTAGAGAGTACGACCAAGAAGGTCTTAACTAGCCTGTATACTTTAAAACACACGTCCTTCGCGTCAGCCACTAAAAACCACCTAATCACCACTACTAAGGTTAAAAGGAAAACAGACGAAACGCCTCTAAACGCGAGCATGAAACCAGAACAAACTACTAATACCACATCTAATAACATCACAACAACTCAAAAGCCAATGAGCGCGGCCAAACTGATAGCTATGCCTGAGTTTTCTCAGTCGTTTGAGGATTCACCAGAAAAAACTACAGAACAGCCTGAAGGAACAGTGAAAATTGTGATCAATGGAACTATAAACTGTACAGCTGAACTATCTTCAACATCCTTACCTCTGAGCATTTCTGTCAACGAGACAGACAAGCAACTGGAAGTGTTACCGAGAGTGCCGATCGTAAATGTGGAAGCTCAGACGTATTCACCCAACGACATCATTACTGATAGGAATGTGAACGGAGGCTTCGACGAGGACGATACCTTCACAATCAATGTGACCAGCTCTCTGATGGCTAACACCAGTCACTCGACCTCGAGGCCGGTGATGACTAGTCCCAAGATACCGAGACCTGCTGACCTCGCGGACGCACTCAACAGTTCTAAGAAGAAGAAGGGAGAATATGATTATGACTACACTGAGCCGACATTACCGCCGTCGTTGCCGAACTTAAAGTAAGTATCAATTGACCGCTTAACGCATTGTGCTGCATAGTGAATATCACACATAGGGATGTTGAGAGTGATGTCGGGATGTAGTGCTCTATATTTCACTCTTCGACTAAGTGATATCCATATTTTTTGTTGGAAACACCTAAACCCATAATGATTAGATGTAGCAGAAGAAGAACCTAAAATGCTGTGGCTGTAACAAAAACTCAAGCAGTATTTATTGAAACGTTCGTTTCTTCTGTTTTTAGGATCATCCCCTTCGTAGCAGCCGACGCGGTGGTCGACGACGAGCCAACGAAGGAAACCCTCACCTACCCCATGCTTGAAAGAGAAGATAAGTTCCCGGTGTACTACCCCAGTACCGTCACCAAGGACACCAAGTTTCCTGTCAGACGAGAAGACACGTACCAACCTACCCAGTACCCAGTCTTTGTGATGGGTAAAGTGGAGCCCTCGTACCCTCCCATCACTCATGAAGTAGATGTGCCCAAAGAAAGGTATCCTGAGCGCAATGATCCAGGGGTCCATGAGTACACCGTGTCAGCTTCGTTGGGCAGTCATGGGTCTGACGTGAAGACTGTTACACAGGTCCCTCTGACTAGCACCACGTTTACGGTGGAGACGCCTGCTGTCAACCTGTTCTCTCCACCAGTGGAAACTGAAGGTAACAAAAAACGTACTATGTTCAACATGACACAGGTTTTTCAGTTTGGATATTAAAACTATGGTGTCGAGGTTAGTGATGGCTACGTTGTACTAATATATACAATTTTAAGCGCTGGGCTCGCGTGGTGGATTTCGATCGAGGCCCGTGTCCCAGCAGTGGGAACATTATAGGCTGATTATGCTAATGTATCTAAAATAATTACTTTGTGTGGGAAAGTGGGGTAACATCAGGACGCTTTGGCAGATATTTAATAAAACACAATTCTGAAAGAATATAAATCATTTTTATTGGCTACAGTCTGTTTTTTAATCTCTTAGACTAATTTGACAGGTTATGTCAAACTCCAAATTGAACAAGCATTATATTATAGCAAGGGACAAACCAATAACCTGAAATATGGTGTAACTTTTGTTTGTCCCGCCTGCAATACCCTACAAAAAACAAAGTTCAATGCTTGTTTTTCTCTTTTCGGTCATATGTTTTTGCAGTTGGGTTTTTTGTTTTTTTAAATAATTTGTTTTATTTCAAGCTTTTTAGTTTTATTAATACCGATTATTTGGAATGAACTCATTACTAGCTTTTATTTGATACCAATATTGTTGTAATTTTTTTTTTTAAACTTCCCCTACGTTTCTTTAATTTGCAGATGAAATATATAAAAAATATAGCCTATGTCACTCCCACAATTAAGACGAACCTAACGACATCTCGTATGTTAAAATCCATCAAGCCGTTTAGGCTACAGAGCGTGCTAAAGAAATAGACATACATACATACATACTCTCGAAAACTATTACCCTCCTTCTGGGGCAGTCGGGTAAAAAAAGCTAAAATCATTAATTTACATTATTGCATGCTTAATATTTGTTAGAATAAAAAAATCACTTACATTGATTTAATTATACGAGTAGAATGACACACGTGTTTAATTCAAGGAATGTATTATCAATAGAGCATAAAAAGTTTTTTCTTTGAGCATGCACCGACAGATTTTATGGACGCCAACATTAAAATTTGTTGAGACACTAATCGGGTGGCCAGGGACAGTGCGAAAATGCGCGCGTTGATTTGAAACATGTAAGAGACTACACTGCCATGTCCCGGTTTTACCCCCATTCCTAGTTTTGGACTTATCTTTATTAATTACAAGATAAGTAGGGGTACTTATCTTGTAATTAATAAAAACTTTAAGAATTAAGAAAAAAGTTGTCAACAAATTGTACTAAATTCAGGTTTTTCAATAGGTGGCTTCCTACCGAAGGGTTCGGGCGTAATCGACGACTATTTCGGGGTGTACGCCAGCACCCCGTCGGGCCCGGCTGGACCCCATCTCACCACCTCCATGCAGCTTGACGTCATCAAAGATTTTCAGGGTGAGTTTTGAGGAAGAACTTCACGGTAAAAACAACTGACATTATGAGAAATTTCCGAGGTATTATGTATGAGTTTTATCTAATAAAAATATTATAAACTTCATTATTAGGCTTCAAGGCCCAAAGCGTGTTAGTATCACAGATTGCTTAAAATCTATGTTGGTACAATCATGTGGGTTATACTTATACAAGTTTCTTGTAACAAAATATCAGCTGTTTTTACAGTGCACGCGCACACAGTTCACCGAACTCTTAACAAAATAGTGTTTATCACTTGTTTAGCACCACACCTTTTAAACACGACATTTCTGTATGGAGTTAGACATAAACCTGACATTAAACTCGCGTTGAACAAGTGTATAAGTTTTTGTAGTAAGGCCCATAGCATTTAAATGTTAGAAATTCATTGTTGAGATAATCTCTATCCATTATTTTCCTTCGTTCTTCCCGTGCCTTCGCGTTCAAAATCTAAGTCCAGCAGTCTCACATAATCCAAAAAATAATAGGTCTTTACCTATGAAATTGCCGTTCTGCAGTACTGGCCATTTCAAATCAAAATAATTTTTGTTTGGCTAAGAATTCTAATTTCAAATTAATTTTATTTTAAAAACATGGAATTCTTTTTTCAAAAGAAGTCATTTGTTTAATGATTAGTGTTACATTTTCATCGCATTTCAATCTTTTTCGTCATCATGGATACGTTAAAAATTCGAGTAATTATGGAATATGAGTACCGTCGTGGCAGCAACGCGGCACAAGCGGCACGCAACATCAACGACGTTTACGGAGCTAACACTACAAACCAACGCACCACCTGTTATTGGTTTGCTCGCTTCCGTTCTGGAAATTTCGACCTGAAAAATGAACCTCGCGGTCGTCCGAAGACTTTGGTCGACAATGACGAATTAAAGGCGATTGTGGAAGCTGATGATACACAACCTACGGCTGAATTAGCAGCAGCTTTCGACGTTAGCGTCAAAACAATATTGGTCCATTTGCGTCAAATTGGCAAGGTAAAAAAGCTTGACAAATGGGTGCCCCGCGAACTCAATGATCGCCAGCGCGAAGTACGCGTCGAGGCGTGCCTTGCACTGCTCAACAGACACACAAATGAAGGAATTTTGAACCGCATTGTTACCTGCGATGAAAAGTGGATTCTGTTTGATAACCGCAAGCGCTGAGCAAGTTGGTTGGATCCTAGTTCAGTACCTAAACAATGCTCTAAACGAAAACTTACCCCTAGAAAAGTGATGGTCACTGTTTGGTGGTCTAGCGCCGGTGTGATTCATCACAGCTTCTTACCAAACGGGGTGAGCATTACTGCAGATATGTACTGTGAAGAACTGAACACAATGATGGAGAAGCTGGCACATCTCCAACCAGCATTGGTCAATCGCTCGTCTCCGCTGCTCCTGCACGACAACGCGCGACCTCATACTGCACAGCAGACGGTCTCCAAGTTGCAAAAACTGAGGTTGGAAGCTCTCCGTCATCCGCCCTACTCACCAGACCTTGCGCCTACAGACTACTACTTTTTCCAGAATTTGGATAACTTCTTGGCGGGAAAAAAATTCATTACCCGAGAGGCAGTACAAAATGCCTTTGAAGAATTTGTTGCTCCTCGTCCAGCTGATTTCTTTAAGAAGGGCATCAATAAACTGCCACTGCGTTGGCAAAGATGCATTGATTGCATGGGTGATTACTTCGATTAATACAAATAAAAAATACATGAAAAAAATTCGTTTAAATTTTTTCATACAAAACGGCAATTTCATAGGTAAAGACTAATATTAAGCGCTATTTTATTATACGTGTGTGTTGTGATGTTTTATCTTAGGTATATTATAAATAAACTTTTGAATTATGTACCCTTCCGTAACTTTATTTTATGCTGTGTTACAATTGTCTCGAGCTTAGAAGAAAAAATGACCAAATTATTAATATGTGTGAGATCCTTCACGGAAAAACAGATTCACTTGAACTGCATGACGAAGTGTCCCAACTTTTTGCTCCGATAAACTATAACCGAACAGGAGGCACAGATTATTCGCCGTGGCTCGGAATCGAACCGTCCCTCGAGGCAAGTCTCCTATCGGACGCTAAGGCTGACTGTGATGTGTTCGCGGATAAATGGAAGAAGATCCTGTCAATAAATATGTCTGGAGTATTGTGAGATGACCTTATGACTATCAAGTATACTTTGGTTATTGTAGGTACTTAAATAATGTGTTTGCATTCAATGGGCTTGGCAAATTTATGTTTAAAAAAAAAGTAAATAATTAAAATGTATTTGTTTGAATTTGACTTCAAAGCATGAAAAATATTTTTCTTTTTTTGTACTTGATTTCACACATTTAAAGAACGAGTGGAGGGGCGCGCAATTTTAACTTAAACGGACTCTCGCATAATTGTTGCAGGTGAGTGTTTAATAGATGGGCAGCACGTGCCGGGCGGGCAGAGCATCGTGCTGGGCTGCCAGTTGTGCACGTGCTCGTGGGTGGAGCTGACTTGCAAGCGCAGGCCCTGCGCGCCCGTCACGCCTCCCTGTCACCGCCTGCCAGTCTCCAACCACTCGCGCGACCCCTGCTGCGGGGACGTCGACTGCAAACCAGGTAAACTGGCACATAACTATCTCATAAGATACGTTTTTCAAATCCAGTAGTTCAAATAAGAATAAAATATTATGCCATGTGGATGTCATGTACTTACACCACTTATCAGCAACAGTACCTTTTCAACTTGTTCAGGTCAGCGTCAAGTCTACCACTGTAGAGTATGTTGGGACTGGATACCACTAATATACTCTATTATACTAGATAGTTCTAGAACGACCTATAGTAGCTAACTTTGTATTTCTTTACAGAAAAAAATACTACTTCCGCCGAAACATCTACTTCTACAAACGCAACTGTAGAGAAAGAAAACAAAGGAAGTGAGTCCACAGTGGAAGTGCCCCACACAACATCTGAGCCTTTAGCAGTTGTCTTCCTTACTAATCAGACAGACACAGCTAACACCAAAGAAAATAATACCGAGAAAGTGGCAATAAAGGCCGTGACTACAACACCACAAGGAAATACTGAGTCTGTTCAGCAAAGCACTACCATAGTTGTTTCTACTACCAGTTCCGCGAAACCGTCTCCTAAATTAACGACTATCACCACCACGCCTGCTCCGGACAGGCAGGTTGACAAAACATCTTCTGAAGAAGACGAAGATGATGACGGCGAGTTTTCGTTCGGCAGCGTACTGAAACTACTTCTCAGTGATTACGAAACTACGACCGCTCCGAGTAAGAAGCCCCCCACCAGAGCTCCCATCAGGCCGCCCCCAACCGCTCCGCCAGTCCGCAGCCCCTCCACCAGCAGACCTGTAGAAGAAACATTCTTCAAACCTCTCCCGCCGCGTCCGTACGTCATACCTCTAAAACCAAACACAGTGAACAGGATAGACCATCTAGTACTCGGCGAGGCCACCGCCATAAAGCGAACCACTCACCGACCAATCACGAACGACACCACCAAACGTCCGACACCCCACACGTATGAACATCCAACACCCCACACATATGAACGTCCGACACCTCAGACGTTTGAACGTCCGACACCTCAGACGTATGAACGTCCGACACCTCAGACATATGAACGTCCGACACCTCATACATATGAACGTCCGACACCTCAGACGTATGAACGTCCGACACCACAGACGCATAACACGACAGAGAGAAGACCAGTGATGCAGGAAGACCCAGTCCCGTTCACGCCTGTGGCGACTGGAGGACCCCGGCCTCCAAGCCTGGGAAGTCTACCAGGTGTAGGCTCAGGTCTTCTGAAGTTAGCTGGCTGTAACATCTACGGGAGGATGTACAGGGTCGGCAGGATCATCACGGAACTGTCCACGCCGTGCACGGAGTGTTGGTGCACGGAGCTGGGTGTTCAGTGCAAGCCGCTGGACTGTTGAAGATCGGAGACGATGCATTTAGTAAGTACAGTCTGTGATTGAGTGGTTGATTATATAACTCCAGTAATATGCACTCACTACTGGACGTGTTTGGACCTTGTGATTTTCTGTGTGTATTTACGCGGTTTAAAAAAGGCGATAATACTTATAGTGTGAGCTTGTCCAGCTAAGATTGATATTATAATAATGGTGCGACTGTGAAGTAATTAATTAGCGTTATAATAATTTGTACTACATTAAGTAGTGATTGTGAAACGTACTATGAAATGAATGTTTTTGAAACCCGCGTTCCCCATTGCATACTACATGAAAATTATTTATTTATTTTATTATTTATGTACACACAGTAAAATACAAAAAGATACGACATAACTAAAATATGAGTACAAAGGTACTGCTTATTTCTTAAGAAATTTCTTCCAGCAGACCTGCGAAAGGAGAAATGAAAAAGAAATGTAGACAATAGTGTGTGAGAACAAGAAGAGAAAAAACATGAATATGCGAAGTCTTAACTAAAAATAACAAATATAACTACACATATACGCAAGAAAATTAACATATGCTTAAAAAATACATAAAGCTTAAATATATAAACATAAATACACTATAGGTACCTATATAATAATAAATACTCAAAGTTGAGAGGAAAGATAATGCTCTTTTACACGAATTAATATTTTAAATGATTCAGTGTCCGGTAGTGACTGTTCATATTCTTTCAGGAGCTTTAGTTAAAATATTTATTGAATAAATGGCCGGCCATGATCTCATACGACATAGACTATCATAGACTTAAATATTTTATACACCGAGTAGTAAACAGACATAGACCACATCCACACAGTGCGGCAAATTATACAGAAGTCCGAAAAGTATAATCGGCCCCTATGTCTTGCTTTTGTGGACTATGAGAAGGCTTTTGACTCTATCGAGACCTGGTCTGTTTTGGAGTCTCTGCAGCGATGCCAAGTTGACTGGCGATCCATCCAAGTGCTGAGATGTCTTTATGAAAACTCGACAATGACCGTCCAAACTCAGAACCAGCAAACTGAACATATCTCCCTGCGTCGAGGTGTGAGGCAAGGGGACGTAATTTCCCCGAAATTGTTCTCTAACGCATTAGAGGATATGTTTAAGACGCTGAACTGGTAAGGACGCGGCATTAACATCAACGGCGAGTACATCTCACACTTGGGATTTTCAGATAACATCGTCATAATGGCTGAGTCGCTGGATGACTTGCAGCAGATACTGGACGGCCTAGTTGATTCTTCTGTACGCATTGGTCTCCGGATGTACTTGGACAAACTTGGACTCGAAGTTGTTCGTGAATAGGTTCCTCGGGTAAACTCTGCAGTTTGGTAAGAACAACTTTGAGAAGGAGGCTAACAGAAGAATTCAGCTGGGCTGGGCAGCTTTTGGGAAGCTCCGTCGAGTCTTCTCGTCACGTATTCCGTAGAGGCTAAAGACTAAAGTCTTCAATTAGTGTGTCCTGCCTGTCATGACCTACGGAACCGAAACGTAGACACTCACGGTACGGTTGGTCCATAAATTCAAGGTCGCTCAGCGAGCTATGGAACGTGCTATGCTTGGAATACTCCAAGCATAGCACGTTCCATAGCTCGCTAGAGATACCTCTGAGAGTTAGAATCCGGATTGAGGTAATCCGACAGTTTTGTCCTAAGTTTTTGACATCATAGCTCACAGAATAAGCAAGCTGATATGGCAATGGGCCGGCCATATTAGCCGTAGAACCGATGAACGTTGGAATATGTGGTCTTGAGTGGAGACTGCGAATTGGAAAACGTAACGTAGGACGCCCTCAGACTAGTTGGAGCGACGATCTTCGCAGGGTGGCTGGTAGCAACTGGATGAGAGTTGCCGAGAATCGAGCTGAATGGCCTGCAATTGGAGAGGCCTATGTCCGGCAGTGGACCGCTATAGGCTGATGATGTAGTAAACAGATGAAGTGTCTGTGTGTAATAGCTGAGCAAAGTATTTCGCCGCAGTAATTGCTAGTTGCAACCAGATTGCAGTCGATCGATGACATGGACCCAATGGACCGTACCGGTCGATCCAGTGTAAGGCAGCCGCATAATGTTAATCAATCACAATCTAGTTCCACACAGTGGGACACTTTAATGGACAGAAGTACGCATGCTAGCACTCCATTTCTTGACACTCCGAGTCACCTTCGGCGTTACAATTGACTGAACGCGTCACAAGCAGTAATGCCTTAAAACGTTACATGATAGCCTCAATGTATTTTATTTAGATTCGTACTGTAGATTTATATAATAGTTAAATATAATGTAGTGTTAATTTAGCAAATAAATAGAAATAAACATTTATTGAGTTTGTTTTATATTTCTTGTAGGTAAGTACCTACGTCTGCATCTTATTTCAATTTTTTTCGGCTATCATGAAGTGTGTTAACCGAAAATATTAATAAAAGCAATAATATTATAGTAATAATATTATAAAAGCAATAATATTAAATAAGCAATAATATTATAAAAGCAATTAAGATATGGTAGGTAATTAGTGAAAAGACAAAATATGCAAATATAACTTTTATAAGATCGCAATAATCACATAAGCGATAAAGGTATAAGACATTGGACGATACAATCGCACTATACAACTTAACATTGTTGCAATATTTTCAGTAGATACAATTATAATTATGTATTTTTTGGGCAATTGAGATCATAGTCGAAAACTTCAGCATTATCAAGCAAAACTAATGGCTTGTGCACATGATCATGAGTCATGGTTGTTACCATTTGCGTGTTATCATCTGAAACTAAGTGGATCAAATAAGTGTCCGTGATAAAAGACAATGTCAAATTCAGAGACTTTACCTTTGCATTACCTAACACAAACCCAAGAAAAGTACTAAAAGTTAAGCTTGTTGCTCAAAAAAATATGAAACTCCAACAATTTTCTACTTTATGTGCTGAGTGCAAACGTCCGTTTCTGTCGCGTACATGATGTGACGTCATTTACCACGATACTGCTTTTGAGCCCCAAATCATATAAATTAAATTATTTTTTGTTCTCTAAAATATTTTAGTGATGTATGTACACTATATTGTTAGATTTCAAACACAACTTCTGAAAGAATACATTTTTATTCACATCGTTTTTTTCGTCACTTCCGGCACTGTCGAAGACGGCGCGTTTGGAGTTTCAAATTCCGTTTCACCAACAAAACGCAACATCAAAAATGAGTTGTGAAATCAGAGTAATGCATTAAATAATGTACAAATTGTTTATTGATTCCTACACAATGTATATTTAAATAATGGATAAGTTTTCAATTACGCGCATATTCCTGTGGATTCATATTTTGTAGGCACAGTCAGCAACAAAAGTCGATTCAAACTTATTTTTCTAAATCAATTATAATCAAATCGACCAAAATGAATCGGCCTAGCCTTTTCCCAACTATATGTTAAGTTAAGTCGGCTTCCAGTCTAATCGGATGCAGTAGAATACCAGAACTTTACATGGACCGAATCCCAGTTACTGGGTAGCTCGATACTTTGGTAGGACTGGTTGACTATTGGGCTTCTAATTCAGATGATTTGTTTAGTAGATGTTAGTCGACTTTTGTTGCTAACCATACGGTCAAAATATCGGTGAAAATATCTTGGCTACTGAAACCTCGCATGCCTAATATAGATACCTACATTAGGCATGCGAGGTTTAGTAGCCAAGATATTTTTTCTGCTCAGAATAGAAAATTATGTATAACACCCCCGAAGGGTTAGGCAGTGGTACCTATACCTAGTACTAGTACACCCACATTTCGCCGGTTATGTTTAAGATTACGATTTTAAGTAATAAAAAAAACACAAGTTCAATTAAGTCATGTATTATAACTTAAGTCAGTGTTGACTAGAATACAATAATCTCTTTGGTTGCAGATACATAAAAGGTACATTTTTTTTTTAGTAACGTACATTGTTGTAACTACTTCTTATTTTAGATGGACAGTTTATTAGGCAAAACAGAAAAAAAAGTCACAACACTCAGGCAATTAGTTAACATTATGCTCCATGGCGAGCTGATGATTGGAAATACTTAACATTATTTTAACATTTTTATTTTTGTGACCTGAGTATCAGTCCGTTTATCAATGTTTTTGCTGTTCACAGATAAAACAGAAGGCATGTCATGTATGTTTTAGTTAACATTGACTTGATATGATAATAGGTCGTTGCTTAATTATTTACTTTAGTGCCAATTACAGATGGGCTAATGAGGAATATTAACACAAATAAAAATCGCGATTAAATAAAATATTAAATAACAACGACATGTGAGATTACATAATAAATGCTTATGAAAGAGTTTTTTCATTACAAAATGATGCTTGTAAAAAAAAAAACTATTTAGTCCGTCAGTCAGATAATAAAAAAATATTAGTTACGTATTTTTTGATTTATCATATTAATAAAAAACGACTCGGATAAAACGCATTACTGTTGGGGAGTGGAGGTTGCTACGTCACTAGTAAATAAATAAAATCTACATACCTACTGGTGACGTCATGGCACATTAATGTATCACGCACACACGCACTGTATTGCCGTAATCTTTTGATTACCTACTTACGTAAAAAAAGAAAGAAAACGTGTCCAATATTTTTTAATTATCTAACTGACGTACAAAAAAAAATCATCATGCCTATTTATGCACTTGATCGCTACTAACGTTAGAATAATTGTAGAACCGTTGCTTAAGTACAAAGCTTAAAAAATATCACTAGCCGTTTATCCAACGTTTTGATGCAAAACAATCGAAAGGGTGATTTCACAGAAATCAATAACATTAATAACTCCGCCATTAACACAATATATATTCAAGAGAAATACCAAAATTTAACAGTCCTGAATTATAAGGCATGCACCACATTGGGCTGTTCTGAGTTATGATACTCGAAACCTATACGTATACGCGAAACAATTGTAGAGCGTTTGGCTCTACAATTGTTTATTTCGAATGTAGTTAGGCGGAGTCACAATTTAGAATTTACGACTTATTTTACATTTTTCTTAAAACATGAATTTCAAAGAACATGTTATTGTTTGTACATAACGCTTACTCCTAGAACATGAAAAAGATTCATAAATCGTATTACATGGTGACGTCTTTATACTGCCGACTATCTTTGTACTATAGAGAGCACAAAGGTGTAAAATTCCCATCAAAAGCTATTCTAAGCCACGAATAGCGGACGGATGAGTACAAATTGCACTTTTCATTGAGACGCAAATGTTCCGCGGGCCAGGGTTCAGGTCTGGTCGGCGTCGTCGGCGTGCCATCCGTAGTACATACTGGCCACCACCACGCCGGCCACCAGCAGCGCTCCTGAGATCACGCGGCACGCTATCACGTAAGCCTTCTTGTTATTTTCACCTGTAAACGAAGAAAACAATCATAAATATAAAATTGAATCGAATGAAAATGTTCATTTGAAACAGTACCTACCATAAAGAGCAAGGCATACATTTAAACAAAATTAAACACATTATAACATATCATTATAGGATTATGTGTCCCTCAAAGCCATTCATTTCAGCAATTATGCCACACAGATCGGTCTGACGACTGAGACGAAAACTAAGAAAATTTTGTTTAATGTTTTAAGATATTTCCTAAAATATTAAAATAAACGAAAACATAAAACTAAAACTCACCAGTGAACACAATGAAGGCGAGCGGTATCCCGACACCCGCGCCGAGGATGTGCGCGGCCCAGGCTACGTACTCGTAGGAGGCTTGCGCGTGCGCAGCGGCCGGCGCGCCTGGCGGCGTCGGCGCACGGACCAGCGCCCAGCACATCTCGGATGTGCCCAGCACCACCACACTCAGTGGACGGAACCACCACAAGGGGATGTGGCCGAACCTGTGAGGGAAAATCTTGGTTAGATATCGACAGGATATGTTTTAGAAGAAAGTTATTATGTGGTATTATCATTTAAAAAGATCGTGCGAATACTAGGTATAAGAGATTTATTTTACCCATACAAGTAAAGTACAAAACAATATATCGGTGGCAATTACCTACTGTTACAGTTCAAGGATAAACTCTACATTACAAAACCACAAAAATATCAAATACAAATACAAATATTTTTTGGAAAAGAAACTCACCTAAGGCACACATTAGCAACATGTGCAGTCAGTAACGCATAGACAGCCGCAGAAGCACCGACGACGCGCACGCGGGGCTGCAGGGCGCCTGCACCGAGCGCGCCAGCCGCCACGCCACCAGCCCACAGCACCACCACGCGCCACGGACCCTGCTCCCGCTCTAGAGGCCAGCCAACCTGGGAAACATAGGAGAGGTTATTGACTGGAGTCAAAGAATGATGTAATGACTAAAGACATGCCTGACATATTATTAAAGCTACATAATATAGCCAGAATATTAAAGAATACTTACAGCCAGTGCAACGAGCGCGTTGAGAGCCAGGTGCGCATGACTGGCGTGCACGAAGCCGTAGGTGAAGAGCCGCCAGGGCTCGCGCCACCACGCGTTCGGAGACCACTCCAGCATGGCGCGCATGTCGTCAGACAATGATATGTGGATGACTACCTAGAAACAACAACAAGTCTAGCGTTAACATTTAGCTGGACTGACACAACTAGCAGGAAGATGATCAGTGAAGGGATTCAAAAAGGTTTTTTAATGAATCTTAGTTTCAAATAAAATATAAGAGGAAGACTGATCAGGACATAAGATGATTGTGTTAATATACTTACAAAGAAAATGATTATAGAGACTATAAAGTACGGCGGTTTCAATAAAGCTATGAGCTTGTCTTTTCTTTTCTCAAACTTCGTCTTCGCGAATGCTTTCTGTGACTTCGTAATTTGAGGGTATTTGTTGTGTACTCCGAGCGTGAGGCCGGCCTGTAGCCGCGACTTGTGCTTAGCTGGGTGTCCGCTGGTGGGCAGCAGGCGTCTGTTCTCTCCAGGGCTGTTTGTGTTGTCTCCAGGCCGCTCTTCCTCGTTCTCGGTCCAGGCGGTGGCCGGCTGCTGGCCATTTGGCAAGATCCTCCTGCCATTATGCACAGGCACTTGCTCCACATTCAGTCGCACTGTCTCGCAGTCTTCGGCATCAGGCGCCATGGTCACTGCTCCTCATGTTCTTCTGTCAGCACGTCATTACAGCTCCGTTCCGCACTGCTCTCTGTCGCCTGTGTCGAACAAATGTAATCAATCAGTAACGCGCTCGCGAATTTATACAAAATGAGAAGGAAAATCTATTTCAATTAACTAATTAGGAATTCCATAGTAAAGGGAGTTATCCTGATTAATTGTGTTGGGATGAGAACACACACTTCTGTCAAGCACAACGCTATATCTACTTACTTTAGATAAAGTACTTTTTTTTAAAGAGTCCTAATTATTTTACACATGCAAATTAAAAAACCATGACTATTATAACATACGAAATTTTCATTGATAATCACAATCATTTAAAAACTATCTATGGAACCAGATCGAATCTGATATTTGACTTAAGGCTCTTATATACTGGCGCGATTCGCCGCGCGACGCGAATTTTAACAAAACAATTTCTGACAAAACTTCACGGCTAACAATGCGGCGGCATCGCGTCGCGTGGCGGATCGCGCCTGTATGTAAGAGCCTTTATTCATTATAGTTTATCTTTATCAACATGCATTTTTAAACATGCTTAGATTATAAAGAAAATATTTTTTATAGGTAGGTACTTCGAGAGCTTCATGCACTGTTAGGAATACGGCTACAATATGGGGAAAGAATCGTTTAAATCACAATAAACCTTAACAGGATGAATAAATAATAAAATGATAATTATAGACACACCAATAAAAGATAATATTTATGTAATATCATATACATATAATTATGTACCCAGGTTTTCCCTTCAGGATTAATAATTATTAATCCCGATTTTTATTAGTTTTCCATTATCATAATAAAACGAACCGGAAAATACAATTATGCAATTGTGTGGTGATAGGCGCGTGCGCCTTATTCTCGTGTGTAAGTACATAAGGTACCTATCACGTTTGTTTATACCTAGTTATGGCAAGATTACATAAACATAATATAACATCACGCCTGTATTCGCCTAAGGTGAGTGCAGAGGTGTTTCGAAAACTCATATTTCGCCAGTTGTTGTGGTACCCTCTTTTTTTTTGGGAAATCATCCAATTACTTCTCCCGCTCTGGGCGGAGCGGAAGGTGTGAGAGGAGAAGAGTGTTCCTTCAGTTGCCTGTTGCCAAGGTCCCGGTATCCCTTTCGGACTTTCCCGCAACACTGGCAGGTGTTGTGGTATCCTAGGGGGCGAGCCTATTGCCATCCATTGTATGGTGCAGAACAAAAAAATGATCACAATGACGGGAGTAACAAGGAACTTTCGGCTTCTTTAAGCGTCTTTTTACACCCGTTATGTAATCAGTAGTAGTCACTCATCACCAATTAGGTACATTAACTTTCTTTAATGCAGTTTATAGGATGCCGAATTCCGCCCAGAAAACTGAGGTACTATTAAACCTATTAGGTTCCAGAATCATCAGACGGAGTCAACGGAAATTTATGGGTTAATCCGCCAACAAAATATCGTTTTCGGCGGTTTAACTGATTAACGAATGACTAACGGCTTTTATGTGATAAATGTGATGATCGACTACATTTTAGTTAGTTTTAGAAGACAGACTAGGAAATGCCCAGTACTTACTCCGGCATAGTCGCACTTATTGTGAATATTTGATAGCAATTATTAAAACTTCTCACGATCATAATCCCTAGCTTATCAAACGACCAACAATCCGTATTATTATGAATATAGGTACACACGGCTACACATCAAGCTATACAATTCCAGTTTATGCTGGTCTCGCATTGTATAGGATTTCCGTACAATGCGAGGTCAGCTTATACTGGAAATGTATAGCTTGATGTGTAGCCGTGTGTACCTATCACAGAGCTAACAAAGAGTTGCTAATTGTATCAGGCGAATAAGCCATAAAGAATAAATACAATATACTTAAGTATAAATCTGTTATACGGGACATTAACTTATGCTTATCACTGTAGCAACAATTTATGCAAAATTCACACAAATACAAATTTCCATGTTATTACGTAGGTACCTACATAATGTAATACGTATTTGATTGATATTCCTCGAACTAAACTTTATTTCATTCGGGACATGTCGATAACGTCGCCTGCTACCACTTCTAGCACAATTATTTAAGGATTTACCTGTCTCGTGCGACAATCCAGCTTCTGAAATAGCAACTTGATAGTAACTGACGTATGATCCATATGATTGACGTATTAACCACAGTAACATAATATAAATTTGTCATCTGTAAATTTATACAGGTAAATAATTGTAACTTGACCCGAAAAGGATGTATAGCGAAATTAAACGATAGAGTTTCTGTTGTTCTATGTCGGAAGATTTAACCAATATTATATGAAGAAGAAAGTGAAATCTTTCCCATTCACTTCATAAACTGCAGTTAGAACCCAGTTATTTAGAAAACATGTGTTTGATACTGTGCTAACACAGTAAGATCAACGAACCTAATGCGATAGGAAACGCATTGCACCATTGCAACCATGATCGCTAAGATATTTTTTTCTTGAGGTGATTCGCACAAAGTTAGGTATTCTATTTGTAGGCGAATCAATTTCTGGAGTTGTCGATTCGCCTACAATTGGTTTAAAGGATCTATTTCTCATAAGAACTTCATGTCATCCGGTATAACAGTTCAATTGAAATGAGATACAAAGTGCTTACATCTAAGTAATTATAATTATCATAATGATTTGCCTTTGGGGTGTTGGTAACGTCGCTGGGTACATACCTGCGTGCTTCTTGAGGTTTTCTTTTAAATAGATCAAATGCAAATAAATTAAATTCGCCTCAAGAAAAAAAAAAATATTATTTTGTCGGTTGATGTGAGTTTGGATTTGGTTTCTAGTTTCCATGTACTTATGTGTGAATGCATAAAGTGGCTTATAGTGGCAAAGACAGTATGTGTATGACTACATACAACAGCCAATATGTTTTCAGGTTTATGTTGCAAATGTCGTAGTATTTTGAAGTAACTACTTAAACTAAGCGAAATAGGGTGCCTACCTACTCTATATTCCTGTGTCCAGCAACCAGTTCCAGCAGTAGGTACACGAACATAACCAATGTCAGTATTGTCCTGCTTGCGGTGCTCAACAGCCACATACGTGACACAACATGGTTACATGTATGTAATATATCATGTATAAAATAATATTAAAATGTATTGTTAATTTTGATTTTAATTAGTATTGAACGTAGTACCAAAGTAGGTTAACCATATTTAGCCTGTGGGTATTGTTCACAATGACCTCTTTCCTGAAATCTAAATTAATGCAATTCGTAATAAGTTATTACGAATTGCATTCATTTTCGTCAAACACGTTTTCAGTCACTTATTTGACTATATAAAATCTACGAAACTTACTAAACCCAGCTATTGTTTAGTTTCCCAAAATAATTCTGTCCGTTAGCAATTATTTTTTCTCGCCTGACTTACTAAGGTCCGCCGATAAAAATGACAGAGCTAGTTCTACTCAATAATTTGAATGTAATTTCCACCTCATAAAGTGTACCTAGGAGTCCAGCACTTTGCCGACAGCTGGGTCATAAACAATGGTGTTATTATCATGTAATAGCAGTTTATTATACTAGTAACGGTACAATTGGCAGGTAGGCCCGGTGACCCGATGGCTCCACACAGGCACTTGCCAAATTCTGCCGCGAATAATAAATATGTTGCTACGTATTGTTGTAAGTAGACAAGCCAATTTATTGCCGAATAGATTGAGTTCGTGGTTTGTTTGATTAGAAATTGTGTACTTATTAATTCATGCGGGTCATATTACGGGTATATTACGTATATTATACATAATTATTAGACCTTATTTATTGTTTAAATTTAGGTCGCCTCGACGGTCTTTGAGCGCGGCTAATGATCGTGGATTCCCGGGTTTAGCAGAGTTCCCGGGTATTTATCACAACCAAAAACGTTCCTAGAAAATATTTAAGCAAAGAAATTCCGAGTAATTACTTAGCGGAAAATCCGTTTTCCTTGCCTTGCTGTATTTTGTCGTGTCGCTGTCGAGAAGAAAAAAACACAGTAAATCATATTGCCGATTTTTTATAGTAAGTATATGCCTGAAAGACGTTCTTCAGCGTAACGTAGGTACGTCCGTTCAACTCCGTTCAAGTACTCGTTAATGAAGGACGTAACAATGTCGAACATTTTGTTTTGAATGGATGTCCATTATCCATAACGGCCGTACACTTTACACTAACTACTTACAGCTGAGTGCATTAAAACGTCTTCTAAAAGAACAATGTTCTTTATTATCTTTTCAAAGCTGAACTGAAATTGTCAGTACATTTACAAGTTTGACTTAAACAGGAGTCTGTTTACCTGCTGCATACTTTAGACTATACAACCTTCATAATATAAGAGGAAAGGCTTTTACCCCGCATCGGGCAGGTGATACCAAGAAACAAAAAAAGGTTCGAAAAAAAACTACCTGATTTTAAGATACAAATAATAGACTGCGTGGAACCAACACCTGTGGCGTATAACTACAGCAGCTTTAGCTCTAACTACTATTACTTCCTCAGCTCATACCATGCATCTATTATGGACTAAACGGTGTCATAAAAGTGTCCAGGACAATACCTTACCACGGATGGCTGACAGGATACTTAGGTAATGATGGCTTTAAACCCGCCATCAATATTCATTGTGGGTTGCCACGAACTTACACATAAATGTCTATCGGTTGTCTATCGCGATCGGGAAATACGTAAATGGTAAGGCTGCGCACGCGCAATAACGTACTAATTTTAATCAATCGAGACAACACCTAGCGATACAACTTCGATAAAATGTCATTTTCCCTAGAGTTAGTGATGATAGGTGACTTACTTAGTAAAGCAGTAAGTTATTAGGTATGTACAGTAAAAATTATAGTCAATTGATCACATAGAAGGTTTTCTGGGATTGGAGAAACCGAATAGGTAAAACAAATTCTAGTAAATCCAAAATCATACACTCGCAGATAACAGCACTGCAGCAACTTCTACAATTATTGTGATTAACTAAAATCATTCCTGCGTCTGCGTCTTCACATTCCTTTTAAGGCTTCTACTATCTCCCTATCTACTGATCGTTTCCGCCTGTCTGTCCGTCAGTCTCACGTCACATCACTTTCATATTTCAATAGTATCTGCGGAGGTTATCTCTCCGATTGTCACGGCCATGCGAGGTGCATGTCACCAAGTTTGGATGTGCAATGACAGATAAGGTTCCTACTAAGATGTAATCTTACGGCTAAGTATAGGGAGTCATGAATATGATCGACTGATGATGGAATATTGACAGGTTTGTGTTGATGACTTTTTAAGGCAGTGGGTGACAGTTGATTGCATCTGAATACTTATAATATATAAATAATCTTGATTGTATCTAGTAGAGTAGGTAGTCGGTTTTTAAGTTTATGTTGTAAAATAGTGTCGTTGTTATACTGAAATAATTATATAATTGAACGTTGACCCGAAAACAAAACTAAATAAAATGTAATCATCAAACTAAGCAAAAAAACTTACCGATAAAAAATGCGTATTCAATGGCGCTGACGACAGTACACTAACAAAAACCACCTGATCTATGTAAACAACACACTGACTATCAAACATAATAATTATACCCCACAAACAATGTCAATCGTGCGCCAACAAACGACCTCAGACACTGCTGTCTGCACATATCACGAATGAACGAAGATGTCCCTAAAATGATAACTCTAAAACATTTAATATTATAAAACGGACGAGCACGAGCTCGAAAGCTGAGTGGAGAATGAGTGGGCACCTGCGGCGCGTACACCGACCTGCAGTCCCGAAACACGCACACAGACACATTTCTTTTGTGTACATGCAGTTTTAGTACCTGTGTGAACATTGATAAGATTCGGGCAGACTTTCAGTGCACTGCAGATTAATTTGTATTTTTAGAACGTATCTGCTTTATATCCACACGAAAGAAACACAAAACACTGAAATAAATCTCGCTTGAAATAAGCAGTTTTTCGGGTGAATTTTGCACATTTTTGAAATATTATCTCAATTAGCATGGGTTTCATGCTAATTAGTCACTACCACTAAATTATTTTCCTTACTGTAAATATTGGACAGAGTGGAGTGCTTGTATTTAGGCCGCCAAAAATGACGAATTTCATAGGTTTTCCCGAAATAACCATGCTGTTAATTACGATTTCCCCATTACTTGTAATCTCAAAATGCACTTGCCACACTTGCAATTGGTTAAGAGAACTTTATTTTGAGCCGATATTAATATAGGAAGTCATATAAAAAATTACTATCAATAAATTTTTCAACGATGTAGAATAAAAATTATCTTTCCTTTCAGTCGACACATGAGCTTATGACTAAGATTAAGTAACACATGGCAAGAATAATATTCTGTCGGCCTCCTCGATAACGTTCCCACATCACGTGTGGCGACTGGTTCAAGTTCAAGCTGTGCGCGCAGCGGACAGGTGCTGTTACTGTTGCTGCAAAAAAAGGCACAAGACGCGCCATCTGCTCCCAGCATTCCTGAATAAGATTATACAGAGAAGCACGCTCCCAATTATGCGTTGCTGGAGTGGAAATATAATTATGTTATTTTGAGTAATGCTGGTGTTCGTAGTTTATTTGTTCGTCATCTTTATGAACTGACTGATGAATCTTAATCATGCTTTAAAATATTATCTAAGGGAAAGTAAGGAAAGTAAGTGTACTAGTACTACCGACCATGCCGTCCATGTAAAACGGCCAGAAATTGTAAGCAGCATGAATGAAAACCACGCAAAGAGAAGAATAAAAATCTTTCTAGGAACTAATGTTACGTGAGTCTCCATTCATAAGTTTTTATTTACCACATGTTCATTAATTGAATAATTTATTTCTATTATTTCTACTGCACATTGCATTATTCACTGGATAATTTCTCGAACGTCACACGCGAGTCATTGAACTATCTTGTAGTTAACCTGACCCAAGTCTTATGAAGATGATGACGCTAGTAGTAACAATAAGTAGTAAGACGAATCACTAGCAATGTGCAACTTAAACTTTTCAAGGGCCTAAAATGGGTGTTTTATTTTTATTTCTATTGGGCTTTTGCGAAATGGTGAGAGTGGTATTTTTCGTTGAAATTCGGGCAGCACACTAAATGCGAATTTATAATTCTTTAAAACAATAAACGCTTCTAATATGATTGTTTTAGTTCGGTATACACTTATGCAGTGCCTACCTGAGTCGTTTGTTTTAAAAGTTGAAAAATTGAATTGTTTTAATGCTAAGCTGAGATGATTCCTATTGTTTTAAGGAACAACGTCACTTCGAAGTTATCTTGTGAATGTTGACTGACTGCCACCTGCATATAGTAATTGGTTTAAAAAGTAAAAATATTCTTTGCACCCGTTGTCTATGGACATCTTTTTCAATTTTTATTTTACCGTAACTAGATTTACTACAATGTGTTTTTTTTTTAATTCTCTACTAGGGATTTGACGTTTTTACTATCTCGTTTTGTCTTTTGATAGCACACAGCAACAATTGCTCTATATTAAATGAAATATTAAATTAAAGCATGGCAGGCGACGCGACGTATCGTACTAACTAGTAAACTCGTGTATCAGTTAATCCACACGTTTCCCAGTAACCCACAAAGTTTTTCCAGGAATCATGAGATCAACGCTACAATAATGCAGGACTTCTTCGTAATACAGTACATTGAAGTGTTAAATATTTAATACTACATAAATATAATATCTATGAGGAAAACTGAGGTAACGGGAATTCACACCATGGAAGGTCCTGTAGTACCTGTTGTTATTTTGGTCCCAATTAGTCAAGGAGAGGTATCTATAATTAGTCCAAGGAGAGGTATCTATAATTAGTCCAAGGAGAGGTATCCATAGTTAGTCTTAGGAGAGGTATCTATAGTTAGTCCTAGGAGAGGTATCTATAATTAGTCCAAGGAGAGGTATCTATAGTTAGTCCTAGGAGAGGTATCTATAGTAAGTCCTAGGAGAGGTATCTATAATTAGTCCAAGGAGAGGTATCTATAGTTAGTCCTAGGAGAGGTATCTATAGTTAGTCCTAGGAGAGGTATCTATAGTTAGTCCTAGGAGAGGTATCTATAGTTAGTCCTAGGAGAAGTATCTATAATTAGTCCAAGGAGAGTTATCTATAATCCTTCGATTTTAACTTCGAAGTAAACAAGGTTTTGTTTATATCCATGTGCACGCGGAACAAAGAATTATCACAATAATACGCTTTGTTTGATGCGCATTATGCAGTATTACTCAATACTAGGAACATTGCAGTAAAGTAAACATGTTATTTTTACGTGTAAGATAATGCAGAAATCAATCTCTACAATCAATCTGCCTAGCCTTTTCCCAACATGTTGGGGTCGGCTTCCAGTGTAACCGGATGTATATTTTTTTTACCAGTATTTTACATGGAGCGACTGCCTATCTGACCTCCACATCTCAGTAACTGGGTAATACGATACCCCTTGGTAAGACTTGATGTCAGACTTTCGGGCTTCTGACGACCCGTAACGACTGTCAAAGATCAACGAATGACAGCCGGAATCAAGGGCTTTCCGAGGCAAGGAGGACTCTCGATATGTAAAAATAGTCAGTCGGTATAGTCACCTAACCTATCTACGGACCAAACCCGGCAAGCGTAGCTTAAAGGCTCTTATGTAAGAGCCTTAACCTGATGGATCGACCCGCGCGGCTGTTATTACTTAGCCATAAGCTCCTCACCTCTACATGAGTATAAATGAAACTAGGAAGGACTGGCCTAGTTAAAACATGACTAAAGTTTAGTAACTTGTTGCTAACAAGTTAATAAACTAAAGTGAGTACTTCATTTGGGTTTGATAATATGTAGGTACTACAACCGACAGCGACGCCGACGCACGGTCCACGGAAGATTAAGACGCCCGCAGGTTAGGTGCGACGATCTTCGCAGCTGAAAGAGAGTACCTAGCTGATTCGAGGATCGTGTCGAATAGCGTGCCATTGGAGAGGCCTATGTCCAGCAGTGGACTGCTATAGACTGATGATAATGATAACTACTACAATGCTGGATTTCACTATTCGATGTTCATCCAACTATTTACCTCGATACGAGGCAAATAGAGGGCAATACCACAACATATAGGGAATATTAGACGAGTAATTGCGAAACGGATTAAAATTTAATAATTAATTAGACCCGGAAACCGGGAAACTTAGTGTGAGAACTGTGGGATGCCCCCACCAGATATATAGACAGGACAAGGGACAGGGTGGTTGTTGCAGATAGGAATCAGTTATTATGTGATTAGTTAACTTTTGTTTTAGTGAGTAGTGCAGTATTACCCTGCATAAAATCTTCGAGCCTAAAACTTTTTTACTTCGCTGGCCATCGATGTTGTCGTTTTTAATCGTAAGATAATTTCAATTTTTTGAATTTGAATCTGACGTGAAGAAAGATGAAGGATTTTTTATTGGCAGCCGTCAGTCGCGTTTTTTTCTCATGAACGCAAGAGCTCTAATTCTTCAAATAATTCCCGGCGTACTATGCTGAAAGATTTGCAATATAATTAATTAATTATAGTCTTTATTGTTGTGTCCACGTTTCCTTGTTTTACGGTACGTATAATCGGATTCTATCTGTGCTACTATACTCGCTCTTTCTCCAAGATATGTCGGTATCCTTTTCGCTAGTCTAAGACCTTCTTATTTGTCATAGGTTAAAAACCAGTGAAAAGGCCTATTTTGGCCTTTATCGGTGGGGTATTGGGATCCCACCTCGTTTCCCCGTTTCGCCATAATCCTGGATCAGGCGCCCCGGCGGCGCAGTTGACTGAGCGCCGTGCTACGTACAAGGAATACCGCCTCTTGACGTACCGTGCGGTCCAGGAACTAACCACCTCGTGACTTATATTTATTTATCCACTGCGAAGCGTCGTTTTCTCGGATTCTTCCACGTTGCATTGCAAACTGCAGCTGTTGTAAACCCTTCAAGTTTTCCGTTCAAGTTCAAATACGTTCAAGTTTTTTTTTTTTTTACGCGTAAATAATCTCGTATGCAAATTAGACTAAGCTGGCATTAGGTCAACCTTCGGTTGCGGTTCCTTATTCGATGCGTTGCGTTTGCGCTAGTAAGTTATGGTTTTTATAAGCTTTTGCAATCGCTGATACACACCGAACTACCACGCGTAACTAAATTTACCTAAGATTTCTATTCCGAAAGTTTTCCTTAACCTAATTACGCTTGATTCGGCACCACTGTCTCCATAGCCGCGACTAAATTATATTTTATGTTCACCTTTTTTATATTTTTTGTAAAAAGTGTCTTTCTATATTTATATTACAAAAATTATACGTGTTCAACGAAGTGTGTTTATTTATTTCGTTACAGTAGGTAGTAGAGCACAAGTATGGGATTAGTAAGCACGTGACGAAAAAAAAATCAGGCTCCCGAAACTTTTTAAGTAATTGTGTGAATAGGCACCTCCTTTACGTACCTCTATTATTTTATTATTTAGAGACGATCTTGGCGACAGTGATCTTATTAGTTTATTATAGGAAAGGT
The DNA here is from genome assembly GCA_947363905.1 of Lithophane semibrunnea. Taxonomy (NCBI): domain Eukaryota; kingdom Metazoa; phylum Arthropoda; class Insecta; order Lepidoptera; family Noctuidae; genus Lithophane; species Lithophane semibrunnea. The sequence continues at coordinate 18,467,156 of OX376195.1, forward strand.
TGAATGAAAGACTACTATAAGATAATGAAAGACTACTATAAGATAGTTGACTGAAAAAAAAAACAGTTTTTGGTAAAGAAAGGCTCTTTCGTCAACTAAAAAGGACATGCAGTCATCACTAACCCGCATGGCGGGTTAGTTATTACATGTGGTGATTCATGTAAATATCCCAATACTTGAAATGTGCTAACTGTAGGTATCTATTGAATGGATGGACGATTAATCTAGGTTTTAATCAACTAAACACAAATTAATTACATAGGTTAGGTACCTATTATCCTCAACTGTGATTGAATACGTGCTTTACCTTGCATAATAATACATATATCATTATATAATAATATATTATCTAAGCGCTACGCTACTGCTTGTAGTCAGGAGATACCCACCGCAGCGAACTGTCCTGTCTGCAGGCTGTAAGTTACCTAATTACTCACGACTTCACGGACTATATCACTAGGCTACTATATATATGTATCTATACGTAAGTTGCTCGAGCTAAAAATAGAATTCTATATAAAGAAACAAATACATCATATGCTATAGTTATATGGTATCTAAGACATAGGTACCCATTTCCGTTGCATTTCCTGTGCAATTGAATCATTATTTCAATTGAATTTCCTCTAGCTTGCAGTACAATAGGCATTATATTTATAACCTGATTTTATTTTATTTTAATTAATTCTTCGTATTGTTCTGTTACCTACCTAGGTATGTACACCAAACGCGCTTCTTTCATTGCGTTATTTACATAAATGTTGTTGAACAGACCAATATAAATAACGGAATGAAAGAAGTGCGATTATAAAACGCGCGACAGCATCGCTACAAAAAGTCGCCGTGGGCGAGGGGCCTAAATTGTTGGAACGATCGAAAGCTATGGCTGCAGTCTTACCAGCCTGCATCACATAAGGTTGCGCATCGCATAAAACTTCACAGTACCTAGAACAATCAATGAACACAATGGTCAATTTATAATTTGTAAATTATATTAGATACTATTTGCTAAGGGTAGGCCATAGCCCGTATTTACTAATTACCTTCATGAAATATTGGCAAAATACGAGTATATAAGTACGTACATAAATACATTCCACTAGTTCTATCTGTATGGACAGGTATTTTGAGGCTTGTCCGGATGATTGATTTTTTGATTGGTCTCTGGTTACGTTTTCCCAATTAATCAACAATTTATTCACAAAACGACTTGTTCAATAACTAGTTATTTCAATATAACGCTACGAGTTAGCAACTCGTTACTTTCAAGACTTAGATAGTGACTATGTTTGTTGGCACAAGCCGAACATTCTGTTCGCCATCGCCACTGTAGGAACTGAAATAAAAATAATTTTATTATATCACTACAAAGATTTTACAGCAAGATTGTGTTAGCGATGACAGATGATGCTATAATACAAATTGAAGTTCATAAAATAAAAGTAAAATTATCTTAGTAAGAAGAATTCGTGAACGGCAAGGTCGCGGGCGCAACATAAATAGCACATAATAATATAATATTCTTAGTTGACTTTGGAGTTTACCGTCTGGGGTGTTCTCACAAAAATGCTAAATGATGCATGTTGTAAAAATCACAGATGTTTGAATGATTACAATCCATCGTTGAGTAACCAATTAACATCCTAGTGCATGTCTACGAAACTTAGAACTGTATATTTATAATGCACTCGCACAGACTGTCCACCGGAAAACGGCTGAATTGATTCATTCGGTTGATTGGTGATAAAAGAGCAAGAAATCAAACTGAAGAGACGAAAAGCGATAAATCTAAATAGCCACAAGAAAAATCAAATAACGGATAAATTTAAAAATAATAGATTTGAACCCCTACGCTCAAAAGACAAGCCTGTGTAAAATTGGACTATAAAATTAAACGAATGGGTTTGAAATCACTATTTCTGTGTTTTTGGTTTGTAATGGTGTGTACTATCACTTCAGGGTCAGGTAGCAATATTCTGATTGAAAGTAATTCATCGTTTACGATCACTCACTCGAACTGAAATATTTATCGCGGGCCCGTTACAGCTAATGATCACGGCTGCGGTTGTAGCCACCTAGCCATCTGGCCAAACGGCCGTGTGGCCGCGTAGCCGTGCGGCCACTCGATACTCGTTATTTATTGGATGCATTACGGCATATCAGTCGGCGGATAGTTTCGCTGTTTTTCAGCTGTGAGATACTTACTATTATGTGTTGAGCGAGATTTTGTGGGTGTGACTAACGAATGTTACAGGCACAGTTACTGGTTTTTTGGGTAACTATATAGCTTATGCTTGAGTATATAGTTACCCAAAAAACCAGTAACTGGGCTTATGCCAAGCAGCGGACGTCTATCGGCTGAAATGATGGTGATGACAACTAATCATAGACACTACAGCCCACTGTTGCTTTCCTAAGTTGAGCTACTATTCCCGGTCTTTTGTATCCATTCCTCCCTAACTATTATCTTCTTCTTCATAATCATTTATAAACATGACACAGATAACAAGTCAACACAGAGAGTGTTCGTAAAGAACCGAAAGTACGAAACACATTACATGCAGTTGTGAAATTGCGAGATTGCTCCTAATCAAAACTGCAACGAGTCATAACAAAAGATTTTTGATTTGTATTTTTTTAACTGAAGTAGATAACATAACCCGCTACAGGAGGCAAACTTACGTGACTAAATAAATGTACGCAGTATTTTGTTTCCGCCTAGTCATGAATTTATGCAAAATCCAGGAAGGAAATAAGTATCTCATCTATATCACAATGTAAAAATGTGGTTTTGAACATTCAATTTTAGCTTAGCGACTAAAGGAAGGGTATTTTTATACTTAGTGGAAAACCTGATGGCGATATACCTAATAATAAATGACATTAATGTAATCCATTGTAATTTCTCGTCTAGCGTGATTCCCAGGAAAACTGTTTATTAATAAATTCCAGTTTTTCTCCATTCAATATGATGTCACATTCGCTACTTCTAACATTAGGTAATTTAAATCGAATGCATTTGTTTTTTTTTTTATTTAGTACCAAATTATTTACCGTAAACCAATCTTGGACCTGAAGAATAGCGCTATTCAAGTCGTCAAGATTTTGCGACCGTCGGTTTATTTTAAAAATCAATGATGTGTCATCTGCAAATAACACCATCTTCGGTTGATTGAGTAGTAATTGGGGTAAATCATTAATGTAAACTAACAAGAGGAATGGACCCAATATCGAACCTTGAGGAACGCCCATTGCCATTTCAGACCCCAATGAGTTTACGCCGTTTACTTGAACTTTAACTTTTCTATCTTTCAGATATGATCTTAGTAAATCAAGAGCTGTATTCCTAATCCCATAGTGCTCTAGTTTCAGCAGAAGTGTCTCATGGTCGACGCAATCGAACGCCTTCGAGAGGTCGCAAAAGATTCCAATGGTATCTTGTGCTTCTTCCCAGGCGTTAAAAATGTTCTTTATTAGGGAGATACCGGCGTCAGTGGTACAACGCCCTTTGGTGAAACCGTACTGTTGTTCATGAAAGATGGAATTTTTATTAAAGTGACGTAACATTTGATTAAGTATCAACTTTTCAAACACTTTGCTGAGAACTGGCAGAATTGACACAGGCCTATAATTGTTGGGTTCCTTACTATCACTGGATTTAAACAAAGGAACTACTTTACTGTGTTTCATGAGATCCGGAAAGACTCCTTGGTCTACACTGGTGTTAAATAAGAAAGCTAAATAAGGCGCAATGGTTTCGATGATAGACCTACAGACTTTTACAGACATTCACCATAGAGATCTTCTGTTGATTTAATTTTAAGATCTTTAAAAGCTTTTATAACGGCCTGGGGGTTTGTATGCTGAAACTTAAACTCCAAAGGGCATGCCTTTACATTCTTTCTAAGTAAGGCAGCAGAAAGCGCGGGTGAAGAATTTAAAGCTTCAGTCGTTTTAACGGGAATATTACCAAAAAAGTTTTCAAATTCCTGAGCTATTTCTACATCTGAGTTCATGAGGCCATTTTCAGTCTCTAAATTGAATTCAGTACTACGCTGTTTTTTCCTACCTGTTTCATTATTTATTATTTGCCAGGTAGTTTTTATTTTATCATCAGCAGATTTTATTTTATTGCTAATGTAAAGAGCTTTAGCTATTTTGCAAACATTTTTAAAAGTTTTAGAATATTTTGCAACATACTGATGAAAGGATGTATTATTCATATGTTGCTTTAGGCCATAAAGTTCAAAAAGATTTTCCCTGCTTTTACGAATACCTGGAGTCGCCCAATCACTAAATAGGAACTTTGTGTAAATAGTTTTAGTTTTTAGTGGAAAAGTGTCATTAAATTCAATTCAATTCAAAATTCGAAAAATATATTTTCTCCTCACAAAACAATACACTATAATATGATACTGAAACATTAAGCTCAATAACTGAATACAAATCACAGTCAAGTGTTTGTGAGGAGCTGGTGTCTATTATAGGTATACACCTGTATTACTCCTCACCCCACGAACTCCGGTATAATAAAACAAAAATAACATATACGCAAGAGATTTGGTTTCGCTACAGTTGCTTATTTATTAATGAAAAGAAATCGGCATAGAACTCATTTGGGTCACAGACATTATTAAAACTCTGAACACATAATTTACTGGCCAAAGAAGTATTTAAATTCTCTAAGTTTTTACATGTAATTGGCCTAAACCTAATTTGAATTTTTTGTAAAGGCATGTAGGCGCAAAATGTTATTGTTTGACCACTGTGATCAGATGGCAACTTATTTACAATTTCTTTATGTAAGTAATCACAATTACAAAAAATATTATCTATACAAGTGGCAGAAGAAGCTGTCACTCGGGTTGGTTCAACAAAAACATTTGACAAATTAAATGACCTAAAAAGACTTAATAATCTCACAGTATTCGACTTATTTTCTAATAAGTTAATATTAAAATTACCACATATGATTATTGACTTACTATTAGCACTAAGTTTCTTTAGCACCTCTTCCATCACAGAATCAAACATAGATAGATTCTGGTAGCTTGGCGGTCTGTATACACATACTATAACATGCTTATCAAGCTCAACACAGGACAATTCAATGGTGTGTTCAACAGACAGTCCAATGATGTCTTTCCGTTCTTTTGATTTAATAGAATTTTTTACTAATATTAATGAACCGCCATTTATCATACGTTTTCGACTGAAATGGCTAACTACATAATAATTTTCATAATTAATTGACATTACTTGATGGTCTTTTAACCAATGTTCTGTTAAACAAATGACATCAAACTTAGTATTTTCTAAAAACAATTCTATTTCCAGTAATTTGGAAGAGCAACCTTGTATATTTTGACTGTATAATTTTAACGTATGTTGCCCCCCCCTTTGGTTGTTTATTAGTAGTACATACCAGTGTTGGTATTCCAGGTGTCAGTAATAAACAAACTCGCACATACACACGTGACCCAAATACAGGCCCTTATTCTGTTATCTTAATCACACAACCTCGTAATGTAATCGAGGTGGCGATCGTAAGCGAGCTGGACTAATTAATTACGTTTTTACCAGAATTGTTTCATTGTGCTAGCGACTATGGAAACCGCCCTTACTGGTGCGAAATAAAGCCGATGACAAACTGTTACTATGGAGTGTCGTTGACAGTACCACCTACCCACAGCCGTCAGGGGTGTTGAACTGTCGTGTGACGTGTGCTACTTACGGAGTTATGGACAATCGCCTTTTATTGCTGTTCGTACTGACAGGGGTGCTACGAGGATAACATTCATTTACTTAACTTTGACCTGCTGAGTAAATTAGGGATGGGCACTCGTATGGGCCCTCAATGACCGACCACCTCCAGCTTCTATATTTATGAACCTATTCATACACAAATAATAATAACACAGTAACTTAGTAATTGGTTTTGCTAAACAAGAACTGCACCCTAATTGTACCTACGCAATTAGGGTGCAGTTCAGTTCACACAATCAATCATAATCTTGAAGGAAATTGTTAATCCATTGCTTCATATGTTCTAAAAAGTCTGCTAAACAACGTAAGTATACTTCTTACGCAATTAATGTTGCTGAACTGTCAACATTAAACAGATTCTGTGCATTAAAAATACATTAATTACAAACGAGGAAACTTTAATTCTAGCTGTAATATTATAGACCTGTCTGATCTAGGATTAAAATCTAGAGAATGTTTTTTGCGATGAGTCTGAACTATAAACATTCAGTTATTCTACTATTAAACACATCAGAATGTTGTTTTACATTACAAGCAGGTAAGGTTCACCACTGGAGTGCCAAAATATCTCATTAATTTAATGAATTATTCAAACTACGCCTGTTCCTATATGTGATCAGATCACACGCGTCTATGGCAACCAGATCAGCTAGGAAGTAAACTAGACTAACCAGATCTTCTAAAAAACTAGTTTCGATGTCATTTACATTATCTACTCGTTTAGATTTACGCAATATATGTAACACGATCGGCTAACGATGTGATAGAATATAAATGTGCTCTATTCCATAAATAATAAAAAGTAAAGAAACATGACAGGAATTCATGAGAAAAACACATATTTTAGGAGTTCAGATGGAGTCTGAAGGCTTCATCTACCTCCTGAGGCGTTGGCAACGCCATCTCGGTCGTTGTGGATACTACTGGTCGATAGAGCAGAAAAATAGTAACCGTTTTGATGCCATTCCATCAAACAAAACGGTGTTTTACAAATCGATGCGGATGTCAAACACGTAGTACAAGTAGGAGGCCACTGCAGATCCCGTTTCTCCTTATGTGCTAAGGACGGAGACCATGTGGGTCTCGTCAATAAGAGCCCGATATAACCAACCCCGATTCACAGGCGGAGGTTTTATAGGATAATCCATTCCAAAAACATTCCATAAAGTTAATAGTTTATTCCGCATCGGTCTGTACTCTTTACATTTCATTATTAAGCAATTCCGCGGAGTTGTAGCCCTATTCAAACAAGGGGCGAGTGGTTGACCCGCTCGTGCGTCACTCGCGAGTGTTTGCTTCACGGTGACCACGCCGCCCGCCGCTGAGGCCGAGGTGGGACTACAGGAGTGTCTGTTGACACGAGTCTGGTGGACTATGGTCGTAGATTGAGTGGGTTGGAGGAGCGTGGGAATGGAAGAGAAAAAGAAATGAAAGGAGTCAACAGTAGACACAAAAACTTGTAATGACAGACTAATGGCTGCCTGCATGAACTAATCTGTTCAGTATTATTTAATTGGAAAATACATAATTCAAGATTTTTCAAGGCTCAAAATTAGGTTAGCCAAAAAACACCGAAGCTAATTAAAATGTCCTTGAAACCTTAAAATTGAAACAACCAAAAATATATTAATGAGACCCACTTCCGCTGCTGTATAACGATTAACAAACGCTTCTATAGATTAAGTTGTCGTTAGGACCTTATGCTAATGCGTCATCTTAGCGCTTAATTAGTAGATAGAAACTGTTGTTGCCGCCATAGCTCGCTATTTAAAAAAAAAAAAACGGTGAAGAATACCATCGAAAAGAAGAAAAACACCAATAAAGAGATGATACAGTTTAATCAGACGTGTCTATATTATATGGAAAGCGGGGGCCGAGTTTATGTATGTAAACAATTTATTTACATCTTAATTAAAAAAAACTGTAAAAGCCTACACTGCCACTGGTAATTGACCTCAGGTCCACTTCCACGAAAGCAGCTGCAAAAACTTGCGATAAAACTGTATTTATTTTTCCTGCTGCGAGTGCGTGGTCACAGCAGTCTTATCAATAAACGCCTAATTACCTGCTTTAATTCGAGGTCACGTTTCGGTTTTGTTCATTAGGTGGGGTCGCGGGGGAGTAGGGGGTCACCGTGTGGGCCAGCAACACGTGGTCGATCTTTGTGTCTCTTGGTGGGTCAGTAGGGCTCGGTGACATCGCGCGGCACAGGGTCTAACCTTATCTAGAACATTGAACTTGTCGCCAAAGTACGTGGTTTTGATAAGGATGCCTGATAATGATTAAATATTTGTTTGAATAATTATTGTAGAAAATTATTTTTTCGAGTTGTGACGACTTTCTCTTTCGGACACGAGTGTCAGTCGCTCACCAATGAGCACCACTTTTTAAATTAAATACCTACTTTATTGAGTTTCGGTCATTATTATCGTAGCCCTTTCGAAAGGTTTTCATCCCATTGAGAGCAATATAGGTCAATGTCAACATACTGTACATAGTAAAGCTGATAACGTTATCGGTTCGTTATCGTTACGACACTGTTTCCGAACTAGCAAATGTATGGAATCCACTTAGTAGATAAAACAGAGAAAAGTTCATCATTCTGGGATGCTTTGGAACCAGTTATAGCATTATGTTTGAAGGAATATACCTACACGTATAATATTAGTCGTCGTAGCGTAGTTTCCAAAGGATCTTTACAACTGTATACAAAATTGTAAAGGGTTAAATTGTATTAGTTTTAATCCACTTAAGGGGCTAAAGTACTCATCATTATGAACAACTGGCACTATAGTATCAATCCTGAAATTGCGAAAAAGAATCTGCTATTCTGTTATGCAAACATAAATGTAGGGAACAGCTGTTTTTTTTTCGCGATTTCAAGGTTGGTCCCATAGTGAAAGTTGTTCATAATGATGAGCACAATGAACCCTTAAGTGGATTGAAACGAATAAAATATAACCCTGTATAGTGAGCAAGTGTGCAATGGCATCACGTAGAAAAATTGGAGATTTTATCGATTGATGTTCAATTTTCTACCCAGAATAGACCGATCGATCTCTACTTTATAGGAAACTTATACTGTCATTAGTTGAGTCCTTATAAATATATTAGTATTGTGGGCCAATATCGCTGGACGATTTATCGAGAAACAGCTTTGGTGTGTATTACTTACTACATTATACATTATTCATTATCTTTACGGTCAGCCACCAATAATGGGGGAACTTGCCCTAATGGGTGTTCTTTATACCCACAACTTGTACACGCACATCTTTTTTTTTGAGGACTGCCTTGTTAGGCAGAGTGATTTTAAACCTATTGTTGATAACGAAACCAATTTACAAAAGTAATGATAAAAAAATTACAATTATTTCACAGTAGAGCAAATGTGTCGTTTCATAAAGAACGAGTAATGATCATTTAATTTTGTGTATCATGACCAGCATTACATGGATTAAGTAGATATGTATGCCTTGCATGGTGGTCTTCAAATGTAAATATAGCTGGTGCCGATAACAATGATAATGATGACGTATTAAAGCTAAAATTAATAATTATTGTTCTGCGTGGTTCGGCCGGCGGGCGTGGGGTTGAGGTCGACTCTCAACTGCTACACACACACTCACACTCGACTGCTATACACGATAACGGTGTTATCAGTACTGCGGTAGGTGAGATGATCGCCAGTGCAAAACGTTCAGTCACTGTCCATGGGATATGTCACCAGGCAGGCACATGTAGGATGCGGGCATAGTTGACTGATGGCAGTATATGTCACTAGCCGGTACATGTTGGATGCGGGCATAGTTGACTGATGGCAGTATATGTCACCAGGCAGGCACATGTTGGATGTGGGCATAGTTGACTGATGGAAGTATATGTCACCAGGCAAGCACATGTTGGATGCGGGCAAAGTTGACTGATGGAAGTTATGTTACCAGACAGGCACATGTTGGATAGTAGACTGATGGAAGTATATGTCACTAGCCGGTACATGTTGGATGCGGGCATAGTTGACTGATGGCAGTATATGTCACTAGACAGGCACATGTTGGATGCAGGCATAGTTGACTGATGGCAGTATAGAGTGAGACCGATACGTATCCATTAGAAACCACTAACATTTTAACAACGATGCGGTAATGCAGATTTTGTATGGCTTATCTGTCAAAAACTGATAATTGTGAGACCACTGACACGTTTGTAAATTAGTAGACTTCGCCCCCTACTTTATAGTTAGTTATGCAAAGTTTCATGATCTAATTTGAAGTATTTTTGTAATACCACCGGTTTATAGTTCGGTTTAGACGTAACTTTGGATTTTTCTTCTATCGAGTATGTAATCGTGTTTTCGCCAAACATAGGACCTAGCATCAATCCTCAACTTTAACATATATTTATTTTAAAATTTATGCTGAAGTATTTTCGGCATAACGGAGGATCATGCTAAGCAATTTGAGGTAGGGTAGGGCTTTAATTATGAAACCCTACACTTTAGGGGTTCTCTAAACACGTCGTAGCACAATACCCATAATACTATATTTTCTGCTATAAGTGGATAAGCAGTAATGTCTTACATACACATGATGTATCGGCCACCGGAACAGATGGTGAGGACTATTCTTGTTCGTCGGTACCAACGCAACAAATTCCCTGGCATTGAGTGTGTCACGCAATTAGATTTGCCTCATTTGGGCTACCGAATGGAATTTCAGCAGTGCGTGTGCGGCGAACACGGAACACATCAAGATAAGTTTGTTATCTTAATATCTGTATCGGTGGAACAAAAGCCTTATCTTGCGTTATCATTATTGATATTCGTTCGTTTATTTATCCAAATTACAAATCTGGTTGTTTATTCTACATTTAATTGCTTTGTTGTCAGAAGCAAATTTTAGCTTAGTTAATTAGTGTTTTTAGAAGTTCCCAATGAAAAATTGCCAAGATCTTTGCAATATTTCATTGGCAAGTTCAGATTATAAAATGTGTATTTTTCGCTCTTTGATAAACGCTGGTAAGATAAGCCTAAGCCCAATTTTTTAGGCAATATTAACTTCACTGTTTAAAAATGACTTGTATCTACTTGAATCCTTCCAGGATAAACTATAATCAGCTGTTAAACGTTATTTAGTGGGGGAAAACCGATGGGAACAAACCCGTACTTTAATAGACAAATTAACAATATAATAGTTTATTAATATAGGTACACACAATATAAATCAAATAAGAATTTTATTATAGTTTACCTCGATACGTAGGTATGTTGTCGACTATATTCCTCGACGCCTGTGGTTTGTCCACAAATAGAGGTGAAGAACTTAAAACATATAATAATAATAATTTGGTATAAAAATGTGCACTAAACTAAACGCGTTAACTCGTAATATCGCGCTAATTCTCGCGATAACGCGCCGGCATACGTCTCGTCGACGCGATAACAAACAGCTGACTGGCGCGCGGCGTGCCATCGCTGTGTTTTGATAACTAACATGTTTATCAGAGAAGATAATAAAGCAAGGGATTGTTTACGATGCGATGTAGGCAATAGTTGTTTAGAAGCAGAGCTGAGTACTTGCTAGTAGCAGTTGTGCGGTACCTATTGTTACACATTTGTATTATTGATTTTTTTCTGTAAGTGAAGACTATCGAAGACTCTTTTTAAGTGAAATCTAAAAGTGGTTAGGTAAATTATTTTATATTGTTGAATTAAGGTAAAGTTCAGGTTTGAGAGCTCTCTTAAACATAATAATAATTGTTTTTTTTTATGTTTTTATAAAAATATTTAAGAATGTAAAATATAAGATACAAAATAAATAAACTAAATATAATAAACTAATATATAATAATTGTCACCCCGACAATTATAATTATTTATTATTATTTTTTAAGAGCGGTTTAACCAGTAGATAACCAATTTATATTGAGCATTCTCAAAAAGGACCGTTCAAACATCATTCGAATAAAAATACTGCTACCACAGATATTATAATACTACGCTGCTACCATTTCATTTTCACTGTTTGTCTCAATTAAATAAATATTATTATTAGAATGTACATAGATTGCGCAGCCAGTATCACTTGACCAATTGACCATACCTACTTGCGAGTGGTAGGCCGTAGTGCTGTTAGCACTGGTAGTGGAGTCTCGAAGGGAAGGTAACTAACTATACGTACGCATCATCCCATCACTACCTATTTGGGTATATAAGAAGACTACCTTTGTGTACATAACAGTTCGACGTCAAAAACATCTAGTATATTTATTAACTACATCATATCTTTCACTAGGAAACAGTGGCGAAGGGTGATTTTTCGGGGGTGGGAAACCGGAGCAAAAAAAAAAAAAAAAAACGGATTGAGAACCTCCTCCTTTTTGAAGAAGTCGGTTAATAATACTTGTTATGATGTCACTTCGGACCTTCCTTGTGGCCGGGAAAAGCTAACTCTTGTTTGTTTACCTAACAAAAGAACGGTGTCAATAAACCGTTTCATTAAATTCCTATTTTGATCTACTTTTCTCAAACTTATTTATAAACTCACATTCAAAAAGCCCGCTTTCACAAACCACGCACACTCACACAGTTCAACAAGTGATTTCAACCGCACTACCGCAGATCTATACTAAGCTCCTACGCTCCTAATAGCGCAACGCCATCTAACGAAAATATCAGAAAAGCAATGCATTTTGTCAGTACAAGAACGAGATATCTCCATTCAAAAAATTCACAAATAATTAAACAGAGGGCGCGTTTAACGAGAAATTTTTAGGGAGTGGCATTTTACAATTCAGAGTTTTCGCTCACGGCCACTAGAGGGAATTGGCCGCGCGGGTGTAGAGCTTCAAACGAATTAGCGAAAAATCGTCAGATTATGAATGTAACAACCCCATTATTACATAAACTACTAGAATCTGAGAAAAGTAAACAAGGGAAACAATAAATTTTATTTTATTTACAACTGCCAGTCAGCCATTCATATTTATCGTAAAGGGAAACATTAGAATGTTTGAAAAAACTATCACGTCGTTTGTAATTTATACTTATATCTGAGCGAGCACGGCCTTACGTAAAAACTTAACCTTGGAAAGCATGTTTCCTCACAAAGAAAATAATCATAAACAACAATGTATAGGCTACCACTAAGCTACCAGACGGGCAGCACGCGGGCCAAAAGACATTGTAGTTAATTAGAAAGTCCTTGACGAATTATTGCCGCCATCCTAATCCTACTGATAGTACTAATAACTTTCAAATCTATTAAGAAATTTCAACTTATTAACTATCTACTTACCCCAAATACATAATTACAACGTACACTTTCACTAAAGTCAAAACACTTTAATCACTGTTTTATACCAACAAACTAATACTACTACTACGATTCTCGTACTGATAAACTAATGTATTCAATAAATAATACGAACAAAATGCAAATTAACTGCAAGTGTAAACAAATTATAATGCGATTACGTCAAACAGCAACCACACAATAGCGTCCTGTCCGACGAACTCCGAGCCGAACGCATTACGAAATTCAACGAAAACTACCGAACCGATATCGCGGCATCTCGTTCACGCGAACGCAAGTTTAGATCGCTTTAGGTACAATAACTCGTATTTGACCGGCTTGCTTGAAGCGTATAAAACCGGGGTGTCACGTGACCGAAGTGACGTCATGACGCCTTGATTTTTGAAGGAGCGATAAGCCAGCCGCGCCGCCGAGTTATATTAGAGAATTTTTTTTTGCTGTTGGGAGACAACAAAGACAAAACATTGCATGTAGGCGTTTTGTATAGTTTTAATTATATGGTGTATTAAATACCTATAGTGTGATTACTTAAAAGGCATTTTAAACACTACTGACTGTGTCATTTTTCAATGACGATAGAGTGGTTTTGTTTCGAATTCCAGAAGGGAAGCCGATAGGAATCGGCTTGTAGGGTAGCTGCGGCCCTGCTAGGAAACCTAAGTTGTTTTATTTATGGTTATGATTTAAACAAGCATCCAAGTTGATCAAGAAATCTCTAGTATCCGTCCAACGTCCATATTATCTTCATAACTATTCCGATTGCCGGACTATTACCATTAAGTGAGCCATCAGAGGGTATTGCCACCTGCACCCTGCACGTGTGAGCTTATAATCTAGACTTAGGTTACTATAGGTTATCATACAGAGATAACTGCGACTGGATTACAAGCGCTTATCGGATGAACTCAAAGGAGAGGACGGCTAGACGTCGCTTTTACAATGTTACCATGTAGGCGCCTATCGGAAAATTGAATAAATCTGAGACAGTGAAATGAGACGAAATGAAATGTTACACTACCATTACCATTATCAAAAATTATTAAAACATATTTTTCTTCTGAAATATTTTTTTAAGTTTACAGTGATGAAGAAGTTAGTACCTATCTACCTATCTGTAGTTATACACACAAGGTAGAGCATAATTAGGTATAATATGGGTGCTGGGCAATAAGTGGTCTGATAATACCCCTTGCAGGAGCACGGCAAACATCAGTGACTTCTATGTTACTAAATCAGTGCGTTAAATAACTTTATTTAATCTAACAAGAAATTGCAGGTACATGTAGTAATAAATTTTGCGCTTTTCCTGTCCGAGGGGCCGGGGGGGTAACAAGATAAATGCGGGCATCACTAACAGCAGACAGTGAAGGGATCTTCACAGACATAGAGGTAGGCAGGGGTTGTGGTGGGTTGGCTGGATGCCGCCTGCATTATGCATGAGTACGTGTGTCTGTGTACGGCCTATCTGCGCTGTGAAAAGAGCATGCAATTTTTTGCATAAAATAATGAAGTACCATAAATTCAAAAGAAGGAAAAACGCACTGCGGATAAATACGGGTGCGAATTGCGTGTATTTAGGTACCTACATTTTTATTAAAATGTAACATAATAAATGAATGACTAACTAAGTGTGCCTTCCTTTTAACGTAATGTATGGATATTGACACAGCTAAAATCAAAATAAATAAAGTGATTACGCAAATAACTTGTTTATTACTGGATTACTTTATTCCTGTGATCATTATTATTCTGTTTTCTCTTTGTCAGCTCTAAATACAAACTGTTTTGACAACATTAAAGTTAATGGACAATAAACCTCAAACGTTACTGTGTTTTAACGAAGGCAGATGACAGTTAACTGATGTTTTGAACCAACCCCTTTGCCCACAGTGTCACTTACTATGTAAGTTAGTGTCACTGTGGTACTATGTAGGGAATGGTACGAAACAAATGACAGTTTCTTACATTTCCTTGTAATCTGGGTCAACTCAATGAAAGGTCAACTTAATATTAAAGCAAGTGGAATTTGCAGCCGAAACAGTTTCCGTGTTTGATAGACACAGTACGACACAGATAGGCACAGTAGGCACGCAGCTTTTAAAACTAATTGAGATTTTCATTTAATTCTGTAATAAATATAAATTGAATGTGCGTGCAGCCTTATTTAAAACAAGGCGTAGTAGGCGCCTACTACGCCTAGTTTGAAATAAGGCTGATGAAACACTGTCTCGTTTTGGCAATTTGATAAATGTTATTCTGCGGATTTGCCTGTTTTTTATTTAATTAGGATAAACCAAGCTCAGTGAATTAAGCGAGAGTTTCCGCATTCACAAAAAACTTGGGGTGTTGTGTGTAGTACCTAAGTAGGCACTAGAATCTCTGATAACGACAGTATTTTTTTTTAATTCTTCTTCTCAGTGTACTATGTAACCCAATAAGGACCTACCTATAGGTTGTAGGTAGGTCCTAATTGGGTTACATGAAAACAATAATTAAATAATATTATTATTATCCCAGTGCGCCTGTGGGGAATATTTAAGTGGTAAAATCGTGAAAACAGGCAAAAATTTAATTATTGGCCTCTTTATGTTTACTGACCACAGCGTCCATAAATGTAGGTACACTCTGATAAACTGTTACTCGTGAGCTAGGCACCAGCTGAACTACACAGTAGGACCTACCATAGGTAATGCAAACTGATCTTTGTTATGAAAACTATTCATATACGCACCGTCTGTGTTTGTTCTCTACATTCCTTTCCAAATCTTTCAAGTCACAAACATTTTGTACACACCAAAAGCCATAGCCTAAAATATGAAATCTAATGGCGGCCAGTGCTTTCACAATGATCTAGGTATGGCGTGTGCAGACGGGGCGCAGCTCTCCGTGACAGACGGTGAGACACGATCAGACTGATCAACTACACATCACGGCATGCTGACGGGCGCGGCTGTCTGTTGATATTGACTGATATATTCGCAAATACTGGCGTTTTCTGTCTCATTTTAGGCTCTTTTAAAGCCTTGAAAACAGACTAGATTCTACGGAATAACAATGTTTGTTGTAAACATTTATTAGTAGATTGTACTTATAATTATTTACCCTAAGCAGACGAATATTTGAAATTGTTCTCGAAATTAATTAGGAACATTGTAATCATATAAAAAATGTCGTGTACGCCGTGTTAGGTTAACTTAGATTTTTCCTGTTTCCTAATTCTCAGATAGCATGAAAAGAAATGATAAAGCGAACCTTCAAATAGAATAGCATGCGTATAGCATGTTTAATAAAAAGTAGTATAATTAAGAGGGCTCGTGTAGTTTGCACACTATCACCCCATACAACCACGCTACACCATGACCCACCATGCTACGGCGGAATTAACTTAATATTATGTTGCTAACCGGGTGCGGGCGATTTATGGGAACGAAATGAAACTATTTTATACCACCCATGAATAATATGAAATATTTTAATGGTACTTTTCGAAGGGGTTACAGAAACACACGCGGTAGTAATAAAATAAAAAACAATACTTATCGTTATGTTATCAACCTTAATTTTAACGAAATAAAACATAGTGGACAATAAAAATCTATTATCGAACGACATAAAAGGAAACTGAATCAATTACTTACGGACACCGTCACATCATAAACAACCCGACAGCAATGAGCATCAATTACTTGGCACTGCGGGTCGCCGCCCTGCATCACCTCAATTAGGAGCACACTCATAAACCCACAGCCCCCCAACACTTCACCATAACACTAGTTATCGATAAGGAATAGTTTGACAAAACAATTGTTTGTAAATAAGGCCGGGGCGGGCGGCGCGCGCTGGGCGGGCGGCGCGAGTGACGCGGGTCAACGACCGCGCTGTTGGCGCGCGTCGCCATGGCAACGCTGCAGTCCTCCCAGATTAGTTCCGGTAGATGGGAGGGAAGGTAAAGATTACAGTTGCTGCAGTAGGTAGGTACTGATAATATATTTAAGTCAATTTTGTGAGTTTGTGAGCATGACACTCCATTGTGTCTGATTGAAAAATCTAGATCTGTGTGTTTCACTTTTATTCGGGAATCCAAAATCCTACTTAATATTATAAATGTGAAAGTTTGTGGGTTTGTGTGTTTGGATGTTTGTTACTCAATCAGGCAAAAACGGCTGAATGGATTTGGATGAAATTTGGCAAACAGATAGCTTATAACCTGGATTAACACATAGGATACTTTTTAACCCGATATTCCCACGGGATCGAGACTTACGCGGGTGAAACCGCGGGGCGCAGCTAGTCTTCCATATTTAGATAATTATGGACAGCTGCACTCTTTTATCGTCTATCGTTAAAAATCAAACAACTCGATATTATTTAGAACCGTAAAGAGCACATGCGCCACATCTGTAGAAAGATCTGTGGCCTTCAGACAGACGTCGCGGAATGTTAGTATTTTGTATATTTATTTATGTTCTGTCTAACCACAATTTACTGAGATGAATTATGAACTCAGAAAGAAGAATAAGGCACAATGTTGTGATTAGGTAGCTAAAGAAACTATTTCTAACTTCATGCCTGTATGTGCCATACGAACAAAATGCAAGATGATTCAGAAATCATCATCAGGTACTGCGAATAAATAGTTGTGAATAAAAAAGGAAAATTCTAGACTCCAAATCATGGGCCATTCAATTTTAAGGAAGACAGATTGTACTGAAGAATGTTGGAAGTGAACGCATTCCAAACCCTGAATACTCACAACAAGTAACAAATATACAACAACTGAAATTAATTTAAATGAGTATTTCGTTATTACCTAGATAATGCCTCTCAGAGTCCTTGTTAAACTAGGCATGAACCAGTTCTACTAGAATATTGTCTAGTCTGTGTGTTGCATTATGTGAGCACTGCACTCGGTCAAGGCTGAGAGGCGCTTGCTCCGTGTTGCTACGTCGCATTGTCTGTAACTTGACTTGTTAGTTTACGATTCAGCTTGTGAGGTCAAGTCATAATTTTATCCCTGGCTAGATGCCTGGGATAAAATTATGACTTGGGTAGATTCTTGCGAAACGTGTGATGATTAGGTACCTACACCTCTGGCTACACCCCCCGGGAGGTACATGCTAGCACGTTATTTTTAAATCAATTTTAGAATTAATTAATTTTAAATTCGGCTTTTTTTAATCTGACTGAAAAAACTTCGAAGAAGCCCAAGAAACAATTAAATTAGGCGGACGTTAAATAAATTATTGTTTAGGCATAGGTACATGAAGTAACGCGTTCTGCAGTTTCTATCTCCAGTTTCCATGAGAGAGAGAGAGAGGCGCCATGTTATAGTTTTATCCCTGAGTTGGAAATAAAGAGGCTTTTTTATGTTAGCAATTTGAAAATGCCCGAATGAACGTTTTTTAAGCACGAGAATTGGCCTTCTGAAGGCCAATTCTCGTGCTTAAAAAACGTTCAATGAATTTGAAGTCGCAGTGCCGCAAAAGTTCCAAAACGTCAAAAAAGGTATTCTGCTAAACCAAAAAACTAAGTCAAAGGTGACGTTTGGTGCGATGATATTGCAACCGTCAAAACTGACGTAAGCATGAGATTATTTGTTGACTGAACTGTCACGAAAAATTTTAGCTTCTGCAGTTTCAATTTCTCATTTTATTTTCATTTTGTCCTTGAAATCATCTTGAAATCCAATATTCATGAAATAAAAACTTATACAGGAACAGTGTTGTAAATACTTTTGTGTTTGTGTGGTGAAAAAATACAAAACGAGTGGGTTCCGCCAGTGGGAGTTATTTTCATTCCTCGCACAACGTGCAGACGCCGAATCGTCGGCGGAACAACGTAGAGAGCACAGCAGTAGCTGTTCTCAGCATTGCCGGCCGCGGGGTCACACATCAGGCGCATTTTCCATAAGCGACCGTGCGTTTTTAAAACTTGCAGTCTTACGAACTGAAGCCGCATTTCCTACAGGATAAGCGAAGAAATGGACTAGGTGTTGCAGCCAAGGTTGGTCTACAAGTACAAATTATAATACTTATATCAAAATTAGCTTCCGCCCGCGTGGTATGTCGATAAAAAGTAGCCTATGTCCTTCCCCAGGATGCCATCTATCTCCTTGCCAAAATTTGTCGAAATCCGTTCCATGGTTTAGGCGTGAAAAAGTAACATACGGACGGACAGACAGAGTTACTTTCGAATTTATAATATTAGTATGGATATATTAATAGCGATATTATCGATTGATTGAGGCTGGGGAACTACTGGATTTGGTGAAGTGCAATGCTGAGAGGTATGAGTCTCTGACTAATAATCTCTCATGCAGCTGTGCCAACCAACCACCACCTCCTCAGATTCAGCCTGACTTCCCCCCGCCGGCGTTGGCTCTTCCAGCAGAGACCTGTGTTAATACACAGAAGAAAAATAAATCTATATTTTTCTGTGACGAATTAGGTTCTGGCTTTCGAAAAATGTTACTCAATTACCTTAGCCATAATTTTACTAATCATAGTTATCATAACATAAGTTTCAAACAAATGATTAAAAGAATTGCAAACACAAACCTAGATAATTATTCTACAATGGTTTTGCTTTTAGGTAATAGTACTGGTATTACCAAAAAGGATATAGTGGATGGTGTGGACATCTTATTAAAATTAAATATAGGAAAAATAATGTTGTGTGCTTTACCTTACTCTGATACTTTATCAGATTATGACAATAATTATATTTATAAGTTGAATAGTACTATTCACAGATTGACATGTTGTCATAGTGACAAATTATTGTATTTTGACACTAACAAGTTTGTTAGTGGTTTTAAGTTAACTCAGAGAACTTTATCTCTGTCTTGGGAATGTAGACATCTGATTGCTATGTTGATAGCATATAATATTAATGGGGTTATAGCTAATATAACAAATGATAGTATTAGTGACGAGTCTGTGTTGTCAAGTTATACTAACAGCATAGTGAGCAATAATTATAAATCATCATGTTGTACGAAGGAGGATCCACCTATAATACCATCTTTGGAGGCCACTACCAGTCAGATAAGGTATTCTCTTCCTGCTGGAACTGCGACGGGCATTCTGGACGCTTCAGTTGTAGTTGTGGAGGTCACTCCGGATAATGTTTTAAACTAGTAAGTAAGACAACAGAAGTTACCCCTTCAAATAAACAATTATTATTATTAGAGAATAATAAAAAGGTATCTTCTGGCAATATTATACACAAAAATAAGAAACCAAAGGGGGGGCAACATATGTTAAAATTATTCAATCAAAATATCCAAGGTTGCTCTTCCAAATTACTGGAAATAGAATTGTTTTTAGAAAATACCAAGTTTGATGTCATTTGTTTAACAGAACATTGGTTAAAAGACCATCAAGTAAAGTCAATTAATTATGAAAATTATTGTGTAGTTAGCCATTTCAGTCGAAAATGTATGATACATGGCGGTTCATTAATATTAGTAAAAAATTCTATTAGATCAAAAGAACGGAAAGACATCATTGGACTGTCTGTTGAACACACCATTGAATTGTCCTGTGTTGAGCTTGATAAGCATGTTATAGTATGCGTATATAGACCTCCAAGCTACCAGAATCTACCTATATTTGATTCTGTAATGGAAGAGGTGCTAAAGAAACTTAGTACTAATAGTAAGTCAATAATCATATGTGGTGATTTTAACA
The DNA here is from genome assembly GCA_947363905.1 of Lithophane semibrunnea. Lineage (NCBI taxonomy): Eukaryota > Metazoa > Arthropoda > Insecta > Lepidoptera > Noctuidae > Lithophane > Lithophane semibrunnea. Next base: position 18,487,926 of record OX376195.1, read on the forward strand.
TTAATTTATTAGAAAATAACTCGAATACTGTCCGATTATTAAGTCTTTTTAGGTCATTTGATTTGTCAAATGTTTTTATTGAACCAACCCGAGTGACAGCTTCTTCTGCCACTTGTATAGATAATATTTTTTGTAATTGTGATTACTTACATAAAGAAATTGTAAATAAGTTGCCATCTGATCACAGTGGACAAACAATAACTTTTTGCGCCTACATACCTTTACAAAAAATTCAAATAAGGTTTAGGCCAATTACATGTAAAAACTTAGAAAAATTAAATAATTCGTTGGCCAGTAAATTATGTGTTCAGAGTTTTAATAATGTATGTGACCCAAATGAGTTCTACGCCGATTTCTTTTCACTAATAAACAAACACTTTAATGAAACTTTTCCACTAAAGACTAAAACTATTTACACAAAGTTCTTATTTAGTGATTGGGCTACTCCAGGTATTCGTAAAAGCAGGGAAAATCTTTTTGAACTTTATGGCCTAAAGCAACATATGAATAATTCAACCTTTCATCAGTATGTTGCAAAATATTCTAAAACTTTTAAAAATGTGTGCAAAATAGCTAAAGCTCTTTACATTAGCAATAAAATAAAATCAGCTGATGACAAAATAAAAACTACCTGGCAAATAATAAATAATGAAACAGGTAGGAAAAAACAGCGTAGTACTGAATTTAATTTAGAGACTGCACATGGCCCAATCAACTCAAATGTAGAAATAGCTCAGGAATTTGAAAACTTTTTTGGAAATATTCCAGTTAAAACTACTGAAGCTCTAAATTCCTCACCCGCGCTTTCTGCTGCCTTACTTAGAAAGAATGTAAAGGCATGCCCTTTGGAGTTTAGGTTTCAGCATACAAACCCCCAAGCGGTTATAAAAGCTTTTAAAGATCTTAAAATTAAATCAACAGAAGATCTATGGGGAATGTCTGTAAAAGTCTGTAGATCTATCATCGAAACCATTGCGCCCTATTTAGCTTTCATATTTAACACCAGTGTAGACCAAGGAGTCTTTCCGGATCTCATGAAACACAGTAAAGTAGTTCCTTTGTTTAAATCCAGTGATAGTAAGGAACCCAACAATTATAGGCCTGTGTCAATTCTGCCAGTTCTCAGTAAGGTGTTTGAAAAGTTGATGCTCAATCAAATGTTACGTCACTTTAATAAAAATTCCATCTTTCATGAACATCAGTACGGTTTCACCAAAGGGCGTTGTACCACTGACGCCGGTGTCACCCTAATAAAGAACATTTTTAACGCCTGGGAGGAAGCACAAGATGCCATTGGAATCTTTTGCGACCTCTCGAAGGCGTTCGATTGCGTCGACCATGATACACTTCTGTTGAAACTAGAGCACTATGGGGTTAGGAATACAGCTCTTGATTTACTAAGATCATATCTGAAAGAAAGAAAAGTTAAAGTTCAAGTAAACGGCGTAAACTCATTGGGGTCTGAAATGGCAATGGGCGTTCCTCAAGGCTCGATATTAGGTCTATTCCTCTTTTTAGTTTATATTAATGATTTACCCCAATTACTTCTAAATCAACCGAAGATGGTGTTATTTGCAGATGACACATCATTGATTTTTAAAATAAATCGACGTTCACAAAATCTTGACGACGTGAATAGCTCTATTCTTCAGGTACAAGATTGGTTTACGGTAAATAATTTGGTACTAAATGAAAAAAAAACCAAATGCATTCGATTTAAATTACCTAATGTTAGAAGTAGCGAATGTGACATCATATTGAATGGAGAAAAACTGGATTTTATTAATCAAACAGTTTTCTTGGGAATCACGCTAGACGAGAAATTACAATGGGGACCTCATATAAAATCTCTTGCGGGGCGGTTAAGCTCGGCCGCTTATGCTGTTAGAAAGATAAGACAGTTAACAGATGTAGAAACCGCGCGTTTGGTCTATTTCAGTTACTTCCACAGCATTATGTCGTATGGCATTTTACTGTGGGGTCGGGCTGCTGATATTGAATCCATTTTTATTTTGCAAAAAAGAGCTGTCAGAGCCATTTATAATCTATGTCACCGCGAATCTCTCAGGGAACTATTTAAAAAGATTAATATCATGACGGTACCTTGCCAATTCATTTATGAGAATATTGAGTATGTAAGAAAAAACTTAAATCTTTTTAATAAAATAAGTGATAGGCATAATTTTAATACTAGAAATAAAGATAAAATAGATCAACCATTTTTCAGATTAGCTAAAGTACAAACATCTTTTATGGGGTACTGCGTTAAATGCTATAACAAAATACCTTGTGATATATTGCAATTAAATGAAAGAAAATTTAAAACTCATATAAAAAGTACACTTTGTAAACAAGCTTATTACAAATTAGAGGATTATATCCAAGATAAGAATGCTTGGAAACATGCTGGTCTTGCTCCATAGGACGATTTAGTGTCTGGACAAAATCAAACTGATAGCTAATTTAGTTTTTTTTTTTATTTATTATTTGTATGTCATAGACTTTTACACTCTGTCATTACTTAAACTCACGCACTGACTTATTAGTACTACTTGTAACAATGTTAGGACTATTGTAATATCGTATACTTTTACAATCTTTGTAAATATGTGAGCACCATGTATCTGGTAATTAATTTATTCATTATTGCTCCATTTATAATTCTTTTTACCTTTCGTAGTACAGTAATCTTATTGTAGGTGCATCGTCTTCACATATAATTATATAATTAATGTATACAAAATATTGTAAAACATTTTTAAAAGAGTAACGATGGAGTTTCTTGCCCATTCTTCTCCATACGAAAACTACCTTTTGGAAGGGGCAACTAGAATCAATTCTATTTCTTTGTTTGACGTTCAAAAGTGCCATATATGTGCCTATTTGAAATAAATTATTTGACTTTGAAATATGCAACAAGGCAGCTATATTCTAAGCATTTTCATCACCGCATCTACTTTTTCCACACTTTTATTGTGGGTCGAAACTCTATTTCTTCAGGTAACCGTTATTTTAAAATCTATGCGAAATGAATAAGTAATAGTATTTGTTTGTCTATTCACTATTTATTATACCTTTTATATCCTTTTTAGATTCCATACATTTAGATGAGATACGAAGTCCCGACCTATTTGCTGTCATGGCGGCCAATTTAAACGGAGATAGCCAAGTATACAGGAGATACTATAGAAAACGAGGCTGTGCGCACAACAACATGTACAGAACCTCTTCCCCCACTCTCATAGTCCGATGGGTCGGCAATACGACGTAACCGGGAAAAGATTAGTACCAACGGCTGTACGTGCTTTTCTAGGCACGGGGTTGTCACACTATTACATTACTATTTGGAGGAATCACGCGGAAGACATATGGCGGGAAAAATGAGCAGGACGGACGTTCTGATTGCCATTGTTCGACCTAGATAAGAGCGAAAAGGACGGTCCACGTCTGATAAAAAACCGTTTAAAAACGCCCTAATACACAGTGTTACTTATCGACGGGGAAGTGCTGACAACTCCTAACTTACAAAAATCAAAGGACATTGACCATCCATATATGGGAGTTGGACCAAGTGCTGCCCAGAATGGACACATAGTGCATTATGTTCCTTGGGCTTATACTAGTCTGTACACCAAAGCTCAATAAAATCTATCCGAGGAGTTTCGAGAAAAATGAATTTAGGTTGAGCATTTTTTATTAATGAATACCAACCAACCAGTGGCGCATTTGATTAAATAATGACAGTGATTATGTTAAAAAACACATTATTATTTCATTTGTATGCATATCATTTACATGTTAAATATTTTTTACTGATCATCCATTTATGGCAGTTGGGTCAAGTGCTGCCCAGAATGGACACATAGTGCGTTAAGTACCTTGGACTTATACTAGTCTGTAAACCAAAGCTCAATAAAATCAATCTGAGGAGTTTTGAGAAAAACTATTTTTTGTTGAGTAATTTTTATTGATGAATATCAACCAACCGATGGTGCATTTTATTTAAAAAAAAGGCAGTAATTATGTTAAACAACACATTATTATTTCATTTGTATGCATATCATTTACATTTTAAATATTTTTTACTGAACATCGATTTATGGGAGCTGGGCCAAGTGCTACCCAGAATGGACACATTATGCATTATGATCCTTGCGCTTGTACTAGTCTGTACACCAAAGCTCAATAAAATCTATCCGCGGAGTTTTGAGAAAAACTATTTTTTGTTGAGTATTTTCTATTGATGAATACCAACCAACCGATGGCGCATTTTATTAAAAATAATGACAGTAATTATGTTAAACAACACATTATTATTTCATTTGTATGTATATCATTTACATGTTACATATTTTTTACTAACCATCTATTTATGGGAGCTGGGCCAAGTGCTGCCCAGAATGGACACATTATGCATTATGATCCTTGCGCTTGTACTAGTCTGTACACCAAAGCTCAATAAAATCTATCCGCGGAGTTTTGAGAAAAACTATTTTTTGTTGAGTATTTTTTATTGATTAATATCAACCAACCGATGGTGCATTGTATTAAAAATAATGGCTGTAATTATGTCAAACAACACATTCTTATTTCATTTTTATGCATATCATTTTCATTTTAAATAATTTTTACTGACCATCCATTTATGGCAGTTGGGTCAAGTGCTGCCCAGAATGGACACATAGTGCGTTACGTACCTTGGACTTATACTAGTCAGTAAACCAAAGCTCAATAAAATCAATCCGAGGAGTTTTGAGAAAAACTATTTTTTGTTGAGTATTTTCTATTGATGAATACCAACCAACCGATGGCGCATTTTATTTAAAATAATGACAGTAATTATGTTAAACAACACATTAATATTTAATTTGTATGCATATCATTTACATGTTAAATATTTTTTACTGAACATCTATTTATGGGAGCTGGGCCAAGTGCTGCCCAGAATGGACACATAGTGCATTATAATCCTTGGGCTTGTACTAGTCTGTACACCAAAGCTCAATAAAATCTATCCGAGATGTTTTGAGAAAAACTATTTTTTGTTGAGTATTTTTTATTGATGAACACCAACCAACCAATCGCGCATTTTATTAAATAATGACAGTTTTTATGTTAAACAACACATTCTTATTCCATTTTTATGCATATCATTTACATTGTAGTGTAAAGCACTTGTCAATGCTTATTCAACGAGTCCAAACACCATGTTGCTGTCTTGTTTGGTTGAGGAGTCCCTATGGGTACTTTCCGGCTCCATGACCAGACTCTGGATACTACCTTGGACTATAGTAAGTACTTGTCAAGACAAAGCCAACGATTCCAAACACGATGGTGCTATCTTGTTTGGTTGAGGAGTTCCTATGGCCACCTTCCGGCTCCATCATCGGACCCTGGGCGTGGACACTGCCTAGTATAAGGCAATTGTCAGTGCATATTCAACGAGTCCAAACCCGACGGTGCTGTCTTGTATGGTTGAGGAGTTCCTATCGGTACCTTCCGGCTCCATCACCAGACCCTGGATGCAAGCGTGGGCTATACTAGGTACTTATCAAGACAAAACCAACGAGTTCAAACACGATTGTGCTATCTTGTTTGGTTGAGGAGTTCCTATAGCCACCTTCCGGCTTCATCATCAAACCCTGGACACTGCCTAGTGTAAAGCACTTGTCAATGCATATTCAACGAGTCCAAACTCGATGGTGCTGTGTTGTTTGGTTGAGGAGTTCCTATGGATACCTGCCGGCTCCGTATAAAGGCAATAACTTTTTAACCCTGGGACCGATTTTTTTTTTTTAATTTTTGTATGTATAAATTGATGAAAGGAATCATTTGGAAGCACTCCCATGGCTGGGCAGCATTTGGTCCAAATAGGTCAATATCCTTTACAGGAGGCAAAAAAAACCGTTTTTTAATTTTCTCAGAATAAAAAAAAAGAAAGTGTAAATGGCAATTTTATACTTAAATGGTCCCGCATGTCAGGTAATAATCAAAATTTGCTTGGAATAAGTAATTAGCGAGATGATGTAAGATAGGAGGTATCACCAATCTGGTGTGGCTGAAAATTTGAAGATAGGAATAATTTCCACACTTCAAAAAAGTAACAGAAATCATTGAAAATTAATGTTTCCCGCTAAAGTTTTCAATCATATTCGGGGATAAAATAACAAAGGAATCTAAAAATTACTAAAAATAGACGAAATTAATCAAAACAGGCGATTTTTTTGAAGATAGGAGTTATTGTCTTTCTATATCACAATATCGGTTAAGATAGAAGGTATTTTCAAAATGAAAAACTGTTAATAATTTTGAGAAATCAATGTTTAATCACAATTTTTATGATCTAACTTTAGGCAAGTACCCGTATGAAATGTATTCTACTCTGATAACTCTTAAGAAATGAGTCATTAAACTCTAATGATATAACTAATGACTGTTAGGACTCTCTATAAAAATAAGTATGCATAATCTTTTTCAGTGTCTCCGTTTACAAACGTAAATTAACTTTTAAATTGAACAGATAACTCTTTAATGACTTTTACAATAACTAATGACTCTTAAGACTATAAAAATACGTCACGTATTCTTTTCAGTCTCTTCGTTTACAAACGTAAATTAACTTTTAAATGTAACAGATAACCCTTTAATGACTCTTACAATAACTAATTACTCTTAAGACTCTATAACAGTACACAAATAATCTTTTCAGTCTCTCCGTTTACAAACGTAAATTAACTTTTAAATGTAACAGATAACCCTTTAATGACTCTTACAATAACTAATTACTCTTAAGACTCTATAACAGTACACAAATAATCTTTTCAGTCTCTCCGTTTACAAACGTAAATTAACTTTTTAATGTAACAGATAACTCTTTAATGACTCTTACAATAACTAATAAATGACTCTTAAGACTCTTTATAAAGATATACAATAATCTTTTCAGTCTCTCCGATTACAAACGTAAATTAACTTTTAAATGTAACAGATAACCCTTTAATGACTCTTACAATAACTAATTACTCTTAAGACTCTATAACAGTACACAAATAATCTTTTCAGTCTCTCCGTTTACAAACGTAAATTAACTTTTTAATGTAACAGATAACTCTTTAATGACTCTTACAATAACTAATAAATGACTCTTAAGACTCTTTATAAAGATATACAATAATCTTTTCAGTCTCTCCGATTACAAACGTAAATTAACTTTAAAAATGTAACAGTTAAAAAAATACTATTTTAGGTCATTAAACTTTGTGTTCAGAATAACAAAAAAATTACTAAGTAACAAAAACTTTTTAATTTTAATATTAATTTTAATTAAATTAGTATCTAATCTAATTCATGAGGCAGGTTGTCATAAAAAGAATGACAATCACGTGTCAGGACTGATTTCAACTGCTGAAGATGGTTATATTTCGATAACTTTATAGGTATTGGTGCCGCATGAAGATTGGCGCGATCGGTTTGACGAACAGCAAAGCTTTTTTGGGGTAGATCCATCCATTCAGAGTCAAAATCCAGTTTGATTTGGATGGCAGAAATAGGATTGTATTGAATGGCACGGATGTCCACTACTTGTGGTTCACCTGTTTTTCGGCCAGGTCTGATGCTTTTATAACACCAAGTTTTAGAATTAGCGAAATCCTTGACGAAATCATAATCGAAATCAACAACTTCATACGGTTGATCTTTCCGTATTTCCTTGGTCAGTGTTGCATAATCGCTAGGCAAATGAATTTCGTGATTCTTGAGTTTTTGTTCAATATTACTGTGGACGGAGTCGCACTCCATCTGCGTATGACCCGGCTCCAGGTACTTCTGGGTAATAACCACTCCGTGTTTTTTACTAAGGTCAAGTAGTGCATTAGCCATAACCGTATTCCTATTTTGATAGGTGCAGCCATCGGAAAAGATAATTATCGGTAGTTTTAAAGGCAAACAATGTCTCTCTAGGTAATCGACTAAGCATGAAGCGAATGTGCTGGCTGTCAAATCCGCTCCTGTTTCATTAAACCAAAAACAAGTGCAATGACGGTTACTTAAGTTGTAAACCGTAAAATTATGACACACTAATTTCGTTTTGAAATAAAATAATGCACTTGCAGTCAGAAATGGACATGATTTGACAGCCTCTAAATCCATTGTCAGAACAATATTTTCCTTTTTATCAGCTTTGTCTTTGTCATCAGTTTTCTCTTGTCTTGCTCGGTTCTTTTTTATAACATGTACTTGGTAATCCGCTTCGTTTAAGTTTCCGGCTTCATACGCACAGCAAGTATCGCACTTGTCTTTTTTTAATGTGTGTAAAGATAAATTTTTCTCATGAAATTTTTCTTCGAACGTGTACTTGCAAACTGACGGTAAATTTTCTTCGGTGCAATATTTAGTATAGGATCTGTATAACTCTCTTAATGATTGAAAATTCGGTTCAAGGTACAGTTTCGTCGTTTCCTTTCTGGCATAATGCGAAGGCAACTTAGGAAGCTTATCTAGAAACGTATTCAAATGCTGTAGTTTTACCTCATTTTCATTTATACTCCTTCGTGGTTTTAAATTATTTACAACCGCTTGATTGGGTGACATGCCATATTCAGTGTTTTTAATCCATTGCTGAACAGTAAATGATCCCAAAGACAAAGTTTTTAAAAACATTTCCCGACAAACTTGTACTTTTGTATCGTTATTTTTTTCAAGCGGCAAAAAATATTGCAAAGTCCCGATACGTCTCGAGTTCCCAGTTTGAATAGTTTTACGACCTGTGGTGGATCGGTTAACTAATGACGCCACGTAAATTTTTCTTTGGTCCCAGTTAAGATTTTTCCAAAAGTATTCGTGAATATTTTTTCGGTTTTCCTCATCTATTTCGCTACATCCCCTCAACTTACTCTTCCGACAAAAATCTGATTTGCACGCTTCTCCTAGCTGTCGCCCTGGTCTTATCGTATCTTGTTTTGGTCTTTCTCCTTTAGGTCTTCTGTATCCTAAGTAAACTTCGCCCTTCATTCTCATTTCTTTGGCTTTATTCTTCTTCCATTCAGAACGCATTGCTCTTTTTTCACGTTTTCTATTGTTGAGATTACCATGGGAGTGCTCTTCATCACTAAACACGATCGCCGTACTTGAATCAGACAACTCATTTAACATATCTGGAGGAAAATATTCTGATTAAAGTTTTCAACTCTTTTGAAATAAATTATCATTATTAATGCTTAGGTTTTAGTAATGACGCTGAAAGTTACAGAAGGTTTTTAGTAACTTTCTTAGTGATCATTTTTAGTCCGCTGCCGCATCGACTAGGATTTTTCCACCATCTTTTGGTGGTAAGAGCTATTTCAATAAGCTTGAATCCATAATGATACTCCTCTTAGAGCAAAAATAGGCTTAAGATACCTTATTACGTATTTAGATGATAATGAATTATTTAGTAATAATAACTATTCGAAAACCTGTGAAATGTAAAGTTTTTTTTGTATGTCAACCTACTGCTATCTAGTGTCACGGGCAATAACTAAAACAACCATGGACATATCTTGGTAGTTCCACTTTTTTTTCAAGGGGGCGCTGATGTGCTCGGGAAATGGTTGGTGAGCACTGCCATCTATTCACATTCGTGTAAACAGCGTATAAAACACTAAAGGGATAATGTAAAAATTTGCTACAAGAGGGCGCTACTATACACATATTATATGTGTTTTGGTATTATAAAGGCGCAATTTTATTCGGAGAACTGAAAGTCATCATGGATGATAAACTGGAGCTGCGTAGCGTTAGTGGCTGTGGAACACTGTCATTTGACACTTTTTATGTTTCGACATCATTCGCTGTCGATAAAATGTTTTGTTATATTGTGAGGAATCTGAACTATGCGCCAAAAGGAGTTATGTTTTAATTTGAAATCCTCCCGCTTCCTCATCCCGTTTTCATAATACTTACAACAATATTGAACTGCAGTTTTTAAATGCAATTTTCATCCCGTCTATGTAATGTTACTTTCATGACTCATATCGATAACGGCTACTTTTAAATACACATTATTCTGCGCCACGGACCGTAAACTTTACTCCGATTAAAACTCAATTTCGACACTTTTATTAACGTTCGCCTGAAATTCATTATTTTATGTAAGTAACGGGAGTTGTTAGTAGACGGAGTGACGGTCAAATAGTTTCCATTTCCGTCACAAGCACACACACATTGATTGGCAAAATTATACAATAACACTAATGTTTGAAATTAATTAAAACCAATTGATTACGTACTTATTTATGTATGTAGGTACCACTTGCGTACAATTTACACTATCATAGTGAAACAATCTGGCTCTAATACAATCGTCTGTTGGTTGCTTTTAGTTAACTATTGATTGATAATTACTTGACAATTACTGTAGGAATTAATTAATTGTTATGCCCATTGATTGAATATGTGGTGTTATTGGAATACTTGACACCACTTTACAATACCTACTTACCTACTTAGGTAATACCTACATTTTCGTAATAATATTGAACCAGGCTAAATAACTAAAGATTAACTCGGTAAGTCGGTACCTATGGGTAGGTACCTACCTAGTTATGCAATTGTTTTGTAAAGATAATGAACTCAAGGTAATAAATTGCCATTTATTAACATTCTTGGTAACCCGATTTGTGATCGGTGGCAATACCTATTGGTACTATTTATTAAAAATGGCAAGTTTAAATATTGAACGTATTATTTACCTTTATTTTATTAGTAGCATACTTGACTGATTGATGCTGTGTATATACCACTAGTCAGCCAAAGTTTAATTTATTAAATCAAATCTTCTGATTTGAGGAATCAAATTCCTTAGGTATTCTTACCTAAGGAATTTGATTCCTCCAGTGACACCCAAATGATTCCTCAAAGGAGTTAATTCCAAAGCCAATCAAGAACAAAGCTCGCTCGCCCCATTATTATAATACAATTAAGAAGCCATTAAATTAAAAAATAACTTCTGTTTTATGAAGCTCGACGAATAATGGTGGCACAGAGGTATAATAAGACAGGAGAAAGGGGTAAGACAAATAATGGTGTGTAACATTAGATAATATAGTTTCTCTTGAAACAGCGTGAAATAGTTTTAATTAGCTAATCTAATTGTAAGTAAAAGTAGTTGATCTTTAATAAAGTGTTTTTAAATTGATTTCAATTTCACGCTGATCAGGCAGGCTGTCTAGTTTATATCTCGTCGATAGGACATTATAGTTTTTTTTTTTTAATCAGTTGAAGGAAAGAAGCAAGATTATTCTTGCTAGAAGGCGTAGTAGGACATATCCACTAAAAGTTTGCATAAGTGATTTTTACTGTGGTCACATTAAGTGCATGACGTCTGTATCAAGACCCTTCCTTAACAGCAGAGCGAGCCTATATTCGCCATATCGGCATGAACCTAGTTTTGGAAAGCGGCGACGCACGGCTGGAATCGGAACCCTCACAGCATACCAGCAAAAAGTCTACAAGCCACATGATTGACTAAGATACGTGACCATATCAAACCAATTGACGCGTAACCATGGCAACAGTTTCAATTCACAGCAACACGGTTCCCACGTCCGGTTATGAGTCGAGAAGTTACTATTATTAGTACCATCTCGTGTTACCTTCATCCCGGCACTCAATTGGCTGCTAATTGTGCCATTTGTGCCGTTTGTGGCGTCTGTGCCGTAGCCGTACGACATATTCATCGGCTGATGTATTCAGGGCACGGGTGAATACATTTACAAACCTGAAATATGATATTGAATTAGGAACGTGTAAACTTATCAAGGTTGTTTATAACACAGGGATTTTGGGTCCTATAATCCTGTTGTAAAATTGAGAATCATCATGAATCAATGAGTTGCCTATACGTAACTATTTATCTAATTTCAAGGGTAACGTTGATAAACATGTGCTTTGATAAATATGTGAAGTAACTGCATAGTAAGTAACCTTTATTGGTTTAACAAGAATGTAGAGTACCTCCGTTGAAACAATCGTAAATAAATACTGTTATCGTAGGTACGTTAAACACTACGCTATACGATAACAAAAATGGAAGGTCAGACGCATTGATCATTTCGATTGAATTGTTTCCATGTTGTCAACTGTAGGTACCTAATGGACAAGAGGCCGAAGATGAGTTGTAATTGTAAGTGAATTGAATTGATTCCAGGAAGGGATTCCCGGAGCCCGGGACCCGGGACCCGGGACCCTCACAATCAGGCCGCGGGCAAGAGGGTGAATGTAATCTGAACAAATACCTACTAAGCGCCCAAAACGAATGTCAGAATGTCACTGACAAGAATAAGTTGTTTGCTGGGTCCGACATTTGCCTGCAAGGGATAAAAAGCTGATCTGCAATAATTAAGTTTGCAATATTTTTTTGGGTAGGAAATTATCAAGTAACTTCGGCGTGTCAGACTCTTACTGATTAAAACCCACCCTTGTTCCTTCAGTTGCCTGTTAGTTGCCAGAGGCAAGCAAATTGTCATACAAGTCGGAATTAGAAGCAATGAAAAATAAATAACGTTAGCACACTTAGCGCAGACAGACAGGTTAATTTCTAATATTATAATAGGTAAGCAGAAAACTAAGAATTTGTCTATAGTTACTTGGTATAAGTACATATTATTTATTTTCTTCATCATTTACAAGATTCGTTTTGCAAAGAAGTAAAAAGTAAGTAAATTGTCATGACGAAATTTTCTCAGTTACAAGTACAGTGAGAACATCCAAACATTTAAAAAACATCTCTACGTTATAGTTAGTAGGTACCTACACACAAAAACTGATCGATAAAAACAATTTGCAGTGCCGCAGACATTGCCCATTCGCCGTGAGTGCGCTCATACCGGTCCAGTCATTAGACCTGTATATCGCGGCCAATTCCGCGGCCGCCGGCCGCCACGGTCGGGCCGCTCCGCACAATACCCCGCAGCGCCCACATGGCCACAACGGCTGATCGTTTGTTTCCATTCTATACCACTATTGTTGCTTCCTTTTACAGAAATAATTGCCCTTTCAGCTGAGTCAGATGCTTATGTAATGTGGATTCACTTTTGTTTATTGTGCTCGTAAAATTGATAGTGAACTCGAGCGTCTGGGGTTTTTAAGCGGTTTACTCCCAAAGAGGCTCTTTGGCAGTAAAACAATGTCGGTACTTATCTGTCATGTATGTTATAATACCAATTAAGAAATAGGTATGTCTGTGTGTGGATACATTTGCATGCGACAGGCGTATTTCGCCGGTTGAAGCGTAACTTGGGAGAGACCCCTGTCCAGCTGTGGTGTGCGGTAGACGGAGTTGATTGATTGATGCGGATATTGTGTGCCTGTCCTCAATTTAAAGATACTTAATTAATTTATTCGTCATTACGACGAGTACATCGAATGATTCATACATAAGATCCACTTTCACATTGTTTGATTATGATTCATCAATTTGTTCGTTTGACAAACCAAACATCTTAAATTAGATACAAGTTTAGTGTTGATTTATTCAATTACATGAAGCAAACACTCAAAGTACTTAACTAAATGACACAATAGGTAATAGAAAATATCTCTTCTACTGCGTGTAAGTAATTATTTTCTGAAATATTTTCCTGATTGCTGAAGCTTCTCACTTTACTTGACGTGTTCACTACGAAATGTGGGAATAAATTTATGGTAAGATGGCGGAATACGCTCCGTTGTGTGAAGTTACCGTTATAACTCGGTTTGACAGACATGTATACTGAACACAGATGGAAATATTGTCTGGAATATACCGCGCCGCGAGGGAGCTCATGCGTGTAGCTACAGTGTTATTGCTTCATACGTTTGAAAAAATATTTCTTGCGTGTTTAGATATCAATAATGATATGGGACATACTAAGTTTTTTTTGGAATGTGGGACAAAACTTCAGGACGACCCACCTCTCTTGACCCCCCCCCGTTAATGACCACCAAAATTTGTAAGGGCCTAGTTACAGGTAGTATGTCTCTGTTAGCTACAGAACGATAGGAAGTAGTTGTAAATCACCAAAATCAATATCTGTAGAATCAGAAATCATAATAGCTTGGCTATCAAAATTAATAAGACTTTTTACTAAACCTCTTAGCTTCATCAATATACATAAGTCAACGATTATCTTTCATCCAGTTTTTAACTAAAATCCATTATGTTTCACGACTTGCAAGTTACAAGTTTCTGCATATTTGCGTTAGTGCTTACATTTAGTTAAATTAAAATCTATTTTTAGAGTCGCTTTGTGAGAAATGACTGGTTCTACTCGACGCTGCATTCGTAAATAAAATTTATAAAATAGAAAGGTTCATCGCTTTGCGAGAGATTGCGGGAACTGGAAATGAGAAAATAGTACTTGTAGGTAACGAAAAAGTATTCTTTCAAATTTATGCATGGTATAACTACAACGATGTTTATGTTTGTATCATCTAAAATGTATAAACCATCTTATGTGTAAGTACAGAATAAATAAATAAAATAAGTGATTCTACACATTATAATAATATTGTAGCGAAGTCAAAACAATCATCATCAGAAAGAAACATCAGATCAGATGAAGATGATGATGATGATTCAGTCATTGAATATTTTAGAATATGAATAATTTATTTACAGAAAACACAGGAAAATAGAGCTGTAGCTTTACACATACTTTTTTCCGTTGCGAACTTACTTTGTGTACAAGGAATAAATAACCCGTGTTACCAGATATAATGTAAAAGTAATAACTACGAGGTCTGAGAACAATTTTGTCTGTTTGTCTAAATGTATGTTAAAGTATCATGCAAAACTACCGGATAGATTCTGCTATTTTTCACAGATATTCTATGCAGGTGTGGTCAGTCTGTAGGCTTATTCTATGCAGGTGTGGTCAGTCTGTAGGCTTATTCTATGCAGGTGTGGTCAGTCTGTAAGCTTATTCTATGCAGGTGTGGTCAGTCTGTAGGCTTATTCTATGCAGGTGTGGTCAATCTGTAGGCTTATTCTATGCAGGTGTGGTCAGTCTGTAGGCTTATTCTATGCAGGTGTGGTCAGTCTGTAGGCTTATAAATAATCACGCTATTTGCTATAAGGGAGGAGCAATACTGCATTAGGTTCGACTTCTTCTATAATTTACAGCAAATTGTAAAAAGAAGAGACAAAATATATTGCAGATTAATCTTTTACATGATTATCATCACGCTCGCATCTTTATGGAGCTAAGCAGTTAATCATAACATAAATAGAGTGAATTTTTGAGATGGGGCAATAAGGGTAGACTTCCTTCCGGGTCACCAGTCCTGACTCAGTATGAGTATTTTGGCTAGGCACTTATTTTTGAACGTCAAAATTTCCAAAAAAATAGAATTGATTCTAGTCCCCTCCCCCCCTTCCAAAAGGTAATTTTTGTATGGAGAAGAATGGTCAAGAAACTCCACTGTTATGTAGTTATTAGTTTCCGTGATATCAACAGAGTAGCAAAATTATTGTTAACTTTTAAAAACTGCATCACAAGTTTAATGTGACCCTTCCAGAGAAAAGGATTCACTGACCAACTAATATACGAGAGCTCTCTTTCAAGATAACTTTTTGAATAGGGAACAACTTAAATCGGCCTTTAGTCAGAAGCTCGAAAGTCTAACAAAACAGTTAAGTAACAACTTTCTAGGGTAAGACTGGTTGTCAGACTTTCATTATTACCCAGGAACTAGATTGTGGTAAGATAGGCAGTCACTTCATGTAAAATACTGGTAGGTATTCAGTTTCAGTACATCTGGTTAGACTGGAAGCCATTCCCAACATAGTTGGGAAAATGCTCGGCAAAAATGCTCGGTAATGAAAACATACTTTGGCTTTTTTCTCCGAGGGACCCTGTAACCTCTTAGTTTCGCGAGTGATGTCAGATGTGCCTCCCCGCGGCACTGTCCATTAGCAATAATAAGTTTAACATTACAACAAACATTGCCCGCGGCAGTACCTACGTAGTTCGTATATAGGATAAAAATAACTACTCACTATTTCTAAATTAATGTTGATACACGTAATACAACTACAAGGTCGTGAACATACAAACATGTATGTATTATAAATTGTATCTTTGATTGACGCGAGAAAGTTCTTATGTAATGCAAATTCATTTAATAGTGACTTTCTAAAGCGGTTGCCATCAATACATACAATACAAATGAAATTACATACAATAGATAGATGTCGTTGCATTGAGACCGGATATCTATGATTGAGACATACACGCTTAGAACATTATTATTGGGTCGTGAATGTTAACGAAATTGGAACGAAGAGAGTTCATTGATTGGTTTAGGTAGGTAATCGTAGCTAGTTTAAGGAAAAGTAATTCTAACATTAAAAAAAAAAGTTAATTCTGGTTACACTTGTTTCTCCCTTTTTTAAATGCATTCAATATGTCTCCAATAAGGTGCATTTCTCGCGCTCGCTGTGTTTCTCCTAGCATTTATATTATTACAGATGCAGAAAGGAGTTTAGATTTAAAAAGAAATAAAACTCCCTACGACTATACTTGTGCACACAGGTCGCGTAACAGGTGCTTTACTTGCAGTAACTTTTAAATCTCAAATGGCACGGTTTAATGCCTTATTCTCAGGGTCGCAGGAATTGGCAGAAATTCTATTTTCTACAGAAAACCTACATCATCCCGTAATGATTAAGAACTTGCAAAACTCATTGTACTTTTTAGAGTAAACATAATACAACAACATAATTATTGTTTAGTCTGTCATAAATTCCTCTTAGTAACATTATCGAACGTCCTCTGCAGCCTTTTTGATACGACTGCAGCGAATCTCAAGAGGAGAGTAATAGTTTATAATAATAGTTTTTAACCTATATGTTAGTTTGTAACTCAGTTAATATTTAGTGGTGCTTTTCTTTGTCAGTGTTCTTCACAGTTACAATAGTGTGGCTACACAACAGGTAGAAGGTAGGTACTTCATCAACATACCGGATAGTGAAACCAGACCGCAACACCCTATAGTGCCGTTAAACGATCAGTTTAATGCTCCACGTGCCTCCAGCACTAACATTATTTCAGTGTTACTACTTCACATGAGCGTTATAAAGAAGAGACGTACATAATGATGACCATCTCACTCAGCCTTCACTTAAGTAAGGCATCAAGTTCTGGTTACGATCCCTGGATACGTGCTTATGTTTAGACCTTTAACCTCATTATGTAATAAGATGCCCAGCCAATGGCTCTAAATATTCCGAATATATCGCTTGTCGTGTACGTAATAGGGAAACAGTCACGGTGTCCTGGAGTGAGCAGCTGCAGCTATTTCGACTGATAACCCACCTGAAACAATCTTATTCTTAATCTTGGGTCTGTCATAAGCCATAACATAACTCATAATATAAAAACTATCTCCGTATCTCCTAAATACAAAAAAAAACTAAAAAAACGTGGTTTAACTAAAGCAAACAAAAGCTTGAGCTAGATTGTAAAGCAGGGTCAACATTAACACAGTTTTCCTCTTACAAAATGAAAAATACCGCTCGTACTCCATCGAATGATAGTTTACGAATACTATCGAATATTGAAAGCTTGTTGACCTACCGCGGGAATGCAATGCAATCTGCAATCTGTTCATAGAACCCATGACCTAGTATCAACACCATTGATCGCATAAAAATCAGTACACCATGAGAGCGATCATCTGGCTTCGGTAGAAACCACTTCAATCGAATCAAGAGTAGTAAAGTCATTTATTTTTTGCTTAGCCAATACGGTAAACAGAGCTGAATTAAATACGTGATAATAAGAGACAGATGTTGTATTGGCTGTCCTTGGGAGTCCAACAATGTGTTTTTCTTATTTGATGTGTTTCGTATCAATACTCACCTACACTGCGACATGGGCGTCTGATTGTAATTTACATGACGTTGGGAAGACCAAAGAAGCGATGGATGGGCGTAATGGTATGCTGGAAATAGAGTGACTACCGAGATGACGACTAATAGACAATTATGGAAGAAAACGACATGTTGCGCCGACCACGAATAAATTGTGATAAGGGCAGGAGTATAATGATGATGACATCCTAAAATAATAAATAAAACGTAGCGTAGTGTGGCTTTACAACCCATTTATTTGAGTGCATCAACACAAACTTTATTCCATAACGAAAAAATCACGAGAGTTGTAATATTTTTCATCAAAACTTTACGTTTGACGTACATTACCAGCGGAGGTTTTCATTTGATAGCCGTACTCAAACCGTCGGGCAGCGAGTTGTTTGCTTGTATCACCGCAGAGTTGTGGCTGAGCTAAGGTGCGTTATCACTCGCGCGTTTGTGTCGACGCTAATAAAAGAGTGGTTATAGTCGTCGTGGAATAGTTTTATTTTCTTTTCTTGTAGTATCTATAACGTGATCTTGATAACATTCTTATCCCATAAGTGTAAAGAGGACCTGTGACTCTAATGTTCTTTACTGCCTATTAAACCTTGTTTGGTAACGCCATATTGAGTATATAGACCGCAGTGATGTAGTGGAATCAGATATGGATATCGAGTAGCCAGTCACAGTCGGTATTAATGGTACTAATTTAAGAAATCTGTTTGCTATAGACCCTTCTCTAAAGCGACCCTAACCGTGCTTGTAATGGTGAGCAGGAAGGGGTACAGTTTGATTTATTGTTACCATTTTATGCAAATTGAAAGCCCGTTACGTGACTATTTACTAACAAACTAAATTCTGGAATTTTGTTGCGATATGCACTGTTGTACCAAAGTTACGATTATGCTATCGTAAAACCTGTCCCGAATGAAATTTTGTTACCCATCAAGTATGAAATAAACCTGTAAATATTATTACTCATCCAATATTTTACACAACTTTTGGCACAATATACTGACTCGACTCCTCAGCGCCTACTATCATGTTAGATACTATGTTAGTTATTAGATATTAACATGACTAGTAGGTACAGTTTTCAAGCCATTATCGTTGAACACAATAGACCAATAATATTTTTTTCAAACAAAATATGTAAGTACGTACAAATGAAACCAATAATATTTTCTGAGAAAAAAGATCCAAATATTTGTATTTTCATGGCAATGCGAGGGCCCGGCGTGTGTTTTCACAGGTTCGTGGAATATCCCGCGGTTTATAATGTTGACCGAACGTAAACATTCGTTCCCGATTTAAGTACTCACCAGAGATGAGGAAAGGTTTTCAGTTGAAATTAATATATTTTTACAGTAGGTCCGATTAATCTCCGGTTTGGTCTGACCAGAGGGCCGCCAATTTTTGAAGGGCCGGTCAAAGATTCAGCATTGCCATCCAACGTGGCAACGCTTCCAGTTCACTTCCTATTCTGCTGTGGGGCAAAGCTGCTGACATTCAAAACATATTTGTCCTTCAAAAACGAGCTGTTCGAGCAATTTACCAGCTAAAAAAAACTCTGAGAGATTTTTTTAAAGTATAGTAGTATAGTAGACTATTCTCACGGTGGCATCACAATTCATCTTTGCCAACATCTTATATAGTAGGCAAAATATACACTTATACACTAAAAACAGTGATATCCACAATGTTAACACTAGGAATAAGGACAAACTACGAGTTCCCTTTCACCGGCTTCATAAGGTTCATAACTCATTTGTTGGGCTTGGTATAACATTTTATAACAAGCTACCCTCTTCTTTGCTAGATTTGCTTTATATTACGTTTAAAGCTAAAGTAAAATGCGACCTTTGTTCAAAGTACTACTCTATCAGAATAGTTGGTCACTGTGATTAACTCAAGACAATGTTTAAGTTATTTCTCCAGCATTAGCTTACCCACTGACAGGTTATATGAGTTCATATATAATATATATTGTTTTTTATTTGACTGTATAATCAATTTATTTTTAATGTTTTTCTAATTTAATTTATTATTGACATAATCTACTCATTACAATGTTTACTATACTGCCCTCATAAGCCAAAAAGCGTCATCTCAAAAAAGTGAGACTCGAGAAAATTCATGTTTTAGTTTTTTTGATTTCGCGTCAACTTAGTAAAGTAGTTTTAAAATTATTAATTTATAATATTAGATACTCATACCCGTATTTCTTATTGATGTTTTAAAAAAAAGGAAAAATATGTTTTTTTACCTCATTTTTGAGATACCGCTATTGGGCTTCGATAAATATGTTTATTAATATGAGTTATCGCTTTTAGTTATAGTGTGTTCATAGGAAGTTTCATTAAAATGTTTTTCTATACATTTTTGCTAAAAATCCATGTAAAAGAAAATAAAACACGAAAAAAGTGCATTTGGAAATAATTTTAATAAACTTAAGATAAACATAATTAGAAAATTAAAAATTTTGAAAATTAGCATCTATGTCATAAATCACTCAGAAGTAGGGAGCTCCCTCCAGAAGGACAGTCTATTGCCTGGTATTATATTGTGAAGGGATTTCAAAATATTGTTCTTCTTGGCTTGGGAAATTCCGTTAAGCATGGTTTTCTACTTTGGAGGTGGAAGAGCGTTCGTTTTTAAAATCTTGTTTCCAATAATACTAGCAGTTATATACTCACTATCAAAGGATGTCTTGTAATTAAAATCTAAACTACCTTTCGTAGCTTCCACTTACACTATAGCGCAGATATAAGGACGTGGATTAAGGCGAGACAGTTTGTATTGCGTTGTGTAATCTTGCCATTCATAAAAGTCATTGTGGTCCATTTTTTTTGGAATCACATTTTTCCTAGCTCTAGTCACAGCGGTATAAAAATCTTCAAAGTCATGAATCTTATTCTTCATCCGCTTCATAGACAATTCAACTCTGTGATGAAATGAGTCGGCAGACATAAAAGTGTGGCCGGCCGGCTTCAAAAAACTTTATAACAGTTTGTCAGCATTGATTTCACCCGAGTTAACTATATAAATTAGAAAAGAAAAGAATGTCCAGTTTTTATTTTGCGCTGAACAGTTATCAAACCATATAATTATATTTTTGGCATCTCGGTGAATCAGTAAAAAATGGTAATATGCACCGATAATTCCGTCCCTTGTCCTCCCAAATAATGCCTCATGCCACAACACAGGTACGACGGAATTTTGTCGACCTTTAACAGTTGGTACAAAACTCTCATTATAAACGACTATCCTGTGAGTGAAAACAGCAGACTTAAACATGTCAATCCTAGGAAGCATTCAACAGATACCGCCAATGTTATTAGAAATTTTGGCCAGCAATTATAAGAACTTTTGTAAGCGATTCCACCGTAAGTAAATATACGGCCATTGTGTTTAAAAATAATGATATACCTCTCAGCTCCTTAGTAATATCGTATAAATTTGAGATATGCAATATTTTCTTAGTAGGTTTTAGGTGGTTTCTGGTTGAGATAGCGCCATGTAACTTCATTTAACCTGTAGGGCCATTTGTTAAGCTATCAGATGCAACAAAAATCAGAAATATGTATTTTTTTGAGATACCGATTTTTGGCTTATGAGGGCAGTATATGAGTTGTATTGCAATATGTAGCTAGCGAACTCGAAAATTGATAAATATTATTTATTTTACTTCAATGGTCCTAGTTTATCATTTATAACTTCCAGTTACATCTAAAAATAGCTATATGTAGGCGGGCACGCCCTTTGAGCCTGGAGGCTTTTATTTAGTAAATTTATGTTTACATTTACTTTTTATTTCTGCTTGAGTACATATAGTTCTGGTTTTTTTTTGTTTAGTATATTAGCGTGTGCTAGCTGACATATGGCTAATAATTAGATTTATGTTTTGTGTTGCATAATGTAAATGATTTTGCATACTTTTGTATAGAATCAATTTTTTCTAACTGAACAGGCAGCTGTGCTGCTGGGGAGTTTGTTGCGCCACTTCTTCTTCCCAGCTAAAGCACTAGGAAGTGTTGAAGGGTGGGCGTTTTTAGGGGACTGTCTTATGTGATTTTGACGTTCTAAAAGTGCTGATTCTCAGCCTAGTTTGATTAAATGACTTTTGATTTTGATTTTGAGTCTTTTGGCCACTTTTCCCACTGACAGAGATGCGGACAATTTATGCCCAATGAGCTCTTCCATTTATAATTTATTTTTTGTTTTACATATATGTACTTACATAATATATATATTTTAGTGTTAGATTGCTTAATACATTTAATATTTGTCATAATTAATTAAATAAAAAGTTACATCTCTGGTTTGAAAATTAAAAAAGTAATTTCAATTTCATTTCAACTTCTTCTTTGGATTCCTTTTTACGGCATTCATAAGAATTGCTATTTTTAGGTGTAGCTGCGATCTCGTAGCAAACATTTTATAGTACAAGTTTTTAGTGAATAATAAAATGCAAAATGGTTCTTAAAAAGTTAGAAGTCCTAAGTTGGTAATACATTTTCTTCGTCACGATGTTATCGCTCTCATGGTGCCACACAGTGATTGGCACACCCATTTAAGTTACGACCCTCTGATTGCTAATAAAGTCCAGCACAAACCAAGCGTGCCTTACAAGCCGGAAAGCAGTAGATTCCGCTCATTAACATAATAAGACCTCACGTATTGGAATAATCACCGCACCAGATTAACTGTATCCTCATCAGTTCTAATGTAATTGGTCAGGAAGCGCTACTTAACCTGCCGTTGTCTACGGATACCCACGCGTGAGAAACAAAGCTGATCTGTTCACAGAACCCGGAATAGGAGATGATAGACGTGGCGAGGGAGACCCCGGTATTGGCTAAAATAGATAGTAATACTTAGGCACTAACTTAAGTTGAATACTTACATAGCGGTATTACTATACTTGCATAGCGGTATTACTAATACTTGCATACCGGTATTACTAATTTCTACTAAAATATTCCTCACCATTCGGCGTACCTTTTCTTTCTAGGAGAGCAATTATCTATCCAGTTCTTTTCCTTCAGATTCGGAGGATAACCAGCCTCACTGACGCCCGGTTTTAGTCTTTTTGGTTCGTATTCTCACTAGTAGGTACAGTCATTTTCATCATTTCAAATTGTCGACCTATCTTAGTAACACATAGGTAATTACACCTAGGTAGGTACTTCTAGTACGGTTGTGGTAACTCATCTCCTAGTTTCCTCGCTCTGTGGTGTCTACTAACATGGTTAGCACTAATTGGCACCGGCCGCAGCCGCCTGCACCGAAACATCCGCATGTAATCTGGAATTACGAAACGTAAGACAATTAAATTATCGTGTGCAGCAATACAGCTTTGCGGTATTTATGGCCGCCTGGTACTTTTAGATTCATTGTATGTAGTTGCGGTAAACTTTGGTTTGCTAATTTATTTCTAATGTTAGACAGACTCAGATTGACTATATAAGTCCAGTAACCTGCGAGTTGGCGATAAAAATCAATAATTTTACATTAGGATTGTTTGAACTAATAACGGTACCTACCAAATATTATTCACAAGGCACTAAAACAATCATTTTATATTAACAAAGCAAACGGTCATAATCATAAGTTAACGTAATTCAATATACAATATTGTGGTCACCAATTTCTAAGAATTACATAAAAACAAAAGTAGAAATGCGATCCTTGCATGAGTAACAAGTTGACCACAGAGGTGTCAGTGCGTAAGTCAGGTGTTAGTAAACACCTCCGTTCTTGACAATGACAATGACTTGTGGGAACATAATGATTACTTACAAGGGAACGCACACCGTCGCATTAACGAAAACGCGGGAAAATTCATGCGAACAGCTCACGTTTCATGTTTCTGACCAGCGCAGACGCACGAAGCATGTTTTCGGAATTAATGATACCGCGTGTAAGGAAGATAAATATAAAAATATTATAAATACTATAAATATATCTATAGATGTAAATCACTATTTGACTTCCACTGAGTGAATCTTATCCAGGGGTCCCAAAGAAAAACATGTTGGTTTGGCTAATAATTATTGTACTAGTTAAAAGCTATCAATGTCAACCCAAAATAACGAAATAACAAATTCATGTCAGTCTCTAGAGTGCTGGATATGAAAATAGCAGGCATGTCTTGTAGCTAAAAGGATTTCAGCTAGGTACTCCCAAGAAGCATTGAAATTCACTTACAACTGTTCCCGTGTTTGTGTTGGCACCTTGACCTGCCAGAACATGAGAACAATGGTGTTTTGATAGCAGTTCCGGTACTTTAACACCATCAAAGGTGAGGAGTAGACGTCATTACCCCGGTTTTGTTGTTCCGTTCGACCTGCGTTGGTGGTTCCGCGAAAGTGATTATGTCCTGTACACTATGGGTTTTCTTGGTTAAACTTTCATGATGACGACTGATGACTCACTGACGATGAATGTATCATTTTTGCTACAATTCGGATCTAACAATTATAAAGTAAAATGGTCTGAAAGTTCTGAAACTCATTCATTTACATTATATTATGTATTATTTTGTTCTTCTTCTTCTTCGTCTTTATATTTTTACAAGCTTTATATTAGCTTGCTCTGTTCGTATGTCTTTCCGGTTACTAATATTGTACTCCATTTTTCAAGCACTTCCTGGAATCCGATTGAGCTGAATCTTGGCATACTTATACAACTACTGAGACATTTTGATAATTTGATATCATGGAGCTGGTCTGATGATGAAGCCGGAAGGTGGCCATGGGAACTCCTCAATCAAACAAGACAGCACCATCGTGTTTGGACTCGTTGGTTATGTATTGACAAGTGCTTTGACACTAGGTGATGTTCAAGGCCTGATGATGGAGCCGGAAGGTGGCCATGGGAAAACCTTAATCAAACAAGATAGCACCATCGTGGTTGGAGTCATTGGTTATGTATTGACAAGTGCTTTGACACTAGGTGGTGTTCAGGGTCTGATGATGAAGCCGGAAGGTGGCCATGGGAACTCCTCAATCAAACAAGACAGCACCATCGTGTTTGGACTCGTTGGTTATGTATTGACAAGTGCTTTGACACTAGGTGATGTTCAAGGCCTGATGATGGAGCCGGAAGGTGGCCATGGGAACTCCTTAATCAAACAAGACAGCACTATCGTGTTTGGACTCATTGGTCATGTATTAACAAGTGCTTTGACACTAGGTGGTGTTCAGAGTCGGATGATGGAGCCGGAAGGTGCCCACAGGAAAACCTCAATCAAACAAGATAGCACCATCGTGTTTAGACTCATTGGTCATGTATTAACAAGTGCTTTGACACTTGGTGGTGTTCAGGGTCTGATCATGGAGTCGAAAGGTGGCCATGGGAACTCCTCAATCAAACAAGATAGCACCATCGTGTTTGGACTCATTGGTCATGTATTAACAAGTGCTTTGACAATAGGTGGTGTTCAGGGCTTGATGATGGAGCCAGAAGGTGCCCCTGGCGAAAACCTAATTTTGTAATAGAACAGATATCAAATACTAATGCTAAAAAGTAGAAAATAAAATATAAGTAAAAATCTTTTTAAAAACAAGCTTTTAATGAACTAAAAAGTACTAAATAACACTTACGTAAACATAGAACTTTAATATTTTCTTAAAAGCTTGAGGCGTAAATGTCCTTCTTACACTAAACTTGAAGATAAGCCTCAAGGTTCTAAGAAAATATTAAAGTTCTATGTTTACCTAAGTGTTATTTAGTACTTTTTAGGTCATTAAAAGCTTGTTTTTAAAAAGATTTTTACTTATATTTTATTTTAATTCTAATATTTAATTAATTAATCCTGTAAATAATGAAATAAAGGAAGATAATAATAAATACAAGTACGTTTATAAAAAAGGAAGGGAAATAATCACAGGGCATTAAAAAAATTGTCCGTATCGCCAGTATCGCTGTCAACAGGAAAAGTGGCCAAAAGAAAATATTCAAATTCAATTTTACAAACACATTATATTTAAATATTTTCTTAGGAACTTTATTAAAATTAATTTCTGACTAGAAACAAGTTAATTGTTTGGCACATTTTAACAACATTTTGGAGACTTTTGATGTTGATGTCCGTCACAGAAGTTCGGACTTCTAATCGTTTTGTAATTCAATTTTAGAATAGAAGTTGATTTTTATCAAGTATTTGAAACATACAATTTCCCTATATTTTGCTCTTTTTTAATAATTCCTTACACGGTTGCCCTACCGAATGACTATTTTGATTCACGTTTAGGTAATGTGGCGTTCACGTCATACAAGTGATGCCGTCCACACTATGCATCCACTGAACGTCATTTTCAAAATGATAAGGTACATATTATTTCACAAGTAGGTATATGTATAAGGTATAACCAACATTCATTTCAGTAGGTGTGTACTCACTGTGTGTAAATATTTTTAGAAGTGGTTTCCTACGACCGCTGTCTGTAGCACACGCGCTGATGTTTTGAGTGTCGGTACCCACAAACAAGGATGTACTATAGACACAAATGCATATAAGACGTACCTGTGCAATTAAATATTGGCGGCAAGGTTGCAAGTCGGACAACTTTTGTTGAAATGTGCCCGAAGCCGACGTTTACCTAGCCAATCTTGTTGCAGTTTAAAACGTAAAGCATTCGGGCTAATTGGTCTGAACAATTTTGCAGTACAAGAGGTAATTTACATTATCATGCATAATAATTATACGGGGCTATTTATAGTGGCCCAATTTTTTTTTCTGTGTCTTATTTCCCGTGGATAGTCAGCAAAACGCAACATTATGTTCCGCGAGAGTCAGTAGTTTAAGGTAAAAAATTTGCAAAATTAAAATCAGCAATACAACTCTCTAAGCTCATGTAAGTGTATTGAATGACTATTTCATGAAATCTTGACATTTGGCACTTTCATGAACTTAGAGAGTTGTATTGCTGATTCTAATGTTTATAATTCTGTAAATCCATATTTGTTACGAGCGCTAATAATATTTAGATCACCATACAACCTGATACTGACCTGCAAATTGCAAAAAACGTAAGAAAATTTGAATTTCGCGGGCCACTCTAGCGCATCCACCTTAAAGGTTGTGATTTGTTTTTATTTTCTTAAGATCTATACTTTAGTCATGTAAACTTCTTTAGATTGAAAGTGACTGCACTAAGTGCATGGAGCTAGCAAGCAGTGAGCTATTTTTGAGATTATTCGCAAATCATTATTGGTCTTTAACAAACACGCATAACTGTCATACCTGAATACATTATTTTTAATTTACCCACGCTCATTAGGTAGGTAGCTATATGCGCCGGCGCGGCGCAGGCTTAGTGAAAGCCACATTAAACCTGTTCAGTGATTCACAATGGCGGTGACAGTACAGAGGAATTGTTTATGGTGCTTACACATCTTGATAACATTCACAGTTAGTTGATAACTGTAGTGGAAAGCACACCTCAGAAATCATACATGGATGCAGGCAATAAGCAATTTGATGAAGACGCGGTTTTAACCACACATCTCCTTATCATGAATATTCGTTGAGACTTTAAAAAAATGACTCAGCCCGCTATGATCATATTTATTGGTCAAACGGAATCTTGAGCTTATAAAATATGGTGTAATCCATAGGATATCGGAAATCTAGAACAGCTAGGTAGACCCGGCAAATATTGTGCAGGACACAAGGAGGAAGAATACAATTTTGAGCCCCAAAAGTCTAGGTATAATATGAAGACTTATTCCTCACAAGCAATCTTTGAACTATATTTGTCTGAAACCAACTTTATATCTTACAATTTAAATGCACTATAAAAGTTAAAAGAGCGTTGAAAGGTAATATTCCCGGAAGAGGAAACACATAATTATTAATAACCTATCATTCGACAGATCGTAAATTGTGATGTAAACAAGATCAAATACATCGGACCGTCTAATTTTACAACCGATATACCATGGAGAAAGCTTCCATGGTCTGTTGGTCGCAAGCGTTGTGGCCTGAATTAGATTCCTAGGCTGCAGAACTAAGAGTTATAAAAGTTTTAGCCCTGCGTGCGTAGCGTGATAACCATAGAAACGGGTTTTCTACAGGTTTTGTAAACGGTTTGGTTTGCCGTTGATACGAGATACTGTTACCAAGATATTATTATGCATGTAAGACTCTGAGACTCTACCTATTGCTTCAACAAACATAGTCACGAGACTTTAAATAAAATTAAATAAAGTTCAGAAAGAGCCTAGGAAAGGATCCTTCTGCCTAATCCGTTCAGCGCTGTCGGAACGTCAAGTGATTTACTTACTGCACTTTATCTGCGAGCCGTGGAAGTCCAGAAGCACAAAGGTAAGGTAGACCTAAGAGCTGAGCTTTTGTAACGACAGAGAATATTGCATTTTTTATTCAATTTAAGCCATAACCTGGCTGGCTATATACTCACTAGGTACTATATTTTTATAAAACATACATAAAGGTAATACGTAATACGGGCAGGGCCTTAAACCACAAAACTTTACACTTACAACAAGGAAAAACCATACATATAAGTAAATTGAAGTGAAATTTACAAAATTTTGTAATTTCTGTGTTACGCAAATTTTGTAGTTGTAGACATGTAAAGTTTTGTGGTATAGCGCCTTGGTGTCCGCGCAACTCCACGTCAAAGCGAGTATTTTGAGTACAAAATACTATCCCTATAATACTCATCTATTCATTTCACTCGCCTTATTACCTAAATGAGACCAAAAACTAGTGAAATGTGAATACGGACGTGTTTTATGTATGGTTTGTTTCCATTACTGTATCAACACAGAATTCAAATATTTTAAAAATCAAAATAAACCCAACAACCAAAAATATCAAAATAAATACAGGATTCTGGTAATTTTGAATGTAAAATATGCTGGATTCACACGTCTCTGACACCTATTTATCGGTACGCGGTACCAGGCACCCAGAGAGTGACAGACAAATCGCGCACAATAAGAACGAGCACGTCGGTCGTGGATCGTGGTGAGGTGTTAAGATGCGTGTTCACCGGCCGACGATTATTAGGCAACAGGGGCAACACCGTGCGATGCTGCAGAGTGAAGATATTATTTGGGCACAACAGCTACTTTGCTTTGCACAACAGCTACTGCTCGAAAGACCGCTGAATCTAATCAAAGTTTAACTAACTTTGATTAGATTCAGCGGTCTTTCAATACATAAAATCTAGGAAAATAATATAGAAATATAAATACCTATACATACCGACCGAAACAATCAGGCTTCAGTCATTTAGACCGAAATACGATGAATTTTTTGTGACAACACACACAAATTCTCAGTTCAAAGAGTTAACGGGAGCAATAAATACAAGTAGGTAACTAATTAGGATTACATCCTAATAACAAAATGAAATCGCCGAAATCTCGGGCAACATATTGTCGGAACATTCGTCGTCTCGTGTAAATGCTTCCCAAGTGTACTTCGTGGACCAGTAAGCGGCGGCCAACAGGAAGAGCTTTCATCGCGCCCATTCATACTGCGCACGCGCACACCACTGCGGACATGGAACTAGGACGAACGGTTATTTTGATGTTTACCCGGCTAATGTGCGCTTGTTGGTGAGAGTGGTGGAATTGGGTGATAATGGCTAATGTGCTTGTTGATGCTAGATTGTGGACTTAGATTTTTTTTTTTTTCTTTAACACAACAAGCCACTACTTAGAATGATTCGAAAGCTTGATAAAAACATAAGGTACAGAAAAACACATTTTTTGTAAGTTAAGAATGATAGTGTTTTTCTTTCGACATAATTTAATGTTATTTTGGCAAGAACTGAAATATACAGAATGCTTAACATAACTGATAACTGCTTCGATATCTAATTCGCCCTGCAAGAAAATATCATTATTTCAAATTATAACTAACATTAGCTAATCAATTCAAACATTTCTCAAACTAAAAACTAATATTTATGGCCGTGGTCGGCAAGATAGAAAGAAAGCGTTAATTTGTTTATCACGCCATCCATCAATCTCAGCTCTAGCGACTATCTTATCCGACTTAACCGCGTTATCTGCGTGTCGGATCAACCGCGGATAAAAGTAATCACCGGAATTGTGCGGCTTTAACCTAGTTCGGACAACGTAGACAATTCAAGGTTTACACGTAAATGTTGTTAGAGATAACTTTTTCTTTGGTCTCATAAAATTGTTCAGTCTTTTTATTGAATTTTGAACAGTGTTTTACTTTATTCAGTTCAGGTAAGGAATACTATAGGGCTATTCTGCATTTTATTTCCTCAATAAAACACTTTATTGAGGAAATAAAATCCAATGTTTGCCAAAATAATCTTCGTTTTCTATAATTTTACGTTTGTGCTTTGAAGGTAGAAGTAGAGCCCACATCATTTATTTATTTACTCTTACATTCGTTTTTACAAGTGGGAACCCAATACAACAATGTCGGCACCATTTCCACACTTAGAGACGTAGGTAACCAATTAAACACCAACAAACATGAAATGTTTTTATACTGTCATATTTTGACTGACAGGGTTCAAAATACGTTGGTTGGGAATGTGAGTGATTATCATAAAACGTATGTACTGGTATTATTCTGTTTTCGTTAAATTTTTCAATCATCTGTACCTACTACGTATACCTACGAAAATGGCGCCTATATTAACCCTTTTGAGAAACAAATACCAAATCGACTGTTTAAAGGCTCTTACATACTGGGGCGATACGTCTCGTGACGCGACGCCAGCGCCGCGCCATTGTTCGCCGTGAAGTTTTCTCAGAAATTGTTTTGTTAAAATTCGCGTCGCGCGACGAGTCGCGCCAGTATGTAAGAGCCTTAAAAACGAACCGGGCGCGTCGCATCAAAAGCTACGCGATAATAAATCAGATCTACGTTTTATATGGCTTACATCTCACTTGGTCACTCCCTAAACAAATTAACTTCATTTGTACGTCAGCGCCGGATGAAAGCGGACAGTTTTCACGGATCTCTCATGGCTAATAAACCCATTTCTTTATGTCGTGGTTGGTCTTGTGTTTTTCTCTTTCTCGTTTTATTTCTGAATTTAATTACGGAGCTTTTTTTTTCCAATTCCAGTTTTATGGCTTGGAATGAAGTTTTGTTTGATGAGGATATTTTATTATGCAGTGGAGTTTTTGAGCGGAATTACTGTCTAAAACACGTATTCCAAATGAATAGTAAAGTTACAGTATTCAATCTAAATCCATTGTGTTTCAATGCTTGGTTCATATAAAGTCCACACACTGGATGAGCAGGTCGGCACGTAGGATTTGCGGAAGTGCACCTGAATATATTGGGTGGCATGTGTAACATATGTCGCACCGGTCGCATGTGTCGCACCGGTCGCAAGGCTTTCACGTGTTTCACCACCTGCGCGAAGAACTAGGTGCTGGATTTACATATTATCAGGTTACCAACACGTGAAACCTACAGCTACAATAGTGCTTTCAACCCTATTGTAGGTGGATAGGTACACTTACTATTAATATTACAAAAGAGAATGTTTCGTCTACCTTGTCGTCGATAACGTCTTTTTCTTCGGTGAAAAAGGGTTTCCTCGCTGAATATCGGAAAATAAGTCTTGAGATTGACAAATAGTATTCAATATCTTTTCGGATATCCTCCAGGGGTTTACTAACAAATTAATAATGTAAACTGTTGCCTTCGCTAAAAGGATAATAATAATAACGGGCTCTGATTTAAAAATAATATTGATTAAATAATATTGTTCTTCAATTATTCCAAAGCAAATATTTTCCGATTGAGGTAAGGCCCTGATCCATAACAACCAGAAGTCTCACTCGTGCGTGCGCTGGCAGGGACTGCACTATTCAATGGAATAAGTGTCGTAATTATGGATGCGTCACAAACAATTGCAATTCGTAGAATAGGCTGATAAGTCAATTTTTACTAAAAAACGGGTATCTTGATCTTTATCCGCTTGCAAATTATTTATTTATAGTGAAAATTAAAGTACATAGTACACCATGAAACATTAAACACCTTCTCGAATGGACAATATTCCCCAAACAGACAATCATGTTCCCTTTTGTTGGGCTTGAACCTTTTGAATGTGGTTGTTGTGGCTATTCTATGAAGTTGAAGTATTTAATATCGGTTCCCCGAGGGACGCGGCCGCATTGCAACCATCACGCCGATGAACACGGACCTCGCCAGGAATGCCACTTAATTGCACATTACTCTTATTACATTTTAATTGTAAAAGCTTTTCTGTAAAACTTTAAAAAATATAATCTTCTTGGGTTTAGGTGGTCGAGTAGTTAGTAAATTATAAAATTAGTAGGTATTAGGTACTACCAATTTTATAATTTAATCTTACTACGTACTTATCATCCAACTTTACTTTATGATTGGCGTACTTTACCTCTTGTAAAACAACATGGGCATGGAATCACGAGTAAAGCAGTCCACGTCAGTATAATTTCTGCAAGGTAGTCTAAACTACTCATAAATAAACAATAAACTACTCATTGTAAATTATCTCACAGTAAGTACCTACATTTTTTTGTGCTCACCATTCTCTGATTTCTTTCTGATGATCTTGTCATCAGAAAGAAATCAAAGAATATTGTATATTTTCTATTCCATCAATAATTCTCTTCGTAATCTCCTCACGGAAATTTGGAATTTTGTGTAAACACAAAAATCCCGGCGGCTAAATGAAGAGAATTAGTTTATCTTAAGTCTAGACCACTTTAGTGGATAGTTGAGATCTAGAATTTTATCATATTTATACAAACGCCGTTAGAGAAGTTGACCGTGTCGGTACAAGGACGGTTCATTCACGATTATATGCAGCATTTAATGATGATACAGAAGGCCAGTCTATAGAGAGAGGTAAAAAGTTTTATAGTTATAGAAGTTGAAAGCTTTTCAAATGTCCAGGAAGCTGCTGGTCTAACAAACCGATAACAAAGACCAATTCGATCACCGACCGCCAACCAGCTGGGAATGCGTAATCATGTCGGTTTTGACTTTAGACTGGAAGTGGGGCTCTGGCTGGTCTGGAATTTTGACATTAGACTGGAAGTGGGGCTCTGGCTGGGCTGGAATTTTGACATTAGACTGGAAGTGGGGCTCTGGCTGGGCTGGAATTCAGACGTTGATTTTATTGAAAACTGGGTGTTTGTGCCCGGCGGCGTCTCTCGGGTGTATTTCCGACTTTTCCGGTGGATTTTCTTTCATAAAAACCTTGTCCAGACAATTACGAACACAATTAATAAAAAATGATCTTTCATACATGCGGCAATTGATTTTTAGGGTTCCGTAGTCAACAAAGAAACCTCATAGTTTCGCCATGTCCATCTGTCTGTCTGTCCGTGGCTTAGAGAGATCTCAGAGAATCTTAGTACTAGAAAGCTGTAATTTGGCCAGAGGCGTATTTTAAGATTCAGCGCCCTGGGCCTGAAAGGTTTGCCGCCCCAAAAAACGTAATAAAATTTAAATTTCGCGGGCTACCCTAGCGCATCAACCTTAAACGAAAAATTTGGAGCATTAAACGAATACATGATGTTAGAGCAAGCGAAGCTAGCTCGAAAATTTTTGCACTCTGGATATGGTGCATTTAGAATTGAACATTTATATAAAAATAGGTTTACTTTGTCGACCCATACAGAATAGTTTGGGAACACAGGATGTAAGAGCGATCGCAGCGAGATCGAAAATTTTTGGACCCCGCCCCTGATAGGTAAGGTTTTCTTTGACAATACGTTCATATATAAATAGGAGTTACTTTGTCGGCTTTTACAGAAAAGTCAGAGAAAAAGACAAAGTAGGATGCAAGAGCGAGCGAAGCGAGCTCGAAAATTTTTGCACTCTACTTTTATATTTAGGGGGTCTCCAACAAATACTGCCTTTTACTTACTGAACATATTTTGGGATTTGATTAAAAAGTATTTCTAAAGATTTGGGGGCCCTCAGAATCAGGGGCCCTGGTTGGACTGCACCGGATACTTTGATTGACTTCCTAGCCGTTGAAAGCAACGTAAACAAACAGAATGGGAAATCCCCAGCTCTGGCCGGCGGGGACTCCCCACGATAGCAACGCAACGATAGCAAATGTTGATAAACTAAATAAAAGCATGTCAATATATTTATCGTTTTATGAAAATTACAATTTTTTCGTCGCGTCCACGGTTTTTAAGTAATGCATAAACCGTCGTGGTGCGAGGCCCCTCGGACCGCGAGGCCGTAGGCGGTCGCCCACACCGCCCACGCCTTCCGCCGCCTCTGTCCAGACCCCACGCGCCTAGTCTCCTCTTGACTAGTTTAGTTTCTACTTTTTCAAGCGATACTGGTCTTTTAGGTATGTAGATAAAGTTTAAAATTATTTCACACTGAAAGTGCTCGCCGCGTCGCTGCCGGCAGCGGCCAGCAGCGGCCCCCGGCATCTATCTGTACACCCTACGTCCAAAAAAATGTTCACAACGTCATACGACTTATATCACACACACACGTCATGACACGTCAGACGACACGACACGACACGTCTTTAGCTTGTCATGGTAGCCCGCGAAATTCAAATTTTTTTATTAGGTTATACATATTATATTTTATAAAAATATATGTATAACAAACTATTTGACATAATGAAGAAAGAAGAAAAGTTAAATAGGTATATTTACAAAAAAAAAACCGGCCAGGTGCGTGTTGGACCATTACACTGAAAGTTGCCTGGACTTGGGTGGAATTGACCAGGAATTTCTGTATTTTGACTTTGACTTAGCTTTCAGGTGAAGAAGCTGATGATGGAATCGACCTTCTGTACCTGCCCATATTGTGACTTGAACGAGTGAATAAGACATGTTTTTGTTCACACGCCGGAGAGGCGTAAAAAGTGAGAGCCATTGTGACGTGTGGTGAGGCGCCGGACGTCGGCGGTCAGTGGGTTAAGAGCTCGGACTCGGTACACTCTGCTGGTTTGAGGTTTCAGGTCTACTTATTGTTTGTCCTCATTGAAATTGGATCATTCCAAAGCTGAATTTCGTTTTTGCCCATCCTACTTTTACTACACTCATGAAATTAATATGTTCCGTGGAAGTACACTAGGCCATAGCTGTTCGCTTTGGGCCGGTAGGACTCTGGACAGGTCGCCTAGAGTTAATGCGTTTAGACCCTACAATACTTACATTAAAAACTAAACAAAATAATAAGGAGCCCTCTAGGAAAAAAATATCGCTCAGTACTTTTTAAATATTATAATGTAACTCACCCGATTGCTGCTCTCAACATAAACTCCTCACTTCATCATGCATGATGTTCAATAAGGTTCGTCCCCTCAATAACCGATACATAACGAGATTGTGGACTTGCCTGCGAACGACGTCGAAGGCCCGCCGGGAGCCCGGGACTGTTTAGCATTGTTAGCAGTCGAGGGTTACCCCCGGGATGAACTCGTAAAGCGCAAGGGACACTATCGACTATAAAATTCTGCTCGGCCAGGGATGGAATACATAATCTCTCGGATTTCTTACTGCCCTAGTACCTGATTGGTTTATGGATGAACGCTGTTCTAGTTTCAGTATATTCTGTGCTTAACCAGAGTGAGACTGGTGTTTTGTATAACCTAATTTTTTTTTACATTTTTGATGAAAGTCGTAACAAGATTTCATTCGCAATTTGAGCTCAAAGTGCGTACAAGTTTCACAAGTTTGTTCTGCCCTGTATAACAAAACTTACAAGGCTTGTATTACAAGCATTTTTCCTGTAAAAAAAATCATTATTACAAGAATGTGTTTATCAAAACTACACGTGTAAATTACATCTTATAAGTGTCGTTATTTAGTTCACAAGTACTTATATTTTTAAACTTTTATTTATTTTATTAAAACTTTATGCACAAGTAAAAACTACTGTACAAAGGCGGACTTAATGCCTGAGGCATTTTCTACCAGTCAACCTTAGGGTGATGCAGAGACAGACATGGCAGGTGCAATATAAGATAATACATATAACTTGAAAATAATGAATAATAATTAATACATACATAGATACATACATATGAACAAAAAAAAAAAAAAACTTAGTTGGGAGAAATAACGACAGGTAGGGGAGAAAACGAATCCAGCAAATTAACGCTGGGACGATTCTGCCAACTTCTTACGAATATGTTCACGTGCCTTCACTTTAAAGGATAAGCGACTAGTTGCCGTCCTGATGTCCAGAGGGAGCGCATTCCAAAGAAAAACCGCTTGGACGAAGAAAGAAGAGTGGATGAAACCAGAGCGGTGAGAAGGACATCGTAGAAGACGATTGTTGGTAGAACGAAGATTTTTACTATGGGCAGAGCATAAGTATTGAACATGGGAAGTCAGGTAAGAAGGAGAAGTGGGTTTGTCGAGTATAGAAAACAACATAGACAAAGCCCTTAACTCTCTGCGCTGACGAATGGGTAACCATTTCAAAAGCACTCGATGCGCTGACACATGGTCATATTTACGAAGATTGAAAACGAATCGAATGCAATTATTGAGAAGGCGATCTAGTTTATTCAGGAGATCTGCATTCAGGTCATAGTAACACACATCACCATAGTCAATGAATTTAATGAATTTTATTCATGATTTTGTTTATCAAAAAATTTACAGGAAAATAATACAAAGCTTGTAAGTTTTGATAAACAGGGCATAGGCCTTTAGACATTAGTACAAGACATTATACATACCTACCTACCTACGTGACTAGGTACTATATGAAGTTATCGTTGATTCTGTATCAAATATTCATGGTCTTATTGCTGGATGAATTTCTAAAACACAAACGTTCACAAATTCTCTGATTACTCGCAATTTGTTTGTGTTGAACATGGATGTTCTGTATTTTCCATTAGCTTCTTGTTTGTTTTCTTTACATCCTTATAAATAAACTATAATAATATCTGCGTGTGTACGCGTGTGTCGGTAATAAAATATGATTTAAACTATAAATTTGATATCATTCGTTTAATTTCGAAATACATATATTATGCCAAATGTGCGGATTGACGTATGCGGAGCGCTTGCCAAATCCATAAAAGTATTGGTTACGGCCCGTCGTCGGTCGAAATCTGGCGCTTCCCGTAATGGAGGCAACCGTATCCGGCGCCGCAATCGAAGCCGACCTATTAGGCTCGTGTGGCGGCTGAACCGGGCTTCTGCGCCACTCCGGCGCATGACGCAAGGCATAGCCGGAGCGGTTCACGCCACAAATATTTAAATATTTAAAACTTATAAAAAGATATACGACTAGACGATTAGAATTATAAAAAGATGATAGCATCTTGTTATAATGCAAAAGAAGGGTAACCGAGTTGACGAACAGTAGATTAGGGTAAACAAAGCTTGATTGATCGTGATCGATTGCATGCGATTACGGATTTTATGGAAAACATATTTTAATTTATTCTCACACAAAATATCATAGACAATCTGTTTCTAATGTCTTCGTAGTTAATTGATTCATTTGTTGAATACCAACTGCAGTGCATTGTAATTTCAACAGCCGATGTTTATCTAAACGTACTGTTCATATCTAGGCACGTAGTGTGAAATACATATTTAACTGTATTGTGATTATCTGAATTAAATTCTTGACAATATATAATATACTAGCTGCGCCCCGCGGTTTCACCCGCGTAAGTCTCGATCCCGTGGGAATATCGGGATAAAAAGTATCCTATGTGTTAATCCAGGTTATAAGCTATCTGTTTGCCAAATTTCATCCAAATCCATTCAGCCGTTTTTGCCTGATTGAGTAACAAACATCCAAACACACAAACACACAAACTTTCACATTTATAATATTAGTAGGATATTTAATTACTAGCTTGCGCCCGCGGCTTCACCCGCTGAAATGAAATTTTTTATTCTGTATTCCGCTTGGTATGTCGATAAAAAGTAGCCGATGTCCTTCCCCAGGATGCCATCTATCTCCTTGCCAAATGTCAAAATCCGTTTAGTGGTTTAGGCGTGAAAAGGTAACATTCAGACAGACAGAGTTACTTTCGTATTTACAATATCAGTATGGAGTATGGATTCTTGATAATTTATTAACGAATTTAATTCAGTTGTTTACACACATTGCAACTAATTATTAATTGGTAGGGTTAGCCGCTCGCTAGCGTCTGTGTCCGGATTCGTGCGGATCTCGGCGACTGCATCTCCTGCATTTTATACGAGCCGCTGCTCACCGCTGCGCCGCGTCGGTAATCCGTGCGGATCCAGCGGATCTCTCCGGATCAGAGCGACGGTAAGCGAATCGATGCGGACTGTTGCGATTGTAACTGCGTACATTCGATTACGAGCGTTATTTATCGCTACTCTAAAAGCCGTGAGAGAATTTATAAGCGCAGATTTTGTATGGCTTTGTGCGAAGCTTCTGAGGATACCTCGTATTACACGACTGCAATAATAGCTAAAACTGGTAAAATCACTTACACGTGTACAAATAATTTCGAAGAAAGTTATTCGTTTTAGGTACCTACTTTGTATGTATGAACTACTAAGAAATGGGGCGTTTATTGTTTGCCGGACGATGTTCTGCGAATGATTGCGATACACGGACACAATAATAACGCAGGTGTTATGTAATTCGACGCGTGCGATTAGTGTCTCTACTTGTTAACAATTGAGTACCTCTACTTAATTATTATAATTATTATCTTCAAGAACGTAAGAATTAAAATAAGTTATCTACCTACTTAGTAGGTAATGTGGGTTACTCCCGTCTGACAACGCTCCTCATGCTTTGATGCTTGAAATAATAATAAGTACTTAATTTACAAGTGATTGTGTCTCAAGAATCTTTTATCTAGGCAGGGGTATATCATTGACTATGAAGAATCCAATCCAAAAATGTATTCAATCGTTTTACTAGCTAGTAAAACGATTGAATAGAAAAGAGTTTGTTTGTTAGCAAGGCTAGGCACCTAGCTAGGTGCCTAGCCTTGCTAACAAACAAACTCACGACAGACCGAATTTCTGAGTAGGTAACTAGGTGCGTCGTAAACCCATTCCCACAGAGATACAGATCTAAATCTACACAGTTACCGAGCGGTGGCGGTAATAGGCTGATTGACGACGCGACGCCCGTGGCGGCGAGGCGTCGTCGCTGTGAGGCGCCTCTTGTGGGCAGGGACGTGAACTTGAGACGCGAGGCACAAGGCCGAGGTCGATCAACATCGATCGTTTCGATAAGAATCTGCGTGTCGCATCACTATTATTTAATGTTTGTCGCGTGCGGCTTCCTGTTTTCTTTTATTTTAAGCTGGAAGAAAAGCAGAAATAATTTTTTGGTTTTCCTGTGTATTGTAAATATCACGTATACATGCTTTGAATGTTCACAGAGTTGTTGATGAAGAGTGATGATAGGGGTGGCGGATTCCAAACTTGGCAATGGTAAGTTTGACGGAGGGGGGAAGGAACATGCACAGCTGACCCCTTAGCAAGAGAGACAGAGATATACATAAAGACTAATATTAATTTAATCAAATAATCATAATATAAATCTTTCTTGTCGAATGGTCCAGATTAGGTCATCTCGAAGTCAGAAGCGTGAGTAATAAGTTTATTTATATTTGCTCCATCGTAAATTTAATGATCTCAATCTAAAATACTGCTCAATATAAATCTAGATTAGCTAGTTCAAACACTAGTGTTAACACAAACGCCTAACATTTGCTCAGTACAGTCGGCATAAAAAATCAATTACTTGATGATTTGTTTAGTCCACACCGCGTGTTACCGACGATAGTACGTACAAATAACTAACAATTAGCTACGGGTCGTAGTCCGGAAGCGCGACGTGGTCTATTAGCTATGTGGGCGCCGGCGAGCTGATGACCCGGCGACCAGCGGCGAAAGGTCGGTCACGGGGAGTGACCGCGTGTCAAGATCAAAGGTAAGAGTTCGGAGCTGCTGTGTAGACGAACTTGTAAACAAGAGGTAAAAGTTGGCTTTTGTAATGATGACAAGGAGTTGGATTTATTTAGTTGATATTAAGATTGTCCTATTATGTCCAAATCTTGTTCAAATCATTCAATAAGATAATAATTAATTTCTATAACTGTAGAAATATGTGATATGTGTGTATACGTATACTTAGATATGTAGGTACTCTTAAAAAGCTCTCTCTCTAAATCAATTATTTGATCTTAGTCAATTTGTACCACCTTATTCTGCGTACACAAATAACTAAAGCTGTTATAGTCTAAAAATAGACATGTCTGTGTAACTAGCGAACACAGAATTGTTTTTAAATTGTCTTGAAAATTACAAAAGTGCCTGCCACACAAAATGTCACGAACACGAACAAAAAGTGTAAATGATTTAGTAGTTGATACAGAAACGTACTCACTACGTGGCGCATGAATTTTATATAATGTTCTTATTTACGAAAGTTCCCGAAGTGACGTTTGAAGCACTCACATAAGTACAGCTTCTTTACTGAAGGGCTAAGGATATTTTTTTTAAACAATGTGTGAGCATTCTTGTACCAAGATGGTTAGTAGGTACCTACAACTCAATGGTAAGAACTTACACCCCGATGGTAAAAACTTACGACCCGATGGTAAGAACTTACGACCCGATAGTAAGTAGGTACTTACACCCCAATGGTAAGTACATTGTCATCATAACATAATCACACCACTATATAATAACGAATACTTTTAGAAAAATAAGGTTTATTTTCTGACGGATTGCTTAAAAATCCAAGAACATGAAATATTTGCTAAACGCTCCTGACTTTAGTAAAGCCACCTTGAAACTAATTGAAGTGTGCTGTCCGTAACGATTACCGGAACACGTAAACTGTAGACTGGGTACAATAAATCTTAGTTAACGCCAAGTTTGTACATTTGTGGTTTAGGAGAGACGATTAAGCAAATTGCGAGAAGATAAACTATGAACCGTAATGGATGTTAAGTGCTCATCGTTAGATTGGAAACAATGATAATGACAATAATAAATACTTGTTATCTATAACTATTTACTGCTTTAACTGCAAATAACTGTGACAACCAGTCTATAATTTGAAAATTTATGGAAACCATTCAACTCAGAAAAAAATATGGTATGCTAAATCGACCGACCTCAAAAAAGAAGGAGGTTCTTAGTTCGTCGGTTTTTGTAGATTCCCCGATTTGTCGTAGACGGCTGGACCGCTTTGGATAATTCTTTTTTGTTTGGAAGAGTTTTACTTCCTAGGTGTTTCCAAATTTTATATCTGTGTCACTATGTCAGTCCGACTCTAGGACCAGAACTGGAAACCTATCCTTCTGCAGTGAGGTGTGAGACAGAGCTAGACGTTATCTCTCCGAAACTGTTCACAGCTGCACTGGAGGATGTCTTCAAGGTTCTGGACTGGAAAGGGCTTGGCATGAACATCAATGGCGAGTACATCACTCACCGTTGGTTTGCCGACGATATAGTAGTCATGGCTGAGACTATGGAGGACCTCAGTAAAAGATGATAAGATGACCACAGTAGAGCTTTTGAAAGAATGGGTCTTAAAATGAATGCGGACAAGACAAAAGTCATGTCAAATGCGCATGTAACACCCACTCTCATGAAGTTCGGAGGCGCTACCCTCGAAGTTGTGGACGAGTCTGCTTACCTAGGACAAACTGTCCAGTTTAGTAGGACCAACTTCGAGAAAGCGGTAAATCGTTGAATCTGACTCGGCTGAGCAGCGTTCGGGAAGCTACGCAATATCTTCTCGTCCCGCATACCGCAGTGTCTCAAGACGAAAGTCCATGTTGACCTATTGCACCGAAACGTGGTCGCTCACAATGGGCGTGATCCCTACGTGATCGAATCAGAACCAAGGTATACGATGTAGCCCGAAGAATCGCCAAACTTAAGTGGCAGTGGGCAGGGCACATTGCTCGCAGACGTAGCGTTGGAAGGCCTCTCACAAGTTGGATGGACGACCTTGTGAAAGGCGCAGGAATCTGCTGGATGCGGGAAACACAGAACCGGTTGAAGTGGCGGTGGACCTTGGGGGCAGCTTATGTCCAGCAGTGGACGTGTAGTAACCGAATATTCGTTGCAATTCTATTCGAGACCCATTTCAACCAATAAGCCTAGCTATAAAACTTTCAGAAACTTACACAATCTGAATAATTGTTTGTTTCATTATGACCAAACTTCTTCAAGGAATTGCTCACATAAAACAAACGATTGGTTTCATTGTAACATTCATTTACAGACTAAGATGAAGCTATTAATATATATGGCCAAATGAATGATGTTCCATCAGTGCTCATGTACTAATAAGATTTCATTAATTGTATTAGGTACTTGCTGGAACGTCTAACAGCTAATGATTAATATTAATGTCAAACGCCGTCTGAAGTTTGTTCATTAATTGTACGATAAAAATAATGGCAAAAATGTCAATAATTTATGTCCCCCGATACTCCTGTCCTTTTCGTCCTACTAAATAAATTATATTAGTAACAGACTAATATCTAAACAAATGATGCTGTGATGTTCATCGAGATGTAGCCGGACAGTTAATGTCATGGATTAATAACATTTTTATTTAGATACTTAAAGAGCCACCCCTATTAACTTTAGAGACAGTATTTTGACCCTTACTTCTTCTGTATTAAAGACGGGTGTTGTTTGTTTAGTTTCTAAGAGAAACAATCGGATTGTGGCAGTAATCAAGGATCATTAATCGCGTTTACGTCGAAGTGAGGCGCGTGCGACGATGTGCGAGCGGTCGATCACTTCTATAATAAATTAGTTTTGTTCGCTAAGAGCTAGCACAAATTGTTACTTCATCGCTTCTATGTGATTCATTCTGATGAATTAGCTATGGTTTTCCGAAATTCGAAATAAGACAGGAGATGGTCTGTTTATTCACGATAAATTCAAAGTGATCCGAATTTATTCTGAACTAGCAGTTGCCCGCGACTTCGTCTGCGATGCAGGATGAAAAGTAGCCTATGTCCCTCTCCAGGTCAGGGTCTACCCATGTGTTAAATTTCATCCACATGCGTTCAGGCGTTTTAGCATGAAAGTGTAACAAAAAAACTCACTTTCGCATTTATAATATTATAATATATAATATAATATTATAAATGCGAAAGTGAGTTGTATACCTATATTATAGGTATACAAGTTAGGAATTAGCATAATATACGTACAGGCACTTTGCTTTGTTTACAAAAGACAACCACAAAGACATACCGTCTTTGACGAAGAGTACTATTATCATTCCAGTATCGTCAAGAATTTACCGAAACATATTTCAGTATCATCTGCAAGATGTGGAGATAGTATGAAATAAGATATATTACCCTAGCTACGTTTACATGGATGGTATACAAGACTTAATCGGATGTTGTTTTGACTATAAACTTGATCGAAATAACCAATGCATTGACGTAGGTATAATATAGATTTACTTAACTTACATAATAAGTTCAAAGTAATGAGTGTGTGTAGCAGTGGTGTGCAACTCTGTAGTTCAATTATTTATTTAAATAATATTATTATGTACTTGGCACAGGAATAATTTCCGTTCTATTCGGCTCAGCGTAACAAAGTAAATTCATTCAATTCAAACAGTGCCAAGTAGTTACTTTAGCATAAATAACATCGGTAAATACAATTATTTTATGGTCTGCACTAGTTTGGTTGAGAACTGTAACGGTGGGGAAATAAACAAACCCTTTTGTAAATAATTAGATCACTGAAAGTATTTTATCTGATCGGATCTCTGTAAACAAACAATTAGTTTCATATCGCACAACATAAAACTATTTAGAAAGTCAGTGCTTCTGATACAGTCAGCCGATCTGATTTAAGCTCTTTGATGGCCCCGAAGCTTTGTCAAGCCAGCCATACACGCTAGTTTATGCATAAGACAGAAAGTCGATTTTCGTTATTAAAAAAATCTTTCTACCTCAAGACGCAAT
Source organism: Lithophane semibrunnea (assembly GCA_947363905.1). Classification (NCBI taxonomy): domain Eukaryota; kingdom Metazoa; phylum Arthropoda; class Insecta; order Lepidoptera; family Noctuidae; genus Lithophane; species Lithophane semibrunnea. The sequence continues at coordinate 18,531,744 of OX376195.1, forward strand.
CTCATCCCAGCGACAATCAATGTCAATAACTTGTGAACAATGCAAGTTAATTACATGTTTTCTTGACAGATTGAGACTGAGGAGAGAGTTCTTAAAAATTCAGAATTTGTCCCTCAGTGCACTGTTTACTTACATGCAGACATTCCCTAGCGGGTATGGCCGCCCTAATACTCAGATTCCGATCTATTCCTCTGTCGTCGTGACGCTGCTGTAAGGGTCACGGATCTCAAATCAAGAGACAACCAGGTCACGAGTCCCTAGAACAGTCAAGTTTAGTTAATTGATAATATTGAGAGGCTCTCAGTCTTGTGAGCCGACGAATATTGTTATGAGGGGTGAAGGGAGCCCCCTTTGATCGCGTTCATTGGCGCAGCAAGGACGCTTTCTGCCTAATCGAATTATTTTATTGTGCTCTTTGTACAGATAGTGCTGTACGTAATAGCAATAAAGGGTTTGCAGAAAATTTTAAAAATATACTCGAGATTATTATGACCTTGACAATTCAAAAGTGCCTAGGTATAAATGGTTTAATTGAAATAAATGCTTTGAGTTTGAGTTTATGGTCGATAATCGTAAAATCATTTGCACTTCTTCCAAATCACTGCGTGATCTTGCCCTTGTTTGGTTTAGTAACGGTGAATCAGATTTATAATTTACTGTAATGGCCTAAGTCTAGATTGCAGTGCACTAGTTGTGGCCGTAAGTTGAATTATTTACTGTATACCCGCCGCACCGACCACCGTGCGCCGCCGCGAGGGGCTCAGCCACGAAACTAGTTTAATTTAATGTGTTCATGTAATTATTACAAAGTATATACATATTGCTGTAACCGCTTCACTGCAGTTCACTAAATTGTTTTACTTCTTTCATGCTGAAATAACCTATTTCACATCCACAGTAATCCAATGCCAAAAGTGACAACTTACTAGCTTCCAGTTACAATACGTCAACTCGGGACACACACCCCTTTCATTGCTTCGCGTCGTGAAAATCTTTACAACTGCTTGCATGAAATTAATCAACTACAAGGGATTACCTGATATAAATAGTCGCATAATAGATGTGAAGTAGACGATGGTAATTCCTATAATCATCTATTCGTACGTAGTCACAGCACGTGTGCGGTAATGCACAATGCGCTCCCACGGGAGCGCACGCTTAGTGGGTCCTAACTTTTATTGTTTATAATTATTTGCACTTAATATTCATTCTATTCTTCAAGAACAACAGCTTTCATATTTATAGTTGTTTAATAATGCAAAAAAAAAATACATTGATATTATCATGAGTATGACACAGCTTTTTGTCAGTTCCTAAACCTTTCGCCAAACGACGCCACAGACTGAAATGACATTGATCTAAAATGTTAGTCAAAAGCTAGCTAGTAGGTAAAGTACTCATTGTGCCAAATCGCTGTATGGACGGTAGTCCGGCACACAATCATTAATCATTCGCAGGGCGGTTTTGTGGTCGGAAGAGAGATATCGACTGCTTAAAGATAGCAAAATCTGTAAATTGCACGTTTTCTGAAGATTTCCATACTTCAACTAGGTTGCTATAGGTACTGCCTTTTTCATAAAACACAATAACGGTACAAAACAAGGAAATAATTTAATTTCCTCATTATTATGGGTACCTACATCAGAGAATCGAGCAAGCCTACCTAAGCTCTCAGAGAGACAATTTGACCATCACTAATTTATTCATTCTTCTTGTCTTGCAAATCCTGGCAATCTGTCCCAAAATCGTCCCAGTACACCTTGACGACCTTGAGGACCTTGGTGAGGAACCAAGCGATCATGACTATCACAGCGATTACGTCGAGGTGGAACCGCTCCATGATGCTGAGCTGAAGAGTGGGGGAACGGAGGTGCGGGGCGCCACCTGTGCTCATCACCAGCTCGATCCAGTACAGTAGCTCTTTGTTCACTGGCACCAGCGGGTTTTGCAGGATGCGGGATGCTTCCTTTGCGTTGCTTCGGTAACTGTGAAGAGTAGAGTCTTATTATTATTTAACTAATCTGAAGAGTAACATGTTTACATCTTTCCAAATGGCTTACTGGTTTACTGGTAGAAACAATAATGCTTTCTCAGAAAAGACGGAAAGGCAGAAGAAGAATGAATCATTAATCAAGTTGAAGATTATTTTATTTATTTATTTATCAAGTTCAGACAACAATATGGTCCAATTTGTTAGTAAAATATCTTATCACTAGTGTTAGTAGTACACAAAAACATGGACAAGAAAAACTGATGATTGCGGCAAAATGTGCAGAGAACGATAAAGCAAGGAATATACTACCTGACCATTCAAAGTCAAAGTCAAAGTCAAATAATTTATTTCAAGTAGGCACATTAAAGGCACTTTTGAACGTCAAATACATAGAAATAGAACTGATTCTAGTTGCCCCTTCCAAAAGGTAGTTTTCGTATGGAGAAGAATGGGCAAGAAACTCCACCGTTACTCTTTAAAAAAAATGTTTTACAATATTTGGTATACATCAATTATATAATTACATGTGAAGACGATGCACCGAGAATACAATTACAATAGGTAAAAAGAATTAAAAATTAAAAATGGAGCAATGACAAATAAATAAATTAAGTATGTGATAGATACATGGTGCTCACATATTTACAAACATTAAAGTATACGATATCACAATATTCCTACAAACTTGCAAGTAATACTAATAGGACAGTGTGTGAGATTTTATCATAAAATGTAAAAAAATCGATGATATAAAAATAATAAATTTTACAACTATATTAGCAACCAGTTTGATTTTGTCCAGCCTCGAATTTGTCCTATGGAGCAAGACCAGCATGTTTCCAAGCATTCTTATCTTGGATATAATCCTCTAATTTGGAATATGCTTGTTTAAAAGTGTACTTTTAATATGAGTTTTAAATTTTCTTTCATTTAATTGCAATATATCAATAGGTATTTTATTATAGCATTTAACGCAGTACCTACCCCATAAAAGATGTTTGTACTTTAGCTAATCTGAAAAATGGTTGATCTATTTTATCTTTATTCCTAGTGTTAAAATTATGTCTATCACTTATTTTATTAAAAAGATTTAGATTTTTTCTTACATACATAATATTCTCATAAATGAATTGGCAAGGTACCGTCATGTCGTGTTCCACGCGCGCCTCAAAGAGATGTCAGCACAATTGGCGGGGTCCGCTAGGACCGATGCCTGCCAGGGTTGCGGGTTAGTCCGAAAGGGATACCGGGACCTTGGCAACAGGCAACTGAAGGAACACGGGTGGGTTTTAGTCAGTAAAAGTCTGACACGCCCTTCCGCTCCACCCAGAGCGGGAGAAGTCATTGGATGATTTCCCAAACTCAAAAAAAAAAAAAAAAGGTACCGTCATAATATTAATCCTTTTAAATAGTTCCCTGAGAGATTCGCGGCGACATAGATTATAAATGGCTCTGACAGCTCTCTTTTGCAAAACAAAGATGGATTCAATGCCCTACCCCACAGTAAAATGCCATACGACATAATGCTGTGGAAGTAACTGAAATAGACCAAACGAGCGGTTTCTACATCTGTTAACTGTCTTATCTTTCTAACAGCATAAGCGGCCGAGCTTAGCCGCCCCGCAAGAGATGTTATATGGGGTCCCCATTGTAATTTCTCGTCTAGCGTGATTCCCAGGAAAACTGTTTGATTAATAAATTCCAGTTTTTCTCTATTCAATATGATGTCACATTCGCTACTTCTAACATTAGGTAATTTAAATCGAATGCATTTGGTTTTTTTTTTATTTAGTACCAAATTATTTACCGTAAACCAATCTTGGACCTGAAGAATAGCGCTATTCACGTCGTCAAGATTTTGCGACAGTCGGTTTATTTTAAAAATCAATGATGTGTCATCTGCAAATAACACCATCTCCGGTTGATTTAGTAGTAGATAAAGATAAGATAAGATAAAGATAAATTTATTTGCTCAAACATGTGTACACATACAGAAATAAAAAACGTGCATGCAGGATAACATTAAAAAAATACAGGTTCAGACATGTTTGCCACATATTATGGCAAACATGTCTGAACCTGTATTTTAGTAATTGGGGTAAATCATTAATGTAAACTAAAAAGAGGAATGGACCCAATATCGAACCTTGAGGAACGCCCATTGCCATTTCAGACACCAATGAGTTTACGCCGTTTACTTGAACTTTAACTTTTCTATATTTCAGATATGATCTTAGTAAATCAAGAGCTGTATTCCTAATCCCATAGTGCTCTAGTTTCAGGAGAAGTGTCTCATAGTCGACGCAATCGAACCCCTTCGAGAGGTCGCAAAAGATTCCAATAGCATCTTGTGCTTCTTCCCAGGTGTTAAAAATGTTCTTTATTAGGGAGACACCGGCGTCAGTGGTACAACGGTACCCTTTGGTGAAATCGTACTGTTGTTCATGAAAGATGGAATTTTTATTAAAGTGACGTAACATTTGATTAAGCATCAACTTTTCAAACACTTTGCTGAGAACTGGCAGAATTGACACAGGCCTATAATTGTTGGGTTCCTTACTATCACCGGATTTGAACAAAGGAACTACTTTACTGTGTTTCATGAGATCCGGAAAGACTCCTTGGTCTACACTGGTGTTAAATAAGAAAGCTAAATAAGGCGCAATGGTTTCGATGATAGACCTACAGACTTTTACAGACATTCTCCCCACATAGTGCCTCAGAAAAGGGGAGTAAGGGCTCTCCACCACTGTTTTCAGGATGCTATTGTCACTGACCCGCGTTCTACGCATCAGTGATGCGACTTTTTTGCGAATCACTGCATGGAATCCGTCGGTTCGGTACTGAGCAGATAATGGAAGGATTGCGGCTTCTTTCTTTATTCAACACTTTGAATCATCATTAATTGTTTTTGCAAATCCGACGTCTGATTCCGAACATGTTAGTTTCGGAGACTTGGTGCGTAAACGCGTGTTGCATATTTAATAAATTTTTTATCCGACTACTAAAAGGAGGAAGTTATCAACACGGATGTTAATATTTTTTAATTTTTTTATGTTTTTCGGGCACACTTCCGACATTTACTTATACGGATTTGCAAAATTCTTTTTTTGTTTGAAAGGTTTTACTTCCGAAATGGTCCCTTTGTCATCAGGTCAGGATCTGGTGATGGGATCCTGGAGAAATCGAGGGAACTCTTCAAATATTATAGACATACCTAAAACGATTTGGGTATTTTTTAAAGTAACTCGTGCAGTTGCTCTCGGAAAGCACCATGTGGTGAAGTGGAACTGATGATGAAGACCACAGATGGCCACCGGAACTACTCAGTAATAAATATTTCACGGGTTGCGATTCGATTACTTTAATATGCTTGCCAAGCAATTTATCCTCGTCACAAAGTCACAATGTATAATTATGGTGAAGTGGACCTGTTCAATCGAATCGAATGTATCAAGAGAACTCCTCAACGATTAGCGTCCCTGCACCGGGAAAAGCAATATTTTGTAATAAGTGATGAGCAACTGACATTATTGTAACTTAGCATAAATTACAAACTGACTCACTAAAAAGCGAGAAATAAAAACTTTTTGACAAAAAAAGACAACCGACTTCCAAAAAAACACTAACACTTTCATTTCGGAAGTCGGTGGCAAAAAACGAAAGTTCAAAATTAAAGACCGACTTCCGAAATTAAAGTTATTTTTCACTTTGTAGTTGTTTTTTGGAAGTCGGTTGTTTTTCATAGAAAATATATCAGGCTCAAAATGTTTCGAGAATCAAACAAGTATAAACTGTCAGCTTTATTTTTCGCTCGAGTGAATTTATTTTATTTCGTGAATAAAACGGGGAATGTATGTATAAATCATGACACTACATTACCACACATCCTCTAAATGGCCCCCATAATCCGCGACAAGATTGATGGACAAGACAAAAAATAAAATAAAGTAGTTCTCTGGAGAACAGTAAATAATAAAGTAAGTAAATAAGAAGTGTTGATTCACTTATCAAAAATGTCTTCAGGGAAATAAACTGACGGAGTTGCCATACGAATTTCAGCTGTAAAATGAATTAATGGAGAAAACTTTGAAACTGTAAACAAAGACAGCTATTTGGACAGTCGACTGCACGTCTGTGGTAACTGGTAGCAGTGTGACATGGAGCTGGCCTTGCTTAGTACGGAGTTTCAATAGAATAAGAGGCATGCTTCAGTATATTGCTTTTGTTACCATAGACGTGCGGCCCACTGTACTCAATAATATTCTTTTGAATAAATAATAACACACCTGTAATTCCCAAGTATTTCCATGATAGCTTCCTTGACCCTGTACCCAATCATGCTGGACAGGGGCACCATGATGCCGCGCCCCTTGCTGGCCGCGACGTCCATTGTGAGCAGCTGATCCCCCTTCACCGGTATGCCGATGATGGGCACGCCGTGATACATCGCCTCCATGTACGACAGGTATCCGCCGTGCGTGATCATCATCAAAGTGTTCGGGTGTTCTGGTGATTAAGGAAAAAAAAACGGTGTCTTTTTAGCTCGGTAACCATCAACTTCTCGTTTGTTGTGTTTAGCATTGTTAGTTGCCACTCTTCGGCTAGCTCCCGCTTAGTAATAAGTTTATTTTATTTTATTCACAATGGGTAACCGCATTTCCATGGTAAAATTTTGACTTTTACAGCGCTTTTATTTCGTAGCAGCAAGAGCGGTGTGAGTACTTAATGTGTTACTACTGACGTGTGGTTGACCTTACATAAAATGAATCTGTTCATTATTGTTTACTGTTTTACCCACATGTTTGTGTTGTGTTGGGCCCGCGTGGGGTGTGGGTGCGGGTGGGTGTGGGGTTCGCCCGAACCGTTTCAGTCACGTTTATTTGACTTATTCATTCATGATCACACGGTCAACAATAATAAACACGAGCGTCTCTCATGAAAATAATAAATTAAAAGATGAATCATCAAACATCCTCATTACTAGAAAAGATGATTTGTTAACACTTATTTCAACGGCGCGGCGCACAGTATTTCGTCTAGTACAAGCTAGCGGGACAAAATTCATGACGTCATTTCCAGGAATTCGTGATAACAACTTGTGAACAACCCTTCCCAGGTAAGGAATTCTAAGAAATATATTTTTTTTCATTAAGTAGGTTTGTGGAGGGATCAATGTCAAATAAAAAGGGAGTGCAATTTTAACTTGCAAATTAATCGCATTTTTGGCATACTTTTGACAACCTCTCTTAGAATTGATAGTAAAGTGAAACAATTTTTTTGTGATGGATTCTACTGTCGAAGGTATGTACTTACTTTTTTGACTTGTTTAAAAAAAAAAACATGTACCTTTTTGGTGTAATTTGAGTTTATAAGTATGCTAAAATAATCCCACAGATTTTTCCTTAATTTTAAACTTTAAAGGGTTGCAACTTTTTTTATCCACATATATCCAGCTTGATTCTTCTGTATGTTATAATTACAATATTCAGGCATAGATTAATATAAATTCTGGCTCCCGAAAATGCCCGCAAGTAAAATTATTTACTTTGTTTCAGCACGAGTCGTAACTATGACAAAATTGGAGTTTTTCGAAGAATGGTTGAAACTGAAAGAACAAGTCGCATTTTTTATTACCTATGTGTATAACATAATATATCGGATGCTTCTAAAGATCACCTGAGGTAAATCAAAATGAAAATTTCAAGCCTTTCATTAAAATTGAACGAAAAGTGGACATTTTCTAAGTGTACTAAGTTACCACCAGAAGTTTTGCAGAGGAGCTCGTGGCTAAGTAATAACAGCCGCAGGTTAAGCTACGCTTGCCGGGGTTGGTCTGTGGATGGGTGACCATCTTTACATACCGAGACTCCTCCGTGCCTCGGAAAGCACGTTAAGCCGTTAGTCCCGGCTGTCATTCGTGGATCTTTGACAGTCTTTAAGGGTCGTCAGAAGCCCGAAAGTCTGACAACCAGTCTTACCAAGGGGTATCGTATTGCCCAGTTACTGGGTTGTGGAGGTCAGATAGGCAGTCGCTCCATGTCAAATACTGGTATTCAGCTGCATCCGGTTTGACTGGAAGCCGACCCCAACATAGTTGGGAAAAGGCTAGGCAGATTCAATGTTTAAGTTTAAATTTGTATATATTAGATTTAAACTATTGTATCTCGTTAAATTATTTTTATTTTGTATGATTTTGTTTGAAGAGTTATTTTATATGTATAGATAATTGTGGTTATTCTTGGACTATTATTGTATGTTATTTGCGTTATTTTAGTGAATAAATAAATACCTATTTTACACATATTTATGGTTTTACTTTTTAAATACCCTGAGACATTTTTTGCAATTATGTTTATACATATATATATAGTGCCTTACAGGCATAATAAGTAGATAGGTAGACGCAGCGAATTAGAGCAATCAGGGATAACAGTAAACAAAAGTGTAAAATCAGAAGACTACTTCAATCTTGCATCCACTCCTTTTGACGTATAGATACGCATACAGAATACTGAACAGTGTAAGATACCTTAAATATACATAAACAATTAAAATAAGTAAAAAAATAATTTTGTCTCGCTAGCTTGTACTAGACGAAACACTGTGCGGCGGTGCAAGTTTTAACAAAGGGGCAATTCATGTTATCTATGGACAATCGCATTCTGATCTCAGTCCCAATCGGTCAAAAACACTTAATTTCCCTACATTTTGTCAAGCGTTTAACATGGATTGTCGCTGATTGCGACTAAATTTTGAACGTTTTTAGGGTTCCGTAGTCAACAAGGAACCCTTATAGTTTCGCCATGTCTGTCTGCGGCTTAGTTCAGAGACTCTTAGTACTAGAAAGCTGTAATTTAGTATGCGTATACATATAAATCACGCCGACAAAATTGTAAAATAAAATCATGAAAAATATTTTGAGAATAAGTTTTTCGCCTGTAAAGTTTGATGGGGATAAATTCATCCCAACTACGGAACCCTTCATTGTGCGTGGTTCGACACGCACTTTGGCCGCACGCATGGCCTTCTTGGAGGAGCTGGGGTGGATCGAATCACCCGTACGCAAAATACGCGCTTTGACGTGGAGTTGCGGATATCAGCCCGTATTACCTATTACCTAACCAACCCAAACCAAAGCTACATAAAATTGATGTTTTCCCCAAATCAGTGTAGAATTAGGTTTAGGCTCGGCTACATCGGGGCAATAGCATACTGAACTTACTGAGTACACCCAGCTGCGGTGCCTTCTCCAGCAGATGCACGTTCCCGGGCACATAGTCCAGCTTGCCGCGGTACCTCCAGACCACGGTTTGCTCCACCTGTCTGAAGGCCCTCAGCAGCTCCTGCTTCATCTCCACAGACAGGTCTTCGCTAAAGGTGGAGCCCAGGTTGAAGTAGATCACGCCGTGCTTGGCCTTGTCCAGCAGGTCTTGCAAGTTCTGAACCAGAGACTACAGTATGTATATGTGACTCAAATTGTTTGGTTTTTAAGTCAAAACGGAAACATTGAAGCCTTACCTACCCTTGTCGAGTTATGCGAACATATATGTATAAGTAGAACTGCTGGTTTAATAATACTCCTTTTTAGGTTTTCAGTTGTTTCAATTACACCTTGTATTGCTTTGTTCGATCACAAATACATACTTTACTACTCAAGTAAACATTGCGTGCCTGTTGGTTGTTTACGTTATGGTTCTGACTATAAGGTTTGTGCTGCAGCCAAGGTAAAAAAAAGAACAAATATAAATATTTCTAAGTACCTACCTATACCTTTGTCTAATCCATACTAATATTATAAATTCGCAAGTAACTCTGTCCGTCTGTCTGATGTCTCTTTCACGCCTAAACCACTGAATGGATTTCGATAAAATTTGGCAGTTACATGGCATCCCGGAGAAGGACATAGGCTACTTTTTATCGACATACCACGCGGGCGAAACCTAGTTAATTGTACTACATAATACCGTATTGTTTTCAAGAACTCGTACTAACGTTTAAACAATTCTATTTTTTCTATAATCGGACATCACGCGAAATCAACCGCTGTAATTACTTAAGTATACATTATTATGTAAATAAAGTCATTATGAATATTCATAATTTCCGTTCAGGTACCTAAGTCTTACATAAACAATGACTTAGTGAAGCGAATATGTTTATTTAAATTAACTGTTTCTTTGAATATTAAGATCCTGGGTTTTATTCTCAACCCAAGTATGTTATTACCATAATGTGACTTTCATAATAATGTATTTGGTTTTGCTGATAGATTTAGTATGTACCTAGTCTGAGTTTAGTTTAGAATGTGCGCGTGAGATTGCAATTATGTATAGGTACGAAAGTTCCTTCAAACAAATAAATAAATCTTAAATCTAACCAAATGATACAAATATAACTGAACCCTTTAAAAAGACACAAGCGTCATGAGACATGTTTATAGGTAGGTTTAGTAGAAAATATTCCACAAACCCCACTTTAAAGTTTATCTTTTACGAGAACATTTCAATTGACTCCGTCTGAAATAGAAGTTAAATCGCGTCTGGTTTAAACGTCAGCAATATAAGTTTATGATGGAGTTACCGCACTAGCTCACTCTACTATGAAATTAGAAATCAAACGAACTTACCAAGTGAAGTTCGATGATAATTATGTGAACAGCTTCATTCGAAGCGATTTTATTGTTAACGTATTGTAGCAGCGCCTCCATGTACCAGCCTTGCACGGATTTTTAGAGGTAAGTAAAATTTTTCACTGGCAACACTGTATCCGGTATACCCCTACTTTGCCCCCACTACACTATTTCTCTTTAACGGTCCACAGCCATTTTAATATCATTTTGTTGAAAGCTAATAAATATTTCACATTTTTATTTATCTAGGGTAGGGTAGGTAACTTTTCTAGGGAGGGTATAAATCGCTTCGAATGAAGCTGTTCACATAATTATCATCGAACTTCACTTGGTAAGTTCGTTTGATTTCTAATTATGTTTCACAGCTTCATTCGAAGCGATTTTATTGTTAACGTATTGTAGATGTTCAGAGACAAAAATGTGAAATTAAACAAAACGGGTGAGTAATCACAAGTGACCTTTATTATATCTATAAATCATTGATTTTACTTTCTTCTACATTGATTAAATTCTTAATCTAATATTACACATTTCTTACAGATTTTGACCACCAGTAAGTACTGTAGTGGCAAAGATATGAGGATCAGTTACAACCTGCCTATTATAATGTTTTGCGAATACAGAAGATGATGCACTCCATCCGGCAGTTTTTCTAATTAGGTCTATATTGACTCCAAGTCTATTGGCTGATGATGTGGCTGCATGACGAGTGCTGTGAGCACTAAATATGGATGTATTTAAACCGCTACTGTAAAGTGTATCTTTTATCCAGTGACTTAGTGTTTGTGATGAAACTTTTGAGTGTGGTTTTTTGTGGCTTATAAATAAATAATCATTTTTGCGAAGTGGTCGAGTCTTATTTATATAAACCTCTAAGCATTTAGCGGGACAGATCTCAGGACGAGCGTCGAAAAAAGGTAATCTTAAAACTGGTTGTGAAGAATTAGGTTTGGAGGTTTTTATTAAATCAGGTATTGTTATAATTATTTCAATAGCAGAATTTACTTGAATGTTGCCTAATTTTATTAATGAAAATGTTTGAACGCGATGGGCAGTCACCAAAGCCAATAGAGTTATAGTCTTTTTGGAAAGAGTTTCCAAATCAAGGTCTGTGTTAGGCCATTTTTGTGCTAAATAATTTAGAACGGTGGTTGGATCCCACGTCAAATTATATTTTGGATTACTAGGCCTTAATCTGTAAACTCCTTTCATGAATCGCTTAATTCTATCATCGTTCGCCACATTACTTATCAACAAGGATAATGCGGATTTATATGAATTGATAGTACCGTACTTTGCCCCTTTGTCAAAAATTGCGGTAAGAAAATGAATGACTACAGGAATTGAAACTGAGGAATAATCATAACCATGTTTATTACAATAATTTAACCAAGATTTTATACAAACATCGTATTGCTTATAAGTAGAATCAGACAATGATGATAACATAATTTCAATAGATCTATTAGATAAATGTCTTTTTAATAATGTTTGCCTGAAAGCTTCGCGGCAACCAATTTCAGGGTGCGGTGAAGATTGTGAGGCGTTCTGAAAGGAGAAATTAACAAATTTACGTTTGGTTCAAAATAGATTGGTTTGCAACAAATTAATTTTTGAAAAACAGGAAACCAAGGTTGTGTTGGCCAATATGGTACAACTACTATGCCATTTGCTTTGTCATTAATTATTTTTTGCATTGTTTTTGTGATAAGTGAAAACGGTGGAAATGCGTAGAATAGTTTATTTTTCCATGGAATGGTGAAAGCATCGATTGCAAAAGCGTCCGGGTCGTTTTTCCAAGTTATATACCTGGGACACTTAGCATTACACCTACTAGCGAAAAGGTCTATTTCAGGGTATCCAAAATGTTGTGTTATTTGGCTGAATGCATCGTCATTGAGTTCCCATTCAGTGTCCTGAAATTTCATGCGTGATAATTGATCTGCTTCATAATTATCTTTACTGTTTATGTAAGACGCAAAAATAGTTATCCTACGCCTTTCGCACCACTGCCATATTTCTTTAGTGATATTATGTAAGTGTTCAAACTGTATGCTGCCCATGCGATTTATACAAGATATGGCAGTTACATTATCAATTCGTAATAGTATTTTTAAATTATACGATTCGTGGGCAAAACATTTAAGTGCGAGAAAAGCTGCTTTTAACTCTAACTCGTTAATATGTACGGTTCTTTCACTATCTTTCCAATAGCCAAAACATTCACCTGTGCTACAATAAGCTCCCCAACCCGTACATGACGCGTCGGAAAAGATTTCTAAATCATATTGATCAGAAGTTAAAGAAAATGAACCATGATCAATATTATCTAACCACCACAACATATCACTATGTAAGCTGTTGGGGAGCTGAACTAACTGTTCGTAGCTAGGATTGGTAAGTAAGCAGGAATATTTAAATTGTTCAAAAAGTTTAGTGTAAAGCCATGCATATTGAATTGCAGGACAAGCTGAAATTAGTAAACCTATGAACCGAGCAAATTCACGAAGTTTACATTTACGCTTTTTCAAGAAGCTAGAAATGTATTCTTTTATTTTTGACTTTTTTGTATCAGGTAATTTTAATAACATATTTTTTGAGTCGAATTCGAAACCTAAAAACTTGCATAATGTTTGCGGGTCTAAGCAGCTTTTTTCCGTATTTATTATGAAACCTAAATTTTTAAGTAATGTTATTGTTAAGTCAACGTTATTTTGACATTCATGAAAAGTTGTTCCAATGCAAAAAGTGTCATCTATATACACAACTGATATCATGCCATGGGTTCTTAGATATTCCATAATTGGTTTTAATAATTTTGTAAACACATATGGAGCAGTGCATAAACCAAACGGTAGACAGTTAAATTCGTATAGGGTATTATTGTATTTAAAACGGAGGTATTTTCGGTGAGATTTATGTACGGAAATTAAAAAGTAAGCATCTTTTAGATCTATAGATGCCATATAACAGTTTTTTGATATAAGCTTTGAGGCTGTACGATAATCCTCCATCTTGAAATGTTTGGTCTCTACGAATTTGTTTAAACATTTAAGGTTCAATATGAATCTCTTGTCTCCGTTTGGTTTGGGCACTAAAAACACACTCGATATAAATTCTCCTTTAACAGAATGACATTGAGAAATTGCATTAATATCTAATAGGCTTTTAATTGATTTATTAAAATCTTGGGCTTCTTGAATATTCTTAGGAAAAACATTAGGAGAATCAGTACGATATGGTTGACATTTAAAAGGTATTTGGTACCCTTTGATCCAGGATAGAATCGTTTTGTCAGTAGTTATAATTGCCCACTCTTTGAAAAAATACTGGAGCCTGCCAGCGGTTAGTACCTGATCAGTTACTTTCGATGCGGTGGCCTCGTCGGGGACGAGTAGCGGCGCGAGCTGCCGCTGGTTTGCGGCGGCGGTGGCGGCGGCCGATATGCTGGACGAGCTGGTCGCCTCGTATTGTTCGGTTTGTTGTCCGTCTTGCGGTGCTGAGGGTTGTAGTTTAAATGGCCCTTATTTGGACCTTTTGGGATACCTTTGGGCTTGTTAAATTTTGGTCTAAGGGCGTGTTTCAAGGCATCTCCCGATTGCTGTATTGTCTTGGCGGCTTTAACCTTGTCGGTAACATTTTCCCCAAATAAGAAACTACCCCTCTTTGTTTCAAGTAAAGCATCTTTTAAATTTATATTAATAGATGAGATTACAAAGTTACGTCTTGTTTTTGTCTCCCAAAAATGACTATCGCATAATATACGACAAGCGTCACTGATTGGTTTTAAAAGATTTTGTTTGGACGTTTCATTTGAAATTATCATGTCAGTTGCGGATGCTAAAGCTGACAATGCTATACCAAGCTGACTTTGCTTGTACATGAGAGCCGAATCTCTTTTTACTAGAGAATCCTGCAGAGCTGCCTTTACTTCCGGGTTGAGAGCTGGCGCTAGCAGTAGGTCACAATTATTAGGGACGAAATAACTTTTTAAAAGTTTTTCCTTTACATCCTTAGCCAAACCCTTGGTAAGGATGTCTTGCCAACGATTGGCTATGTCCTTATGAACAGACGGACCCATAGTTATGTCCGTCTTAGGAGCATCGCCGAGTAACTGCAGGGTGTCTTCATCCAAATCTTGGTCTTCCATCACTTCTGGCTGTGCTTCTGCCGATGTGCCAGGTGCAGGCGACAAAGGTGCGGTGCATAGCGGTGGTGGTGCTGGTGGTGGAGCTGGTGGTGGCGAAGCAGGGCACGGGGGACAAGCACGTGGCGAGCCACGTGGGGATGCACGAAGCGGCGAAGCAGGAAGCGGTGAAGCTTGAGATATGTCACAAAATGAGACTTCCTCATTTTGTGACATATCACAGTCCACATCCAGATGGTAGTTTGAAAAATCTGCCAAAAAACGTTTCTTTATAGAATACGTTCGGTAATAAATGCACTTTAACAGTTAACACTTTTTTAACGTGACAGAGGAAACCCAAGCTTGGTAGCCTCGCATCATTTAGGTAAATAAGTTAGAACTTAATTATAATTATGACAGTATCAGCCCCAATATGGCAGTACGCATCACTTTTTATAATGACAGAGGAGACCCAAATTTGGTAACCTCGCATCACTGATAGTTTTATAATAATTTTGTAACTTACTGTGTAAGTCTTCTTCGGATGAAGAGTTAATACGGAGATTTGTCGTTGCTTGCAATTTATTTTGCAACTTTTGTATTTTTCGCCGTATTTCTTCTTCAGTTTTTTCTATCTTCCTTTTCTTTCCCATTTTGAGGAGCTGGTTCTATTTGTAGGAGCGGAGACGTGCGAAGGCTTGAGCACGGAAACGCGGAATGATATTAAAATGGCTGTGGACCGTTAAAGAGAAATAGTGTAGTGGGGGCAAAGTAGGGGTATACCGGATACAGTGTTGCCAGTGAAAAATTTTACTTACCTCTAAAAATCCGTGCAAGGCTGGTACATGGAGGCGCTGCTACAATACGTTAACAATAAAATCGCTTCGAATGAAGCTGTGAAACATAATGGTTGAGTTCTGTAACGAAATGGGGTCACGGGCTATCTGATCCATTGAGTTTATGTATTTATTTCATTCAAGAAGCTAAGCTACGCACGACCGGTAGGTTTGTGTCCCTATTGTGTCGGCAATTCTTTTTTACTGAGTAGCACGTAAATGCCAAAATGCGTTATTACAAGAAGATGAATGTAACAATAATGATAACACTACGTTATTGTACTTACTTAGATAGTAAGTTGTTATACCTATTACAATCAGCTTATCCCTTTTTTAAATACCTCAAATCAGTTCCCAGACCCTTAAAACAAGTTCGTTGTATGTAGCCCTCACGCATATAAACAACATTTTATTATATGACGAGTCCTGAGATGTTTTCGCTAGTACTGAGCTGAGATTCCTGTGAGTCCATAGCTGCACCCAGTACCATCTCATTGCATAGATTAACCAAAGCTGCTATTTATTGATATTTGAATACTTAATAACTTGGGCAAGATTTGAAAGAATATTGACCACATCAGAATCATTAGAAACGCAAACAAGACTTCCAGAATTGTAAATAGGTACCTATCCAAAAGTAAACTCACCTTTGACAGTGTCGCATCAGATCCTTGTATATGATGTCCTCCGACGTACTTGGCGGTGTGCGGTAGTGGCAGACCCTGGCCCAGCAGTGGCTGCGAGTTGACCAGTAGCATGGCGCCATCGTACACCAGGTCGTCGTAGAGGCGAGGTGAGCGCCCGCGCCTCTGGATGGCGAGCTGATAGATCTCGTAGTAGGCGGGGGATTCCATGTAGTAGGTAATGTAACTGTAAAGAAGACGGTCGTGTCTTCATGTTGTTTCTGATTACAGATACTATTGAATACTACGCATTAAGCTATGGGCTAGGGCAATAGACTTGTGACGACTTGTACTATGTCTAATAGTACAATATCAATATAACTAGTACATACTACTGAATAGTGATAAAAGCAGATATCTTTATCGAATTGTGTCGTGAATTAGTGTTCTCATATAACAATCATTACATATTGCTTGTAATTTTAACAAAAAGGAAGACTGAAGTACCTAGTAGGTACTTCAGCTGAGTGTCACTAAGCAGACGTTACAATAAACGAGTTCGCCACTCTCATTACGTGCAGTCTGCATATTTAATAGCAATTTAAAATAATTTAAACGTCATGTCTTCATGCACTTGAAACCAATTACTCTTGCGGGTCAGTGCCCGAGGGACACTTTATGCACTTCTTATTTTCCTGGTGAGATACAATCACATAGCATCAATTGTTTGGCACCAGATAATTGAAATTTAATAATAGCTATTAATGCCAACCTGTTGTTATCCCACTACCCTGCAGTGGGACAACAACACGTTGGCATTCATAAACAGAGAATGCACAAAGGCTACTTCATGAACAGAGAATGCACGAGTATTGATCACTTATGCACCATACTTAGCTTACAGATACTGAACATTAGAGATGCGCCGAATGTAGTTTCAACCAAATACGAATGGTCGGCCGAATATTCGGTCCAAAGCATACCGAACCGTATATTCGGCCGAATCATTCGGTTCAATTCTGCGCGGTAAACAAACAGGCTTTTACACGTCGATACGGCGCTCTGCAAGAGCTGGGGGGCGTTTGCCACCGCCCCCTCTCTACCCCGCGCGCAACCCACGGCCCCTCGCGCTAGCACGGCTCGCTCAGCGATGCATCGCTCTTTCGGTTACATATTGCAGTTCTCACATAGTTTAAAAATTATCTCGGAACTGCATACTTTGATTGAAGTCGATGAACGTTTTTGATTTCTGAAAAAAGTTGTCGCTCAATGCAGTGTTCTTATAATTGTTAATTTCATAGAAAATTTATTTAGCCATAGTTATCATTAGTAAAAAAAAAGCAGATTTTTTTTTATTTAAAATTGATTGTTAAAGTTAATCTTTTTATTTTGTCAATAAATAATTGGTACAAAACTTGTACATAGTTTTTTGTAAATGAAGTACAACTTTTAGAATAAACCACACTTATTTAGTAATTAGTTAACCTTACTGTTTAAAAAAATGTTATTTCTTTAAATATTAATGTGGGATTGGTAGGCAAAATAAACGATTGCTCGTAAAACTAATTTATTTTTAAAACACCAAAAGGATCATCGTTACACCGTGTCTAGTCGTGGATGTGCTTATCGCCATTTTTTATCTATCCCTTTCTCACTCCCACACATACATCCCTTTCTTTCATCCGGTGCGTTCCGTTTAACAATTATAATCTGCGTTCATACTTAACGTGATACAATATTTCTATCCCACAGTCGGCCATCCTGATACATGTCTGTCCTCAGACATCCACACAAACATTCATCACTACCTTTCAACTTAAACTTAACTTAACATAAACTTAACTTCAATTTAACCACTAGTACAGCATTACAACATTAAATTAACAACATAACATTAACATTAAATATAAAAAAAAACTACTTTAAAAACACGTTTACATACTAACCAAAGTTAACAACTCTCACCTTTTTCTTACTATTTAATTTTCTATAGTCAACACACACCCTTATAGCGCCATCTTTTTTGCGGACAAAAACTAATGGTCTAGCATATTCAGAATAACTTACGCGTACAATTCCTTGCTCAAGCCACTCAGCAACTTGTTCTTCAACTACCACCTGCTCTCTCAGTGATATACGTCGTGGACGTTGTGCCACCGGGACGTCGTCTTTCACAATTATTTTCAGCTGGATAGGAGCTTCTTTAATTTGGCATGGTTGATAGCTTTCAACCATCTGAAGAACCTCTTTTTTAAAATGCTTATTACTCACATGACCAACCTCGACGCTGCAACTGAAACAATTGATTTCATTCACCCATTCCACAGGTTTCAACCACACAGTACTACCATTCATAACCGTCGTAACATTCTTAAGAAATTCGTGACCTATGATTACATCAAAAGGCATACAGTCTTTAGGTACCACGTAGAATAACACGTCGTCGTATTTCGTACTGTCTATCACAACGTTTGTTGATAAACAACCTAATGACTCCACTTTTGCAAAACCAAGTCCAGACAGTGTTATGTTATTGTTCATCACTTTACCATCGTTAGCACAAAACTCAGAAGATACTAAGTTCACATCACTGCCGGAATCAATAAGTGCACTCGTCGTTTTTCCAAATAATTCTACAATCTTCATAGGTTTTTCCCGTTCTGATTGTTTGTTTACATCGTAAATGTCATACTCGATTTGACTTTGACGTTTGCTATCTTTATGGTCATCTGTCTTGTCACTCTCATTCTGTGAGTGTGACGTAACATCCGCGTCGTTGAACGATGATTGACCGAACATTGCTTGCTTGCTCACACGTTCGCCGCTCCCGCTCCCACTCGTCGATGCGCCGATGTGATCTTTTCTATCACCGGAAGTGTCGAAACTGCGCCATTTTGATGAACTTCCCTTCGAATAGTTCGAATCTTCTTTACGGCCGCCTGCCGCCATGTTTTTTCTATGCGGGCACTTCGGTGAAATATGACCATATTCATTGCAGTTAAAGCACTTTGGACCTTGTGCCTTCCGCGGACAGTCTTCCGACACATGATCGCCGTCACCGCAATTATAGCACCTTTTCAACGTTATTTCGTGACGTACAATGCCGCGTCTTTCGTTTTTGTAGGTACTTCTAGAATGTTCCTTCATCTTTTCCTTGATGGTCTCGTAGATTTTAAACTTCTCTTTCAGGTCAGGATACGTAGTTACACCGTAGAGCATTATTTTATTGGTCTCGTGGTCGACTATGCCATCAACGATATATTTAATGGCCACGTAATCGGGTATTCTTCCTCTTTTCACCAATTCTTTCATGACCATCATGTAGTCGATGCAACTCTCGTCACGTCTTTTCTTACGTTGGCTCAAAAGCTCGTGTATTGCTTTGATGTCGACGGTGTCAGGGAACTCTTTACTCAGTGCCGCCCTAAGTTCTTCCCATGTTTTGTGAGGGCGTTCAGCTTGTAACCAAAGCTGTGCGGTGCCCGATAGGGATCTCCGTGCCATCAGCAGCTGTTGTAACGGAGTCCAACCACATATTTCTCCGTTTTCCTCCACGTCTTGTATCCATCGCACCACAGGATACGTTTTATCTTGACCGCTGAATTTAGGTATTAGATCAGAAGTTAGGTACAACATCGAATTTATGCCCGTACGTGATTCGTCTTTCGCCATTTTCGTAATAATTTTTAATCTTCGTTAGCGTCTGCTCACCGTTTGCCGATACCGTCGTAATTATTTTCGGCCGCCGTTGATTTTTTCAAATCGTTCGTTGGGCACGCTACGTGCCGATCTCCGTCGTCTGTCGTTTGTCTACTTCTTCAAACGTCGTATCGTTATTTTGCCAATCCCGGACGAGCCCCCAAATTTGTGGGATTGGTAGGCAAAATAAACGATTGCTCGTAAAACTAATTTATTTTTAAAACACCAAAAGGATCATCGTTACACCGTGTCTAGTCGTGGATGTGCTTATCGCCATTTTTTATCTATCCCTTTCTCACTCCCACACATACATCCCTTTCTTTCATCCGGTGCGTTCCGTTTAACAATTATAATCTGCGTTCATACTTAACGTGATACAATATTTCTATCCCACATTAACAATAACTTAAATATTCGGTAATTAAATAATTATTCGGCAAATCAACCGAATATTCGGCCGCGTACGAACAATGAAAAAATATGCCGAATGTACCTAATACGAATATTCGACCGAACATTCGGCGCATCTTTACTGAACATTACGTACTTACTTATTATTGGAAATATTTCGTTACAAATTAAAAAAATACAAGGTACCTACAATCAATCTGTAGTGCTCCATGCCACTACATAGGTCACCTGGGTACCTTAACTGAAGCGCGTAACGACAAACTTTACTACGAGTCTATACCTACTTAGTACAGTTCTCTATTTATTAACTGCAATTCCAAACAACGTGTTTTTCAAACAGCATCAAATTTAACTTTTATCTCCTTTGGGAATTAAATGTACGACCATATAGAGCATTGGCGATAGAGTTCACATAGTGCTACATGAACCTACTAATGTTATGGGTGATCTCATACTGAGCGGTAGTGAGAAACATACCAAGAACACATGACAAATGGATTGACAATTACAATACTTAATATTAAATATTTTGTTATAACCATCGTCGTGAATGAATGGCCAATGTTATACCTAGAACATTTATTAATAATAATAATAAGGTTGGTCTGAGGAGGTTCCCGTCTCTGCAGCCCTAACCCACCGGTAGCTTGGACCCTGCTCCCGACACCGGCGGACCTCTATTTTTACCCGACTACGGCGAAGAAAAAAGGAGGGTTATGATTTTGACCGGTATGTATGTATGGTATGTATGTATGTTCATCTGTTCCCTCCTATCTTCCAAACCACTTATCACAATTTGACAAATGAGGTATCGTTAGAAGCGTCGTGATTGTCCGCTGGTTATAGGCTATGTGAAATCACATTAAATTAAAAATGGCGCCCTCTAGAGGACATAAAGTGAGGAACTCAAAAAAAAAAATGGTTTAATCGTACCATGTTGGGTATCAAATGAAAGGGCTTAATGAGCACATTTCAAAAATATATATATTATAACCCCAAAAGAATTAAAAAAAAAAACAAGTAATAAAACAAATTAAAAATCCGGAGTCACACGTAATCTGTTCGATTTATGCCCTAAAACGTGTGACTCCGGATTTTTAATTTGTCTGTCTGTGGTGTCTTGTTTATACCTTTTAAGTCGTAGTTGTGTTTTAGTTTTTATTACTTGATTTTTTTTAGTAATAGTAATAGTCCATTTATAGATCCATTTATTTTTATTTTTATTTGTCTATTTTTCTATTGTATATTTAAAAACGTAATCAGATACCTAAGATAGAAAATGAATAAACGAATAATAATAATATCTTATAAAAAGTAACTTAACAATCCTAACTATCATAACTATAACTTAACTAATATTATAAATGCGAAAGTGAGTTTTTTTGTTTGTTTATTTAGAAAATGAATACCGAATAATAATATTTTTTTATTTATTAAAGCCATTTATTTCCAAACTTTGGGTACAACATTAGCTTGTTAAGACAAGTATTTGGGTAATCATAGTATGTCCCGCATGTCGGTGTGTCTTTTGACATAGGCCTCCTCCAACTATCTCCACTGCGCTCTGTCCTGAGAAACTCTTGTCCAGTAAGGTCCCAGGGTTAGGCGGATGTCGTCTTCCCATCTTGTTTTTGGGCGTCCCCGGTTTCTAGTCCCGTCTCTTGGATACCACAGGGTCACTTGTTTGCTCCATTTGTTGGCTTGACATCGCAGCAAGTGTCCTGTCCAGCCCCATTTCAAATGGTCTATGCGAACCACTATATCCTTTACCTTGGTTTTTCCTCTTATATCTGAGTTTCTGAGTTTGTCCCTTAGTTTTATTCCAAGCATGCTTCTTTCCATCGCCCTTTGGCATTTTGCTAGTTTCTCTCTATGGTTGTCGGCGAGCGACCAGGTTTCGCAGCCATATGTTAAGCAGGGAAGAATGCAAGTGTCGAAAGTTTTCCTCTTGATATGCATGTTTAAGTCTTTGCTCTTCATTATTTCTTTCAAAGACCAATATTTTTTCCATCCACAGGCTATTCTTTTGTTGACTTCCTTAGTCATTGAGTCATTGGGGGAGATGATTTGTCCTAGGTAAGTGTAGTCATTCACATATTCTAACCTGCTTCCATAGACTTCGATTATGACCTCTGGGGAGTTAGACATCAGCTTTGTTTTGCTCGCGTTCATTTCTAGCCCTACTTCTCTGCTTTTGTTGATTAGCGTTTTTACCATGAGTTCTAATTTTTTGGGCTTTTCTTCTAGCAGAATAATATCGTCTGCAAATCTCAGATGGTTTAAGCGGCTACCGTTGATGCTAAGACCGTACTCGTCCCAGTCTATTTGTCTAAAAATACGTTCAAGCACGGCACTAAACAGTTTGGGAGATAATGGGTCTCCTTGTCTGACACCTCTATTGATAGGGAAAGGGTCTCCTTTCGTTTCCAGTTTTATGCAGCTTATACTCTTGCTATAGATTGTTTTTATTAGTTGGATATAGGTATTTTCCACTCCTTGTTCTCTTAAGCTAGACCAGATATATGTATGTTTCAGACTGTCGAAAGCTTTGGAATAGTCAATAAAAGCAATGTACAATGGCTTCTGGTACTCATTGTATTTTTCCATGACTTGCTTGATTGTGTGGATATGATCAATGGTACTATAGTTTTTTCTGAATCCTGCTTGTTCTATCGGTTGATTTTCGTCTAGGGTTTGTGATATTCTCTCCAAAATAACCTTTGCGAAAACCTTATAGACGTTTGATATAAGGCTTATTGGTCTATAATTGCCAATTTCGTCCTTATCTCCTTTCTTATGTATGAGAATAATATGTGATTCTCCCCACTGGTTTGGAATAGTGCCTGTTGCTAGAATGTCATTAAATAGTTTGGTTAAGATTGGGCTTATTTCATCAACTGTGCCTCTCATCAGCTCATTTGGTACATTGTCGGGACCTGGAGCTTTGTCTAGTTTTTGTGACATTATGGCTTTTTGTACTTCCTGTGAAAGTATTGGTGGGATATCATCGTCCCTTCTATTTGAGTTTTGGTAGGTTACTTCTTGTTCGGCATCTTTGTTTGAATATAGGGTTCTGTAGTAGTCTGTAGCAAGATTCTGGACTTCTATACGTTTTGCCACCTTTTTTGAACCTCACCAAAGGCACTAGAAATGATAAAATATGACATCCTAGGCATAAGCGAAATGAGGAGACTGGGAGAAAAAATAGTGGAAAACAACAACTACATATTGTACCAAAAAGGAGAAACAGCGGGGCAAAGAGGAGTGGGCTTTCTCATTAAAAGATCGTTGAAAAACTACATACAGGAGCTGATAGGAATCTCAGACAGAATAGCAATACTCAACATTAACTTGCCCAGCTACAAGAAACAATGGACGATCATCCAAGTATACTCACCCACAGAGTTAGCATCAAAATGTGACATTGAAGATTTCTACATCAACCTATCGGATATCGTAAAAAAAATATCACAACAACCACCTCATAGTTATGGGTGACTTTAATGCCCAGGTTGGCATTAGAGAAGTCGGCGAAGAGCTGATAATGGGAAAACATGGACATGGAAAGAGGAGCGAAAATGGGCACAAACTGATTGATTTCTTATTACAAAACAACCTAACGCTGCTCAATTCAGTCTTTAAGAAAAATCCCAAAACTAAATGGACCTAGTTATCACCCGATGGAAAATACAAAAATGAAATAGATTACAATAGATAACAAACAAGCCAAAGATCTTCAACGACACACACATTGTACAAAATTTAAATTTCAACACTAACCACCGGATAGTACGATGCTGCTTAAAAAACCATCCTACTAAAAGACCAAGAAACAACATTAGAAACACATTGTTCGCATCAGAACACTATGCTAAAGAATTGAATCCATCTTCTATCATGCCGCTGCATGAAACTGTAAACTCCAACTTAAGTGTACTAGATAAGTATAATCACATAAACAAATACCTAGCACAAACGAAGATGAGAAAGGTAGCCAAGGATACAAGCTTTAGCGACAAGACAACAGAGCTACTAGAAGAGAGAAAAACATTAATAGCGAATAAAGAAAATAATAAACAAAACCAAAACTTAATATCAAGCCTTAGCAAACAGATTCGAGAAAGCATAAGAAGAGAGAGAAAAACAAAGAGAATGAAAAAACTGGAAGATGAAATTCAAAGAACGGGTGGCACCAAAAAAGCTTTCAAAGAGCTAAGAGAACACGGCTTGGAATGGATTCCAAATTTAAAAAATAAAGAATAATAATAACTATCTTAATAAAAAAGTAACTTAATATAATCCTAACTATCATAACTATAACTTAACTAATATTATAAATATGCGAAACTGAGTATTTGTTACGATTCCACGCTATAACGGCGATGATCACAGATAGCGAAAGTTTCGATTCTTGGCATCACACGCAACAACACAACTATCATAATGACATTTCGTAATATGTACCCACTATACCCAGGCGGAGAGGTAGGCTTGTCTCCCGATGCGGTAGACCCTGTCCCCCACGCTGGGCGGAAGGGTCGGCACTGCAGCAGCCATGGGGTCCACGAAGAGTGCGGGGTTGCTGGCCTCGTGCACCAGCTGCAGGCTCATCCAGGAGGCGTCCACGGAGCTGTACCACACTAGTGGACAGTCGAACACTGCTGCTAACCTAGAAACATTTAACAATTACTTGTACATGACACTAAGACTGTGGATTAGGAGTTGATCCAAAATTATCATCAGCCGCCTAAGCTGATAACTACTGGGCAACTATTAATTAGGAGTTGATCCAACAATAGCATCAACCCCCTAAGCTGATCACTACTGGGCAACAATTAGGAGTTGATCCAACATTATCATCAGCCGCCCAAGCTGATCTGTTGAAAGAATAAATTAGAAGTAGCAGGTATTGAATTTTATTTAATGGAATCACATTAGGACAGTACAGTTTTTTTATAGTAAGAAAAATATATTATTATGCATTTGACAAGAATAGAGTAAAGAGTACAGTACCATAGCTTTTTGTATAAAGGTACACACCTAACAGTATGAATATACAACATGCTCCCTCAAAAAGTTAATCGGATTGCACTCATAACACAAAGGCATAAAAAACCAGTAAAGAAAACCATTATGAAAAACTAGGTTATACCAATCATTTGCAAACAGCTGCGATGCTTTGTTGGACCCAAAGGTTTCGTCAAAACATCTGCAGGTAACATGTCGGTGGGCATATACCTAAGTTCAACGGTTTTATCGTTCACTTTTTCTCGGACAAAATGGAACTTAACATCTATATGCTTTGTCCTATTGTGGTGAACCGGATTCATGGCTATTTTTTGTGCACTCTGACTATCCGTATACAAAACTATATTAAGCGATTTACCTGTTATATCGGATATCAGTCTTTTTAAGAAGCACGCATCCTTTACTGCTGTAGCCAATGCCATATATTCAGCTTCAGCGGACGATAAAGCCACTGTGGGCTGTTTTTTAGCTTCCCACGAAATAGGGCCGCCTGCAAGTTCATAATAGAACCCCGTGTAAGACCGTCTATCAATTGGACAATTTGCCCAGTCTGCATCTGAAAAACCCGTCAAAGTTGTAGTATTACCTTTTTCTTTCCTGTATGTAATACCACTATCTTTTGTCGCTTTCAGATAACGTAGACATCGTTTAGCAATATTCCAATGTGACTGATCAAATTTAGAGTTAAACTGACTCAAGTAACTCACGGTATAGGCTATATCTGGTCTAGTATTTACAGCCAAAAACATTAGACAGCCAATTAACTCTCTGTAAGGGTACTCACACTCACCTATAACAGGCTCAAGATTTTTCTTTACCAGTGGGGTAGAAACACCCTTACAATCTTGCATGTTAAATCTTTTCAGCATCTTTTCAATATATGTACTCTGAGATAGCTTCATTCCATAATCATCTTGGTAAATATTTATTCCCGTAAAGAAACTAATTTGTCCAAGATCTTTTGATGAAAAGTATTTGACAAATTGACATTTGAAATTGTCAAGCGTACTTTCATTTTTATACAAGACTACTAGATCGTCGACGTATACGGCCAGAACCAAGGAGTCTGAGTTCGCATTGTTTTTAAAAATACACGGCTCACATGTTTGCGTAAAACCAAGAACTGACAAAGTCTGTTTTAACTTTGTATTCCAGGCTCTTGGTGCCTGCTTCAACCCATAGAGTGACCGTTTCAAAAGACACACTTTCGACTCTTCTCCTTCCCTAACGAAACCTTCTGGCTGTGTCATGTAGATTTCTTCTTCCAAACTGCCATTCAGAAAGGCTGTGTCCACATCCATATGCCGGACCTTATAACCTTCCTGCACTGCAAGCGCTAACAGGGTTCGCAACGACGAGTTGCGTACAACTGGAGAAAAAGTTTCGTGGTAGTCTACACCTTCTTTTTGTCGAAAACCTTTTGCTACTAGGCGCGCTTTATACCTAACGACGCTACCTTTCGCATCTCGCTTCAGTTTGAAGACCCACTTGCTAGGAATACAAGTTTTATGATTTGGCTTATCTACCAAACTCCATGTGCCCTTTCTGACTAAGGCATTATACTCATCTTTCATTGCTAAAATCCAGTTATCTTTCTCATCACTGTTAATCGCAGCTAGATAATTATTCGGATCATCGCAACCATCGTCTAGCAGGGTATTAAATGAGAAGTAATCCGGTGGTTTGCGAACTCTTGAAGGATATCGACTAGATTCATTTGAGGAATCTGTAGATTCACTTGACTGCTGATCATCAACATTATTGACCTCTACATTGTCTGCTTCATTGATTTCAACATCAGCATCCTCAGCATCCATGAAAGAAGTATCTAAGTTAGGAGCATCTACCTCACATCTCTCAGATGAAGAAGAGGGTAGCACTTCTTGTCTTAAAACAGCTGGCGATGGTGACTGTGAGAGCAAATTGACAATATCAGAGTTCACAGTAACTATAGGCTCAATATTTTCCTTCAGTCCAGTAAAGTTCTTTTCAAAAAATGTGACATCTCTTGACTTTAGTAAACGTCTAGGACTTGCCGCATTCCGGAAATAATAAGTACGAGGATCATTTGAATATCCTACAAAAATCTGTTCCTCAGCTTTCATGTCCAATTTACATCTCTGATTTGATGGAACATGAACAAGTGCTCTGCATCCAAAAACCTTCAGATGAGACAGATCGGGTTTATTATTAAACCACATTTCAAATGGTGTCTTACCACTAAGCGCGCGTTGTGGTGACCGATTTTTCAAGTAGACGCTTGTCTCCACTGCGTCCTGCCAAAAAGCTTTTGAGAGAGAACCATGTGACAATAGAGACCGAGCCTTCTCTACTATGCTACGATTACACCGTTCACTTACCCCATTTTGCTGAGGGCTATAAGGTGCTGTCGTTTGCCAATCGATACCCAAAGACTGAACATAATCCATCAATTCCTTATTGATGAACTCAGTTCCATTATCTGACCGCAAAGTCTTTATTTTTCCACCAAACTGTCTCTCGACATGAGAATGGAAGGAACAAAACTTACTTTTGACTTCAGTTTTAGACGACATAAAATACACAAAAATAAAACGTGTATAATCATCTATAAAAATAATAAAGTATCTATTACCTGTAAACGAATTCGTAGAAAAAGGTCCACAAACATCGGTATGAATCAATTGAAGTGGCGATGTAGCCTTCCTGTATTTTAAGCTTTTGAAGGGCTTTCTAGCCTGCTTACCCTCTATGCAGGGCATGCATGGTTCCTTGTCAACCTCCGTGTACTCCACGCCGAGAGCCTGACCTTTTCTAAGTAGATCCATGCCAATTCGGCACAAGTGTCCTAACCTTTTATGCCAAAGCTGGAAGTTGGAACAATCAGAGTGCACAAGTTTAGCTGAAACATTATTGAACGTTTTAGTTAAACAATCCACAGTATACAGCCCATCACATACAGAACCATAAGCTAAAACATTTTTACTATTTACTACATCACACTTTGAGTCATAAATAGTGCAGCCTTCTTTATTAAAAACTACAGAGAAACCCTTCTCTACTACTTTATTCACTGAAAGTAAATTACAGTTCAAATCAGGAACATGAACTACATTCTTTATTCTGTTCGCCAAAGTATCCGTTTCAATGGATACATCACCAATACCCACAGCCGCTAATTTCTGTCCATTCGCCACAGTAATCGTTCCACCTTGTACTGGCCGATAACTGCTGAACCACTCGCGATGTGGAGTCATGTGAATGGTTGCACCAGAATCAATAATCCATTTCCCATCAGATGCAGCCGGCGCAGAGAGAGCCATTTCCTTCACAACAGCCTCTTCCACCTTTTCATTATGACGGCAATCTGTACCCTTAAAAACCTTTTCCGATGCGCTCATCATAGCTTTCTTAGCCTTCTTATTAGGACATTCGGGACTTTTTTGTGTCCTGGTTGCCTACACTTAAAGCAAATTATACGCTTCTTCTTTTTGCTTGTAGAACCTGTTGAATGTAGCGCAGCCACCTCATTTCGGTGAGGGTCCTTGGAAAGCTCGTTGAATAGCTTTGCCTTAACCAACTCACTGGTTACATCAACATTTGAATTCTCCAAAGCCATGATCATCGGTTCGTACCGTGATGTCAAACCTCCGAGAATAATTGCAGCCAAAGATCCATCGTCGATTTTCTTGCCGATGTCTTCAAGATCTTGAGCAGTACTCGTAACGGCGTTAATATATGATTCTATATCTTGGAAGTCGGTCAAGGAATATTTGTACAGTCTACGCTCTAAAGAGAGCCTCCGACCCATACCTTTATCCTCGTATGCTTTTTGTAAAGCACTCCAAGCCTCCTTAGCGTTTTTCGCATTTCTCACGTGCGAAATTGCACCTCCGTCTACCGTAAGGCATATTTTTGACAACGCCTTCTGGTCAATACGAGAGCGCACATCCTCCGCTGTTTTATCAGAATCATCGTACCCAATGATGGACGTCCAGAGCTCCTCATGAATGAGAAGCATTCTCATTTTAAATTTCCAGGTTGGGTAGCCGTCTCGGTTTGATAACATCGTGATTCCTTGAAAATTCATTTTATTCCCTAACATCTAACGTTCTAATTATGCAGCTTCGTGCTGATAACGTGTTGAAAGAATAAATTAGAAGTAGCAGGTATTGAATTTTATTTAATGGAATCACATTAGGACAGTACAGTTTTTTTATAGTAAGAAAAATATATTATTATGCATTTGACAAGAATAGAGTAAAGAGTACAGTACCATAGCTTTTTGTATAAAGGTACACACCTAACAGTATGAATATACAACATGATCACTACCGGGCAACTATTAATTAATAATAATAAATAATAAATTTATTCAAAAAATAACAATTGGTAAAATACAGTATAAAGCTTAGAAATAATGTAGGTATTACAAAGTATGATGTATGATTAGGAATTGATCCAAGAGCTACATTACAGTTTGGATGTAATATATAGCATCTATTTATCATGCATTTTTTAACTCACTAAACTCTACATTTAATCATTCATCAAGACGTCGCTTCAATTTAGTATACATTTAGTCGTCGCATTATGGTCGCTATATCGAATCTCCATTGATCTATGTGTCTCTTTATTTGGCTGCATTGTTCGTATAATCCCAGACTGGGATGATTGGAATCCATTCCTCGATTGTCCCATTCTATTCTGTGGGCTTGGTTTTATTATCCTGTGATTAAAAAGAAAATTGTTCTTGTATTATGGCACAGTTACAGTACAGTTTATGTGAAGGCTTCGATTTTAAACCATAAAAACGAAAATTCACCTATTGATTGATTCATAAATCCTTTTAAGTTCACCGACACGACCATTTTTTTGCCCAACATCGACATTTAACATTTTAAGTATAAGTTGATCTGCAATCTAAGATTACCTGGATCTTGGTAGTTTGGCCTTTGACCACACTTACGGAGCCAACAGTCCACTGTAGTACCACTCAGCGACCACGACGTCGAAGTCCTCAGCAGTGTCCTTGAGCAACGTCTGCACGTCAGCATGACGTAGCGCAAGTTCTGCTGTCTTAGTGCCTTCCAACAGGAACTGGTGGGATGGGAGGCGGGAGGAGGCCAGCTCGGACAGGCGAGGGATACTCCTGGGTCCTGGACGACAATTGAAATCTGTATACACTTTTACAAGAAGACCGTCAGAGGTTGTTTAGCGAAGTAATAGTAGGCGACCTCGTAATTGCTTTAGGTACCACTTTCGACAACAATTCTTGGTTGAAACTAGGATGTACCCAGCCGCGTTCCGAGGGGGGGGGGGATACTGGGGGTCATGACCCCCCAAAATCATTCAAGCTGACGGGAGACTGAATGATTTACGTGCTTTACTCACTAAAAACTGTAGTTACTTGACCCACAGTGACCCCGATGGACATATACAAAAATAGTTTTTAGAGTACTTATCAATTAGGTTACCATTTCCCTAAAAATATTCCTCGGCACCAATGGTGACCCCCCCAAAATCGTAGGCTGCGACCGCGCCTGGATGTACCTAACTGTCACATCGACAAACCATGTCGTTTTAGGACTTGCAGATGAAATTGATAAAACAATTACGAGGTCGACTATAATATCTTCTACAACATTGCACCAGTCTTTGAAATAACCTGATTTTAACTCATTTATTATCATCGTGTAAGTGTACCAATAAACTAAATATCATCGTGCAGTACAGACCCGTGTTATCGTCTGCAACAGAGCTGATGTCAATCACACGGAAGCGCTCAGTCGCCTTCACTCGCGTGAATGTCGTTATGTATGTCACCTTAAAAAAACATTTATATCAAAGAATAAAATAGATGCATCTATTCGAATTCTAGAAACCTTGAACGTGAACTTGTACGCGATACACTGATATTGAACTTTACTGTTTAGCTATACTTAACACATGTAAGTATTATGGCCAGATAGAAACCCGCAGAAGGTAAACCACAGATCTAATTCAGGATGCGGCGCTCGGGTGGCACTGCTCCGTGATTTTCACCATCTGTTATATAGGGTGGCTGACAACCCCAACTTAAAAGATTTGGACTAATTCAAGTCGTTCAGTCAAGTTATAATAATCTTCCTTGGTGATTTATAGACAACCATAGACTTCTTATAGGTGTTCCTGTAATCTATGAGTAAAGGAACATTCGCTGTAGGTATTTTTTTCAAAATATTAGGGTCAGTAATTTCGGAGATCGTCGTTTTTGGTCATTTTTCATAAATTTTCTTAAATATCTTTAAAAGTATTTATTTTAAAATAATAAAATTGGGATCCTCGTAACAAGCCCTTTCATTTGATATATCACTCGGAAAGAGATTTTTTTTTCTTTTTTGACCCCCAAAAGACCCCCCATATTCAAAATTCATTTATTTACGTTAAACTTCCGTGTTGGGGTCACAGAAATACATATGTGTACCAAACAACTTAATTGCATATGGTCTATCAGATTCGAAGCAAATTGGCTGTGACAGACGGACAGACAGAGACAGACAGACGGGTGATCCTTTAAGGGTTCCGTTTTTTTCCTTTTGAGGTACGGAACCCTAACAAATAATAAGGTTCACAATAACGTCACTGTGACGCTTCATTAAACTGTGTTATTTCAGTGTCGGATCGGATTGACCTTGACCTTGTGTAGTCTTGCATCCGGCTTACGAGCAATTAGAAGAGTGGAAGCAGTAGCCAACACAGCAAAGAAAATAAAAGAAAAGTCAGAAAAGATCAAATTTTCGTGTACTAATCAATTTGTAAAGGATGAATAAATGGTTCTGAGATAATTTAATATCATTGTTTTGAGAATTTTGATAAATCTTTGTCAGTTTATTTATTTTATTTATTGATTAAGTAAGGCACACCAACGACATAATATTTACAAGGAAGGATCACTTATAAGCATGCACAATATCTATATTTATAAAAATGAATCTCTATTTCCCTTGGTCACGCCATCACGCATGAACGGCTAAACGGATTTGGATGAAATTTGGCACATAGGTAGACCATGAACTGGAGAAGGACATAGGATACCTTTTATCCCGATATTCCCACGGGGTCGAGACTTATGCGAGTGAAACCCCGGGGCGCAGCTAGTTCTTAATAAAAGGTGAACTATTCGATTTTTTTTTTAATCATTAAAATTTTAGCAATTACATTAATTTGATACAATAAAAATAACAATAACAGTCAGTAACATTTAATCAACAAAAAAGTTTTAAATGGCTTGGAGAGATTGAGAACTTCGGTTTGGCTTGATTCAAAACAGGATGTGTAGCTACCGACCACCACACGACAATGGTTTTGAAATGAATGTTCATGTTATTTTTACGTCGGAAATTAAATTGCGTACCAGAAGTGCTTTCTTTTACAAAACACTCTAAAATGATGTAGTCATTCTGGCAGGACAAAGAAATACATACATTGTGTCCTCCATTGAGCAGGGTGGTGACGAGATGGTCTCCCAGCAGGGTGTGACTGCGGCTGGCGACGGGGAACACCACCAGTGCCCTCTTACACGTACACACATGTACCAACACACACAACAACAACACATATTTGCACCACTGCATTTCTCATACGTTTTTCACTTTTTTCAGAGATTTTTTTGGGGTTAGTTATTACTTTAGAATGTGATTAGGTTATCAGGAAAGTTTTTTTTCGTAAACTCACAAACTATGTTTTTTTACTGAATTAAAAGTATTCTTTAAAAAAATATCCATGTATAGTTTCAGTGGTGTCCTGTCTGATAACAGATAAGCACTGTCAGATGACACATTGCTTCGGCGCAGGTACACCCATCGGTACTTCGCTATGTACCTATGTGTTATCTAATCAAGATAGTTTGTGTTTGTTTGTGCATCGATATTGTTGTTGTAAGTAGTATATGCCTTTGATTAAAGTAGATGAAATCAAAGTGTCTCCCTCATAAACCTAATTGTGAATTATTACCTAACTAAGTAGGTACAGATACCTATAAAATGAATCCCGGCAAACCCAAGTGACAATGTAGACCATGTCGAGTGACAATGTAGACCATGTCGAGTGACAATGTAGACCATGTCGAGTAATCTGTGACACGAGTATTATAACTTTACTGTGGTCTGTGACAGTCGTTATCAGCGCTGATAAGCGAGATGACTGATCAGTTGGGGGAGTTCCTAGTCCTTATCAGTACCTAGTAGTGCTGATAAGTGATATTATCGCTTCAAAAATATGAAAATCTTAGCTGAAGATAATGGAATTCCTCGTAACTTTCGTTGGTCATTGGTCAGCTATTCAATTTTAACAAGCTAGACTGGAAATGCATTAATTTCATTCCTGCTGTCCCCGAAGTAGGTACGGGTTTTGCAAAGTAAACAATTATTCATTTATTTGATCAAATTGCAATCTATGAGAAGAAGGAAATCACTAAAAGGAAAATCAAACATCATACAATTGGTAAATCAGTCAGAATAGTATCACTTTTATGATGAGACCCGTATTTTTGTTACGAAATCCTTCATCTGTTCGTTTAGGAAACTTCTTTCCTCGGATAAACATTGCAGTGAGATTCAATACGAGTATTCACCTCTAGTACCGACACGACGGTTTGACTGTCACACACACGTATTGTGTGTGTGTTGTTTTGTGGTGTGTTTGTCATTTTTAACCATTATTTAATACCTGAATGTAACCTAATTAATGTAAAAATACATTGAAACAGAAAACTCTACGCCAGGGTCGGTCTGGCCCCGGGGCGTAACTCCGCTGCCGCGAGAAATCGCGGCTCAGCGGACAGAGCTCCGGCAGGATCTCATGGCGGCATGGAGAGTGCGATTGTCGCAACCCAGTGCTGGGCACGCCACAATTGCGGCGATAAGTCCCCTCTTTGAGGAGTGGCTAGAGAGGCGCCACGGCGTCCTCACCGGACACGGTTGCTTCGGGAGGTTCCTGTTTCGTATAAGGCGGGAGGAAACGCCCGGGTGTCACCACTGTGTGAATCGCCCGGAGGACACGGTGGAGCATACGGTGGAGGTCTGCCCCGCTTGGGCGGAGCCCCGCCGTGTCCTCTTGGAGGCGATTGGCGGCGGTGACCTCTCGCGTCCGGCTCTGGTCCAGGCCATGGTACGGAGCGAGAGGGCATGGGAAGCAGTCACCTCCTTCTGCGAAGCAGTAATGCTCGCGAAGGAGGAGGCGGAACGCGTGAGGGAGAGGCAAAGTTTGCGCCCTCACGCCCCTAACCGCCGCCGCCGCTGGAGACGCCCTGGGCGTCGGGAATCCCAGGCGGATTCCCGGCCACCATAGGCGCGGGCTTGCGGACGGCGAGCAATGGGGAGCTCGCCGTCCGATCAGGACCAGGCCCGGGTCGATGGCGCCTCGTGTTCCACGCGCGCCTCAAAGAGATGTCAGCACAATTGGCGGGGTCCGCTAGGACCGATGCCTGCCAGGGTTGCGGGTTAGTCCGAAAGGGATACCGGGACCTTGGCAACAGGCAACTGAAGGAACACGGGTGGGTTTTAGTCAGTAAAAGTCTGACACGCCCTTCCGCTCCACCCAGAGCGGGAGAAGTCATTGGATGATTTCCCACCCTCAAAAAAAAAAAAAAAAAAGGGTCGGTCTGGCCCCAGGGTATACCGGGACTTTTCCCGGTGGGCCGATCCCTCCGTGGGCCGGTCCGGTCCATTTTCCCTTCATTTTATTTAGAGAAAAGCCGTGACTAGTGAGATAATTATTATTTTATTTCGAACCTCAAAAAATCCCGGTAGTTTTTTGGGTCCCAGGCGACGCTGCTCTACGCTTAGCGATTCTGCCATGCTAACGAACAGAAAGAAATAATTTATACATATCTTAAATTAAAATCGCGTTTGGTGTTAGTCTGTATATCTGCGTAGTTCTTCTTAACCACGCAACAGATTTTGATGAGATTTTCTACATCGCTTATAGAATTATTCCGGAAGGTCTATGTGTAACTACTCGTATAATACACTAGTATAATACATAATAATATAATATAACTAAAAAACTTTGATGTTTTGTCAAGTCTGGTTTATAATAGACCAAAGCAGAAGTAGAGGTCAGCCAAGGAAAAGGAAGACATTTTGGGAGAAGAGAGAACCAGGATGGATGACTAAAGCTAGGCACAGGAATCAGTCGAAGGAAATGGGGACCTACGCCGAAGAGGCGACGACTGCTTAGAGGCGTGAGCTACACTATTAAATAATAATCATATTATATGTAAGTATGTAAAAATGTATATTTTGGCTTTTTTATTTTTAAGTCTTCTTCAAAAAAGAACCTTCCTTTCTCAACTATGTTACGTTACGCGATTGCTCCGCCAATATGAATCGATTGTGATGATTCTTTTTTTTGTTTGGTAGGTCATGCTTCAGAGGTGCTCCCATACATACTTACTTAAGAATAAGTAAAAATATGGATTAAGTTAAATGGATTTAGAAATTCTAAGCAGCTTAAGCAGCCCTGAATACCATATTTGAAAAATTATTTTGAATTCTAGGACGACTTGAATTTATAAATATGTACGTACACTCTTTAGCAAAGCTTATCTTGGCCAAATCAGAGTTAAGATATTTTCTCGAGCATACTTGGAAATGAAAGCCGATTACGTTGACTCATTATTAGCGGACGCGAAGCGTAGTTCAATGTGCAATCAAGCCACAGTTTCGTAACCCAAATATGTATACGTTATATTCTAATAACCCTTAAGTAACCCTCGTGATTTCGTTACCACAGCGCTCGACACACACAGTAGCTCGGCGACTCACACGGTCTCACCTGACTTTTTTTACTTTTCCTGTGTTCATAACATGCACTTCATCTTTTTGTATTATTTCGGATGATTGTTTTTTTTTTTGATGAAATCAATATACCTACGTGAACTACATATTAGCGTCGAGGACTTTCATTTCGCTATAATAGGAACTTTCGGATGTCGGTCTAAATAAACAGGATGTAGCTGTATGATATTGGAGCTCATACAATATACATAATTATCACAATATCCGCAAAAAGCTTTGAATGTAGCCCGACGTTACGGGACGTGGGTCAAGGTTTGATGTGAGAATGTTTTCTAATGACTTCCTCTAATGAAGGTGTTCCTCTTGGTACTTATCGCCTGTCTGTCTGATAGAGATCACGCTATAAATTTATATTTTAAGACCTTTTATGTACCCATGTTCACAAATAAAGTTTGATTTGATTTGATTTGGTCTGTTCCTGTGGGTCTTGTAAGGAGCATACCAGCTGATAACGTAATAAAGTTTTTTGAAATATATAATTAATTAGGTCAAACCAAAGTATCATGGTCAGCAACAAAACTGGGTGGACACTTCCGATTTATTAATCTTAATTATTAAGCGAAATATTTAATAAAATCAGAATAGAAGACACAATTTAACAACTATTCTTATCTTTTAAATGAAATGCAAAAAAGCAGTTTATCGAATTATGTTGTTTCAATTTTGATTAAAGTAAAAGACAAGTGTCAGTGTTAATGAACTTTTGTTGCTGACCGTACATATTCTAAACTGATCCAAAAATAAAACCATAAGACCTCAATAGTAGCACATTTTTTTTTGTTGATTTCTTTGAACGAATACTTACACGTTGTTATAAATTAAACAACCGTATTCAGTTTCATTAATCAAGAAGAAAAGTTAATGAGGACTGAACCCTATTAAATAAAATTCTCTCATTAATTAAAAATATCTCAAACAAACCATACAGCGAGGGTTGTAGACGGCAAGAAATTAATAAAAAATAAATGCGTTAAAAGCACTGCTCTGTTCCGTTATTTATTAAATCATGCTATACAACATTAGTTAGAAAAAAAAATCTGCTGTTCCATACGACAAAATGTATGGAACAGCTGATTTTTTTTTCGCGATTTCAAAGTTGGTCGCATAGCTAATTTCGAAGTCTAGTTCGAAAAATCGAAGTTGTTCAATACAATGACCCCTTTTCGGGTTTAGCATAAACAAAAACTAATGTTGTATAACAGTCGAAACTGGTGCGATCGATTTTTCTGCAAGGATTAGCTGCACTTTCCGCTTTCATCTTGTATATGGCTCGTTGTACACACACGATTTCTTGCCGTGAAAAACTACGGTTGATTCGCCGTGTGTTGTCGCGTTCATCAGTGTTGTATGGAAGTTTGTTGAGACACGGCGATTGCACGGCACGGACCGCTGCCGTATCGGCTGTCTGTCAACCTGGAAATTTAATTTTTTTTTCTAAACACTTTCATTTTAATATAAATTGTTTTACTTAGATTGGAAATAAAAGATTCTTTTTTTTTTTAATTAATTTACTTACTTTTTTTTATGGAGTAAGATTGTACAGCTCTGATATTCTACAGACTATTTCCTTTTACCATAAAACCATTACAGTTAATTTTCACACAGCGTAATATTCTGAGTCTATATAATTAACGAGTGCAATAACACTTCATCATCATTATGAGGCGGCTGCAAGGTCTTGCGGCGGTCATGTAGGATCCTGTGACCTTGGTGCAAGTGGGTCAGGGTCCTGCCTCTGACTGGGATGTGTCAGGGTCGAGCGTCTTCAGGGAGTGTGCTGCGTTACGTCTCGTTGAACACGGAAATAAAATGAAATCCCACTATACAGACAGAGTTACTTTCGAATTTATAATATTAGTATGGATAACTAGCTTCCGCCCACAGCTTTGCTCGCGTGGTATGTCGATGAAAAGTACCCTATGTCCTTCCCCAGGATGCCGTCTATGTCTTTGTCAAATCGAAATCTGTTCAGTGGTTTAGGCGTGAAAAGGTAACATACAGACAGACAGAGTTACTTCCGAAGTTATAATATTAGTATGGATAAATGCGAAAGTGAGTTTGTTTGTTTGTTACGATGTCACGCTCGGCTGAACAGATTTAGATGAAATTTGGCACATGGGTGGACCATGACCTGGGTTAGGATACTTTTTATCCCGATATTCCCACGGGATCGAGACCTATGCGGGTGAAACCGCGGGTCGCAGCTAGGCAAATATAACATCTGCTTGAGGAAATGAGATGGATAAATATTTTGGTGAACGCTTAGCTACGAGGAATGTGTGTTCATTTTTATAGGTTTCATCGAGCAACACGTGCGGTTACATGTTCCAGAAATTGTAATATGAAGTGAAGCTGTTACGATTCCATGAATTAACTTTATTACTGTCGATAAAATCGTTTATTAACTTTATAGCTACTGGGAATAATAACAAAAATATAAAACGTTAAGTATAATGTTTAACGAATAGACTTCAACGACCGGAAACAAATTCGCAACGCTATTAGGAAAGCGCCGCGTGAAGCTTCATCACCGCGACTACGAGAGCACCGCTACACCAACTATATCATCTTTATCTCTGTGTCACACTCCAAATAATCCACTTATAACTAGTTAATTTGGCAGTGTCACAGTCGCAGCACTCGCATTAAGAGTGGCTGTGTCACAGCTGAGATCCTGCCACGCTCTGCCTGCCTAGCGGTTTAGAGCGACTTTGATAACCAATACCGTTAGTCTCGTGGTCTTTGTTTTAACCTTGATCTTCATTGCTTTGTGCTATTGGATCTGGTTATACATCACGTTTGTTCACCTAGTAGGTATATCAATGTCAGGCTCACGAGACACGTCTTATCCATCCTTTATTTTTCAGTATGACATGAGCTTCCTTGCGGCTTCCATCAATGCCTATTTTATGCGAGCATGCTCTTCGACATCACTTGCAAAGTTGTTGACCTGTTACAGAGCCACACAATTAGGTATTGCCTAAAACTCTCAACGTGTTGACTAAAATATTACAACATTCTTAATTCAATTCAAATTGTTTATATAAGTAGTTTCATTGAAAATCCCTATTCAATTTTCAGACTCGATTGGAAAAATAGAAAAGTTTTAAGAACACAGACAGAGTTTTCTTTAAACTTGAACCAACTTAATGTTTTCTTTACAAACCCAAGTTTCCCTTGTAACATTATAATCTATTCTATAGGTTGTTGGGGTAATCACAAATATTGTATTATCACAACATACTTTTCTTTAAGCAAATTAATAATAACAAAAAGCCACTTAAATGAAACAGTCATAATGATAATTGAACAAATTAATTAAGTACTTAGGTGATCACTAACTGTTAAGCGCGACGCGAATCTAGCAAAACAGTTTCTAAGAAAACTTCCCGGTGTCGCGCCAGTCTGCACGGGGCTTTACAATACCGAGAAGGCGTCAACAAAAACCAGTTGGTCACTGCCGTCTGCCATCGGTCGGTGACGACGGCTCACAATTAATGGTGCGCCGGTGCATCCCCCGAACAAGAGCACTAGGTCACCACACTATTCAGACCGACACTTGATCCCTTAACAGCGGCGTTCTGTGCGCGCGCAGGCTTCGAAGAAATAACTAACAAATATTTGGATGGTCGAAATTTTGCCGATTTTGCTAATTTACGTGATTTAGCAAGCGTTAAAATACTGTGTGTTTATGATTTAATGCACAACATGAAAGATCTTCAAATATTATCTAATGAATGAACGACTTTTTTACGACAAGCTTTATATTAGCTTGCTCTGTTCGTATGTGTTTCCGGTTGCTCCGTTTGTCATCAATTTTTCAAGCACTTCCTGACATCCGATTGAGCTGAAACTTGGCATACTCGTACAACTACCGAGACATTTTTAAAAAATGTTACCATGGAGCTGGTCTGATGATGGAGCTTGAAGGTGGCCATAGGAACTCCTCAATCAAACAAGATAGCACCATCGTGTTAAGATATAAGATGTTTTATTGCTGAATCAGTAGTTGTTAAGGTTTACTTGCTAGAATAATAAACAATTTTTTTTATTTTTTTTTATTGCCAATTTTTTTTTTCTTGAAATAGTTTTAATTCTGAACTGAAGTTAATTTTTGTTGTTTTAATTTTATGAATGAGAGTTCTAAGTAGCCGAAATCAAATGCAATTCATTGACCATTACCGAATCAATTTTTTTTTTTTTTTACATAATTTTCTATGAAAGTGGAAAAAAGTACTTTACTTATAATGTCAACGACTTTCACAGCAATACATTTAAATTTTTTACCCGACTACGGCGATGAAAAAGGAGGGTTATGATTTTGACCGGTGTGTATGTATGTATGTTCATATTAGAAA
This sequence comes from Lithophane semibrunnea, assembly GCA_947363905.1. Taxonomy (NCBI): domain Eukaryota; kingdom Metazoa; phylum Arthropoda; class Insecta; order Lepidoptera; family Noctuidae; genus Lithophane; species Lithophane semibrunnea. The sequence continues at coordinate 18,572,270 of OX376195.1, forward strand.
ATGTGAGATATCCTGTGTATGAGGATCATTTTCAGGGTTCCGTACCCAAAGGGTAAAACGGGACCCTATTACTAAGACACCGCTGTCCGTCCGTCTGCAAGTCTGTCTCCAGCCTGTATCTCAAAAAGAAAAAACCAAGTTAGACAGTTGAAATTTTCACAGATGATGTATTTTAGTTGCCGCTATAACAACAAATACTAAAAAACATAATAAAATAAATATTTAAGGGGGCTCCCATACAACAAACATTTTTATAGATAATGGTACCGAACCCTTCGTGCGCGAGTCCGACTTGTACTTGGCCTATTTGTTTTTATTACCTTTTACTATGTTAACACAAACAAATGCCTAATACAATAAAACACTTGAGGGACGAACGCTCGTGCTAACATTATTATCAGACATGCACTACATTAATTGCTTTATCACAGCTCACAGATGAACTAAATATTAGTCTACGGTACACGCTGAGTATGATAAAGGTACTTTAGTACTTACTCGTACTATGTAATTGGTTGAGTAGTTCACAAGAGCCTGCTCTTTGCTAAGTTTTTCATTTACTTGTCTTAACTACAGAATGTATTCTGGTTAATTTTCTTGATTCCGTCGCAGTTGAGTTAGTTCTTAGGGCCTAGACAAGTGACAATCGCTTCGATAGCGTTTCATATTTTTCAAGAGAATTGACATAAGCTTTTCGATAGCTTATGTCAGTCCTATACATTTTTGCCTTTTCCATCATCGTTATCGCTGATAGTATAACACTTAGTCTAGGGCCGCTTGAGCTCTAATAATGTTGTCGTCGTTTAATGAGGGTAAGTAAAGACCCGCCACATCAGTATTACTATAAGAGTGTCTTTATGTTTTAAATTAGTTTTCTCTGTGTAATTCGTCGAAACAAGTTGTGTTCCACGTTATGGTTTCAGGACCAGTTCTTATAAAAATACAGTAAGCAAGTGTGTGGCTAATAACGGACACAGAATGACTGACCAAACCGGCACTTCCGCATTCACAAATCAATCGAGACGCGGTTTCTACTCGACTTGAATGAACACCAGACATATTTTTATGGAATGCGACCCAGAGTCCACAACGTGTCAATAAGGACACGAGTAGTTTGTCGGACAGCACACGCACGTCATCGCAGCGGTGATCGTTTAATATGCCGCCCGAATATAGCCGAGTTCGACCGAACGGACCCGAACGACGCAAATACGTGGGTATTTGTGGAGCAACTGATTTATGAGCGCAATCTGCTCGGAACAGCTCGGAACATGACAGATTGTGGTGTAAAGTAGACTGTTGACCACCAGAAGTAAGGGTTCGTTGTGTTCTTTAGTGTGTCGTAAATATTACAACATCTGGGTTAGATTCTCCAATGAATGCTTTGTCTTTGACATACCAAGGTATAGGGTTATTTATTCTCCATTTCCTAGTGCCCATACACAACACCCACCAAAATAATGACTTTGGAATGCGCAAGCACTTCAAATATAATTTGAATCATTAAACGTTACCAGCAATAGAATATACAAGCAAAGGCCAAAAGCATTACTACAAAACTATGTTCATTCATTAAGGCTCCCACAAACACGCACGATATCGTGGGCGCGAAAAGGGTCGCATTGCCTGTCGCGCCCGTTTGCACGAGGTTTTAGTAATACGACTAGATAAACTTAAGATATCAATCATGATAAATGTAAGTCGTGTATCGTCGTCAAGGGCAGTGGTCGCCGCGGCTGCAGTCACGCGATCCGTTGAAATCCGTTCACGAATATCTGCGAGTCTGCGTGACACTGACCATCACGCCACCGCGTCACGTCACGTCACCGTGCCGCTACCGCGCCATATGCGTCACGTCACTCAGCGGCGTCGCGCGCTACCGCGGGGCGAATTTTTTACTTATTCATTCGCTACGATTACAGGGAATTACACAATTTCAGGCAACAATAAAGTGGTTTACATTGAATATTTTATGAAGAGTACATTACATTCAAGCTACGATACGAATGCCGAATGAACTCAGTTACAGACTTAAACATACATCACTTAGAATACCTGCCCTATGTCTTTGTTTTTTCGAAGTTTGTTTCACTCGCACCGAAATAAAAATTAATTAACCCCATGTTTTAGGATAAAGAAAGTCGCGTATTGTACACTGAGCACAATCTGTTCTACAATGTTGGTTTTATAATCCAGAGTGCAAATGAGGAAACTTGTGCTATTCTGCGTTATCAAGCATATGGATTGCTCACTCGCTTAAATAAACATACAACATACATTGATGGCTGTAATTTGAGAAATTACAGCCATCAATGTATGTCGAAATATTTTAGTGTAATTTATCTTCGATACGGATACGGACTGTAGGGTTCCCTACGTGAGAGTTTAGTAGCTGGGTAAACGCTGTCAGAAGCTTCACATTGTTATGTTCATAACAACAAATACAAGGGTTTATGTAAGTAACAGAAACCTAGTTTTGTGCCGAACCGCAGTTAAAAGGAATTTTAAGAAAAATATTTAAATGAAATGTCACGGAACCATCTCGGTACAAGTAACTATTCATTTGTCAGAGGTTTTACGATCTTTTTGATGTCGGAGTGATGTGCAGATATTTTATAGTAGACATAAATATCCGTTGAACGTTCGGGTTGACAATTAATTCCTCCAGCAGCGTCTAGGTGAGCTCCCGTGATTGCTCGGCTTTGTGGGAAATACTCAGGCGTAACTAGAAATAGTAATATTCTACATTTTTTACAAGCTTTTTATTAGCTTGCTCTGTTCGTATGTGTTTCTACTAACTCCAATTGTCATCCATTTTTCAAGCACTTCCTGGCATCTGATTGTGCTGGCAAACGTATACAACTACCGAGACATTTTGGAAAAATTATACCATATTCCTAGTCTGATGATGGAGCCGGAAGTTGGTCATAAGAACTCCTCAATCAAACAAGATAGCACCGTCGTGTATGGACACATTGGTCATGTATTAACAAGAGCTTTGACACTAGTTGGTGTTCAGGGTCTGATGATGGAGCCGAAAGGTGGCCATGGGAACTCCTCAATCAAACAAGATAGCACCGTCGTGTTTGGACTCGTTGGTTATGTATTGACAAGTGCTTTGACACTAGGTGGTGTTCAGGGTCTGATGATGGAGCCGGAACGTGGCCATGGGAAAACCTCAATCAAACAAGATAGCACCATCGTGTTTGGACTCATTGGTCATGTATTAACAAGTGCTTTGATACTAGGTGGTGTGCAGGGCCTGATGATGGAGCCGGAAGGTGGCTATGGGTAAACCTAATTCGTTGGATTTGTGAAAAAATAAAATATAAGTAAAAATCTTTTTAAAAACAAGCTTTTAATTAACTAAAAAATACTAAGTAAATAAAACTTACGTAAACATAGAACTTTAATATTTTTTTAAAAGCTTGAGGCGTAAATGTCCTTCTTACACTAAACTTGAAGGTAAGCCTCAAGGTTTTAAGAAAAGACTAAAGTTCTATGTTTACGTAAGTTTTATTTAGTATTTTTTAGTTAATTAAAAGCTTGTTTTTAAAAAGATTTTTATTTAATGTTGCTCCTTTTGTTTGGCGCAGTATTTTCATAGAAAATCCATTTTTATAATCCGGTGGTCAACAAGATATCACATGGAAAAAATACCAATTTAGGCTAATTTCGATTTATGCAATTAAAAAGTCATGCGTGTGATGCGTTGTCCCGGCAGATAGTTATATACCTACTAGTAGGCAAATTGGTGATGGTGGTACTACGATTTCTCACGACTTTACCTACAAGCAAGATTGGTATTGACAACTTAATCGCATCTCGATCTCCCTGGAGGCGTTTAGCAAGTATTGGTGCTAATGTCGCACCCCGAGGGGGTCGTTTATTTGTATCGTGTCCTACGAATGTTTCCCGGTACTTAGGGTTTTCTTTATTCCTGTGGCGGCTGTTGTGATGACATATGATCTGTGTCAACGTTGTGGTTTCTAGTTTTTGCTGAATTTCCTGGATTTGTTTTGAGACTAACTGTTGGCAACAGCAGGATGAAGGTACGTAATGTGTTAGTAAATAGCAGTTTGTTTCTTCCGTTAGTTATATATACAATTGTAAAGTTTAGTACTTTCCCTATTTTTTAAATTGTAATTGTAATCCTCCGAACCTCTTGATTTTCCCAATGTCAACAACGTTCAAAATGATATCATATAGATAATATATGAACTTGGCCCGACAAACAAACATGATCTGTTCTCTAATTGAGAATAATGACCAAGATATACGACAATAGAGTTCATTCTCATTCACTGACGACACACGGAAGCTCATCAAATGTCTTCATCAGCGGATTATTTCTAACAAAGTAACGAGTTATACCCATGAATACTAAAAACGTAGTAGTGCTATATAATCAATACATGAACAACAAGACAACAGTAAACAACAACAGTAGTTCTACTGAATGCTACTTTTGTCGGGTGCCCAACACTACTCACTCATGCATGGCGCATCGTCGTCAACTGAGGTAGCCTTTGGCCAAAGACGAAATAGGATTGCTAAAATGATTACCTACTCGGTAACTGAAACACAAAGTTCCAAGGGGATTGGTCTTCAACATAACAAAATTATGAGACTAGGAAGAAAATCATTCAGCAATCAGTGCAATCGAGAACGAAAAAATATTAATTAATGATTATTCTTATCATCTGTTTACTAGCGCGTGTGACCAGCTCGCCAGCTGTGGCTGCTGGCGATGGTCCAGGAGTTCAACAGGTGGTTCAATAACTCTACAGTAGCTCCCCGGGTACATTACTAACAGTCACAACCACACTTGAGAGTCAGTACTAGCATCTGTATCTACTTCAACAGGCGGCGTAGTTGACACGAAGTAGTTCTCACTAAGTAGTTCATTGAACGATGCCGATACCATAACTGAACTTGTTGTTGTCTGTCTATCCTTTCTGTCACCGGAATTAACTTTAATAAAACTGGTGACATTTCTTTCAGTTAGTGCGATACACATAGGTCAAAAGTCAAAACGAGGCAAGTAAGTCGAAAGGTTAAGTCAAAAGGGGCAAGATCCAAGGGGCGAGCTGAGCCCACATCGGCAAAACGTTTATTGCGAACCAGGTGTACCTACAATGTTGGTGTTATGTTATGTTAGTATGTAATATTGTACTCCCGTCGCGTAAGGTAGCAATAATTACAATTTTATTGATGAGGATCACTTATCTTAAAATGCTGGAAGTTTACTAAAGTGAAAAAAAAAATCTTCCAAAAGTATTTTGATTTCAGAAAAGTTTATTTAATAAACTCGTAATTTCCTACATACATGTCGAGGTGTAGGTACTTACGACACCAAAGGTGGTTGAAGTTTAAAATATTCAACGTAAGTAGTAGATTCTTTCCAGATACACTTCAATAAAAGTTTCACATTAAACTCACAAAACGAATTAAGATGAAAGAGATAACCGCGGGATGTTGTCGTCAGGTATTTCTTAAGAATGCTCGTATAACAGCTCTACTATTTCCATATACCTAGTCCTGGTACTGCTAAATAACATTTTCGTGGTAGTGGACTGAACAATGTACTTACTACGTTCTTCCGTGGAATGCGAAATGTTGCGCCAGCGCAGTGGCGGCGGACGATCGGTTTATGTAGCTCATCTAGTGTTGCGTTGTGTGGTAGGTATAAATAACATCCTGCGTGACGTTACCGCTCGTACGTAGTATTACAATATAACCACCATAATGTAACGGAAGCAGAACAAATAAACATAAAGATATACTTATGTTTTAGCACGTAACAGAACATTTCCATTTAGAAGAATTTACATAGAACTTACTACATAGACTAGGTATACAAGCTTATTTCTTGTTACAAAGAGTGCATAATAGTGCAACATGCAGCCTAGCAATGTAGACGATCTGTGGAAACACCCTCGCATACCAACTGAAAGACAAATACAAAACAATAGAAGTACCCAGAAAAATCGCGGAGAATCCCTTCAGGATGTAGTTATGGCATGCTTCAAGTGCCTGCTACACGGTTGCCAACCGCGTCCCCCACAGAGGTGACCGTAATTATTAATAAAAATATATGTGATAATCTAAACCTCTTACAGCAAAATTCACAAAACAGTCGCCGGTTTGAGGTAGATTAATAAAACTAACATATGCAATTTTAATGAAGTTGTAAAAAGAATTGTAGTCTTAAATCAGGACTTTGATATCAGGAGGTTGTTATCATCATATTTTGAAGTTAATCCTTCCCATTATTTATACACTATTACGAGTACCATTGTAACATTGTAAAATCCATCCGCTTAAATAGGCCCCTTTCAAGAAGTAGAAAACACATTCATCCATTACAACATTTACAGCGAGCTATCCTGTACACACGGCTACCCCAAGCTATACTTTTCCAGTATAAGCTGACCTCGCATTTGTAAGGAAATCCTAAACAATGCGAGATCAGCTTAAACTGGAAATGTATAGCTTGATGTGTAGCCGTGTGTACATTATGATGTGCTGCTATCCTCTCGGTCATCGTATATTACAGCTAATCGGCGCCAGCTGCGCCTGCGCTGCTCGTGAGAACAAGGCACGTTAACAAGCTCTCAGACTACCACAGTAACACTGCGCAGATGTGGCATATCGCTGCATGTTTCACTGCTCGTACGCACTCGAGGCATGCAGGTCAGCGGGCTAAGGGTTGAGCGATAGGAGCAGGCAGGAAGATAACTATGAGCTCGGTAAAGTAGATACTTTAAAGAAAGTTGGTAGTTTTGTCAGGAGTTTTTTTACACAGCTCATGCATTCACAAACATATTTTTCTTCACATGCACAAAAACTTCGGTTTAGAAGTACAGCAGACCATACAAATGTAAGTGTCATTCTTGAATCGGGCTTGATCCCGCCATCTTGACGCTCACGTCCCTGACCCCATGGCAACACTTTCACCAAGTAAAGGCTCTTACATACTGGCGCGACTTGTCGCGCGACGGGACGCCGCGCCGCCGCATTGTTCGCCGTGAAGTTTTCTCAGAAATTGTTTTGTTAAAAGTCGCGTCGCGCGACAAGTCGCGCCAGTATGTAAGAGCCTTAACTCATGTGGTTGATACTAAAGTGTCACACATAGTCCCGGTTACCCAAAGGAAGAGTTACCGTACCGACGGCGACGTGTTCATAAAGGAACACTTCAATTACAACTGGTTGGTCATACCTTATTGAAATCCTATCCATAATCTCGAGCATCTTTAACTGTTGAAGATCCCGACTCCTTGACTTGGTGTACTCACAGATCAGCGCACAGGTGAAAAACAACGGGAAAGAAGAAACATTGCTAACATTTTATTATTTTGTGTAATCAAACCGTAAAAATAAACAAAGGTAAACGAGCAGTTTGCGTTTAATTATTTAATTGAAGATAAAATTCTCCGTTATTTGTAACATATCATCACTTCAATGTATGTTTACGTTCCCTTGACTTCATTATAAAGTATTTATAATATGCCTACTTTGTATCTAAACTTTGATTGGCTTCGTTTCATCTCGGTGTAATATTTTGAAAGCCAGTTAGAATTTATTTTGATACACAGGGCAGTCGCCGGGGGCTACTTTCGGACTTCTATCTGATAAAATCAATATTAGCTACAGTGATCTTTTCAAATATAAGTCGGAAAGTTTACAGCAAAGGAAAATGGACGCGCCTTCTTCAAAGCTTGACTTTTGGAACTCAAAGATGAAATAGATGATGATGATGACTTTCAAAGGTGAGAACTGACGCTTGCGTATCATTTTGGTATCACCGACACAGATTCAGAGTCAGTTTGGAATCAATTACATAAATCAAGTTGCTTCTCTTGTGGCAAAGTAATAAATCATTGGTTCGATAGCGTATTCCGCTTGCCTCAGAAGAATGAACTGTGTTTGCATAAAGGTCCATCCATACTGGCGCGATATCGCAACAAGGGTTGCGCTGCCTGCCAGCCACGCCCGCCCGATATCACACCAGTTTGCACGAGCCTTAAAGTGATAAATTATCATATTTACTAGAGAATAAATAATTCCCGCTAATAGCGCATCAACGTGACAAGTGTGGCATGCGGCGCTTGCGTTCCGCGCATCACAACGAGGGTTACGCGCGCAGCATCACCACGCACTTTCTTACAACAACACAATACGTAAACAAATGTTGAACATCGACGTTCATTGACTGGTAACTAACAACCTTGAATCGATGGATTGTATGCAAACGAAGCGATGTATGTCAAGCGACATAGCGGTGTACTTGAGGCGTATATTATCCAATAGACACTGACGTTGTTTGCACAAACAGTCGGCCCGCGACGATCCGCACGTGACGATCCGGTTACACATCCGTCTCCATGTGGAGCGACCTTCTTTATTTCGTAAATGTCAGAGATAACACTAATTGCGTAAGTTAAATGAAAAGAAAGCGGAGGCGGGAAGGATGTAAATGATTTAAGAAGACGACACCTACATACTTGGAGCTGACGTAAATTAATCTAAAGCGTGAAATCTGCAAACATGATGTTGTGTAGGTACATATAAGTTGCGTCCCCTTTCTAAAGTCGCAGCGACTCACAAAGTAAACGTTAAAAGAGTTCCACACGAACGATATTATATTATTTACAAAATATAATATAATAAACAGTGAAATTTTGCACAGGGCAGTCTAGCCTATGTAACTGTAACTTATCATTATCATTTTTATGATTATATTGGTCTTCAATAAATGATTTATGCAGAAAATGTCACAGCAAACCTGAAACAATACAACATATCAGGAGCTTGTATCACACTAACACAAAACGACTCGCATAGACATAATCAACTTGTTAATATCGTACACCAAAAACTCGCAACTAAACTTAAACTCATGCAAGATCCCTACACACCGTACTACAAGTGCACGCCTAGACCTGTTTAAGAAAACCAATTCTACAGAATATCTCTTTATTTCATTTTCTACACACATATTTTTTTTTTTTTATATTAGAATAAAAATATATATAAAAACATTTAAAAATATAAAAAATAGTAGCCCACCGGTATCTGGAACAGGGTCCAAGCTATCAGGGCTCCAGATAGAGGAACCTCCTAACAATGCGAGCCGTGTCCAGGAGTACCGCTTTTTGAATCATACCCTTAATCCAGCTGCCCAACGAGAGCCTCCTTAGGTGCTGGTCGAGGCTCTTGGCAATTAAGCCATTGGCTGATACGACTATCGGCACAATGATCGCAGAGTCTACATCCCACATGTCGACAACCTCGTGAGCCAAGTCAAGATACTTGATTTGTTTATCTTTCTCGGCCTTCACGAGGTTCCCGTCATGCAGAACCGTTATGTCAATGATCATTGCGCGCCGCTCTGTTCGATCCACCACCACTATATCATGACCCGAAATGCCATCTATCTCCTTGCCAAATTTTATGGAAATCCGTTCAGTGGTTTAGGCGTGAAAAGGAGACAATACAGACAGACAGACAGACAAACAGAGTTACTTTCGAATTTAAAATATTAGTATGGATTTTTTAATGTTTTTTTAATTGCTATTCTAATATTTACAAATATAACTTTAAAGTAAATAGTGAAATGATGGTAATACCTAATAGTAAAGTTTATTAATCAAAAAGTACCTAACAATACAATTTAGCTAAATTCGGTGCGCCACAAACTAAGGCTGAGTCGATCCGATCGGAATAAACCCAAACTAAGCGTCGCTTGCATCTTCTCAGAATGTGTTATTGTATTGCTGAATACGGGATGTGGATGTTACAAAAAGTTAGAGTTCATGTAAAAGGCCCGCGAAGGAGGTAATAGGATAAGGGGCAAGCCTATTCTCGCTTAACCGGGAACAAATCTTAGTTACTGAGAAAAAGAACCAAATGAATAGGTACTTTTTCGGGAACTACACGGTAAACACCGCTTCGTGCTATTTCAGTCCAGTGTTGTAGTTATTTTCTCCATCGACTACAGTTTTCCGCGTAATTCGGCCGGTAAACAACAGTCGTATTAACAGCAAGATTTTGATTGACTTTGAGTAATACAAAGCTACGATATTTTGTTTTCTTTGTAACGTGAAGACGTCTTTTGATGATTCAACATGTTTCTCCGAAAATCACACATCGTTCGATTGGTAAGTAACCTAAAGCCATAAATCCGGCACTACTGTATTACTGAAAGCTGACTAAGAGTAACCCCCGATGATAAAAACTCTGACGTCAAAAGTATAATCGATCATAACATCATGAAAGTAATGAGAAAAGTGACGTATGAAACAGTTTTCATGATAACTTATATCAACAACTCCTAACTGATTTGACTATTTCTATATTTTTGTTCGAGTGTGCAAACATGGGCATTTGTATATTTAACTAGACTATTAATTATCAAACCAATTTTGATGAATGTAATGGAGAGTAAGGAATGCAGATTATCCTAAATATTAAACATGTGAAAGTTTCTATGTTTGTTACGCTTTCACGCTAAAACGGATTAACGGATTTGTATGAAAGGCACTTGGGTAGACTATGACCTGGGGGCCAATTCTACTAATTTACAAACGTGTCAGTGGTCTCACAATGATCAGTTTTTGACGTTCGAAAAGTGCTGATTCTCAGCCTAGTTTGAATAAATGACTTTTGATTTGATTTGATTTGATTTGACAGATATGCCATACAAAATCTGTCAAAAACTCATCATTGCGAGACCACTGACACGTTTGTAAATTAGTAGACTTGGCTCCCTGGAATAGGACATTAGATACTATTTATCCCGACATTCTCATGGAATCGAGACTTACGCGAGTGAAACCGCGGGGCGCAGCTAGTAATATCCTTATATATTATAAATTATAAAACAAAGTCCTCCGCCGGGTCCGTCTGTCTGTTCGCAATAAACTCAAAAACTACTGCAGCGATTTACATGCTGTTTTCACCAATGGATAGAGTGGTTCTCGAGGAAGGTTTTAGTATATAATAACCGACATCCACGCGGGCGAAGCCGCGGACATCAGCTAGTAATAAATATAAAACACATGATTGTTTTGTTTTAAATAAATATTTAGACGAACAAAAACAATTTAAGGACGAGATAGTAATCTAAATTACAAAGTCAACAATCATAAATCGCGGATCTAACTCAGATCTCTTTCCTTCATCTTTTGATTTAACTCAGCCTTTTACAATATGAAAGCTATTATGATAGTGAATGTATTACACCATTAATAAGCCAGCTGCAGATGTGTTTTTTCAATATCTAATGACTAAGGAAGTATGTAAACATCATACCTACTATCATATCCTCCGATTCAATTTATACTTACCATGCATATAATACAGTAACCAGGAAATCAGTTAGGTACCTATGTCTTAATACCAGCTATAATATATTCTATAAAGAGCTAATAAACGGGCGGAAGCTGCCGTCGGATGGCTATCATGCACCGTTATGCTATAAACTGGGGTAGGCAGAGTACCAGCCCGGGATAATTAGCTCGGAGCTGATGCAGGAGATAACGTGTTTACCAACAGGTTAGCACGTACAAAGAGCTTGTCATTAACTAGCTCATTCCCAAGGATTTGATTTGTTATAGTAATTTATCTAAACTTATCATCATCGATCAAATCAAGTGAGGTATTTCTCCGAATTTCAGGGATGGTAATGTTTTTCAAAAGTTGACATAAGTAATATTACTTTACCGCGAAATTGTAGTTATAAATGAAAGAAAAAGATCAGAACGAAACTTTTATCATCCTATAAAACAACTTTTCAGATATAATATATAATTATGTAGATATAATATATTCGTATATATAAAGGCTCTTACTGGCAGCGCGATACTATAGATATAGAAATTATCAAAGATGAAGAAGATTAGTAGTTGATTAGCCAAATATAAGAGAACTTGTATGTAGAAACTAGCCAAGTAAAATTTTCAGCTTGAATTCATCCTAAGTGCTTTGTGTAAATAATTCGACTATTCAATGAAGTAATATTTTTAAATAGTAAACATTGTTATAACAGAAAAAACAAGAAAATTTGTTTTAAATTTATTTGAGAATGTTGTATGGTCTTTATAAACAGGATTATCTATAGAACTTGGCACCCATTTAGATCTCAATTCTTTTGTCGGCGAAGTCGATAACCGCACTTTGAATTTGGCTCCCATTTCACATTTATGTTTTTGGTTGGATATCATTACTTTTTGTAAATAAATTATTATTATTCGTCAACTAAAAGTGATCCGTAAAATATATTTTCAAATATAAGTAGCAAGATTGTGTTAGAATGTATTTCTTTTGTAACTTAATTATTTACACTTATCCGCAGGGATATCAGATCGCCGAGCCCGGCGTTGTAGTTTGTGTTAATATTGGTTGTCGAAGTTCTATAAAAAAACGTGTGCCGTCGGGGAAACTCCGTCAGGAACAAGTTCAATTCAATTGAATTCAAATCTTTATTTTATATCTCATATGTCTACGAACTCTTAAAATGACGGTTCCTTCCCCACGTATGCTTTAATTAATTAATTTTTGCAGCCACTATTTTGCATATACATTTTGACCTCACTATCCGCTTTGACACACTCAAAAACATACGTAACGTATCGGTATAAGTACGAATGTTTATATTTTTGATTTATTTATGGGCTTCTAGCTACTGCGGAAAATGTATTCTATACATTGCTTATGTATTGTATAGAATACCTGAATTATACAGATTACCGGTAACATATATACGAATAAATATCAACCACATGGCGCAAGGGCGTTATGCACCGGAACCTCACCGGTGCGGGCGGCGCCGCGCCGCGATTTTTTTCGTCTTGTGGTCCGGCTCTGGTGCAGCTCCGACATCATGTACAGGAAACCTAAATGTCACCTCAAGATACGGACTATGACTATATTTCCAAACCCTGAAATCCTTGTGACCCCGGACGCGCCGCACTCCTCTTGCCCGCCTCGCGGTAAACTTAAACAGCCAATGATGAACAATTATTATTAATTATTGGTTGTCTAAGTTATATTAAATAATCTGGTACCTAATATACAAAACGATAAAGGCGACTTTTTATAATGGAACCAATTCTCTACAAAAGAAAATATTTTTGCTATTATAATTTCGAAAGGCGCTAGGTGTTAAAAATCGATAACTTAATTTTTTTTTTATCGTAAAAAAAATCTGTTATCTGATTTTTTCCTTTGTATACACACAATTACCAAGCTGGACGCCAAAACTCAACTTTCTAGGTCATCTGGAAGTGGGTTAGGTTTTTGATCTATAGGTCAGTCAGTGATAAAAATGACGATTTTCAGACGTTGATATCTCAACAACCGTTTGAGCTGTATTTATGAAATTTAGTGTTCTAGTTAATCTAGGGGGTATTAATAAATAAACCAAGTTTCATGTGTGTATGTTAAATAGATTTTGAGTTATTGAGGGGTGAATAGTAGTTCCAAATGGTTCGTGTAATATAACACATGGCTGCTGCGTCGCCAGTTCTTTTCTTGAACTTGGCTTGACACGCGGCCGCGTGTCTCGACCGCGTGTCTCGATATTCGTGCAACAACGATATTTATGTATTAATGGCTTCATGCTATTAAAGCCTCCAGGCAGGGCCCACTTAAATGTTACCTAATGGGATACCGGTATGTTCCCGGTAAACCCTGTGTTTCACGACGGGCCGTAGATGTGCGCCGCTACACATGGGCTTTTATGGGTACCACTTCCAGGAAGGTGGTTGATGTTCTACACAACACGCTTTGAACAACGGAAATTGAAAATATTGATTTGTGTAATAACTTGAAACGCCCATATTGAACTTGAGCTTTCTGCAGCAGAACTGAAAGTCGCGTCTTGGTGGGACCAAGGCCAACAAACCAAGTTCAACCAAAGTCCCAATCAAAAGTGGGTTGCCCTCATTTTTTGGGAAATGTAATGCATCCTCTGAATAAAAATAATTAATGCCATAGTGATGAACAAACACAAGCCTTAGCTTATCTCTTTGGTAATACGGATGTGACAATTATATCGGTAAACATAAACTTTAATGAATAAGATACTTAGTGTGAAAAAAAACCGTAAACACTTCTTTCTACACTATGTTAACATTAAAGACTAAACAAAACTTGATGTAAATCCAAGCCTGTTTGCTCATAAGTGTCCGTTGCAATCAATCACCATTAATTACTTCAGGACCGGTCGGTGCAGGCTCCGGTCCGGTCCGGTGTGCTGTCCGTTCCCACATCGTAACGGTGCCGGCCCATTTGCGTTCGGAATAAGGAATATAATGACGATGTCCGCTATACGAGTATAGGGTTCCGTATGAAACCGAGAGGAACTTGTCATGTTCACATTTTTCACTTTGACAATTCCCCTCCAAGGAATGTGACAAATAATTGCGATAGACTGAGTTGATTCATTGTAATAAAAATGTATTCGGACTTATTGGAGTGCCGGAAGAATGAATTAAATTAACATCTCTTGACAATTGTGCTCAAAAACAAAGAACAAAATACTTTATTGCTATCACATAATTATTGTAATTAAACACCCACACATAACTTTACCTAAATAAATTATCACAAAATATATAAACAAATAAATAACAATAATTTCAGACCAAAAACAATTGTTACCCGCCACACCGCCATTTTGAAACAATTAAAGTGAACAATGTATGAAGGGGTACAAGTTTATAATGTTAGGCGCACGTTCCACAGAATAATGACGCTTTTATATCATAGTAAAACTTATGATGGAGGGATTTAATGTCGTATTACGTTCTTCATTATATCTCGGCTTTATAGCCAGATAATCTTAGATAATCGTATCTGGAAAACATAAAATGTACTTACGTAATACTTAATGGTTCAGTCATTTGGTGAGCCATGTCTTTTCATTTCTTCATTCAGTAATTTGACCATCTTTACATATATCAAGCACATTATGCCGTTGGTCCCGGCTGTCATTCGTGGATCTTTGACAGTCGTCACGGATCGTCAGAAGTCCGAAAGTTTGTCAACCAGTCTTACCATGAGGTATCGTATTACCCCAGTTGCTGGGCAGATTGATTGTTCAGTAATTTACCAGTAAAGTTTATGTTGTCATTTTATTAACTATTGCAACCTACAAAGATTTGACAAAACTTGACAGCCAGTTCGTGTTAACGAAAACAAGAACTGTCCTTAATCATTTATAAACTCCACAACTTCATAAATAAATGTACTTTCCCTCAAATATTCTCTTTCGCCGTGCTATCAAAACTCAGAAAAATCATAACTTCATAACGTAATAAAACATAAGGAACCTCACCACAACTATAATATCTATCATCCTTGATCGTTTTTTTCCAATCGTAGCATATTCTAAAAGGTACGTGTTTTTTGCGTGAGCTATCGACTGGTCGCTGGTCGCTAGTCGCGGCCGTTTAACTAGTTTTTGCGTCATTACCTGAAGGTCCGGAGTTTAATCCCCCGGCCGGGTATGCTGCTCTTCGTTAGACATAATGACTTGGCGATACGTGTTCCTAAAGTAACGGTTTGAGCCATAAGTTCTAATAAGTAGTAATAGTGGCTTCACGTGTAGTGTCGTTATCTAATGTCCGTAATTTGTGTTTCATTGTATGTACATAATTATGTATGTATGTGAGAGTTACAGATCAAAGCTTGACGGTAGGGATAGGTTAAACTCACAGGTCTATTGTCGTCAGTTACACAATAAATAATATGCAAACTAAGACATTAGTATCAACCGTTAACTCAGGATAAATGTCTCTATTGGTGAACAAAGATATGATAGATTTGTAACAAGAAATAACTTGTTTACAATATAAGCTTAACACGTGATAAATGATTGATTGTCATTCAAACTTGAAACTATTATCTACGGCAGCTTTTAAACATGAAATATTTCAAGACAAGTTTTAGTATTTGAGTAGATTTTTAAATCCATTCAAACATTATTCTTTCTGTTTAATATTGGATATGAAAGCCGTAAAACGTTTTAATGTGAAATCGTTACATAAATAAATTCGGATGGAAATCGATCAGCAATCGTAACCTATTTCTGGGAAGGGGCTATCATCGCGCGCCAATCATGTTATAATCCTTAGGATGCGCTATCTACCTACGTAGATTATACTCAGAAGTTGAGAGGTTGAAAGTGAAAAAGGTTCAACTTTAAAGTCAAATATCCGAATCCCGACCCAAATCGTGTTACATTCCATTTCGTTTAGGTCTATCCGACCACTTCGACCACTTCGACACACCAGACATAGTTCTGCCACTACCCAGGCGGAGTCGCGGGCCAGGACTGTTACACAGAGTTGGCGGACTATTGTTTTCCAAGTTGTGATTTACGTGGCTTCACTTCATTAACTTGATGAATAGATGGGCAGGGTAAGGCCTCCACTAATTACTTACATTGTTGTTGGAACAAAGAACTGATAAAAGAAGACGAATAATGTTATCTTAACTTTTTAAGAGATATTCCATTTCGTAGCAAAAGCCCGTGTTTGACACGTGCTTTTGCTACGAAATGGAATATCTCTTAGCAAACTTAAGAACTTCTCTTAAAATTACTTAAGAATATATATATATATACGAAAGTCAATATCATTGATAAATACTTAAACTTGATTTCATCGCGGCCGCTCGCTGCCAGCAGTGTTGGCACGTCAAACAAACAATGTGAATGTAGGAAGGTGATTACAAGCTTGCTCTTCCTAAGCGCTAGTCATTACGTTTCATTAAACAAATCCATCAGGAACATCCAAAAGATTTGTGAAGTTCTTGTTCTTCCTTTTTTTTCACACAAAAGTTCCCAGTTACACTTGTTCTTCCCCTTGACTTCAACCTGACCCGTCAGCATTCCAACGACTCACTTGACCGACCTGTCCAGGCAGGCCGGCACAATTAATTGCGCAAACTATTAACATCGTACACATAAATATCCTACGTAATCACCCTAACGACTTGCCGACAATCCAACATGGCGCCGGATGGACAACCACCGGTAATGGCCGGATGGGAAAGTAACACAAAATAAACCACTGGCTGCCATCACAATATCTCATTATAAGTAATCGTGAGAACAAAGTGCTGATGAGTCGAGAAGTTTATCTGCTCATCTCATGAATATTCATTAACATTCCAGTACATCTTTACTGAGTAAATGTCACTAAATACTTTACACACCTTATGTTGTACATTTATTGCTTCGTTATGTGAAAAGAAAACGATAAGTAGCTACTTGTAATTACAAAATTTGTTGCGTCAGGAACTCAGGAAACTATAACTACGAACGAACATTAACTATTCTAATTGATGTCCGAAATCCAGCAAGTAGAATACCGAATGAAAATAACTTTTCATGGGGACACGATTAAATTCTAAATATAAAGTGATCGATCTCTCCTAATACGAGAGTCTCTAAATTAGCAAGTAATTTACAAAAAAAACATGTAGGTATCTATTTATATTTGGTCCATTTTCCCCGAATCGTTTGTTTATTCATGGACCGCCGCGCCTGCCCCGGATGTAATTTGGCGACGAAGGCCAGGGTTCGGTCCCGTGCCGAGCATTCCAGCCGCGCGCCGGTTTCGTACAATTTGTCAGTTACCCTCCTTAGTATTCAGCTCCAATCTGCCGAACCCTCTGTATCACCTGTTTAAACACCATTTGCCTTATTACACACCAGATGGTACAAAATATATGGTAGCTTCTGCGCTTAGTGCCAGGTAAACAAACAAATTACTTTGTTTCATGATTTCCTTATTGCATCAAATAAAATGTCTAAAGAATGCGTCTGCGACTCGTTGCAAGTAGTTGCAATCAATTCAGTGGAACAGGTTCCGAGCGGCCAGCCGCCGCGCTCTGGGGCCGCGGGGCTAGGAATTTGTCTCCATTTACGCACTGCAGGACATTAATAATCGCAATCACGCGTACTGCGACAATCACACAGATTTAAGATACCATACAATGTAGCAGCTTGTTAAAGGCCGATGTCGATGTTAAGAAAGTTGATATGCTCCGGCTTTCTCATTTACATAAAAGGGATAAGTAATTGAAACAGTTATCGAGCTAGATACAACAACATCTCTGCACTGATTTAAACATTCATAGTTTATATTAGAATTATGATCGTTAAACTGTCGCAGTCCCAACAAACGAGTCTCGACATTAATTAAATGGTACGTCGCATGATTTATGAACGCTATAACTTACGGAATGCAAAAAATATTCGGACAAATCTGAAATGAAATTCATAAAATAATTCGTAACGTCAACAAAACGTACAATTGAGCGGACAGGCGGCACAACAGCGTGACAGACGCACGGCGCGGCGCGACCACGCGACAACGCGACTAATGGCCGCCGCGCTAAAAGTGGACGCCACTGAAATACTTGACAGTGAATAGCCCTTCGATATATCAGTAACAAGGTCTATGTGGGCGCCGAACATCCATGGGCCACTATACAATACTCTCTCATGGTGGGTGTACGTTTTGCAACACAAATAAGGATGAGTCACCGAAATTCGATATCATTGACCTCAATAGTGTTGCAAAACGGCTGCCGTATAAGAATAAACATGCGTCGTTTAAGGATGTGCGCGGAATCCGTCGCATCGCCCTGCGGAGGCAATGTCTTACACTGTGACCTTGCGACTTGCATCATACTTGTACGTTATGCATCAACCATTTCACAAGCATTGAGGAAGTTTTCGGTGACTCATGAGTGGATTTTGTCTCCTTTCTCTACGTTTCCCACGTCGCGCGTCACCGTCACATGACACGGCGGAATTTTCACGCGTCTGTTGTGACTTTATGAATATTAATCAGCCGTTTGTTACCGTAATCCTATTGCATCATAAGTTCTAAATTTTTCAACATTATCGGTCTCTTAGCTAAGTTGAGGAAACAGATATTTTTATGACACACAGATAGAGTTATCGAATCTATAATAAAACTATCCGGCGACTTGATCTTGAAATTCTAAATAGACTCGACGGCCGATGTAGAAGAAAAAATAAAATAAAGATAGACAAGAGTTAATTTTTTTTCCCTTTTACTCGGAGGTCGGTTTCTGTTCCGCCAAAGTCTAGCTGGCATTCCAGGGTGCCAATTTCCGCGCGATGGCGTCAGGTCTAACTGGCACCGCGAGGTGCCAGCAGCGCCACCCCTGCAAAACTATTTTTTTTGCCTAAAATAATGGTCTAAATCGATTGCGATTTTTTTAATAAACTGGCAATAATATTTGTAATCCATAAAAAACAAAACATGCCAAAATTCTCGTTACCAACACTGTAAAAAAAAAATAAGAACGCATCATTTTATTCTGTGGATCAGTTCAGTTTGACAGTTCTGGTGTTGTATTAGAAATTCTTGTAGTGTGAAGGATTTTCCAATTGGAACGTTGGTAAGTAAATGAATAATCATTTATTAGTGTATAGTGCAGCCTTTTCGATAATCGTTTGCGTGGAATAATATAGTAAAAATTATCTTCGAGCCAATAAAACTTTACGTAATTTCAATTTTGTGACTCGCCATTTTCTATCTGTTTTTTGACTGTTTTTCAATGGATTTGTCTCTTTAGACGGTGAATAACTATGCTAAAACGAATTCTTATGAATTATTTCATGCATTCGAACAGTATTCATTCATTTTTATCCAGTTTTCAAAGATATTTCAAAGCATTTACATGTGTAGGTAAATGGTGCAAAATGACAGCACCGCGCACTATGAAGTTTCAGTTGGAATATTATGGAAATATTGTATGTAAGACTTGTAGGAAGTAAATCTAATTCGATTATTTGTCTATTCATGATAATATTATCAAAATTTTGTGCAAATTGATCCATTACTTTGCCAGAAATCAACTTATTACGGCAACAAGTCGGCTTTCGCCCTGTTCTCTGTTTTCATTATGATGTTTATAATACTAAGGTACTATTATGAGTGTCGTTGATGTTATCAAGTGTGGCCCCATTGTTCAAGAACTCGAATCTGTTTACAGAATGTAAATGTAAGCAATACAACCGGAGCTACAGCGTTTTTTGTGAGCGGGGTCAGCCCGGGTCAAAGTACGCCGCGCGGCGCGGGACGCTAGGGAATTTTTGGCGCGCAAAATGCGTGGCGCTTCGGCGGTTAAAGCAATTTCGAATCACTTGCTTTCATCAAGACACCGACGATAGTTCACGAAATTGTGGTCTATAAGCACGTTTCCGAAACATAGCATATTTGAATGTGGACACAATAGTCATGCAGTGCGTTTAGAAGTGTAGCAGAATACTGTTGTTTTTGTTGATTCAACGCTGCTTGTTTATTTGGAAACTATTAAAACCACAAAACTTTACCAAAAATTCATCATCATGTTTGTCAGAGGCGATAAATATCTCAACGATTGCGTCCATGTGTCAACGACGCGTTATGCTGGTGCATCTGCGTTGTCGGATAATGTCAGTCTGTCCGACACCGACGGACACCGACGCGACGCCGACGCGACGGGATCACAGACGGATTACACTGTCAATGATTATGCACTGCATTTATCGGAGTACCCAAACTGCTACAATGTTAGGGCACACGTATTGATCAACCTGCGATTCGTATCTTTTTTTATTTTCTCTTTTTTCTCCCAAAAGTGACGCCCATACTCAAAATTGGTATCCGTGTTTGGGTCACAAAAATACTTATATGTACTAATCGGTCCATTAGATTCGGAGCAAAGAGGTTGTGGCAGACGGACAGACCGACAGACACACGAGTGATCCTGTGGGTTGTATTCCATGTTTTCATTCGGACATACCCTAAAAAAGGTACACTTTCATTAATAAATACCTAGCCACTTAGACCCAGTGGTGTAAAAACTCCGCCACTTTGAGGCTACGATAGGCTAGTTATTTAGCAGACACTCATTAGTTAGTTATTAGCCGTGTTATTTTGGCAGTCACTGGAAAATACCCGACAATCCGACAAACAAGTTCCGAGGACATACACAGCCAATCTCTCACCTGCGAGTTATCCAAGCATCGCACTTTCATAAATATACGATGTGTCTTTATTTTGCCAAAAACTTAAAAATGTCAATTTAAAAAAATCTGTGCGAACTCTTTCATCATCAAACGGCTTATCTATAAGTGTAAGAAGGATATTTACGCCTCAAGCTTTTTTGAAAATATTATAGTTCTATATTTACATAAGTTTTATTAAGTACTTTTTAGTTCATTAAAAGCTTGTTTTTAAAAAGATTTTTACTTTTATTTTATTTTGTACTTTTTAGCATTAGAATTTGGTTAAATATCTGTTCTATCACCTTCACAAATCGAACCCAACACTATGGGGCTATCTTGTAAGGTCGAGGAGTCTCTTTGGCTTCATCATCAGACCCTGGATACTACCTTGGGCTATAGTCCTTGTCAATACAACGAAAACGAGTTCATACACGATAATGCTATCTTATTTGGTTGAGGAGTGCTCGTGACTATCTTCCGGATCCATCATCAGTCCTCAGAATTATATAATTGATGTACCTATACCAAATATTGTAAAACATTTTTTTTTTAAAGAGTAACGGTGGAGTTTCTTGCCCATTCATACGAAAACTACCTGTTGGAAGGGGCAACTAGAATCAGTTCTATTTCTATGTATTTGACGTTCAAAAGTGCCTTTAATGTGCCTAGTTGGAATAAATTATTTGACTTTGACTTTGACTTTGACTTTGTCCCTGAACACCAGCCAGTTTAATAGCACTTGTCAATACATAGCCAATGAGTCCAAACACGATGATGCTATCTTATTCAGTTGAGGAGTTCTCGTGATTACCTTCCAGCTCCATCATCAGACCTTGAACACCACCCAGTGTCGAAGCACTTATCAATACATAACCAACGAGTCCAAACACGATGGTGTGCTATCTTGTTTGATTGAGGTTTTCCCATGGCCACCTTCCGGCTCCATCATCAGACCCTGAAAATTACCTAGTGTCAAAGCACTTGTTAATACATGACCAATGGGTCCAAACACGATGGTGCTGCCTCGTTTGATTGAGGAGTTCCTATGGCCACCTTCCGGCTCCATCATCAGACTCTGAACACCACCTTGTGTCAAAGCCCTTGTTAATACATGACCAATGAGTCCAAACACGATGGTGCTGCCTTGTTTGATTGAGGAGTTCCTATGGCCACCTTCCGGCTCCATCATCAGATCCTGAACACCACCTAGTGTCAAAGCACTTGTCAATACATAACCAATGAGTCCAACCTAACACGATGGTGCTAGCTTGTTTGATTGAGGTTTCCCCATGGTCACCTTCCGGTTCCATCATCAGACCCTGAACACCACCTAGTGACAAAGCACTTGTCAATACATAACCAATGAGTCCAACCTAACACGATGGTGCTGTCTTGTTTGATTGAGGAGTTCCCATGGCCACCTTCCGGCTCCATTGTCAGACCCTGAACACCACCCAGTGTCAAAGCACTTGTGAATACATGACCAATGAGCCCAAACACGATGGTGCTGTCTTGTTTGATTGAGGTTTTCCCATGGCCACCTTCCGGCTCCATCATCAGACCCTGAACACCACCTAGTGTCAAAGCACTTGTTAATACATGATCAACGAGTCCAAACACGATGGTGCTGTCTTGTTTGATTGAGGAGTTCCCATGGCCACCTTCCAGCTCCATCATCAGAACCGCCGCATGGTATGTTTTTTTCAAAATATCTTGGTTGTTGTATATGTACGCCAAGTTACAGCAGAATCAGATGCTAGGAAGTGCTTGAAAAATGTTGCACTTGTTAATACATGATCAACGAGTCCAAACACGATGGTGCTATCTTGTTTGATTTAGGAGTTCCTTTGGCCAACTTCCGGCTCCGTCATCAGACCAGCTCCATGATATCAAATTATCAAAATGTCTCGGTAGTTGTATAAGTATGCCAAGATTCAGCTCAATCGGATTCCAGGAAGTGCTTGAAAAATGGAGTACAATATTAGTAACCGGAAAGACATACGAACAGAGCAAGCTAATATAAAGCTTGTAATAAAAAAAAACAGTTACGAAGTCACTTAAAACCTTGTCTACAGTCTACAGTGTACAGTCAGTGTACAGTCTACAGTCTAAGTGGGAAAAATACGTAAATATTGAAGGTAACTCAAAAACTACGCAAGTAAAGTTAATACACACAAAACTTTATCGTCATGGAACAAAAAACTTTATCGTCATTTAAAGAAATAAAATATGGAGTTCCGCAGGGAAGTGTCCTCGGACCTTTACTATTCCTACTTTATATTAATGACCTGCCACGCCATATATCTAATCCAATGATTTTATTTGCAGACGACAGTACTTCAATTGTTTCATGTACCAATAAAGACTCATACATAAATGACATCAATAACTCGATCAGCAGTTTAATAAAATGGCTTGACAATAATAACCTAGTTATTAATCTACAAAAAACTAAAACTATGCATTTTCACCATATATCTCCAGGTGACATGGATATTAACTACAATGGCCAAACTATCGATAAAGTGAATAGCACAAAATTTCTAGGAATCTTAATTGATAGCCAGTTAACATGGAAGCCGCAAGCAAAAGATATCTGTAAACGTCTGACCACAGCCGCGTTTATGTTATACAACCTATCCAAAGTAAATCGGTCAACAATACTAGTGGCCTACGATTGTCTTGTAATTTCTAATTTAAGATTTGGTGTTATATTTTGGGGTTATTGTAGTGAACGAGAAAGCATTTTTAAAGCTCAAAAGCGCTGTTTGAGAGCTATATTTGGCCTCAAAGTTACTGACAGTTGTGTGCCTATTTTTAAGTCTCAGAAACTATTAACTTTCCCATGCCTCTATATCCTCGAATTAGCAATATTTGTTAAAACAAAGCGTAATTTATTTGCCACATTAACAGAAACCAGAAAACGGAGTACATCATTAAGATCACAATATCAGAATTTACTTCACACAGGCACATTCAAAACGAGTTTATTAAAAAAAAATGTAATTTGTATGGCTCTTGTTGTCTTTAATAAAATTCCCGATCATATGAAAACCTTGCCCTTGATGAAATTTAAAAAATGTTTTACTGAATTACTTGTAGATAAATGTTATTATTCTGTCCAGGATTTCCTAAATGATACATCTTAATAACCTATTTTGATAACTTGTATAATAATTATTGTGTTTGCATGCCAACAAGGCAGAATGTACACGGTTCTTTATTATGTTATTTACGATCCTATTTGTATGTACCTACATTCAAAGCAAATAAAGTATATTCTATTCTATTCTATTCTATTCTACAATTTATATGGGACCACCTCCGAAGCATGACTAACCAAACAAAAATAGAATCATCGAAATCGATTTATAATTAGCGTAGTAATCGCGTAACAAACATTTAAAAAAACATATAGACGAATTGAGAACCTCCTACTTTTTGAAGAAGTCGGTTAAAAATAATCAGGAGGCAGACCGACGACCTATTATGCGATTCTCCAAAACAGAGACGGGAAGGGAAAATCTCTGCCGGACACAGACAAAAGCCATGACATCACATCCGCATCATCTACAAGATAGCTGCTGGTGAGCCTGCACCTCTCTGAGTCTGGCAGCCTTTCTATGATCACAGACAAGTTAACCGGGTCTTCGTACCACTTTTCGCCAAAACGCTCTAGATTATAATGCATTTCTCACACAAAGAAGATAAACATCGTTGCCTTTGATCTGTTAACATTAATGGCATATAAAATTAATTATTCTCTCAAACATTATTTTCAAAGAGCTGCTAAAAGTGTAGCATAAACTATAAGAGAGGTCACAAGTGCGTCGTACTCGGAACTATAAGAGAGCTTACAAGTACGTCGTAACTCATGCGGAGCTTCTCAACTAGTGAGAGGCCTGGACTCCATCGCTGAATATACGCCAACTGTGGCAAATAATATACATACTAGCAACCCGCCCCGGCTTCCCACGGGTAGCAGAGCATATACGCCTACTTTTTGTTTTGTTGTAGTGTCGTATATTAGCGTGTTACATCGCGCACGTAGGTAATGATGTTCATTCTACTTGAAGTGGTATTTTACATCATCATATTTCAGCCATTTTACACAAAACCTTAACGACTTATGCATCTAAACCTTCCTCATGAATCACTTCGTCCATTCGTGGAAATCATATGAAAATCCGTGTGGCAGTTTTTGAGTTTATCGCGTTCAGACAGACAGACATATGCGGCGGTACTTTGTCTTTTAATATGTAGTGTTTTCAGTAAAACAGTGATGTAGTGTCAGATCAACGGTAAAGGGGTCAATACCCAATAAATAGTCCAACCACACAGTGATGTTCACAATCGCGCATCTTTCAGCGCGGGCGCCGCCGCCGTGCGGGGCGGGGTGCGGGGTGTGAGGCGCCAACCCGTGACGCATGCACACAAGTGCCACTACGCACTACATAACTTGTGCTGTTATTTTTCAATCTAATTATTCAGAACGGAAATACTGACCGTACAGCTAATATTGATTAAAATTGAATCATTGCTCCACTACATTTCGTTTTCAACTAGTTTTTTTTTACAAACAACACTGACGACTAGTTTTGTTATTTCCGTTCCGTTCCATGTAAGTAAACTGTCGTCTATTTTTAGTTATTACACTAATATAAATATTATCAACAAGCGGTGAAATCGTATAATTAGAAACGCTAACTCATTCTTCACATGACTGAAGTCTCGCGTTTTGACACGATAATTAACGATCGTTTTGACGAAAAAGAACAAAACTGTCCATTGATGAACGATGTGAAAGTTTTTAATTATTCAAAGTACTCTGTGATTTTACACGCCATAAAATTCAGTAATTCTAAAGGCCCTGAGAGGCATCGCACCACATAAAGGAGCTGGCATAAAACTCTTACTCAGGTGCATGGATGATGCAGGCTGCGAGCTGCACCGGACATGAGGTCGCCGACCTTACGAGGTACTCTCGCGGCACACCGGTGCATTGATGCAATAGCCCTGCGATCAGAGATATCGTGCGTTTGATCGATATGAGCAGTGATCACGAGATATGAATGGCCACAGACGGTTTTACAATAACCGTTCAGTACGAACTTTTGTAAGAGCACGATGGTAGGTAGTGTATATGACTGCCAATCATCTGATTACGAATTATTTCCGTAAGCCTCAAACTTATTATTACGTCGTATTATTGAGAAGTTCCGGTGGCCATCTGTGGTCTTCATCATCAGTTCCATTTCACCAAATGGTACTTTCCGACAGCAATACAAGTTACTATAAACAATACCCAAAGCGCTATAGGTGTGCCCTGTGCTTATAATATTTGAAGAGTTCCCTCGATTTCTCCAGGATCCCATCATCAGATCTTGACCTGATGACAATGGGACCATTTTAGAAGTATCAAAAATAAAAATCATTTTGAAAATTCGTCTGTATTATTATAACGGAGTTATGCCCGAACATGCATAAAAAAATAGGTATATACGAGTAAACATCCGAATTGAGCTCCTCCTTGTACAAGTCGATTAAAAAGCCAACTTAGAAGATCATCAACCCCAAAGGTCTATGACAGCAGCAAGCTTTTTATGACAAGCTTTATATTAGCTTGCTCTGCTCGTATGTGTTTCCGGTTACTCTAAATGTCATCCATTTTTCAAGCATTTCCTGGTATCCGATTAAGCTGAAACTTGGCATATTTATATAACTACCGAGACATTTTGAATAAATTATATCATGGAGCTCTGATGATGGAGCCGAAAGTTGGCCATAGGAACTCCTCAATCAGATAAGATAGCACCATAGTGTTTGGATTCATTGGCTACGTAATAACAAGTGCTTTGTCACTAGGTGATATTTAGGGTCTGATGATGGAGTCGGAAGGTGGCCATAGGAAAACCTCAATCAAACAAGATAGTACAATCGTGTTTGGACTCATGGTTATGTATTGACAAGTGCTCTTACACTAGGCGGTGTCCAGAGGCTGATGATGGAGCCTAAAGGTGGCCATAGAAAATCCTTAATCAAAAAAGATGGCACCTTTATCTTTGAACTAATTTTTTATGTAATAACAAGTGCTTTAATAACAAGTTATTCATGTCTGTAATTTTTATGGTGTACATAATAAAGAGTATTCTATCTATCTATCTATCTATGGCTCTAGGTGCTGTTCAGGGTCTGATGATGGAGCCGGAAGATATTCACAAGATATTCGTGTTTGGTTTCATTAGATTGGTCTTGACAAATGCTCTTATACTAGGTGGTAACCAGGGTCTGATGATGAAGCTGGAAGATTGCGATAGGAACGTCTCAACAAAACTAGCAAAGTCTCAAAGATAACACCATCGTGTTCGTTCGGACTCGTTGTCATTGTCTTGGCAAGGACTATAGCCCAAGGTCATATCCAGGGTCTGTTGATGGAGCTGGAAGGTGGCCATTAGAACTCCTCAACCAAACAAGATAGCACCATCGTATTTATTATTAATTGCTTTATTTTCAGGCAAATAAGGGCCATAGATAAAAAAAAGCACAAAATAATCTAACAAAACAATAAACTAATACAAAATAAAAACAACACTACAAAATCTATTTAGTACGTATGGTCGGCGACGTATTGCGCTGAATCGTGGTGTCATGTAGCCTTCCGCGAAAACGCCGATACACGACACCGGTCGGTCAAAATTCTTCCTTCATGAAAGTCTCCATGTGATGAGTCGGAACTCGCACCACAAAAGATTTGAAGTTAATCTTATGACGTGACTCCAACTTCTCGACTCTCAATGTGAAGTTTGTCTTCATCCTGATGTACTCCACGACCTACTCTGCTTTCGTGGTGTGATGTAAGTGTAACCGAGAGAACGCACAGCTACGACGTTGGAATAACGGGACGTAGCAACATGTCAGGACCATTCAATGCGGTACCGCTTCTTCTTTTTCTCCACGAATGAAGCCTTCTTTATCGGCCTGTTCTTGCCTTGTTAACGGCGGTAATGAGCTTTGAACTGCTTCGGAGGGCCTTTGGGCACTCCTCGTATTGTTAGGTTGCCGCTGTTTAATTGCGGGAGTTTTAATAACGGCCGCCGAGTAAGCACGTCCCGGTTTTGACGTGCTCATATTGGTCGGCGTCCCCACAATGGAGGACGCGATGAGGGCGGGCCGCGGTTGTGCATCGCTTGCAGTGACGGTGGCCGGCCGATTTATACTCATTAAATATGTTTTGACAAGTGCTACACAAGGTGGTGTGAGTGGAGTCCAGGGTCCGATGATGGAGCTGCAAGGTGTTCACGGCACTACTCAAACAAACAAGATAGCCCTGTTTTGTTTCGACCATTTGGATTTGTTGACAAGTAAGAACGTTAACCCAAAGTGTAGTCCAGGATCTGATGATGGAGCTGGAAGCTCGCAATAGGATTTCCTCAACTAAACAAGATACCCTCCTTGTGTTTGGGTTTGTTTGTTTTGTCTCTACAAAAACTATAGCCAAGGGTGCAGCCTAAGATCTGATGATGAATCCATAGGAATTCCCATAGCATCCCATATTTTGCCCCATAGTGTTGGGCTCGTTGGATTTGTGAAGGTAATATAACAGATATTTAAACAAATTCTAATGCTAATAAGTACAAAATAAAATCGAAGTAAAAATCTTTTTAAAAACAAGCTACTGAACTTAAAATAACTAAATAATAAAACTTACGTAAACATAGAACTTTAATATTTTCTTAAGCTTTTATGAAAATATTAAAGTTCTATGTTTACGTAAGTTTTATTTAGTTCATTAAAAGCTTTTTTTAAGATTTTTACTTTGATTTTATTCAAAAGTCATATTAGCACAGTGTAATCAAACCCCACTACTGCTGTCTGCGCTTGCTGTAATATTGTATTATTCCAGACTGCATGGCGTTGATCAATAGACGACGAGACGCTAATCAATGAGATTCACACCTGGTCCGCACACATGAATATGTTCGAACAAAGGCCCGGAAGTTGTGCTGCTCTGAAGAGAGCGCCGTTCACATCGGGTTGCATCGCATAGGTCATTGTGTACCATATCCGCTGTCTTCGCCCACCTCCTTCCGCCGGCGACCGGTCAGCGACCTGTCGGACTCACATAGACTTGACACTTGAGGTGTGATAAATGTAAACATACAACATCTTGTAAAGCCAGTATCAAATTAAAGAGGTAAACTCGTCTATCTGTGGTTCCCTTGTGATTGGTCAACGCCCTTGTAGGTAACTATTAAACCTCCAACTGTCACTAACAAGACACAATAGAATTTTAATTGTTATCGGCCTTCTAAAGGCCAATCAACCATATAACCCAACCGTTCATCTTTGTAATAAAAACTTCAAAACACTTCGATCTTTTAATTAGCACCCTCTCGTTTTCTGCACAAAGCGGTCAATCAAATGAGGTCAGCGGAACCATCAAGTCCAAACTCGTTTTTTAAAACGATGCCAATAAAACGATATAACTTCTCTTTGGCTTACTTTCAAAGTGACGTCACACAGTTTATGGTCTATTGTTCGTCAACCTATTGAATTCCTGACAGGTAGCGATAACAAAACTGTCTGGCGGTAATAATGAGAGTGATTAAATGACTATTACGAGATAATAACATAAGACGTTAATTGAATAATGTTTGAAAGAAACATCCATCATCGGTCCGTGCTAAATGAATGATATAGAAAACGTTACTGACAACTGTTCACTGGGAGATCCCGCCCGCGCCATAACTATAGGAAATTGACAGGCAAATTAATGATCAATTCTACATGCGTATCTTCCGTCCCCATTCAGAGGTCCATTACATCCCCGAGTCAAATGTGGGATACTATCGATAGTACTTATGTACTAATGGCTGGTATCCCACATTTGGCTAAGATGATATTTTCAGAATTCATATAATTATAGTACATATAAGTCCAGACATAACATCACGCCTGTATTCCCCGAAGGGTTAGGCAGAGTTGCTAGTTACTAGTACACCCACAGACCAGGCCTATTCACGGCAATTACAGCTAAAATGTTCTGATCGAGCAGTGGTTGTTTGGTTTGTTCCTCGTTTTCGGGCTTAATTCTTTCTTTTTTAACTTTTACTCGGTCTGTACACTGTACAGGTACTGCCCCGGAGCGTATGCTACAGTTAATCAATCCAACCAATAATATGTGGTCAATGTTAGTGTGGTATGTATAGATATACTGATGGGCGTACTTCTGCGCCCGTGGACCGGTCTGCGCCGGCGCGGCCCTGCGTGTACTTCCGTGTGCAACTGCAGGCACTAACCATGCAAATGCAGTCCATCGCGCGTAATGATACGCATCACTGACTCGGCTGATTTACTGGAAGCGTAATGCATAAGCAATTATGTAGTTTTTTTTAAGATCTTGTACTTTATTAGCAAGAAATGCCACACAATGTTCCACTTGAATTGTTGTACTCGTAGACCAAGGACCCCGATGTATCAGCCAGATGAAAATAAAATATCCTTTGTAAAAGGAACACCTCGAACTCAACCCAAGGGCTGATGAATCTGATGATTATTTCGCCCGAATTCGATTCGGCTCTAAGGCCAGAAAACAATAAGATCTAAAACCGGCCAACCACTTTCCACTGAAGGGCTCCGTATCCTTCTTGTGCGAGCATTCGACCATCTTACAACATTAACACAAATATTAAATTAAATTTAAAAAATCGCATCGATTTTGTAGTTCATAATGATACTGTGAATTACAAAGTTATTTTTTGCTGTTGCAGAAAATCGCCCATAGTTAAATAAAATACCTCATGAATCGGCTCTATTAATATTTGTTGATTAAATCTGTAAAAATATAAAATTCTAAGTCCTGACTGATATAATATTATCAACGCAAAGCCTAAACCGCTGGTCCTAGAGACATGAAATTTGGAGGGTGTGTTCTCTATGAAGAGTAAGTATCCACTAAGAAAGATGTTTTCGAAATTCCACCCATTAGAGGGTGAAACGGGGGAATTTTGTTTGTATGAAAAGTCTTATTCCTTGAGTAAATAAACTTGAAACTTGCCACGAACACTGATCTATGTAAATGATAAAGTTTGTCATTTTTAGTTTTTCTAAACTACCTCCTAAAGGATTGGGGTCTGTCGAAATATGTATGGAAGAATTTTAACGCACGGTTCGATTAACTCCAAACTCAGTACCTATTTATACTTATGATCGAATATACATTAATAATATATTAATAATATACTGTAATGATCTAAACATTTTTGTTCTTGAGTCCAATACTAGATGGCGTTACTAGGCTTGACCCAGGAGATAATTATCGCATATTAGACGATTGATAAGTGACGGTGGAAGGAAAATTATTGAGACCGGAGAAATGTCAATCGGCGAAGGACTAAAGTCAAACTAACGGTTGCTCCGAATTAAATTCTGGAAATTACTTGGAATTGATACAGAACAATTATATACGTCCAAGATTGTGAATTTGTGTGTGAACAGCGGCAGTAACGGGCTTGCGGAGACGCCCTTAACGTGCAGATATAGGGTGGGATTAAGTCCGGCCCTGATTGGAAGGGCATTCCCTATATAGTTACTTTACTCTTTGAGGGCATCGTAGTGATTCACTACGAAGTACTGAACGACATATTCGCCACGGTAGACAAGAAACCGTCTGGTCTCGTGGCTTAGCACCGGGTCACGCATATCGGACCACGGGTTCGATCCCAACTGGATATACTTACTTTTTGTTTTGCATTGATAATCTTGTTCAATGAATAAGTGTTATTTAACTTGATTTAATTTTGTTTCGGTGTTATTAATTAGTTTTAGTATTTAAGTTGCGATTTTTAAATAGAGGAAATAATCATTAAAAAGTGTGTAAGCTGTCCTTGTTTTCCTTCACAATCAATTAATTGGAACCCTGGTCATCACAATACATTTTGGAACGCAATAAAGATATTGAGTATTGAGTATAAAGAAAAATGTGTATCATCCTTTTCACCCTTGACAGAGTGAAAAGGGGAGGATTTTACTGCGTGGCTTGATTAACTTGAAATTAACATTTTTCATCATGGGTATCGTTTTCATAGTTATCGAGGGTGCTAAAGCCGATAGTGAGGTCAAAATGTAAATCCAAGAGGGCGGCGGCTGCGAAAATTTTGAGTGTGTTTTAAATCATACGTGAGAAGGAACGAGGGTCCCCCGACCGCATACGTTTTCTTTTCAGAGTAAATGTTATTTGGGAAAGTTATGCCGTATCGTTGACTGGTAAACTTTGGCCTACTTACTTATTTCCAGTAATCCCATATACCTCACAAATATTGCAAACAAGTCTAAGAGTGTATTACTTTCGTAAGTACCTTCTCACTCCAATAAATAGGTAATAAGAAATAAGTGTGATGTTCATAAAAATAAAAATTGAAGGAATTAATGTTCTTTCGGCTTGCGGATGCACTCCTCTCTCGTTATGTACAATGACTATGACCGCTTTAGTTACTCGGCTAGCGCTTCAAGACAAGGACGCTTGCGAAGTGCGAAGAAAGCAAAAATACAAAGAATCGTAAGTTACTACCTGACTTAGCTTGGATAATACCTTAGAATAAGCCTAATTATGTACTGATACAATCATATTTAAACTACCGACTACAATTATTATCATGTTATATGTTGTTGCAGCCCGCAGTTTCTATTCAATAAAAAGGGGAAATAATATTGCCTGTGTTGCGGAAAGTAATACATAATAAAATAGTAACGAATTCTTTGTATATTGAATACTTTGGAAAATAGTAATTGCTATGAGGTGTGGGAACGAGTCTGATGCCGAAAATATAGTTTAAGATTTTTTTCCGTTTGTCTGTTTGTTTGGATGTATGTTCCGGATTGGCACAAAAACGGCCGAACTGATAAGGATGAAATTTGGCACACAGTTTATAACCTGTACCCTAATTGCGTAATACACGATCAATCACAATCTGAATCGCTTTGAAACAAATTTCTAATCCATTGCTTCATAAGTTCGAAAAAAAATCTGTTCAACAACATAACTATCGCAATGAATTGAACTGTCAAAATGAAACAGATTAGTCTTAATCGGTTACGCAATCCTGGACTAATACATAGGGTACCTACTTTCAATCCCGGGAGTACGTTCCCGTGAGATTTTTCCGACATCCACGCGGGCAAAGCCCATATATATTTTACTCTACTCAATGAGTTCTAGACAATGACACCCTACATGCCAGGGCAAAAAAATGATTTTCAAAATCAAAAGTTTATTTTATGGGGGACCCCTTTAATTTATAACTTTATTAACCGACTTCTTCAAAAAGTAGGAGGTTCTCAATTCATCTGTATGTTTTTTTGTGTGAACTCCGCCAATTATCAATCGATTTTGATGTAGTTTTTTGTTTGGTAGGTCATGCTTCAGAGGTGGTCCCATATAAATTGTATTAACTTTACTTACGTAGTTTTTGAGTTACCTACCTTCAATATTTACGTATTTTTCCCACTTAGTATACGTATGTAGACGATACTAGTTACTCCGTCATTGCTATTTACATAGCAGGTTATTCGAATTTGTGTGGGGTAGGTACCACAACTAAAAAGTGAAAAATAAAAACTTTTTAACTTTTTTTTGGAAGTAGGTTTTTTTTTTTTTGTAAAAAGTTTTTTTTTAATTTTTCTTATTTATTGTGAAGGTGGCAATATATAATAATATAATAAACAGTCTCAAAATTTGAACTGTCCGCCTATTACGGTTCATGAGATACAGCCCGCTGACAGACAGACGTATGGACGGACAGCGCAGGCATATTAATAGGGTTCCGTTTGGCACCCTTCGGGTACGGAACCCTAAAAACGGCTTCGAATAGCAAATTTTTCCTTTCAACTATTATGAGGAACCAAATGTATAGGATGACAAATTCTAGTCTATCAATAGACTTCTTTGCTTCCACATCTACAAGAAAATCGAGCCATTTAACAGTAATTAGCTCACATATTAGCCTGGTCATCGATAACAGCGTAACTGCGAAGTATTGTGCCAATTCATACATGTGACTCATTAGATCACTCGTACTTTGTGCTGACACAAAGGAACGCACAAATTACTTAACAGCTACTATAGCCGGCCTCCGAACGACCTCATATTTATAGCCTAGTATTAAAATAATTAGCTGCTAGTAAGCCATGCTGAGTATCTGACCTGAATATGTCAAAGACGCATATAATACCAATAGAGGATTGCAGACAACTATTCATTCAATCGTGCTCACATGCACAGCGCGTAAATATATCCTCAATATGGCCATCGCCTATGAATCGCCATAGCTAACGATATTTCCGAAATTACTACGTATTCATTAAATAACCGATCTACTCGACCTACCGCGATCCTTTACTAGGAATAGGTCCCTTCCTGTGTAGCCTTCCTTATCCAGTCAGTTCCTGCCGCCTTCTTCGCCTCCTTCTGATGGGTCGCCAATATATCTAGCTGGGGACTTTTCCTGGACCACTTTTGCTGGTTTTGCAAGTGGTCTCTATTCCACCAGCAAGTCCGTTAACATCAACATCCATTAACGATTGTTACTTTAGAGACATCCCTAACCCAGAATACAGACCTTCCAACATAACCCATTCCGATGTACGCAATCAAGTATTCCAAACATATTAATATTTGTGGACTTGTAAGTGTAGGGTGTCGGAAGTGTTGATAGTCCCCGCTCATAACTCGAGCTCGGTTCCTCATCGCTCATCACGCGACCATTCGACCAAAGTGTACGCGGAAGAGCCACAGAGTAAATATTGTATATCTGACTGATTTATAGTTCGGCGAGGCGGAAGCCTGGTCGCGTCTCTGTTCGCATGTGTGGGGCTGGGGACACTAGGCGCGAAATTTATACACTGTTGAAGGAGAGCCACTGTTGTAAAGATTTTGTTGTAGTCTTGCTGTGTGCTTCAGATGGTATTCAAATGATAATTACTAGCATGTGATAGCATGTGATAGTAGCCAGTAGGCATCGTAAGCTTCTGTTGATACTGCTTGAGAAGACAAATAGGTAAAAGATAGTCACACACAACAACCACTCCGTGCATTTGTTGTTAGATCATGGTGAAAGACGGTCAAGTTACAACATTTTGAAGGTTCCAATGCAATGTGGAACATAATTCTTCGAATATAATAAATATAAGACTGTTTAATGTACCTTATCATCACATCACATACGAACGTGACTTGTTCCGATTTGAACGTGTTCAATATTATCATAACATGACAAATTAGAATCTGCCATAAATCACACATCTTTCCCGATATACACACATATCAGATTCTTGTTATTTATCGGTGGACGCGTCCTAGTTTTTGTCGTAGGTACCTACATGATGTAGTAGGCTAGGCGATCGTTCATAATCGCTGAGTCATGGGACATAAACGCCGGTTGGCTTACAAATCGGCCTCGTCTTATCCGAACGAGGGTACTGTGATGAATATACATGTTTTATGAACCCCAACGTTTAGCCGGCTGACCGCTTTATTAGATTTATGAGCGCCAAACTAGTTTCCAAAAGATTATGATTTATTTTCTTATCTTTTAAACGCAATCATAGCATACATATTATAGGTACACGGGTTATTTATAGGATGTATTGTATTGTTTACATTGATGTTTGTTTCCATTTGTTTTGGGACAATATTTTTCCTTGTAGCACTTTTATGCCGTTGATAAAAGAGTCAACATCTTGATTAATATTCTGTTTAAATCAATAAAGAAACAATAAAGTCGCAATAAACTCATCAAATCATATGAAAGCGCATAAACTTTAAAATTGCCTATCCTTTGGTACACACAATAGTAGATAGATACCTACCTATATAAATATCTACAGTGTAGATTTCGTTTTTAATTTTTTTAAACGCTATGTTAATATTTTCTATTGTTTTTCATCTTTTCATAATTATAACACAAAACATTGGTGTAAACAGTGTTTTAAAAATAAATACGTTTAACAATACAGCCGGTCCTACCCAAGATACTGGAAAATGGCGAGGATAAACTGGCGAAGATAGAACTCTTATTTACATAGTAAGATGTTCATAGCAACATGACGCCCGGGGCACTGCCCTCGATAACCAGTACTTATAAAATAAACATATTTACGTGAACAAAGACAAAGAAAGGTTTACGATCTTACTCAATATACCGTTTTTTACGTCCGCCTGCGATATCGTAAGGTTTTTTACTGTTTTCATCTACATATTATTTACAAACTACTTAGTAACCGGCCCAATCTGCACTAACTTTATGAATAGCTGATATAAATAAATAAAAACCGGCCAAGTGCGTGTTGGACAACGCACAATAAAGGGTTGAAAAACATGTTCTCCCTCTCCCATAATATATTTCAACTGCAAATGTTAGTTTGTACGCACAATAATTGGAGATTTACCAAGTTATTTTAAGACCATAGACTTCATAGGTCTTTCTGTAATCTATAAGCATATAAATATATTTTCGGTACTATTTTCCACTCAACCCTTCGTAAGGGGCGAATCGGTACACCAAAATAATAAACAATGGGCTAGGACATTTTAATGCAAGATCCGAGGGGCGAGCGGAACCCATACCTAATAACACTGTAATTAGAAAATATTGTAACAGCCAATTATTTTTAAAAGAGTAATCGTGGAGTTTCTTGCCGGCTCTTCTCCATGGGAAACTGGATCATGGCGACTGGATCATTTTAATCTAAGGGGCAAGATCAAAGAGGCGAGCGGGGCCCACACTTCTAATTTTATACTATGTGAGGACTATGTGGATATTTATTTTTCGTTCTGTTAGTTTTTTTAGCGAAGGTCTGGCAATTTGAGAAATTTACGCGACCTACCCAAATGTCCTTTCTTTGGTATTATTCGTCGAGTCGTTGAGCTCCACTATTACCGACAAATGCTTGCACTGACTGGACAGGTCCACTCAAATCTGTGTGGTTCTTTCCTCAAAAGACCATTTCAGACTCTTATCTACATGGTCCTCATATGGCCGGGCCAAGATTATGTCGGGACTTTAAAGGAGACGGTGACCTCCAAGTTTGTTTCGGCCTTTCTTCTCAGAGTAGTCAGATCGGAAACGCCGACCTCATCTACCTTTTTTTTACAACTTTTTAATATGACGTGTAAAAGTGATTCCAATATCCTATTTACAGAATAAACAATTTCATTTCATTTTATAAACAGGCAAGTTGAGAATAAACACTTTCTCTGAAATAATATTATTATAGTAAAACTAGCTGTTGCCCAATAATAAAATTAAATCATAGTTAGGTTAGCCTATACCTTCCTAATCCTAATAGGAAGGTAGGATGAGTGAGGACCTCACACTCATTACGTGAGGACTGTGATTCTGATTATACACACATTTTGAGTATACACAAATGTTTATGTATGAATTTTTGAACTTCATCAGTACAGTACGGGAACTACACCCAACTGAGAAACGTCTTTCACTGTCTGAACTAATAATATTTGATCTGAATTCGAATACGTATAACAGAATTATTCACAGTGATTGACAAACAGTTCATCAATAGGTACCCCACAAGCAGCCATATCAATTAGCTACAGGCTAAGATCTCAATCACATCGTTGTTGCGATGCTACATCTGCACAGTTATTACAGTCACGGAGTTGCGTGCACGCAGACACGTACTAGTACTAACCACTATTATAGAACTATTTGCTACGACCAATGACCCTTTGTACTAGCTCCACTCGCCTGGTATGGAAGCCTGGACTCATCGCACTCGAGGCGAGTACTGGAGTCATTGGCACGAAGTCGGTTGTTTTTTTTTTTGTAAAAAGTTTTGTCATACGCACTACACAAACACACCTACATGAAACATTAGGTGTAAGTAGTGTAATGTGCCATCGTCGCGCGCAGTTTTTTGGCAATTGCACCGTGCATTTTTATACTTTGATTAGTAATTAAGCGAATTCATACATGTTTGCCCCCCCCCCCCCCCACCCCCCTGGGTACGCCCATGACTGCAATGTTTTGTTTTGTGTAAAAGCTCCATTATTCCTAAAGGTTTCATGGTCGTATAATTTAGAAGATAGTATACAGATGCCACTTATTTATTCTTTTCTCATTTTTTTTGGGTCGGTCGGCTTTATAGCTAACGAGATGCGGAATAATATTCGCGTAAAGAAGCGATGCCCTCAGCCCTCAGCCGAGAGGCTCTGTGACAACTTTTGTTTTACGAAGTTGTGTTTTATTCATTGTATATTCTGTATGAATATATTTCCTTTATGACGAAAAACAAAAAAATTACTAATAATCTATTAAATCACAATTTTCATCAGTTGGTCGGCTCTTTTCGGCCATTTTCCGGAAGCCCTTAAGCTTTCTCGTCCCTTAAAAATAACCCTCGTATCTGAATCTAAGGAGACCACAACAACACAACACAGTTGTGATCCGCATCGATCTGATATTCCAGGCAGCCGCTAATCCATCATGGCAATGTTGGGCCTGTCTAGGAAATCATCATAAAACATAATAAGGAACTTGCACGCTCGCATGTGGTATGCTAAGCGTGTACCGACTCCTGGGAACGAGTCCTCGCAGTAGCACATAGCTACCAGTATTCGTACGTAGGAACGTCCAGCGTCCGTCAAGTGTCGAGTGTTCAGTTTTCCGTAGCGACGATGAGTGGAATGCGAAGTGTTCGCGACACCATAATTTATTGATAGGGATAAAAATAAATAGTTTTCCTCGACAGTTTGTTTGATAGGATTTAGTTTTTACTGCATTCATTTATTTATTTAAAATCGGTTCAGGAAGCATGAAGGGTATTTATCATCCAGCACCGGGGGATGCACAAACACATTTAGCAGTAGGCTTTTAAGATAGGTCATGGGACTCTACATCACATTTTTTCAAAACGCCGAGATCGAGTGTATCGAGAGTTCGAGACTGAAAATGTTTTTTTTTGTGAAAGAAAACGATTTTACTACTGTAACTACGTAAACCAATAATTATTTATTTCCCCTGTAGCTATTAAGACCATAGGTGACTGTCATAGAATCTTAGAACAAATACACCGCATCTCTACAGTCGAATAAATTCAAAATGCAATCAAGTCGAAGTCAAAGGCCCCAGTCTTCGTGACCGATATTCCTGGTACCGAAGTCACTGCACCATGAAACCAACACGTTCATTACAGTGCCTACAGGGAAGATGTCCCGTCCTGTGGACAACCTCACCCTGGCTGGTCTGTGAGCTGTGACGTCACGGATCAGCAGCTCATTGATTATTCAATGGTATTCAATCAAGCATCTTATATGTATGAGTACGCGACGTGGAAGGACATACAGAAGATCTACTGACAATGTTTGATTTAAATACATAAGCTATCAATATTGTAAAAGCCCTATGTGAACAATATGGAAGTATGCACTGTTTTAAAGGATTATTTTCATAAATCACCATTCTTGGCAGACAAATAGTTATTAAAATGGCACTTCTCAGTAATTTCTAAGTTTAAGTCTATGACACGGACTGAAATCATTTTTTTTTTTTGAATACTTGTGCATCCAAAGAGTTTATTGAGTAGATTTTGATAATTTACACCTATCTCTTGTATGGCGCACAACGCGTGTGCCATTGTGTGCGTCCGTCATTACAACCTCGTCGCGGCGCCCGCCGCGCGCCTCTAACCGATAACTGCATAACGTTATGTTTCCCTGGTACCACAGCCCCAGTAGAGATGCAGCCGTGAGGACCTATAATGTCGATACAATAGAATAAACTTAAAATATATTTGAACAAAGCAACCACTGCCAAGCAACTTTAATTTTAATACTTATCTACTTCCATTATTTGTGGTTACACAATTTATTGTTTGCTGTGAGTGGTATTATGTAGACTCGATAGACTAAATTGTTTATATCAAGTATTGTGTAAACAGGACCGGTCTATAGCAAGGTTTTAACTATTTCTTCAAATCTAAATAGGTACAATCTGTAGATTATCGACTATAACTCAATTTTTTTCGGAATCAGTTTGAAAACGTATCATTCAGTTTATTGAGTAAATACGGTACCGTTAAAGCTTGCCAAGCTTATTTTATGAATTTACCGGGACTTCAGTCCGGGTTGACATTAAGCCTTTTCATTTCAATTTATTAAAATGACAAATACCTGGTGTAAAAAGACCCATGACATAGCCGTCAACTACGCATGCTGTACCTACATCGAATTTATTGTTGGTGGGAAAAAGCGCTGTTTTAGTGCGCAACGTAACGCACGCCAAACTTTGTATTTATGGGTGCGTGGAGCGGTTAAGGGTTCGTGGGGTATTCCTATAATCAATAAATTACGGTCCAGAACAAAAAACATATCACAATAATAACGGCAATAACAAGTGATAAACGATTTTAATGTTTGGTATGGAGTGATCGGTTGTTCATGATACTAGAGAGGCGCTAATCGGTGCATCTCTAGTGGTTAGTACCTATGCACATCAATAGTGCGAGTCAGCGTGCATGACACTGCACGTCTTTGTCCGGACACAAATACACAACTTTATGCTTTAACCGCTGCTTAATGAGAGAAATCTGTTATCCATATCAGTCCTTCAGAGTGCATTCAGACATAAAATCACATATAACATAATAAACGACGCTCTTCTTCATTCAATACTGTTTGTACAGAGATAGGAGGTATCCTATCTCCGTACAAACAGTACTCACGCCATATTATTATCTAAAGTGGTAACTTTAGATAATAATATGGCGTGAGTTAGTGGTGAGTTGAACAGTTGTCTGACTAGTCAGTAGACAGTCCACGCCAATAACAAGGCTTAGGCACTCGGAGATAGATTTTGTGTAATAAACTTTTAGTGGACAATGGAATGTGTTTTATTAACTTTACCGCGCCGCGCCGCCCGGCGCGGTGTCAGCGTGGCGCGCGGCGTCTTCGGCGCGGAGGCGGCAAATAACATGGCAAATCTCTCAATATTGTGCGAAGAAACTTACATTTACAGTTGTTTAGTTCTAATACTGTTGGTACGCCAGCGGTGACAAGGGCTTGACGAATAATATCGTTGATGCTGGCGTGCCGTGCTGTGCGGCCTGCGCTCCTACAGCAAGACAGGCCATGGTGCCCACCTACTAAGTAAGTTCACAAACAAAAATCATTTAATACTGTGCAGGACCAATTTTTATGTAGGTTACTCAAATGAGGCAGTTTACCTTGTTTAAATTGATGAGTACAATAAAAAAATTATATAAACAGTGCTCAAGTCATGAGCTGAACTTAGTTAAAGCCGAACAATACAAAACACCATCGCGTCGTCGGGGTACGCAGAAAGTAACTTGTACCTACTGAAATCTACAAACCACCAGTTGTGTTTTGTTGTTTTCGATAATTGATATGAGTATCTAATAGAGTTGTGCTTATAAACCTTGCAGGTTGCAGGGTAAGACGAGTTGCAGGCTACTTTGATGTTGCGTACATCCTGTCAAGTTCGCGAACACAGTGACGAACATTATTAACTATCGAGTATATCGCGTTATAATAATAAACACATGAATGATTAAAGTACGATCAAAGTGGGATTTCAAAGGACTTCTTTCATAGCAGTAAGCAGTTGTATAATCAAAACCATGATGGCAGTATTACCTTGGGAGTGGCGGCGGCGTCAACGCGATGCCTGTGACGGCTGAAGAACTTTTATACATCTTACTTGGTTAGGTGAAATGTTTCAGGCTCAAAGAACAAAAGCGATGTACCGATGAAAATAATTAACGTTTGTTTTTGTTAAAAACGACATTTTAAAACCTAGTTCAAGAAAATTACAAATGAATGCTTAATTGAAGATGAACTTATTGTATTACAATGGACGAGTTTTCGTGTAACATTTCTATTTGGCTAGACCGTTGCGGTCGGCTCATTACCGACAATTCATCAAAGTATTTCTAAACATTCCTCAGTGAATCCTCATGAATATTAATTCTGTTTCTCAAGTTCTGTACTATAAGTAGTTCGGTTTTATCTGGCGATGTTTTGCGTTGAAATGAGTTGACTGTTGACTGCTGCTTGTTTACACTGGGAGGCAACATTCGCGGTGTTTGTATCGTTTACCTACATTTTCTCTTTGGGCGCGAGCTTTTCGCACTGTTCGTAAAAACGTCGACCGACGACGCCCCGCGCCCCCTGCCGCCCGGTGGATACAAGTTAAAGTGATACAAAGAAACTATTATGTCCGTGCTATCGAGTTTCAGGACAGCTGGCTTTATTTCGGAAGTCCCATAAAAAAGCTTGAGAGGTATATAAATACTTAGTTACTCGTTTGAATCCTCACATATTATAAAACAAAGTCCGTCACGTCTGTCTGTCTGTCTATACGTGATAAATTAAAAAACTACCGAACGGCTTTTCAAACGGTTTTAACCAATGAACGGAGTTATTCATGACGAAAGTTCAGGTGTATAAGGTTTTGTGAAAATTGGCTGAAATATGACGACTTAAAATACTCCAAGTTCATCCTACTTGGAGTATAACAAACGAGAGGGGTGTTCAATTTGTTGATAATGCGATACATTCTCCTTGGAAAGAAAAATAAAAACTGTCAGACATAGCCCAAACATTAGATAATTGCAAACAGTGACCAGTTATTAACTTTGTAGATCAAAATTAGTGAGGTGAGCTATTTTTAAGCGCTCCGAATCAGAAGGTCTTTATGGGAAAATGTCATTCTTTGCAGAACGTCCACATGTTAAAACGTCTATTAGTTGACAATGTCTAGAGTGACAAAACGACTTACTAGTAAAACGTCCAAAATGTGAAATCGTCACGAATGTGAAATAAAGTCATCAATAGATGTAGCTATGAGAATTGTTTTCTTGTAACACACGGGTACAAAGTATCATAACAGTGTGTAAATTGGGAGCATGGTCCATTGTACATACGAAAATTGAAATAATAAGGTTTCATGATTCAGTCTTTATTATAGTTTCACGAACTGCGTGTTTTTACGAAAATATTATGTTAACATTCGGCAGTGTAAATCTGTGAAGTAAACAAAATGTGACTGTTGCTAATTGAATCACAATTTCTAAAAAAATCTAATGAACAAGCTAAAAACGTGTAAAAAATGAACAAAGTTATCTAGATTCTATATTTGCTTTAACGTTGGGTATTTCCATCATGATCATGAATTTTAACCGACTTCAAAAAAATTCCGAGAACATCCTCAGATGTTCTCGGTTCGTCGAAATATTTATTTTTATTTTTATGTAAGTTCCCCGATTGTTTTCCGTCAATGAAATTGTGGACTGATTTTGAAAACTCTTTTTTCATTTGGCAGCTAGCGCGGTGGTCATATTAAAATTCTTTTTTCATTTGGCAGCTAGCGCGATGGTCATATTAAAACTCTTTTTTCATTTGGTAGCTAGCGCGGTGGTCATAATATTTTTTTTTTTCATTTGGTAGCTGGCGCGGTGGTCATATTAAAATTCTTTTTTCATTTGGCAGCTAGCGCGGTGGTCATAATGAAATTCTTTTTTTATTTGGTAGCTAGCGCGGTGGTCATATTAAAATTCTTTTTTTATATGGTAGCTAGCGTGGTGATCATATTAAAATTCTTTTTTCAT
This sequence comes from Lithophane semibrunnea, assembly GCA_947363905.1. Lineage (NCBI taxonomy): Eukaryota > Metazoa > Arthropoda > Insecta > Lepidoptera > Noctuidae > Lithophane > Lithophane semibrunnea. The sequence continues at coordinate 18,615,957 of OX376195.1, forward strand.
TTGGCAGCTAGCGCGGTGGTCATAATATTTTTTTTTTCATTTGGTAGCTAGCGCGGTGGTCATATTAAAATTCTTTTTTCGTTTGGCAGCTACCCCGGTGGTCATAATGAAATTCTTTTTTTATTTGGTAGCTAGCGCGGTGGTCATATTAAAATTCTTTTTTTATATGGTAGCTAGCGCGGTGGTCATATTAAAATTCTTTTTTTCATTTGGCAGCTAGTGCGGTGGTCATATTAAAATTCTTTTTTCATTTGGCAGCTAGCGCGGTGGTCATATTAAAATTCTTTTTTCATTTGGTAGCTAGCGCGGTGGTCATATTAAAATTCTTTTTTCATTTGGCAGCTAGTGCGGTGGTCATATTAAAATTCAATTTAAAAGTTTTAATAACTTCCTGTCACGGCAATTTACATAGCTGGTATTCGAATTTGTGTAGGGTAGGTGCATACGGCTACACATCAAGCTAATACATTTCAAGAAGAAGAAGAAAGAAAAATTGTTTATTCTGCACAAACAAATCGACCAAGATCATCTAATACTGGAAATGTATAGCTTGATAGTTATGTAGCCGTAGGTACCACAAAACTAAAAGTGAAAAATAAAACTCGGTGGCGAAAAACTGACAAATACACCGACTACCGAAATTATTTTTATTTTTCATATTGTAGTGTGTTTTTTGGAAGTCTGTTGATTTTTTGTAAACTTGTTTTATTGCTCACGGTCTGCCGGTCTACAGCAGCCACATTTGTTTAGAAGTTAGTCAAACAAGTCAGAGTAGCGTCGTGTAGCTTACATTACGTTGTTTTAAGGAGCGTCCGTAACAATCATTGGATGAAAGCCCATTTGTGATGATTCTGAACCAGAAACTGTGGCAGTTACTGACAATATGGCGCATTATATTTTTATGCGGAAGCTTTATGTATAGGTAACGGGTGTTGTAAGTATGTGAGGGCACAATTACACAGTGTTGGGCACGTAATGCACTTGTCAGACCGACTGTATTTCAGTGGCAGCGCTGTGCGATAATCGCAGCAATCACCGGTTTGTGTCTACGCACGCGCACCCGAAGCGACGGACGGCGACGTGCCGTTACATAGGCTAGCGGGACCGAGCCCGTCTGTGCACCACTGCACACGTCACGACACTACTATTGCACTAAGAAATATTACCATTGCTGGGTTTTCCATAAACTGGGCTAAGAACTCCTAAAATATCCAACAATGAAACTTAATTAACCCGGATAATTTGGGACTTGGGTATCATAGCTAAGTAATTGCGTTTAACATAAACATGATGCATAGCAATTATAGGTACCACTTAAAGTTCTCTACGTAGTACGGTATCGATAACGGTGTCGATCGAGAGCTATCGTTACACGAACAAGCCACAAACATACGAGTATAGGAGAGCTGCTAATCTGTATATTGTAGGTACATATCTGTTACAATAGTAATGATATGTTACAGACGATGTCCGGCAGTGCCCCTTCATTTGTATTACTTACCTAGCAAAGCGAGACGCGTAATATACTAAAATATTTGTGTACCATATCCGCTGAGGACCCCGCCCTGCGCTATTTCTAGGGCATACAGTCTTATTTATTTTTAACTCGATAATATGAAATTCACCGATCGCTTCTGGCGATTTTGCTGGTTCAGTACACGGTGTATAAATATCATTTCACAGCACTCTGTTAAATTATTTACTGCTGAACTGGTAAATTAAATCATATTCAGGTCCGATGGAACGTCTTTGCCAATGTTTTATATTCATGTTTTTCCTCATTGGTGTCGTTTTCATAGTTTTCGAAGGTGCTAAAGCCGATAATCCAAGATGGCGGCTGCGAAAATTTTGTTTTTGTTTTAAATCCTATGTGACGTTCAGAAAAAAAACGTGTGGGGTTTCCCCCGAACCCCTACGTTTTTTTTTACTATAAACAGATTAAGAGCCCTTAGGTACTACCTCAGCTCCAATTCACTTTTTATTTCGCTCGCACCTTAGAGCTCGCGGGCTGAGTAAGAGCGGGACGGAGTCGCGTGCTGGCGGCTCCAATGCGCCAAGATTATGTAATGGCTTATTACGGCGAAAATAATAGTAATTTAAAAAAGTAAAAATATAGTCGCTGCTTTATAGTTAGGCCAGTTATTATGCAATCATAATCTAATTTAAAGTATTTTTCGAAACCCAGCGGTTTATTGTTCGGTTTGGAGGTAACTTTGGATTTCTTTTATGGAATCGTATTTTCGTCTTAAGATGCGAGCAGCGGAACATGACGGGAGTCAGTACAATTGAACTACTGCGGTGTCGCTGCTATGGTTTCGCGGTGGAGGTGTGCTACCGGCGTTAAAAATCAATATAGCTCTTGAAATTATATGCGTTTCATTCATCAACTTTAACATTTTTTTTTTTTTTTTTTTTTTTAACATATGTATAAATTTATTTCAAAACTTATGCTGCTGTATTTTCGATATAACGGAGGATCATGCTAAGCAATTTGAGGTAGTACTTAGCATTTTGAAATTGTTAATCCTTGTACTTATTGTCACAATAAGTACACATACATACAAAACACAATAATAATGTGTTTTGTATGTATGTGTAAGTAGTACACAACATATATATACCATAATATAAGGTACTTTCTTGTAGTAGACGCGACAGCTGTCGGACAACGTAAGTGCATTCGTTTCGTGCTCCATATTCGTTATTCCTTTTGCCGAGGCGAAGACCGAAACCTGTTTGAAGCGAGGCAGGCAAAGGAGCGCACGGCACGCGGCGCAGCGGGAAATTAGCAACTAGTTAGCCACTCCCAGCAGAAATACTTTCTTATTTGAATGCATGTAATAATATCATGCAACACATAGTCGTTTCTCGCTTTACGCTAAGAACTAAAGATAATGAGGACATAACATATGGATGTAGGTATGATAAATGGATCGCCATTCGATGATTGACAGACACAACATTAAGCACGCCATTATCTCTGCTTTAATTAAGAATCGATTACCACCAGCTACCTATTACAGACATAGGTATTATAATTGTGGCTCAAAGCGGATATATCTATGATTGTATTAGGGTAAAGCTAAAGATATTATGTAAGTAAATATAAATGCCAAGTAGATCATCACCAAACTGTGATTACCAATTCGCTTCGAAACTGTGGTAATTTCTCGTTTGACCATTGATTGTTGAATCATTCAGTGGGAAGACCATGTTCAACTGAGGATGTTCATTATCGAAAAACATCTTTAATTAAGAGAGAAGAACAACCGTTACAAAAGTTGACAAGACATCTGTAATTTTTTACCCGACTACGGCGAAGAAAAAAGGAGGGTTATGATTTTGACCGGTATGTATGTATGTATGTATGTATCTATGTATATATGTATGTATGTATGTTCATCTGTTCCCTCCTATCTTCCAAACCACTTATCACAATTTGACAAATGAGGTATCGTTAGAAGCGTCGTGATTGTCCGCTGGCTGGCTATGTGAAGTCACATTAAAGAAACATAGGGAACTTAAAAAAAAAAATGGTTTAATCGTACCATGTTGAGTATCAAATGAAAGGGCTTAATGAGCACATTTCAAAAATATATATATTATAACCCCAAAAGAATTAAAAAAAAAATCAAGTAATAAAAACTAAAACCCAACTACGACTTAAAAGGTATAAACAAGACACCACAGACAGACAAATTAAAAATCCGGAGTCACACGTAATCTGTTCGATTTCTGCCCTAACACGTGTGACTCCGGATTTTTAATTTGTCTGTCTGTGGTGTCTTGTTTATACCTTTTAAGTCGTAGTTGGGTTTTAGTTTTTATTAAGTACTTGATTTTTTTTTGGCTACTGTAGTTTTCTACAAGAGTTTCCATTGTCAAACAATAGTCACAAGTCACATCACTGATGTCAGCTAGGCTCGAACTGAGCTGGTTGGCAGACAACAAAGTTGGTATCGGTGCAGCAGCGCTTTCGCCTGTCCCGAACACTCCCGAACTCTGCCGAGTTATCCCGACTGGTGGCAACTTCGTCCTGCAAACAACATGCTTTGCTATCAACACGACACTGAACAGTGTGTAGTCTGGGTATCCGTATAGAAAATGTCTTTATTTTGTTATGCACGCTAACGGATAAAATGCACTTTTACACTCAGATTTCGAATGATAAACAGAATCTTTCCGAGCTTGTGTGTAACAAAAGTATGACGTAAATATCTAAGCGTAGAATGAGGTCCGTGAGTTTGTGATATCAAACGTTTTATATAGTAGTGAGTGTAGGTATTTTGTACTTTCTATGGATCATTATGCTGACATACCCATTGATATCTACAAATACGAGTACCTACCTTCACTAAAATACCGTCCATTCTTCAAATCCCTACAAAGTTCTGTCAATCCGTTTTCAAAGGAATTCATAGAATAAGAAAAGTTGCCAAAGGCTTCCCACAATGGGATGAAAGAAGAACACATTTGTGACCAAAAAAATGCGCTTATTGATCGGAAGTAATCGGAACTGTTCTGAAGCAAGCAACCCAATCCAGAAAAAATGACCGATACCAACGCTAAAAACAATTTAAAAAATATAAAACACGACTACCGCACGACTGCTAAAAAACTAACTAAAAAGTAAAAAACAAGTTTTTTTTTTAAGAGGTACTTATGACAATTTATCAACTTTTTAGTTTATTTTTTAGCATAGATGTACCTGTATTCAAGTCTCTTATCTGAATGTGAACAAGCACTCTTCTCTGATTGTTCACAAGCACTCTTCTCTGACTGTTCACAAGCACTCTTCTCTGAATGTTCACAAGCACTCTTCTCTGAATGGTCACAAGCACTGAATGTTCACAAGCACTCTTCTCTGATTATTCACAAGCACTCTTCTTTTACGTCTCAGAATTTATTTCCGTCCCCAATCATAGTTTTATTCACACAAAGAGCTGCTCTTACTCCGAGTGCAAACTATTTGTGACAAGAAAAAGTTCTCGGAAGGATTTCTAATAGATTTTCCATTTAAAGCTACACATAATGCACGTCTTGAGAGCCGTCCTCGTTTGATTGAGGAACAATTAAATAAAAGGTTTTGTACTGGCTTCATTTTGTGCGCGCTAGGGTACGGTGACGAGCATAATTTCTTGCCAACTATTGCCTAAGCCCCATCTAGTTCTAGTATTATCCTTAAACTTATTATAAAACAAAGTCCCCCACCGCGCACCGCATCTATCTGTCTATCTTAACGCGATAAACTCAAATATCGAACGGAGTTTCAAACGGTTTTCACCAGCAAACGAAGTGATTAATGAAGAAGGTAAATTCATTAGGGTTTTGTGTAAATTGGCAGAAATATGATAATTGTAAAAGATGTTGGAAAATATCATGCCGACTGGAATCTTTACTGGCGTGTGCCGCGTAAACCGTAAAATATACATAAAATTAAAGTTCTACACAGGATTATATATCTTAAAAAGTTTTCCATGGCATGTTTCTATCTTCTAAGGATGACCCTCAGTAACCATTTTTATCTTTCATTTGATAAAAATTAAATTGTTATTTCCGAAGCTATTTAGACCGATGTTATCCAATACAATATGTTTTTTAAATTGGAAAATGAATACTTTAAACGAAATTATCATAGATTCAAAATAACGCGTAGCAAAATAACTATGGTTGACGGGCGGGCGGCGCTCGGCGGCGGCGCTTGGACAGGGTCAATAACCTTTTCCTCCGCAATTAGGTATGTGTCATTGCTTCACTTCCTTTTAATCCCGGTAGTATGTTCCCATGGGATACTTTCCGACATCCACGCGGGCGAAGCCGCGGGCGAAAGCTAGTTAATTATATAAACCACGTCATGATTATGTATCGTTTACTATTAACTGCCCTCGAACGGCGCCTAACTGGTTGCCTAATGTGCTTAGTTTGTGAAAGTTCTCATTATAATTGCGATAGGACACACCAATTTCGAGATATAAGCAAAAGAAAATAAAAAAAAGATACAGTACCGTTTTGCTACTGAATTCGAGGTGTTGGTTTGAATTTTAGTTCATGACATCTAATTTTATTCCACACATTTTTAAGCGTGATTGAAAATAGTCAGAGTTAGTTAGAGGATTTTAGATATAGAACAAAAATGTTGGTTAAAACGTCAACTTCAGAATAGCATTTTCACTAAATTAAAACTCAGTGCACATCTTAGTTCAGGAATCCCAGGCGGATTCCCGGCCACCATAGGCGCGGGCCTGCAGACGGCGAGCAATGGGTAGCTCGCCGTCCGATTAGGACCAGGCCCGGGTCGATGGCGCGTCGTGTTCCACGCGCGCCTGAAAGAGATGTCAGCACAATTGGCGGGGTCCGCTAGGACCGATGCCTGCCAGGGTTGCGGGTTAGTCCGAAAGGGATACCGGGACCTTGGCAACAGGCAACTGAAGGAACACGGGTGGGTTTTAGTCAGTAAAAGTCTGACACGCCCTTCCGCTCCGCCCAGAGCAGGAGAAGTCATTGGATAATTTCCCAACCTCAAAAAAAAAAAAAAGTGCCATCTTAGTGCTGTCAAACTAAATTATAGTTAAGTTGTGTCACTTTAGTCTATTTTCAGAATGGGAAATCGTCGTTTGACAGGAATAAACTAAATTTTAGTGATTTTTAGTTTAATTTAGAGAATTTGTGACAAGAGAATCGGCACCATTGTTTCCTTCACCTAAATATTCGTATTAGCTCATTATAGTAATCTGTCAGGTGTTGACTGTACCCAAGTCGAAGCATTTATTTCAATAACACCACTTACAGGCACTTTCGAGATATTGATGGAGGTGTCTGACAGTTAGATTAATTTTACAGTCCCAATCATTTCTGACCTTGGCTCTCTTGGTCGCAGTTATTTAGCTAGGGCACCTCGACCAAATGGGTTAGGTTACAACTGCGACCATTGCAAGCGAGCGGTGTCGTGGTGTAAGTTGGTCGCAGTAACTTAGCTAGGGCACCCCGACCAAATGGGTTAGGTTACAACTGCGACCATTGCAAGCGAGCGGTGTCGTGGTGTAAGTTGGTCGCAGTAACTTAGCTAGGGCACCCCGACCAAATGGGTTAGGTTACAACTGCGACCATTGCAAGCGAGCGGTGTCGTGGTGTAAGTTGGTCGCAGTAACTTAGCTAGGGCACCCCGACCAAATGGGTTAGGTTAGAATTGCGACCGTTGCAAGCGAGCGGTGTCGTGGTGTAAGTTGGTCGCAGTAACTTAGCTAGGCTAGCACCCCGACCAAATGGGTTAGGTTAGAACTGCGACCATTGCAAGCGAGCGGTGTCGTGGTGTAAGTTGGTCGCAGTAACTTAGCTAGGGCACCCCGACCAAATGGGTTAGGTTACAACTGCGACCATTGCAAGCGAGCGGTGTCGTGGTGTAAGTTGGTCGCAGTAACTTAGCTAGGGCACCCCGACCAAATGGGTTAGGTTAGAACTGCGACCGTTGCAAGCGAGCGGTGTCGTGGTGTAAGTTGGTCGCAGTAACTTAGCTAGGCTAGCACCCCGACCAAATGGGTTAGGTTAGAACTGCGACCATTGCAAGCGAGCGGTGTCGTGGTGTAAGTTGGTCGCAGTAACTTAGCTAGGGCACCCCGACCAAATGGGTTAGGTTACAACTGCGACCATTGCAAGCGAGCGGTGTCGTGGTGTAAGTTGGTCGCAGTTACTTGGCTATTTAGTGTTTTTAGGACACCAAAGTGGGCATTATTTTAGGCTCACCAAACGAGGGTAATTTATTAGACTAAGAGTGTCAAATAATATTTTTTTTAAATCAATATGGGAAAGAAGTTCAATTTTCAACATTCTAAACCCAGCTTGCCCTGAAATATTGCTCCTGTTTTGGAGATTTGAAAGGGTAAAGCTAAAGTGGTGACAAATAAAAATGAAACTAAAGCACTGTTAGGAGGGATGATTGTTTTTTGTAACACAATAATCAAATGGTCAGCTCACGGCTGTGAGTTCCCGGGGCCACCCAGGTGCACACTGCAGTGGGTTGCTGGCCAAAATTCTTAAAAGCTGCCCTATTTTCCCTTTTTTTGTTTTCTGATAAATAACAATATTTAGAATTATCTTTTACCGAATATCATGATAGATAGTGAAACATACTGATATGAATAATAAACAAAGTTAACAAAGGAAACAAGTCTGAAGGATCGTGTTATTTTTCGCGTTGTTTTTCATCGAATCTCTTGGAAAAATAAAATATAAATCATCGTCGGAACTCTTCCAATACGTACGGGAACGAACGTGCGACCTGCGGCCCACCGTCATGTACTTAAACGAACGTGCGACCTGCGGCCCACCGTCATGTACTTAAACGAACGTGCGACCTGCGGCCCACCGTCATGTACTTAAACGAACGTGCGACCTGCGGCCCACCGTCATGTACTTAAACGAACGTGCGACCTGCGGCCCACTGTCATGTACTTACACAAAGTTATTTCTAACCGAGAGAAGTCGCGCAGGTATAGCTAGGTTATAGACAACCAATATGCACTGACTGGACAGGTCCACTCAATCTGTCTGGTTCTTTCCTCAAAAGACCATTTCAGACACCAATCTACATGGTCTTCATATGATCTGACCAAGATTATGTCTGGACTTTAAAAGAGACTGTGACCTCTGAGTTTGTTTCGGCCTGTCTTCGCAGAGTAGTCAGATAGGAAACGCCGACCTCATCTAGTTTTAAAAATGTGATTGACGTGTAAAAGTGTTTGTACAAACCTACTTACAGAAAAAAAATCATTTATCATTTATCAATCAATCTGTCTAGCCTTTTCGCAACTATGTTGTGGTCGGCTTCCAGTATAACCGGATAGACAGAAAAATTAAAAATCCGGAGTTACACGTAATCTGTTCGATTTACCTAACCTTTACATGACATGTGACTCCGGATTTTTAATTTGTGTCTATGATGTCTTGTTTACACCTTTATAATTGGCGTTTTTGACGTAGTTGGGTTTTAACTTCAAATATACCGACTCGCGCACGGTTGGTCACAGTTCTAAGCTAACCTAGCCGCCGTAGTTCTAAGCTAGCCCGCCGTAGCCCGCTAGGGTGCCGAGCGGCGTGAATCTTTTTAAACTAATCGTCAAACGTTGAGTATTTCATTATCTGGCCAGACCACACCATGATGTGACCAGCGGTCGATGTTTTATTTCATGAAATACCACCATTTCATGAAATGGTTGAAAATTTAATTTTCATGAAATGATCAATTCTATGATCTGGCCACGACATCCACATGGACACATGGACGTGTACAGTCACGAGCACCAATATGTATACACTTAGCAACTTTTAAAAGTGATTTTCTCCTACTGTATTGATTGTAATTTTATGTTATAACGAACATAGTATTTTGGTACCCATATTATTATGAAATAGATATCATCTCAAAGTTGCAATCGTTATCCCATGAAAAAATGGTTATTGAATTTTGCTAAGTGTATACATATTTTTGCTCGTGACTGTACACATTATGAATATTTATGAACCTTCAGGTCTATGATCTCGCGGATACAATATCATGTCCAAATGTTAAGGGCCTATCCTTCCTCAAATTGCTTAGCATGATCCTGCGTTATGCCGGAAATATTGCAGCATACATTTTGAAATAAATATCTAATAAAGTTAAGGATTGATGCTAGGTCCTATGTTTGACGAAAACACGATTAGGTACGTAAAATTTTAGTTACCTCTAATCCGAACTATAAACCGCTGGTAAACCCCACATAAATCAACAGTAGGTGAATCGTCCGTAAGTTTAACCAACCTTAGGTGAATTAATTGTAGTCGAATAAACCGTAGATGAATTATTCTCCTTTAAGGAATTCGTTAATAATTATAGGTACCTAGTTATTACAAAAACCGGTGACGCTTCACCGGTTTTTGTATCTTTAGGTATTATAAACGGTAGGTCTTTAGACCGTAGTTATCTTGAAAATAGTTAGAATAAACTTAGGTATTTATAATTGGGGTGCGTGGACAGGAAACCTCCCCGTGTGCCCGGGGGCTGGAGTTCCCTTACGGATACGTCCATGGGGAAGGCCAGCTTCTGGGACGGTGCACCCTGGGGTGCGGGCAATGTTTCTCCAATGGGTGCTGTGTGTTAGACACACAGTACCTAGTGGAGAGGCATTGCCCGTATGCCAATATCCTGTCGGTGGGACGCTCTAATGTGTACTCGGAGGAGTACACGTTTAGTAGCGTCTTGAGCGGGCTCGGCGTGCACTAACCCTGCCGTCGGGCAGGCAGGAGGAAGTCCTTCCTTCTGCCACCGTTGGTCTCGTAGCCCCGAAGAGTGTCAAGGTCATGTCTCTGGCATTTGACGGGGGTCGAGGGTCTTGGCTTAACCGCCCGGGCCGCGAGGAAGAAATCCTCTATAAAAAATTACCCCAAACCTCCAAGCGGCGGCGCACCGTGAGGGAGGTTGATAGCTTGGCTGATGGGTAGCTATGGAATCAGTCGCTAGTGCGAACCACTATATATTTGAGCAAGTAAAATATGAAATATACTCGTGGGAACAAAAATGGAAATAAATTTAAACACCCAAAACGATGAGAGACAGGGAGAGAGAAAGGGAGAGGAAGGAGGTGATGCGCGGTCGGAGTCCGACGCGGCATCGAGTTCTAGCTCATGCACGAGCCTGGAGCGCGAAGTGGTGGTCGTGGGGCCTTCCGGGAGAAAGTTCTTCCGGAAGCGCCCCAAGACGGGGTCATCCTCGGACGAGGGGACCACGAGCCGGAGGAAGATCCACTCCGGCCGCAGGGGCGGAACCCGCGTGAAGGGGGTGGGTAGAGGGCTCGCCACCAAGGAGAAGGAGGCCGGAGATGCGAACCTAGATAGCCCAGCCGAGCCGGCTCAGCGAGCCGTGAGTCCCAGGGAGGTGACAGGGAGTGAGCTGGGCACCGCTGGTGGCCCCAATACGCAGGGCTCAGCTAGGTTCGCAGAGATCGTGGTCTCTGCCATAAACAATGTGGCCTTGAAGAGGTTGAAGACCTCTAAAGACAAGGCCATAGCAGAGGCCACGGCCTCCATAGTGGCGGCAGCGGAGGCCTCCCGCAGGGGGACCCCGTCGGACGGAGTGTCCGAGATGCGGGCGGAGGTTGCACGCCTGACGGCCGCGATGGAGCTTCTCCGAAAGGAGAACGCGGAGCTCCGCGCGGACCTGGCAAGGCTCCGAGGAGCCAGCCCTCAGGCGGTTGTGCAGGGGGGGAAGCAGCAGGGGCAGGGTCAGCCCGTGCCTGCTGTTGCTGAGGACCGGGTTCTGAGCCTGGTGCGGCAGGAGATGGCCGAAATGCGGAGACGATTCTCCGCCCTAGAAGCCATCGTCCTGCGCCCCCCCTTGACGGCAAGCCAGTCGGCCCCCGGCCAGCGGAAGGAGGCGACGACATATGCCGCCGTCGCCGCCGAATCTGCCGTGGCCAATCCAGCCTCGCCGGGGCAGAATAAGGGCGGGGCGGCTAAAAAGGCCGGAGCCGCCAAAAAGGCGGCAAGGGCCCCGGCCCCGGTGGCTAAACGACCGCCCCCACCTCCGACTGCACCCGCACCTTCCCTACCTCCCCAAGCCGATGCTGAATGGCAAGTGGCCGGGGAGAAGAGGAAGGCGGCTAAGAAGGCAAGGGCGGCCAAGAAGAAAAAGGCGAGGCGGCAGCGACGCAAGGGGAGAAGCGTCGCGGATAGGCTCCACGCCCCGAAATCCGCAGCTGTAGTGATCACACTACAGCCAGAAGCGGCAAAGAAGGGCGTGTCCTATAAGGACGTGCTGGCAAGGGTGACAGAGGTGGTGGATCTCGAGGAGCTCGGTGCCGCCAGTGGCATCAGGCTGAGGATCGCTGCCACTGGGGCTCGGATGCTTGAGTTCCCCGGTCCGGCTGGTGGCTCGGCCGCTGACGCCCTGGCTGAAAAGCTCAGGGTGTCCCTAAAGGCGGACGAGGCCCGGGTGTCCAGGCCCACTAAGTGCGCCGAAGTGCGCATCCAGGGCCTGGACGATTCTGTGACGCAGGCACAGGTAGTGGCCGCCGTGGTCAGGACTGGGGGGTGCTCTGCCGAGCAGGTTAAGGCTGGCACCATCGGTCCCGACTACAGGGGCATGCAAGCTGTTACAGTGAGCTGCCCCGTAGCGGCGGCCAAGAAAATAGCCGGGGAGGGCCAGAGGCTTTTGGTGGGCTGGGTTTCCGCGCAGGTAAAACTGCTGGAACCCAGACCTCGGAGGTGCTTCCGCTGCCATGTGGGCGACCACGTGGGAGCTAGGTGCACCTCCGAGGTTGACCGCAGCGATGCCTGCTACCGCTGCGGGCAGCCCGGTCACAAGGCCGGCACTTGCAAGGCCACGCCGCACTGCGTCGTATGTGCGGCGGCTGGCAAGCCGGCCGACCACCGGATTGGGGGTAGGGCCTGCGCTCCACCCGCCAAAGCCAGGGGCAAGGTAAGGCCCTCCGCCACCATCACCACCACCGTCGTCACTCCCGCAGCTGCCGCCACTGCCACCGCCGCTGCCGCCTCCACAACCGCCGTCGTCACTGCCGCAGCCGCTGCGGCAGGGCCCTCACATGGGTCTCGGGAGGGGGTTGAAATGGAGTGCCAATAATGGTCCCATTTCGCCTCCTCCAGGCGAACATCAACCACTGCGCCGCCGCTCAAGATCTGTTGCTCCAGAGTATGGCGCAGTGGTCGATTAATATCGCCGTGGTCGCTGAGCCGTACTTTGTCCCGCCCAGGGATGACTGGGTGGAGGACCTGAGCGGCTCAGTAACCCTTATTTCGTCGGCCGCCGCCGGTACCCCGTCCCTCGAGGCTGTCAAGAGAGGACGGGGTTGCGTGGCAGCACGGTTCGGGGAGATTGTCGTGGTAGGGGTGTACTTCTCCCCGAACCGAACTCTCGCCGAGTTCCACAACTCCCTTGCGGAGTTGAAAGTCGTCGTCGTCGGGTTCCGTTCCCTCCCCGTGCTCGTCCTCGGGGACTTCAACGCCAAGAATGTGGCTTGGGGTTCCCGGTATACGGACACACGGGGCAGGATGGTGGAGGACTGGGCTCTGGAGACAGGCCTGGTCGTCCTAAACCGGGGTTCTGTCCCCACGTGTGTGCGGATGCGGGGTGAGTCGGTGGTGGACATCTCGTTCGCCAGCCCCGCTCTGTCACCGCGTGTCAATGACTGGCGCGTCATGGAGGGGGTGGAGACGTATTCCGACCACCGGTATATCCGGTTTGACGTCTCCGCCCAGTCCTCGAGCGCACCGGTCCGACAGGCCCCGAGTGGTCCGCGGTGGGCGCTGAAGCAGCTGGACCGGGAGCTCCTCCTGGAAGCCTCGATCGTGCAGGCCTGGGTGTCATCACCGGACAGGCCTGCCGACATCAACGACGAGGCGGAGTGGTTCCGGGAGGCCATGTCCAATATTTGTGACGTGGCAATGCCCCGGGCCCAGCCCGGACGTGCTTCGCGCCAGGTGAGCTGGTGGTCGCAGCAGCTGACGGCTTTGCGTCATGCGTGTGTTGCTGCGCGACACCAGTACACCAGGCACCGCAGGCTCCGTATCCGCCCTCCGGATACGGAAGCCATTGAGGCGGAGCTGTATGAGGGGTACAGAGCGGCGAAGACCGCCCTCCAAGCGGAGATCCTGCGGGCCAGGGCAGTGGACCGCGAGGAGATGCTGGAGACTCTGAACAGAGATCCGTGGGGACGCCCATACAAGATGGTGCGGGAGAAACTCCGCCCATGGGCTCCCCCGCTGACGCAGAGTCTCCGGCCTCAGCTTGTGGAGGACGTGGTGAGCGCTCTGTTCCCTTCGAGAGGGGAACATACCTCCCCGCTCATGGCTCCGCCTACTGCGGTGCTTGATGCGGACCACAACACCGACGAAGACGACGATGCTCCGGAGGTGACCGAGGTAGAAATGAGAGTGGCGGTGCGAAGGCTGAATGCCAAAAACACCGCCCCAGGACCTGACGGCCTACCTGGGAAGGCCTGGGTCCTGGCCATGGAGGCTCTCGGGCCTCGACTAAGGGGTCTCCTAAGCGCATGCATGGAGAGGGGCCAGTTTCCACTTCGTTGGAAGACGGGGAAACTGGTCCTCATAAAGAAGCCGGGGCGCCCTGCGGACTCTCCGTCCGCTTATCGGCCCATCGTGCTGCTCGACGAGGTGGGCAAGCTCTTTGAAAGAGTAATTGCAAACCGCCTCGTCGGGCGGCTGGTGCGGGTGGGGCCGGACTTGGCGGAGAGCCAGTTTGGTTTCCGCAGAGGGCGCTCTACGGTGGACGCCATCATGCGCGTACGGGCCCTCACGACGGGGGATGCTGTGGCCCGGGGTGGGGTCGTCTTGGCGGTGTCTCTCGACATCGCCAACGCCTTCAACACCCTGCCCTGGAATTGCATAAGGGAGGCACTCCGGTACCACCGGATGCCGACCTACCTCTGTCGTGTGGTCGAGGCCTATCTGACGGACAGGGCCGTCATCTACCCCGGTCACCAGGGAGTGTGGAACCGGCGAGAGATGTCGTGCGGTGTCCCACAGGGATCGGTCCTGGGGCCGCATCTGTGGGACATCGGTTACGACTGGGTGCTGCGCGCCGACCTCCCCAGTGGCGTCAGTGTAGTTTGCTACGCTGACGACACGCTGGTCCTGGCACAGGGGAGGTCGCACCAGGCGGCGGCCGAACTAGCGACACGCGGGGTTGCGACAATCGTCGATAGAATCCGGCAGCTGGGACTCGAGGTGGCCTTGCACAAGTCCGAGGTCATGTGTTTCCATGGCCCTCGGAACGCGCCACCGTCGGGTTCCCAAATTACGGTAGGAGGGGTTCACATCGGCGTCGAGTCGACGATGAAGTACCTAGGACTCGTCCTCGACAGCCGGTGGAACTTCGTTGAGCATTTCCGACGTTTGGCTCCCAGGCTGGACCGGGCTGGAGCTGCCTTGGGGCGTCTCCTGCCCAATCTGGGGGGTCCAAACGCCTCCTGCCGGAGGCTCTACGCGGGGGTCGTGCGGTCCATGGCCCTTTACGGGGCACCGGTGTGGGCGCGTTCCCTTAGGCTGCGGCCAGCCCGCCGGTTGAACGCGTCCCAAAGGGTCATGGCCATTCGGCTGGCCCGGGGATACCGCACGGTCTCCCGCGAGGCGGCGAGCCTCCTGGCCGGATTACCGCCATGGGATCTGGAGGCGAAGGTCCTCGCGCACATCTGGGAGTGGCGCGAGGAGATGAAGCGCCGGGGCGTAACTCCGCTGCCGCGAGAAATCGCGGCTCAGCGGACAGAGCTCCGGCAGGATCTCATGGCGGCATGGAGAGTGCGATTGTCGCAACCCAGTGCTGGGCACGCCACAATTGCGGCGATAAGTCCCCTCTTTGAGGAGTGGCTAGAGAGGCGCCACGGCGTCCTCACCTTCCGCCTGACGCAGGTCCTCACCGGACACGGTTGCTTCGGGAGGTTCCTGTTTCGTATAAGGCGGGAGGAAACGCCCGGGTGTCACCACTGTGTGGATCGCCCGGAGGACACGGTGGAGCATACGGTGGAGGTGTGCCCCGCTTGGGCGGAGCCCCGCCGTGTCCTCTTGGAGGCGATTGGCGGCGGTGACCTCTCGCGTCCGGCTCTGGTCCAGGCCATGGTACGGAGCGAGAGGGCATGGGAAGCAGTCACCTCCTTCTGCGAAGCAGTAATGCTCGCGAAGGAGGAGGCGGAACGCGTGAGGGAGAGGCAAAATTTGCGCCCTCACGCCCCTAACCGCCGCCGCCGCTGGAGACGCCCGGGGCGTCGGGAATCCCAGGCGGATTCCCGGCCACCATAGGCGCGGGCTTGCGGACGGCGAGCAATGGGTAGCTTGCCGTCCGATCAGGACCAGGCCCGGGTCGATGGCGCGTCGTGTTCCACGCGCGCCTCAAAGAGATGTCAGCACAATTGGCGGGGTCCGCTAGGACCGATGCCTGCCAGGGTTGCGGGTTAGTCCGAAAGGGATACCGGGACCTTGGCAACAGGCAACTGAAGGAACACGGGTGGGTTTTAGTCAGTAAAAGTCTGACACGCCCTTCCGCTCCACCCAGAGCGGGAGAAGTCATTGGATGATTTCCCACCCTCAAAAAAAAAAAAAAAAAAAAAAGGTATTTATAATTCGTAACCATTTTAGTTTAGTCAACAGCCGACCAATATGCGTTATGAACAATAGTGAATCAACAGTAGTCATCTTGAAAATAGTTAGAATAAACTTAGGTAATACGTAACCTGTTGAACTTTAATTCTTTACAATTTTATAAGACTGAGATGGAGTACCAAGGGTCTGAATATCGCAAGAGCAGATTCGTTTTTGTTATAATATATGCCAATTGGAGCGTACGTCTCTTCTCCATAGTACATAATATAACATTTATGATGTTAACATAAACAACTGCGCGGGTTCGAGTCTCGGACGTGGTTTATTGTGCCATAAACTAACGTGTAAACTGTCGTGATTGTGCACTTTATGGCACGCCGCTAAGGATGGCGGCTTCGCACTATGAGATAACGTGGATAGCGTCCCCCGAGGATGATAAAACTTGCTTACTTATTAACGTCGAACCGTCCAGGATTCGGGCGCCCACAGCCCACACGCGTCATGTAGGATAACATAACATCACGCCTGTATTTCCCCGAAGGGTTGGGCAGAGGTGTACCTATGTACACCCACATTTTGCAAGTTATGTGTAAGTCCCATGTAAGATGTTTAGGTTTGTAAGGTCAGGTTAGGTTGCCCAGTTATGTTTAGGTCATCTAGGATGTCTCTTACTAAACTTACGAAGTCACGACTAATAATTCCAATCGCATGTACCTGTTGTTTACTTGAATATATCATCCTTTTTTCAGACTTTCAGTCGATTGAAGAGACTAAAGAGTCATCTAAATAAATCCGAAACTAGTTCACAGATCACAGTTATTTTTACTAACAAAACAATAGCGAATATTATTTAAATTTTATTTAGAGGTGGGTAGATCTGTTACGGTTTACTAATGTTTGCCATAATTTCATATGCCATAATTTTATATACCATAATTTCATATGCCATAATTTCAATAGGAACAACGCTTCAGTAGCCATAATCGTCAAATGACATAAAATCATTTTCCCTAATTTCATTGGTCATAATCGATCAAGTGTCATAATATTTATTTGCTATATTTTACATTTTCAATCATGTCGTTTTCCATACCATTTATTCATCGTAATATTAATTTGCCCATATTAGCACAACAATGCTATTTCAGTAGAAGCGCCTGCAATTTTGATGTTATGTTAAACTAAATAATTTTGCTATTAACTGTAACGGCTAGGGCTTTGCAGGTAGGCTGCGCAGGCCGTTAACGGATAGATAGGTAGGTAGGTAGGGTAGAGAGAGGAGTAAAACCAGCTGGGTAGTTTGATACATATATTAGTAGTTAAGTAGAAGATCCACAGCTAGGTCGCGGGTAAGGTCACTGATCTTTCCGAGCACTCGCACACTTAGGTAGGTAGAAGGGTACCGTCCTTGGTCATCCGTTATAGTAGGAAGGGACCTGCCAGCGCAGGCTCAGCGGGAACAGTAGGGCCGGCACGGGTTGGAGACACGTGGCCGACGAGGAGGCCTGTCAGCACAGGCCTGCAGGTGGTACACGGCGTTAGGCCGCAGGTAGCTCGCGGCGGTAGGCCGCAGGTAGCTCGCGGCGGTAGGCCGCAGGTAGCTCGCGGCGGTAGGCCGCAGGTAGATCATGGCGGTAGGCCGCAGGTAGGCCAGGCCTCGGCAAGGACTTGGTAGCGGGCATTGGCAGCATGCCAACGCGTCCTGTCCTTAGCCGGGAAGTAGTAGCCGGGGTGTAGAAGCCGGGATGTAGTCGAGGTGTAGAAGCCGGGATGTAGAAGCCGGGACGTAGAAGCCGGGATGTAGAATCGCCGTGTAGAATCGCCGTGTAGAATCGCCGTGTAGAACCCTGAAAGCGCGTTAGGGAGCGCATGTCAGATGCAGTGCAGTTAGCAGCAAGCCGCGTGCGATGTGCTACCCTCCTTAGGGACCAAGAACGGTATGGGAAGCAGGATAGGTAAGCATAATACATCGCAGCGGCTTACAGGCAGAGATAGAGAGAGTGCAATCACAGCGTGGTAGAATGACAGGTGATTTTAGGTTATGTTGTGACAAGCCATGCTTAGAGAGCATAACCATTGCAGATGGCACAAGGAGCACACAGTACAGTATAATAATAATGGTGAACTCACCCTAGACTCGGGGCACATGGTAAATCTAGGGGTTCTACATAACGAACCGCTAGTATGGCTGGTTACAGATGAAATGAATGAGTAGTCTGTCAAGTAGTGTTGGGCATGTAATTTAGTGTTGTGCTCAACCACTTAGTAACATACTAACTACTCGACTAAGTTCAGTTGTGAAGCCACAACGTTACATAACATATTTATAGAAAAATGGTTTATGCTGCACGAAAAAAAGGCACACAACAAAAAAAAAAAATATGCAGCTGGCATGATTTCTGTCACGGCTCCGGCACTTCGGGACTCCGGCGGTCCCACGCGATTTTAAATTACACTCTAGGGGTAGAGCATACAAGACTGCGTGGAGTCGGATTTACAGCGATGCGTTTCTGTCACTAAAACCGAATTTTTTGCAAATTTTTTAGGACTAACAATCTATACATAGCTAGGGCTATACAAAAAATAGGTACTCTTTACCAAATTTTTGTACAAAACAATAAACGCTTCTAAATTATATTAAATGTTGCTTATGGCAAGTATCGGTTATGTAATGTGTTACTTATACAAAGTAATGATTATGACACATGTTATTATGGCAACTAATTTTATGGCAAATAAGTTGATAGACAAACGTTATTAGTATAAATGATAATAGGGCAAGTAAATATTATGACTGAGGACGATTATGGAAAACAATATTATGGTAAATGAAATTATGGAAAAGAAGACAATACCATCTGTTACAATACGATAACCGTCGGTGTCAGCCCTAGGTGTGTGGATAATCCAGGTGTTATCATTATCTCGCAGCGCGTATCGCCCGCGATACTGTCTGTGTCTCTGTCACACTATCGCTACACAAACACCGGTGACGACACTTGCCACTTGCCATCTTGCCACACAGGTGTGCAATCAACGCTGTTATAGGCTACCACAAAGCAAAATATTATAAAGAAGTGCATAGAATTACGGAAGACAAATGTGACGTAAATTGCCACTTTGACGCTGCAAGAGGAATGACACATAAAGTAGAAGTTTCGTAGCTTCTTAATATTTACCTAGAGTTGAACATACGCAAGCAGTAAACAGACAGCAACATGAAGTTCTTAAAGCAACGACTCAGCGCATTAAAAGGGTTGATGGTAGGTAAACGAATAAACGACATCACAAAATGTAATTGAATGAATTCCGAAACATCTGAAGCAGAAATTAAAGTTTTTATTTCGCAGGCTGCTTTCAGTGCGAGAAAGTGAAGCATCTTTGAGCTTTGTAACAGGATCATACTTCGTACCAGGATAACATAATTACTGCGTGCGGTTGATTCGATCTGTTGTCATATTCCAGCTAGAAACGATCGGACAGCACCAGGGATTGAAAAGGTTCCTAAAATACCGGTATTTAGTGGTTCCGATACCAAGAACCCTATCCGGAACCAGGAACCTATATTGGAACCTTTAAGAACCCTTATTTTACCTGGTCTTCTTCAAAGCGAGTTCGAGCACAATACGATGAAACTTACCTTTGTCCATTTTATATTGAACTAGCTTTGGCCCACGGCTTCGCCCGCGTGGAGGTCGAAAATTATCCCACGGGAACGTACTACCGGGCTAAAAAGTATTCTATATCCTATTACCGGTCATGGTCTACCCATGTGCCAAATTTCATCCAAATCCGTTCAGCAGTTTTAGTGTGAAAGCGTACCAAAACAAATAAACTTTTTTTTTTTTGAGAGTGGGAAATCACAATGACAGAAGCCCGCTCAGGGGCCCTACCATCAACTTTTAAAATACTTGCCAAGTGCCATGACAGGTCATCTTAGCAGGCTAACCTGACAGGTTTTCTATTTGTACCATGAGCATTTCCGTCTGACCTGCAATATATCAACTTCAGACCTGCTACGTGACCGTTGACCGGTACGCCATATTATAAACAAACGTTTGGAAATACTTTTTCGCAATGTTACCGGTTTTACGGTTTTAAAGAACTAGATTAAATTAATTTAATAACAGTTTATAATAATCAAGAGAATTCTTAAAAAAACTGTGTTTCGTTAGTTAGCTAGTTACTAGAGGGAGGTTTCCAACAGCTTCGCACGTTTGAAACGCATACAAAAAAACAGAGAAAAGAATCATAGCCCGATCCAAAATACAGTAACCGTTCCATATTGGTATATTGGGGTTTAAGTCAGTGACATTCGGGTAAGATCGGCTTTGTTCGACTTTGTTAAAAGCGCTTTCTCCACATTCCACTCTCAATCTGATAATCAATGATGATACGATGATGATTTTAATGACAAATTACAAGTTATCAACAGAAATCATTGACCCACAGTACATATACTTTCACTCATCTTATTAAAACTCTTTGACTCTACACAACATAGTATTTTGGTACCTTGAGAGAAAATGTAATCGAGTTTTTATTTAATACAATGCAGTATCGAGTTAAACAAAGTTTAGCCGCATCACTATCTGACATTGTCAGAAAGACAAGTCAAGTCAAGGGACAACAACACTTCATTATTTTATTTTTTCAGTTTCTTTCGAATTGCATCAATTTCATATATTTCTTTTTTGCCTATGTGTTATTGAAGGACTATAATTAGTATGGAATCTTCAAGATGGTACAGCATTTACTCCAGATGGATGTTGTATTATTTGTTCTGTGAGATTCTAACGCAATGTGCGAAGACATAGTCCGAAGCTACAGATGTGCGGTGAACGCTTTTGTATCAAATGCACGTCGTATAAAGATGAGAGGTGGAGCCTGGTGGAGCAACCTGCATCTTTATTAGATGAGATATTATCTAATTCTAAGATGTCGGACGTTGAAATTGATACTTACAGTAATAAAAATGCTTTGTTTACATAATGTGATTTTGGCTTTCAATAACCGTTTAAAACACACTACGTTCCCACTATACATTCCTACGTTCATACATTCCCACATTCCTAGGTTCCTACTATACATTAAGGAACAGTGCAATATTTTACTAAACTACAATACCGATGAAGTGTAGGTTGGCCTACTCATTAAACAATTTTTTAAGTTATGATCGTATTTCTCAGTAACCTCGTTAGACGAAGTATAATCATTACTACCACTGTAATCTAGAGATCATTATCAGAGTACATATTCACAAATGAACATGTATTTACGTATTTTATTTTAAATTAAAGAAAACAGTTCACTAAAAGTAAGTTTTACACGCCTGCTTAATATGACTGCAGGGCAGTTCAGTAGTCAAGTGTTTACATGTCAAAAAGGACTTGATGGTACAGCTTAACGCAGGTCAGACCGGTGAAATGTTGTCACGTGACCACTGACCGGCTTTAGTCACGTGATCGCTGGCTTGCCTGTTATTTGACATGTTCACGGTACAAAATAGCCCGACAGTTCACTTTCCGTCGAAAATTGACCTGCTATAAGAGTTCATGGTAAGCCCCCTGGGCGGAGCGGAAGAGCGTGTCAGACTTCTACTGACTAAAACCCACCCGTGTTCCTTCAGTTGCCTGTTGCCAAGGTCCCGGTATCCCTTTCGGACTAACCCGCAACCCTGGCAGGCATCGGTCCTAGCGGACCCCGCCAATTGTGCTGACATCTCTTTGAGGCGCGCGTGGAACACGACGCGCCATTGGCCCGGGCCTGATCGTAATCGGACGGCGAGCTACCCTTTGCTCGCCGTCCGCAAGCCCGCGCCTATGGTGGCCGGGAATCCGCCTGGGATTCCCGACGCCCAGGGCGTCTCCAAAGGCGGCGGTTAGGGGCGTGAGGGCGCAAACTTTGCCTCTCCCTCACGCCTTCCGCCTCCTCCTTCGCGAGCATTACTGCTTCGCAGAAGGAGGTGACACCCAGAGACGATCCACACAGTGGTGACACCCGGGCGTTTCCTCCCGCCTTATCCGAAACAGGAACCTCCCGAAGCAACCGTGTCCGGTGAGGACCTGTGTCAGGCGGAAAAAACAAATAAACTCACTTTTGCATTTAAAATAACATAGCACTTTGCCCGTAACTTCGTCGGCATGGATTTCGTGCTTTCCTCCAAAAAAAAAACAGTCACACAGCCATACTCGAGCGCGTCAGATATTAAAAGCGTATACGCCCCACGTCTTTCTGATAGAGGGAAAATATTAATCTGCCGGTTTGCATGGTGGGGGTAGCCGTACGAAGGGGAAGAAAATAGGGAAAAAACAAAATTTTACGAGCGCGTCAGACATAGATAGGGGGATGCTTAGTGAACCCTCCAGTAGCTCATATTCAAATGACGATTTGGACGCGACCAAAAGTCATTAGTGATGTTTAAAAATGCAAAAAAAATCGTGACCTTGAAATACTCGAGCGCGTCAGATTATTATACAAAAGCTTCATCTTGATGTCCTTGTCGTACTGACCCATAATCTGACAATTATGTGGAGGAATTTCCTTAATCTGACGGTTTGTTTTTTATTTCATATTGTTATTTAATGTAATAAATACAATACAAAATATATATGTCTACAGGTAAATTATAATAACCTGTATTTAGAAAAAAAATGTAAAATGAGTGTATTTTTTTTAATGAATTTTTTCAATCTTTATCGTCAGTGGAATCATCTTCATATTCGAAACTCATATTTTTTATTTTATTGAATGTAATAAATACAATACAAAATATATATGTCTACAGGTAAAATTATAACCTGTATTTAGAAAAAAAAATGTATCATGAGAAGTTTTTTTTATTAATGAATATTTTCAATCTTTATCGTCTGTGGAATCATCTTCATATTTCGAAGATCATATTTTTTTTTATTGAATTTAATAAATAAAATACAAAATATATATGTGTCTACAGGTAAAATTATATCCAGTATTTAGAAAAAAATTGTATAATGAAAAAATAGTACATTGTGATACGAGTGTGCTCTATTGGATATTACAGCACCTCAAACAAGCAGATTTTGCTGTCAGGCGGAGCAAAATTTGGTTTTTATGCGAGCGTGAGACAAAGTAACTTTTAAATTATTATTTTTCTAAATGCCGAGAACATTTCATGGGTCTACTCACAAAAATCGAAAGATTGGAATTTCACTTTTTTCTGTCACATTTACTTCGATACGAAAAAAGCGAGAGATAGAAACAAGTCGATTCGAAGTTCGATTTGAAATTCCATAACAGGTAGGAAAAGAAACAAACAATAAAACGTTTGAATACACTTTATAACCGTAAAATTGCAAATCTGTTAAGGTTTTAAATGTAATAATTTAACTTTGATGTTTTTATATTGGTTGTTTCACAAAATATACATGGGTTTAATGTTTACCATGTTGTATTTTTTTTCCTTTAGGTAATAATTTAGGTTTCAATTTGAAACTGCCGTTTTAATGATTTAAGCTACTTCGGCTTGTGCAAATCGGTAGATTATATTATTTCCGTGATTCGTGACTAATTTTCTTCAAAATAAAAAAAAAAATTAACCGCGCGCTATTACGTTATTGGTCTAAGTGAGGGGTTGCTTATAAAACTAAAATTGACAATCTTTATTATTTACTATGGCAAGTATTGCTAAGTTTCAAGTTTAATAGCTAAAGGAATAAGATTTATCATATAAACTGTATCCTCTCTTCCTGCAATCCCCGCTTTTAACCCCCTTAAAGGACGAATTTCTAAAAACCCTTTCTTAGTGGATGCCTACGTCATAATAACTATATGTATGCCAAACAGCCCAGTCCGTTCAGTGGTTTGAGCTGTGATATAGACTACCCCTTTTCACCCCGTTATGGGGAGATTTCTGAAAAACCCTGATACTTTATTTTTGGTTTTAAGTATAAATACCGAGTTTCGAGTTACTCGGACCGCGCGTTGAAATTATTCTATACAAACTTTGACACCAACCAATCCCCGTTTAGGGGGTAGTTTATAAAAACAAAAAATGACATACTTTATCATTTACTTAGATAAGTATTCGTGCCAAGTTTCAAGTCTGTTAACTCAAGGAATAAGATTTTTCATACAAATGAATTCCCCCTTTTTCACCCCTTTAAAGGTAGAATTTCCAAAAACCCTTTCTTAGTGGACGCCTAGGTTCTAATAACTATCTGTGTGCTAAATTTCAGCCCAATCCGTTTAGTGGTTTGAGCTGTGACGTAGACTACTCATTTTCATCCCGTTAGGGGTAGCATTTTGAAAAACCCTGATACACATTATTCTTTATTTTTGGTTTTAAGTATAAATACTGAGTTTCGAGTTGATACACCCCCAATCCCCGTTTAGGGGGTAGTTTATAAAAACTAAAAATGACAAACTTTATAATTTAGTTAGATAAGTATTCGTGACAAGTTTCAAGTCTATTAACTCAAGGAATAAGATTTTTCATACAGACGAAATCCCCCATTTCACCCTCTTAGGGGTGGAATCAGGGCTTGAAATACCGTTAAAAATATGGTATCGTTACAGCCTTCTGATGCGGGTATCGTTAACTAATAAAAAACGTTATATTATTTACCGTTATATCTGGCACATTTTACCGTTAAACATACATAACGTTAAAATCTAAGGTAACGATAATTTTATCGTTATAATTAGTTTTGTTACCGTCGCTCTCGTCCAATTGCAAAAGAATGTCAGATTTCCACGACGCTAAGACTGCCGTACGACTATTTGCGCGTTTAATAGATATTATCTTATCATTGCTATTCTGTGTTGTGCTTGTACTTGAGAATATACTTGGTTGGTTGGTCCACCGTGTTCTGTAAGCGCGTACGACTGCCGTGAGCGGTGAGAGATATGAAGACGACAAACGAAATGGCAACAGCGCCGACAGGGTGTGAGAGTGAGAGGGGCGCGCGCGCACGCCGGCCGCGGCCGCCTTTGAGGCGGGCTGGCAACGTCGCTTAAAATAACAAAATAATACCGATAATTTTTTACCGCTAT
Organism: Lithophane semibrunnea; assembly: GCA_947363905.1. Taxonomy (NCBI): domain Eukaryota; kingdom Metazoa; phylum Arthropoda; class Insecta; order Lepidoptera; family Noctuidae; genus Lithophane; species Lithophane semibrunnea. The sequence goes on from OX376195.1 coordinate 18,641,094, forward strand.
TTTTACAATAACGTTAAAAATACCGGTAATTTTTACCAAAAATGTTAACGTTATTATTATGTTATGCTACTAAGTAACGCTACCAAATTGTACCGATATTGAAGTATCTCTACGGAAATACCGTTACTTAACGTTACTTTTAATGTGAATTGGTATCGTTTTCAAGCCCTGGGTGGAATTTCGAAAAACCGTTTCTTACTGGAAACTTAATCTTCATAAAGAACACCCCTTCCAAATTTCATGTCTCTAGGACCAGCGGTTTAAGCTGCGCGTTGATATCTCAGTCACCCTTGCATTTTATATATATAGATTTATTAACAGTAACTATTGACACTGTACAGTACTGACTTCCACTCGTCAATATTTCGAAAGCGAACTGAAAGAAATGATTTGGAACCGGTACTTTGGAACCAGTACTTTGGAACCAGAACGGAACTGGAACCGGAACCGGCACCGTACCGAAAACAAGAACCTTTTTAAGAACCGAAATGAAGAACCGTACCCTAAATCCGACCGGCTTTCAATCCCTGGACAGCACATAATGGTGTCGGAGAGTAATATTTCGTGAGCGATCTTATATTGGTAGCTCGCACCTGATTATGTTATTTGGCACCCTTATTTTGGCCTAGAGCGACCGTGAAGAATTAGAACTACGCTTTTACTTATTTTGCCCTGTTCTTAGTGTCATTCGATAGCGCAGACTTAATTATGCTATTTGGCATTGGCACCCATATTTTTGTGTCTTTGTGATGTTATTCAATAGCGCGCACCTGGTAACGTTATTTGGCACAGACCTTTGTTATTAAACAAAAGCGGTCATGCATGATGTTTTGAAAATGTGAACCACTATTTTGCTTATTTTGCCCCATCATTCGTGAGTCCACCATCTGGCGCGTTGCACTGATACAAACAGTTGTTAGTATAAGTTTACGTGTATTAAATACGTAAACGCGCCAGAAACAAGTTGAGTTGAGGTTCAATTCAACTCGTTTATGGCGCGTTCCGAAGAAATCATAATTCTGTATGAAGATGGTAGTTTGATTGTTCCAGGTCGCTGAGCTATTGTTTACGTTGGCGATCGCGACCGACACCCGCTGCCCCTGCGCGGCGCCGCGGCGCGATGCGCATCAATGTTTGGAGGACCGACATCAACATGAACATGAGTAGCGCCTGATTTGTCCGTTGGATGAACGTTTCGCGAGCGAATTGTCAAGGCCGACGCACATCATCATAAAATATCCGAAATTCATGATTGCGAATGTTGGAATACTCCGGTGCGTTCACATCAAGTTTCTAATTTTTTTACATCTACAGTGCGTCATGCTTTAAATATAGTTTTAAACCGAGCGGTAATTTTCAGTTTACAGGCAGAAATAAACAAGAGGCAAACAGCATCCATCTTCACATCACACGAGAACTATTCGATTGATAGTAATTGATGTACCTACCTACAGTGTTCAGGCTACGCTCAGTCGTAACTAATTTTTCTCAACCGCCTCCGCAACAGTGATGCATTCATGAGCAGTTTGTTTATAAATGAGGTTACGGACCTACGTATACACTCTAGGTTCGGTTTTATTTAATCCGCTCATGTTCGCAGACAGCCTTTACTAGATATCTCTGTTCTCAGTTGAATGCTCTCATAGCTGCAACGTCTCGAGTTTATTTTATTTCCCAGCTAACTCGCGAGTTGCGAGTACCAGGCGACCAGAGGCCGTAAAGAAATTGGATCAATCGCGCTTATTTTTATTTCCGTTTCGTTGCGCTTTCGCCGCATCCATATTCATATTCATATTCATTTATTTGCGTTCCACAAGGTAAAACAAGATGTTAACTTAGAGCTAAGAGCCATTGTAGACCTGCCAGGGCACAGCACATAGTTGTTACTTAAAGTTAAAAATCTAAGTCAATGAAATAGTTATTTGTTATGCAAGGCTCCAAAGTAGTTTTTTGGCGCGAGTACTTGTATTGAAACCTGAGCAAGCGTCGCTCATGGTTCAAATATAGAATCCTGGGCGTTGCGAAGGTTTCAAAGGTACGAGATGCAGAATAACTTTGCTGCCGAGCGAAACACAACTTTTCACCTGACTACAGCGTGGAAAATGGTGTCTCCATGCATTGAACAAATATTGTAGGTACGCTTTTATGCAGTTTTTGCGCAATTTTCCGGAAGAAAGCTCAATTCGGCATTATATACCGTACGCACTAACTCTGCCACTGCTAAACAAACAAAAATCATGGAAAGCGAATTGAATATACAGAAAAATATTATACAAAGTTTTTTGAAGTGAAAACTTCTTTAGGCCCTTTGAGCTATTTTTTTCGTGCTGGCCAGTGCGATTATTCTAAAAATGAGGTTGGTGCACTGACATGAAATAAGTATTCATACATTAATAACTGGACCCGGCGGTATAGAAAAGTATTGAATAGAAAGGTTCGAATTTCAACGCACAACACACTTTCCACGCCTGCGGATAAAATTTCCTTTTGCACTCGGATTTCGAATGACAAACAGACTCTTTCCGAGCTTGTGAGGTGAAAATTAAATAATACATTGGTAACTAAATTACATCTAATACATACAATTTTCGTGTCACAGCGTTAGTTGCCATACTCCTCCAAAACGGCTTGACCGATTTTTATGAATTTTTATATGAATATTCGGTACGTCTGAGAATCGGTCGTAATCTATTTTTCATACCCCTACTCAATTATTAATAGTTTAATTATAAGTAACATTATACTAGCTTTTGTTTAATAGAAATAATTTTAAGTTGTTAATAAAGATGTTGTATTTATTTATATTTCTTATTTCTTCCGGTAACTTATTATATATTTTTATTCTTTTTGGGTTTGCCTTTTCAAGTATCAGTAAAGGAAAATGGGCTGTTTCTGTCATAACGTTGTGGACCGTGTTATGCAGAAAGCAGCTATATGGCACTTTTTCCAAAAATGAGTTATAAATACAGCCATATTAATTTCGACATACCAGATTTCTTGCAAAAACATGTCATGCCATGTCGATATCTCTATTTATCACAGAGATATTAACCGTCAAATGCAGCCATGTTTACAAATGTTTATTGTACAAAACAGTCATCTTCATGTAAAATGGAGCCAATTTTGACAAAAAATAAAATACCTATTTTGCAGAAGTCAGCCTAACTATATGGCCGTTTTTTACAAATTTAAAAATGTTACGAGGTATCGGTGTTCGAGTTACGTAAAAGGCAGCCACTCTATGATGGCTGTTTACTGTAAATTATTTTATTTGTTGTTAAACGCAGTTGGATTTTTTTCTTTAGTTGATTTTTTATAAGACCTATAGAAGTGTTCCTAGTTAAAGACAGTAAAAAACAGTATGAATACATTATACAACATTCGGATTATATTAGTGAACTTAGTAAACATTTTAGTCAATAGCTGCTACACTTAATACTTTGTTGTCTGTTTTTTTTTATTTTTTAAAGAGTTACAGATCACATTTTAAAACACAGCCAACTTACATGGCTGGTTTATTCTTTATTGTGATTTCTACAAAATATGCTATTTTGTATAAAACAGCCACGTCTAAAATCGCAATTATTAATATTAATATCCAGGTTTTGACATTCTGGATGGGATACAATGAATTACAATAAATTACAATATGTCTCAAATATAAAATAATCAGAAAATTAATATAACCGAAGTGCAACTATCGACAGAAAAACGCTTATAACTCTGTTTGTACTTTTCCCGACATGGCGGCCTTCTGCATAACACGGTCCGTTTGTAAAATTCGCAGAGTTCTTTGTAACCGCAACCGTAGCACTGCGGCTAACTGCTCCGGACCTGTGGTCTGGACCAGACGAACTTTTGTATAAACACAGAACATTTTATGTGCGCTGAGTCTTGAGGTTAAACAGAGAAACATTTCTAAATAAATATGTAAGAAATATTTATAAGATTTCAACAAAACCGCTCTCATGTTCTGTAATTTTAACATTTTGTAGAAATTCTCCTAAACGTTGAAGATGAACTTTCAATTAGTAATAGAACAACTTGTGCTATTTTTGTTATGTTTTACCTGAAAACTATTTTCAACTATTTTGGGATACGTGACCTCTGTGCGCTGTTTCAGTCCCACACACAACTCAGTAGGTATTAATAGCTCATCTGCCCACACTATTTGACGAGTCACACAGACTCAAACTCCATGATGTAACAGATCGCTCGCCGGTCGTCTGCCATCGCCGCGGTATTCAAACACCGTTTAAACCCCATTAAAGACTAGGACACCATAGAACCAAAAGAGAAGGTCTGCTACTAACAACACGCTTTAAGAAAGCGACTCATAAACAATCAGTGCAAACAATGATGACTTGACACCCACCCTTGCACCTGGCTTTAATGTATTGTTGGCGACAGAAACTCACATTCACAACCACATCAAAACAAAAGATCACGGACACACACATACTCACACGAATACTGTTCAATTTCGATGTCCGGCTGTTAAGGCCCTGTCGTCGCTCGTCGGTACGTCAGCGGTGCGGGATCAGCATGCTCGGTATAATCGGTACCAAAAGCTTACTGAGCGCCTATATTTCAATGAGCGTTTCCTGATTGGCTCGAAAAACACGGGAGCGGAGCGGGATCGTACCGCGTCTCAGTAGAACATCCAGTGCAGTACCTGCTTACGTCACGCGTTTTACAGCATATAGAACATTCTATACCGTACTGCTGCTTACCGAACCTTATTAAAAAAGTATTCAAAAGTCTTAACATAAAAAACACTGAAGACTTATGGGGGATTTCCGTTAAGGTTCTTGGAAATATCATTGACACAATTGCCCTTAACAAACATATTTAATCAATGTTTAGATAGCGGTACGTTTCCTGATTTAATGAAACATAGTAAAGTTGTACCAATTTTCAAATCGGGTAGTAAGAGTGATCCCTCTAATTATAGACCTCTAACTGTGCTACCAGCATTGAGCAAAATATGTATATGAAAAAATCATGCTAGACCAGATGGCACATTTTAATTCAAATGGGATTTTACATAGGCACCAGTTTGGTTTCACGAGAGGTAGGTCGACGACGAACTCAGGAGTAAAACTCATCAGTCACATTCTAGAATCCTGGGAGAAGTCCCAGGATGCAATTGGCATTTTCTGTGACCTCTCAAAAGCGTTTGACTGCGTTGACCACAATACACTGATTTGTAAATTACACCACTACGGAGTTCGTGGACAAGCTGCTGATCTTGTTCTTTCTTATCTATCAAACAGGCAGCAAAAAGTAAACGTTAACGGCGGTGGTTAAGATGGGCGTGCCTTATTTTATTTATTTTGAGTTTGTGAAATCATCAATGACTTCTTCCGCTCTGGGCGGAGCGGAAGGGCGTGTCAGGCTATTACTGACTAAAACCCACCCGTGTTTCTTCAGTTGCCTATTGCCAAGGTCCCGGTATCCCTTTCGGACTTTCCCGCAACCCTGGAAGAGGGGCATGCCTCAAAGTTCGATTCTTGGCCCTTTCCTATTACTAGTTTATATTAATGACCTTCCTTACATGATGGCTAACTTATCGGATATAATTCTATTCACCGATAAAACTTCTCTAATTTTTAAAGTAGATAGGAAAGATACGGATGTCTTATATGTAAACGATAGTCTGGCAATTCTTTCGAAATGGTTCGCAGCTAATAATCTTTTACTTAATGCGAACAAAACTAAATGTCTTAAGTTCTCGTTACATTATGTACCTCAAGTAGGACTAAATTAAAAAAATGATGGCAAGAAACTAGATGCTATTACGGAAACTGTATTTCTAGGAATTACCATAGATTTGAAATTGCAATGGGGCGCCCACATTAGAGCTCTTTCAGGCAGATTAATTTCAGCTGCATATGCAGTAAGAAAACTAAGGCAGTTCACTGATATAGCCACAGCTAGTATATTTTGCTTATTTCCACAGTATTATGTCTTATGGCGTTCTGCTGTGGGGATCGGCAGCTAACGTTGATTCAATTTTCATCTTGCAAAAGAGGGCAATTCGCGCGATCTGTGGAATGGGTCCTTCGTGAGTCCCTTAGAAACAAATTTAATGAAGTTGATAAATTCTAACTCTGCCTTCTCTATAATGTATCTTAGAAAGTATTTTGTATGTTCGCAAAAAAGACTCTTCAAAATAAGAAGCGATTACCATAACATAAACACACGTAGTAAACATGAAATTGTGATACCTAAAGGACATTGACCATCCATATATGGGAGTAAGACCAAGTGCTGCCCAGAATGGACACATAGTGCATTATGTACCTTGGGTTTATACTAGTCTGTAAACCAAAGCTCAATAAAATCTATCCGAGGAGTTTTTGAGAAAAACTATTTTTTGTTAAGTATTTTCTATTGAAAACTACCAACCAACCAATGGCGCATTTTATATTTCATTTATATGCATATCATTTTCCTTTTTAAATATTTTTTTATTAACAATCCATGTACAGGAATTGGGCCAAGTACTGTCCAGAATGGGCGCATAGTGCATTATGTTCCTTGGGTTTATACTAGTCTGTAAACCAAAGCTCAATAAAATCTATCCGAAGAGTTTTGAGGAAAACTATTTTTTGTTGAGTATTTTTTATTGATGAATACCAACCAACCAATGGCCTATTTTATTAAATAATGACAGTAATTATGTTAAACCACACATTCTTATTTCATTTTTATGCATATCATTTACATTGTAGTGTAAAGCACTTGTCAATGCATATTCAACGAGTCCAACCACGATGGTGTTATCTTGTTTGGTTGAGGAGATCCTATGGCCACCTTCCGGCTCCATCATCAGACCCTGGACACTGCCTAGTGTAAAGCACTTTTCAATGCATATTCAACGAGTCCAAACTCGATGGTGCTGTCTTATTTGGTTAAGGAGTTCCTATGGATACCTGCCGGCTCCATATAAAGGCAACAACTTTTTAACCCTGGGACCGATTTTTTTTAATTTTTTTTTAATGTATAAATTTATGCAAGGTACCATTTGGAAGCACTCCCATGGCTGGGCAGCATTTGGTCCAAATTGGTCAATATCCTTTAGATTAACCAAAACTAGTAAGTCATTTCTTATAAACAGTATCCGCTTTTATAACAAGTTGCCAAAGTCTGTTACAGAACTTAGCGATGGAAAGTTCAAAACCCACATCAAACGTCTCCTTATCAAAAAAGCATATTATAAGATTAAAGACTACGTTGAAGACAAGGAAGTTTGGCAAGAATTCCTTCTGCACATGTGGCTTCCCTGGTACCTCATTAACGGCATAATTATGTAAGAGTCTATTAACTTCTCCCAAATTACCATGTTTATTTTATTTTTTTACATTCACCTTGACATAATCATCTTATTATTAGACATTGACCTACAATTTGGTTTCAACTCTATAATAGTGGCTTTTGTGGACATGATAATTGTTTAGATTTGTTACAGTTGTAATGAAAATCATGTCATTTGGTTTGAATAGGTTTTTATGTTTATTATCTTATTTAACTTTTGTATAGATTCTTTTCCATTTTGTGAATGTGAGAACGATGTAGGCTAATTGGACTGAATTAGATTTTTTTTTTTTATTTCCACTCGCCCCTTCGTAAGGGGCGAATCAGTACACCAAAATAATAAACAATGGGCTAGGACATTTTAATCAAAGGGGCAAGATCCGAGGGGCGAGCGGAACCCATACCTAATAACACTGTAATTAGAAAATATTGTAACAGCCAATTATTTTTAAAAGAGTAATCGTGGAGTTTCTTGCCGGCTCTTCTCCATGGGAAACGACAAATTGGAACCGTGCACCTTGCTTCTGACGTTTCATAAGTGCCCATGTAGGTTTATGTGAAATAAAATATTTTGATTTGATTTGATTTGAACAATGAGGAAAAATTAAAGCCGTGCGGTACCGTTTCGGTATACCGCACCGACCAATGAGGACGGCCTAACTCAAACTTGCAACATGTGGTGCGCACGCTGCATCAAACGTATAACAAACCATCGGAACGTCTTAAGGGTTCCGGTTTTTTCATTCGGACGTACGGAACCCTAACAAACAGTAATACATAGTACTCTTTCGGTTGTTTTGACAAAATGACATTCATGCCGCTGCGTGCAAAGCGTGCACCTATAAGTGTTTACTGTATTTTCCAAAGAGCTAATGAGCGATCCGAGTCGACTCCTTCGACGCGCGTGCGGCGTGAGTCAAATGAGGTAAAAGTCGGCGTCTGAACGACTGATGGGCGACTCCTATAATTTATGAACCATTATTTGGTTAAAATTAAGACACAAGACAATGGTGCCGATTCTTTTGTCACAAAATTCTCTAAACTAGACTAAAAATCACTAAAATTTAGTTTATTCCTTTCAAACGACGATTTCCCATTCTGAAATAGACTAGGTAGGTATATTGACACAACTTAACTATAATTTAGTTTGACAGCACTAAGATGGCACTGAGATATTAATTTAGTGAAAGTGCTATTCTGAATTTGACAATTTAACCATTTTTTTTCCATATTTTCTATACAAAGAGTGAAAAAAAATACAATAGACTCGTCATCCTGAAGATGCCTCGTTGAGAGGTTGAAACACGTGTCGATTTCTTACAGGGTTTTTATGACTCTTGAAGAATAGTCAAGCGGAATAGGTTACTAAATATATCAGCGTCTATTGTATTTTATAATGGATTTCCGCAAAGTCACGCCTGAATCAATTAACTATACAAAAGTGAAAAATTCCATAAAAAAACACATAGAAGCTGCTGTAACTGCGCGCCTCCGGCTCTAAACAAAAATCACGGGGTAGGGAAAATCAAGTGCCAAGTGGTGGCGCGATTGTCAAATTCGATTTTAGTTGTGTCAAAATATTTTTTTAAAGAGATTTTTTTTGTCAGAATAGCGTTAAGATTCTCATAGCCAAAAGTAAGGAATTGTAGTGATAGTTTAGTTCGGTGCACAAGAGAATCGGCACCAATTTTAACCAAATAATGGCCCGTAATTATAGAAATCTTTACTAATAATGAAGTAAAGATCTCATAGCTTTGCATAGTAGAGCCTCCCTAAGGAAGTCAAAGATAAAATTAGTCGACAGGCGTCAGATACATCGGAATGTATCTAAAATCCGATTTCAGTCACAAATTGTATCGTATTGATAATCCGAACTAGACAAACCGATTTTACAAAAACACGGCAACAGTAGATTTGCGTAAGCAACTAATACTTATTTGTATAAAGCCGGCGCCAGACATAGTCACATATTTGATCAAACACTTTGATAGACTTTGCTCACACATTTGACCACAGGCTAGGGGTGAGGCGTATATATAATATATCGTAAGACGTACTAGATAAAAATAACAGATATTAAAAAATAACAAATATCGATTTGTTCCTAACAATATAAAATACCCGTTACTTAAAATACCAGACTCTCAAGACTGTTTCCGCGACTGTTACTGATAACAATCCCCACCCAAACTGTTACCACGGCTATTACTTACATACACACTGACACAAAGGAAGGAATATAGCAAGGTTATCAATTTCTCTCTCTTCCTCATTAAAGAATGGAAGATATTCAATTGAGATTTAAATACGTATTTATAGTCCGTACTAAAATAATAGGCTGTTATTTAATAACAGATATTTGGAACTGTTATTTTTTTGTAACAGTAACAGTGATAACAAATATCGTGTTTAGACAGTCTGCTAAATGTAGCTAGATTGTCAGATTGTACACACGGTTACACATCAAGCTATACATTTCCAGTTTATACTGATCTCCTTAATTGAATGAATTTCCTTACATGCGAGGTCAGCTTATGCTGGAAATGGACAGCTTGATGTGTAGCCGTGTGTACCCAATAAAGTAGCTAAATGCTACATCTACTTCGTTTTTGAATCCCAGATAATAATTTGAAATTTCAAATGTTTGTTGTTTGTTTTTTTTAATATGATGTTTGACATTTGCACCTGTCAAATTAGTCTATCTACTTCTTTTCATAGGTAATTCCATTTTCCGCGAGCATGAATTAAATTGATAACACAACACAATAAAAATGTTGTTAAAGTTTACCCGTGGAGCCAACATTACGGCAAAGGAACTATTTGATGAAACTACAGATATATCAATTTCATACTTTCAGGCGCACTCACTTAATAAAAAAAAATCTAAAGTATTTACGTCATGTGTAAAGTAGCTAAGAATCTAGCTAAAAGTTTGATTATTTTTTTTATTTAATTGCCTGACACTAAAGAATAGCTAGATCTAGCTACAAAGTAGCTAAGATGGCAACACTGCATGCTTTGCAGCACGCAGTATTGCCAATTTATCATTTTTTATGCTAAATTTGGCAGAGTTTCTTCCTGTTTAGCACACTTTTTCGTCGTTTACCTAAGTCACAGATACTGGTGCCGATTCTCTTGTACACCGAACTAAACTAACTAAACTATCTCTAAAATTTCTTACTTTTGGCTATGAGAATCTTGGAGCTATTCTGCCAAATAAATTCTCTAAAGGAGATTGGGCGTTTCTGCCCTGGAGCCCAATAGCGTTAAGATATATACTAATGGAAAGATCTCATCAAGAAGAATATTTTTTAATCTGAAGATTTCTCTTGATCGTTAGTACGAAAGGAGCTACAGAGCTTTAAGTGTGAGTGATTAAATATTATTGTAATTTTGGGATTTCGTCAATTAAATAACTTTTAATGATTCAGTGCCCGGCAAACATCAACTTTGAAGCCTATAAGCGACCATTTTAAAACATTGGTCTCCAATAGATGCCATTTTAGGAATAATGTTTTTAAGAGTCGGTCGACCGGACACATCGTTAAGCCTGACGCGTACCCCAATAGACTTGAGATATATGCCAATGGAAAGATCTCTTCAAGGCTAATATTTTGTGATAGGACGCTTCTCTCGAGGAGAGGAGCTCGTGGCTAAGTAATAACAGCCGCTCGGGTCGATCCATCAGGTTAAGCTACGCTTGCCGGGGTTGGTCCGTGGATGGGTGACCATTTTCACATATCGAGACTCCTCCGTGCCTCGGAAAGCACGTTAAGCCGTTGGTCCCGGCTGTCATTTGTGGATCTTTGACAGTCGTTACGAATCGTCAGAAGCACGAAAGTCTGACAACCAGTCTAACCAAGGGGTATCGTATTACCCAGTTACTGGGTTGTGGAGGTCAGATAGGCAGTCGCTCCATGTAAAATACTGGTATTCAGCTGCATCCGGTTAGACTGGAAGCCGACCCCAACATAGTTGGGAAAAGGCTAGGCAGATGATGATGAGGACGCTTCTCTCGATTGTTAGTACGAAAGGAGCTACAGAGCTCTAAATGTGAGTAATTAAGCATTAGTGGAAGTCAGGTATTTAGACAATGAAATAACTTTTACTAACTTTCAGCTTTGCAAACAGGATCTTGAAAACCTATAAACGGACATTTTAAAACGTTGGCCTCCTAGATGCCGTTTTGGGATCAATGTGTTTAAGAGTCGATCGGCCGTACAAATCGTTAAGCCTTCGTTAAGCCTGCCGCATCCCCCAATAGAGTTAAGATATATGCCAACGGAAAGATCTCTTCAGAGGAAATATTTCGTGATATGAATTTTCTCTCGATTGTTAGTACGAAAGGAGCTACAGAGCTCTAAATGTGAGTAATTAAGCATTATTGAAATTCATCACCTATTTAGGTCATTAATTCTGTACTGACTAATAATAGGCAAAAGTCATGTTTGTAGGAAAGGTTATCCCTAAAAAGCTCTTTTCAGTGGTATATCTATATCTTATGGCTATTGGACGACAAGAATTGCTTAACTTCGGTGCGCAATTGTACAACAACCTATTTAGGTCATTAACTCCGAACTGACTAACAATTGGCAACAGTTATGTTAGAAGCAAGGGTTTTTTTCGAAAAGCTCTTTTCATTGGTGTATATCTTATGGCTATTGGGTCAAAAAAAATCCTTAACTTCAATGCCCCAGTAGTAACACTTTTTTAGGTCATTAACTCAAAACTGACTAACAATATGCAAAAGTCGTGTTCGTAGCAAAGGGTCTCCTTGGAAAGCTCTTTATATTGGTGTATAACTTATTTTTATTGGGCTTCAGGGCAGACCCCATAGGCAAAAACCCATTCTCCTTTAAAACTTATTTTGACACAACTAAAATCGAATTTGACAACCGCGCCTCCACTTGTAGGCGCGCAGGGACAGCCTTGACGTGTTTTTTTTGGATTTTTTCAGTTTTTGTATGGAAAATAAGGAAAAAAAAAATTACCATCATGTTGAGTATTAGGAGTCTAAGGGTTTCATGGAGGGGGTCGAAATTTTCAATATTTTTGCGATAGGACGCACCGTTTTCGAGATATAAGCAAAAGAACATAAAAATAAGATACAGTACTGTTTTGCATCTGAAGTCGACTGAGTCTGTTGGTTTAAATATTAGTTCGTGACATCTAATTTTATTCCACACATTTTTAATCGCGATTAAAAATAGTCAGATTTAGTTAGAGGATTTTAGATAAAGAACAAAATTTTAGGTTACAACGTCAAATTCGGAATAGCATTTTCACTAAATTAAAACTCAGTGCCATCTTAGTGCTGTCAAACTAAAATATAGTTTAGGTGGATGCACTAGGGTAGCCCGCGAAATTCAAATTTTCTTACGTTTTTTGCAATTTGCCGGTCAGTATCAAGTTGTATGTTGATCTAAACATTATTATCGGTCGTAACAAATATGGATTTACAGAATAGGGAATATGCATGTATTTTTTTAATATTTTTATTCGATAGTTTACATCGTCAAATAATAGTAAAAAAAAATTCGACGGCAAAAAAGCAATTTAAAGTAGTTAAAAAAATGTTTAAAAATATCCAACCGATCCGGGCTATTTAAACGCCCTCCATTTGGCGCGCTTGGTGTGGTGACGTCACAGTTCGTGAAAACAGACAAGCAACTGTCAAGTCAACATCAAAAACTCCTTTTTCTATGAGCGTTTGACATTGACTTGACACTTGTTGATTGACTTGACATTGACATTTTGATTGTTATTCCGGATTGTTACGTCACATCCGCTCTTAGCCTTTTCAAGTATTTGAATTACCCACAGTTTTTTGGGACTTTTTAAAAATTAATTTCTCGCTCAAAAAGAAATTTTATTCAAAAATATTGATGGAGGCAAAATTCTGAAGTAACATAGTTTATAGAAAAAAATATTTGACCCATATTTGAATCACATGCATATTCCCTATTATTAACATTAGAATCAGCAATACGACTCTCTAAGTTCATGTAAGTGCATTGAATGACAATTTCATGAAATTTTCATTTTAAGCACTTGCGATTGAGCAAAGCGACCGTTCCGCTCAGTTATTTACGAGACACTGGCTTTGCAGGCTACGCTACGCACACATTTGAAATTCGAACGCGCTACGCACACATTTGAACCTAAACGCTTTGATGTGCGCTCGAAAAACCGACACCGAATGGAAAAGTTGAAATGAGTGATCAAACTTTGATGAAATACCCAAACACCTCTGCCACACATGTTTCAAACATGTGATCAAATATTGCTGCTATGTCTGGCGCCGGCCTAATGTTTGGATAGTTTTGATCGATGCATTTACAACCGAAGAATATTACCTACTAGAAACGATCGAAACTGCGAGTCGGAGCCGCTCCAGAAAATTATTTCTAAAAACGAACTTTGACTACGATTTTCATAATCTGAAATCGGATATTCTCCTGTAAAAATCGAAAAACGCCCATGTCTAAAAATTTGCTTCCGAATCTATTTTTTTAATGCCCGGTTTGGCAATAAAATAATTATGCTTTATGAATCGATTTTGATGATTCTTTTGTTTGGTAGATCATGCTTCAGAGGTGGTCCCATAAAAATTTTATTAATTTCGCTTGCGTAGTTTTTGAGTTAGCTTCAATAATTACGTATTTTTCCCAAAAAATATATGCTTTGCGTATGTAGATGATATTATTATGTTAGTTGACTCCGTCACTGTTATTTACATAGCAGATAACGGTATATGAACTTGTGTGGGGTAGGTACCACGACTAAATAGTGAAAAATAAAACTTACTTTTTACAAAAAAAGAACAACCGTCTTCCAAAAAAAACACTAAGAAAGTGAAAAATTACTTTAATTTCGGAAGTCGGTGACAAAAAACGAAAATTGAAAAGCAAAGACACAGACTTCCGAAATTAAGTAACCGAGCATACCTCGCACCACATCTTTGAAGTTACCGACTCGCCGCGGATCGGACGGACAGACGTGTCTGCGCTCCACGGATGATACTCTTCCCACGGTCCGTCTTGTGCGAGCTGGTTCGCGTTCGTCTGCAAAATCGCGCACCGTTGGAAGCCGCCTTAAGACTTTGTAATGTTGTACGTAGTATGCTTTATGAACGTATACTTCTAAGAATCGTTATCACAAAATAGGTAACTAACTATTACCTTCCGTGTGCATCTATCTTCATCGACTTAAAATAAATATAATCCCAACTCCCATTAAATTAATGACACAGATCATGCCCCTCATGGGGTAGCTCCACGCTAAGAACTAAGTTCTATTGTATCACCGTGACCGTGACCCCATAAACTTCTGTGTGTGTCTGTGTGCTGGTAACACGGATGCAACAGTAACGGATCTGTCAATACCGTTCCGAGTTCCACTTATCTGGCTCAACCCAAGCAAACGTGATGTTCCGAAGAGGTTGAGTAACCAGTGGCTTTCTGTTGCGTAATGTTGGCTAACAGTTCAACGTGTTATGTGCTGGAGCAGAATTAATGAATCGCTAATTAGCAGCGTAAAGTGCTAATTGAAGAAGTAATCGTGGCCAACACTCTGGTAGATAATATATTTTAATATAGATGGAAATTATTTTTTGTACCATCAGAGATCCAGACCGATAGTTGTGCAATTTACTTTACTCATCAAGATTGTTTCTTTCATAAATCATTGTCAACATCATCGAACACGTTCGAGTCAATTATAATGTCGTTACTACCCGCTAGAAGGTATACCTACCAAACTGAAGGCTAACGATTGTACAGTGCCTCGAGCAATTCTCACTGTTCACCTCACACTTCACAAAGCACTGCAGCACCGCTACCTGTCTGTGGCCGTGAGCCACCACACCTCAACTGACCTCAAGCAAACTTTACTAAATCGAACAAAATAATGGCAGTTTTCACCAATGCTCTGCTACTCAACAATCCACTGGAGGAGTAAGGGGGGCGGGAGGAGCGGTCCCCCCCCAACTCTCGAGAATAATCAAATCCCAAGCAAGTTACAAATGTCTCTAAACTAGACTAGAGAAAAATCACAGTTTATTCCTGTCAAAAGACGATTTCCCATTCTGAAATAAGACTAAAGGGACACAACTTAATTATATTTTAGTTTGACAGTTAAGACGGTACTGAGTTAATAATTCAGTGAAAATGACAATTTTACTATTCTGAAGTTGGCGTTTTGCACCTAACGTTTTGACTGTATTACCGTGCGTTTGCACTGGCGAAACATGCACGACAAAACATGTTGAAATCTCTATTTTCTTTCACTTTTCCATTCAATTTTTGACAGGAACTAGAGATTTAAACATGTTTCGTTGTAATGTTTACATTTACGTTGTATAAATGACACCAAACCACTGGTTTCAAGGATAACGGTGTTAACTGTCACAGCTAAGTAGGCTCCACAAGTTACCGAGTAATAATTCGACAGACTTAAATTTGCAGTTGCAAAAACATGTTCTAACAAGTTTTTCAACTAAAATCTTAAGTTTGTTGGATAAATTCATCCCACTTACGGAACTCTTCATTGTGCGTGGTTCAACATGCACTTGGCCGGTTTTTATTCAAACTATTTCTGTATAAATGTTCAAAAGAAAATGTACCTAAACTATGCGGAGTGCAAACATTTTCGGACTCGCTGCGCTCGCTCTACCCCTCTATTCGTCTGGTGCTCTAGCCTTTCTGTTGTCTACAAAGTTTCTCCTATTTGAAATGGAATGGTCAAGAGAAAACCTAACCTTTACGAGGCAGCGTATTTAGACATTCATTCCTGGTCTGGGCGGCCCTATTTAGTTATGCCGCCTCGTTTTGCTGACAGCGTCCGGTCAGGCTTAGTCTGCCACTGCAATAATCCACAGGTTGAGAGAAGCATTGATCAAATTGACAGATTTCTTAGTCTCAAGGAATGGCTCTCTAAATCGCGGCTACTAAATCATAACACAAGGCGAATGCAACAATACGTAATCACACTAAACACTGCGCTAGTGCGCCACGGACAGGCGCGGATGATCCGCTGTACGTCACCCCGCGCCACTGACACAGAGAGCGCCGTTGACGGGTCACGGGGTGACGAGCTCATGGGAAGCATCAATTACTTCCCCGTCACAACACGCCGCCATTATCTGACGCGCATTGTTCACGGACCGCCTCGCGCCTGTGTGAACTGGGCATTATTATACCAACCGCTCGTTAATGTTTCCCGGTTTATTAATAATGACATCATTATTGGACAGCACGTAGACTGTAGAGTTCATAGGCCCGCGGGTCTCATAGTCGTTAAGCACAAAGCAAGTCTACACAGAAAGTAATCCTAATCAGAGATCTAAAAGATCAAAGCATGGATGTTATATCATCCGTGTAAACTTTCTCTACCAAACTTACTAGACAATATTTACTTAAACATACACATTGTAAACTGTTGCTCATGTCGTTAGTACTCCTCATTATTTGTGCCAAAACTGAACAGAACTGTGCCGAAAGTCCGACTGTCTGCCAGATGTCTAAAGCACATACTGACTGACACATCACACGGACAGGCAGACGTACGGACAGATCGGGGTGATGGGCTTTATATCTGATTTCACTGAAAATACGCCAAAAATAGAATAATTTCTTACTAATACTTTATATGTCTTGTCTTGACAAACACATAAGTATTCTCTATCAGTGGCAGGCGCTTATCAGGGCGTCGTATCAAGTCGCGCACAAACACGTTATCTCCAGCTATATTAAGAACAGCGACTTGCTGATAAAACGACTCCTTTTATAGCTGCGAGTCCACGAGTAGCGGTCACCGACGCGAGGAGCTTATTATGCACACAATAACAATGCAAATTGAACAATCATCGCTAATGACAACTGTGATACAACACTACGTTACTGCATGCAGGTTCATTTGTCAAACTGAATCATCATCATCATAATATTGTAGGTTTCCACTGGGAAACATGGGCCTCCCAACGACGCGACGCGACGGCTGTAATGAATACCTACAACCAAAAAAACCGGCAGTGCATGTCGGAACACGCACAATGAAGGGTTCCGAAGTTGGGATGAACTTATGCCAAGAACAAACTTAACATTGTAGTTGAAAAACATGGTGTGGGCTCCGCTCGCTCCTTGGATCTTGTGCTTGATCTTGTCTTGTCCCTTTCGATTAAAATGTTCCACCATTTTGATGTACTGATTCGCCCTTTACGAATGGGCGAGTGGAAAATTGACTTTTAAATGACAGAAAAATGCACACGACATTATGAATTACAGATAGCGTTATTAAAGTAATCAAACATAGCGTTATTCATTTTTCTGTCATTTAAATGTCAACTTTCCACTCGCCCCTTCGTTAACTCTAACAAACATTAGCACTTTAGAGCTTAATATTTCGCAAACGGATTCCTGAATCCAAAAGTGGTTTTCGTGGACTCACAATATTTGAACTACCTTTCCAAGGATACCCCACACTATGGGATACACTGTAAAAAAAAGGGCAGGGGAGGCAGTCTAAAAATGTTTTTTTTCGTGATTTTAATATACCACTTTGTCGGCGTGATTAATATGTAGGTACACTGTACAAGTGTACACCCATGCCAAATTACACCTTTCTAGTACGAGTCTCTGAGCTAAGCCGCGGACAGACGGATAATTATGGCGAAACTATAAGGCTAAAAACTATTTAAAAGGCAGTTGCAATCACCATAATTCGTTAGAATGGTGAGCGTAGTACGCTGTAATCAGCACAAAATATGCTAATCCGTCGACACTCCTGCCCATTCAACCGCTGCAGCAATTCAAGACGGTATAAATAATCATAGCTTAGCGCCTCGTTCCGTAATGTTCGCTTAGTATGCAGGGCCAGACCCCGAGCCCCGGCCTCAGGGCGCGGGGCCCCGCAGTCACCGATAGTTTATGTAACCACCACCTATCATACATTACACACCGCGCCATATCCAAATTACAATATGTGCTAATGGTGGCAACTTCTCCCAGCACATCAGGCATTCTTGTGTTTGTGCTAGTGATCAACTAATGCGCTAATCTCCGTCAGCCGCATGATCGATTTATTTGTGACAGAACGATTAGACGAGTGATGGTATTTTGAAGCGCGCTCATTACAACATTCCCGCGACGGAATCTCCGATTAGCAGGACTATTAACTGCTAACGATGTTTACAAACGGATCGCCATAGTTTATGACAGTCGCGATCAACACACGGACAGACTCTCAGGACGAACGCTCATATATTACATTATAACAGCGTCACAGAGATAGAGGCTGTCTCGTATTTTAGATAAACTCAAAGCATGCCGCCAAGAGTGTGTGTGAGTTTACGAATAGTTTTCAGTAAGTAGCGATGCGCGACCTTTTGTCAAGCATAACTTATATGTTGGATGTAGAACGAGAAATTCTACAAGTTTATAATAACGGTGGCGTGTACTTTGCCAGCGAATATACTTTCACCATAAAAATGTACGTACATAAGTAGGTACGCGGTCCTATGCACTCATGGCATTTCGTGCCCAAATCAATATGGAAGTGGTTGTGAGGAGGTTCACTCAGTCGGTGGAGACTGTTCGCGATTGAATATGTAGACAGCTTAACGTGTGTAGTCCGATAGTGGTGTAAATGGAACTTAATTTTATAATACTGGTTCACTGGATGGTGGCGGTGCACATGGAGTATGTGGGATGCGGCTCAGCGCCATTGCACCTGCATCCGCGTCGCTTACACCGCTGCGCCGACGACCTTCACATTAATACTGAAATCTTCACATTAATAATGAAAAGTAGTTTGATTAACGACTTTTACAAAAAGCTGCGTCCATTAGCGAACTGACTAGCTGCGCTAATATTACCTTTTACCACATTATTACCTCCGACAGTCGAGTCGCATGCGGCCTGCCCACTGGGACGCCGACCTCGCGAACATGTTTCAACACGTACTCATATTTCCCGCGCCATCTGCTATCCAATTTGGAAAACAATCAAGAAGGTATCGATATGAACTATCATCGAAATGTATTACCTAGATGGTAAGTAAGATAAATGAATAGTTAGCAACAAGGGTTCGTCGTTGGCTATAACAACAAAGCTGCTTACTAGCTATTAACATTTCTGCGTAAGAATCTTCGGGAAAGCTGTTTTCAAAGTTGATTGTGTTCAGTGTCCGGGAGCCGGCTCTAGGGCTTATAAGAATAAGCAGTAACTATGCCGCGGGCCGCGGATAACTGCGGCGAAAGCGGCCACTGAAGTAAGCACAGAGAAAGTCCCCATTCTCCGTATAGTTAGCAGTTCGCACTAGCTTCGCACATACAGCGTGGCCGTGGAGTAATTATTGTGACACACTTGAAACCCGGCCGAACGAATTTATGGAACGGTCGATAAATGATGACATACTTACAAAATGTCTTTTAAAAGAAATGTAGAAAAAAAAAGAAGAAAGACATTGCATTTCACATTATTGTATAAAAAACTACATTTGCCTTTTAACAGTAAAGCTCGTATGCGGTGGTCGTGGTACCTACTGGAGGGTGAACACAACTATAAACGAGTACAGATGATAATGCAAGTGGCTCCGTGTATGAGGTCAAGTTCGTCACAGCTAGGCACGTAGTCCAGGGTACAGTGGCGGGCAGTGGCCACTACTGTTTATATTGCAGAGCAACATTGGTCACCAGAATGTCACGCTCGCGTGTGATGCTACCTACAATACAACATTATGACGCGGGTATATTTTTTTTTTTGAGGTTGTGAAATCTTCCAATGACTTCTCCCGCTCTGGGTGGAGCGGAAGGGCGTGTCAGACTTTTACTGACTAAAACCCACCCGTGTTCCTTCAGTTGCCTGTTACAAGAGTCGGATACTAGGAACTACATTTGTGAAATGATTCTTGGTAAAGCAGATGAATTTCAAGTAGTTGAATCATAGACGATTGTACATATACACAACTACACATAACCAGCGGCTTTCATTTTTCAAAATGACTTCTCTCCGTGACCGTCGAGTAATGCTTAGTATATCATTTTTGCACAAAATTGTTAACGGAAATATTGATTGTAGTCACCTCCTAGCAGAGGTTCCCATCACAGTTCCACGTAATAGACCCCGCGCTGTCCTAACTAACACATTTTGTCCTCCATTCTGTCGTACCAATGTCGGAGCTCATGGTCCGCCATTAACCTTTACAATTTTCTCAACAAAAACTTAAATTCAAACCTGGACATATTTCATGACTCCATGGGAAACAAATACTTGACAATTTTCATTCAGTTTCATAATTTCTTTATATTATATATTATCTTGAATTATGTAGTTGATAGTTGAATTATGTATTTCAATTGTGTGTATGTTCATTCCATTAATTATACAAATTAATCAGTTGGACTTCACTTGTTGAAGCTTTGTTAAAAGAATTAAGTTTTACTATAAGCTCCTTGTGCTGTGCAATGTTTCATTCCCTAAATGTTAAGTACACTTTTAATTTGTGTATACATTAGCAGCAATACCTTTCCATATTTTTTTCTTTAAGCAATGTTGAATGTATAGGCTGTTGGTGTTCTTTAATGAATAAATAAATACATTTCTAATTGCCTTTTAGCTAAATTTCAGTAACATATTGTTCAATTACCGTCTTGTTAATTGTAGCATTTCATGGAAAGTGGCGGTTGCGCAACAGTCTCGCCACCCCACCCTGCCCGACACGGCCGCCACCGCACCGCCGCCGCCGCCGCCGATGTCGACCGACTCGACCGTACGCCATTTCTTCGACAATAATAACTGCTTATTGATTGCTAACAGTCCAGCAATCGCTGTGACCTACAATCTAGTTATTACAATTATGTACTAACTTTCCTATTCTAAAATAACATTCAATAAAGTCTTGTTCAAAATCTCATTTGTTAACAAGGCTGGTTGAGCTGCGGGGGCCGTGGGGTTACTTCTTCACTTAATAAATAGTTCTCACCTGGGGCTCAGTTCGCCTGTTTTCCAACTCAGTATAATATTATTGATTGTGCAAAACAAACGCTGCTTCTCGTATTACGCGTGTTATGTTAGGATAAACAGCAACTTTGCGTGTTACTGGCGCAGGCGCGGTCATTACGGAAGGAAGTAAACTAGTAGTGTGGCGCGACCTTGCACGCGTCCCTGTGACGTCACGGTTCAAGGATACGCCGTGACGTCATCGCGCCATCCAGCCCCGTTAGCATGCACCACTGCGCGCCGACTATACAACGGGAGAACACAGAAGATCAACTGCTTTACTGCTGTCAGGACACTCACGTACTTTATATAATGGAGACATAACCATAGTTCAAAGTCATCTTTCGCAAGCCATGCCACTTAGAAAGAAGAAAGAAAGAATAATTGTTTATTCTGCACTTCTCGCGATATATTTCCCTGATCAATATGTATGTTTCTACGGCTGTCTGCTTAGCTTGATATGCCTTCTGTAACTATCTATTTCAATGTTATTCAAAGTGTTCTCCGTGGAACCCAACATCAGTTTCCTCAAGAACAATTTTTTTTCATAGATTTTTTAATTCGATTTGGTTGTATTTGCTTAATCACAACTAGGCGCTTTACTTTTTATTCGTGACGTGATACTGCTCCTATAAGTCTAAAAAAAATAAACTTGGACTCAGTGGAACAATTTACACATCTGAAAAAACATCGACTAAGCAAATGCCGCCAAATCTAATACCATAAAAATAATGAATTACGTCAAATTTTGTCCACTGCAATCCCGATTATTTTCAATATTATGTGAAAATGATGGCAGCAAACATAAAATACTACGGCTCCATACAGAAGTGAGATGATTATTTCGGCGTAAACCTTTAACAAGGGTATTTGAACTTAGACCGGAGAAACAGGATTCCCAACTCAAGCTATGCAGCCATAAATTTAAAAAAAAAAAAAATAATAAAAGCAAGACACCACAGACACACAAATTAAAAATCCGGAGTCACACGTGTAAGGGCATAAATCGTACAGATTACGTGTGACTCCGGATTTTTAATTTGTCTGTCTGTGATGTCTTGACCTTGTTTGAATATTTTTAAATCAAATCAAATCAAATTGTTTATTGCAATCCATAATGTACAAATTAGGTGGTAAATAAAAATTAAAGAAACAATTATGGACCCTGTCGGGCACAGCAAATTTTAAAATAGGTAGAGAGCGGAAGAGCGCTTTACAAGTTTTTCTTGTTATTATATTAGGGATTATTTATATCTTACCTATGTATTTATATTTTCATTCATTCTCTTATTCTATTAATATTTTATATAAGTCTATCCATTTATTAATTAATTATTATATTTATTTACAAGCTTAAAATTTGTTTATTGTTTTAATGTAGTATAATTATTAAGTATTATGGTATAATTTATTTTTTACTATTTTACTTATTAAAATATATCTGGTTGTCATAATTATGCATTATTATTATTTAATTGAATTTATCTATTATAAATTATTCCATATCCTATTATCTATGTATTTATATTTCCATTTGTTTACTTATTCTATTAATATTTTTTAAACAGGTCTATCTATTAATTTATTATTTATTTAATTATATTTGGTTTGGTATTGTTATTTCATTACTCGCTTAAAAATTGTTCATTGTTTTTAATGTAATATAATTTTTACGTATTTTAATACAATTTATTTTTGTTATTTTAATTATTATTATCAATATTGGATTTATCCGTAAGATATTCTTGGACTGTGTAATAGCTTTTTTTAATTAAGTATTGTTTTAGTTTATTTAAAAATATACTGGTTTTGTTTTGTTGTTTTATGTCTTCTGGTAATTTATTATATACTAGCTGTGCCCGCGACTTCGTTCGCATGGATGTCGGAAAACAATAATATGTCGCTTAGAAAAGTTGTACCTTCATTTAAAAAGGGGGAATCTTTCGACCAGGCCTGGTGATTTTTCCTAGTAAGAAACTGCCAAAAAACTTGTGTTTTTATTTAAGAAAATGCTTCTCTATATAAAATATTAGCGGTGGAACCACCTGGAGCGTACACAAAAAAGGTGCTAGGGTTGCTCACACGCGAAAGAGCTAAATAAAATTGGCCGTGGGAAAAGCAACCAATACTAAGATCCACCCCCGCAACGGATAATGTCTGGCCCTGAGCTTTGTTAATGGTCATGGCGTAACACAGGCTGACGGGGAATTGCACACGCTTAAAACTAAACGGGAAATTATTGGGAATGAGAGGAATTCTTGGAATAAAAACAACATCACCGGCGCCGCAACCTGTTAAGATTTCGGCTTCGATGACGTTTTGTTGGTGATTGGTGACTGGTGAATATGAGCCGAGTGCCGTTGCAAAGTTTGGGAGGACTTAAATTTCTGAGAAGAATTTAAGTCCGGCACTCCGACTTTTAAACAAATTTTATGTGCTGGAAGACCGGGTGTGTTAAGGGATTCTAAGAACTCTACTGGATAGTGTGTGGCATCTTCTTCTTCGGGAACCGTATTTATCGATGTATATTGTTGACTTTCCCCAGAAACATTGTGCCAATATTTGTGTATTTATTGCTGTCCGATAGTCGAACAAATCAACCATAAGGCCTCTGCCTCGAATCTTGCGGGCAGCGGGGCGGCAGCGGCGGCGGCGCGGGCGCGGCAGGATCTTATGCGTAAAATCAAATGGACCGGTTCTCGAAAACAGCGGCGCGGCAGCGGAGAGGCGGCGGGCAGCGAGCGGTGCACTCCATTCAAGCGGTGACCGCCCGCGCGTCTGCATTGCAGTGTTGTTGCCCACAATAAATTGAGCGTTAGGAATAAATTTGAATCAAAAAGATGATGCCGCCATTGTTCAGACATTTCTTTCGCGAATAAAAACAAATATCTCGACGACACAATCGTGAACACAACACTACGCGGCTATAGTGACGCGTGATCTGCCCGCTAGTTTCGAGAACGGGTCTTCGATGCCCGCCCCGCTCCCGCGCCGCCGCCGACGCCGCCCCGCTGCTCGCAAGATTCGAGGCAGAGGCCTTACACACGCCAACAACGATCGAATCGAATGAGCGGCGGTCACGAATCATACGAACAAATTACGAAGTATAGTACAGTTCGATTCAAACTTAATGGCGGCTCGGAACATGAGGCGAGTCGCTGCGCAGTAACAATTTCATGTGACAGCGGGGGTGAGGGGTGGGGTACTGCGCAGCTAAAAGCTAACTTCCGAGCAGCCATTAAGTTTGAATCGATCTGTAACGACTCGTTTCTTGACTTCTTAATTTGAACCTAATGAACGAAACCAACAAAAATACCAAATCAAAACCAATCAGATCAATTAGGAGTGAGGCGTATTTATCGTCACAGATATTATAAAATAGCAGATAGTAATTGCTCCTAACGATAAAAAATATCTGTTACTTAAAATCACAGATCCTCAAGACTGTTACTGTTAAAACTTCGGATACGATTTTCGACTTTAACGAAAAGAAATAAAGAAGATATTCAATTGAGTCAATACGTATTTATCGTCTGTACAAAAATCACAGGCTATGATTTTATAACAGATAGATACGATTTTCCACTTTAAATCAAAAGAAATAAAGATGATATTCGATTGAGATACGTATTTATCAAAAATCACAGGCTGTGATTTAATAACAGATATTTGGATCTGATTTAATAACAGTGATCACAGATATCGTGTTTCACCTGTTACAACCCATCTCTAAGATCAATACTTTCTACGAATGACAACCCAACCAACAATTTATTATTTATGTATTATTACTTATTATTATTTATTTTTATTATCGACACTAAAGAAGTCAAAAACAAAGATACCTACTCTAAAAATTATTTGGAATATCTGGGCGAAAGTCATTCTTCGACGGAGACTCTCACCGCGATTCAGAAAATGACATTAAACGAACAACGCCATCTACCGAGCACGAAGTGATACTGTCAAAATATATGGGAAAACGTTCGAACACTCTGTAAGCTAAATAAACTATGTAAAAAAGTGAGTAATTAAAGAATCACTCACTATTCTTTCATGATTATCAAGATTTGAAAGATAGGCAGCGCCGCCTATCGCACTAATACTAAACTAATAAATAAACAACGCATCTGGAAAATTTTAATTAACCTAACTTTAGAGTTATATTCTATACACAATGTATCGCGTTAAATTTCCGCGCAAAGAAAATGACGGTCATATAACAACACACGATCTCACAAACCTAGTAATTAAGAAGTAAGTATCATTTCGCGTCAATAGATGTCGTTACGTGTATGTACATTACGTAATGAAAATTCCTTCTTGAACACTTTAAATTCATATATCTTTTGATATTTTGAAGCGATTGCGATGAAACAAAAACTAAATGAAACATCGAGTTACACACAATATTTGAGTATAAAAGTTAACCATATTGATTTCGTACTTTTTACGTGATAGTGGAACATACAAACAGACAGACAGACAAACAGACAAAAATTCCAAAAATGGTAGAAATGGAATCTGTTGGTTATTCTTGGACAACCCACCAACTTTTTTTTTTTTTTTTTTTCATTGTACAGAAACGCCTCGTCTACAGATTTATTATATGTATAGAATAGATATAGATTCTTATTGACATTGAATATGGACTAGATGAATGTAATTTAAGGCGGGAGGGGGGCAAATTTAGTCTATTTTTATGGCGCAACGAATAATTTGTTTGTATGTCTCCCCGTGTGTTGTAAGAATCTGGATATTTACGGACCAGTTTACATAGTTCTAAGACATAAATACCAACCAAGGTGAGAATTTTGTGTTTCTGAAAGTAAGGCTTGCAACTATCTGTTGGTTCTATATTGGTAATTATTCGTATTAGCTTTTTCTGGAGGGTAAATAGGGAGGGAGCGTCTGTGCTATTTCCCCATAAGATGATGCCATAGCTAAACCAAGCGTGCATACGCGTAGTATGTGACTATTGCGGTTTTTAGGTTTGTAGCCTTTTTTATTTCGCGGAGAGCATGAAAACTTTGAAATTTTTGATTTTACTGTCTGTATATGTGTTTTCCAGTTTATATGAGTGTCTATTGTTAAACCTAGGAGAGTGAAATTGTTAACTGTTTCTAATTTATGTTGATTAAAAGTAAAATCTATATTTATTTGCTTTTTCTGCCAGGGGTGAAACGCTATTAGTTTGGTTTTGGTAAAATTTATTTCGAGATAATGGTCGCTCATCCAGTTTACAGTTTTTCCAAGAATAGTCGCAAGTTCTACATTTAAATTAGCATTTGTTTGGCATGAAGTCAGGATCGAGATATCATCCGCAAACAATACGCTGTATGGTTTTGGGGAGGTCATTTATATAAATGAGGAAAAGGAAGCAACCTATAACACTTCCTGGGAAATTGAAGCATGTATTGATTTAACATCAGATCGAATGAGCTGTGCTTCTTTTGTTTCTTTTGTTTGACTTTTTATCGTAGTTGGGTTTTAGTTTTAAAACTTTTATTTATATTTAATTTTCTTTTATATATGCTGATTAAGCCCTCTCAGCAGAATGCCTTGAAATTATATCATCAAAATATTCAAGGTATTTCTTCCAAATTATTAGAAATTGAAATGTTTTTAGAAAAAACACAGTTAGAGATTGTTTGTTTTACTGAACATTGGCTAAAGGATTACCAAATGCTAATTAATTATAAGAACTACAGTGTGGGCAGTTGTTTTAACCGTAAATCTATGCTACGCGCAGGTTCTCTGATCTTGATAAAAAATTGTTTGAAATCTAAGCAACGTAATGACATAGTTGGTTTATCAGTTGAACATTGCATCGAACTATCCTGTGTTGAGCTGGATAAGCATGTCGTAGTGTGCCTGTACAGACCCCCTAATTATCAGAACTTTTCCTTATTTGAGTCAATAATGGAAGATGTCCTAGCGAAAGTTGCATCCAGTAACAAACCCGCAATTATTTGTGGTGATTTTAATACTAATATTCTGGAAAATAATTCAAATAGTTGTAGAATGTTAAGCCTTTTTAAATCGTTCAATTTATCGAATGTTTTTACAGAACCGACTAGAGTAACTCCAACTTCTGCTACTTGTATCGATAATTTCTTCTGCGATTGTGATTATTTAGATAAAGCCATCGTAAACTATTTGCCGTCTGATCATAGTGGACAAACGGTAACTTTTAAGTTTAAAACACCAATGCAAAAAATGCAAATACAATTTAGACCGATTACAACAGGCAAATTAAATAGATTCAATAGTACCCTAAATAATAAGTTAAATGCCCTGGGCCAGAATATGGACGATGCAAACAAATTGTATGAGGATTTCTTTTCAGTAGTGCACACTGAATTCAATAAAACTTTTGAAAAGAAAACAATAAATATTTGCCCTAATTTTATTTTAAGTGACTGGGCAACTAGAGGTATTAGGATAAGTAGGGAAAGACTGTTCGAGCTGTATGGCCTTAAGCCTTACATTAACACTGGAACTTTCAATAAGTATGTTGCTACATATTCCAAAATTTTTCGAAATACCTACAAGATAGCTAAAGCCCTGTTTATTAGCAACAAGATCAAATCAGCAGAAAATAAAATAAAATCAGTTTTGGAAGTTATAAATAGTGAAACTAATAAGAATAAAATACGAAACACTGATTACACATTGGAGACTTCACGTGGTGCCATAAGCTCTAATTTAGAAGTAGCTCAAGAATTTGTACACTTCTTTACTAACATACCAGCTAAAACGACGGAAGTTTTAAATTCCTCACCCGACGTCGCAATTGATTTATTAAGAGCGAACGTTCCAGGCTGCCCGGTTGAATTTCAATTTAAGCATATAAACCCTATGATAGTTATAAAAGCTTTTCGACAAATCAAAATAAAATTAACCGAAGATCTATGGGAATTATCTATGAAAGTTTGTACATCCATAATCGAGACTATAGCACCATACTTGGCTTTAATATTTAATTTATGTGTGGATCAAGGAGTCTTTCCGGATTTAATGAAACACAGTAAGGTTATACCACTTTTTAAATCTGGAAACAGTAAAGACACCAACAATTATAGACCAGTATCTGTTCTGCCGGTGTTCAGCAAGGTCTTCGAAAAGGTAATGTTCAATCAAATGCTTAATCATTTTAACACCAACCAAATCTTACACGATCAGCAGTATGGTTTCACCAAAGGACGTTGTACGACTGACGCCGGTGTCACCTTATTAAAACACATTTTTACTACGTGGGAGGAGGCCCAATATGCCATAGGAATCTTTTGTGACCTCTCCAAGGCATTTGACTGCGTAAATCACAAAACCTTACTCTTAAAACTTGAGCATTACGGACTAGGTAAACTTGCGTTTACCTAGTAAAATCTTATTAAAATCTTATTTAGTATCTATATAGTAAATCTATATCTTATTTAGTAAAATCTTATTTAAATGATAGACAACAGCAAGTTCAAATAAATGGTGTCAATTCACTCGGTTTAAATGTAAAAATGGGTGTTCCACAAGGCTCGATATTGGGTCCTTTCCTCTTTTTAGTATATATTAATGATCTACCCCATTTATTAAAAAGCCAACCACAAATGGTGTTATTTGCTGACGATACTTCCTTAATTTTTAAAATAAATAGACGTGCATCAAATCTTGACGACGTAAATAACGCCCTACTTCAGGTCCAAAATTGGTTCACTGCTAATAATTTAGTATTAATGGGAAAAAACTAAATGCATGAGATTTGCTTTACCGAATGTTAAAAGTAGTGATTGTGACATAATATTGAATAGGGAGAAACTAGAATTCGTCGATAAGACTGTTTTCCTTGGGATCACACTCGACTCAAGGCTACAATGGGGTCCTCATTTAACATCTCTTGCAGGACGGCTAAGTTCAGCAGCATATGCTGTGAGGAAAATCCGTCAATTCACTGATGTAGATACCGCGAGGCTAGTCTATTTCAGTTACTTTCATAGTATCATGTCTTACGGTATTTTCGAGTCCTCATCATCGAGTCTATTTTTATTCTGCAGAAAAGAGCTATCAGAGCAATATATGGCCTTCGTATGCGCGATTCTCTAAGGAAACTGTTTAAAGATATTAACATCATGACGGTACCTTGTCAATATATCTACGAAAACATCATGTACGTAAGGAAAAATCTGAGTCTTTTTAGTAAAAGAGGTGAAAAACACAATTATAGGACTAGGAATAGGGACCAATTAGTTCAACCGGGCTTCAGACTGGCTAAAGTAGACTCATCCTTCATGGGGTACTGTTTAAAATGTTACAATAAAATACCTCCCCACATACTCCAACTGAATGAAACAAAATTTAAATCTTGTATAAAACGCACACTATGCCGCCAAGCATATTATAAATTGGGGGATTACATCACTGACAAAAATGCTTGGCTCAGCGCTGGTCCAGCTCCACAGGGCGCAACAACTAATTGATTAGCATACGAAAATATTGTTGGAGCTGCTGAAGATTGTAAAAACTATCTTTACATTGTATAAATTCAATCTCCTAGTATTGTATAACTGCATAGCACATGTGTGTGAGCACTATGTACTTACCTAAGTACTTTAAAGCTACCATTTACTAGGTACGTCTTTCATTGACTTGAATGTGCCCTGGCGGCTGAAAGCATGTCATGCTCACTTTAATGTCTCGCTGGTGGTGGCGTGTGTGTTGGATCATTAAGTTCCCTTCAAAATGGTTGAGCTGAATGGTGCTGATCCATGCGTCATGTTCGTGAACGGGCGCCATCAGTAGGGACTGGTCATCTCTTAGCTGCCACGGCTTATTTTGATTTATTTTAATTTTTGAATTGTTTTGTATCGTTTTAACTTTTATTTACGGACTCTGTTAACCTGCACGTTTTTCTACATTGTACTCACGTGTATGATTCCAACATGAATGATGTAAACAACATATTGTAACAATATTCTGATTTAAAAGAGTGTCCGTGGAGTTTCTTGCCCGTTCTTCTCCATAGGAACCTACTAAGCTTTGGAATGGGCAACTAGCTTCATATTTTCTGACTGACCGACCCTTTGACAATTCAAAAGTGCCTGTAATTGGTTTATTTGAAATAAATGCTTTGAGTTTGAGTTTGAGTTCATTTGATACCCAACATGCCATCACTAAAAATATATTTTTTTAGTTCAAGACTTTCTGTCCTCTAGAGGGCGCCATAATAAATTTCATGTAACGTCACATAGCCTATAACCAGCGTACGATCAAGACACTTCCAACAATACATCATTTGTTAAATTATGATGAGCAGTTTAGAAATTATGAGAGAACAGATGAACACACATACATACATACCGGTCAAAATCATAACTCTACTTTTTGCTTCGCCGTAGTGGGATAAAAACAAAATACTACAATATGCTGAAACCCTGACATGCGACTTCAACTCTCTTCAATCACGTCTGATATCATAACAACTGATGCACAGAAAAAATCTATTCCATACTCCCCATAAGATGCAAATGTTAATGTCAAGTAGGTATTATAATTATTTTAATGAAGAATATACATAAAACCAGGTTTTGATTATTTTAGGGCTTCGTCAAATATTTCGTTTTCCAAAAAAGTTTGAGAACCGCTGCTCTATTTTGTGAGCTGCCAGGTGAAAAGAGCTTGCAATAAGAACAGGAAACGACTCTTTGACAACAGGACATTAAACAACATGTAGTATGTTATCTCCTTACCGATGTGATTACAAGCGCACTCTCCTGCTCATGGCGAGCGACACCATGCGCGAGTTCAGTCAAGTGGCACTTGAACCGTGAGTTCACAAAGAAAGTAGTGCCACACTATGACTAACGGTGTTCCTCAAATGATAAAGATGTCTTCGTAATCCTTTTCATTCATGAATCAACAAGGAAATGGCTTCGCATATCCTCATTTTTAGGGTTCCGTAGTCAACAAGGAACCCATAGAGTTTCGCCATGACGTCTGTCTGTCTGTCCGCGGCTTAGGTAAGGACTCTTAGTGCTAGAAAGCTGTAATTTGGTACGGATATACATAATAAATTACGCCGACAAAATAGTAAAATAAAATTGTAAGAAATATATTTTTTTAGGGTACACGGAAAGTGGGGATGGTTTTTTTTCGCGTCAATCCCATGGAGTGGGGTATCGTCGGAAAGGTCGTTTAAAAATAATGAGTGATTTCATGAAAAACATTTTTGGATTCAGGGATCCGTTTGCGAAATATTAAGCTTTAAAGTGCTAATTTTTGTTAGTCATGTGTGTCCCCCCCCAGCCAGCCCAAAATGATTTTTCAACCATTCAATCCCAAAACATAAAATTAAATTATATATTGTAATGTTGTCCAATCCTCGTACTGACGCGTCGAAAAGTGTTGGAATAAAATAAAAGCACCTAGTTAAAATTAACCTTATTTTGTAAGATATTATTTTCTCTAAGGACTTATGTGTTTTAAGACATTTTCGAGATAATAAATAAATAATAATTATAATTATAATATTAAAATAAACAAAATTTATCCATCTCAATCAAACTTATAAACGCCATTATATGAAGTACAACGTGCATTATTTGAAACAGAGTGAACGTCTGTGTCTGTGCTAATATAAACTGTGTTATAGACACAGGCGCCTTCCTCATACAGTTCATTGACAATTTGCTGCACTTAGTAAAAGCTTTGTTTAAGTTGAACATAAGTACTTATGTGTCAGGGAAAATACCGTTTAAGACACATAAATTGCAGATATGCCTTATTGCTAGGCTGTTATGTTCCATAATTATATTTCCTATTTCTGTGAAATTCGTTTCAAGTAATACGACTGAGTTACCTTGAGGATTTATCAAGCTGTCAAATTCAAAATTTGGGCGAACTTCACGCTGGCCCAGCGCAACCTGCCTAGCAAGATCCGCTCCAAAACGTTTGCAACATACTTATTTATAGAATTAACAGAGGAGTTTGGATCGCTGCACATATTAAGGAGTTCTCCTGAGAGATATATCCAGGGTGTGTTAGTGATGTATCTGGATACCTCCCTAACACACCCTGGACGTGGGTCGAGTCAGGAATGTATGTGTCCTAGTTGTTCTAGAGAAAAATGTTGTCAGGGAAAAATTTAGGGTGTGTTGGAGGTGCATCCAGCAAGCAATTCTGTAAAGAAAAAATAATATAAAAGTGCTTCTGGGTATGATAACAATCACAGCATTTGAAACACACATTGGAACGTTACTAAACTAACTTTGACAATCACAGCTTATTATGTTCAGTAATATCATCATCTGCCTAGCCTTTTCCCAACTATGTTGGGGTCGGCTTCCAGACAAACGCCAACACATACTAGGAATAATGAATGTATGCTGTTGTAGAAAGGATAGCTGCTGTTAACTTCCTATTTTCATTAGCCGTCCCCCGACACGACGACGCTTAGATCAAAATATTACCTACAACTTTTATGTTAAACTTAAAGGGCCATTAAATATTATTTTTTTACTTTTTAGATGCTTTCTTTTTTGGACATTTGATATTGACTTCAAACCAAAATAACTTGAGCAAGAACAGCTCCTCGGCTGAAACTGACAGATCAATAACACACAATCATACGCATGTGTCTGGAGGCGTTCATTCTGGAATAGGCGCGCCGCACACGAGTGTCCTCCACAAACCATGCGTCACGCTCCGTGATCATCTGACACGTGTTTGTAGCCCGCCTACATTTGGCCACTGATTTTGAAAAGAATGACACATGTAAGAAAAATGAGAGCTCTTTTTTTTTGTTTACTAATACAAACTTGGTAGAATGACATCTGGCATGAATGACTACTTACATCAAGACAATAGCTAAGTTCTTGTACAATATTGATTATTCAGATTCCTTGCATGTAAATGTAAATGTTTGTATTTTGCATTTGTGTTACGACGCAAACGTCGCTTCCGCGGTTTACTGAGAAAATTCTGTATTCATTCATTCATGGCTGCTGTAACTCATGTCTAATAGGAAGCTTACACGTCCGTTATATGCATGCACAATTGCACATTGATACACAACATAACAATATACCAACACTCAAAGATGCAAAAATAAAAATCTTCGAAGACCCCAACCTATTCATAACCAACTCAGTTCACAATTTCACATCACATCATATCACCAATACACCTAGATGCGTGCCTGCTACTCCGGCTGGAGACTGTGTCCTTGGCCTCAACTCCGGCATGAGATCTAAAAGGCCGTATTCAGTCACGTTAGCGTTTGTTTGACAAACAAACTCGGTCTATAGGCACACTGACCACTGGCTCTTCAAGAGAAAATACTAGCTTGACCAACTGACAGCACGCAGGCTTGATGCAGCCGTGGCTTTCACGATGACCTACATTCAGTAATAACTGTCCAATGTTCATTCAGTTGTGTTCAAAAGTAAGACAAATGTCTATCTATAGCGCTAGCGCGGATTACCTCATAGTGACAGAGTGGGTTAGTGACCTGAAGTCCTCTCACCGAGACGACCTTGTGCGCGCATTCCGAACATTTTATTATAATGAGTAGACAGCTCCAGTGAGCCTTATTTTTATAAATATATGCGGTAAACGACAATAGATTACTAATTGACTGCAACAGCTCAAACTAAAAAGAATTTGTCAAGTCATTAAATAATTCCTCGATTAGTTTCCCCGTAATTAATTAATCATAATAAAAGTTTATAATTTCGCAACAATTTCGACTAATATGTATTATTATGCAATCAGTGCTCGTTTTGATATCACGAACTCTGTGAAATGTTTCATTAAACTTTCCATGAAAGACTCCTTATTTTGCGAGATAATAATGTAATAGGGATCGTACGTGTGGTACACACGGCTGCACATCAAGCTATACAATTCCAGTAAACCGGAACCGTAAACCGGAATTTTGTTTTTTTCACAATGTTTACAGTTATTTTCTGACGTTGTCTACGTCAAAAAATAACTAATCGTGACTCACACCTCCTACAGTACAGCCTGAGAAAGCCCCATCCCGCTTTACATAATTAATCTGCCTATTGTATGTATATTCAAGAACAGGACTTAACTCCTTAGGACTTTAAGGACTTCTGACGACCCGTAACGACTGTCAAAGATTTATAAATGACAGCCGGGACCAACGGCTTTACGTGTTTTCCAAGGTACGGAGGGGTCTTGGTATGTAAAGATGGTCACCCGTCCAGGGACCAAACGCGGCAAGAATAACTTATCCTAATGTATCGACCCGTTCGCTTGTTATTACTTGGCCACAAGCCCCTAACACTTACATATCAAACGACATGTAAATCATTAAAATGCATCCACACGTCGGGATGCTATGAGAGAATAAAGAATCTTGCTTTTAGAGGTCATAGGGATATGTATTAATACATATCTCTTCTTGTCGTACGGACCTTTATGACGATTTCTATTTTATTTCTAACTCTGTGGTGCTGCGTGTGACTGCATCATGAATGTTTTGTTGTGATTTTTTGTGATAGGTTCCAAAATATTATTGGCTGTGTTTCCGGATAAATTTTTGCATTAAAAAAAAAAAGTTTAAAATTATTTACACTGAAAGTGCTTGCCGCGTCGCTGCCGGCCGCTGCCATTCCGGTGTAACTCGGCCCTAAGACAAGATAACCTTCATCGTGCTGGTTGCCAGTATTACAATAAGCCGATTATATTCAGAGCCTAAATAAAACCGTCACCACTTATCTTTACTGTAGGTACCTATGTTCCTCTATTATGTTGCCATTCCGCCAATAAGAATCAGACGTGCGTGACGGTTTCTTATGTACGGCTAAGAGATCTGCGATGGATACAGAAGGAACGAATCCCTTGCGAATAGAGTCGTCGCCGGTACACGTGAAGATGTAGAAGTTATATACTTGTAGCTGCCGTGACCTTGGCAAGTTACAGACTGCCTGCGACTAGATAGTGGATACCTACGTCTCCGTCTGGAAGCCTTTGCTGTGGAGCCTCACATTACACAGTGTTATATCACGTTGTGTGTTACGACATTGAACTACATAGTCCACTGTACTCGTAACTTTAAGCTCACGGTCATTTCATTGCTCACTGGAATGTTAGGCAGAGTTTCATTAGTAAAGAATTTGTTACTTACATTACTTTTAAATATACTTACTTATCAATTTCAACCGGATCAACTATTTTAAAATAGAGTGACTCATCTAATAAATTGCAATCAATTGAATGAATAAAGTCGCAAATCACAAAATAAAAAAAATACACTTTCTCTCGTATGGCAGGTACTTACCAGAGTTCAGTATAAAGGACCATGCGACATTTTGGACCAAATGCTCAACAGTGATGTAACATATGCCATATGAAAGCTTTTGGGGTATTGTTTAATTCATTATATGGTAGTTAAGTCGAAATCGAAGGCGAACATGGTGTTTTTGAACATTCAAAAATGCAAAAAGTAAGGTTATGTTAGGCTAGGATAGGCACGTTAGGTTATGTTAATCTAATCTCGGTTTAAAGAATAATCTACCCAGATTAGCACATCTAGGTAGGTATGTAGGTAGGTACTTTTTTTTATTATTAACTAGCGATCCCCCGCTGCTTCGCATGGGTGTGTTAGAATATGAATTAGGTGTTTTTTTATTATTTATAAATTAAAATCAAAATCATTTCTATAAGTGGTCAGGTAATATTTAATAATAACATAACATCACGCCTGTAATCCCTAAAAGGTTAGGCAGAGATGTACCAGTACACCCACATTTTGCTAGTTTTGTTTGCAATTCGTTAAACAATGGTGCCGAATCTCTTGTCACAAATTCTCTAACGACGATTTCCCATTCTGAAAATAGACTAAAGTGACACAACATAACTATAATTTAGTTTGACAGCACTAAGATGGCCCTGAGTTTTAATTTAGTAAAAATGCTATTCTGAATTTGACATTTTAACCAAAATTTTTGTTCTATATATAAATCCTCTAAGTCTGACTATTTTTAATCACGATTAAAAATGTGTGGAATAAAATTAGAATTCATGAACTAAAATTCAAACCAACGCCTCGAATTCAGTTGCAAAACGGTACTGTATCTTTTTTTTATTTTCTTTTGCTTATATCTCGAAAATGGTGTGTCCTATCGCAAAAATAATGAAAATTTTGACCCCCTTCGGAACACGCAAACCCGTAATACTCAACATGTCGGTAATTTTTTTTTTCCGTTTTCTTCCAAAAAGTGAAAAATTCCATATAAAAATACGTCGAGACGGCCACATGGCGCGCTTCTCCGGCTCAAAAAAAATCACGTGGTAGGCAAACAAGTAGGTACCAAGTGGAGTCGCCATTGTCAAATTCGATTTTAGTTGTGTCAAAATTTTTAAAGGAGGACCGGACAAAATGGTCTCCACGACCAATAACAACCAGACCTATGTCATTAGATAGGCATTTTAATATAGAGCAACAACTACTATGGCGGCTCTTTTGAAATCGCTGTGTGAAAAAAGTTGTGGCGATGTTTCGCAGGACGGACCTAGACAATGTTATCGGAACACTTGAATATTAATAATTTCTAGTGGTCTACTTTGAATATTTTCAAATGTATGCGATGATAATCCAATAATTTCAATAATATAGTACCATCGAGCTGATCTGATGATGGACCTGGACGCTAAGTGATGGAACTCTTGAACAGCTACTAGTACACCCATCGAGTGTGGGCTCATTAGATGTGGCTCAACGAGTCCTGTCCATATTACCTGATGACGAGGACCTGATGGCTGACCTGGACCTTAGATAACAGAACTCTTGATTATAGCTTCTAGTATACCCATCGAGTGTGGGCTCATTACATATGTCTCAACGAGTCCTGTTCATTTTACCTGATGACTAGCCTAGACACTTAATTGGTCCCATTGAGTTGGTCTGATTATGAACCTGGACGCTAGATAACGGAACTCTTGAATAGCTACCAGTAAACCCATCGAGTGTGGGCTCATTAGTTGTGTCTCAACGAGTCCTGTTCATTTTACCTGATGACTGACCTGGAACCTTTAAATGTGTCACTCAAACTCGGTGGCTTTACTAGTAGCCACTAGTAAAGCCACCGAGTGTCGACTCATTAGACGTGTCATAAGGAGTCCTGTTCATTGTATCTGATGTAGAGCACCTGATGGTTGGCCTGAAAGCTGTATAATGAAGTTCTCAAACTCAGTGTTTGTTTTTTACATTTAGCACATCAGTCCAGATCAGTCCTGCGAAACATCGCCACAACTTTTTTCACACAGCGATTTGGAATGAGCCGCCATATTAGTTATTGTATTATATTAAAATACCTATCTAATGGCATATGTGTGGTTGTTATTGGTGCTGAGACCAGCTTCCATATATTCTTGCCGATCCTCCTTTAGGGTTTTTTTTTAGCAGAATAGCTCTAAAATTCTCATAGTAAAAAGTAAGGAATTTTAGTGATAGTTTAGTTAGTTTTAGTTCGGTTTACAAGAGAATCGGCACCACTGTGTAACCACTTAATAAATTAGACCGAACTAATCTGGATCGTGGCGCCAGTAAGTGGGGGTAAGTTGGAATGGATTTTTGATTAGATAAACAGTGTTGATTAGAAACTGTTGTGAAACGAAGGAATTCAACTTAAATGCATAAACACACGTTTTGGGTAAAAAAGTATAATCAACTTGTTTCTATAATGTTGACAGAAATCTTTTTAAAGGTTTATAGAATTG
This sequence comes from Lithophane semibrunnea, assembly GCA_947363905.1. NCBI lineage: Eukaryota > Metazoa > Arthropoda > Insecta > Lepidoptera > Noctuidae > Lithophane > Lithophane semibrunnea. Next base: position 18,679,148 of record OX376195.1, read on the forward strand.
ATCTTGTCAGAAAATAAAATAAGTAGGGGAACGATGAAATGCCGAAGGGGTTTTAAAATACTGACTAGGATCGTATTCATGGTCAGTATGCATGTGTGGTGATCAATAAACCCTCTGCTCCAATAACATAACTACCTTGAAAATCAGTTACACTCAAAAATCGCTTGCTAAATGCAAGAAAAAAATATTTATAAAATATATTATCGTTCTTACCCCGTTGAAACGGCATGCAGTCCGAGATTCTCAAAATTTTATGCTGTCAAGTCTTAGCCGGGTCGATAAATAAAACACACGTTTTCATTTAGTACCATGTAGCGTACATTATAATTATTTTTATTAAAAAAGAACCGCGAATGCAAAACACAATTAAACAGATAGAAAGTTTTATATCATCATCTTACCCCGTAAAATTATCCAGTGGAAAGTTTGAAAGGCAGGAGGCAGGAGGTTAAGGAGTTATAGTAAGCAGGGTAAGATTAAAAAAACCGGCGGACAGTCAGACAGACAGATAGACGGAGATGGCGAAACTATAAGGATTCCTTTGTTGACTACGGAACCCTAAATACTCAATTTTACGCGGGAAATGTACGGAAAATTGCCAAAAAACACACGCACACTCTCACTTGGCGGCTGACGCAGTCAGACACAGACTAGGGGGCAGGCAAGATGAAATGGTGTCTACAATGGTATGGTGGTGGCCAGTATTAAAAGAATGCCTTGATATTCGGTTTTTTTTTTTATATTTCCCCAGTCACCTTATATAATATTTTTATTTACTCAGATCATAAATCAAGGATGTATACGGAAACCACCACCATAGTATCTAGCCACAGCCAGGTCTACTCTCTACGCACAAAATCCGTTGGTTCAGCCGAATTTTTCTACTCCGTATTACTTATGGACATAAGATTATTTCGGTTGCCAAACTTAGAATGAATAACAACACGATTAGACTGTTGTCCCTACGCAAGTTGGGATTGCCCGTCCAAAAAAAAAAAATTGACCCTTGTTTCGACGGATCAACTACTTTCGGATGGGCCCATATTTTCGATGATGGACTTACGAGTAGACCCCAGGTTATTTGTTAATGACTTTGCACGGTTGCCAGTTCCTACCCTACGTAAAGCGATACCAGTCTATGGAAACATTTTACCTGAACCTTCAGCTCCATTCCGCGGTTTCATAATAGAATTCTCGGGACAAAGGATTTTTATTAAAATTGCGACATTGTTCAAAACGGTCACAATGTCAGTATAGTACGCCAAGGAATTTGTGGCTCACTATTGTACGTGACTGCGGTGTCATAAAACGCAATACCTGTAGTTCAGTGTAACCTTCCAACACTGCAGATAGTCCGAGGTAACGCATTTCGGTTACCAGTAAACTAATTGCATACCGTTCCCTCCAGCGACATAACTTCATTTTGATATTAATGTGCATTTTGGTGAGTAACCTACATTCGGTGGATCACAGCAACAAGTAGTGTAAACTGTTCATTATGGTTCTCGCAGTAACCACTTTACACCACTTCCGAACAATTCCGAAGCAGTTGATTACCTATAGGTATATCTAACAGGCAGCAAAAAGTAAACGTTAGAGCGACGTCCTCGGGGTCTCTGGTTAAGATGGGCGTGCCTCAAGGTTCGATTCTTGGCCCTTTTCTATTTCTAGTTTGTATAGCAGTTCTGCGAACAGTAGACCTCGCGAGCACAAACTTTGATAGGGAGTAGGAATCGCCCGTAACTTCAGCCAAATCTTTGGATTTCGTGTTTAGGGAGTAAACCTGCAGGAAGAAACCATGAACGATTGCTTGTAGTTTTAGGCCGCGCGCACTTTGCACGCGTTTTCTTACGAATTTCACTGTAATGATCCCGACTTTCCAACTACATAGGAAGCGCGCAGACTGGGTGCGGTTTACGTATAAGTAATTTTTCGTGCGTTCAATGCGATATCACCGTAACACTACCTATTTACCTAACGGAGAAAAACGTATTCAGTGTGCGCACTCAATTCGTTACGGATCTTCGTTTACGTATCGTACAAATGAGTGTCTAAGCGTTCGAAAATATTTTATTATAGCAACGCTCTTCATGATTTGACTTACCTACATATTTTCCTGTCAAAAAACATGACAACGATATCAATACGTCAAATTCAAATTAAAAAAAACCAAGTGCATGGATCACGCACAATTAAGGGTTTCGTAGTATCCCAAGGACAAACCTTTAACGTTGTAGTTGAAAAATATGCTCTCATACATTCCAACTGCAAATGAAAGTTGGTCGTTATACCGACCTGTTTTTTTTTTTGCACATATCCAACAACAATCATTTAGCCGGCAGGGGGGGACACATGACTAACAAAAATTTGCACTGTAAAGCTTAATATTTCGCAAACGGATCCCTGAATCCAAAAATGGTTTTCACAAACTCACTCATTATTTTTAAACGACCTTTCCAACGATACCCTACACCATGGGATTGACGCGATAAAAGTAAAAAAAAGAAGAAGCTTAAAGTGTACACAAACACTTAAGAGGGTACTAGGTAGTATTTCTGTTAGAAGATTGAAAAATGTTAAAAAAGCCCTTAATGTATATGAAAAATGGGTAATAATTCAAGTAACGGGACAATTTGTCGAAATACCCTCAAGTTTTTTTAAAAAGGCACCTTTTTTTGTGTTCCTCTAATTTTGCCAGTGTGTGTGTAGCTGGTGCCCGCAGCTTCTTCCGCGTGGACCCTAATTCTTTTTTCTTTTACTAAAATTAGATTAGCCTAAGTTACTCCCTAAAACATATTCAACTATCTGCCAGTGAAAGTTCCGCCAATATCGGTCCAGCTGTTTCAAAGATGAGCCGGAACAAACAGAAACACAGACCGACACAAATATTAAAAAAATGTTTTTATATAAGTACCGTACAAACTTTTTTATGCATTAAGTAAAAAGCTGTTAGTTTGACATTACAAACAGATACTTCAACTTAATTTATTTGTATGGATGTATGTATAATTGTATGATACCTATGTATATCTATACAGGGTGTAAGGAACAGCCCTCCGCAGACTGATGGAGTGAATTCAGTATATCATACTAAGATGACCGATATATGAAATTATTTCAGGAACGTTATGGGAATCCAATAAACCTGATTTGTTTTATTACCTCACACGCTATGTATCGTTATCGTGGCAAAACGCGCGCATTTATCGGCAGCGTAGCGAGCCATCGGCCGCACCAACCGGCGCCATACTCAAGAGCACTTAATGAAGCCATTTCTCACACAACAACAGCACAATAAAAATAAATCCGAGAGAGAGCAAGCCAAACACATAAGAAGTTTAGACGCTGTTGCACTACTCTGAAACCTTCTACTAGAAACCCTGCTACAATACCGTATACAAAACAACAACATTCACCGTCTACTACCAAAACTTTAGGGGTATGAAAACAAAATTGAACATGATTGAATTATCCACACGATCGCGCAGCTATGATGTTATTATCGGCTCGGAGACTTGGCTGGATGACAGTATAAGTGATGGCGAAATATTTGACTCTAGGTATAACGTTTATCGTAGAGACAGAGTATCAACCGTGAATAGCGGCAAAAGAGGAGGGGGTGTACTGATTGCTGTTCTGAAATCAATAGACTCTGCCCGGATATCGCAGTGGGAAACAGATATTGAAAACCTATGGGTCAGGCTCAAGACTGTTAAAGGCCACAACTTAAACATCTGCGCAGTTTATCTTCCCCCACCAGTTCAGCATCGTACACTTGACTCGTTCCTTGACAGGGTCTCCTCTGTCATCGATTCAACTGGCGACGAAACCCTCATAGCTGGAGACTTTAATCTGAGTTTCATTAACTGGGAAATAGACAAAACTCATTCCCACACTTCCAGTAACACAGCTTCTAACTATGCTAGCATATTGGGCTACTCACTGATAGACTTTATGTCTTTGTGTAACATGGAGCAAATAAACTCAGTCAAAAATTGTCATCACAAAACCTTAGATTTAATATTGTAATAATAAAATAATAAATATCTTTATTTCCCGAAAATACAGATACATTTAGTTTACAATTTTGACAATACTGTAGAGTACATTAACATAAAACATTTGGACGCTGCAAAAATCTGTACACAATAGATTAAACTCTGTCTCTTAAACTAGGTGTATCCTATATTGTGTAACTTCTATGGAGGAATTGTTAGTCTATGTAATGACCCCTTATCAACAGTAGATGTCTATCACCCACCCCTCGAAATACTAATAGAAAACTTGTCCCCCGCGTTATTAAAGAGTAAGATCCCTGTTAGATACAACTTTAGAAAAGGCAATTATACTTTAATTAACGCTAAGATTCGTGAAACTGACTGGACTAATATTTTCTCAAATTTGAACGATGTCGATGCTATGGTGACACACCTATATGAACACCTTAATGATCTAGTTGACGAGCACGTACCAAGGTCAAAAAAACTGAGCCTTAAATATCCCTCCTGGTTCTCTAAACCTCTTATTAGACTCCTAAATGAAAAAGAAAAACTTAGAAAACGGTATAATAAATATAAGAACCCAAGGGACCACTTTGAATATAGACTATTGGAGGGGAGATCTAAAACCATGATTAACAGCTGCTACAAAAACTATATGAGCTTCACGGAAAAGAGCATTAGACATAACCCGAAACACTTTTGGTCCTTCGTCAAAGCGAAAAAGTCCAAATCTAACGACATTCCCTCGGAAATGTATCTAGGAAATGAAACAGTGTCTACTGGTGATGAGGTCTGCAGCCTTTTCGCTAAGCATTTCTCCTCTAACTTTACTCCCTCGATTGATTCACCTGCTGTAGCTCAAACAGGACCCAAGTATCACCAACATGCATTAGGTAGAGTAGCATTTACGGAACGAGATGTCCTGAAAGCGCTCAAAAACCTTAACATCTGCAAAGGGCCGGGGCCAGATGGTTTGCCGCCGTTATTTTTAAAGAAGTGTGCTACTAGCCTATCCTTACCGCTTAAAATAATATTCAATCATTCGATCGAGACATCACAGTTTCCGACGGAATGGAAAATGGCAAATGTCGTGCCGATTTTTAAGAAGGGAGATTCTAATGACGTACAGAACTACCGTCCTATTTCGCTCCTTTCAGTCTTTGCTAAACTTTTTGAATCCTTGTTATGCCCTTTTCTGACATCACAAATTAGCCCTCAACTAGTACCCCAACAGCATGGTTTCTGTGTTCGTAAATCTACGACTACTAACTTGGTCCACTACGTCAATGAAGTAAGTAAATTGATGGACTCTCGTGCCCAGGTAGACTCAATTTACACTGATTTCAGCAGTGCGTTCGACAGGGTGGACCATAAAATCCTCTTAAACAAGCTTGAAAATTTCGGCATATTTGGTCAGTTGCTTCTTTGGTTTAAATCTTATCTCACAGATAGAAAGCAAAGAGTGGTGGTAAAGGGCTATGAGTCACCCGTTTATTTCTCCACGTCTGGCGTCCCCCAAGGTTCGCACCTGGGCCCAATTATTTTTCTAATGTTCGTCAATGACATAGTTCTCTCAGTAAAGCACAGTAATTGCTCTATTTTCGCTGATGACTTAAAGATCTATAAGGAGATAAACTCAACGGTCGACGTTCACTTACTCCAGGATGACCTCGATGCGGTTCACGATTGGTGTTTAAAAAACCGCATGTCCCTCAACGTCAAAAAGTGTTACCACATAACATTTACCAAAAAACGGAAACCATTATCTACGTCGTACTCAATAAATGGGGTAACACTTCAAACAGTGGACACAATTCGTGACCTGGGAGTACAGCTCGACTCTAAACTCACATTTGTCAACCACATTGACAATATCACTGCCAAAGCTGCAAAAATGTCTGGCTTTATAAAAAGGATATGCCGGGATTTCCAGTCCATTTCCACCCTGAAGGTGCTCTTCAATACTCTTGTGAGAAGTCTACTAGACTACGCATCTCCAGTTTGGAACCCGAGTTACCGTGTTCACGTAGACAGGATTGAACGTATCCAAAGAAACTTCACCAGATACCTTCGTTTTAGAAGCTCTAGCTGTCCACGAGATTCTTCTTATGGTCAAAGGCTTACTCATTTTAACATATGTTCTCTTGAACATCGAAGAGACGTGACCGACCAAATCCTTCTATATAAAATTGTTAACGGATTACTAAATGTCCCCGATCTTTTGTCGGAATTAAATATAGCTGTACCTCGACAGAAAATAATAAGATCTGGTCGCGTAACCATTACCTTTGCCACAACTGCAAGTCGTACTAACCTAGGTAGCACAGCACCCATGAACCGCCTAATGGGAAACTATAATAAAATCGCTACACGTACCAATAGCATCGACATCTTTTCTAACCCCTTTCGTCAATTCCGTACGAGACTTTTAAACAGCTCGGATTCACGAGACCCCTGTGCGACACGAACTGTCTTTTTATAAAGTCGTATCCACATCCATATCGTTCTTTCTGGGTCTTTTTTGTTATTTGGTTAACTTAAGCACGTTCCATCATATTGGCTCGTTTTTCTTTTGTTTTGTATTGTAGGATTCAACTAACGATACGTAAAACGCCCTATAATCATTAAGTTCTCTTAATATAGTGCTGTGCACTTCTGTAAGTGACGAATTCACGATACCTAATTATATGTAATATTTTTTGTGTATGTCTTGGTGAGTAAGTCGTTGAGGTGCCATATCAATAAATAAATAAATAAATCCAAAAGCGTACGTAACGAAGACGAGACGTAAGCGTAACATCACAACGCGACTGGACGAGCGAAGCTTACTGACATGCGCTCGTGGCTCAACAACATCGACACTGCCGCGCACTGCGACACAAAACAACTGCTGTTGCCAATTAAACGAAAAAAATTGCACGATATTTTGCACTACATTTTGTGTAAGAAAAATATTAAATTAGGTACGTGTCACGAATACTCAAGGGCACATTAACGTTTTTCCTCTAGAAATTGGTTGCACGAAAAGTGCATTTATCAATAAAGGAGTTAAAGAGGTTTAAGGGCGCACCCTACCTCAGATTTTATCCCGCTCGCACCATACTACTCGCGACCTGAGTGAGAACGAGACGGAGTGGGGCGCTAGCGGCTCTAAAGCGTCGAAAAGTTTAGGTAATTGCTTTTCATATTGAAAATAATGGTAATTAAAAAAATGACACAGACAAGATCTGCTTCATAGTTAGTTCAGTTATCATGCAAAGTTTCATGATCTAATTTGAAGTATTTTTTTAATACCAACGGTTTAATTATTCTGTGCAGAATAACTAAATAACTTTGGATTTTTTTTCTATAAAATTTTATGTAATCGTGTTTTTGCGTCACAGGACCTAGCATCAATCCTCAACTTTAACATATATTTATTTCAAAATAAATGCTGCAGTTTTTTCGGCATAACAGAGGATCATGCTAAGCAATTTGTGATTGGGTACGCTTAAGGTGAATCAAGTTAGTTCTAACCTTTTCGTTCACAAATTGAGGTCTAATAAGTTGGCAATAATGTTGCAATTGGGAAAACGCCGACCATCCGACTGAAAAGGACGCAGCTATACACAAATCGGAGCGTCTGATTGGAGTAGTTTGGGAATAGTACCTATGCGCTTGGTCCGATGAAGTCTGTAGCTAGGCAGAAAGTGAACAGCTGATTTCACGCGTCCTTCGTTAGAGTATTTATTTATTTATTTAAACTTTTTGCACTAAAAAAGGTACAAAGGCGGACTTAATGCCTGAGGCATTCTCTACCAGTCAACCAAGGGTGGTGAAGAGATTAGATGGCAGGTGTAGAGTATTTCAACATCCATTGCTGTTTTATTTTATTTTAGCTATTTCTTTACATAAATGGAGTGCTACGTACAGAGAATGTAATTTTACATTAAAAAAAAGGAATAGTAACTGAAAAACCGATAAAAAAATGAAAAATTTCCGGTGGAATATTATTCAAAATAAGGAGCTTAATACCCCTGTTAATTTGTGGAGGGCTGTCCCTAACACCCTGTATAGATGAGTGCACATCTGCATAAAATGAACAGTTAGCATATTACTATTTATCATAATGTCACATTTTATACAGGGTGTTAGGGTAAACAACGTTATCCTTGCAACCAGTGGTTTGGTTTCATTTATAGAACGTAAAATCAATAGAAAATGACAACTTTATTTTTATTCTTTTTAAGTCTACATTTTACCACAAGAGACGCAAGTTCGTTGACCTATGCGCTAGCTAGGGCAACGAACTTGCGTCTCAACACGGGCGGGGGGTACGGGATGTGACCTGACCGGACGCGCACGCGACCCCTCCGTCAGTCAGTCAGCTGTTTCGCTAGAGAGCACGGTGTCGGATAGAAACTTTTTAAAATCTTTTAATGAAAATGACGTTTTTTTTTTGTTGTGTTCGGTCATTTATTTTATATTTAAGTCAACTACCCATGGTTTGAATGACAAGACTGTTTACCCTTACAGCCTGTATATGTGTTACGGCTAAAGGTGGGTGTGAACATAAACTTAAGATTAGCTGGCTAACCTTAGGTTTATCTTCGAGAAGCAGCTAAAGTTCGATATCGTGTTAGTTTGTGTCGTGATATTCCATCTTTAGCCGGCTAATGTGCACATTAACCGCAACGAAACGGCTAAAAATGTATTCGATGGACGCGCCGGGCCGGCGGAGGGCTTGAAGAGGCGGTGGGAAGACAATGCGCGCACACGTGGCAATGTTTTTGTTTAGTATTGCGTCATCTTTCCGTTTTATTGTAATTGTAATAATTGTAATTGTGACATAGATACATAAAAGTATGTGTAATGAGGGTGATTATTTTTTAATAAAAGTTTTCGTGTCAAAATAGTAAACATTATTACATTGTTTCCTTTTTCATTTCCTCCTACATTTTTAGCCAAGGGCCTGCAAATACACTTAAGTTTAGCCGGAGAAAGATAGAAGAAACTAACATTAACATCTCGTTGAAGTTAGACCTGACTTTAGCCGGCTAATCTTAAGTTTATGTTCACACCCACCTTTAGCCGTAACACATGCATTACGTGCACTAACATTTACTTACAGCTCAAATGTACAAAGCTTGTGTCATCTTATGACATAATATGCGCGAGGTGAACAAACTCTACTGTATCTTAATATAATATTAACTAATGATTATGAGCAAATCAACTTAATAACATCGTTGTTTTAATGTTCTACTCATGATTTGTATCTTCCGCTGATCATTATAATTTTGTTATTGAGATTATTATACCTATTAGAAATTAAATTTCTTTACTGCAGAACTCGATTAAGATATCGTGAAATGCATTATCTCACTTGTTGCCGACCAGAACGTTGAACGCAGATCTGCTCATAGTTTACTCTGCAAATAATTAATTATGATGCGTTTGTTTGTTTCACAGAACTGCTTACACAGAATGCTGCACTGTTTGGATAACTATATAACCTTCAACTATTCACTTCGCGTAAACCTTATACTGTCTCAACATTTCAGCCTACACTATTTCTGATAAAACTCAGCTTGAACGCTTTAACAAAATTCACTCTGGCTAACAGCTGGATGAATTTTCTACACGATAAATACCTACTGAATAAGTTCCTCTCGGTTCATCAGCTCATAGGTACAGAAAAAATACCTCCCCGACTGCTGACCAGTCGCAGTTCGTAGCTGCCAGTCGATGGCAACCGAGCGGCAGAGATAACGAACGGCCTCGCATTCTGCGATCGTCGATACTATGTGTAGATCGAGTGCTCTACAGCTCCGTACAGGCCGCGCTAGGTTTCCTCCTAATAAACCTAGCAGATAACGCCGTACAAGATCACTATCTACACACAATACGATGTTATTTGAAATACCTACCTACTATAGCAGCTTGCATTAGCCCGAACTTATCGTACCAAATATATCGTGAGGTTAAATACACAGTCTTAAGCCACATATTTTATTTTGAAATAGTCTATGTTTGAATCCAAATAGTTCGTTTAAATAATTATACCGAGGGTTCACGGGCTATTTGTTTGAAATACTCTATGTTTGAATCCAAATAGTTCGTTTAAATAATTATACCGCTTAATACAAATAGCGGGCTATTTGTATTAAGCGACATTTTTGGAACTTTACAGGAGAGCATTTCAAAGTTTCATTTTTAGGAAAAAATAAACATTATAAAAAAGTATTAATATTTTTACAAAAAAATGGTCTATGTGGTTTTCCTGTATAAAAACCGCACAATTTAGTCTAGTTTTCATTTTTGTAAAGCTGTTACTACCAGAAATAAATGTCGCTTCATACAAAATAACCTCAAATCACTTTTATTTAGAAACAGGATAAATGATTCAAGCACCATAAACTGTAAATTATAGGTTCAGGAAAAAGGATTTAAGCAACACTCGGTGTCATTTTAGTGTAAGGCTAAATATAAAAGCAACCATCGCGATAGTAAAATAGAATCAGGCTATTCAGCTTATGCAGATGAATAATCATAAAGTAGTTTCTGATCAAAATGATTTATGTAGCACTTCAAATTAAGTATTTATAATAAATTCCAGGAATAAATTCCAGGTGCAGGCTAAATGTTAAACAGTTAGCAGTGTACAAACAGCTTAAGTCAAAATCACAAAATGTTGTATCAAGTCCATCTTTAGTAAAATTGTATAAAATTTGTGTCACATCAATCAAATCAGATTCAAACTAGACCTAAATTTACTGATGTTTCAACCGACAAAAAAAAGATTCCGAATATGTAATAATAACTCAATATAACTCAATATGTAATATATAACTCAATATCGGCCAGGTTGTCGCTTAACACAAATAGCCCGTGAACCCTCGAACAATGGTTCTTACCGCTCCATCTTGTTCCCGGCTCTGACATAGACTGGCAGTCGTTCATTCAGTCTTCAACAGGGCGCCGAAGAGAGATGCTAGGGGGTTTCTTTGCTGAAGATTGGCGAAAATTGAGAACACTTTGCGAAGTGACGTACAGTACAACGATATCCTATTCCGTTGCTAAGTGGATGTTACATTCATCACGACCTACTGCGCGCTATCACCACAATAATTGGGAGTAATAATATTCATAGAGTCCAATAGCTCATCCTGTAGAAGCACATTGGCTGTCGTGTTGGTACAGATTGTGTAATAAGAAGGCTAGCGCAGCAGCAGCCGGCGTCAATACACGTCGCGACGAGATTGATCACCAAAGATGTCCAAACTCAGTGAGATTAATCGCCTCTCTACATCAGTTTTGTCTATTTGCAACGTACTATCCTAGGTAGCTGAATGTCTCAACCTACGTTAATTATTAGTTTTTCTAAGTATAACGTTGCCAGGTTCAATATACCGTTTAAAACATATCGTCGTATCCTACGAATAGTGCCCTAACGAACATAGGGGCTTTCTTTTTTTAGTGCATAATTCAATTCTGCTCATCATACCATATATAACCAGTTCAACAAAACAATTAAAAACGGTACAGGTTATCAAATAATTAGGTTAGGTTTTCTAAAAAGCCACAATTTTAAGCACTACGTTTTCAACGAAGAAAAAACCACAATCGCCGTCGCGCCCTCTTTCTTCATTAAATTTATATTATATTTTGTTAAATTGTATTGTGATTTAGTTCAAATAACATAATATTAACGAGTTTGTACTTAATTAAGTAATTCTAATTACTTAAGTATTCAATTTTCAATATTGGGTAAATAGAAAAAAACCCTCATGGTGATTGTGGCCGTGTCCTATGGAATGGCTAAATTGCGTATGTATAGAAGAGACGAAGCCCTAATTACGTTTGTGTCTTTCTTACGTTTGAGAATAAGGATTTAAGGGACAAAATGCGTATAAAATATAAAGATAATTTATTGAAAATACACATTATATATGAAATCATCAATACATCATCATCTGTCTAGCCTTTTCCCAACTATGTTGGGGTCGGCTTCCAGTCTAACCGGATGCAGCTGAATACCAGTATTTTACATGGAGCGACTGCCTATCTGACCTCCACAACCCAGTAACTGGGTAATACGATACCCCTTGGTAAGACTGGTTGTCAGACTTTTGGGCTTCTGACGACCCGAAATCATCAATACATATTTTTTCATATTTAATTTAATTAAACACAAAAAAGTGTCTCCTGAAAAGTAGCTTATCATGCAGTTACGCCCCTATTCGTAGGATACGACGATTTATTCCTCAAAAGAATACAATATTCACTTGTTATATTAAAAGTTAGCCTAATCGTTTCTTGATGGCTAGTCAATATAGCATAATTATTCACTTTACTTTGGTCGTCGTCCCGCCCTTCATTCCTACTCATCCACATCTCCTATATGCTACGCTCGCCAGATTACAAAACTTTGTTTAATAAAAACTGGAAGTTTAATTAAGGCGAGGTTACCCGATAAAACTTCGTTGTCTATTGTATTTTATTCGTAGATAACACGGATTTAAATTTAAAAAAAAACATGTTATATAATTCATACTTCGATCTTTAGATTCCCGCTAAGCGATACACGATTACTTGCACTTTACTGCAGGCAATAAAATCGCAAAGACAAGTCTAAATTACGGTCACATAATTATTTTGTTTGAGTTCTATTAGGCTTTGAATAATAAAACTTATACCACATAATAAAGGTCGTAAAAATGTAATTTATATTGGCCGACATAATGTGAAATATTAAAATATTTATACCGCTAATTTCAAAAATAAGTGTTTTCATCTTTTCATGTGCTCGCTGCGCTTTGTTTAGTCCCGAGCAGAACGTGCCAATTTTTAGTGAACCCGCTACCACCGCCGGTTGAGTTCTTGCCTTTGCTACGTTATTTTTTATTTCAAATATCACAGCGACTGTAATATTTTTTCAGTAAATACTTTGCTTCTTAACTACTACCTAAGTGTGTCGTTAAATGACTGGACAAGCAATGTAACAATCACAAAACGATACTTTATTTACGCGTTTGTATCGCTCAATACAGGGAAACACTTTATTTATTTATTTAAACTTTTCGCACTAAAAAAAGGTACAAAGGCGGACTTACCTTTTAACGTGGGCTATCGACAATAATGTCGATTGTCGTATGAATTTATATTACTATTAAAGTTTATTCTTCAATTTGTCAACCGCTATAGCTCGGTTGGAAGAACGATGTGAAATCATGTTTTTTACTCATTTTTATTTTCTCATATGTTTAAATTTTTTGATGTACGTTATATATATTTTTTTTTAGCTACGTTTGGTTTATGTATATCTTAATATTATATGTAAATCGATTTTAATATTTTCAGAAATTCCCAAAAATTTTAGTACATTACAAAATCAAATATTAAGTCTCAAGCACACTGTCCAGTACTACACTGATTAAGTAAGACACCGGTGTATGCCTGTTTTCTGGATCTCTCCAAGGCCTTTGACCTGGTGTCTTACGAGGTGCTTTGGAGGAAGCTAGGGGATAGTGGTATACCGGTGGAGATGTTGAACATCTTTAAATATTGGTATAATAACCAGACAAACTGTGTCAAATGGTCAGGCACTCTTTCCGATTTGTACAGGCTGGAGTGCGGCGTGCGGCAGGGGGGGTTAACATCTCCAAAGCTATTTAGCTTGTACGTAAACGAGCTCATAGTGGAACTCAGCAGCATGCGTGTCGGATGCCGGGTGGGTGGTATTAGTGTAAATAATATCAGCTACGCGGACGACATGGTGCTGCTGAGTCCCACTGCGGGGGCGCTCGGAGAGATGCTGAAAGTTTGTGAAGCCTATGCCAAGTCACACGGACTTATTTATAATGTCAAGAAAAGTCAGTACATGGTCTTTAAGGCCGCCGGTAGGTGTCCTGAATCTGTTCCACCCATTACTTTGAATGGGGTTAACTTAGATAGGGTGTCGCAGTTTAAGTACCTTGGACATTACCTTACCGACGACCTTAAGGATGATGTTGACTTAGAGAGGGAGCGCAGGGCTCTGTCAGTTCGTGGCAATATGCTGACCCGTAGATTCGCTCGCTGTGCGGACCAAGTCAAGATTACGCTATTTAAAGCGTATTGTCAGGGTCTGTACACGGGTGGTCTATGGGTTAGTTATACCAAAAAATCCCTGGACACACTGCGCGTCCAATACAATAACATTTTCAGGATGATGTTGGGACTTCCTCGTTTCTGCAGTGCCTCCGAGATGTTCGCGCAGGCTCATACGGATGATTTTCATGCCGTCATTCGGAAGAAAGTCGTGTCACTTATGAGAAGGGTTCGGGGGAGTCACAACAGCATCCTGAAAACTATAGCTGAAGATGTGCGTGCGCCTGTGTTGGGGCACTTCGTTCGTCTGGTGGTCCTCAGGGATGTATCTCCATATTGTTTATCTTGACGGGGCGGAGTGTCTCGGCACAGGTGCATTTTTGTATTTTTTGTATTTTTGTGCAATGTAGTAGAGTAGTGATAGTGTGATTGTATCTAAGTACCTACTAACAATAGTTTTTCTAAGTTTTTTGTATACTAACCTTTGGATCTAGTTGTCCTAAAATAAATAAATTTTGAATTTGAATTTGAAAAATGGGAGAATCGATAACTTTCCGATTTAGTCAATCACTATATAGCGTATATGGAAAATAAATGGCTTTTGTACAGCACATCGATGTTTAAGTGTGTTTAAGTTGTACGGCGCATGGTAAATGCACGCTGTGTTTGATGGGATAAGGTTTATTATTGATTGTGTAGTAATGTGTTGTTGCGACCTATTCCGGTTCGTGAACTCATGAGCGGTATGTTTGGTGCGCGCATCTCCCGCGCTACGTAATTTGTTACGTATTATACGCTATACGTTTCGGGGGCTGAGGTAAGCTTTGGATACCTATGGAGCTTGGGAAACCCGGCCTTAATGAATGAAATGTTAAGTTAAAGTTTCACTAGAGAACTGAGGATATTTTTGTACGTATTGTCCCTACAGTCAGATTGAGTTACGGCGACCCTTGTCTAAAAGCTTTCTTGTATTTTGGGATGCTCTTAAATAAGTTTTGTTTCAAGTTAGAAACAGTCAACTTTAATTTTTTTTTAGGCGTCCACACATAAAGTCACATAATGTGTGAGTAAACTGTATTCCAAAAAATACTTTATTTACTTACTTCGTAATCCCGCCAGTAGCCGTCGCCGCGATACCCTGATACACATTATAAACTCTAACCTACGTTAGGTAACTTCGGCGGTATATATTATGTATATGTATTTTTATGTATATTCGGGCATAACTCCGTCTTAAATAGACGGATTTGCAAAATTATGTTTTGTTTGAAAGGGTATACATACTTCCGAAATGGTCCCATTGTCATCAGGTCAGGGTCTGATCATGGGATTCTGGAGAAACCGAGGGAACTCTTCAAATATTATAGGCACACCTGTAGCGATTTGGTTATTTTTTATAGTAACTTATGCATTTGCTCTCGTAAAGCATAATTTAGTGAAGTGTAATAGATGACGAAGATCACAGATGGCCACCGGAACTACTGAATAATAAGTATTTCACGGGTTGTAATTCGATTACTTTAATATGGTTGCCAAGCAATTTATGCTCGACACAATGCATATTATGCATATGGTGAAGTGGAGCTGATGGAGAAGTACCAGGAGAACTCCTCAACGATTAACATCCCTGCATCGGGAAAAGCAATATATGGTAAAAGGCGATGAGCAGTTGATTTGAATTACAAACTGACCCACTAAAAAATAAAAACTTTTTTACAAAAAAAAAACAACCTACTGCCAAAAAAAAATCGAAAGTCATTTATTCAAACTAGGCTGTGAATCAGCACTTTTCGAACGTCAAAAGTATTAAACATAAATACCTAAATAAAAGCATCAAGGGACAAACGCCGCTTAAAAAAAAACACTACAAAGTGAAAAATAACTTAAAAGTTGGTGAAAAAAAATTATGAAGAAAAAAAATAACTTAAAAAGTGTCAAATACAAAAAATACAAAACTAAAAATGTTTTTGGCAGACGATTGTTTTTTTTTTTTTTGTTTGAAAATGTTTTTCTTCTTGGTAACAAAATTTACTATTATATAAATATAATAAAACGCAAATATCGGAGAGAAACTCCTTCAAACGAATTTATGTTGTGAAGTCTGAACCAATCTGGGCGAGGCATGTCACTTAGAATAATCCTTGAAGGCACTTTGCATAGCGTTAAAACGCGCCGCGCGCCAGCGGCGCTATGCAAACGAGGGCTAAGCGTTCAGGACTCTCGTGCTAATGGTGCGCGCCTGATGGCTGCACCTCCTCAATCTCCTCGTCAGGGCTGCCAGTGCCGGCCATCTGGAATGTGAGTCATTTCAACCGGTATCGGCAAAATGTGCCGACAAACACCACAGTAATTGTATAATTAAGGCGCGGGTCCACACCTGCGCACGCGCACGAACAGTGCGGTTTGCGTGCATCTTAGGAACATAGTATGGACAATGGACATGTTCGCGAGCGGTTAGCGAGTAGTCGCGTACAAGCTTAGTGTCTTCTCGCGGACATCGAAGGTGCATTTACATCTGTTCAACAACGGGCGATTTTGTGGAAAGCAACGTGTTGTAAGCACTGTTGCCGTTGAATGAGTCTTGCAACAGAGCTTCGACCGTTCTACGATTCTAGATACGACTCGTTGGAACTTATTGCTTTTGTACCCACAGCTGACGCATTTATTCAACAATATTGTTTCTACAAATCATATTTTTTGTCCGTTTTGAGTGCAGAACTGGAAATTTAGTGGAATAATGATAAGTTATTCAGTTTATTGAGGATTTTAAAATGAAGAAGTGCTCTGGAATATAACCCTAAATGCGTAGCCATTCGAGGCCAGCATAGTGTGCACGGTAAGTGCGCGTAGTGCGCTAGTGTGGACCCGCCATTACGTGCACCTCTCTGTTTTAGAACCCATCATCCGGCTTTTATATATCGTTAATTTAGTACCTACCTTGGTAAATTTTCATAATTTGAGTCTCAAAACAGTGGTAATTAAATTAACTTAAATATCACTTTTTTTACAATTAACATTGGTGCGTCGGACTTGTTTGTCGTGAGGCATCCTTGAGAGTACACGCGGTTCGCGACTGACTGAGCGCCAAATTGAGAGGCGACGCCATTAGCCGGGTTATTGAATCGAATGCGATTCTGCACGAGGATTATCAGAAGACTTAGGTACTCTGGAATTGTCTGTTTTTTTTTTAATTATTATCCTTAATGTACCGGTCACTACGGAAACTACACTTTGGTTTAAAGAACTTTATTCTCATTAAGACAATCGTCACTTACATGAGAATATTAGATCTTATTACTAAGTATAATTAAATTATAACAATTCGGGTACACGAAAAACAAAAAGCAAAAAATAAAGTACATTATCAACAAAATTGGGAGCGAGTTCACTGCATTCCTAAGATAAGGTGGTGACACAAGTTAAAAGATGTTGCTGTTTTAAACAAAAATAGACGCAACACAATTATTTATTACTATTGCTATTTAATAATTTCTTCAGTTGGCAGCGGCACTCAATAAAGTTAAGGTAAGATGGGGTTTGCTTCTCCCCTGATAGTCCCGTTGGTCTATAGTTTCCAATTCCATTGTTGTTCCTATCAGCATGTAGTACCTCTTGCCCTGTCTGTGCGATGGTAACATCGTCAGTGTGCCTTAATCTGCAATGGGACTGTTCTATTGACTGCAGTAGTAACTGCTCGCCGACGCTCTCAGCGCGCGCGGCTCGACCCGCAGATAAGCCCATTCGTGCGCCATTCGCCGCGACGCGACGTCACATTATTAATGCACCGCATTGTTTGGGTTCCGGCTGCGAGTGCTCTGCGGATGAGCTGAGTGGGAGCTTTGTCAGTCCTCATTAACGCAGGCTTGTTTGAACGGTAATATTTGCTAGGTAAACTAAATACACTAACTGTTATACTGAAAGCTTAAACTTTTGGTCTTGGAAAACATAATCAAATATATTAATGTATTTACGTCTTCATGAACCAAATGAGCAAGCCTAAGTAAGAGTTCTGCAGCATCCAACTTGGCTGTGTCAAAGATCACGAAGGTATATCATTACATCATCGGAACATAAGATAACATAGCATAACATAACACAAGATCACGTATTTAATCCAATTTGAGAGAAGTTTCTGTTACACCTCTACAATATTAATGGAATATGTAAGGTGCGTCAGATGATGTATCTCTGCAAGTCAGGAAGCCGGCGCAGCATGTCGGTGGCGCAGCGTGTCGGCGGCGCAGCGTGTCGGCGGCGCATCGTGTCGCGCAGCATATCGGTGGCGTGGCGTAGCGTGTCGGGTCGGGTAGCACGTGTTGTCTGCAGATTAAACTAATCTTCCGCGCCACCCGCCGCCGCAGCGTCGTCGTCGCCGCCGTGTCACCACGCTACCACTAAATAGTTAAGGACAGGACAGAAGGCCGGCTTCACAAAACAAGCGAAAAAGGCTCAAGCACACAAAGACGCGTGTGTACGGCGATCTGACGCGAATAACAGTCGTGTGAGCGCTTGCACATATTTATGAGCGTGCTCGTTGTATTGTAAGGCTCATTGTACACGGCACGGGTTCTTTATGTTACGGCGCGCTAGCCACACCGCAGGATAATCGTGTGTATATGACAGGGCAAACCACAACCGGTTCTATGGCATACGACGACGGCGCCGGCGCCGTACCGTAGTGTTGCCGTGTCGTCAACAAACTTCCATAGTGATACTTGTCTGATGACCGTGCCTACTCACGGCGAATCAACCGTAGTATTTCCCGGCAAAGAACACGTGTGTGTATAACGGGCCTAAGGAGCCGACCTTCTGACCTTTTCTCTATTTCGGACTTGTATCGTTCCGCGTCCGTTTCGCGCCGCCCAATGACAAATAACAGTTGCACATCGCTTGATAGAAGTTGCTGTACTCCGCTTACGACTCCCAATTAAGCTGTTTCATTTGGTTTTATGGCATTGATGAACCTGTTAGTTGCGCGAATTTATGTATACTAAAAACTTTAAAATTATTAAACTCCGAAAACGTCAACCGCAGTACAATACGTTTCAATTTCCAAGACATCTTGCCATCATCATCATCATCTTGCCGGAAAGGCAACCAAGAGAAGGCCACCCGCCTCGTGCTTAAGTATAACTGCAGTCGGTTTACAAAAGTTCTGTAATGGTGCACATTTATATGTTGTGTATTATGTGCGCATTTGATCGAAGAATACTTTCACTGCGCTATCCACATCTGCGGTAAGAGCACTACATCAGCTGGCGTCATAACACAAACGAGTTGTTCGCGAGTTGATATCATCTAATGCGAGCCCACCGACCGACGACCGACCGTTTGTACATTGTTTAGAAAGTTCCGAAAGCTCTGTTTGATTAGGTACTTTCCAATAAATCTAATTCCAACATATTTAGATTAAATTAAAACTTTGTAGGTTTCTTTTTACTCGCAAATTAAATTGAAAGGCTCGAACTTTCAAAAACTGCCGTGGAATTTCTCGTTAATTTGATATGAATGGGTACACTTGCAGGTTTACTCAGAACGCCCGGTGTGGCACATTCCTTTCCGGGGTCGTTGCGCTTTCAGAAACGAACGCGCCAGATCTGCATATAAAATGGACTGGAATGAATTTAAGAGTCGACCCTCAACTTGCCTCGACCCTCCCCCTGTCGCCCCTTTCGTCCTGCGTCTGCACACGTATCGAATTATATTAGGGTAATGTTTATAGAGGGTCTCTCGAACTGCGCCGCGGCATTGTGCGACAACCCTTAACTTATTAATTATTTTCACACAATACTTGCTGAGATGGGGCGCAGGGGTCCGGGGATGGTGCGACGGGCCCCGTGGGATTCACGGTTACACTATCGGGGATTTATTATATTATTCGCGTCGTGGTACCGTTCTATGCAATACACAAAGTCACACACACAAATTTATTGTGTAATAAAATGTTTTATGTTTACGAGAAACACGTGAAACATTGATACGGAGCAAAAACTATTGTTATTTAAGGGTTTGAAGTGAAACAGACGTCTACTACCAGCAATATCGGCCAGCGCACACACTTATTATCAAATATTTTATGGATATTATTCCTCATAT
Source organism: Lithophane semibrunnea (assembly GCA_947363905.1). NCBI lineage: Eukaryota > Metazoa > Arthropoda > Insecta > Lepidoptera > Noctuidae > Lithophane > Lithophane semibrunnea. The sequence goes on from OX376195.1 coordinate 18,699,316, forward strand.
TGGTATTGTATTTTTTAGATAAATAATAAACTGATCAATTATTATTGATCCATTCTAATAGCATGTCACTGTGTGCTTGTGAGCAGACCGCTCCGGTTCGTCACATACGTCGACGACCACGGCCGGATGGCGCCACTGACCACTACACTACTGACACCACTGTATTTATTTTCCTAGGGAATGCAATTTATAAACGAAGATCCGATTCAAAGACAAATTGACGAAATCATTCAACCGTTTGAACATGTTCTGTGCTTGATACAAGATTTATATTAGCTTGCTCTGTTCGTATGTCTTTCCGGTTACTAATATTGTACTCCATTTTTCAAGCACTTCCTGGAATCCGATTGGAGCTGGTCTGATGATGAAGCCGGAAGGTGGCCATGGGAACTCCTCAATCAAGCAAGACAGCACCATCGTGTTTGGACTCGTTGGTTATGTATTGAGAAGTGCTTTGACACTAGGTGATGTTCAAGGCCTGATGATGGAGCCGGAAGGTGGCCATGGGAAAACCTTAATCAAACAAGATAGCACCATCGTGTTTGGAGTCATTGGTTATGTATTGACAAGTGCTTTGACACTAGGTGGTGTTCAGGGTCTGAAGATGAAGCCGGAAGGTGGCCATGGGAACTCCTCAATCAAACAAGACAGCACTATCATGTTTGGACTCATTGGTCATGTATTAACAAGTGCTTTAACACTTGGTGGTGTTCAGGGTCGGGTGATGGAGCCGGAAGGTGCCCACAAGAAAACCTCAATCAAACAAGATAGCACCATCGTGTTTAGACTCATTGGTCATGTATTAACAAGTGCTTTGACACTTGGTGGTGTTCAGGGTCTGATCATGGAGTCGGAAGGTGGCCATGGGAACTCCTCAATCAAACAAGATAGCACCATCGTGTTTGGAGTCATTGGTTATGTATTGACAAGTGCTTTGACACTAGGTGGTGTTCAGGGTCTGAAGATGAAGCCGGAAGGTGGCCATGGGAACTCCTCAATCAAACAAGACAGCACTATCATGTTTGGACTCATTGGTCATGTATTAACAAGTGCTTTAACACTTGGTGGTGTTCAGGGTCGGGTGATGGAGCCGGAAGGTGCCCACAAGAAAACCTCAATCAAACAAGATAGCACCATCGTGTTTAGACTCATTGGTCATGTATTAACAAGTGCTTTGACACTTGGTGGTGTTCAGGGTCTGATCATGGAGTCGGAAGGTGGCCATGGGAACTCCTCAATCAAACAAGATAGCACCATCGTGTTTGGACTCATTGGTCATGTATTAACAAGTGCTTTGACAATAGGTGGTGTTCAGGGCTTGATGATGGAGCCGGAAGGTGCCCCTGGGGAAAACCTAATTTTGTAATAGAATAGATATAAAAAAATACTAATGCTAAAAAGTAGAAAATAAAATATAAGTAAAAATCTTTGTAAAAACAAGCTTTTAATGAACTAAAAAGTACTAAATAACACTTACGTAAACATAGAAAATATTAAAGTTCTATGTTTACGTAATTGTTATTTAGTACTTTTTAGTTCATTAAAAGCTTGTTTTTAAAAAGATTTTTACTTATATTTTTATAACTTTTCTTTGTTAACTTTGTTGACTTAAATATTACACAAATCTTAAATTTTCGTTGAGTATTTTTTTAAATAATATTGTCATTTGATGTTTACTATAATGAATTAATTGGAACATACTTTATAGTGCTTAAACATTGATGAGGCGAGGCCTTGAGGAGATAATGCACTTACTTGGATTTAATTACCGTACCGCACACACGCACATCTGCAACAATCGCAACACGATGACGGACGTGACGCGCGGACAGCGGCGATAACGACGACGTGCGTACGCACGGCGGACAACGAGACGCGACGCGCGACCCCGTGTCACGTCACGACACTCAACACTAAATCATAAAGGAAATATTAAATTTACAAGATAAATCATCGGCGTCGGCGCAAATGAAGGCAAATCTAATAATACTAAATGTGTTTGTACAATAGTCGTTTCCGAATTAATTAGAAATGTCGAAGGGAGCGAACAATAAGAATTTTAGGGGAAGCACCAAAGAGTATTCAATATTGTGCCATAATCTTGACGGTTTGAGTGTCATGGTCCCTCCACAGTGCGTAATGGGCACTTTTGTGCAGTAATTGGGTGAGAGCGAGCCTGAACGCGGCGCGGTGACCACGTCAAACGAAATTGCCTACACAGTTACCGAGCTTAGAACATACAGGAAAACACAGTAAACCTACTCTTTCTTCTTTTTGTGTGGTTAGCGACTAACATGGTGGCAGTCAAGTCAAATAATCTATTTAAAATAGGCAAAAGGCACTTCAAAAAAAACAAAGAAATAGAACTAATAATTCTAGTTGCCCCTTCCAAAAGGTAGTTTTCTTATGCAGAAGAATGGGCAAGAAACTCCACCGCTACTCTTTTAAAAAGGTTTTACAATATTTTGTATACATCAATCACAATATTTCTAACATTTTTACAAGTAATAATTAGCAAATAATCACAGAGTGTAAAAATCTATGACATACAAGTAATAAATTATACAACTAAATTAGCAACCAGTTTGATTTTGTACAGACTCTAAATCGTCCTATGGAGCAAGACCAGCATGTTTCCAAGCATTCTTATCTTAAATATAATCCTTTAATTTGTAATAAGCTTGTCTACAAAGTGTACTTTTAATATGAGTTTTAAATTTTCTTTCATTTAATTGCAATATATCACAAGGTATTTTGTTATAGCATTTAACGCAGTACCCCATAAAAGATGTTTGTACTTTAGCTAATCTGAAAAATGGTTGATCTATTTTATCTTTATTTCTAGTATTAAAATGATGTCTATCACTTATTTTATTAAAAAGATTTCGATTTTTTCTTACTACATAAATTTTACATACCTAAATACTTTTCATAAATGAATTGGCAAGAAACCGTCATAATATAAATCTTTTTAAATAATTCCCTGAGAGATTGGCAGCGACATAGATTATAAATGGCTCTGACAGCTCTCTTTTGCAAAATAAAGATTGATTCAATGTCAGCAGCCCGACCCCACAGTAAAATGCCATACGACATAATGCTGTGGAGCAACTGAAATATACCCCAAACGCGCGGTTTCTACATCTGTTAACTGTCTTATCTTTCTAACAGCATAAGCGGCCGAATTTAGCCGCCCCGCAAGAGATGTTATAAGAGGTCCCCATTGTAATTTCTCGTCTAGCGTGATTACCAAGAAAACTGTTTGATTAATAAATTCCAGTTTTTCTCCATTTAATATGATATCATATTCGCTACTTCTAACTTTAGATAATTTAAATCGAATGCATTTGGTTTTTTAAAACTATTTACCGTAAACCAATCTTGGACCTGAAGAATAGAGCTATTCACGTCGTCAGGGTTTTGTGACCGTTGGTTTATTTTATAAATCAATGATGTGTCATCTGCAAATATTACCATCTTCGGTTGATTTAGAAGTAATTGGGGTAAATCATCAATGTTAACTAAAATGAGGAATGGACACAATATCGAACCTTGAGGAACGCCCATTGCCATTTCAGACCCCAATTAGTTTACGCCGTTTACTTGAACTTTAACGTTTCTATCGTGCAGATATGATCTTAGTAAATCAAGAGGTGTATTCCTAATCGCATACCTAGTGCTCTAGTTTTAGCAGAAGTGTCTCATGGTCGACGCAATCGAACGCTTTCGAGAGGTCGCAAAAGATTCCAATGGCATCTTGTGCTTCTTCCCAGGCGTTAAAAATGTTCTTTATTAGGGTGACACCGGCGTCAGTGGTACAACGCCCTTTGGTGAAACCGTACTGTTGGTCATGAAAGATGGAATTTTTTGCTCAATCAAATGTTACGTCACTTTATGACGTAACATTTGATTGAGCATCAACTTTTCAAACACCTTACTGAGAACTGGCAGAATTGACACAGGCCTATAATTGTTGGGTTCCTTAATTACTATAACTAGGATTTGAACAAAGGAACTACTACTTTACTGTGTTTCATGAGATCCGGAAAGACTCCTTGGTCTACACTGGTGTTAAATATAAAAGCTAAATAGGGTGCAATGGTTTCGATGATAGATTTACAGACTTTTACTGACATTCCCCATAGATCTTCTGTTGATTAAATCTTAAGATCTTTAAAAGATTTTTTAACTGCCTGGGGGTTTGTATGCTGAAACCTAAACTCCAAAGGGCATGCTTTTACATTCTTTCTAAGTAAGGCAGCAGAAAGCGCGGGTGAGGAATTTAAAGCTTCAGTAGTTTTAACGGGAATATTACCAAAAGATTTTTCAAATTCCTGAGCTATTTCTACATCTGAGTTGATTGGGCCATGTGCAGTCTCTAAATTAAATTCAGTACTACGCTGTTTTTAACTATACACAAATGAATCCGAAAACTCAAAGGTGCGTGTCTTGGGTTCGAACTCGAGACTTATGACTTGGCAATCTGACTGACAGTCACTCCACTAGGCTATCGCTGCTCACTTAACCCACTCAAAAGTGGCGTATAATAAACGAGAGACTGTTAGGGACTACTCACACTTATTCAGCTCCATTCGCGTTTCGCTGAACGATTTTGGTCAGACTTATACAGTTCTGCTTTTATCAGCCGCGTACACTTAACGCGCTGAACTCTATTTATAGCACTCGCAAGATAATAAACACACTTGTCCTCATTTTATACTTGTTTTCCGCGAAAGCTGAATAGACGCGGAAACCTGAACGGATGCGTACGCGTCTACAATACAAAATCGTTGTTTTCTATGGGCATATTATGCTGAATAAGTGTGAGTAGTCCACTACCTGGTACTGGAATAGGGTAAACAGAGGGTGCAACTGTATAAGGGAAGAACACTTGTATAAGAGGGAAGGGTGGGTAGCGTAGCTGGCGTACATTTCGTTAGCATAAGGCGAGACACACCAACATTCAAAGATAAGTAGTAGAACCCTGCGCGAGCCAACTTAGGTGAACGTGCAGCGTTGTAGCCTGTCGGGTTTCTGAATATGTGTACATAATGGTTTAAAGCTAAACGAGTTAGGGCTCACGAGTCCTGACTTTCTCGTACCGCTGTGGAAAGGGCGGTGCGGTGTGTGCCTTCCACTGCGCGAAGTCGCGGACGGGTGAGCACTCAGAATCCACTATCATGTTTGTTCCTCTTGTCATTGTTCTGTATTAACTGTCACTGGCCTCATGCTTTTACATGGAAATGGCAATAACATTGTATTTCTATGTTAATGGCTATAAGTACTTATAGCCATTAACATAGAAATACAATGTATATAAGTACTTATAGCCACAGTACGAGTAAGTTGCCACTGAACCACTCAAACGCTCGGTTTGGCCTGAGCTCTAGCAAATAAGGCGAATAAAAGTTAGGCTAGATTAAAACCAACTACCAGGGTGACTACCGAGATGACAGCTAATAGAGAAGTATGGAAGGAAGAAAGGGACATGTTGCGTCGACCCCAAATGAATTGGGATAAATATGCAATATCATTTGCATTACGCAACACAAAACATATTATAAAATCATAATCAAAATATTTTATTTCACATAACGTCAGAAGCTAGGTGCACGGTTCCAATTGGTCGTTTCCTATGGAGAAGAGCCGGCAAGAAACTCCATGGTTACTCTTTTAAAAATCAGTGTTGGTAGGATGGGAGGACAATGTTAGGCCTTTCAACAAGTAAGTACCAGGTACTTAACAAAAATAGAAGATGTTCAATAAATCTACAGTCCAATAAGCCTACAACGTATATATCATACGTATATATTATCACTAATGAGACTCATATCTTAACTCAAATCTTCACTAATGAGTTAAATCCATAGCTGAATCCGATGAACTCATTCTATACTTATTTAGCACTCGACAACACAACTGAAGATCGAATTGCCGCTTTCCAGCCTTTTTACAAGCTTTATATTAGCTTGCTCTGTTCGTGTTTCCGGTTATTCCAATTGTCATTCATTTTCCAAGCACTTCCTGGTATCCGATTAAGCTGAAACTTGGCGTACTTATACAGGGTGTTTGGCAGAACGTTGAGCATACAAAAATGTTGGATAGATCATCTGCTACTTACTCAGCCCTAATTTATTTGGCCCTGGACCCTGGATATTTAAAAAAAAATTAAGATTTTAAGTTAAGATTTAAGTATTTTACATCGTTCTGTAAGTTTGAGGACTCATAACTTTTTTCTAGCTAACATCTGAATAAAGCAATAATTTTATAAGAATCTGCCAACATTAAAGATTTAAAAAATAAATATATATTGCCTGTTTTACCCATTTTTAATAAAAAATACACTTTAAAGTTAAGAAAGTGATGAAAGTAGAAGAAAGCAAAAAAAAAATTTTTTAAATATCCAGGGGGCCAGGGCCCCCCCATTAGGGCTGAGTAAGTACCACCATTTTCGTATGTTCAACGTTCTGCCAAACATCCTGTATAATAACCGAAACATTTTGAAAAAATGATACTATGGAGCTGGTCTCATGATGGAGCCGGAAGTTGGCCATAGGAAAATTTATGCAATTCAAGCAATAATTATTAAATACTACAAAAACACCCCCGACAACTTTTTTATTGTTTTACTAGAGCGACAGATTTCGAACTAAGCTACAATACAACATAAAATTCACAGCTGTATATCTAATACTTTATGAGTTATTGTTGTTTGATCATAGCAATTGCGCAAGCTTTGTGCTTTTTGCAAGGCAATTGTCGGAACCCTACACAGGAAATAATAATAAAAAAAAACATTAAACATTTTTAATTAGAAGATCAAACGAACTTACCTGAAGTGAAGTTCGATCTTAATTATCCTGTCTTCGTCGAAGAGATTTAAATCTTGACCATGTAGTAGCTAGCCTACGCTTCGAACACGTCGCACAAGTCTTAAGAGTATAAGAAAGAGAAAAAACATTGTTTCCCTCTAATGCACCTTGTGGCGCGCCATCCAGGCGGCACCTCATTATCTTTAGAGTAGAATAGAAAGAACAACAGCAACGTTGATCATACAGGGGTATACCTATTGGGTTAGGGAGGGACCTTAAATCTCTTCGACGAAGACAGGATAATTAAGATCGAACTTCACTTCAGGTAAGTTCGTTTGATCTTCTAATTATCCTGTCTTCGTCTTCTAGATTTAAATCTTGACCATGTAGATGTTTAGAGATCATGATCAATGTTGCAAAAAAATCAAACAAAAGTTTTAAAGAAAAATATGAAATAATATTTATTGACTATCCATAAAATGATAAAATATACAACGGATCTTACAAATAATATTAATCAATAAAAATAAAATATGTCAACAAAAAAGCTGTCAAACTTTGACCAATTATAAAATATGTTCCTATTCTGGAATCTACGTAAAAAAATCTAACAGATTTGTACTTACTGACGTTTGGTCAGTGACTATTGGTCGATTATAGAAATTAGCGAAAACTGCGGATTGAGCAGACCAACCAGCGGTCTTCATAATGGCGTCGATACTTAATCCCGCACGAGCGGCTGCCGAAGTCGAGGCATGCCTCGTACTGTGAGCACTAAAAATGGAAGTATCGATGCCGCTTTCTAATAATAACTGCTTAACCCAGCGTCCAAGGGTCTGAGAAGACGCTGCCCTATGTGGCTTTTTAAACGTTAAGATCAGACGCTCCTCCGAATCTGCTCTAATCCCTGAAGTTATCGCCAAATATTTATGTAAGACTGAGGCTGGGCAAACTCCAGGTCTCTGATTGAAATAAGCTAGATTTAAAAGGGGTTGACATTTACCAATTCCTGAAGTTTTAATCAGACTACTAATCGTTATTATAAATCGATCTTGGAACGTTTTAATATCTGACAATTTTATCAAAGACAAAGTTTGTAGTCTTTGCCCAGTAGCGAGTGCTAACAGAGTGACTAATTTTTTACTTAGCGTTTCTAAACTAGCCGATTCATTCGGAATGTTTTCTAAATAATTTAAAACTATACTTGGATCCCATGTAATATCATAACGAGGAAATACTGGTTTTAATTTGAAAATGCCTTTAAAAAATCGTCTGAGCCTACTGTCTTCACCTATTTTTTGTGTAGATATCATAGAAATTGCTGATCTATGACTATTCAAAGTACCATAAGATGATCCATTTTGAAAGCAAATGGTCAGAAAATCTATTACGGAAGGGACGCTAACATTGTAGAAATCAATATTTCCTTGTATACAATAATTCCACCACAGTTTAAGACTTGAACTGTATTGCGAAATTGTATTCTGTGAGACGGATGAAAGCATGACGTCTAAAGCTGATTCGGGAACGTGCTGTCTACGGAAACTTTCCCGGATAGCACACAAACTGCCAGGGAAAGATGACGATGCAGGGGGTGTATTGATCTGAAAGGAGAGAGAAGGAAATGTTTACTTGGAGAAAATAATATCATCTCTTTAACACAGAGTGATCTGAAAAGTGGGTACCAAGGCTGAGACGGCCATAATGGCACGACTACTATGCCGGTTGCCTGATCAAGTATAATTTTCCTTAGGGTTTTTAAAATTAAAGAAAACGGTGGAAAAGCGTAGAAGAAAAATAGTGACCAATCTAACGTGAAAGCATCGATATTGTAAGCGAAAGGATCTTGTTTCCATGATACGTAAACAGAACACTTCGTGTTTACTCGTGAAGCAAATAAATCTATGTTAGGCTTACCAAATGTATGAGTTATTTGTTTAAATTCTTTAAATCCTAATTCCCACTCCGTATCAATATTGAGTTTTCTAGATTCGGTACATTTGATGAAGAGCAAATATATGATGCAAAAATGAAAATATTTCTTTCTTCACACCACTTCCAAATCATGTTGGCTACCTCATTTAAGTGCTGGTATTGAACTCCCCCCATTCTGTTAACGTACGAAATAGCGGTAGTGTTATCAACGCGTAAAAGAATTTCGCAGTTTCTTCTATCTTTCGCAAATGATCTGAGGCCAAAATAAATTGCCAACAATTCCAGATAGTTTATATGATTATTGCGCTCTGTGGTATTCCAATGCCCACCCGTTTTTTGTGAACCACAGGCTGCACCCCAACCTGTTAGGGATGCGTCTGTGAAAATCTCAAGATCGTATTTACGGTGACGAATTGGATTGACTTTTGTTAAAATATTCTTCTTCCACCAAGCTAAATCATCATGTAAACTATCTGGTACACTCAGGAATGCATCATAATTGTCATTATTCTTAAGCAGCGCCAAATATTTAACTCTTTCTAGAGCCTTGGTATATAACCAGCCGTATGGAATAGCTGGACATGCTGCAGTTAGAGTGCCTAAGAAACGAGCCAATTCTCTTATTCGAAGTCTTTTTGAATCTGATAACCAATTTACTCCTTTAAGGATCTTGTGTCGTTTTGAATTTGGTAGTTGTAAAGTCATGGAATGAGAGTCTAAAATAAAACCTAAAAATTTACAAGCCGTTGTGGGTATCAAATTGCTCTTTTTATAGTTAATTATAAAACCTAATTTTGTTAAACAACTAATACTTTTATTTGCGTTTTCTAGGCAATCGCTAGGGGATTTTCCTAAACACAAAACGTCATCTAAATACCGTACTGAAAGGAAACCTTCAGACCTTAGATGAGTCATAACTGGTTGCAATATTTTTGTAAAAATATAAGGGGCGGAACACAACCCAAAAGGCAAGACTATGAATTCATATAAATCTTCTCTTTAACAAAAACGTAAAAATTTTGTATGGCTATCATGAATAGGAACTAAAAAATAGGCCTCTTTAAGATCGATATTAATCATATGACAGTCTTTAGTCATGAGTTTGGTAGCCGTTCTTACATCTTCCATTTTAAAATGTTCGGTATGTACATATTCATTTAATTTTTTGAGATTTAAAATAAACCTATTACCACCGTCACTCTTAGGAATTAAGAAAATATCTGAAACGTATTGACCAATGACTGGTTTACACTTCCTAATAGCCTTAATTTTTAAAAGATGTTGTATTTCATTTTCCATTGCTACAGATTCACATTTGGAAAAACTACGACATGGGTAACTTTCTTGTTTCTGATTAGGCTTTTTAATAAAGGGTATCATGTAACCAGACACAGCATCTAAAATAAATTTATCATTGGTGAAAGATTGCCATTCACTTAAATAGTTTTTTAATTGACCAGCGAGTACCTGGGTTTGCAGCGGATCTTCTGAATTTAACGGTTCGCTGTGTAGCGCGATGCTTGGGCCGGCGCAGGCGCCGGTTGCGGGTGGCGCGCGGACTGCGGCGGCGCCCGACGCACGGGGTGTGGCGGCGGCGGTGGCGCTCGCTTGCGGCCCCGGTATGCGTAGTGCGCATACGACGCTTGTTTCGGCCCACCGGCTCTGGATGGGTACATCTGGCCGCTGCGCTGGTGTTGGAACCGCACTCGGGTCGATGGGCCTTTTTCGTTTAAATTGACAGTCGATGTATGAGCTTGAATTAACTGACTCGTATTTTTAATACTTCGTGAGTTTTTGACTAAATCGCCTAGGTTTTCTCCAAATAAAAGACAATCCCTTTTCCTATCTTTAAAAGGATCGGTTAAAGATTTGTCGATCAACGGAATTATAACTGAACGACGAGTGTCTGTTTCAGTGTAGTGGGAATCAGCCAGGAGTTGACCCGCCTCGTTCAGAGTGCGGATGATATCTGGAGTTTTCTTTAAGAGACATGTCATAGCATAACCCAAAGCTGATAGGGCTTTACCGAGTTGATCTTGCTTGGCAAGCAGCCGCTTGTCCCTTAATTTACAGGTCTCGACTAGCATAGAGCCAATTTCCGGGTTAAGAGCAGGACCTTTAGCGAGGGGAACATTTTTTGGAAAAAGATGTTTCTTTAAAATCTCCTCTTTAGTTTCCTTTGTCAAACCACACGAAAGAATTTTTTGAAATCGAGTGGCTAAATCGGCTTGAAGGTCATTACCGTACTCAACGATGTCAACCTCGGAATCACCAAGGGCTTTTAATAATTGAGGGTCAAAATTATCAGACTCAGCTGTTTCATCCTGTGGCGGTGTCGCGAGGTCAATGTGCGTCAAGCGGGGGTCAGCAGCCTCCGCGTCGACAGTTGTAATAACGCCATCTCCAATCTCATTTAACTGGTCCCTGTTTTGAAGCACGCATTCAGACTCGGTGGGAAGCGACAAGTTGTCTGGTGGATCCACCTCGAGATGTTCTGGAAACCATTACTTATGATGAGCAAATATCGAAAAAAAAAGCAACAACACAAAAGGGGGTTTGAAAAAAAAAAAACCTTGAATAGCAACAGCGAATAAATAGATACTGCTAAGTATAACAAAGGTTTAGGTAAGCCATGAATGCATGAGCATCATTTTTCAGTAGGCAAAAGCCGTACATGTTCCTTTGAATGCACACAGAACAAACTTGTAAAAAGTTTATTGGTAGGTATCCGAAGAATACAACGGATATTTAGAAAATGTACGATTCCCGATGAATGCAACGGTCGTACTAATATGAATTACTGACTAATATAAAATCATCCGAAGAATACAACGGATTAACAGAAAAAACATAGTGATCCCAAAGAATACAATGGGTGCACAAAATCACCTTGAGGGTAGACATCATCTTCGTCGTCCGAATATATAATCCTCCGAGCACTGCGTCGATTCCCTTGAATTTTATCTTCGTACTTTTTCATTTTCCTTCTCCATCTGTCTTCTTGGGTTTCATCACGATTCCGCTTAGGCATCTTTGGTACAAACCGTAAAACCGTTTCCTAGTATTTTGTAGGTGCTTGTGCAAACGCCGTGAGCGCACGGACAACAATGAGGTGCCGCCTGGATGGCGCGCCACAAGGTGCATTAGAGGGAAACAATGTTTTTTCTCTTTCTTATACTCTTAAGACTTGTGCGACGTGTTCGAAGCGTAGGCTAGCTACTACATGGTCAAGATTTAAATCTAGAAGACGAAGACAGGATAATCATTATAATTGCAACATGCTGGCTCACAGGTTTCCGGTTAGAATAACACTTTTTAAGGCGTATTGTCAATTTTTTTACACCAGCAGTCTGTGGGCCTATCATACCCAAAAAGCAGAGAAAAAAAAACTGCGCATTCAATACAATAATGCCTTCAGGGCGCTGTTGAGGCTTCCGCGTTGCTGTAGTGCGTCAGGGATGTTCGCTGATGGCACACTGACGATTACTTCGCGATCATGCGCAAGAACGTGGCATCATTGATGCGCAGAGTGAGGGGGAGCAGCAATAGCGTCCTGAAGGTTTTCCAGATAGGTTAGAAGGGCCTACTATGGTATATCAAGCTACATGTCAGACATGGGGCTTGTTATAATAATATCTTGCTCAAATGGAATGATGTATGTTGTTGTTTTGTTAACCGACTTCTTCAAAAAGGAGGAGGTTCTCAGAACTTCTGTTTTTTTTTTTTGTATTTTACGCGATTACTCCGCCAATTATGAATCGACTTTGACGATTCTTTTTTTGTTTGGTAGGTCATGCTTCAGAGGTGGTCCCATATATATTTTATTAATTTTACTTGCGTAGCTTTTGAGTTAGCTTCAATAATTACGTATTTTTCCCACTTTGCGTATGTAGATGATATAATTATTTCACTCCGTCACTGTTATTTACATAGCAGATAACGGTATACGAATTTGTGTGGGGTAGGTACCACAACTAAAAAGTGAAAAATAAAAACTTTAAGCGTAGGGGAGGTACCTTAATAAAATATTTTTTACGATTTCATTTTACCACTTTGTCGGCGTGATTTATATGTATACTCATACCAAATTACAGCTTTCTAATACTAACAGTCTCCGAGCTAAGCCACGGACAGACGGACGGACGGACAGACGGACATGGCGAAACTATAAGGGTTCCTTGTTGACTACAGAACCCTAAAAAAAGGAAAGGACTTAATATCGAGCCTTGTGGAACATCCATTTTTACTTTTAAACGCAGTGAATGGGCACCATTTATTTGAATTTGCTGTTGTCTATCATTTAACTTTTGTTTAACGTTTGTCTACTGGAAGTTTTAGGGCAGCAGAAATGTTGATACCATTCTATATTTATAAGGTTGACAGGGGTGGTGCCTTGATGGGTGATATTGCTAAGTACATATTTGAGAAAACTAGCGTGTCTGTTGAGCTAACCAAGATTAGGATGAATGAACCTAAACAGGCTTTGCGGTATCTTCCTCACTGACAGAAGCTCTGGGTACGGATGAAGCTAGTGTGCCGGCGGTGTTTCCTCTTGGGTGTACTGCTAAGGAGGTGAAGAAAGTGGTAGGAAGTTTGTCGAGAGGGAAGTCGCCGGGACACGATGGGCTTGGTGTTGAGCATCTGTTGCATGCGGGACCTCACATTTACTGGGTTTTAGCAATGTTGTATGCGTTTTGTATCCGTCATACCTATCTACCAGTGGAGCTTATGGAGAGCGTGGTGGTGCCCGTGGTTAAAAATAAAATAGGCGACATAGCGGACAAAACCAACTACAGGCCCATCTCGTTGGCCGCTATTATTGGAAAAGTGTTTGATGGTCTGTTTGAGCGCCGGCTTGATGAGTATTTAAAGTTGAGTCATGCTCAATTTGGTTTTAGGAAGGCGTTATCAACTGAGACCGCTATCCTGGCGCTCAAGCAGACGGTCAAGTATTCCACGGATAGGGAAACGCCAGTTTATGCTGCTTTTCTCGACCTCTCCAAGGCTTTTGACTTGGTTTGTTACGACAAGCTTTGGTCGAAGTTTAAACTTCTAGAGGTACCCGAGGATCTTATTAATATAATAAGTTGAAATAATAAGACAAACAGTGTCAGGTGGGCAGGTGCTCACTCTGATACATACGTCTTGGAGTGTGGTGTCAGACAGGGTGGACTGACGTCCCCGACCCTCTTTAATGTTTACATTAACCAGTTGATTGGTGAGCTCAGCGAGACCAACGTCGGTTGCTCGATTGATGGTACTATGGTGAATAATCTCAGCTACGCAGGTGACATGGTCTTGCTGAGTCCATCAATCAGTGCGCTCAGAAACTTGTTGGCTGTTTGTGAGTCTTATGCTGCGTCATATGTACTCATATATAATGTCAAAAAAAGTGAGCTTTTGATTCTTAAATCGAAGTCAAGCTCGTTGGATAATGTTCCTCCAGTGACTTTAAGCGGTAAACCACTACAAAGAGTCACAAAATTTAAATACCTAGGGCACGTAGTCACGGAGGACTTATCTGACGATGCTGATATAGAGAGAGCGGAGGGCGTTGGCAGTTCGATGTAATATGGTAGCCCGCAGGTTTGCGCAAGGGTGTAAAAGTCTCACTCTTCAAGGCATACTGCCAAACCTTCTACACGTGCAGCTTGTGGGTGAAATATACTCAGAGGGCCTACAACGCGTTCAATATAATAATGGGTTTAGGATGTTGATGGGGCTTCCGCGCTTCGCAGATGTTCGGGGAAGCCCGTGTTGACGATTTTCATGCAATTATGAGGAAGAGAACAGCGTCAATAATGGGTAGGTTGCGCGGAAGCCCCAACAGCATCCTAAACACATTATTGGACAAAGTAGACAGTCCCTTTATAAGACACTGGGTACGGAGGCACGTGCCAACGTGTGTTGGGCCACGTCAGTTTTAGTTTTAACAGTATACTAACATAGTTGTTTAAGTCATTGTTATGGATTGTGTGTACTTGTACGAGTATATGTAGTCCGAAATAAAGCATATATTATTATTATATTATTTATATAAATAAGATTTTACTAAACTAAGTGCAATTTTACCTAGTCCGTAATGTTCAAGTTCCAAGAGTGTATAATTACTTAAATAAGAAGGATTGTAAATGAATGGAAACAGTACTTACCTAGTACAGTACAGATACTGAGCTAAGATAAACTAAACAGTTCTAGTTTATACTGTGTGTTCCTGTTGTAAATTCTATGCGCGTGATTAGTGTAAATATCTTATGTAGCTCTGTGATGTACCGTTTAGGACGTGTGGGTAACAGAATGTTTGCGCAGGAGTGTTCTCCTTCGCAATCTGTATGTTAGCGTGCCGGCGCGGACGCACGTGGGAGATACATGGTATTAAAGTCGCTGAAACCTGTACTTTTGCATACGTACATTACATGTGGATGTATGAAAGAAGTCATACGAAATTCTACAACATATTCGTTATTTAAATTAGGTACGTAGCTGTATGTGCAATGTTTAGAACGGGTGCGCCAAAGTTCACCTAAATTTTCAACTCCGATAATTGGAAATCCGAAAATGTTCTTCCTAACATTTTTCATCCTAACAATCACAATTCCTAACTATTCTGTCTCTAATGTTCATAATTCCGAAGCATTCAATTTTCATAATGTCAGTAGCAATAAACATCTATTATACTTTTATTTTTTTTCCTATATTTTCTCAACATAACCATTTTTTACACTATTATTCAAAGTCATATCTTTTTGTGTAGATTTCCTATTATTCATAATAATCAGTATTATATACATTAATTTTGCGTAAATATAAGGCTAAAAGAGTCTCGGTGTTTTTTGTCTCCGACTAACCGTTTGTCGTAAAAACGTTGTGGAAGGGATCTATAGGTTAGGTTAGGTTAGAACTGTGACCAACTACGCACGAGCCGAGCGAGCGAAGCGAGCGTGCCGCGGCAGCGGCCGGCGAAGTGCCAGAACCGAATCGGTCCTAGACGACACTCTGACCTTCTGAATATGAGTGAAAATATAATGGTAATTGTGTTTAGGGATAAAAGCGTTATGATAAAAAACAGTAGGAGTTTAAATACATTAATGATATAATTCATTACAATTTTCGGAAACATGAGTGTTATGAACATCGCCGGTAGCACTACAAATAGTATGAATGAAAACTTTAGGATGAAAAATTTTAGGAAGAGTGATCATTCGGATTACAAATCATTAGGAAGAACAATTTCGGGTAAAGAACTTTAGGTGAGCCAATATGGACCCGTTTAGAACATGTAGATCCATAGACTTAAAACACGATCCACATACCTATAATGTCAGTTCACACCGTCACGCGGGCGGTAAGTAATGTTGCATGTAGTAAAGGCTCTTACATACAGGCGCGATTCGCCGCGCGACGCGAATTTTAACAAAACAATTTATGAGAAAACTTCACGGCGAACAAAGCGGCGGCGTCGCGTCGGGCGGCGAATCGCGCCAGTATATCGTTGCAGCACTACATATTTACATCATTACGCCATATGAATATCACTCTCAAACACAAATGTAGTACATAATCACCCTGTACACATAATGTAAGACTAGTTCCATAGAAATAAATCATGGTGCAACTAATAACTTAGGTCATATTTGTATAATTAAAGCCAGCGTGCCTCGTAACTTCTCTCCAGCGCAAACATTTGTCTAGACTAGCTAGTTATAGTAACATTCGTCAGATATATCTACTGCAGAACTAAACTAAGTAGTTCAGTGATACCCAAACTTCACGTCAACGCACTGTATGTAGAAGTTGCTGTGAAGCCTGCTGCTGTGAATGTCAGGCAATTTAAACTGTTCACCTCTTCTGATACCGTACATGTCCTGAAAAATGTAAATGTAATGTAGTAGGCGCAACATCATCTGTAACGCTACAAAAATCGTTAAGTATATTATAAAATTTATATTTCCTTATTCTCCTTTCCTAATCTGAATTAATAATTATGTACATATTTAAGTATTGGGGGGCCTGGTGACCCGTAACAGCAGCTGGGAAAAATACATGCTTTGCTTTAATTTAAATACAAATTAAAAATACTATCTCGCATTTATTATAAATACGAAATATATATAATAAAATATTTTTACGTCATTTATTTGAAATAGAAAATACAAATTACAAAATACAGTCAGGTGTTAGGTTAAGTATATAGAATAGAACTAATCCAGCCCAGTATTACCAAGTTTCACATATTTAGCGGACGCCATTTTGCTGCATGTATTTTGAAGAAATTATTATTTGAAATACTAACTACAAAATACCTCAGCGTCAGGTATTTTAAATACAAATTATATTTTTAAGAAGTAGTTTAATTAAAAATACGAAATATTATGTATTAAATACAAATACATAATATTTCGTATTTTTCAATTAGGTACGTATTTTAAGTAACACAGGTATATGCATAAGCATGCATGTATATGCACTTATTATGTGATGAGAAAAAAATATAAATACAGTATGATAAAATGGCTTTCAGCAACGTGGATCGGCAATTGGATTGCTCTCGAAAGAAAGTTTGAGCACCACCGCTCCAGCCAGATAAGTAGCAGACGTTGTCTCGTTAGCGTCCGGCCCGTCTGTTGCCGTCCGTGCCCGTCTGCACTGTACCGCGCTGATCATTACACTAAACAGGTGGCTAAACATTCTGCGTAACCATAACATATCCATCGTCGGCGGCGTGCGAACCATGTAGCGCGCGCCGTTCGACCGGACCGGGGCGCAGAGCGAACCAACGCCATCATCTATCATCAACAAACAATCATTTCCAACTAAATATACGATCTGATTATTTCAGAGATTATACACTACAGCAGGAGTCACCAAATAACGGACCGCGGCGTCAGGATCCTAACCGCCGCCGCGCCGCCGGCGCCGCCCCGCCGCACCAACGTATTTTGTGCAACAGAATAAAATAAATATTTAAGGCCGAGTCGTAACCAAAATTGCCTGTCTTCAATTTGATTTTTCATAAAATTGATAAGACTTAGGTATAAAATAAAAATAGTATGAGTAACTACATGATATTTCCAAACTTTTTGTGTAACAGAAACACAAAATATTAAAATTTTCTCGATAAAAAAATATCACGAAGTTACCTCTAATTTTCACGTATTTTCGATTTGTACTTAAAATGCTAATGCCTATTATGATAAAAAATTAGATGATTATATGTATTAAAACAAGGCAAAAAAAATTGTGTTGGCTTTTTTTTTATTCCTTTTATTTTTGGTTTTATTACGAATCAAAGCTTGTAGGACTTACGACGTTCTTAGTTCGTGGAAGAAGCCATCTTCCGTCGCACATTACGGGAACTTCAAGCATATTTTTGTTTCACAAATCAGTCGGCTTCGCTCTGTTGAGACGAGAGGACTACGCTCAAATTTTTAGCTGCGCTGAGATATTATTTATTTTCGTAAATAATATTTTCGTAATTTATCACATTCCACAAAAGAAACTGAGACATAGAAAACATAAAATAAACACTAAAACCACTTCCAAAACGAATATTACAAGTGTTATTGATTGATAAATAAATAAATACCGAGTCTAAATAAACATATAAAATTCAATGTTGATATTTGAAAACTCAAGATGACATACATTTTATTTGACAGATTTTTGACTGGTATAGTAGCACGGAGTATAGAAAGAAGTAGGTACAACTAGCGCCATTGCTCTGTATTGCGGTGGATTTTCTTGCGGAGAAAATTTACAACATAGCCAACGAGCCCATTCCACGTTCATTTGAAAATTTGCACTGGAGATTAAATCTTATTGCGATTTACTCAGGATCCAAATTCGTTTACTCCCACTTTTTTTGACAAACTTCTTGTAAGGTGACCCTTAGACGAACAATTGGAGCGACTGACCGCCCCTAAATAAAACTTGTTTAGAATAATACCTTTATTCTTCGGTTATTGGTATAGCGAACGAACTCGAACAGATTACGTATGACTCCGGATTTTTAATTTGTCTGTCCGTGATGTCTTGTTTATATCTCTTTATTTGACTTTTTTGTCGTAGTTGGGTTTTAGTTTTTACCTGACTACGGCGAAGCAAAAAGGAGGGTTATGATTTTGACCGGTTTCTATGTATTTATCTATGTCTGTTCCCTCATATTATCTTCTAAAAGACTCATCACAATTTGACAAATGTGGTATAGTTGGAAGCTTCTTGATCGTCCGCTGGTCATCGGCTATATGAAGACACATCAAATTGAAAATGGCGCCCTCTAGGTGACAGAAAAAACGTGAGACGCGCCGCGTGACACCACACTGCACGCGACGCGCCACGCCCCACGTACCCGTAAATGAGGCCTAAGGTTATAATGCAACTTGGCATGTTTTCAAAGCTACAATTTCAACAGTTACAAAGAGGGACCATACTAAACTTTCTACTAAGGGACTAGCTATAACAAGCGCCCGAGACGCGCATTTTGTACGCTGCGTTTCGGGCGCTCAATAAAATTGTATGAATTCCTATGTAACAAATTTTATCAAGCGCTGCAGTCTAAGCGAGCGCCCATGCCGGGCGCCGTTAGGCCTGCACATGTCGCAACTTGCCACTCTCAACTTGCATCTCCGTTGTGCGATTTACAAATAAGACTGGGAGAAGGTATGCCGCGGGCATCGCTTCATCGAGAATTGCTGCTGCGTGCGCAGCCGTGATGAAACGCCGCGTGTGACGCGGCTATGCCATTCGCGGGCTCCGCCGCAAAAAACGCTCCATTTCAAACAAACGCGTGTAAAATCGCGTCTCCGTAAACGCACTCATACAACGCCATATGTTTGAATTCAGTGCGAGCCGCGCCGCCCAAAGCCACGCGCGACTCCTCGCGTCTCCGTAAATGAAGCCTAACCGTGCCCTTGACGCTTGGACGCGAGTTCCTTTTTCACTATATTTCCTTGTCATTTTCTCCGCATTAGTAATAAACTTAAAAGAAACACTGTTCAAAAGTTACAACAAAATGTGGAAATCTTGTTGCGTTTGAAGAGCGTCCAAAACGCGCCGGGCGCGCGCCCAAAACACAGCGCAGGTACTGAGCGCGTACCTCGGGCCCTTGTTATAATTAGTCCCTTTGGTACTTTAGCACCCATTTACATAGATGAATAGATGTCAATTCTTTTAGTGGTGAAGCCGACAATCCTACATTTATTTCTTTTGTACAGAACTCGGCCTCTTTTTCACATGTTTCAAATGTTTTCGAAGGGGATTGTTCGCGTTTGGCGCAGGAAAGGTTTTCATCACACATGCCATATTCGTTGCACAATACAGTGCAAAATTCATTATACGAATATTATTATTTACTTGGGTATCACTTTGCACGATCCTCCAAAGAGAGAAATCCAAGATATAGCATTATATTTATTACTTGGTAACACAGTTTTCCACAAAGACGTCATTAGGTACAAATTGTACAAGGTCCTAAATAAAATTTGGTAACATTTAAATTTGAACTTTTTCACGTCAACATTGAGTTTCTAGTTCCAAAACATGAACATGATCCATAGTTCTGAATTCAAGCTTAGCGTATCGTATAAGCAAAATAAACTACAGAAGATTGAAATTCGAATTCTATAAACGCCAGACGAAAAGTTTCTGCTGGCGGGAAGGCATTGTGTTTTGTTTTCGTCGTGTTTAATGAGAGGGGTAGGTAAGGGTTGCGCGGGCGAAATATGATTTTTTGCTGTCAATACACGCCCCCTTAAGGGGGCTCCCATACAACAAACGCGATGTTTTTGCTCGGTTTTGCTCGATATTGATAACGGCAACAGATAGACGCTTGAAATATTCACAGAATATTTAGTTACCTATATATAGTGAATATATAACTAAATATTCTGTGATATTTAAAAATAAATAATTAAATTAAAATAAAACAAATATTTAACATACAACAAACGTGATTTTTTTTGCCGTTTTTATAGATAAGGTTACGGAACCCTTCGTGCGCGAGTCCGACTCGTTGATAATTATGACAAACGTTATTAGTTTATATGATAATCGTCCTCAGTCATAATATTTACTTGCCCTACAAGTAAATATTATGACTGAGGACGATTATGGAAAACAATATTATGGCAAATGAAATTCTGGCAAACAAGACAATACCGGTAAATCTCCGAATATTGTGCGTACAAACTTACATTTTGCAGTTGGAATCTAGGGAAAACCATATGTGTTTTTTCAACTAATGTGTTGTACCAATGTTAAGTTTGTTCTTGGGATAAATTCATCCCAACTACGGAACCCTTCATTGTGCATGTTCCGACACGCTCTTGGCCGGTATTTTTTTTAATGGTTTTTTTTAAACAAATTGGTGATACCTGCGCTACAGCAACCAGTGATATCTCTATTGGCAGGACAATCAGTGTCATAATTTGAAATAATTTGGATGGAAATCAACGCCAGAAGTAGGATAACCTATTTTCGATAAAGTTACTTGCAACATAATGCAACTATTGTTAAAAGAATTATACTTGACGGTTTCAACGATGGCTGAGCGTGCCGTCAAGATCTCGATTCGGTGGTACGGAATCCGTGGTGCAGGTTTACAATAAAAACATGATAATACAGCAAATCAGTTAGTCAAAATGATACAGCAATCAGTTATTTCACTTTCAGATTTTAAATCATCACAGTAGGTACAATAATAATAATGTTCGGGCAAACCGACAGTTTCGGATAGGAGAAGTGGAGGTCTGCATCCGTTCGTGGCCCTCACAAGACTAACTCGTCGCTCAGCCACTTCCCTTACCACGACTCTGTGCACGTAGGTAATAGGTAATAGGTAATACGGGCTGATATCCGCAACTCCACGACAAAGCGCGTATTTTGCGTACGGGTGGGAAATCGTCTATTCGATCCACCCCAGCTCCTCCAAGAAGGCCAGCAACGCCTTGGTGTTACTGACCATCTCACGTAGGGTACCTGGGTTACCGAAGTACTTTGCCCTGTATGTGGCGACGACCGGGCAGTGTAGTAGCACATGAGCTGCTGTCTCGTCGTCCTCCATGCAGGCTCTGCACAGCGGACTGTCTGTGACTCCTATGACAGAGAGGTGTTTATTAAACGACCCATGGCCAGTTAAGGCTGCTGTAACCGTACGCAGCTGTTGTTTAGTTAGTCGGAGCATCCTTTTCGTGAGGCGGCCATCAATCGCAGGGAGTGCCTCCTTGGCCTGCCTACACTCACCTTGGTCCAACCATAGTTTGTGATGTTGGTCTCTGGTTCGCTTCCTTACCAGAGTGCGTAGAAACCCAAAGGGGAGTGGCGCGATGGGTTCAGGCCCCACCGGTGCCATACTCGATCCCCTTCTGGCGAGTTCATCTGCTGCATCGGTGCCCAGCGAACAGCTGTGTCCTTTTATCCATTGAATGGTTATGTTATTGAGGCTACCTACCTGATTTAGGCGTTGGTGACACTCGTATACTAGCCCAGAGTCAACAGTGTGGCTGTTAAGCGCTTGCAGCACAGCCATGCTATCTGAGAGTATACGTATCGAGTGGTCCTTAACTTTCCTGGCCATGATAGCCGAGGCGGCAAGAGAAATGCCCAAGCATTCGGCTTGGAAAACTGTGTTGTGGACACCCAATGGTGTGGCTATGCGTATGTTGAAGTCCTCCGAGAAGATTCCAGCACCTGTGCCACTACCTGTTTTGGATCCATCCGTGAAGATGCGTAGCTCTGTGGGGCGCAAACCCTCGCAACGGCCATCCTCGTGCAGTTGGATTCTGTATTTTTTATCGAAGATGAATTGTTTAGGTACCCGGTCATTTATGGCTTGCGTGATGGGGAACTCCTTATTAAGCCCCTCAAGCATCGCGGTGTGTAATGTTGCTCTCTTACCCCAGAGGTTTGTTGCATTAAGACGCACAGCCGCCATCGTCGCTTCCTGCTGTATGAACAGGTGGAGTGGTGGTAGTTCCAGCATGGCTTCAAGCGCTGCTGTTGGAGTAGTCCTCATGCAGCCCGTGATCGCCACGCAGGCTAGTCTTTGCATGCGTTGTAGTTTGTTGGAGACTGTAACTAGTTGGGTGCGGGGCCACCAGACCACGGCCCCGTACGCAATCTTGGGCCGGATCACTGCGGTGTACAGCCATAGTATGATTTTGGGGGATAGGCCCCATTTCTTACCTATCATTGCACTGCCAGAAGGTGATGCAGGCCCTGTTTAGTTTGTTGTCTAAATGACTACTCCAGTTTAGCTTACTGTCAAGAATGACCCCGAGGTACTTGACTTCGTTGGCCAACTGAAGTTCTGTATCGAACAGTTTTGGTAGGCGGAAAGGGCCTAAGGCACGTTTTTGAGTAAACATGACCAATTCAGTTTTAGTTGGGTTCACTGTTAGTTCATAATCCCTGCACCAACTTTCTACGATACGTAGTGCTTGTTGGGTGAGGTTACAGATTGTTTGACCTGACGGCCGGCAGCATCGCGATGCTGCGTAAACCGCAGAGGGCGATGGCCGTCAGGTCTATCAGGGGGTATCGCACAGTCTCCTACGAGGCGGCTTGCGCACTGGCCGGGTCGCCACCCTGGGACCTAGAGGCGAGGGTCCTCGCGTCACTGTACCGGTGGCGTGAGGGAGTGCGGATGCGGGGCGGTGGACCGATGCAGCGAGAGATCGATCTGCGTCGGTCTCAGCTCCGCGAGGTCCTGGTGGCGGAGTGGCGGGAGAGGCTATTGCGCCCTTCGGCCGGCCTCGCTACCATCGAGGCGATCCGACCGGTGCTCGAGGAATGGCTCGAGAGGAGGCACGGCTCCCTGTCATTTAGGGCGACGCAGGTGTTCTCGGGGCATGGTTGTTTCGGGAAGTACCTGTGTCGCATAAACAGGGAGCCGGACGCTCGGTGTCATCACTGCGTCCATTGTCTGGAGGACACGGCGCGGCATACGCTGGTAGAGTGTGCCGCATGGGAGGAGCCGCGCCGTGCCCTCGTGACAGAAGTGGGAACCGACCTGTCGCTGCCGGCCGTCGCTCGCGCGATGGTGGGAAGCGCAGAGTCGTGGGATGCGGTGATCTCCTTCTGTGAAACGGTCATCTCACTGAAGGAGGCTGCGGAGAGGTTGAGGGAGGTCGAGACCACTCTCCCGACCCGCAGCAGACGTACCGGGCGTCGGCGGAGGGCGGACAACGCCCTCTTCCAGCCCCCCTAAACGGGTCCAGAGGGACGGTGGACTTGGGGACGTCCGCTGCCCCCCCGTGTAACTGGACCCGAGGCGGTGGCGCGTAGTGTTCCACGCGCGCCCCTATTGGCGTTGCGGAGGGAGTACACCTCACTCCCCCCGCAGACTTGAGGAGGCCCGCAGAGGCGGGCCGGCACTAGCCGAGGATCGTGGAAGGCGCACTAGTTCCCATGATCCCCGGTGCAAGTGTGGGAAAGGAACACCGAGGTGGTTTTTAGTCAGTAAGAGTCTGACAGACCCCTCCGCCCGCCCCAGGGCGGAGGACATCCATGAGGATTTTCCACCCCGGCAACAAAAAAAAAAAAAAAAAAAAAAAAGGTTACAGATTGTTCCCGTCACCTTACCCGAGACTAGGATCGCGAGGTCGTCTGCATAACCTATTGTGTAGTAGCGGCTGGCGTTGAGTTTGGTGATGAGGTCGTTGATCACCAGGTTCCATAGAAGGGGGGACAGCACACCTCCCTGGGGGCAGCCTCTGGCTATCATGGCCAGCTGCTGCTCCCCCTCAAGGCGAACCACTCGTTTACTTAACATGTTGGTAATCCAGTCCGTTAGCACCTGTTCTACTCCGTGTCTGGAGAGTGCGCAGCTGATGCTGGAGAAGTTAGTTTTGTCGAAGGCTCCTTCGATGTCTACCACCAGATGAAGAGCAGATTCGGTCGACTTACCTGAGCTGTATGCATGCTGGTTACAATGTAGCGGTATGGTTTTCAGAGCGCCGTCCCTGAGCTCCCTATCACATAGCCTTTCCAAGGTCTTTAGTAGAAAGGAGGTTAGGCTGATCGGTCTGTGGGATTTGGCGTTAGTGTAGTCACCCTTACCTGGCTTCGGGATGAATATAACTTTCACTTCCCTCCATCCTTTAGGAACGTATCTTAAGGCCAGGCACGCTCTCATTAATGGCACCAGTCTTATGGCGACGGAAGCACCCCCCCACTGTAGTAGGGCGGGGAACACTCCATCAGGACCAGCTGCCTTAAAGGGATGGAAGCTCTGGATGGCCCATTGAAGTTTCTCCAACGTGATCACCCTGCTTGCATAGCGCCAATCATCGTCTGATGGTGTTTGAGTTACATCTTGCCAGTCGATTACCTGCGCGAAGACACATCCGGGGAAGTGAGTCTCAATTAGGACGCGTCTTGTTTCTTCAGGCGACGACGTGAGTGTGTTATCGGGTTTGCGTAGGCTGACTGGCCCAGGTGAATTCTGTTGCGGCAGTACTTTCCTTACCCTATTAGCTTGCTGACAAGATTCAATGCTACCACAGAATTTGCGCCATCCTGAGGTGCTTCTGAATCTTATGCATTTTTTGTAGCTGGATTTGGCCGCATAGTAAGCGTCCCAGTCCTCATCCGCACATGTGTTCATGGCTCTATTAAGAGCCGCTCTTACCTTACCCCGCTTGCCGCTCCAGATCAGCGCCCCACCAGGGTTGCTTTCCCGGTATACTGCGCGGCGCGGTCTCTGGGCAGGCACGTTCGTAGCTGTCTATGATTGACTTAGTAAGGTGATTTACTTGTACCTCAATCTGTGTTGTGTCCGCAAAGGTCGACGGATTGTTTAAAATCGCAAGCTGGCCTTCCAGGTTGCGTGTATAGGTGTCTCGATCCGTGTTGCGCGGGTTCCGCCGCGGTGGTGTTGGTGGCACACAGACCTGGATGTCGAAGCGGATCCACCTGTGATCAGAGCAGGAGGCCTCCTTGGAGACCTGCCACCCAGTGATGGTTGCCGCAGCGCTCTCAGTTGCCAAGGTGAGATCGATGATTGTGCGGCTTCGCCTGGTTACGAATGTTGGTTCGGAGCCAGTGTTTAGTAGGGATAGGTTAGTCGAGAATAAGTAGTCAACCAAGGCCTTACCCCTCTCGTTTTGCGTGTCCATGCCCCAGAGTTGATGGTGAGCATTGGCATCGGCCCCTACGACGACCTCAAGCCCATACCTCTCGCAATGGCTTACGAGACGGGCGAGGTCGTGGGGAGGCGGCGCCTCCGCTTCGGGCATGTAAGCTGAAGCAAAAACTACTACCCTCTCCGTGGCGTCGTCGCGCTGTATAAGCAGCTTAGCTGCAGAGACATCTCTGCAACAGAAGTCGGTTAAAAGCTGTGTTTTAAGGTTACCTGTTACATAGATGCACGATCTGGGGTGATCATGATCTGAGGTGACTAGGAGCTTACCGCCAAGATTGGAGAGTCCTTGTATGCGGCCCGCCCTAATCCACGGCTCCTGGATCAAGGCAATGGCCGTGTGTTGTACCTCCAGCCACTTGCGGAGCTGAGCCGTCGCGGTCTGACTGTGGTGGAGGTTCGCCTGGAGGATCTTACAGGCCGACGAAAGGGACGACATCGCTGGTCGCACCCTCTTCGTCCCCCCCTAGCTTGAGCCCGGCAAAAAGGTCGCCCTCGTCGAAGCCGTCCTCCACCGGGCCCGAAGCTGGGGACAGGATCATGTCGTCCAGCTCCTCGCCCGATGAAGGTACGGCATCCACGGTGGCGGCGGCAGGAGCGGCCAGTTCTGCAGCAGCAGGATCGGCCGTGGTCGCTTCCGGGTTGTGTGTAGGAGGAGTGGGTCCCCCTGCTTCTTCCTGCGTCTGGTCCATCGCCTCGCAGACGGTGCCCGTGGCGGCGTTCCATCCCTGCGGGACGTCGGTGAACCTACCGTTCCGACCCTGGAACTTCACGTACACCGTCCCTAAACCAATTGAGAGACGGCGTCCGGCCTCCATCAGGGTCGGGATTTGGTCCACAGGGATGCCGACCACCACGAACCACGCCTCGTCAGCGTGCAGCATTACCCACCTCTTTATGTCGACCCATGGGTTCTGGTAGCTGAGAGCACGCCCAATATTGGTCGGCTCTCCGTAGACCCCCTGCTCGTCCGGGATCACGATGCCACACCGTGCACGCTTCTGGACCTCCGACTGGCTCAAGACGACTAGCGGAGTTCTAGTCGGCAGAGTCAGGTCGGAGACTGCTTTCCTTAGCCAGGCTAAGGTGTGGTCGTTACCGCACCACAGCTTCAGGACACCCGCGGCGAACAGCGGCTTGGCGTTGAAGGTCGGCCCCGGCGTGTCTTGTTTAGGGGAGCAGGCCTCAAGAATGATTTGCTTCTGGATAGCAGCGAGTACCTGGTCCGATACGTCCTTGCTGAGGATCCCCGTGCGCTCGCAGGTGATCGCGACGTCTAGGGTTGCGCTGGCAGCTTGGGCGTAGCTTCGTTGGGCGACCCTATTGGATTGATCAAACCGCGGCCGCTTGTGCTCCCCTCGAGGTGTCAAGGACTCGTTGAGAGCTTGCTTGGCCGCGGCCTGATCCTTCCAATCGGGTCGCTGCGTTTTGTTGTCATCGGCTGGTCTTTCCGGAGCGCTGGTTGACGGATGACTGGGCGTTGGTCGGCTAGTGCCGGCCTCAGCCTGTGCCCGCTTTCCGGCCGAGAAGTTTAAGGCGGTGGCCTGTTTATTATGGGAGCCTTTTCCTGGCTTCCTCTTCAGTGCTTGACGACGCTCCTTCTTCGTCAATCTGTCCCTCTTTTTGCCCTGTTCCGGGGCGGCAGTTGGACCAGAAGGGTCGGTGCAAGGGCGTTGGGCTAGTGGAGTATATTTACCCTTGCCCTTGCGTTTCGCGCGCGAGAACGCGTCCTCGGTGCAGCTGGCCGTCTCCGCTTGACCGGTGACGACCGTCTGATGGGAGGCTAGAGGAACCACAGGAGGAGGAGGGTGTTTGGCTGGGAGCCCGGTGCCAGTTTTACCCGGCACCGGGGTCAGTGTGGAGAGGGTCAGACCCGCAGTGGTATGAGTCGTCGCCGTGGTTACCGTCTGTTTGGAAGGGTCGGTACTGGTCCCAATCAGCGCCGACGTCCTCTGTTTGTACTGGGACTTGGGTTTGGTCTAGCTGCGGTTTTCGCCACAACCAGACCGGTGCCCGCGCTGGTGCCCGCAGCGTTAACTGCGACGCCACCAGGGGCAGGGGAAGTGCAAGCACCTCCCTTGGGTTTTTTAACAGGCCTTGATTTGTCCATGTTATATTTTTGTGATAATTCATCTCTCTGGCTCCCACCCTCCATGGAGCCCGCAACTGAGAACGTCTTGCTATAAACAGAAGCAAGAACGTTAGGACTACCAGAGAGATATAGGTGCGCAAGGCTGGTTTACAGTGCGACATCGGGTGCTTGATCGGGTTGGCGTAGGACTCTGTGCACGTGCCGCCCCACTCTAGTGAGCGCGTCACGGCGTTTACCCTCACCTTAGTACTAAAATAATCAATTGAGAGACTATTCTATTCGCAGATTTTCCCGCAATTTGTTATTTTCGTATATTTTTCCTTTCTTAGCGTCATGTTTGCCCCAAATAAACGTATTTTCTTCTTTCTTCTTCTATTATCGCTCAACTTTTATAATCTACGACACACTTATAAAATAATTTACGGTACGTAAAAACTACGACCTGCAATACACATTGAAATTGAAATTATTTATTAATAATCACGTCCATCATACATAGCAAATTGAACGGTGATCCCCAAACTAGACGTTCGTCTGTATCTTCATATACTACATATCAGAGTTGTACATTTTCGTTATATCCAAAAAGGTCGTACACGGAGGAGGAGTTATTAACAAGATCAAACCAAAAGTTAAGTTAATGAATTAAAGTATAACAAAGAAAAATATAATTAACATTAATAAAAAAGTAAAAAAAAGAGAGAAATATAATTATTGGTAATACAACTCTTACAAACAATCAATAACTCAAAAACATAAAGATCTGTTTGCAAGGAAGAACGTACTGTAGCCTGTCGTTTATTGAATTTTCACGAATACATACCTATTAGCAAAATTTGCGACGAAAAGCGTTCACACTCAAGCTACGAGGGAGAATTTATATGTATAATGATGATACTAGCATGCTTCTCTTTTGAGAGAGAATAATAATTATATTTTTAAACATGAGACGGTGTTTGACCCGGGAATTTCTCAAACACGGCAAAAACAAAACGAGTTGCAGCTTGCAGTATCTCGTGAAGTCGTGACTACTCTGCTGACAGACACTCAGACAATAACGTGTGAGCGATACCTACCCATTTCATCAATATTCGCCAGTTCTAGTACCTACTTTTTAGCAGTGGTGTATTTACGTATGTAATTATGTATGTAAAGGGCCATGGCCCGGGGCGGCAGGCTCCGAGGGGCGGCGTAAGCCGCACCTCACACTCAGCTTTGCTAGCCTTTCTTTATGAAGAAATTTAAAATAAGCTTACTTAACGATTGTAAATTTGATAGTTATAAGACGCGGGACTATCGTATAAGGGCCGAGTCACACCAGAATGGTAGCAGCCGGGCGGCAGCGACGCGGCTAACCGTGCGTTTGCACTGGCGAAACATTTGCGACAAAACATGTTGAAATCTCTATCTTCTGTCAATTTTCCATACAATTTTTGACAGGAACTAGAGATTTAAACATGTTTTGTTGTAATGTTTCGCCAGTTCAAACGCGCGGTTACACTTTCAGTGTCAAATAATTTTAAACTTTATCTACATACTTAAAATACCAGTACCGCTTGAAAAGGTCGCGAGGCCGCCCGCGGTGACGCGAGAACCCGCGCGCCACGCGCCTTTTGTCAGTGGAATGTAGGTAGAAACTAAACTTGTCAAGAGGAGACTAGGCGCGTGGGGTCTGGAGGTCGCGCGAGGCCGCCAGCGGTGACGTCGGGGGCCGCTGCCGGCCGCTGCCATTCCGTTGTGACTCGGCCCTTACTGACCGGCGGCATGTCGGTCGGTCGGACTCCATCGCGACTCGGGACAAGTTTTGTTGTTTTTTTTTTTCCTTTAATTTATGGGGCAGCAAACCTTTCAGGCCCAGGGCGCTGAATCTTAAAATACGCCTCTGCTTTTTAATCGCCTACCGGCCGAGGCGGTCGACCACCAGTACATTACTGCAGGCGTAGCATGGCGCTTTCTATCTCTACGACGAATAGACATAGCTTTTTCTATACAAAGTGACAGTTCGTTTCTTCATTTTTGACATCGCACCGTAGAAATCCTTCTACAATCTGTCATTTTGTCTTTCATTTAACGATCTTTGTCTAGGTCTTTTTGTAGGTAGAATAATTCGGAAGAAACTTTTCTATCCTTACTGTCAAAATCACACTGACAACCGATAAATCCTATGACAAAACAAAGAATTCGGAGTCGAATTATGTAAAAGAGTGAATTTCGCAAAAAAGTGCAGTTAACTCTTGCTACTTTGCTGCCATCTTACTGTCTATAGGAAACGTCATTTTTGTCTACTCTTCCGTCGACAAAACGGTGCTCATGCTACGCATGCTACGTCTTATACCCGCGCTACGAACTGATTTACTGCTGCCGAGCAGTACAGCGGTCTCTTCGTAAATCATACGGAGAAAACAACTCAATAAGTACGCGAACAACCAACAAATAGTGTATATGTCGCAGGGAAATTAGGAAACCAGGGATATTCGACATCCATCGTGATCCCTGGGGATTTCGTGAAATCCCATGGTTTCCTCATTTCCCTGCAACGTATACAAACTGTTTCTTCAGTTTATTGTCTCTAGCTTTCCACGAATTCTTCATTAAACTTGTCAAATGTCAATGATACCTCATAGGTAGCACGAAAAAAAACGCCCCAAATGTCAATGATACCTATGGGGTATCACGCGACAATTGTTACCATTGGTAGACGTTTATTTGCGCTTGCAACACGATCTGGCTGTATCATTCGAATAATCGATTAATAATTTAACGATTTTAGTAACAATTACTTGGTAACACCACTAAAACGGACCGAAAACCTAACAAACAAAATCTATCTGTGGTCGTGTGATGCGACGACGCCATATTGGCAAAATTCGTCAAGTGTCAAGTGTTGTTTACGTTTGTTCGCAACAGAATAAAAGGAGAAAACGGTGAGTAATCTTATAAGAATTTTATACAGAATTACTGAGAAATAAGTGTAGATTTCGTATTGAGTGTTAGTTTATCGGAAAGTGATAAATATTTCAGTGAGAAAGTAACGAAAGTTTTGAAGTAAACAATTTTGACGCTGTCGCCGCCGTGTTTAGTAATGTTATTACGATAAATATTCTTGTATACTATTTGAAATACACATAAGTAGCTAGCAGAATAATCTACGAACATAATGTGGCTAATAGCTACTGATATTATTGCGAATTGTTATCGTAATCGTATTTCTAATTCGGCGATTCCCCCGTACCATGACACAACGCTCATAGTAGGCGGGGCCAGTAAAAAGTACTGTCTGCAAAAAAACAATTTTGTTCCAATAAGAAAGAAAGAAAGAAAAAAAGAAAGATTACATTTTATTATTTCTTACAGTTTACTTAACTGACATGTGTAAGAAAAATAAATATCGAGGTTATTGTTTTTTTTTTACCGACTTCAAAAAAGGTGGATGTCCTCAAAAAGTATGAATGTTGTTTTAGGATCATGGTATTTTCCTAGGCCATTTAATTTAGTAAATGATTGTTTTATGATATTTTCAGCAAGACGAGGCTGTCCTCGACCTCAAGGTCGCGGAGCGTGACCCCCGCTCCGTGCACGCGGGGCCCCACACAGAACGCCGCCCGTCGCGCTATCATCATGGGGTTCCTTGACGCTGCCCCGCGCCCCGATCTGTCCTCATCCCCACCGCGCACCGCGGTAAGTATTTTCTGTATAGCACATTACTATATATTTATGTAGTTTCAGTGGAGTAATTTGTATATCTTGTCTTTTCAGCCGCCTCCATGCTGTGCCGGTTCGAGCGACCCGTCGATACATGTGTACCTACTACGCTTTGGAATGGGCAACTAGCTTCATCTTTCTTAGTGACCGACTCCTCGACAGTTCAAAAGTGCCTGTAATTGGTTTATTTGAAATAAATTCTTTGAGTATGAGTTTTGCGTTTTATTTTGTTGTAATATATGTCTTGAAAGAAAAATGTGTTTTATTTCAAACTTTTCCTAGCTTTCCGTAAGTATCCCATAAACTTACAAAAAGATAGGAAAAGTTTTGTACTAAAAACCGACTACTATTGATACGTGGAGAAGTAAAAATAAACAATAATTATCTCCACATACTTCGTTATCCGTCTGTCTGCCAGTCTCTAAAGACCCTTTCTCGGCCGTGACGTAGTTTTGCACGTATGCCGCGCATTAGACATTCCCTTTTACTGTGCGTTTGCACTGGCGAATCATTCACAACAAAACATGTTGAAATCTCTAGTTCCTGTCAAAAATTGTATCGAACATTGAGAGAAATGTATCAATAGTAGTCGGTTTTAAAAATATCTAATGCACCGCAGTTATGCACCTATGCGGTGCATTAGACATTCTCTCTAGTCTAATGCACCTATGTGGTATCATGTGACAGTAATGCAAATAAAAAACCGTGAGGCCGGTTTCGTCTGTAAACATGTGTGCACTTAGTGAGGTACAGTTTGATTGTAAAAGGTTATAAATGTGTGCGTGTGAGCGTGTATGCACAGAGCAAAAGTAGTTTTGTTGTCATGTTGTAGTCATGTTTCACTATTGTCCGCAGCGCATGTTTTGCTTTTTTTTGCATTACTGTCACGAGAATGTCACGTGATACCGCATAGGTGCATACGACTAGAGGGAATGTCTAATGCACCGCATAGGTGCATAACTGCGGTGCATTAGATATTTTTAAAACCGACTACTATTGATACATGAAGAATTAAAAATTCTAACAGGCAAACTTTAACATGATGAATAAACACAGTAATTACTTCCACATACTTCGCTGTCGCAAAAAAAAGTATTTTTTGCGATTACAAACTTACATTTGCAGTTGGAGAATTCTCCGTGACGTATATCGATGTATGAGAGAACATATTTTTCAACTACAAAGTTAAGTTTGTTTTTGAGTTAATATCATCCCTACTACGGAACCCTTCATTGTGGGTGGCCTGACACGCACTCGGCCGGTTTTTACTGCTTAGGCATAATCTGACTATAATGTTCCCACTGCTGGTACACAGGTCCTCCTGTCCGTGTGAGAGAATGGGTGGGTTGGTAGATGGATTTTGGTACCTACCTACATATAAGGAAAGATAGAATAATCATTTATGTAATGTTTTGTCCATAATAATTGTTACACAGCTGTTAGTAAATAAGTGTACCTAGTTACAAAATATGATGAATCATTATTTTCAAACAAATCGAAATAATAATAATAGTAATTGGGATATCTCAAACCATACATTTATTTCGTATATTTTTTTGAACAGGTCATTACTATTGTAGGTAATAGAACACAAATAGTGACCTAATAAAGTAATAATTATGTTATCTAAATTAAAGTAACATAATAAACAGAATAAAGGAACATTAATAATTTATAATAAAATAACATCGTACTTGAAAATTATAACATACAATATTCGCAGTCTTTTTACTCTGATGCGCTGACGGTACCCGCGAACCAGTATAAACCAGTTTTCGGGACCGGCTCTGCGCGCGTCGCTGCGTAATGGCCGCGGAGTTTTTACGTTGTGTAAACAAAAAGTTTTTATCGCATAGATCCTGTTACAAGTGGAATGAGGTGCTGTTATCGTGTTTATGATTAGGCCTATACATTGTGCTAACGTTATCAAGTGTTTGTGGAGTGAATGAATGTGAGTGTGTCGTTTTATTGTGACAAGATTCTAGGTGCTTCGAGTGAAAAAACAAAAATATTTTTTTTTGTATCATCCCTGCGAGATAAGGTCAGTATATTTAGCTTATTGAGTGACATTCCTGGCTTCGTTAACTCATAACGAAGCCAGGAATATATAATATAATGTGTGCAAATTACTGCTTGGTGATGAAATCATCATTATTAGGAAGGCCTACCCCAAAAAAAAAAAAACTGGTGACTACGTCGACGAAGTTAGCGCTGTAAGGTAAACCTAGGCTAACACATTAGGGAACAATGTTTAACGACGTATTAATCAACGCTGTGTATTTGTTTGCACGCATAATTATCGTAAACCGGCGGCGGCGGCGTCGGATCAGACAGAAGCGGGTCGCGACAGGCGCGGGTCGCGGCAGGCACGGGACACGAGCGGCACGGGTGCGGGGCGGGCGCGGCATGGGACTGAATTACGGGTACTCGTCTTTATACCGGCCGTTAAAGTTTTACGACGACGCGCTGGCCGCCGCCCGCGGCCTCTCGGCGCACAGTGGGCCCATACTGAAAATTAGTGGACATAGGCAACAAAGTTCCAATATCAATGCGATTTTTTTTTTATATGACGCGTTATGATATTCCTGACAACTTTTACTCTTGTGAAATTTCTCCTAAAGTTGATAGTTTGTCTGAAAAAAAGATAATTAGATTTTTTTGTATGGAGCGAATCACGTTTAATTTTTTTTCTTCAATTGTAATAATATGTAGGGTGTATGGCGTGAGTATATAATAGCTGGGGTCATTCTCTATCCATCCGCGGCCGCGCGAGTAATCATTCGGTAAAAAAAAAAATATTTTGTATGAAATTTTTTCTACTAACATAGTCTTAAGCCTTATTTATTTTATTAACACAAGTTTTTATAAAAGTATGTATGTCTAGGTTAAGGTATTTTTCTATGGGCCTGTGTCGCCTGAAATAAATGGTATATTATATTATTATTATATTATAACTAAATCTCTACCAGAATTACTAGTTGTAGTACCAGAAGTACCTATGTACTATTAATACTATATATTTAACTAAAAAGAAGGTCAAAACAGCCAAATGAGACAAAAAATATCTTTGAATTTATTTAAAATGGCAAAAAATGTCATACAAAATATATATTTTTTTACCGAATGACTACTCGCGCGGCCGGGGATGGCCGGCTCTGATTTTTTTTTCGTGGATAGGGAATGACCCTAGCTATCATATATGCACGCCATACACCCTACATATTATTACAATTGAATAAAAATAATTAAACGTTATTCGCTCCATACAAAAAAATCTAATTATTATTTTTTCAGACAAACTATCAACTTTAGGAGAAATTTCACGGGAGTAAAAGTTGTCAGGAATATTATAACGCGTCATATAAAAAAAAATCGCATCGATATTGGAACTTTGTTGCCTATGTCCACTAATTTTCAGTATGGGCCTACTGTGCGGCGGCATCACTCTCGCTCGCATCAGGTTCATGAAGCAACAGGACTCACTTGTTCACTCTCTCGGGCGAGATCAATTCCTTAGGTCCAGACTTTATTCAATATTTTATATCCTACAGTTAGCTTTCCGGCCGGCTTCGTAGCGAGGTAATTGAATCTGGCTGTGAGGTGAGTGACCGACCTTTAGGGCCGTTCCGCACACGAGGCCGCCGCCGCCGGCCGCCCGCCGCCATAGTTGCGCCGCGGCAGGTAACTGTGCACATGGCCACACTATTTACCACACACGCTTTTTAATGCACGTTCTTATTTTACCGAGTTCGAGAAATATGTATTAAACTGTACCTCTTCTTGACCATAAAAAGTAAATGAAAGCCTTAAAGGCATTCTTGAAACATCATCATGAAATCATCGCCAACTATTCTCGTCAATAGCGAACAAATACTACATAGAGGTACATAGAGTACAGTCACGGACTTTAATTGATGAGCCACCTTCAAACTTTTCAATTTTGCAGTTTCATACATTCACGAGATTACACGATTAAACACGAACTCAAATCGCAACCTCGTAAACAAGATGACAAATAAATTACTTTTAATCGGAAATATCCATAGAGGTTGACTAATAAAGTCAACCTCTATGGATATTTTCTGAAGACAGTGACAGTTGAAATATCAAGATGACAAATAAATTACTTTTAATCGGAAATATCCATAGAGGCTGACTAATAAGTTCTCAATGATAAAAATAAATACAATGTTGCATTAAGTTTATCCAATCTATTTGATACCGACCTCCTTTGAATCATAGCTCATTAACTCGTTAATTATGAAAACATAACTGAAGACAGTGACAGTTGAAATATCAAGATGACAAATAAATTACTTTTAATCGAAAATATCCATAGAGGTTGACTAATAAGTTCTCAATGATAAAAATAAATACAATGTTGCATTAAGTTTATCCAATCTATTTGATACCGACCTCCTTTGAATCATAGCTCATTAACTCGATAATTATGAAAACATTTCTGAAGACAGTGACAGTTGAAATGTCAAGATGACAAATAAATTACTTTTAATCGGAAATAGTCTTATCCATAGAGGTTGGCTAATAAGTTCTTAATGATAAAAATAAATACAATGTTGCATTAAGTTTATCCAATCTATTTGATACTGACCTCCTTAGAATCATAGCTCATTAACTCAATAATTCTGAAAACTTAACTGAAGACAGTTGAAATATTTTCTCCGTACGCTAACGTTACTATCGCAACAGTAACCTAGCAACAATTATTTATCGACCGGTATGAAATATAATTTTCTTCTTCTAATACGAAGACATATGACTTTGCGTGTCGGGAACCGAATAAACCCGATTTGCATTACACGGCTAAAATACGAACAGTGCCAGGTGGCTCATCAATTAAAGTCCGTGACTGTACATACTGACCGCGAACGCGAGCGCACGCTGACCGCACAACTCACAAGGCCGCATACAGTCGCAGCTCATTTATTCAATAGTCGTTCATTGTCCTGTGCCACTGCGCACTGCGCTCACTGCATTTACTGCATTGTCCTTTTTCCGCATTAAACTTCAAAAATAGCCGCAATGCAAACGCTGAGGTGACCATGGCTGGAATAAACAGGAAACTTTGTATTGAAAGGATATTCTCAAAATATATGAGGGTCATTTTCAAAACTTTTGTACATTTGTTGTGTGAAAACGTACACGTGAATATTCACCAGAAATAACACATTGAAGCGATCAAATTAGTATCCTTGAACAACATTTTTTCTAGATGGGTTGCAACATTTCAGAACAAAATAATAGGTAACTAGTGGGATAATACTTGTAATACTATCTTGAATTCATGCAAGCCTAGTACTTTTTCTTAGGTTTTGATTGAAGATTTAAGAAAACAATATTTATAATATTTAAAAACTTAGGGTGCTGACAGTACTACAGTATTAACAATCGAGGGCGACTTGGGGTATCTAATATTCAAACATTTTAATCGAAATCGAGTTAATCTGACAGCGCGTTAAAAATTTTAAAGTTGAAAGTTTTAAGTCCAACCCCCTTTGAAAGATAGTTTTTGTAAATAAATCTTTCCGATCCCCCCACCCTAAAACTCTATTACCCCCGCCCAACTTTATTACCCTTTTACAACCCGTTAGGAGCTGATTAAAAAAAAAACCCGGACAACGTAATTTCTTATTTTTTGTTTTAACCGCTGAAGCTCCGCGCCGCTATGTGAGTATTAGTTCCGTATCGAGTTTCGAGTTAATCCGACAGCGCGTTGAAATTTTTACTTACTTAGTATGACACTCCGCTATTCCTCAATGGAAAAGAATTGCCATAACCCCTTTCTTAGTGGATGCCTACGTCATAATTAGGAGTACATTTTTAAAACCCTGATACACATTATTCTTAATTTTTTATTTTAAGTATAAATACGTAACGTACGTTTTAAGTTAATCGGACCGCGCGTTAAAATTCTTCTATACAAACATTGCCACCCATCAATCCCCATTTAGGGGTATAGTTTAGAAAAAATAAAATGTCTTATTGGATGCTTACATCCTAATAACTATCTGTGTGCCAAAAGACAAAGCCAAGAATCACCTCGAATTGTATGCAGTGTCCGACAGACTTTCTATCTATAATAATGATAATTCATATTAAAAATAGGAAGAATAATACAATATAAATAAAATCTGTGGAAGCACACCGTTGAAAAGTAATTATAAATAGTCATTCAATTTAACAACACATTTCATAGCTACATTTTCAATTAGAAATGTTACCAATACCAAAATAAAATAATATCTAAAAGAAATTGCACTTGCAAATCGATTACAATAATATCAATATGAAGATACGTAAGTGAATTTATTACTTACATAAATCGTAACTCGTAATTATATTAATAAATAGCGTTTAGTTATATTTTTTAATAAGTATATTATATTTTACAGTAGGTACCTATTGTAATAATTGAAATGTACAAACTTTAACTGGCATTTGTCAATGTCAAAAAGTTTGACTTCTCCCGCGTGATATCACGAGCAACGAAGTATTTTCGTATTTTTTTGAGTTTTGTTGAGTATTTTGTTGTTTATATATATTGTTTATTTTCGTATTTTGTTGAGTTTTGTTGAGTATTTTTCTACCATTTACGACTACCTTGGCTGTTGAAACTGAGAATAATGTGCTAAGTCATTTTTTTAATTAATCATAATAGTTTATTTCATGTTATCGTTAAAATCAGAAGTACCAAGTGGTCAACTTTTAAAAAAACGATTACTTTTTTTGGTGTGCTTCAAATAGAAAACGAAATATACTATCAAATTCTATATTTATTTTCTTTTTTTATGAAATATAGTTCATCTTTGTCGGTTCTAGCCGAGTCTTGTGGTCATTTAGTCGTTTGAGCCGTGATAGGGACTACCCCTTTTCACCCCGTTAGGAGTAGATTTTTTAAAAACCCTGTACACATTATCCTTTATTTTTGGTTTTAAGTATAGATTTTGACACCCCCATTTTTAGTTTTTCTAAATCATCATCATCATTTCGAAAAACTAAAAATGACAAACCATATCATTTGCTTAGATAAGTATTTGTGCCAAGTTTCAAGTCTATTGACTCAAGGAATAAAATTTTTCATACAAACAAAATTCACCCTTTTCACCCCCCTACGTCATAATAACTATTTGTGTACTTTTCAGCTCAATCCGTTCAGTGGTTTGAGCTGTGCGTTGATAGATCAGTCACCCTTGCCTTTTATATACAGGGTGGCCGGAAAGTTGATGTCCAAAAAAAAAAGTACGTTCCTCGTGTCGTGGGGTATCATTTGATAAATCCATTTCGTTTCTCATTTGTTATTCTTTATTGTAACACCAATATTAGTAACTATTTGCACTGGTTTCCAACTGGCAACATTCTCCATTTAAAACCGTCTAATCCAATGAACAAAACGTCTCGCCACCTTTTTGACAGCAGGTGCCACCGACAAGAAAAGCTTGTTTGTTCCTGTGCAGTGTTTTTTCAACAATAAAACCTTTCATTTTGGTTATTCAGCTATAAAACAACGACAAGGCTCTCTCTTATTATTATCGCGTGAAAAAGGATAAAGTTGACCAACTTTAAAAAAAAGAAGCTGGATAAATCCAACATATTCTTTATAGTCTTCAAATGTTTGAGGATATAATTCAACTCGAGGCAGATTTCACTTTATTACGGTTTTCTGTAGCGTAACAAAAGTGAAGAAAAACTGATTTCATAGTTTTAATTTTGATTTTTTCTTAATTATGTGTTGTAGGTTTAAGGTGAGTACTTAAGTATTTAAAAATGAAACTTTTAGGTATCTACAATGAACAAATACACAATTTTGAGATAAATATTAAAATGTGATTTCGTTCTTTTTAATTATCTCCTGTTAAATAGCCCTTTTCCTTTTTGTTATTTTTGTTACGTTTTTCATTTTTGTAACGGTGTTCGATTTGTTTAATTTTTGTAACTGTACAATTTTGAACTTCCAATATTTACGTTAGAGATAATCCACCAGGACCACCAGGATTACCAGGGATGTTGCGGACATCCGCGTCCGCATCCGCGGAGCTTCCTCATCGATTTGGACATCCGCATCCGCAATCATTATTACGGATGTCTAGATGTAGTACACGTCGCGACAAGAAAGATGATGGGCGGGGCCGACGACTGGCGCGTGCCGTATGCGAACGAAATCTTCGTCCTATTGGTCAATGAGCACTTCTCATTGACCAATAGCACGCAGATTGTTTTATCGACACCACCAGCCAGTGTTTCTAATGCTGGGGCTACATTGTCGCGTTATCGCGAACTAATACTTCGCGCGCTCTCTTTTACTCAGCGAGACGTCGAGTGGTGTGTGAAAGAAAGCTCGCGAAGTTTAGTTCGCAATAACGCAACAATGTAGCCCCAGCATAGCGCACAATTGTTCAGTAGCACGGGTTTAATAACCTCTGCGTAACAGACTTGACCCAGAAAAGTCGGCAATATTACTTTTTAATAAATATAATGCTCCAATTTTTAACTTTACTTACTAAATATGTAAAAAATACTATCTTTTTTTGATTTCTCCACCCACATAAAACAAACTTCAAATATCCGCATCCGCATCCGCGGATGTGAGCCCTCAAATATCCGCATCCGCGGATGTGAAAAAATCATCAGCAACATCCCTGATCTGTACTACATATTATTATAATGTAATAAAATGTCGGTCGAAGCCGCGGGCTAGCACAAACTATAAATAAATATCCCTTTAAAATAAACTGGCGAGTTTAATTCTTAAATTTCCGAGAAGTTTTCAATATTAAATTCTATTTTATTTATACCTTATTTTAAACTATGCATAGTTTAGCGCCTGTAATTCTGTCTCTGACAATTCCCCTTAATAATTGAACAGGAGATATTTATGTAAAAGCTAATCCTCAAAATAACTACTATGGATTACCTACATAATTATACTTTCTAAGTAAGTGATAAAAACTACGTAAATTACAAGGCCATTAAAGAAATTATTTTCATGAACAATCGCCTTACGTAGATAACAATACAATGCAATAAACATTAAAAAGAAGCGGAAAGTAGGTATTTCGGTTCTCGGCTGAAGTGGAGAGGAGAGGCTTTCACGGTCCCTCGCTAAGGGCGGATTTTATCAATGTCAGATATCTTTTATCCGTGGAATAAAATTGTCGTCTGACAGTTTTTGTATGGAAAAACTGTCAAAAATTCAGGTGTATTTGACATTATTTTCTTCACTCGTATAAGCTGAAAAACGTTTTCCATTTATGAAAGCCAAAGTGTTTAGTTCAAATGTCATTAATGTCTAACTGTTTGTCAAGTAAAACTGAAGAAGTAACAACAACGATAACTTGTACGGAAGACCTTACGATTGTATCACACTCGCTGCATCCCGTGTCTGTTCCGTGGACGTAGGGCCTATAAAACAGGGACACATTACAAGAAAAGTATTTCTAAATAATACATTTATTATAACCTGAATTCCTGATATCGTAAGTAAGAATGGTGTCCGTAGCGTTGGTCCTGTAAGTTGGAAGCGGCACGTCCTCGCACTCGCGACGTTTGTGTGTGCACAATGCGCTAGTCAGGCGGCTGGGGGGCTCCGGGGTGTCGTGAGTACAGGGGGAGGGCTACTGGAGGTCCTTGCAGTACAGGGGAGGGTAGCGGGAGGGGCACACAATATCTAGGTACAAAAGGTTCAGTACTTTCAAAGACCGGAAGCGAAGCTCTAACTTCACAATGCGCGTGCACTCTGCGACTGTTCCGTATCTCGCGCTGTCATGTGAGCCTTCTGTACTTACATGTGTTAGTGCACACATGTAAGTATGCGTTGTGCGCTGCTTGCCGGCTGTCGACAGTCTCCACCTGGCCCGCAACGCGACTATTTATTGTCAACATTAACTGCCAACGGCTTT
Source organism: Lithophane semibrunnea (assembly GCA_947363905.1). Classification (NCBI taxonomy): domain Eukaryota; kingdom Metazoa; phylum Arthropoda; class Insecta; order Lepidoptera; family Noctuidae; genus Lithophane; species Lithophane semibrunnea. The sequence goes on from OX376195.1 coordinate 18,740,911, forward strand.
GTGTTCCACTGAATACTCCCGCACTACTTTCAAATAATAGGCTACACTTCATGTTTCATAGCTATTTTGAAGCAATTCAAAAACATGTTGCAAATATGTACCTACCTACTTTACATGTTGATACTTTACATGATCAATTGAAGTACCCATTCATTTAGTACATTAGCATTAAGTAACGCTATGTGAATAGAATAACAAGTCGCGTAGATCTGCTAGGCACGTTCGTTGCGTGCTCTGTGTGTGAGCGGTCCGCCATGGAATGGTGTTACTTGAGCTTCACGGCACACGCATGGCATTCGATGGCGTTCGGAGTTCGGGCGTCATGAAACATTCATGGTGTGATTATAAGACAGAGACGTAATAATATCGCCTCCAGGGAATTATGAACAGCCAACCATGATCAGCGTGAAAACGAAGTTTAAGGATAATTCAGATCGGAATCAATTATTTCGAGTCTGGTGGTTGACGCTAATCTATATCTATACTATATAATAATGCATTATATATTTTTATATATATTATATTATTATTTGTTATATATTTTGCAAATCTCGGGACCATGGGTCACGGTCTTTTGGAAGGCGTACGAGGGGCCGAAGCCAACTCGCAGAGGCCCCTTAGACAATTTTAAATGGAATGAGGCACTAACCGACGATTATCCCTGTACGCACTATGCTAGGGCACCCAAGGACAATCCCCGGTTGGTGTCCCAAGTAGCACAAAAGTGCTTTATAACAGCATTTTCACAGTGCACCGCGAATGCATTACCTACTTAAACCTGCTGTATAACAGTGTAGGCAGCACATCCTCTGCTGATATAACTCTAATTTGAGCACAAATTATTCAGCACATAGCTGTATAAAAATTACAATTATCAAATAATTGAATTATATCAACATCATATTAGCATTTATGTGTGTAACCACCCCAAAAGCTGAAAATTGTCTGAATAACAAGACACGTGTTACCTATTATATAATACAGCATAAAAGATGAATTCGTACATTTAATAAGCTTTTACACACTCGAAAGTATACTCTGAGCGAAATTGTGGAATGCAATAGCTTTATTATTTATTTTTCTTTAATATGAACTGTCAATTTGTTAAACATGAAGTACTGAAAATAAATATAGGTAATTTACGGTAAGTAAAACTTCGATTTCTTCTTATTATCTCTGAAATCTTTTTGGGGAGGTAACTTTACTGTGAAATACCATATAAATTTAGTTCAAAATTTTCACGCGCTCTCAAAATACCACTAAATACTTTAAAAAAAACTAACTTAAATGGACAGTAAACAACATTAATATTATTGCTTATTACAAACAAAGTCATAAAAAGCTGGTTAAATTATTTGTAAACCAAATCAATTCCAATCAATATCTTCTAAAATAAACCAAAAGAAAAAGGTCAAATTTTACAATAATTCACAGTCAAGCTACGAAAATGGCGGAAAGCAAGTGAACTGTTTTAATATTAATTAAATGCTAAGGTCTGTACGGGTGTTCTCATGTGACCTATAATTCAGCAAATAGTAAATTAGTTATGCACTTGTGAGAAATAAATCAGCCGTGGATCGATGTGAAGAGTAGTAGTGTAGTTCTTTCTTTGGCTTTCCACATTTCGTAAAACAACTAAAGACGTGAAGACGCTGTCAAAATAGCCTGGTTTATAAGTATTCGTTTCATGTCACATTATAATTCAATCAGCAGATTAAATGCCTATTACGCAAGTTCAATTATTCAGACCAAGACAGAATGACTGCCCAGTTTGCTGCTATTTAACTGCTTATTCGGCCTAGATAAATGCTATTATACGCGCGTATAGTAACACCTGACTAATAGGGTAAAAGTGTATCTGTATGCAGCATAAAACATTAATTCTTTGTTATAGTATAACTTCACAAAAGTAACTGCTGACTTTATAGTAGTTCATATGTTCTCTCTTTAAATGCAACAGTTTTATAGTACACGCTTGGGTTTTTATTCAGAAAACTGGCTGGCTTGAGTGGAGATTCGCAAGAGCAAACGTGCTCGGAGGAAGGAAGTATTCCAGTAAGATGCTGGTAGGGATCTTGACCGTACTTCTGGGATTGTCCTGATAGCCATGGAATACCTCTCCACTCCTCTCAAGCACCTCAGGAAATATTGCCCCGTTGCAGCTACGTGCTAGCGACCGTTTTCGGGGGCCCATTATTGAGTGTGCAAGTCACCCCCTACCATTTTATCCGTGTATATATAAAACATTGATCAGGCAGGGGCCATATTCCTTCCATAGTTCCAGTTCTTAGGCATTTTGCATAACCACTTGCGTTTGTGTCGGACGGCGCCGTTTGTAAAATGATGTGTAGTGTGGATCGATGTGACCTCATAGATCCGTCCTATGACGTGACTGGCGGGCAATGGGCGGATCGGGGAGCAAAACCTACAAATTATATGACGTAGGCCTCCCCTAAAATGCTCAACACGCTTCTATCGCGTGGCTTTTGCATCCAGTCCGGTCCACAACGTTGAGTAAATGTCTCGCCATCTCTTTCGTTGACTCCCTTGCTTTCTTTTACCTTCTAATGGGATTCATTATGTTACCCTCTTTGTCCATCTAGTACTTTCCAGTATACAAAAATGCCCAGCCCAGTTCCACTTCAGTAATATAATTCTTTGCTTTACATACGTAATTTTTTTTTTGTCCTTAAAAAAAAAAAAAAAATATTTTATTTCACATAAACCTACATGGGTACTTATGATACGTCAGAAGCTAGGTGCACGGTTCCAATTGGTCGTTTCCTATGGAGAAGAGCCGGCAAGAAACTCCATGGTTACTCTTTTAAAAATAATTTGCTTTTTGGCTTATTATTTCATCTTTTACTTTGTCCAATTTCTTTACATAAAGCTTTCTTTCCATTTTCTTCTGGCATATGGCAACCTCCTCCCGCCTGCTTTCCATTTTCTTCTGGCATATGGCAACCTCCTCCCGTCTTCTTTCCTCAACGACCACGTTTGGCATCCCTACGTAAGGCACGGTAGTATAGCTGTTTCATATACCTTCTTTTTACCCGACTGCCCCAGCAGGAGGGTAACAGAGGGAGAGGAGGGTGGATAAACCAATAACCTGAAATATGGTGTAACTTTTGTTTGTCCCGCCTGCAATACCTTACAAAAACAAAGTTCAATGCTTGTTTTCTCTTTTCGGTTATAGGTTTTTGCAGTTGGTTTTTTTGTTTTTTTTGTTTAATAATGTCTTTGTTCTTCATTATTTATTTTAGCCCCCAGAATTTTTTCCAAGCTAAAGCTATTTTTCTTTGCGTTTCTTTTCCGGTGCAGTCTTCGAACGACACCAACTGCCTACAGGGTCATGTACTCATAAGTTGTAGCCTAGCCTGTAACAGTAGTATACATTGTGCAAATAAATAAATAAATAGATAGACATAGTCAGTAATGTGTAATGTCTCTATTTTGGTGTTCTCTACTGTCTCTCTATGACGTCGTGGTTCTCTCCATTTGTTATTATTTTTGTCTTGGAAATTCACCAAATACCCTACTGCCCTTGCTGTCCCACTCTAGGTATCTAAAAACTGACTGGAGAACCGCCGAAAACAATTTTGGTGATAACGGATCTGCCTGTCGGTCACCTTTTTGTATGGGGAACTCTATTCCTTCTCTTTCTAGCCGCACTTTAGCCCAGCATTTAGAGTACACGCTTTTGATTTTTATATACTTTGGCTCCATACCTTGGTTTGAAAGTGCTGTCCACATCGCATCGTAGCATGAGGAGTCGACAGCTTTCTGGTAGTCGATGATGAAGCACATATTAGTTTTTCCATACTCGTTAGCTTTTTCTAAAACTTGTGTCACAACTTGTATGTGGTCCATGGTTTAACGAAAGCCAGCTTGTTCACGTGGTTGATTCTCATCCAGGACTTTGGTAACTCTGTCCAAAATTACCTTTGAAAAAACTTTATATAAGTTGGTCATAAGGCTGATTGGCCTATAATTTCTCAGAATTCACTCCGGTCTCCCTATTTATGAAGCAGTATAATTGTGGATTTCGACTATCGCTCTGGCGTTTTGCCAGCACTTAGAATATTATTGAAAAGTAATTGAAGGGGTTTAAGCAATGGGATGCATGGGATACAGGGACTTCAGAACTTCATTTGCAATGTTGTTGCCATTTTTCTGTGTGATAATGGCGTATTCGATTTCAGATTGGAGAAAAATTTCCGTTTCAGGTAAGCTTGAGGCTTCGGAAGAACTGTGCGCGTAAACGTTTTTTCGGATAGTATAATCGTTGATGTTATTTTGTTGATCGGTACTGTAAAGTTCCTTGTAAAAACGTGTTGTTTCCTTAATTAATTATCCATAGAAATTATTAGTTGTACCTAAATAAAAAAAGTATTATAACCTATCAAACAAAAAAATTTTCAAAATCGGTCCACAATTTATTGATGAAAATATCGATGAACATACATTAAAATATATATATACACAGTATGTTATCTAACGAAGGGCGTTCCCGTTAAAAAACCTAAAATCGTGAAATAAATCGGTGTTCCCTTGATTCGCAGACAGAAATACGTTTAGTATTATATAAACCTCACTAACCATAATGTTCAAAAATTCTTAATTTAGTTTTACATAATTATCTTTACTTCTAAACCCTTTGAATCTCTTAATTTTGCATGAACTAAAGTCATATGTCCTAAGTATTGTTATAAATAATGTGGATTATTATTTCGAATGTTCATTTATAATAAAATTGTTAGTCCTAAAACATAAGCTAAAAATTAGGTTTTAGTGACACAATCGAATCGCTGTAAATCCGAGTCCCCGCAGTCTTGTATAGAGAGTGTAATTTAAAATCGCGTAGGCGGCGGAAGCTGCGGTGGTGAGCGTTAAACCATCTGCGACGATAAGCTCCCGTGGGGCCACCGGAGCCCCGCAGCGCCGGAGCCGTGACAGAAACCATGCCTGCTGCATATTGCATGCTCTCTTGCATGATGCATGCTTGCTTGGATGCTTGCTTGAATTTTGCATGCTTCCTTACATGCTCGCTTGAATGCTGCATGCTTGTTTGCATGCTGCATGCTTGATTGCATGCTGCATTCTTGCTACATGCATGGTGTATGCTTGTTTCCATGCTTCTTACAGGGAAAAACAACCACACATTCACAATCAACTGTTTTTAATTTAATAATTATTATTAAATCATAATTTTATAATAATCCAGTAATATAACTATTAGGGCACTTCGACCAATTAGGTTAGGTAAGGTTAGAACTGTGACGCTTTGTCGAAATTAGTCGCAGTATCAAATTGAGGGCACTCCGACCAAGTAGGCCAGGTTAGGTTAGAACTGTGTGTGTTTTTATGTGAACGCGGTGCTGTTATTTTATAAGAGGGTACTTATGCATTTTGTCAAAGGTATGAATTGAAACGTTTAGAAGCTGACACTCGATGAAATGTTTTTCTTGGTAATCCATACTAATATTATAAATTCGAAAGTAACTCTGTCTGTCTATCTGTCTGTCTGTCTGTCTGTCTTTGTTACCTTTTCACGCCTAAACCACGGAACGGATTTCGATGGCATCCCGGGGAAGGATATAGGACATATATAAGGATTTTTTTTCCGACATACCACGCGGGCGAAACCGCGGGCGGAAGCTAGTGTTTTATATAAACTAAACAATATGAGGAGAAAGAATATTTGATTTGTCATTCTATGACTTAGTAACAAAAATAAATGATTTAAATTTTTTCAAAGTGAATATTCTGCGTACTGATTATTCTATGAAATGATAATATGAGAAAAAAAATATGTGAAACGAAATTCTATAAAACAACGTACAAACAAAAAAACCAGCTGTTCGCATAGCTCGTCAAAATGTAGGGAACAACTGATTTTTTTTTCGCGATTTCAACTTTTCAATTAGTCCCATAGTGAAAGTTGTTCATAATGATGAGTACAATGACCCCTTTATAGGATGCTTATGAATTAAATTTCAGCCTGTTTATCGTGTGCTCCAGTCAAGTCATGTCTAAATGAAATGCGCCAAATATCTTTATTATAACTGCTAGCTGAACCAGAAGAACAGGAAGTAATGTTTTAGTACAGTATAATAAAACGGCATTGTCCGTTCCATTGGTGTCAAATTGTGCAATTCGGATCGGTCATAATTCCGACATTGCCTCAACTTCGTGCAGGCGCAGTGCGAATACTTGATGGTGCAATATAGCCCAACACTCACACCCCGACGACCGGTAATAATAGATGCGATTGTTAGAATATCATCAAAGTGCATTCCAGTGTTAGTTATGTGGACCCTGAAATGCGAACAGTAAATACAAAAACATATATAATTAACATAAACTTGTCTAGCTCTACACCGCGTTTGACAATGACGCGGCGACGTTTTGCCGTTTTGCGATGCTTCATTCCGTCAGTTGCATAAATGACGGGATATGCGGCCGTTTCCTACGGTAATGTCAGTTACCTGCACGTCCCGCGTCGTGACAAGACTGATCACCACTTTATTACGAATACAGCTTCATGTCGCACACTGCCTCGATGTCTCGATTTACGAGAGAATTATCTTGTGCTATAAATTCCTTTTATTTGTGGATGTTTACTTGCTCGAGCGCTGGTATTAATCATAATTATTGTGGAGCGGTGTGTGGCGGGGCGGGAAATAAATAGAGTGTTCGTGAGAGAATGCGCGCAGCGAGGAGGAAGTTAACGAGACGTAACACGTAGCAGCGACAGCCGACCGAGCGGCGGTAACGTGGTAGTTATCCGCGGCCATTACTAGCTACAGACGCGATCCTGTATCATTAGTAGACGCCATGGCGATTGTGGTCATAACTGAACAACCAGTTCCGGCTATCCAGCCAAACTGATACATACAAAATTGGGCAATTCATGATAACGTACGGCAGTAATGTATGTATTTCATCGAAATACGATACTACACTATATCGGATACATTATTAAGATTGCAGGAGGACCGGTGTAAAAGCTACAACTCTGAAAATGACTTCATTCCACCACACAGCTCCCGGGGACTTATTCATTCCCTCAATGTTTCAGTCTGGTAAGCGAATGGTTTCAAGAGTAAGATAGAGAACATCATCTGCCTAGCCTTTTCCCAACTATGTTGGGGTCGGCTTCCAGTCTAACCGGATGCAGCTGAATACCAGTATTTTACATGGAGCGACTGCCTATCTGACCTCCACAACCCAGTAACTGGGTAATACGATACCCCTTGGTTAGACTGGTTGTCAGACTTTCGTGCTTCTGACGACTCGTAACGACTGTCAAAGATCCACAAATGACAGCCGGGACCAACGGCTTAACGTGCTTTCCGAGGCACGGAGGAATCTCGATATGTGAAAATGGTCACCCATCCACGGACCAACCCCGGCAAGCGTAGCTTAACCTGATTGATCGACCCGAGCGGCTGTTATTACTTAGCCACGAGCTCCTCCAAGAGTAAGATAGAGAACGTCTACGAGAATATCTAAATAAACAGAAAAAATATTGAAGAAGGCGATGTAGTTGCCTATAGTTTAATTCGAGTTAGTGAACGGTATATTCTGTGAGACGTTCTCAAGAGTAAGATAGAGAACGTCTCACAGAATATACCGTTCACTAACTCGAATTAAACTATAGGCAACTACATCGCCTTCTTCAATATTTTTCTGTTTATTTTTACTCCACGTTTTCCACGAGTTAACGACAGAGAACATGGTCGCGCGATCTAAAATAGATGCGTATATATATACATATAAATAAATAATTCTTAAGTATAAGTCAAGGGCGGCGCGGGCGCAGACGCGTGTCGGTGCGGATCATAAATCTGAACACGTCTACATTAACAGTATAGTTTCTTCTAATGTACCTAACTCGCGTTTTATTCGTTTATACGATGATAGTACCTAAATCATTTGTGCGTGATGGGTGGCAATAAAGAAGCGTGTGAAGTGTGCGGGCGCAAAAGCGCATCAGCATAATGTAACGTCGTGAAGTATGTTGTAGTAGCGTAAGATTAGTGCGCACTCATGTATTAGTTATGTATCTACGAATGTGCAGACGCATCGTTTCTCTTGACCAGATGGAGACTTTAATTTTACCGACTTGCAATCAATTCGAGAAACCAAACTACCAACTGGGCGGACAGTCCAATAACTAGCACAACGACATTCCAAACATCAATCGGTTGTCGGACTACCTTCGTATAACGAGGGACCAGAGACACCGATGTGATGGTACCACTGTGACGTGACGGCGGAGGTCGACGCGGTAGTGCCGAGTGTTGAGTACATAAATAGCCGCGCGGCGATATATAACGCGCCGCATTCCGCACGCGCGTATGTCGCGTTGTTGCACGCTCGAGCTTTTATTTTATTACACTTTTCTAAGGCTAAGCGCGCACTTCAAAAATAAATCGTTGCGAAGAAAATTCGCCAATCTGTGAACAACAAAAATGTACTACAATCCGCGCACTGCAGAGCACATTTTAATTGAACTCTAACTTGAAAGTTGGCATTTAAAAAAGTGTCATTATGAAAAGCAGACCAAACGTACATACAGTTGGTAATTGTGAGGTTGGGAAATAAAACAAAATTATATGATAAGGTGGCAAATAATTATTCGGCGAAATAAAATTCTGCGAAACGTTAGTTGCCAAGTGAAAATCTGGCAAACAATTTTCGGCGAAAAGGCAGAGATCCGTATTTTTTTTTTTTTTATTGGCGGAGTAATCGCGTAACATACATACATGTATGTTACGTGATTACTCCGCCAATTATGAATCGATTTTTATGATTCTTTCTTATTTGGTAGGTCATGCTTCAGAGGTGGTCCCATATAAATTTCATTAATTTTGCTTGCGCAGTTTTTGAGTTAGCTTCAATAATTACGTATTTTTCCCACTTTGCGTATGTATGACGATATTATTATCTTAGTTGACTCCGTCACTGTGTTATTTACATAGCAGATAACGGTATACGAATTTGTGTGGGGTAGGTACCACAACTAAAAGGTGAAAAATAAAAACTTTTTACAAAAAAACCACAACCGACTTCCAAAAAAACGCTAAAAAAGTGAAAAATAACTTTAATTTCGGAAGTCGGTGGCAAAAAACGTAAATTGAAAAGCAAAGACACCGACTTCCGAAATTAAAGTTATTTTTCACTTTTTAGTGTTTTTTTTGGAAGTCGGTTGTTTTACAACTTAGATGAAATAGAAGTCAAAATCGGTTGAACGGACTGTAAAAAAGGTTTTTAAAAATGTCTAATCTTATTTCAAATGGAGTATAGGTGTAGGAAAAACTTAATACCTACTCATCTATAAATTATGAACCGCCACGCAGGTAGTATCGTGCTACGCCATTGTGTAGACCTTCAATAATCCAACACAAAAGCACCTAATTTTCGTAGGTCGACTTAGAATTAGAACATAAGTATTGCGTATAGAGTTGCCATCAGACTCGCTCGTCGCCATTATTCCAGTAATGAAGAGCGACTGGTAACCCGACACTACACGCCGGAGGCGTCTACCTGTCCCGTGACGTTCCTGCGCCTACCGCAACCACTAAACCGAATATATCCGCGTCGATACTCTCCACTCATATATACTTTCAGTTTTATTTATTTTTGTCGCAGTGTCATATCCGACAAATAAAAACAAAACAACTTATGAAATGAATTGTTAACAAGCTCACGAAATATTAAGAAAACTTCAGTTTTTTTCTGATTTGGGAATGAAGGAAAACTCAGTTATGACGGAAATGGATCAGTTACGGCTCGGCCTGGGTCCTGGGGGAGGGCGAGGGGGGTACAGCGCGCAACGTTTGAATATTTATGCTCCGTAATGTGTTGTGCCGATGTGCTACGCCTGTTTGGACCGTCCTAACATTCACACCTAATACTATTTAGCATTTCAAACAATGCGCACACACATGGATCTTTCTTTATTCTTTGCAAACTAAATACAGAACTTGACAATCATGAACATCGTCATAATGCAATAAGTATTATTGACAGTCGAGTAAACATGCAAAATCACGACAGCCATCGGGAAATGGTTCGACAATCCACAAAACTTGTAGGTATATAAAAATATAAAAAATTAAAGTAATAAAAACTATAACCCAACTACGACTAAAAAGGTATAAACAAGACACCACACACAGACAAATTAAAAATCCGGAGTCACACGTGTTATATAAATCGAACAGATTACGCGTGACTCCGGATTTTTAATTTACTCCTAAAAGTCAAAGTCAAAGTCAAAGATCTTTATTGTCAGACAGTGGTTATAGAGTTTTTATTGATTAATTTTGGTGTGCGTTTGCACTGCTACACCATGTTAGGGATACAATAGTTTGAACAATTTGTTATCTTACATGTAAGTTTATATGATATATTTTGCATCAAAACATAAAAACAGTTTGGTACTAACTCATCACGAATCTGTCGGACAAAAATTCATGTACTGTATAATATGGTCTATTTACCAAGAAGTCATTTGCTTAATTTTTTCTTAAAAAGTGTAACGTTTTCAATTTCTCTTATTTGCTTAGGAACCTTACTATTGATTCGTGAAGACATTCCGAAGAAAATTTTAGAAAGTAGAGCTGTTTTTGAGGATATAATATTTTATATTTGGTATTTTGTCGGCATGTCGACGGGAGTGCAGGTTATCAAACTTTTCCCCATTGATTTTTACAAATGTGGCGACCTCATAGATGTAGAGGGCAGGAAAGGTTAACATCTTCAGCTTTTTAAAATATGGCATACAGCTATCTGGGGCACGTATGCCACAAACAGCTCTAAGACATTTCTTTTGCGCCCTAAAAGCGAGTTCACTGTCTGTAGCATTCCCCAAAATAAATTAGTCCATATCTAAGCGTAGACGTTACATAGGCATGATAGGCGACTAGTACTGGTGCTTGGTTTACAATCTTAGATAGTATATTGTTAGCATACACACTATTCGACTATTTAATTAATATTATCTGTGGGTTGCAACTTTGTTATTTTATAGATATTTTATGTTTTTTTAGTTGTGGCAACCCATAGATGCCATAGATGATTTTTGAAAAAAACTAGAAAAAGGCGCGGGGAATTAAAATTTTTCCATTCTCACTTAAAAGCGACGAAAGTGGTCTCGAGTACAATTTAAGGTGTTAAGTACCAATAAAGCGATTTGTATAAGTATTCGAGTTTATAATTCTTTCAAGTCAGAAGTGGGATAAAGTTTATCTACGTGCCTGATGGCCTGATGCTGCGGTTTCCTGGACTAAGGTCAGATCTGAACGTATTACTTCGTTCCCCCGTGATTTTGCGACAAACTGGTTGATGTTATAACACGTGCATAAGCACGCACGTACAGAGAAGCACGTGTGTTCTTGAAACAAGAAACAAGGCTCAGACATTTAGAGCAATAACATTAGTAGTGATCTTTGGGAAGTATCTAGTGAAAGTGATACCAATTTATTTACATGTAATCAAAATACAATTTCGTTTATTAATTGGTGAAGTGAATAATGGATTTGCGATGGAGTTATTATTTTAAGTATTACCGATCGGAAATATCTAGTTGCTCGCTGAAGCGGCTATTTGAATAATTTGAGCTACAAACTAATTTCAGTTGAATTTATTATTTTCTTTTGTTAGTTATCTACGCATAACATTGTAAATATTTATTACTTTTGTTATCATCTATAGTAATTTAATTTTGTTGTTGTTGTATTTATAGAACTTTCATTTTGAATCACTCAAAATCGTATAACGCGATAATGGGCAACTCTAAGCGAAGGCGACGTGACTCGAGTAGTGATAGTTCGTCTGTAAATAGTAGTGATAGTGATGACAACAACCGTAGGTCGCAGCATACGCGACACCGGCGACGTCGTAATAAAAAGTATAGCAGTAGCCATAGACAACATAGTAAGAGAATTAAGAAACAAAGGCGTTCTAAACGTCATGACCTAGGATCTTCTCGAAATAGTCCTGATCGTGAATCAATTAAAACTCCTTCGTTGACTTCCTCAACACCATTACGTGGTGTCAATCGGACTACTCCTGATTTATTGAATAACAATAGTTTATTGAACAATATTCCATTAAATGTTAATAATCCCATCGGTAATTCTGTGTCACTACCAGCTTCCAATTTCTGGGCTCAAAACAATTTTCCTGTTGCTTTTAGTGTTGTACCCGAATTTGACCCAAGTGATAATAGCCAAACAATAGAAAATTGGATTAACAAGGTCAGTGAATGTGCGCAGATTTACTCTTGGAATGATCGTCAAATATGTCACTATGCCCTTCCTAAATTAAGTGGTTTAGCCAAGAAGTGGTACCAGGGTTTACCCTCGGTACTATTTAATTGGAATGAGTGGGTTCAAAAATTAAAACAGGCTTTTCCTTCCAACGAAAATTATGGTGACCTGTTGACATCAATGCTAAGGCTTAGATGTAAGTTCGGTCAGTCTTTAGAACATTATTATTATGACAAAATGGCACTCATAAATAAATGTGATATAACTGGCAATAAAGCAGTTGGCTGTCTTATACACGGCATTGACGACAAATTTGTACGAATGGGAGCAGGAGCCTGCATGTTTCATCAACCCGAACAAATTCTAAATTACTTGCGTACAGTGTCCCAACACGACACTAATACACCAACTTCTAACTTTCGTAACCGGAATAATGTGCCACCTAAGAATTCCAGTAAGGTATCTAATGAGCAACCAAAAACCAGTACAAATGATAACATTCGATGTTTTAATTGCAACGAGCTAGGGCACATAAGTTTAAAATGTAACAAGCCCATTAAACGATGTAACTTCTGTTTTAAATTGGGACATGATACTAAAGACTGCCGTAGAAGAAACGCAAATAACAGTGACGATTTAAATAAAACGAATGCCTCTACTGACCAAAATAAAACTATCTTGTGCATTACTAATAGTAAATCCGAAAATTCAAAATATTATAAAGATGTTAAAATAAACAATGTTATCCTGCAAGGATACGTTGACCTCGGTAGTAAGTGCACTCTTCTAAGAGAGACAAATGCTAAGCTAATAGTTAATGATTGGGATATAGAAAATTTACCTATTTTACAGGGATTCGGAAATTCCTCTGTAATGCCTTTAGGAAAGTTCATAGCAATTTTAGAAATTGGCTCAGTTAAAGCTGAAACGGAAGTTCTAGTTGTAGATGATCATTATTTACAGACAGCAATTTTAGTAGGGCAGTCTTTTACGGAAAAACCAAATGTTGTTATTTTAAAAACAACAGATGAACTAGTATTTATGCATACACCAGATTTTGATGATGATGTCTTTAAGACTAAGGTATACGCAGATGGTGACAAAATTATAAAACCCAAAACTGTAATGCCAATAGATGTGATTACCAATGATACATATAGTGGCGGCTTGTGGATACAGTACAGTCTTCGGATTTTACCGCAGAATGAATATGCTGTTTTGTCTGGGATTTTTGAGTTTGACGCAGGAAAAGGATATTTAATGATAGCAAATTTATCATCTAACGATTTAAAAATTAGGAAAGGAACTTTATTAGTTCGGGGTCAACAATACCAAGAAATAAATAAGGAATATATAGGTTTAACAACGGAAACAAAAAATTATGAAGAGCTACCTTTATCAGATATAAAAATTAGCACGGAAGTAACAGAACAACAAAAAGTAAAGTTACTTGATTTGTTAAAAAAGTATAGGGATTGTTTTCGGTGAACTTAGGAGAGTTAGGAAAAACGAATCTAGCAAAAATGGATATTACGCTGACAGACAATAGACCAGTAGTATATAATCCTTATAGAATATCACACAGTGAGCGTGATCACCTAAATAAAATGATTGAAGAATTATTATTGAATGGTATAATTCGCGAAAGCACTTCGGATTATTCGAGTCCTGTTATCTTAGTAAGTAAGAAAAATGGGGATAAACGGCTATGTATCGACTATAGGGCCCTAAATAGAAAAACGTTAAAAGATAAATATCCGTTACCTCGCATCGAAGACCAACTAGACAGATTAGGGGGCAACAAGTACTTTATAAGCCTCGATCTTACGTCAGGGTACTATCAAGTGCCATTAAGTGAGGCTAGTAAGCGATTTACTGCGTTTGTAACACCGGATGGTTTGTATGAGTTTGAAAGAATGCCCTTTGGACTTGCGAATGCACCTAGTGTTTTTCAAAGGACGATTAATTGTATGCTTAAGGGTAAGCAAAACTTAGCGTTGGCTTATATGGATGATCTATTAGTGACATCACGTTCAATTGAAGAGGGTTTAGACAAGCTGGAAAAGGTTTTTCAATTATTAAGGTCTGCTCATCTAACATTAAATCTTAAAAAGTGCGATTTCTTTCAGACTCGTATAAATTATTTGGGTTACGAGATTAGTTCGAATGGCATCCGACCCGGGCAAGCCAAAATTCAAGCTGTAGTAGATTTCCCTTTACCTAAAAACGTTCACGAGGTTCGACAGTTTGTTGGCCTTACAAGTTATTTCCGACGGTTTATTCGAAATTATTCTATGATAGCAAAACCTCTAACAATTCTTACAAAGAAAAATGTATCCTGGTGTTTTAACGAACCTCAAATAAAAGCATTTAATGAATTAAAAAGTCAATTGACCACCCGACCTGTTTTGGCACTTTATGACCCTGAGGCTGAATTAGAAATTCACACGGATGCTAGTAAAATCGGTATAGGAGCAATTTTGCTACAACGGGAGAATTCAGATAAAGTATTTCATCCTATAGCTTATTATAGCCGTCAAACGACACTAGACGAAAGCAAACTACCCTCGTATGAGTTGGAAACTTTGGCGGTAGTTTGTGCTTTGAATAGATTTAGAGTTTATGTTTTGGGTAAATCGTTTAAAGTTGTCACTGATTGTGCCGCTGTACGCAGCACTATGACAAAAAAAGACTTAATACCGAGGGTAGCGCGTTGGTACATATTAATGCAGGAGTACGATTTTACTGTAGAACATCGCGATGGTAACAAGATGACTCATGTTGATGCACTGTCACGCAACCCAAGTGACTCAGGATCCCATGACGTAGTAAAGGTGGTTGATGTTTTAGCGATAGATGACGATGCGTGGTTGCGCACAGTGCAAGAACAGGATTCAGAAATACAAAGGATAATTAATATTTTGAATGATTCAGAAACAAAAGACATTGTCGAGGTTCATAAGAACTATACCGTTAAGAATGGTCGTTTGTACAGAATTACTAATGATAAAAATGCTGAAATTAATTTAAAGTGGGTAGTTCCAAAATCAGTAAGATGGCAAATAGTTCGTATGAATCACGACGATGTCGGTCATTTCGGTTTTGATAAGACTTATAATAGGATTCATCAAATTTACTGGTTTAAAAAAATGAGACGTTTCATTAAAAAATATTGTAATTCTTGCCTAAATTGTGCCCACAATAAGTTGCCAGCTGGAGCTAAAGAAGGCGAGCTTCATCCAATTCCAAAAATTAATAAACCGTTTGATACACTTCATACCGATCACTGTGGTCCATTTCCCATTAGCAAGAAGAAGAATTGTC
This sequence comes from Lithophane semibrunnea, assembly GCA_947363905.1. Classification (NCBI taxonomy): domain Eukaryota; kingdom Metazoa; phylum Arthropoda; class Insecta; order Lepidoptera; family Noctuidae; genus Lithophane; species Lithophane semibrunnea. The sequence continues at coordinate 18,756,516 of OX376195.1, forward strand.
ATATTTTAGTGATAATTGATGCTTTCACAAAATTTATTTATATAAAGCCAGTAAAAAATGTTAAAAGTAGTACTACTGTTCAGGTATTTACGGAATATTTCTCGCTATTCGGAGTGCCACGTCGTCTGATATCTGATCGGGGTACTAGTTTTACGAGTAAAGAGTTTTCAGAATTTATTAATAAAAGGGGCGTTAAACATATCTTAAATGCGGTTGCCTCTCCCAGAGCCAATGGTCAGGTTGAAAGGTACAATCGCACTATTGTTGATGCAATAACGGCTGCTAATCACAATAAACAAGAAAATGAGTGGGATTTGTGTTTACCCCAGATACAGTGGTCCTTGAACAACACTATAAATAAATCCACTGGTCGTACTCCTTCTCAAATGTTATTTGGAGTTCAAACCACTGGCGTTTCGGATGGTTTCATGAATCCACTTGTCGCGGAATCTCATACCCCGTTAGATCGCGATGAAATTAGATCGGATGCAGACTCGCGAATTCAAGTAAGCCAACAAGTACAAAAAGAACGTTTTGATAAGTCGCATAAAAAACCAACCGAGTATAAAGTAGGAGATTTAGTTCGTGTAGAAAAAGATATTCGTACAGACCCTGGACAAAGTCGTAAACTAATACCAAAATGTGTAGGACCGTATAGAATTTCTAAAATATTAGGCAATGATCGCTATGAAATAGAGGACACTCCTATTACTAGGAAAGAAGGTTGCAAACCGTATAGGTCAGTTTACGCCGTCGATAGGTTACATCCTTGGCTTGTTTTTAATCATGATGCGATGTCGAGTGATTCAGATTAAGAGTCAGTAACTAACAGAATTGAGGTTATGACAAATTATCAGTGAATGAAAGATTTGGCAAATACTTGTTTGTTATAATATGGTCGTGAAATATAATAATTATTTGATAGAAGTCCGTCTTGGGTAACATTTAATATGAATATAAAAATATTTATCTTATTAGATTAATGACTACTTAGAGAATTGTACTCAGATTATTATTTTTAACCGACATCTGATGAGTTGTATTGTATGAATAGGAGAATAGGTTGATTATTACATGCAAAAGAGTTTAAAAATGTTTGTTATTTCTTGATTTTCGAATTAATTAAAGTGAACTAACTTGTTGTAATAGACATAAATAAAATATAAGTGAGATGTAACGAGTACAGATAGCGATGATGAAGTTATACGATGTTAGCGATGATCAGTGAGTTGTTACAGGTGTGTGAGCCGACATAAACGACATTTTGATATAAAAGTGAGTCACTACAAGTAAGAAAGAGTACTTGTAGTCGATGTTTAGTGATAAGAGTGAGTACTTGCAGTCAATGTTTAGTTATAAAGTGAGTCACTACAAGTGAGAGTACTTGTAGTCGATGTTTAGTGATAAGAGTGAGTACTTGCAGTCAATGTTTAGTTATAAAGTGAGTCACTACAAGTGAGAGTACTTGTAGTCGATATTTAGTGATAAGAGTGAGTACTTGCAGTCAATGTTTAGTTATAAAGTGAGTCACTACAAGTGAGAGTACTTGTAGTCGATGTTTAGTTATAAGAGTGAGTCACTACAAGTGAGAGTACTTGTAGTCGATGTTTAGTTATAAGAGTGAGTCACTACAAGTGAGAGTACTTGTAGTCGATGTTTAGTTATAAGAGTGAGTCACTACAAGTGAGAGTACTTGTAGTCGATGTTTAGTTATAAGATCTAACACTTAATGTTTGTTTTCCTATGATGTTCTTTTTTTTTTTTTTTTTTAACTTTTGTTAAACGCGAGGCCGCGTTTGACGTCAGGATTAGCCGAATGTTAGCATACACACTATTCGACTATTTAATTAATATTATCTGTGGGTTGCAACTTTGTTATTTTATAGATATTTTATGTTTTTTTAGTTGTGGCAACCCATAGATGCCATAGATGATTTTTGAAAAAACTAGAAAAAGGCGCGGGGAATTAAAATTTTTCCATTCTCACTTAAAAGCGACGAAAGTGGTCTCGAGTACAATTTAAGGTGTTAAGTACCAATAAAGCGATTTGTATAAGTATTCGAGTTTATAATTCTTTCAATATAAAGCATAAGAAAATGTATTAAGTTTTTTAGACACCGTGTCAATATGCGTTTTCCATGACATATTTTTGTCAATCCATAGTCCTAAGAATTTGATGGTATCCTTTTCCTCAATTTTTTTCATTTTTTATTTCACCTTTAATGTCAAAGGGGTTTTTCTTTGGGAATCATCAGGACTATTTTTGTTTTATCTAAATTAATTATAAGATTATTACATGTTAACCAATTATATTGCCATTTAAAGTATCGTTTATGACATTTTCAAATGTGTTATTGTCAGTCGGAGAAAATACAGCAGTGCTATCAGCCTCAGTACCTATCACTCGTCACAATTGGACAAATGAGGTATCGTTGGAAGCGTCTTGATCGGTTTACGTCACATTAAATTGAACATGGCGCCCTCCAGAGGAAATAATGATTAAACAAAATGGTGTGGCCGTGTTTGGTATCAAATGGGTGAATCGATACACCAAAATAATAAATAAACAACGGGGTGAGAGGAACATTTTAATCGAAAGGGCAAGATCCAATGGCTGAGAGGAGCCCACACCACGACTAGCTTGTTCTACTTACTCACAACTTGTTCGGAAAACTACACAGCACTTCACAGCACGTCGCGTGTTGTCGTCGGCCGACCGTCACTGGTTCACGCTCCTCCGCGCCCCTGCGCCCCGGCGCCCCTGCCCGCCAGGGAGCGCTGGCGCGGCTGCTTCTAGGATAGCCCGCGAAATTCAAATTTTCTTACGTTTTTAGCTATTTTCAGGTCAGTATCAGATTGTATGTTGATCTAATATCAACAACTACACAGCACTTCACAGCACGTCGCGTGTTGTCGTCGGCCGACCGTCACTGGTTCACGCTCCTCCGCGCCCCTGCGCCCCGGCGCCCGTGCGCCCCGGCGCCCCTGCCCGCCAGGGAGCGCTGGCGCGGCTGCTTCTAGGATAGCCCGCGAAATTCAAATTTTCTTACGTTTTTAGCTATTTTCAGGTCAGTATCAGATTGAATGTTGATCTAATATCAAAACCCTGCTTAGCCTCTAACTAATCGCAAACCGGACATTACTTGAAAAATGAATGCTTTGAGTGGGTCAAGTTTCGAGTAGTTTTTAATTGGTTTCTGACGGATGTTGTCGAACCTAAATTAGTATTTATGTAATAGTATTGTTCTCAAGTAAGCGACAATAATATTGTTTTTATTGAGAATAAAGTTTTTAAACCTAATATAAATTTCTTTAAACCTAATATAATTCAAAGTTACCTCTAAACAGAAATATTAACCGCTGGTATTCAAAAAATACTTCAAATTAGATCATGAAACTTTGCATAATAACTGAACTATCTATAAAGCAGGTCTTATGTTTTTTTTTTTTTAATTACCTTTATTTCCACCGTAAAAAGTAATTGCTACACTACACCGTAAAAGGAAACTTTCGAGCTGTAAAACTTCATTTAAAGATAAGCTTTCCAACTTACGCTCTTGTGAAAAGCTATTCAGCCGTTTTATTGGCACGGACACGAAGATACGTTAACTTTCAAGTCTTTTCGCAAATATTCGTTTGTAAACTTATCTATGTGGAAGAACGTCGGTGGGGGAGGGGGCTCATACGAGAAAGGATTTAATCAAACATACCCGGAATAGTTTCAGATCAATCGGCCACTGTTTCGGCAGAATACAACGCTGTGTGCCTTGCCCTGGCCAGGACTGGACGATGTAACGCTCTGCTGAATTGCAGAAATCAAACTCTTTATAGGTAGGTGTCATTTCGAACTTGGTTCGCGGTGACTGAAAAGATGAATGACAGATTTTCCTATCAGTTTACAGTACTTATCCAAATAGTAAATATTTTATGTAGGTAACTATTGAGCATCCAGCGACTTGCTGACTTGCGACCTTTATTAGGTCGTATAACCACCTAGCGTCTTCAAGTCCTACGCTGCGCTTGCTGGTACGTGGTCTTCATCACCGAAGCTAAATGACCACTGAAGTTACATTTAGGACACCGAAATGGGATTTGTTGTCATTTCTGTGATTTTTCTCATATCGGTGGCGGTTTCAGGCCACCGAATCAATCCACCGTTACATCGGAGGAGAAAAAAGACAAAAAACTAAAATGACAAAATAATGAACTGAGCCTGTGCCTGTGTCTCTTTTGTTCTCCGGGACAAAATGTTTTCACTTATCAGTAACGTACTTATAACAACAATAAAGGCTCGTGGAGACTAGCGCGACTTGTAGCGAGACGCGACTTTAACAAAACAATTTCTGATGCTGGAGCCACACCTACGGTCAACGTCAATGCCCATCATTGCCTTAAATTAAATAACGCGGTAATTATAGCGGTAAATTCAGTGGCCACACTTGAACGGTCAACGTCAATGCTCATTTTGATTGGCGACAAAATTGGCGGTAATATTCCTTCCTGCGTTGCGCTGCTACACTTTATTTAATGAGTGCCAATTTTTATGATATAATTAAGTTTATCATTATCCCACAAACATCCATCATGATCATGAAACATCCATCATACATCATCATTATCATCATCAAACATCATCCCGCAACATGGCTCTGTTTGCAGAACTTCGAGAAGCTCAATGGTTTTCTCGTTAGTCCACTCCATAATGGCCTGATCGGTTCCGCTATAAATGAGTACGTGCGATCCCGTCGCGCTCACGGTGCACAATGACAAACGTAAGTGTGGCCGCTTCATTCAACGCAATAATTCTCGCGGTAAATCTCTTTGATCCGCCTAAAATACCGCCACCAGAGTTATCGCCCAACGTCAAACGCCAATTTTAATATTAATTAATTAATAATTTGTTTATTTATAAGAAGGGACACGTTTACAATAAATACAATAACAGTTTAAAATAGAGCACAGTTGCATATTTGCCTGAACTAGGTTGAACCTGTGCTTCAGGCTAGAAAGTGCATAGATACTTATTTTAATAAATGTGAATGCCATTGTCAAATTCTAAGTTGTGGCTCCACTTACGGTTAACGTCCATTATCGCGATATCCAACGGCGTTTCCCGTTTTGTGTGGCCCCAGCATAAAAACTTCACGGTAGAACAATTACCGGGGTCGCTGCTCGCGACAAGTCGCGCTAGTCTGCACAAGCCTTAACACTGTTTCTCAGTAATGTATCTACTGGCCTATTAAATAAAAGTAGGTAAACTAAAAACTAAATAACAAAATAGTTTTACTAGTACGAGATTCATTACCATCAGAATCGTATTAGGAACACCCACCGCGATGACCAATTAAAGGCTCGTGGGCACGAACCTTCAGTGGTTTAACATTTTTTATACATTGTGTCCCGACATGGACTAGCGGTATCCTTATCCTTACTAATCCTTCCTTAATATTATTCGTATGGATGGATCGATGGATGGATGGATGGATGTTTGTTACTTTTTCACGTAAAAACTACTGAATGGATTTGGATGAAATTTGGCAAACAGTTAGTTTATAACTTGGATTAACACATAGGATACTTTTTATCCCGATAGCGCAGCTAGTTCTAAATAAAATATAAACTACTAGCTGCGCCCCGCGGTTTCACCCGCGTAAGTCTCGATCCCGTGGGAATATCGGGATAAAAAGTATCCTATGTGTTAATCCAGGTTATAAACTATCTGTTTGCCAAATTTCATCCAAATCCATTCAGCCGTTTTTGCCTGATTGAGTAACAAACATCCAAACACACAAACACACAAACTTTCACATTTATAATATTAGTAGGATTTTAAAGTATACGCTATGTTCAAACAACAATAACTCATAAAGTATTAGACATACAGCTGTGAATTTTATGTTGTACTAGCTGTGCCCGCGACTTCGTTCGCATGGATGTCGGAAAACAATAATATGTCGCTTAGAAAAGTTGTACCTTCATTTAAAAAGGGGGAATCTTTCGACCAGGCCTGGTGATTTTTCCTAGTAAGAACCTGCCAAAAAACTTGTGTTTTTATTTAAGAAAATGCTTCTCTTTATAAAATATTAGCGGTGGAACCACCTGGAGCGTACACAAAAAAGTTGCTAGGGTTGCTCACACGCGAAAGAGCTACATAAAGTTGGCCGTAGGAAAAGCAACCAATACTAAGATCCACCCTCGCAACGGATAATGTCTGGCCCTGAGCTTTGTTAATGGTCATGGCGTAACACAGGCTGACGGGGAATTGCACACGCTTAAAACTAAACGGGAAATTATTGGGAATGAGAGGAATTCTTGGAATAAAAACAACATCACCGGCGCCGCAACCTGTTAAGATTTCGGCTTCGATGACGTTTTGTTGGTGATTGGTGACTATGAGCCGAGTGCCGTTGCAAAGTTTGGGAGGACTTAAATTTCTGAGAAGAATTATTGGCACTCCGACTTTTAAACAAATTTTGTGTGCTGAAAGACCGGGTGTGTTAAGGGATTCTAAGAACTCTACTGGATAGTGTGTGGCATCTTCTTCTTCGGGAACCGTATTTATCGATGTATATTGTAGACTTTCCCCAGAAACATGTGCCAATGTTTGTGTATTTATTGCTGTCCGATAGTCGAACAAATCAAATCAACCATAAGGCCTCTGCCTCGAATCTTGCGGGCAGCGGGGCGGCGGCGGCGGCGGCGGCGGCGGCACGGGCGCAGCAGGATCTTATGCGTAAAATCAAATGGACCGGTTCTCGAAAACAGCGGCGCGGCAGCGGCGAGGCGGCGGGCAGCGAGCGGTGCACTCCATTCAAGCGGTGACCGCCTGCGCGTCTGCATTGCAGTGTTGTTGCCCACAATAAATTGAGCGTTAGGAATATCTAAATTTGAATCAAAAAGATGTTGCCGCCATTGTTCAGACATTTCTTTTGCGAATAAAAACAAATATCTCGACGACAAAATCGTGAACACAACACTACGCGGCTATAGTGACGCGCGATCTGCCCGCTAGTTTCGAGAACGGGTCTTTGATGCCCGCCCCGCTCCCGCGCCGCCGCCGCCGCCACCCCGCTGCCCGCAAGATTCGAGGCCGAGGCCTTACACACGCCAACAACGATCGAATCGAATGAGCGGTGGTCACGAATCATACGAACAAATTACGAAGTATAGTACAGTTCGATTCAAACTTAATGGCGGCTCGGAACATGAGGCGAGTCGCTGCGCAGTAACAATTTCATGTGACAGCGGGGTTGAGGGGTGGGGTACTGCGCAGCTAAAAGTTAACTTCCGAGCCGCCATCCGCCCCGCTGCCCGCAAGATTCGAGGCCGAGGCCTTACACACGCCAACAACGATCGAATCGAATGAGCGGCTGTCACGAATCATACGAACAAATTACGAAGTATAGTACAGTTCGATTCAAACTTAAGGGCGGGTAGTAAGCAAAATTGCCTGTCTTCAATTTGATTTTTCATGAAATTGATAAGACTTAGGTGTAAAATAAAAATAGTATGAGTAACTACATGATATTTCCAAACTTTTTGTGGAACAGAAACACAAAATATTAAAATTTTCTCGATGAAAAAATATCACGAAGTTACCTCTAATTTTCACGTATTTTCGATTTGTACTTAAAATGCTAATGCCTATTATGATAAAAATTAGATGATTATATGTATTAAAACAAGGCAAAAAAAATTGTGTAGGCTTTTTTTTTTATTCCTTTTATTTTTGGTTTTATTACGAATCAAAGCTTGTAGGACTTACGACGTTCTTAGTTCGTGGAAGAAGCCATCTTCCGTCGCACATTACGGGAACTTCAAGCATATTTTTGTTTCACAAATCAGTCGGCGTTGCTCTGTTGAGACGAGAGGACTACGCTCAAATTTTTAGCTGCGCTGAGATATTATTTATTTTCGTAAATAATATTTTCGTAATTTATCACATTCCACAAAAGAAACTGAGACATAGAAAACATGAAAAAAACACTAAAACCACTTCCAAAACGAATATTACAAGTGTTATTGATTGATAAATAAATAAATACCGAGTCTAAATAAACATATAAAATTCAATGTTGATATTTGAAAACTCAAGATGACATACATTTTATTTGACAGATTTTTGACTGGTATAGTAGCACGGAGTATAGAAAGAAGTAGGTAAAACTAGCGCCATTGCTCTGTATTGCGGTGAATTTTCTTGCGGAGAAAATTTACAACATAGCCAACGAGCCCATTCTACGTTCATTTGAAAGTTCGCACTGGAGATTAAATCTTATTGCGATTTACTCAGGATCCAAATTCGTTTACTCCCACTTTTTTTGACAAACTTCTTGTAAGGTGACCCTTAGACGAACAATTGGAGCGACTGACCGCCCCTAAATAAAACTTGTTTAGAATAATACCTTTATTCTTCGGTTATTGGTATAACGAACGAACTCGAACAGATTCCGTATGACTCCGGATTTTTAATTTGTCTGTCCGTGATGTCTTGTTTATATCTCTTTAGTTGACTTTTTTGTCGTAGTTGGGTTTTAGTTTTTACCTGACTACGGCGAAGCAAAAAGGAGGGTTATAATTTTGACCGGTTTCTATGTATTTATCTATGTCTGTTCCCACATATTATCTTCTAAAAGACTCATCACAATTTGACAAATGAGGTATCGTTGGAAGCTTCTTGATCGTCCGCTGGTCAAAGGCTATATGAAGACACATTAAATTGAAAATTGCGCCCTCTAGGTGAAATATCATGAACAACAAAAAATATTTTTTAATCATACCATGTTGGGTATCAAATGAAAGGTTTTAATTAGCACATTTCAAAAATATATATTATAACCCCAAAAAAAGCAGCGACAATCAAGACGTATATTGCCATATGTTTATGTTAACGCGTGGGATGATAACTGCCGCTACACGCGCCGCCGCACCGTAAACAGAAAAAACGTCAGACGCGCCGCGTGACGCCACACTGCACGCGACGTGCCACGCCCCGCGTCTCCGTAAATGAGGCCTAAAGCAACTTGGCATGTTTTCAAAGCTACAATTTCAACAGTTACAAAGAGGGACCATACTAAACTTTCTACTAAGGGACTAGTTATAACAAGCGCCCGAGACGCGTATTTTATACGCTGCGTTTCGGGCGCTCAATAAAATTGTATGAATTCCTATGTAACGAATTATATCAAGCGCTGCAGTCTAAGCGAGCGCCCATGCCGGGCGCCGTTAGGCCTGCACATGTCGCAACTTGCCACTCTCAACTTGCATCTCCGTTGTGCGATTTACAAATAAGACTGGGAGAAGGTATGCCGCGGGCATTGCTGCTGCGTGCGCCGCCGTGATGAAACGCCGCGTGTGACGCGGCTATGCCATTCGCGGGCTCCGCCGTAAAAAACGCTCCATTTCAAACAAACGCGTGTAAAATCGCGTCTCCGTAAACGCACTCATACAACGCTATATGTTTGAATTCAGTGCGAGCCACGCCGCCCAAAGCCACGCGCGACTCCTCGCGTCTCCGTAAATGAAGCCTAACCGTGCCCTTGACGCTTGGACGCGAGTTCCTTTTTCACTATTTTTCCTTGTCATTTTCTCCGCATTAGTAATAAACTTAAAAGAAACACGGTTCAAAAGTTACAACAAAATGTGGAAATCTTGTTGCGTTTGACGAGCGTCCAAAACGCGCCGGCCGCGCGCCCAAAACACAGCGCAGGTACTGAGCGCGTACGTCGGGCCCTTGTTATAATTAGTCCCTTTGGTACTTTGGCTCCCATTTACATACCCTACATTTATTTCTTTTGTACAGAACTCGGCCTCTTTTTCACATGTTTCAAATATTTTCGAAGGGGATTGTTCGCGTTTGGCGCAGGAAAGGTTTTCATGACACATGCCATATTCGTTGCACAATACAGTGCAAAATTCATTATACGAATATTATTTTTTACTTGGGTATCACTTTGCACGATCCTCCAAAGAGAGAAATCCACGATATAGCATTATATTTATTACTTGGTAACACAGTTTTCCACAAAGACGTCATTAGGTACAAATTGTACAAGGTCCTAAATAAAATTTGGTAACATTTAAATTTGAACTTTTTCACGTCAACATTGAGTTTCTAGTTCCAAAACATGAACATGATTTATAGTTCTGAATTCAAGCTTAGCGTATCGTATAAGCAAAATAAACTACAGAAGATTGAAATTCGAATTCTATAAACGCCAGACGAAAAGTTTCTGCTGGCGGGAAGGCATTGTGTTTTGTTTTCGTCGTGTTTAATGAAAGGGGTAGGTAAGGGTTGCGCGGGTGAAATATGATTTTTTGCTGTCAAACTACTCCCCCTTAATGGCGGCTCGGAACATGAAGCGAGTCGCTGCGCAGTAACAATTTCATGTGACAGCGGGCGTGAGGGGTGGGGTACTGCGCAGCTAAAAGCTAACTTCCGAGCCGCCTTAAGTTTGAATCGATCTGTAACGACTCGTTTCTTGACTTCTTAATTTGAACCTAATGAACGAAAACAACCAAAATCCCAAATCAAAACCAATCAGATCAATTAGGAGTGAGGCGTATTTATCGTCACAGATAGAAATCACAGATATTATAAAATAGCAGATAGCAATTGCTCCTAACGATAAAAAATATCTGTTACTTAAAATCACAGATCTTCAAGACTGTTACTGTTAAAACTTCGGATACGATTTTCGACTTTAACGAAAAGAAATAAAGAAGATATTCAATTGAGTCAATACGTATTTATCGTCTGTACAAAAATCACAGGCTGTGATTTTATAACAGATAGATACGATTTTCGACTTTAAATCAAAAGAAATAAAGATGATATTCGATTGAGATACGTATTTATCAAAAATCACAGGCTGTGATTTAATAACAGATATTTGGATCTGTTATTTTTTGTCACAGTCACAGTGATCACAGATATCGTGTTTCACCTGTTACAACCCATCTCTAACTGATCAATACTTTCAACGAATGACAACCCAACCAACAATTTATTAATTTATTATTATTATTATATTATCGACACTAAAGAAGTCAAAAACAAAGATACCTACACTAAAAATTATTTGGAATATCTGGGCGAAAGTCATTCTTCGACGGAGATTCTTAACACCGCGATTCAGAAATAAACTATGTAGAAAAGTGAAAAATTAAAGAATAAATACTTATATTTTTTAAGAAATTAACATTTGTCACTATTCTTTCATGATTATCAAGATTTGAAAGATAGGTAGTTTAGTATTAGTGCGATAGGTGGCGCCCTATCGCACTAATACTAAACTAATAAATAAACAACGCATCTGGAAAATTTTAATTAATCTAACTTTAAAGTTATATTCTATACACAATGTATCGCGTTAAGTTTCCGCGCAAAGAAAATGACGGTCATATAACAACACACGATCTCACAAACCTAGTAATTAAGAAGTAAGTATCATTTCGCGTCAATAGATGTCGTTACGTGTATGTACATTACGTAATGAAAATTCCTTCTTGAACACTTTAAATTCATATATCTTTTGATATTTTGAAGCGATTGCGATGAAACAAAAACTAATTGAAACATCGAGTTACACACAATATTTGGGTATAAAAGTTAACCATATTGATTTCGTACTTTTTACGTGATAGTGGAACAATCAAACTAAAGAACATACAAACAGACAGACGGACAAACAGACAAAAATTCCAAAAATGGTAGAAATGGAATCTGTTGGTTATTCTTGGACAACCCACCAATCTTTTTTTTTTTTTTCATTGTACAGAAACGCCTCGTCTACAGATTTATTATAAGTATAGATATAGATATAGAATAGATATAGATTGTGGCTTAACTCAAAATCTGTCGAACTAGTAAAAAAATAAAAGAAAGTTGTCGGGCTTGTTTTTGTAGTAATTAACAATTATTGGTTGAATTGCATTATTTTTCGTAATTTTTTTCGACTTTAACATTTATTTTCGAAAGTAATGGAATTGTGACCACATTACTTTGTAATGCAGCCGACAGATGGTTGTGTGGATGGAATGATTTGAAACTTTGAGAGATATGATTTTTTTTGTACTCGCTTATAGAATATTTCAACAAAAAAAAACAAAATGGCTGCCACATAGCGGGGAAGTGTATTGGACCCGAGCTTAGAATGTAATGGTACATTAAAATAGTTTAAGTATATTTAAGTATTTAAAATATCGCTAGTCCATGTCCAGATACACTGTATATTATTATAATTATGTACCTAACTAAAATCGAAACTGAATATATTTTTGCTCACGTGGGTAGCATTATTTTCTATTAAGAAAAAAACCTGTCAAATGCGTGTCGGACAATGCACAATGTAGGATTCTGTAGTTGGAATGAATTTTGCTTATCCAAAGAACAAACTTAACATTGTAGTTGAAAACATGTTCACCCATACATTCCAACAGCAAATGTTAGTTTGTACGCACAATATTGAGAGATTTGCCATGTTATTTTAAAACAATAGACTTCTTATAGGTTTTCCTGTAATCTATAAGTATAGAACTATTTTCAGTATATTTTTCATTCTCTGTAGTTTCGGAGACAAGGGTTCATCCTATAAAACTATTTATTTTAAAATTATAAAAAGAGTATTTATGATTGATATGTCACACGATACAGTTGGCAACACGTCCGGGTTTGAGTCACAGAAATACATAATATATAATTATTATGTATACCAAAAAACTGTACGGACAGACAGTCAGACAGAAGAGTCATCCTAGAAGGGTTCCGTTTTTTCATTCGGACGTATTTCGATTGTACTTTAACATGGGTATTTTATGACAGCAAGGGTGACAACTCAACCCAATCACAGTCAGTCTTGTCTGGATCAGCTATCGCTCATGTTACCGTTTTGAACAGTTGCAGGACCTCACTTCTCCTGTCATAGGTACCTACAACTTACGCAGTGTAAAATAGTTAGACCTCGTTTCACATTCTTATTATTGTGAGAAACTTTAAAATGAATCTGCTGCTTACTAGACAGTTGCATAAGTTTAATTATATCATTGCAGCTGATTATTTTCGTCGCCTGCGTATTTCGGTTGCAAAAACGAGCAGTGGGTATAATAGTGAACTTATGTGTAGCACTAATTGCGCGCAGCGGTGTAGCTGCGCCAGAGTCGCGCAAACATTCATCTGCCTTCTTATGTAACTTAGATACAGTATTTATGTAGCTCCTAAAATCTCTAAGGTGTACCTATTATAGTAGTGAAGTGATTAAGCGCGGCATTATGTAATCATTACGGCGCGGCGGAGTGGCGACCGCTTTCTACCTTCCGGCAAGTTATTAGCGTCGCGAAATGTATCGGGTGACGTCACCGCGCGTCCTTGCGTCATTAGAGGCGATATTATAAACGATCGTTCGCTCGTTAGGCCCACGCACGTCCCGACTCAGGCGCTGGTATCGTTACGACTGTGTGAGTGTGTTGATGTTCTTGTTGCATTGCTGAGGAGCTGCTAAAACCGTCGCGCGTCTGTCAACAGTACCACCGAAATAGTTTCGCTATTCGCCTATTTAATGCTTTTCTTTTTCATCGTCCCGGAAGTAACATAGTCCACATAAATATTAGCATAGCTACCTGACCCTCTTTTGAGACTCCCATTTAGTCTTTCTGACACTAACCCATGTTTCCATACTGCGACCAACCTATCATGTTTGAGATTAATTTCCGTTTCTAGCTACTACAACACAGACCGTTCTGAATATTCGCATTATTCCACTTCACTCATCAGTTCATCACGATGCAATATAAACCACTTAAAGTTAAAGTCGCCTACAAACAAGCAACGCCTGTGACGGCAGGCTCGCTCGCCGAGACTTCATAGGTGCAGTTGGAGAGCAGACAATCACGTGGCAAATGAAGACCGCTGGTGCAGTGCGCAGGCTGCACGAGTTAGTCGAGCAGCCTGCGCACTGCACCACGGAAACGGATATTACGGCGAAGAGGAGGCGCGACGTGACTGTGGGGTGGCTCTTAGTATACCATGAGTCCATGACCATGATGCAGGCAGCACTTTATACAGGTTATTGGTTATAATATGTCAGCAATCCGTTAAGGGAATATAGAATAGGAGTCAAAAGGGTTTTTGACTCCTATGCAACTGTCACTTAACATTTTATATTTTAGTTTCATACATTTTATAAAATATAAAATGTCAAATTAGTCGAAAATGGTTGACAATGGCATAGGGGGAATCATCAAGCCTCGTGCAAACTGGCTCGATATCGCGGGCGCGACAGGCAGCGCAACCCTTGTAGCGCCCGCGATATCGCTCCTGTTTGTGGGTGCCTCATTTGGTTGCAAATGAAGGCTCCTACATCCCCTTAGCGGATTCCCGACATATACCCATAAACCCTGTATGTACCCAGAGTTCAACCGTTCATACGTCCAGTAATCCTGAATTAGTAAATAATTTACTTTATGCAACCGACACAGATATAATATGAAAGAATAATACGGAAAAATATAACAATGTCCTGATAATGTCGGGCAGTTTGGTCATATTATATGTTTGTGAATCCGGCAACGTTCTGGCGTGTCGTGTATACGGGCTAGCTCGGAGCACTTGCGACTTGAGTTCAGGTACTCCTCAAAAAGTAGTCACCAGATTGGCCGCGCGACTAGACGGCACGCTTGGACAGACGCGGACGGTGCGCTCCATGGATGGGTACGGCACGGTACGGTTGTCATGCTTCCCGGTGCACTGCGCTGTCTCGATTTAAATGAGGCTTTATAGTCATTGATTTAAATAGCTCGTCTTTAACGTAAGCACGTGTGCACCGGTAATGTCATCTCAGTGAAATAATAGGAACCTAGTAACCATAGCTGCGATTTCATTGACCCCTAGCTATTGGTCAAGCGATCGAACAGGAGTCCTGGATTCTAATATCACTATAAGACAAAATTACTTAAGTATTAGAAGGCGTAATATGCGAAACTGCCCGTTTTGATACTAATAATCAATCACCTATCATGAACCCACATTCAACATAAATTATGATTGATTGTTTAATGTTATCCAGCAGAAAGCCGTGCGAGTTGTATGTCTGGGCTCGCCTGGCGACTGCACTTGTTTGGCAACTGTGTGCACAGCCACGCCGCGCCAGTGTGTGCCCTCCTAACAACACGCGCACAAATACTAGCCGCACTAATTGAACTGCTACAAAAACACTTTTACTCTCTCTATAGCGCGCTCAAAGAGCAATTCTAAAATGTTCCGCTACGCGAATCCGATTCGAGTAGGTATAGGTATCATTCTCTAGAACTCATTGAGTAGAGTACAAAAACATTATATACATATAACTAGCTACTCAAACCCGGCTAGGCACGGATAGCACTAACCCTACCTACCTACCTAAGTACACCTACCTACCCTTCCTACCTAACCTACCTACCTACCTACATACCTACCTACATATATTCATTTGTACCTACACCTATCTAGCTACCCTCCTTACACCTACCCTACGTACAAACCTTGTCCTGAAAATAATGAACACAACCAAAAAGAATTATCCAAATCGGTCCAGCCGTTCTCGAGTTTTAGCGAGACTAACGAATAATTCATTTTTGACCCGACTACGGCGGCGGCAAAGCGAATGTATGTATGTTCAAATGTTCCCTCATATTTTCTAAACTACTCATCACAATTTGACAAATGAGGTATCGTTGGAAGCGTTTTGAGCGTCCGTCGTTATAGGCTATGTCACATTAAATTGAACATGGCTCCCTCTAGAGGAAATAAAGTCATTTCAGTCAAAAAGTTTAATGAGACCATTTTGGATATCAAATGAAAGGGCTTAATTAGCACATTTCGAAATTGTATACAACATTATTATTAGTTTATGCTAAACCCGAAAAGAGGTCATTGTACTCATCATTTTGAACAACTTTTTCTATGGGATCAAGACTGAAATTGCGAAAAAAAAATCAGCTGTTCCATACAGTTTGTCGATTTAAGTTAACACAAATGTATGAAACAGGTGTCTTTGCTTTTCAATTTTCGTTTTTTGCCATCGACTTCCGAAATTAAAGTTATTTTTCACTTTTTTTTGGAAGTCGGTTGTTTTTTTTTTGGTAAAAAAAGTTTTTATTTTTCACTTTTTAGTTGTGGTACCTAACCCACACAAATTCGTATAACGTTATCTGATAAGTACATAACAATGACGGAGTCAACTAAGATAATAATATCGTCTACATACGCAAAGTGGGAAAAATACGTAATTATTGAAGCTAACTCAAAAACTACGCAAGTAAAATTAATAAAAATTTATATGGGACCACCTCTGAAGCATGACCTACCAAAAAAAAAGAATCATCACAATCGATTCATAATTGGCGGAGTAATCGCGTAACATACACACAAAAAAATAACATACAGACGAATTGAGAACCTCCTCCTTTTTGAAGAAGTCGGTTAAAAAGAGTCAAAAGTTGCAACAATGTGTTTTTGTATAAAAGGTTTTTTTAGCCATTCCTTAGAAGACGGTTATCGGCTATCGGCTTTTTATTTCAAAACTATATCTTGTGTAATTTAAAAGATATTTCAATTTTAGTGTTGGAGTCTCTAAGTTGTAGTACTAAGTTTGACGGCCAGTGGTATATTTGATTTTTAACTATTAGCACTAATCATTATTTATAGATCAGTCACTAATTATTTTTCTTAAATTAGCACTTATTCATTCACACAGTTGTGACCTCCACATAAGGGTCAGAGTTCCACTCAATCACAGAATAGTTGCTCCAAACAAAATTACCTTTTAAACATATTTATATTTGAAACCCTATCCTGTGCTGTATATAAAATATATGTATATCCTACAGTGTAGGATATATGGTAAATTATCCATAGGTTGTTCATAATCTGTACATACTATAAATTAAGGTCGCTTTTCGTGTTTGTCTGTATGTCCGCGTTGTTTTCTAAACCACGCAACAGATTATGATGAGGTTGTCACCATTGTTTAGAGAATTTGTTCCGGAGGGTGGATGTGTTTATTACGTTAATATTAAGTTACATAGTAAGAAATCTCCATGTTTTGTTAAGTTAGAAAAGCTGTGCGTAGCAGGAGCGGTTCGCTAGTAATAAATAATTATCTAATCTTTAAATATAACTGCACTATTGCATTAGGTAATCCTGTAATGATAGTGTATGTGTTTTTAAATAAATAAATAAATATATTATGTATGTAATACAGTAGGATATATATCATGAACGTGCAGGACCTACACGTTCATGCTATGTATATCTGTAAATAAATAGGCATAAATAAATTATAAAGATGATAAAGGTAAAAATAAATATAAGTAGGCGGGGGCGGCATTTTCCAGGTTTTGCCCTGCCAAGAAAAACCGAAGGTCCGGGAAAATACTGTATTTTACTTGTATTAAACTTGCATTGTAGTTGAAAAACTTGTTCTCCCTTATAGAATCAATCAAATTATTGCAACTGTAAATGTAAGTTGGTCGATTATTACTCGGTAGCTTGTAAAGCCTACTTAGCTTATTAGCTGTGATAGTTTTCCTTTTAATTTAGTTATGATTTTTCCACATACCCAAAACCAACTATTTAGCTGGCAGGAGGGGGGGACACTTGACTCTAGCAAAAATTAGCACTTTAAAGCTTAATATTTCACAAACGGATCCCTGAATCCAAAAATGGTTATCACAACTATTTTAAACGACCTTTCTAACGATAATCGTCAGTCCCATGGTGTGGGGCACCATGTCCTCCATAGTCTCAGCCATGACTACTATATCGTCGGCAAACCGAAGGTGAGTAATGTACTCACCATTCATGTTGATGCCAACCCCTTTCCAGTCCAGAACCATGAAGACATCCTCCAGTGCAGCAGCGAACTGTTTCGGAGAGATAACGTCTCCCTGTCTGTTTTGCGAATTAAAAAGAATATTGCAATTTGATTTTCCCTTGCAGAGTGGCTGTAATATTATTATAAAATTGCAATTAATTCAATTGTCTGACTCGCGTCTGTTGTGTGGTTCGCGTCACCGTTGCCGTCGCGTCGTCGGGAACTTGCCATGCCTAAAGCGGTTTTATAACTGTAGTTAATCATTACTTTGAAACCTCTAATTCGAATGAAACACCGCTCACTGAATGTTAAAATCAACTGCAATCATTGAAAGTTAAAGCTAGCGCAAGAGGTCTTCAGTGACGCCTCTTATGCTGGGGCTACAATTCGCATTATCGCGAACTTTTGTTCGTGCGCTCTCTGTTGCTCAGCAAAACATCGAGGGGTGTGCGAGAGAGAGCGCCCGAAGAAAAGTTCGCGAACGCGAAGTGTAGCCCCGGCATTACTGGAACACTTAACTAATATTATCGTGAGGCAGCCTTTTAACATAAGTACAAACGTTTAAGCTTGTGAGGTAAAAAACTTAAAAACCACATTCCCTTTAAAAAAAACTTGTGTAAGTACCAAACAGAAAGTTGAGGGATTCAGTTCGCGACCTCCTTGACACAAGCACTAATACGGTACCTACGAGTGGATGAATTATTGACCACAGCTTCTTACTACATGCTACATACTAGTTATTGACCATAGCTTCTTACTACATGCTACATACTAGTTATTGACCACAGCTTCTTACTACATGCTACATACTAGTTATTGACCACAGCTTCTTACTACATGCTACATACTAGTTATTGACCATAGCTTCTTACTACATGCTACATACTAGTTATTGACCACAGCTTCTTACTACATGCTACATTCTAGTTATTGACCACAGCTTCTTACTACATGCTACATACTAGTTATTGACCACAGCTTCTTACTACATGCTACATTCTAGTTATTGACCACAGCTTCTTACTACATGCTACATTTATTTATTTATTTATTTAATATTAGGCTCTTCAACAATGAGTACACTATTACTTTACAATTTGTACGTTGCAAACTTAAGTCTAAGCGCCTCATTACTTAAAGAAAAGCACAACATGCACTAAATTATGCGCAGGTAATACACAATAAAGAATTAAAATCAAGTAATACATAGTTTAGACAAAACTAAGAAATAAATTATTAAAAACTAAAATGGTTACAATAGATTAATTACAATAAATTATAGATTAAATTAAATTATGTAAATTAGATTGAATTGTATAATTAATTACTATGATTAGGTTATTTAATTTTAGACTAGAGATACCCATTACATGGCAAGCGCGGCTTTTTTTAGAGTAGGTATTGATGAGTAAAAGAGGTCAATGTCCACTTCATGCTCCTTGTATGCAGCATACATTCTAGAAAGTGGACAGTATTGCCTCAAGTAGGTATGACATCTTGGCATGCAGAAAAGCCTCCTATTAGAACTTCTTGGCAGATTACGGGGCACATGGAATAGCACCCGACTGAGCAAATCGGGACAGTTTAAAGAGCCTGTTACTAACTTTTTAAGGAAAACCAAATCTAGCATATTCCTGCGTTTCTCCAGCGACATCATGTTAAAATAATTCAGTTTTTCTTGGTACGAGTTGAGTTTTTTGCACTTATTTGTGTTGTAGGTGAGATGCCACAAGAACCGTTTTTGCAGCCGTTCGATGCGCTTGATGTGGACCTTATACTCAGGTGACCAGACCACACTGCAGTACTCTAGATGGCTTCTAACTAGCGAGTTGTACATAATTTTTTTAATATTAGGTTTTTTAAAGTTTTTACACTCTCTCATAACGAAGCCTAGCATCTTTGACGTTTTTAATATAATTTTGTCAATATGTTCGACAAAACTTAACTTTTTGTCGAACTGAACGCCTAGGTCTCGTATAGTTTCGACTTCCTCAAGCTGCTCACCATTCAATTTATAAACTGACTGGATGATATTCTTCTTTTTTGTGAATTTGATATGATGGCATTTTTTCACATTCAAAGACATCTTGTTATGCTCACACCACTCAGTCAGCCGGTCTAAGTCGCTTTGGAACAGTACCGAGTCCGCAGGATTTTTTATAATCTTTATGGCTTTGAGGTCATCAGCAAATAGGAATATATTCGAATTCGAGAAGCATTTGTGAATATCATTTATAAAAAGAATGAAAACATGCGGACCCAAATGAGATCCCTGAGGGATTCCCGACGTTGCCATGTACGGATCTGATGAGCACCCATTCACTACAACCTTGAGCATCCGTCCAGACAGATATGATTGGAACCAACTTAAGAGGGGGTCCGAAACGCCATACATTTTAAGCTTCTTGAAGAGTATGCCATGGTTTACCGTGTCAAAAGCTTTATACACACTAGTTACATACTAGCTACATACTAGTTATTGACCACAGCTTCTTACTACATGCTACATACTAGTTATTGACCACAGCTTCTTACTACATGCTACATACTAGTTATTGACCACAGCTTCTTACTACATGCTACATACTAGTTATTGACCACAGCTTCTTACTACATGCTACATACTAGTTATTGACCACAGCTTCTTACTACATGCTACATACTAGTTATTGACCACAGCTTCTTACTACATGCTACATACTAGTTATTGACCACAGCTTCTTACTACATGCTACATACTAGTTATTGACCACAGCTTCTTACTACATGCTACATACTAGTTCACCTTATCAATGACAAGTAGGTTGAAAGGCTGAACAGACTAGCATGCTCACATTGCTCACCGTTTGCTTGGAGGTGTCGACGGATGCACAACATGAGCACAACCACTCTGCAAGAGAAAATCAAACTTTTTATACTTTAAATAAAATTGTCGATATACAAGCGACAATTTCATTTTAGCAACTCAATGCTGACCCAACTACCAAATTAATGTTTTATATTAGTCAAGCTTAGTAGTCAAATTAACGTTTTCCTTTTTTAGTTGATCTTTTAAGATTGGTCGTATAAAAGTTTATAAAATGCGAACTAGGCTCAAATTACGGACGATAGTACAATATTATGTAGAAGCGAAAATGATGCGACTTTCGAAAATGACATAAACAGTTATAAATAACATAATAAACTGGCTCACTGGCAAATGTTATTACTCAGTGAAGGACTTTCTAAATGATACTAATTTACCATGTACATACCTAAGTACCTGACTATAATATTATTAATTGACTTCACTTTAATTTCTGGTTTTGTTTTGTTAGATAAGATAAGATAAGATAATATGTTTATTTGCATAAAACATGGTATAAAGGGGTGTTAAATAATACTATATAGCACAAACATGTTTAGCTAGGTTATAACAAAGCATGCAAAATACTTAAAATTAAGCAAGTAGACAAGGAGCCATCAATAGTGAATAGAACATCAAAATTTTTTGTCAACAAATTCCTTTAAGCTATAAAAACTATGTTCGAGCATCCATTTGTAAAATTGAACTTTAAACAATTTTGAATGTAAGTTTTTAAATTGCCTCGGTATTTTATTATACATGCGCACACACATTGCTAGGCAGTTTTTATTATACTTAGTTAGGCGAGGCAGATCATTCAACACAAGTTTATACGGATCTCGTCTGTTCCGAGGATTGACATCATTTGCAGTCTTAAATAATTGTTTATTTTTCATTACAAACATACATATTTCGTAAATATAAAGTGACGGTAACGGTAACAAACCAAGTTTCCTAAATATTGGTTGACATGAGTCATCAGGTTTTAGTCCACAAATTGATCTCATGCACTTTTTTTGAGCGATGAATACTCTTTGGAAGTCGGTGCTGTTGCCCCACATTACAATCCCATAACGTAGTAATGATTCAACGTATGCACGGTAAGATATTACAGCAGTTTTTACGTTAGTTACATTTTTGACTTGTTTAAGTGCATATACAAATTTATTTATTTTAGTGCTAATATTATCTATGTGTTCTTTCCAATTTATATCTTTATCTATTATTACACCCAAAAATCTTGTATGCGTTACTTCTTTGATTTTATCAATATTAAGTTTTATGTCATTTTTGTGATTATTAGATTGATTAAATTGAATGTAAACTGATTAATCTAAATTTATCTTTAAATGATTAATGTCAAGCCAATGAAGTAATTTGTTAATTGTATTATTAATGTCAAACTCATGATCTAAAATGGTATTATGTTTTTTATTAGATGTCACTATAATGGATATGTCGTCGGCAAATAATATGCATTTATGGTCAGTTATTTTTGTGTGTGTTTATTTTGTTTGTAGAATATTTTAATTTATGTAATAATTTACACGCCGTAAGTTAGACTGTAGCCGATCTCATTAGTTTATGTACAACATCTAGGCTCTTACATACTGGCGCGATTCGTCGCGCGACGCGACGCGCCGCCGCATTGTTCGCCGTGAAGTTTTCTCAGAAATTG
The DNA here is from genome assembly GCA_947363905.1 of Lithophane semibrunnea. Lineage (NCBI taxonomy): Eukaryota > Metazoa > Arthropoda > Insecta > Lepidoptera > Noctuidae > Lithophane > Lithophane semibrunnea. The sequence continues at coordinate 18,778,888 of OX376195.1, forward strand.
TTTTGTTTAAATTCGCGTCGCGCGACGAATCGCGCCAGTAAGAGCGTTTATACCTGTACCTACATTCATAGCAAAATAAATTTCTGACTCTGATTCTGATTCACTGAAAATAATCTCAAAATAAATCTAGAAAAAAAAAAATATATAAGTAAAAATCTTTTTAAAAACAAGCTTTTAATTAACTAAAAAATACTAAATAAAACTTACGTAAACATAGAACTTTAATATTTTCTTCAAGTTTAGTGTAAGAAGGACATTTACGCCTCAAGCTTTTAAAAAAATATTAAAGTTCTTTGTTCACGTAAGTTTTATTTAGTATTTTTTAGTTAATTAAAAGCTCGTTTCTAAAACGGTTATTACTTATATTTTATTTTTACTTTTTAGCATTAGGATTTGCTTAAATATCTGTTCTATCACCTTCACAAATCCAACGAATTAGGTTTACCCATAGCCACCTTCCGGCTCCATCATCAGGCCCTGCACACCACCTAGTGTCAAAGCACTTGTTAATACATGACCAATGAGTCCAAACACGATAATGCTATCTTGTTTGATTGAGGTTTTCCCAATGGCCACGTTCCGGCTCCATCATCAGACCCTGAACACCACCAAGTGTCAAAGCACTTGTCAATACATAACCAACGAGTCCAAACACGATGGTGCTATCTTGTTTGATTGAGGAGTTACCATGGCCACCTTCCGGCTCCATCATCAGACCCTGAACACCACCAAGTGTCAAAGCACTTGTCAATACATAACCAACGAGTCCAAACACGATGGTGCTATCTTGTTTGATTGAGGAGTTACCATGGCCACCTTCCGGCTCCACTATCAGACCCTGAACACCACCTAGTGTCAAAGCACTTGTTAATACATGACCAATGAGTCCAAACACGATGGTGCAATCTTGTTTGATTGAGGAGTTCCCATGGCCACCTTCCGGCTCCACCATCAGACCCTGAACACCACCAAGTGTCAAAGCACTTGTCAATACATAACCAACGAGTCCAAACACGATGGTGCTATCTTGCTTGATTGAGGAGTTACCATGGCCACCTTCCGGCTCCACCATCAGACCCTGAACACCACCTAGTGTCAAAGCAATTGTCAATACATAACCAACGAGTCCAAACACGATGGTGCTATCTTGTTTGATTGAGGAGTTACCATGGCCACCTTCCGGCTCCATCATCAGACCCTGAACACCACCTTGTGTCAACGCTCTTATTAATATATGATCAATGTGTCCAAACACGACGGTGCTATCTTGTTTGATTTAGGAGTTCCCATGCTTAACTTCCGGCTCCATCATCCGACTAGGAATATGGTATCATTTTTTCAAAATGTCTCGGTAGTTGTATGAGTACGCCAAGTTTCAGCTCAATCGGATGCCAGGAAGTGCTTGAAAAATTGATGACAAAAGGAGTAACCGGAAACACATACGAACAGAGCAAGTTAATATTAAGCTTGTAAAACCAACCTACATTTCGTTTCAACAAAGAACAAACAATAACAAACTAGATGTTCGATATGGTGACAAATATATTCAGGATACTGATAATACAAAATTCTTAGTTAACTGGATCGATAAAAAGATGAACTGGAAAATACATATTAGAATAGAATAGAATTATCTTTATTCAAGTATCATGACTCAAAAATGGTTAGTAAGACTTATAACTATGTTAGTAAGAACTCACAATTCACAAAACAAAAACAAACAAATCGTATCGTCATCGTCTTTGAGATTGGGTTAATATATGACCTAGATACTTAAACTTATGGACCCTTTTTAAAGGCGTGCCATAAAGTAAAACAGGTGGTACCTTATTAGGGCTTTACCCCCAGCCTCAAAGACCATGATCTCCGACTTCTTGACGTTATATGCCAGGCCATGTAACCTAGCATCCGCCTCACACTGGGGAGAAAAAATGCCTATACTGGCCAGGCTATTGAAAATGTATGCAAAAAACTTAGCCAGTGTTAAATAATATTAAATTATAGGTATATTATATTAATAATAAATTAAGGAAAATTTCAAATCAGTCAACATTATTAATGGAGTACCACGGGTAAACAGGGCGTCCCACGGATATGCCATATGGAGGCAAAGTACCTACCATTAATATTGTAGATGGAACATTTTACTGAAAAAAGACATTATTTGAATTAAAAAAAACAATTTAAACTGCATTCATAGATATTTAAATAATTACCCAACTGATATGGCTTACCGATGTACCTGCGCAGAAGATGAATTTTGAAAGCGCGGGAAATGCTATTGACCAATCGGCACGCTCCACGCACCGCGCTTCTTTTTTCCTGGATCGCTATTGGTCGGCAGCTGCCGCTATGTTAGCGCGCGCCGCGTGGCATGTTAGTCAGCCGCCATACTTGCGAGTGAGACGGGAACTAATAACTGCAGTGTATTATGAACCTTATAGTAGTGAACTAAGGTTGATTGTAAGTTTTAAGTTCTTTCGTTAATCTTCGGGGCCATAGTTTCTTTTCTGTGCGAACGATGATTCACGACGCGCCTTACCAACTGGTAAGGCGCGTCGTGAATCATCGTTCGATTCCCGGTTCAACCGCGTACAGTGGTACCCAACTGGGTACCACTGTACGCGGTTGAACCGGGAATCGAACCCGTTACATGCGAAAAATAATCACCCTGTAGCTTTATCATACCGATCGAAAGGCTTCATCATAAGGATATTTTTTTGCTAAATGACATAGTGTCACCAATAAAAGGAAGACCATGAATTTTAACATTTGATGTTAAATTTTGTTCAGAAAAATGAAAAGCTGACATTGCCGTAAGGACATACAACTGACATGTTTGACTAAGTACCTATTACTAATAAATGTACCCACTTGAGAAGTACAAGCTGCAAGATATAAAATATCCACACTAATAGAGCAGTGGTGGCCCAGTGGTAACGGCCACGACTTACGAGTTGTAGGTCGTAGGTTCGAACCGTGACAGGCGCTTTACTTTGTGTAAATTATTTCAACGCCACTGCTCTCAAAACGGTGAAGGAAAACATCGTGAGGAAACCGGCATGTCCTAGAACCAAAAATTTGAAGACATGTGACATCTACCAACCCGCACTGGGCCCGCGTGGTGGATTACGGCCCACTCCCTCTCACAGAGAGGACGCCTGTGTCCCAGCAGTGGGAACATTATAGGCTGATTATGCTTATCCTATGCTATGCACACTACCACATAAAAAAGCCATTTTTAATTTTAAAAAAATTGTTATGGCACCCAAAATCTACAATAAGCTACCTGAACGTATAAGTAATTGAAATGAAAAATACGGATCAATTAAAAAAAAACTACACGAAACCTTACTATCATATTAATGACTATTTAAATGAAAAATGCTAGGCCTACTACATCCGATTTATTATATTAGGGAAAAATCAATACTAGTCTTTGAATTATCAATATCATCATCTGCCTAGCCTTTTTCCCAACTATGTTGGGGTCGGCTTCCAGTCTAACCGGATGCAGCTGAATACCAGTATTTTACATGGAGCGACTGCCTATCTGACCTCATTTGAATTATCAATATATTATTTTTAATTTGATTTGTATTAGTTTTAGATCTGACTGTAATGTATTATTTTGAACTGGTATTTGATGTGGTACGAGTATTTTCAATTGCTTCGAACCTAATTTATATTTGTTTGTCATTTAATTTTCTATTGATTTTTTATTCTCTCATTTAAATATTGCTGACATATTTAATTTTATCTTGTAAGTACCTACTTACTTTTCATTATTTGCATACCCTCTGTGATGGTTAACATGGAGAACTTTATTACATATATAAACAAAAATCATCAATGTATATTTGTATGTAGTACCCATGTTTGCAAATACATAAATGATTACTGATTAATTTAATTATTTATTTTTAAAGTGAATATATAAACTAACTTCCGCCCGCGGCTTCGCCCGCGTAGTATGTTGACTAAAAGTAGCCTATGCCCTTCCCCGGGATGCCATCTATCTCCTTGTAATACAGGACTACAACGTGTATGAATAATATATAACATATACTTACATTCTACACGTTCTGAGGAATATTGTTATGTATTCATATATAATTTTCCTTACTGAGCACACTGTCCGAAAAATGTCCCATGAGCAAGAGCGGCGGAGGGCCGCGGGGAAGGGGGACAGGAGGGCGGACGCTGAGAAATTACCCCTGTTTGTCAATACACATTAGATTCGGTACTAGGACATTATTGCCTATTAACTTACAGAGTGGAGAGCCCTGTTATAATAGGTTGATGGTGAAGTACACCATAGATTAAGTTAGATGCCGATGTCGAAAATTCTGCCAACTTCAGATATGTTGAAGATACAACCTTAGATTACTGCAATGACATCGTCGCGTCGCGAGCCGGAGATTATACGAGTAGGTATCGCCGACGCCGCGTGTGGCCTAGAATTCGGTGGACATGGCCCGATGGTGGCCACCAGCTCCCGACGCCTGCAGGCATGTGGCAGCAGTGGTGGGCTGGTCCTAGTCTCCGTAGAGCTCGGCCAGACGGCCGGAGTCCGTCGGGATGTCTCGCACACGCGGACGACGACCCGCGACCGAATTAACCGCCACCGCCGCCGCCGCACACTCATCCAGCCACACGTGTACCTCACTAGCGATAGCCAACGATATATCTAGTTCACAAATATTGAGCGCTCTCTATTCTCTTTTATTTCAATTGGTACTAGCTTCTGCCGGCGACTTTGCACGAGTTGAAATTGTAAGACACCACAATATACTAAAATAATAGCCACATTCTTGTAAAACTTCCCTTTAAAAGTACTACGTATATACAGAGATTCAGGACTGGTGACCGGGAGCAACGACGTTCTGTTGTCCGCGTGAGAACCAGCTCGAGGTCGACAGCCTCCAGTACTAATTGCCTATTGCTTGCGAAGTTTTTCGTTTTTGGTAAAGTAATGAACGCTTGCGTGCTTGCATATACCTGCTACCTAATGGCACAACACTGGCACACACAACATTTTTTTTATACTATTAGATATTAATATAATATATTTTATTTTTTATTACAGTGCGCTGTACCGGTACAGCGTTCTGATAATGGTTTGCCGCACCGATCGACGTCATTACGTCAGCGCCGGCTGTCGCTGAAAACCAGCGCTGGGGCTCTGTTTTGCATAGGGTCGCAGCATAATGCTGAGCGATAGCCGTTTTGCGTGGATGTGACGCATGTTTCCCCCAACCTTTTTTATTTTTAATTTGTTACATTGTTTTTCTGCGTCATATTTACCTGCAAATAAACGTATTTTCTTTCTTTCTTTCTTTCTAACACTGATACAGATTATTCCTGACGAACAACTCTCACTGAAATAATTTAACAGTAGATTGTAAACACACAGGATTTCTCATTAACAGTCACCTAACAGCCTAACCTGCTACCTAATGAACGCTTGCGTGCTTGCATATACCTGCTACCTAATGGCACAACACTGATACAGATTATTCCTGACGAACAACTCTCACTGAAATAATTTAACAGTAGATTGTAAACACACAGGATTTCTCATTAACAGTCACCTAACAGTATATTATTTGTTTGTATGTCTTCTCGTCCAGTGTATACAACATTTTTACAAAAAAAAAAACAACCGACTTCCAAAAAATCACTACAAACTAAAAAAAAATAACTTATATTTCGGAAGTCGGTGTCTTGGGTTTTGTATTTTTTTGTAAAAAGTTTTTATTTCTCACTTTTTAGTGGGTCAGTTTGTAATTTATCTTAGTTACAATACCCTAACGGCAACTGCTCATCACCTTTTACATTATCAATATCACTTTTCCCGACGCAGGCACGTTAATCGTTGAGGAGTTCTCCTGGTACTTCACCATCAGCTCCACTTTACCACATGCAATGTGACGAGCATTGATTTGGATTGAGAGTAAGAAAAGTTTTGACAATGAGCCCCCGAGCTGATAACAGCATGTCATTCATGATAATGTAAAATATAATAACGAAAAAACTTAATAATTCTATATTAAACGTTAGAATCAGCAATACAATTCTCAAGTTCATGTAAGTGCATTGAATGAGTATTTCATGACATTTGGCACTTTATTGCTGATTCTAATGATTATAATTCTGTAAATCAATATTTGTTACGGCCGCAAATCATATTTAGATCAACTTACAACATACTGACCTGCAAATTGCAAAAAACCTAAGAAAATTTGAATTTCGCGGGCTACCTTAGCGTATCCCCCATAAAAAATAAAATAAAATAAAAATAAGTTTATTACGTATCAATTTGGGTTACATTGCATGTCAAGGAGTCTCCATTTAGGCATAGAAATGCCTGTAGTTGAAGGCTCCGCTCCTCCCTTACATTATAGTGATACAAAATAAATAGGCAAATAACAAAAAAATAGAAAAAAGTAAAAAAGAAAAACAAAATTAAACAAGGAACGATAAATTGTATAAGCGTGTGTGCGCACCTGCGTGTGTATTTGTGTGTGTGCGTGAGTGAGTGAGTGAGTGTGTGTGTGAGTGAATGTGTGTGGGGGAAAGTGTGAGAGAGAGATTTTGAGCGCATAATATATTTATGAATAGCTAAGCGAATATCATGACTCTATATTATTTATTATTAAGTCACACGTTGCAAAAGTAACTCTGTGTCATCATAATTTAAATTGTGTAGCCATGTTGTTAGCTTTTTTTTGCATTCTTTTTTTTTTATCATAAATATATATTAATTTATTAATTGTATTGTATAAATAGGCGGAGCGTTTTTTATATTGTCTACTGGCAAATTCAGTTTTAGTTGAGGGAACGTTTACTATGCAATGTTTCTTTCTCTTTTTTAGTATTTTAGGATCATATGGAGTCTCTTTGTGCATTTTGAGGATGATGAGAAGGATGTACAATTTTCTCACTGACAGCAGATTGCATAATTTGTAAAGCTTTTCAGTGGAGAATATTCTTTTTTTGAAGTACATCACTTTAAGTATCGCTCTTTGAGCACGTTCTAACTCTAGAAAACTAGATTTCGTTGCTCCACCCAGTGTTACCAGATGAAAAATAAAAACTACCGTGTTGATGGATTAAAAATACCGTGTTTCAGACTCAAGATACCGTAGACATATTTGAAAAATTTCGTGTAAATTACCGTGTAAAAAGCAAAAGAAAGGACCATGAATATTCAATATTTGTATCCAAAATTATAGTTAATTAACTACTTTCTTTAATCATATAAAACAAGAACATCTTGATCGTATATAGCTGCAGTCATTTTTGACAAAATATTCCTATTATGTACAAAATCAAAACAGTTGTTTCCATGTCGGTAAATAGACTGTTGCCCAAGAATGTTGACTTGGCTAAATATCCTTTCACAGGCAGGATTTGAGTGGGGTAACGATAAAATATTAACTTTTTTTTAATTACCTGGCGCAACGGTTCTGCGTTCACTATTAAACAACCAATTTTAATTATGGTTAGACAAGCGGACAAACTATTAATAGAAACACTTTTCATATTTAGTCGTATTAAGATTACCCGTGTACAATATTTTTGGGAATTCCCCCACGCGACGGATAGGACATATACAACGGACATAGAATGCAAAGTGACAAAAACTATATAACTATATTATAGTATTGGCTATCATTTTTAATAAATTACCGTTACATACATTACACGGTAATTAATATTTAGAATTATCGTAGAAAATCGACGGATAGGACATATACAACGGACATAGAATGCAAAGTGACAAAAACTATATAACTATATTATAGTATTGGCTATCATTTTTAATAAATTACCGTTACATACATTACACGGTAATTAATATTTAGAATTATCGTAGAAAATCACACGGTAGGGAATCATTACCGTAGACCGTGTATTGGTGAAAAATACCGTGGTTCTACGGTAATTACCGTGTATCTGGTAACACTGGCTCCACCACATGCAGTTATGCAATATATTAAAACGGACTGGACCAAGGATACATAAATTTCATTTAATAGATTTCTTTGGTTGTCATTATTTTTATTTACTTTTATTCTCCTTGGTACAACATATCTCAGCTCTTTGAATATCCAAATAAGTTTTCGTACCCTACTCATGACTAGTTCCAGTTGAGGATGCCAGGAGAGACGCTGGTCAATAATCACTCCCAGATACTTTGTTTGGGTAACTTGTTGGATAGTAGGACAATTGCAGCAAGTTCCAATAGTAGATATGTCGCACGTGTGGATTCTTAGATTAAATTCCTTGTCTGGTTGAAACCGATTATAAACATTAAAACAAACGTAGTTGGTTTTGCTAGTGTTCAGGGTGAGCAGATTTTTTTTTAGCCAAGTTGCAACAAGAGCTAGCCCTTCTTCTGCACTATTTTTAACCTCGTCCCATGTTTTCCCTGAGAAGACGACAGCTGTATAAGTAAGTTAAACAGTAATTGAGTCGACCAATATGCGTTATGAACATAATTATGTATATCAACCATAGTTATCTTGAAAATAGTTAGAATTACTTAACTTAGGTATTATAATACGTAACCATTCGAGTTATATCACAAATAAGTTTTTTATTTATACCGGGTCCCCAACTTGAAATCGAATGACGAAAGATCGAAAAACACGTGCTCCAAAACAGGTTAACTCGTAAGTACTCGAAATCGTTAATTATGAGCGCGACCATAAATATAAGAAAGAATTTTTTATATTTCTATGAGCGCGACAGTTCACTTCCTCGATGCATCAAAGTCTCGAATAACTATAAGCTGGAATCCTCGGCAGTGCGAAGGCCCATTATCTTGAAACATCATTTCTCGAACGACCATCTAATCGATTTACACATCAGTGGCTCGAGGCATTCAGCGCGAGACGCTACCGAAATGACAGACATCGATGAAGTTATCATCAGAATGTGACCTACTTAAAGCGGAATCATTTTAAAATGTAAAAGTTTTCCCTTGTAGTAGAGTAGTGCATCAAGTGTATTCCGGCCAGGCCCCCGCACGCCGCCGCCGCGCCGCTTGTCCAACGCACGTCGCATTACGTTAGTGCGTCACTCTTAATTAATTACCTACAAGCGATGAACTCACTCCACTCTCAGGCAATACTTTATGCTGGCTCCGCACGTTTGGCAAACCTCGCCAAGTCATCACAAACACAAACGTGTGGATAGAGCGTTTGCCTTGGTCTGTGTAGACTTGCAAGTGCTTGCGATCGAGTTTTTTTTTTTGACCCAACACTCTGCTACGCAAATACCGTTCGCTGACGCAGCCATTTGGTCCTCACGTGTGCAGGTGACAGAGGACTTGTGGGGCAAGATTGGAGGTGAGCCATTGTCTGTGGAGATGCGCCGCATACACAACGGACATCTGAGCCGTTCGTGAACCCCCAGTTGTGGAGGTTGTAACGGGTGTAAAAAAATGAAGCCGAAAGTCACTTGTTATTCCCATCATTGTGATATTTTTTTTGTTCCGGACCATACCTGGGAACCTTCTGGTTTCGGAGATATTGAAGGTTAAAGTTACAACTTTTTCAGACGTTTTTGTAAAGAAAGCAAGTTTTAAATGGTATATTATGGTCTTGTAGAATCCAGACTTCGATACAGTATACAGTTCTGGGGGAAAAGCTACGGATATAATTCTCAGCCAGCCTTCATTCTCAAAAAAGAGCAATACGTACAATTGTCACAAGTATACAAAGAGAAAGTTGTCGATTTCATTTTTAGCGTATAAATATTCTAACCTGGCCCAGCTTATACAAACTAGTGTTGCTAGTTTATTAAAAAGTATATATCCATGAACACGAGTCTAGCGAAGAAAGAATACCCAGGGAAAACATTAGAAGAAAGGATTTAAAAAAATTGTTCCTAGTTTTAACATTGTGCCCATAGCCCTCATTACCAAGCTATAAAAATATTGAATACTTAGACTGCCAGCGGATCTGAAAATTTTGTTAAATGCTAGCACTTTTAAAGCTAAGCTCAAAGCATTTATGTTATATAAAAACTTGATAGAGATTTAAATTTTGAAAAAAACATGTTACGTAAATAACAGGTACTTCGATCTTTAGATTCCGTCTATGCGATACACGATTTTTGCACTTTACTGCATCCAATTAAATCGCAAAGACAAGTCTAAATTACGGTCTCATTATTATTTTATTTCAGTTTTATGAGGCTTTGAATAATAAAACTTTACCATAATAAAGGTCGTAAAAAATGGGTTAAATATGGGCCGACATAATGTGAAATATTAAAATATTTATACCACTAATTTAAAAAATAAGTGTTTTCATCTTTTCATGCGCTCGCCACTCGTCGTGTAGTCCCGAGCGGAACGTGTTGGAGCTCGGACGTATGCCAATTTTTGCGAACCCGCCACCCCCGCCGGTTGAGTTCTTGCCTTTACTACATTATTTTTTATTTTAAATAATCACAGCGACTGTACTATTTTTGCAGTAAATACATTGCTTCTTAACTACTACCTAAGTGTGTCGCTAAGTTACTGGAGAAGCAATGTAAAAATCACAAAACTATACTATAGGTATGCGCTTGCATCGCTTGGTACAGGGCGCTGCGTGCGACGTTAGTGATGTACTCGTTCAGACCTTCTAACGTAGCCTACATTAGATAGTCTGAACGAGCACATCACAATAATGTCGATTTTCGTATGAATTTATATTACTATTAAAGTTTATTCTTCAATTTGCCAACCGCGCTGAAATATGGATATCGAAAATTGTTAGTTGTTGTTACGGATTTTTTTAAATTATTACTAACATTTGCTTACTAATATTGTATAAAATAATGTTATTGGATTTTACTCATTAAGAATCGATTTTCATATAAGGCCCCCGGTATAGAAGTGTACTTGTTTTATTCGTAAATAACACGGATAACATTTTTGAAAACAATTAGTACATATTTCACACTTCGATCTAGTTATATTTTTTTTGAGTTTTTATGCATTTTATGTCAGTTTTATTGATAAATGACTTTTGAATTTTGAATTATATTTTACTTAATTTGGTTTTAATTATGTCAAAATACGCCCAAAAATACTTCTCTTTTTTGCAGTCGGTTTTCATCATAGATATGCGGTTTTCATCAATATTTTTATCTATCAAATATTTATATCAACCCCTCTTCCCTAGTTGAGGCTAGAGTTGCTTGTGTGCGTTCAGTGGCTGTATCTATACTTTCTAGTGCCAGCCCCTTTTGAGCATTGATGTGCAATAAGTAGCAACAAATGTGTTACGCATATTTTATTGTGTGCGCGCGAAAAAAGCATAATGTGGGCCGTATCTATTTCTTTTACTTTGTGTGAATTTCGGAGTGGGGAAAAGGTGAGTAAGTTGTACGGCGCACGGTAAATGCACGCTGTGTTTGATGGGATAAGGTTTATTATTGATTGTGTAGTACGATCTGATTTATGTGTTTGCGACTTCGTATCTATTGGTTTAACTGTATTGAATGTGTTGTTGTGACGATCGGTATTCGTTTCGGGGGCTGAGGTAAGCTTTGATACCTACGGAGCTAGTTTCCAATTTACTATATAGAAAAAAAAACCGGCCAAGTGCGAGTCGCGCACGAAGGGTTCCGTACCATTATCTATAAAAACGGCAAAAAAATCACATTTGTTGTATGGGAGCCTTTAAATATTGATTTTAGTCTGTTTTTTAGTATTTGTTGTTATAGCGGCAACAGAAACAACGGGTGTTTTTTTAGAGGTTTGGTTTTTAAATTGGCATCACTGTTTCTAGTGATTGCCAATTTGATAGTTGGCGGTATATTTGTGGTCAGTACGTTTTGCCAATTCACAATGTATAGACTTACTTCAGAAAAACGCTTGCAAATTGTAAAAAAAATAACATTAACATAACAAAATTAATATTCAAAGAGCATAATTTCATGTAATAGACCTGTGAGCTGGCCTCCACGATCGTGTGATCTCACACATATGGATTACTTTCTTTGGGGATATGTGAAGTCACACGTCTACACAGATAAACCAAAGACGTTGGACCACTTGAAAGCCAACATTTGCCGCGTTATTGCCGATATACGGCCCCAGTTGCTCGAAGAGTGGTCGAAAATTGGACTTCCCGATAAAGCTTCATTCAGCCAGCCATGGCGCCCATATGCCCGAAATCATTTATAAGCACTTGCTGGCTTGAATATATTGGTTTTATTTATTATTATTTTTAGGTGTTTTATTTCATTTTGAAGTTGTATAACTGTAAAAAAAACACCCTTTACATCATCTGTGAAAATTTCAACTGTCGACGGAGGGACGGACAGCGCGGAACCTTAGTAATAGGGTACCGTTTTACCCTTTGGGTAGGGAACCCTAAAAAAGTTATTTATTATTATTGATTTTTGTAAACATGTTTTTTATTTCGTTTATTTATTTAGTTTCTTATATATTTACATTTTTAAATATTTTTATAAAAACCAAAAGAAACATTATAAAATATAAAAAATAGAAGTCCGCCGGTGTCGGGAGCAGGGTCCAAGGTACCGGTGGTTAAAGCTGCAGAGACAGGAACCTCCTCACAATGTGAGCCGTATCAAGGAGCACTGCCTTCTGAATCAGGCCCTTGATCCAACCGCCTAACGAGAGCCTCGAGAGATGTTGGTAGAGGCTTTCGGCCACCAGGCCATTGGACATTACGACAATCGGCACAATGATAGCCGAGCTCACATCCCACATGTCGACAACCTCGTGTGCTAAGTCGAGATATTTTATTTGTTTCTCTTTCAGCCTTCAAGAGGTTCACGTCATGTGGGATGGTAACATCGACTATCATTGCGCGGCACGCTAATCGATCTATCACTACTATATCAGGCTTATTGGCAACAATAGTCCTGTCAGTAATGATAGACCGATCCCAGTACAACGTGACATGGTCATTTTCGAGAACTGGGTCGGGCACATACTTATAATACGGTACCTCAGAGTCCACAAGTTTATATTTCAAGGCAAGTTGCTGGTGAATAATCCTGGCCACTTGGTTATGCTTGTGTAAGTACTCGCCGTTATCGAGAGAACAACCAGAGATAATATGTCTGATGGACTCACCCGGACGGTGGCATGCACGACACACGTCAACCGTCCCATCCTTCATAATATGCCTCAGGTAGTTATTCGTCAAGATTACTTCGTCCATAATTGCACAGACGCAACCTTCAGTTTCCCCGAAAAGGTCACCGAAACGTAGCCAGGATACCGACGCTAAGAAATCTACACCGGGCTCATGAAGAGCCCGATAGAAGCGCCCGTGAAGCTCCTTGCTTTGCCATACCTCCTTGCGGTCCTCTGTAGTACCTAAGTACTACAAGTTTGCGCCAGTTCTCTTTAGCCATGGAGAGCGGGGTGAGTCCCTTGTCCACTGCCACCACATCGCGGTGCATAGCCACTTCGGCTTTTAATTTTTTTTTAAATTATTATTAGCATGTTCACTTTTAAAATTTATACAGGCTGTAAGGGTAAACACTCTTGTCATTCAAACCATGGGTAGTTGACTTAAATATAAAAATAAATGACCGAACACAACAAATAAAAAACGTTATTTACATTAAAAGATTTTAAAAAGTTTCTTTCCGACACCGTGCTGTCTAGCGAAACAGCTGACTGACTGAGAGAGGGGTCGCGCTCGCGGCCGGTCAGGTCACATCCCGCACCCCCCGCCCGTGTTGAGACGCAAGTTCGTTGCCCTAGCGCATAGGGCAACGAATTTGCGTCTCTTGTGGTAAAATGTAGATTAAAAAAAAAGAGTTGTAATTTTCCATTGATTTTACGTTATATAAATGAAACCAAACCACTGGTTGCAAGGATAACGGTGTTTACCCTAACACCCTGTATTAATTAAGATGTTGTGGTTGCGGAACCCTAAAAATGTTAACAACTAATAAAGAAAGCAATAATAACTTCCAACAAGCTGCTGTGTAACTGTGTAGGTACTTGTCAGATAACCGTGACATTGTTGTGATCGCGATGGCAACACACAGACATGACTGCTCGACCTCGAGTTATTCCATTCTAATACCAAAAACTAATACCACTAGTATTTGTTGGAACTCATATTTATTTTCTATTCCGAACCGATACCACTCTTTAAATAATTGTGCAAACGAATACCAACAACTTGAATTTGGTACAGTCAGCTCCGTCAAACCTAACCAAATTTTTTTTTTTTCTAATATTTTTATGTGATCGTAATATTATAATACTATCCATATACTCTTCATCACAATATTTTTACAACGGTATAGGTAAGATTAGTTTAAGTGAATCATCTTGCTACTTTTTTTGGGGTATTCCTCGAAGCGCAACTACATTGAAACGCAACCAATGAAGCGCAACTAAAGTATTCCTCGAAACGCACCCACGATGAAACATAGAGAAGAGCATGACGGATTAGTAACAAATGATGTCGATAGACGTTTTAAAATTCAACTGTCCTAATAACATGGTAATTAAAGTAATAACTGTCCTAATTGTTTAATTATTCACACTACCAGGAAACCAGAAATAAACTTGAACTGGGTGCTTAAGCGACTTAATACTTAGCTCAATAATGGTAAAAATACAGGTTCTGATTGAATTGAATCATTTGTTGTTTTGAAAAGTACCAGGATGACAGAAATGAAAAGAAAATAGACGCCTCAACGATCTTACTAAGTTGCACAACAGCCAACAATTAAACACAAAGAAGAATATAAAGTATTCGTTATTATTCACTACTAGCTGTTGCGTGCCCGGCGTTGCCCGGGTGTAATTCCGACTTTTCTGTTGGATTAACAAAAAACATTTTTCATACTAATACAAATATACGATATATAGTATTGCAGATACGAATAGAACAAAAAAGTGAGTGATGTACTTATAATAATCTAAACGTGAATTCATGCAAGCCTAGTACTTTTTGTCAGTTATAATTATTTGATATCCTATTAGTTAATACTATCGTGAATTCATGCAAGCCTATACTTTCTGTTAGGTTACAGCTCGGAAACTGCACAATTTCTTGTGAACAGAATACCTTCAAGCGCTGCACGTTATAACCCGATAAAAAGAAAATCATAAGTGTTAAATCCATATATCTTTTGATTCTGCAGGTCGATTTTGCTGAAATAAAGACTAAATGTTACACACACAATAAAGTTTCTTATTGTTCAGTAATTCAATTTGGAATCTAATGAGTGGCTTTTACGTGATGCGCTCACAAACGAACAAACAAACAGACAAAAATTTCAAAAAATATTTTTTTTCCTTTCTATTACTTATTTCTCGCGGCTTCCAGTACTTTTTTTGCAAAAATCTTTAATGTACAGACACGGACCGTTTACGATTTTATTATATGTATGTAGGAAACGAGCAAGTAGATCCTATATGCAGGATACTTTGGTTTTTTTTGAAGATGTAGTGATTTGTTATTTTTTTTGGCAGGTGTGTCTTTTGGCCGAGACAGTTGAGTTTTTTTATACTATGTTCCTTGTATTTTTAAATAAATAAAAGTTCGTGTATTTATGCCGAATATTATTTTCCTACCAATCCCACAATTTTTGGGGGCTCGTCCGGGATGGTAGCGGAAAATTCGGCTAAATAGTGGTGTTTTGTTTGATGCAAGAGGTGATGAAAATTTTCCAAGACGTGACGAAAATTTTTCATGAATTGTCTTTGAGGTGTAAGTAGTGGTGACAGAAGTAAGGAGAAGTAGTAATAAAGGTGAGGTGAAAGAAAAAAAAAGATTGGTCCAAATTTCGGAAGTATGTCCAAATCGACGGGATCGGCGGCGGTTCCAGCTGCTGCGCCGTCGTTGTGGTACGACGGTTTAGTGCCCAAGTTTGATGGGACAGACAAAACGTACACGTCGAGTAAATGGGCCCAAGATGTGGAGGACCATGCGGACATTATGCAGTGGACGCCGGCGCAAACATTGATTGTGGCCAGGCGCTCACTTACTGGTGTCGCGGCTATGTGGCTTAGAACTGAGAAGCTACATCGCACGTTTGATGAGTTGAAGGCGGCAATCGCCAAAGAATTTCCAGACAGTATAAATTCCAAAGAAGCCCATGAATTGCTGTCTTCAAGGAAGAAGCGTAAGGAGGAGTCGTTTTATGAATATATGATTTCGATGAAGGAGATAGCGAAGCGTGCAAGGATTGCTGACTATGTTGCGGTGCAATACATTATCGAAGGTATTATAGACTATGAGAGTAATAAAATCATACTTTATGGCGCGACTACATATAGTCAATTAAAGGAGAAACTGTCGTTATACGAGACGATGAAAAAAAATACGGCAAAGGTGGCCAAGCGGAATGTAGCCACACCTTCTTCGTCGTCGCATGGCGAGAAGAAAATGGAGACTCATGATCGGAGGTGCTACAAATGTGGGGATAAAGATCACGTGGCACCATTCTGTAAGAAGGGAACCAAATGTTTTAATTGTGGTGTGTTCGGTCATGTAGCGCCACAGTGCACGGCTACCAACATAAGCAGCGAGAAAAGATATCAAAACTCTGTGTGCAAAGTTGACGTGTGAGGTTGGCACCGACGGTGACGGCTGTGATGGAGATGACGCAAAACGTCAAACTGAAAATATTTTGAATGTAAACAAAGTGCGTAAATCGGAAATAACTGTTGAAATAAGTGGTGTTTGTGTCGAAAGTCTAATTGATTCGGGTAGTGATCTCAACCTTGTAACGGAGGAACTATATTTCGAACTTCCAAACTGTGTCTACAAGAAAGAAAATAGAGTATTAACAGGTTTGGGTGGTAAGAAGGTAAAAGCTTTCGGAAAGTGTAAAGGCGACGTAAAAATTAATGATTATTTTTATAATTTAACTTTCTATATTGTGCCCAGAGATTCAATGCCATATACAATGATTTTAGGACAACCTTTTTTAGATTTGGTTAGGGTTGTTTTTAATAAAGGTGAAGTGAGCGTTATGCCTCACGATGTAGGTGAAATAATGAGTGTGCTTGCAGATACTAAAGGCTCGATTTCGACTGAGTTAAGCCATGTTCCTTGTAGTGTTCGGGCAGCTGCGGCTAATCTAGTCGAAGGATACCAGCCATCACAAATCAAGGAAGCACCTCTGGAAATGGTGATTGTATTGAAGGACAATATACCAGTGGCTCAACGTCCTCGGCGTTTGTCAGCGCAGGAGCAGAAGGTAGTAACTGATCAAGTAGAAGAATGGTTAAAAAAAGGTATTGTGAAACCGAGTTTTTCGGAGTATGCTAGTCCCTTGGTCTTAGTTAAAAAAAAGAATGGTCAAACGCGAGTTTGTGTTGATTATCGAAAGATAAATGAAAAAATGGCGAAGGATCACTTTCCTTTACCGATTATTGATGATCATTTGGACAAATTGACTGGGGCTATTGTTTATAGTAAGTTAGATTTAAAAGATGCATTTTTCCATTTGAAGATTAGAGAAGACTGTTTTAAATATACTTCTTTTGTTACCCAATCAGGGCAATATGAATTCACAAGGGCGCCGTTCGGATTGACCATATGCCCCAATTACTTTACTAGATTTATTAATGCGATTTTCCGTGACTTATTATCTGAAGGGTTTATGCTAATTTTTATTGACGATATAATTATTACGTCTAAAACTTATGAAGAAGGGTTAGATAGGCTAAAACAAGTTTTGAAGGTGGCAGCTGAATATGGGTTAATAATTAATTGGGAGAAGAGTGAATTACTCACTACATGCGTGGAATATTTGGGTCATATAGTGGAGAATGGTACAGTTAGACCCTCAACTGAAAAAGTAAAGGCGGTGATGAAATATCCCATACCAAGGACGGTGAAACAGGTACAGAGTTTTATTGGTCTTACCTCCTATTTTCGAAAATTTATTGAAGGCTATTCTGCTTTTGCCAAACCGCTAACAGATTTGTTGAAAAAAGATTGTCAATTTCAATTTACAGATGTTCATAAGATTGCTTTTGAAACATTGAAGAAGATCCTGTCGGAACAGCCAGTTTTAAGAATATTTGATCCGAAATTGATTACAGAGATGCATACGGATGCTTCGCAACAAGCTTTTTCAGCAATTTTATTACAAAAAGATCCTAATGATCAACTATTGCATCCTGTGTACTACATGAGTAAAAAGACTACAGATGCTGAGAAGAAATATTCAAGTTACGAGTTAGAAGCCTTGGCTGTGGTTGAAGGTGTCAAAAAATTCAGAAGATACTTGTTGGGTATTCCATTTAAAATAGTGACAGATTGTTTGGCTTTCGAAATGACACTCAAGAAAAAAGATTTGTCAACACGAGTGGCCAGATGGGTTTTATTGTTGCAGGAATATAACTATACTGTAGAGCATAGAGCTGGCACGAAGATGAGACATGTAGATGCTCTCAGCCGTAATCCCTATATTGGTATGATTACTAGGAATATTCATGAGCAGATAAGGAGAGGCCAGGAGATTGATGAAGGAGTTAAAGCAATATTGGACATACTAAAAGATAAACCTTACTCAGACTACTATGAGCAAAATGGATTACTGTATAAAGGAGCTGAAGGATTATTGGTGATACCTGAAGGTTTGGAATATGATATTATAAAAAACGTCCATGAAAATGGTCATTTTGGGAAAAAGAAGATGTTAGAGGTGCTAATTAGAGATTATTATATAAATGATGTTACTAAGAAGATAGAAGAAGTGTTAGTCTCTTGTATACCGTGTTTGTTGGCCATGAAGAAAGCGGGAAAGCAAGAAGGCTTGCTATATAATATTGATAAGGGGGACATACCATTAGACACTTTGCATTGCGATCACGTCGGACCACTTTCGGAAACCAAGAAACAGTATAATCATATATTTACTGTAGTGGATGGTTTCACAAAGTTTGTGTGGTTGTTCCCAACTAAAACCACAAACACTAAGGAGGCGATAGAGAAGCTAAAGGTGCATCAGCAGACTTGGGGCAATCCACGAAGGATAATATCAGACAGAGGTGCAGCTTTCGTAAGCAACGATTTTGCTGAGCATTGTACAACAGAAAATATTCAACACATTAAGATAACAACAGGAGTGCCTCGTGGCAATGGTCAAGTGGAGCGAATCCATAAAATTGTGGTGTCAGTATTAACCAAGTTATGTTTGCAAGATGATAAGCTGTGGTATCGGCAAGTAAGCAGAGTGCAGAGAGCAATAAACTGCACGTATCAACAAAGTATTGGAATGTCGCCATTTGAACTCCTAACAGGGAGCAAAATGAAGCAAAAGGAGGACGTAGAATTGATAACTATGTTAGAAGCAGAATATAGAGAAAATTTTGTGCAAGAAAGAGAAGATTTGAGAGAAAAAGCTAAAATCCAAATATACAAAATACAAGAAGAAAATAGGAAGAATTACAACAAGAAAAGGAAAGACAGTACAAAAGTATTTAGTTGGAGATTATGTAGCCATTAAAAGGACTCAATTTGGTACCCACATGAAATTAAGACCCAAGTACCTCGGACCGTATAAAATAATCAAGATATTGGGACGAGATCGCTATGAGGTTGTGAAGTCAGATAGTTCAGCAGAGGGACCTACAAAGACTACTACAGCTGCTGACCATATGAAAACCTGGCCGGTCTAAGGCTGGAGTACATTTTATTTTATTTTATTTAAACTTTAATTAAGTTGTTATTTAGTTGCGTTGACTAATGAGTTGTCATTTTGTGTGACGTTGTTTCTCTGGCGATTCATGATTGTTTTGTGTTGTTTAAATATAGGGTAGGTTGTTGTTGTTGTTTTCAAAGTCAAAAATGTGTTGTGTTTAACTGAGTGTCATTATATTTTATTAATTAACTGGAAGTCTGAGGACAGACTTGCAATAGGATGGCCGAGTTGTAGGAAACGAGCAAGTAGATCCTATATGCAGGATACTTTGGTTTCTTTTGAAGATGAAGTGATTTGTTTTTCTTTTGGCCGAGACAGTTGAGTTTTTTTATACTATGTTCCTTGTATTTTTAAATAAATAAAAGTTCGTGTATTTATGCCGAATATTATTTTCCTACCAATCCCACATGTATAGATATCGATAGAAGTCTTAATACTGTCCTGTACCTTACCTACAACTGTAATGTTCTATACCTATTATAACTATCAGGAAAACAGAAAGTAACTGGAAGTAGTTGCTTATGAAAAACACCTGTTATTCTGGTAAGCGTCTTTCGGAAAAGCCCCTGAAGTCTATAAAGGCCCCATACTTGACTTTTTTCAATATCACTTAATATCTTGTTCGTAAAGTTTCCCAACTCATAAGTAGAATGACCGTTCACATTTTTGAAAAATGAAATTACATACAAAGCATTTTTACTGACTGTACCTTATATCTTCGAACTTGTTTTGGTATTAGTTTAAACAATGGTATCCGTTCGGAATAGAAAATAAATATGAATTGAAACAAATACCAGTAGTTTTTCCTGACCTCTGCCTCGGTCCAACACATATTTATGTACTCTAATTTATTCTTGTTATTAGCATGTCGATGGTAAATTCTAACTAATGATTACTATTTTATTTATTTATTTTGCACTTATCGGAGATTTAACCCAAATAACAATGTCTGTCTTGACGACTTAACTTAAGCCACATTCAATAATTCGTTATCAACGAACTGAACGCAAGTCTATTAGCATAGTTCGGTAATGTCTGTCTCTTTATCTGTGCTTTGTTTATGCACAAACAAACGAACGTTTGCTCCAGCGCGTATCGCTGCTAATGAGAGTGCCCCGCGCGCCCTATTAGTGCTACCGTACCTACATAATAGTACATGATTGATAACAGCCAACGCTCTGACATTACTGCCCCGACTGACAAATATCGTGCACAGCCATGAGCACGATATAGGACAGCCCTCCGAGACTTGCTGATATACAGAACCCTATTTGGTTTGAGCTGTATGTGTATTAATTCTCTTTGGTCCGCGTAGTAGCCACAGAGTACTTGAAGCTGCAGCCAGGGTTCCAGAGAGACATTACATTCCTATAAGTCATGTTGACGTGGCGTATCGGCTAGACCGATACCTAAAGATAGATCGCGTATGCCTCCAACACATGCAATTATGCGTATTAGGTACCTATGTAGATACTCCAATGCAAACACGATTGAAGTTCATTATCGGTGAGTCTCTACTATCTCCATAGAATAGAGTCCATACCTACATAATTAGAAATTGTGCAGTCGTCAAAGACAACTTTATCATATGCAACGGGCGATGAGGTTGACCAAGAGGATCAACCTCATCTTAGTTGCATATGATACAATCCCCGCGTGCAATATGTGCAGTAGACTCGCGTGTCTTGTGGGTTGTGAGGGCCGCGCCCGCGCCCCGGTCGCCGCCGCTCTAGCAGGACAATTTAATTTCCTGTCACGCGCCGCGCACGCTCGGCATTACAAAAATAATCGTTTCACATCGCCACCGTGCCACAAGACTTTATTCTGTGGTGCCGGCGCGCGGCGCCGAACATATAGATTGTCATCCGCCGCGTCGCTCAGCGTGTGCCTCTGCGAGTCTGTGCTTGCGCTCTATGAGCTCTGCCGCGAGTCGCGACTCCACGAGACCACGAGTACCGCGTGCTGACACGCAGACGTGATCACGTGACGCCGGCGGCACCGCGGGACACACGTGATGTCTGCTTTTTACCCGACTACAGCGAAGCAAAAAGGAGGGTTATGATTTTGACCGATAATGTATGTATGTTCATCTGTTCCCTCATATCTTCTAAACGACTCGTCACAATTTGACAAATGAGTTATCGTTGGAAGCGTCTTGATCGTCCGCTGGATATAGGTTAGTGAGGTTATATAAAAATGGCGCCCTATAGAGAACATAAAGTTATGAATAAAAAAATATAAAAAAACAAAGCATGTTGGGTATCAAGTGAAAGGGCTTAATTAGCACATTTCAAAAATATACATCATAAAACAAAATTGTAATAAAAAATATAAGTAAAAATCTTTTTAAAAACAAGCTCTTAATGAACTAAAAAGTACTAAATAAAAACTTACGTAAACATAGAACTTTAATATTTTCTTAAAACCTTGAGGCTTATCTTCAAGTTTAGTGTAAGAAGGACATTTACGCCTCAAGCTTTTAAGAAAATAAAAAAAAATATTAAAGTTCTATGTTTACGTAAGTTTTTATTTAGTACTTTTTAGTTCATTAAAAGCTTGTTTTTAAAAAGATTTTTACTTATATTTTATTTTATACTTTTTAGCATTAGGATTTTTTTAAATATCTGTTCTATCACAAATCCAATGAATTAGGTTTTCCCATGGCCACCTTCCGGCTCCATCATCAGACCCTGAACACCATCTAGTGTCGAAGCACTTGTTAATACATGACCATTGAGTCCGAACACAATGGTGCTATCTTGTTTGATTGAGCACTTCCTATGGCCACCTTCCGGCTCCATTATCAGACCCTGAACACCACCTAGTGTCAAAGCACTTGTTAGGTAATACATGACCAATGAGTCCAAACACGATGGTGCTGTCTTGTTTGATTGAGCAGTTCCCATGGCCACCTTCCGGCTCCATCATCAGACCCTGAACACCATCTAGTGTCGAAGCACTTGTTAATACATGACCAATGAGTCCGAACACAATGGTGCTATCTTGTTTGATTGAGCACTTCCTATGGCCACCTTCCGGCTCCATTATCAGACCCTGAACACCACCTAGTGTCAAAGCACTTGTTAGGTAATACATGACCAATGAGTCCAAACACGATGGTGCTGTCTTGTTTGATTGAGCAGTTCCCATGGCCACCTTCTGGCTCCATTATCAGACCCTGAACACCACCTAGTGTCAAAGCACTTGTTAATACATGACCAATAAGTCCAAACACGATAATACTATCTTGGTTGATTGAGGTTTTCCCATGGGCACCTTCCGGCTCCATCATCAGACCCTAAACACCACCTTGTGTCAAAGCACTTGTCAATACATAACCAACGAGTCCAAACACGACGGTGCTATCTTGTTTGATTGAGGAGTTCCCATGGCCACCTTTAGGCTTCATCATCAGACCCTGAACACCACCTAGTGTCAAAGCACTTGTTAATACATGGCCAATGAGTCCAAACACGATGGGGCTATCTTGTTTGATTGAGGAGTTCCCATGGCCACCTTCCGCCTCCATCATCAGACCCTGAACACCACCTAGTGTCAAAGCATTTGTTAACACATTACCAATGAGTCCAAACACGATGGTGCTATCTTGTTTTATTGTGGAGCTCTTATGGCCATCTTCCGGCTCCATCATCAGACCATGAACACCACCTAGTGTCAAAGCACTTGTCAATACATAACCAACGAGTCCAAACACGATGGTGCTATCTTGTTTGATTGAGGTTTTCCCATAGCTACCTTCTGGCTCCATCATCAGACCAGCACCACTTTTTTACCAGCAAAATGGTATCATTTTTTCAAAATGTCTTTGTAGTTGTATAAGTATGCCAAGTTACAGCACAATCAGATGCCAGGAAGTGCTTGAAAAATAGATGACAATTAGAGTAACTAGAAACACATATGGCCACCTTCAGCTCCATCATCAGACCTTGAAAACCACCCAGTGTCAAAGTACTTGTTAATACGTAACCAAGGACTCCAAACACGATGGTGCTATCTTGTTTGATTGAGGAGTCCTATGCCCAACTTCCGGCTCCATCATCAGACCAGCTCCATGGTATCATTTTTTCAAAATGTCTCGGTAGTTGTTTACGTATGCCAAGTTTCAGCTCAATCAGATGCCAGGAAGTGCTTGAAAAATTGATGACAAAAGGAGTAACCGGAAACACATACGAACAGAGCAGCTAATATAAAGCTTGTAAAAAAACTAAAACTGTTTGTCTCACCTTTTACTAAGTGTTGTGTAAATCACATTATAATAGTTAAACCTTGTGTTTTCTTAAGTTTGCTTGCACCTAATTAAGTTTTTTACTAAATTATTTTGTGGATAACGGTGCTGGTTGCGTTATTACCTAAATGTTCCTTAATCTATGTAGTAGTATTAAGCATTATTACGCAATTGTTTGTTGTCCCAAAGAAATAAAAAAATCAAATAATAAAAACTAAAACCCAACTACGACTTAAAAGGTATAAACAAGACACCACAGACAGACAAATTGAAAATCCGGAGTCACACGTGTTAGGGCATAAATCGAACAGACTACGTATGACTCCGGATTTTCAATTTGTCTGTCTGTGGTGTCTTGTTTATACCTTTTAAGTCGTAGTTGGGTTTTAGTTTTTATTACTTGATTTTTTTTAAATTCTTTTGGGGTTTATAATATATATATTTTTGAAATGTGCTCATTAAGATACCCAACATGATACGATTAAACCATTTTTTTTTTTAAGTTCCTCTCTTTATGTCCTCTAGAGGGCGCCATTATTAATTTAATGTGACTTCACATAGCCTATAACCAGCGGACAATCACGACGCTTCTAACGATACCTCATTTGTCAAATTGTGATAAGTGGTTTGGAAGATAGGAGGGAACAGATGAACATACATACATACATACATACATACATACATACATACATACATACATACATAACGGTCAAAATCATAACCCTCCTTTTTCTTCGCCGTAGTCGGGTAAAAATAAAATAAAACCCATCTACGACATAAAAGTCAATCAATCCGGAGTCACACGTAATCTGTTCGATTTATGCCCTAACACGTGTGACTCCGGATTTTTATTTTGTCTGTCTGTGGTGTCAAAGTCAAAGTCAAATAATTTATTTCAAATAGGCACATATGGCACTTTTGAACGTCAAAACAAAGCAGTAGAATTGATTCTAGTTGCCCCTTCCAAAAGGAAGTTTTCGTATGGAGAAAAATGGGCAAGAAACTCCACCGTCACTCTTTTAAAAATGTTTTACAATATTTTGTATACATGAATTATATAATTATATGTGAAAACGATGCACCTACAATAAGATTACTGTACCACAATAGGTAAAAATAATTATAAATGGAGCAATAATGAATAAATTAATTACCAGATACATGGTGCTCACATATTTACAAAGATTGTAAAAGTATACGATATTACAATAGTCCTAACATTGTTACAAGTAGTACTAATAAGTCAGTGCGTGAGTTTAAGTAATGACAGAGTGTTAAAGTCTATGACATACAAATAATAAAATAAAATACTTAATTAGCTATCAGTTTGATTTTGTCCAGACACTAAATCCTCCTATGGAGCAAGACCAGCATGTTTCCAAGCATTCTTATCTTGGATATAATCCTCTAATTTGTAATAAGCTTGTTTACAAAGTGTACTTTTATATGAGTTTTAAATTTTCTTTCATTTAATTGCAATATATCACAAGGTATTTTGTTATAGCATTTAACGCAGTACCCCATAAAAGATGTTTGTACTTTAGCTAATCTGAAAAATGGTTGATCTATTTTATCTTTTTTTCTAGTATTAAAATTATGTCTATCACTTATTTTATTAAAAAGATTTAAGTTTTTTCTTACATACATAATATTCTCATAAATGAATTGGCAAGGTACCGTCATGATATTAATCTTTTTAAATAGTTCCCTGAGCGATTCGCGGTGACATAGATTATAAATGGCTCTGACAGCTCTTTTTTGCAAAATAAAAATGGATTCAATATCAGCAGCCCGACCCCACAGTAAAATGCCATACGACATAATGCTGTGGAAGTAACTGAAATAGACCAAACGCGCGGTTTCTACATCTGTTAACTGTCTTATCTTTCTAACAGCATAAACGGCCGAGCTTAACCGCCCCGCAAGAGATTTTATATGTATAACTCCAGTTTTTCTACATTCAATATGATGTCACATTCGCTACTTCTAACATTAGGTAATTTAAATATATAATTTGGTACTAAATGAGAAAAAAACCAAATGCATTCGATTTGGTTTTTTTCTCATTTAGTACCAAATTATTTACCGTAAACCAATCTTGTACCTGAAGAATAGAGCTATTCACGTCGACAAGATTTTGTGAACGTCGATTTATTTTAAAAATCAATGATGTGTCATCTGCAAATAACACCATCTTCGGTTGATTTAGAAGTTATTGGGGTACATCATTAATATAAACTAAAAAGAGGAATGGACCTAATATCGAGCCTAGAGGACCGCCCATTGCCATTTTAGAACCCAAAGAGTTTACGCCGTTTACTTGAACTTGAACTTTTCTTTCTTTCAGATATGATCTTAGTAAATCAAGAGCTGTATTCCTAACCCCATAGTGCTCTAGTTTCAACAGAAGTGTATCATGGTCGACGCAATCGAACGCCTTCGAGAGGACGCAA
Source organism: Lithophane semibrunnea (assembly GCA_947363905.1). Taxonomy (NCBI): domain Eukaryota; kingdom Metazoa; phylum Arthropoda; class Insecta; order Lepidoptera; family Noctuidae; genus Lithophane; species Lithophane semibrunnea. Next base: position 18,805,258 of record OX376195.1, read on the forward strand.
AAGATTCCAATGGCATCTTGTGCTTCCTCCCAGGCGTTAAAAATGTTCTTTATTAGGGTGACACCGGCGTCAGTGGTACAACGCCCTTTGGTGAAACCGTACTGATGTTCATGAAAGATGGAATTTTTATTAAAGTGACGTAACATTTGATTGAGCATCAACTTTTCAAACACCTTACTGAGAACTGGTAGAATTGACACAGGCCTATAATTGTTGGGTTCCTTACTATCACCGGATTTGAACAAAGGAACTACTTTACTGTGTTTCATGAGATCCGGAAAGACTCCTTGGTCTACACTGGTGTTAAATATGAAAGCGAAATAGGGCGCAATGGTTTCGATGATAGATCTACAGACTTTTACAGACATTCCCCATAGATCTTCTTTTGATTTAATTTTAAGATTTTAAAATTGTATATTTGTCATCAGCTGATTTTATTTTATTGCTAATGTAAAGAGCTTTAGCTATTTTGCACACATTTTTAAAAGTTTTAGAATATTTTGCAACATACTGATGAAAGGTTGTATTATTCATATGTTGCTTTAGGCCATAAAGTTCAAAAAGATTTTCCCTGCTTTTACGAATATCTGGAGTAGCCCAATCACTAAATAAGATAAAATAAATGTCTTGTTTAAGTATATCTTTTTAGTAAGTAGCTAAGAGATGAGAGGTCAAAATTGAACATTATCTATACACAATACTCACTGTCACTGTAAAGGCTTGTGCAGACTACCGACACCGGTAATTGTTCTAACGTGAAGTTTTCTCAGAAATTGTTTTGTTTAACCGTATAGTTCGGAAGCGCCCCCGAAAGGACCCGAACACACGAACCTCCGCCGGCTCGGTAGCGGGTCCTTTGGGACCCCAGAATTACCACATACGACACCCTATCTCGATTATGGAAATATTTAATATGCTACCCATCAAATCTTATGAATGTGCGTTAATTATGAGAGTTGGATAAAAACTCATTATGTTTACGCCATTAAATCTTTCATATTCAGCGCGCAAGTTAATTAATTCACCTATATAAAATTCAAGTAAATACCATAATCGCCATTTTGATGACAGTGGTGGTCGAGGCTAAAAAACATAAAAATTGGTGATTTTGAACATCCATACCCCACCACAGGGGCAGTGAATAATAAATCATTTAATTATTTGACGAATTCATCCATTGTTCAAGTTAAATAAATAGTGGTAATGAAGTTTTGTGGTATCCAAAGACGAAGTTTCGCGCCAATCGTGCGTGTTTTCATTTTTTCTTTTCACGAATATCACTCATACACATGTAGATACGATTTAAAATGTGACAAATATTATTCAAAATATTATAAACAACTAGTAAAATGTCCAAATCTTAACATAATATACGAACACAGGTCCAATAAAACGTATTATTCATTACCACTACTGAATTTGTTTTCAAAATCGCCGATCATTATACTTTTTTTTTTGTAATGATGTCCGAAAACGATTATGCCAAACGATTATTTTTTAAATTTCGTTCTTCTCGATTAATTAATATGTCGAATATAAGAAATCGATACTTGGAAATTGAAATAAACTTGTTTTACACAATAAATACATTAAGCACTGGTTAAATTAATAATTTATACTTTTCTAATGTTATTTTAATCGTTTTTCGGTCATTATATTGAAACCTATAAATTCTATTAACTCAATAGACAGGACCTTATGGCCGGGCTAGGTACCTCATCTTTTGAATTTCGCGCTGGAATGTTTCTATAGTTGAATTTTAAAAACGGAATGCGCTCGCTGTTTAAAATTATTTTAATATATTGGACAATTATTTATAGTGGATTTTATTTTTTATACTCTTTTCTGATAGTTTGCTACAGAATGCCCAGTATACTTTTTAGGTAGGCGTAGGCTTAACAAAATTTTGTTTGGTAATGGTGATAAATTAATTCCGCAAACGCTTTTACATAACGTTAATATTTTTTTTTAGTTGTATGAGCTTGGTAGTTTTTGTTTTTATTAGGTTACTTTAGTAGGTACTAGAAATTGTTATTTTTTGTGGTAGTTTCCCAAAGAAAAAGAAACTGACCAAGTCTTTGTCGGACCACGCACAGAAGGGTTCCGTAGTTGGGATGAACATATACGCATGCACATTGCACCTCAGACACATTGCACAGCATTAATTTTTCGACTGCAAAAATAAGTTTGTATTTCTAGAAAAAACTACGAAAAACAAAGTTAATTCTGCAGTTGTAACCGAAAATAACCCATAACTCATTGTTGAAATACGGGTTATTTTCGGTTACAATGGGTTATTCACTTTAAAAAGCAGTCACTTAGAAGCATCTTATCATTTTAATTATAAGATCCAACAATGCTACATGCTTATGTGCATAGATCTTTTTTTCATCCCTCGATTGCATGTATGGGGAATGACACCCCTAATTATGTTTATGGTAATTTTACTAAACTATTTTTTGCGGTGTAAAGAATACACCTTCTTCCAAATTTTCAACGGTATAGTATAAATAGGTGTCCGAGTAAAATGCCTGTATGACATCCGAACCCATGGACGAACGGACGTGACGAAATAATTAAGAGGTCCTTTTTTTACGGATTTTGACTATCGAGTTTACAATCGACAGAGACTGATGTCTATGATAATTTATTTACGGGATCCTGCCGTTTTGCCGAAAAGATTTTTCCAAAATGTCACTACCCAAACAAATTTTAGCAACCTTTTTTTATACCAATGCAATGTTTGGAATTATTTTAGAACGCACTTTTTCGTTTGGTCAAATTGTTACTTGGCAGAATATTATCAAGGGCGGCCGGCGAGTGCCAGAAACGACTAGATTATATAGAAAAAAACAGGCTACCCGAAACTGACGATACTAAACATTTGGCAAATATTATTTTTCGCCAACTGAAATATTTGACTACTTAAAATTGGTAAAAGTACTATTTGGTAAACAAGTTATTGTTTAAACGTTCACTAGCCAAAAATTAGGTTTGCGTTACAATTATTTGTGAAGAGATTTTTTGCTAAGTAATATTTTGGCAAATGAAATTATGCGAAAAATTGTTTGGGAAGTGATAATTTGGCAATTTATTTTCGATGAAACAAGGGAGACCCTTTATTTACAATATAATTATAATTTCATCTTATTGGGTATCGACACTATCACCCGAAAACCACACGACACACATGACAAAAACTTGTCGCAGCCGCCATCTTGGATTTAAATTTTGACCTCACTATTGACTTTAGCACTATCGCAAACTATGAAAACGAAAGATAAGAGGAAAAATTGCACCCACCATCTTGGATTTTCATTTTGACTAAATTCCCACCTTCCCTCTCTTTTTCTCTTGCTATCAAATTAGAAGAAGACCGTCGCAGGTATGAACGCTTTTTCGAAAACTTTTTTTTCAATTTTCTGGTTTGGCCCCCCAAAAGTGACTATTTGCAAAATCCATTTATTTACGTTACACTTCCATGTTTGGGTCACCAAAATGCATGTACCAAATTTCAACCAAATCGGTCCAGTAGATTCGAAGCAAATTGCAGCAATGCAGAACAGACACAAGACTCGTGTGACACGAGTGATCCTATATGAGTTCTGTTTTTTCATTCGGTCGTACGGAACCCTAAAACGTTACACCTCTATCCACAGTGTACGTGTATGTACTTATTACTAAAATTAATTTTCAAAATAAAATAATTAATGAAAAATATACCAAAGAGTTTTTTATGAAGTTTGATTATAACGAATATCGATTAGGCTGAGTGCAACATTTGAATCGAAATAGAAAAATTGGGTGAACGGTAAGCACTAATAAGTGTTACGTCGCACCACAATTTTTGTTAATTTTTGTTCATATTTGATCGTGTTTTTATCTAGTTTAAGTATGAATAATGGTAAAAGTAAGAATGCAGAAAGAATGATAATATCTTTATTTGGTCCTTTTGCATATTTTCAGCAAGAGAGAAGATTGTTTATGTACATATTTTCAGGGAATCTGAGTTGCCTACCTTTTGAATAGCTGTATTTATACCTATTTAATACAACTTACGCAGTCGACTGACGCGGTTCGACCGACCTCAACATATAATTTATTATATTTGCCACAAACTGATTGCATAAAATAGATGCGGTAACATACTTTTTTTAATAAATTCAAATGCTGAAAGTTCATGTAAATTCCTGATTTTCATGACGGAATTCGCAACACCCTATGGAGTTAGCTGATGTGTCACGTGTCAAAGTCTTGTCGAGCAGAGAGTCGCGTCGCGCGACAAATCGCGCTAGTCTGCACGAGCCTTAACAAGGAGCGGTCGGCGATCTTGTCGTGGACTCAGGCGCAGCATTGTACGCTAATGAATGCGCCTCTCATGCGGGGCAGCGACAACCTGTGCCATGGTCGTCCGACCCGAGTCGTCTTGTACACACTGCTACACATCAAGCTATACATTTCCAATATAAGCTGATCTCGCATTGTACGGAAATTTTATACAATGCGAGATCAGCATAAACTGGAAATGTATAGCTTGATTTGTAGCCGTGTGTACCAAAAATATTTTCACAAAAAAAAAACACTACTAAGTGTTTTTTCGGAATTCGGTGTCTTTGGTTTTGTATTTTTGGTTTTTGCCACCGACTTCAGTGTAAGTAATTTTTGACTTTGTACTTTTGTAGTATTTTTTTGGAAGTCGGTTGTTTTTTTTTTTGGAAAATGTTTTTATTCCTCGCTTTTTAGTGGGTCATAACTTATACTCGTAAGAGAAAAACAACATACATACATACTTTCGAAAAACATTACCCTCCTTCTGAGGCAGTCGGGTAAAAAGAACCAGTTTTTGTTAGTTATTATCAAATTGACGAGAAATTAAGCTAAGGACCTAATTTGATGATGAAATCTAAATATGTTTCACGTGCTATACCAAAATATTCGTAGAAGCATGCGCAATAACCATAGAAATAAACAACGCCAGGTTGGTGTTGGTGGACCTAGGGCGGCAGTAGGCCGATTTTAGAACCATAGAAACGAAACAACGCCAGGTTGGTGTTGGTGGACCTAGGGCGGCAGTAGGCCGGTTTTAGAACCATAGAAACGAAACAACGCCAAGTTGGTGTTGGTGGAACTAGGGCGGCAGTAGGCCGGTTTTAGAACTGGTCGCGCTTGGTATGATTCCTTGCGATGAAATTGCAGATTTTCTATTGTAGTCTACTCATCTTTATTTACAAATAAATAACATTGAGGTTGAAGAATATGAAGAAGAATATATTTTATTCAGTTTATAATTGGTAACATATTAACATAAAATCTTAGAAATAATTTACAAAGGTATCATAATGTTAGATGCCTGTACTAGGATAAACCTGTATCACAGGCGGCATGAGTTCACACTTAATGGTAGCTAGAAGGACAATCAAATTCTTAACAATATTTAACAATAGAAGTCTTGAAATAATGACAAAATTTAATAATCTAATTTATTACCTAATCTTATTTTTATATACCTTGTTTACTTATTTAAATTAAAAATAAAAAGAGTCTTAAATACGTAATTTCTTATTTAGTTTGCGTAAAATAGTTTCTTGCACTTTATAACTTAGTTAAACACATAATTATGATTTTCCGTCAGCAGAATTTGTAAGTGGGCTAATTAAGTAAATGTTGCACAAAACTAAATCACGGTCGAGACTTGTTTATTCGATTTCTGCAGGTGACTAATGTGCTTAGACATCAACAAAATCGAGGATATGTAGGGCAGTGCAGTGTTTTGTTGAGTAAGCAATAAACACGGAAGTCTGGCCTTGATAATGACGCTCTAGGTGCCATCGTAGTCGATAGAGTTGATGTACCTGTACTCTGCTTTTTTTCTAGCAGGGCAATCAGCGTCTCCCGTTTTATGGTGATTGGGCTTTTCGGGGTGTCAGCTTTCTTCGGGCACTCTGACATCGAGTGTCCTTCTTCTCCGCAGTAATTACACGTAGATTTCAGCTCTCTGCATGTGTTTGCTGCATGACCATATTGTTGGCATTTGTAGCATCTCGTAACCAGGGTGAAGTCCCTGATAGGGCAGGACGTCCAATTTATAAAAAGCCTTGATTGAGATAATAAGGCTTTACGTATAATCGCTGTAACTTCAATGATATAGTTACAGGTCGACGCATCTTTCTTCCCAGATCTGTGGCTTAATTTAACCAAGCTCAAAAAGGACTCCATAGGCATTGCTGGTAACTTATCGGCTACGTTCTGTTCGTAAATGCACCTAAAGACTTCAGTTTCAGCCAAAGTATTCGGCACACCTAAAACCACGATCCGAGGTTTGCGCTTGTTGGGTTCGTCGGCATTAAGTCCGGATGTAGAGAGCTGAGGCTATAACAAAATCCCTTTTCTGTAAGCGTTAACGCCAACGGAATGATCAAATTGTATGGAATTGACGTTAGCTTTAGAGATGTCACGTGACTGCTGCTGTTAATTGCATACAATGTCAATTCCGTTGGCGTTAACGCTTACAGAAAAGGGATTTTGTCTAGGCCCCCTGGACTGCGTGCTTGAGTTTATCAGCGCCGTGTTTCGTCTCTGTACTAACAATAACGCCTCCATTTTTGGTCTTGCGGACACCACGCACATGCAGCTTCATTTGATCAGGGCGAATTATTTTTTGCACGAGGTCTTTAGTTTCGTCACTAGACTTTAATTTATCGTTGGGATAAATAGCTATTGAGCTGAAATTGTTCGGTCGAATGAAATCATTTGCCCCCTTCTTACCCATATCGGCAAACGAAACAATTCCCGCAGAACCAGAGTCCTTAATCATCTGTTTGAGCTCCGAAATATGTTCCGTCTGGTCTCGCTTTTCTTGAAGAGCATCAACCGCGTTATACGCGTGAATGGCTTTCTGCTTAAGCGACTGATATAGGACTGCCAGTTGAGAGGTTCCAGATCCAACTTTACGGCATAGGTTAGATATTTTCATTTTTTGCTCCGAGTTGAGTTTTCCATCCGCGGCAATAGAGCAAACTTCATTTAAGTGCTGTTCGATGGCTGACATCCATTTTTGAATCTCAGGAGTTGAAACAACATCACCCGTTACCGACTCGAGGGCTGAGATTTGCGTCGCCAAATTAGACGGCGAGGCGGATGGCTGCACTGGCCCCCTTGGATTAAAGGGGCTGTTATCCATTTAATATTTTTATCAGTTTACTATTTTGTGTCCATAATTCACTGTAACTACAAACTAAACAAAATTTTTAGTTGCATTACGTTAGTAATGCACTAAAGGAGGTCACTTGCCTTACCACATAAGGGATAATCATAAGATCGTATTATTCGCAGATGACACACCCCTTATTTTTAAAATCAAACGTCAGTTAGTCAACTTTGAACAAGTTAACGATGCACTCTCTAAAGTTGTGCATTGGTTTAATGTAAATAATCTTCTCTTGAATGAAAAAAAGACTAAACTCATTAAATTTTCAACGCCAAATGTCAGGCAGCTATCTACCAATGTTAAAGTTAATGGAATAGAGTTGGACCCCGTTGAATCGACAGTTTTTCTTGGAATAACCATTGACGGTAAATTACAATGGGGCCCACACATAGAAAAATTGTCAGGTAGGATTAGTTTGGCCGCCTATGCCGTTAAAAAAATTAGACAGATAACTGACGTAGATACAGCCAGAATTGTTTATTTTAGTTATTTTCATAGTCTTCTGTCTTATGGGAGCCTGTGCGGACATTAATGCTATCTTTGATTTACTGAAAAGGGCTGTTCGAGCCATTTACAATCTAGGTCCAAGAGATTCCCTTCGAGAAAAATTCAAAGAAATAGATATTCTGACTGTAGCCTCACAATATATATTTGAAAACCTATTGTATGTACACAAAAACATATCAAAGTTTAAGAAAATGTCCGATATTTATAGTTTAAATACCAGAAATAAACACAATCTTGCTGTACATCGCACTCGTCTCCACAGAGTAGGCAACTCGTTCATGGGTCAATGTATACGCTTTTATAACAAACTTCCCATTGACATTCGAAACTTACCCATTAAACGATTTAAAAGCTGTATTAAAACCAAACTTTGTAAAAAAGGGTACTATAAAATCACAGATTATTTAGAAAAATGCATGGGATTGAGCTGCTCGCTCTGCTAAGCATTGTGACATTTTAAATATTATGGAAAGCCATAAAAATATACCTACCAGTTTTATATACAAATTGACATTATTGAATATTATATACAAAATGACATGATGATTACTTGTAAAGTATTGTTTTATTGTGAATGTGAGGACTATGTGGATATTTATTTTTCGTTCTGTTAGTTTTAGCGATGGTCTGGCAATTTGAGAACTTTATGCGACCTACCCAAATGTCCTTTCTTTGGTATTGTTCGTCGAGTCGTTGAGCTCCTTAAGTTCTGAGTTGAGCTCCACTATTACTGACTAATGCTTGCACTGACTGGACAGGTCCACTCAAATCTGTGTGGTTCTTTCCTCAAAAGACCATTTCAAACTCTTATCTACATGGTCCTCATATGGCCTAACCAAGATTATGTCTGGACTTTAAAGGAGACGGTGACCTCTGAGTTTGTTTCGGCCTTTCTTCTCAGAGTAGTCAGATAGGAAACGCCGATCTCATTTAGCTTATTTTTACAACATTTTAATATGACGTGTAAAAGTGATTCCAATATCCTATTTACAGAATAAACAATTTCATTTCATTTCATTTCACTATTATTAGAGTAGGTAATTATTAAATATTGCTAACGAGCCGTCTGTACACTGTGAATCGTCAGAGTCGACTCTGACGATTCACAGTGTACAGGTGACTGTTTGTAATGTCAAAATACACGACGAGGTGTCTGTTTGTAATGTCAAAATAAAAGCTTTTTTACCCGGACTGCCAAGGAAGGGTTATGTTTTTCGCGCGTATCTTGTATGAGTATGTTTGTTTTCTTTATTACCTCGTATCTTCCAAACGGCTGGATGGATTTCAACAGTTAAGGTATCGATATATCGTCTTAAGAGCCCAAGTGTCCTTAGATAGGTATATGAAAAAAAACAAAATAGCGGAGTTTTGGAGCGAAATAGTAATACGCTAATAAAAATAAAACAATTTTTGATAGCTTAAAAATGGGCTATGTTTGTGTCGGACAGTCGGACCTTGTAAATCGCCTGCGAAGCCTTGCACAAGCTAATTTACAATAAACTAAAAAGCTGAAAATAATTAAAAAAAACAAAAAAACCCGACTGCACGAATACACGAACTTAACTGAAAAGAGATAAACAAACAATATTATTTAGAGAATTTTGGTATCGCAGGCGGGACAAACCAATATGATGAACCTGAAATATGGTGTAACTTTTGTTTGTCCCGCCTGCGATACCAATTTTTTTCTAACTGGTCAGTCAGAAAAAAATTGCCCTTCAAAAGTGCCTGTATTGAGTTGAGTTTAAGTTTGGCTAGCGAAATGCACACCGCCCGCCCGCCGCCGCCGCGGGCATTCCGCGTGCGTAGCGTGCGCGCGTATGCATGCGGCCGTGCGGAGCGGGGCGTGCGCGCGTGTGCATGCGGCCGGGCGGAGCGGGGCGTGCGCGCGTGTGCATGCGGCCGTGCTGTGCGGGGCGTGGACTCGCGTGCGCAAGCGCTAGGTTTATGGCCCCATTCCGGTAGGTAGGTCCACTACGACAAACTCTAAGTGCACACACACAGATGCTGAAAGAAATACAAATACCTACTAATTGAAAGTCACACTCTACAGTGCCTGCTACACGGTCGCCAACCGCATCCCGAAAGAGGTAAACCTTGGTGGATTACAACCGTGTAGATGATGGTTCACTACCAAATTTGAAACAGCTCTGCCGGTCGCCAACCAACGTGGTCTGTCGCGGTTGGCAACCGTGTAGCAGGCACTGTAGAGTGTACTACGTGAGCTCGACAAATGGATATGCGATTTACGCTGGTGCGACACAAAACTGTACTGCGACTCACCATAGTTCAACTTCACGCTAGCGCGCCAAACGATTGTGCGACAAGAGTTCGACATTTCGGTAGTGCCATGCCACAAACGCAGTACCTATTATTGTAAGTCGAAATGACGTTGGTGCAGTATTACAGTAGTTTGAAAGTACCCAAGTGCAACAAAAACTTATGCGACAACTCGCGGGCGCATCGGCGCGAGAGGCGATGACACCGGAGGAGTTCGGGATGGAGAACCTATTCGTAATTTTAATTAAAAATTGATTTTTTATTTCAATGATAACCGCATCAAAATCCATTGTTTATTTATGAAAACTATACACACAAAGAGACAGTCAGACACGTATAGCAACTTTGTTTCATACCATTACTATTTATAAATTACCCTGCCCTTCCCGTAGGCAGGTAAAGCTGTATAAACCGAGCGAACCATAATCACCACATTCATCACACAGCAGCGCGGATTATCGCTGATTGTTTATGTTCCGGGTACTCGGGCTTGGCGTCAGTTCTCAAAACAATGAAGCAAGGAATGTTGAACATAAATGTAGGTACTGGTGGGTACTCCCGCTGCTGTGCTATGTGGCGCATTATGTCGGCAGTGCATTGTGGCGCATTCTCGGAATAGCGCTCACAGCCGCACCGCAGCGCCCGCGCAGCGCTCACCCACAGCGAGCGAGAGGAGAAAGCGGTGCGGTGCCGCTCCGCCCCCTCGCCCCGCCGATGCCGGCTCCACGTGTCGCACAGGTCGCACTACACTTTCGATTCACCATTGTCTAATTTGCTTGCGGAATACATACGTACGAGTAGGTATAGTTGTAATGAACATCACAAAACGCTCCTTCCAAGAAAATTGCCGAACAATAATATTGTAGGTACAATATTTGAATCGTAACCCTGACTGACCACCTTACCTTTTATTTACCGACAAAAGGAGGTTCTCATTATTCGTTGAAATATTTTTGAGGGTACCGAACGGAACCGTATTATAGCTTGTCCATTCTGAACTGACGCGCCCCAATACCACATTTTACGTACATGCCGCGGCGCCGTGTAGCTATACTAAGTTTCCGCTGTCCGTCTGCGTCTGTCAGTCAGCGGGCTGTATTGTTTTGATCATACGTTGTGTGTAGTGTTTTCGGACCAAATTTTTACTTCATTTTGGTAAAATAAATTGTATAGGTACTATGTTTTGTACCCATACGGTGGACAGGACAGGATAGGACAAAAGTTTTTGACGATAAAAAGGTTCCTTATCCGTGTACACATAGATCGTTTAGGGGCTGACTGTACACACGGCTACACATCAAGCTATGCATTTCCAGTTTATGCTGATCTCGCATCATATAGGATTTCCGTTAAATGCGAGGTCAGCTTATACTGGAAATGTATAGCTTGATGTGTAGCCGTGTGTACCTTAGGGGTCCCATACGAATACGTAGGTCTACAGTCCCTTGGAGCTCTAAATAAAAAAAGCGTCTACGTCAACGCCAAAAAAAAACGGCCATATTTATGCGACATATTTTGATACTCGCAAATAAGTCAAAACCTTATGGTACTTCGACAGGAATCATGATATTGGCAAGAAGCAAGGTCTCACAGCACAAGTTAAGGAAAATGTTCGGAAAATAGTTAATTAGATTGTACAATCACAAAAACTTTTTTTTTTTGCTCTTAAAAACTTACATTTGCATTGTCCTAACTACGGAACCCTTCCTTGTGCGTGAGCCGACACGCACTTGGCTGGTTTTCCCTTTTGGAGTAATTACGGAGCCCTAAAAGAATAACGTGGGCGGTCGTAGGAACGAAGTTCCTTCTCACGTAGGATTTAAAACAAAACCAATATGTTCGCAGCCGCCATCTTGGATTTTCATTTTGACTTCAATATCAGCTTTAGCATCCTCGAAAAATATGAAAACGACACCGTTCGTAATGCATTAAACAAAAGGACTCTAAGTAAACACTGCTACTACGACTGCTATAGAGTCATCATCGCCGTCGCCTGCACGGGCGCATGCGTGGGGCGGCGGCGGCGTCGCGCCGATAACCCGGCGCGTCGACCATTTCTCTTCCTGTATGGTCGATGGCGATGACAGCGAACCACTGGTGGCATCGTCGTATCTGACCGCAGCATATTTCGGCAATATGTGCGCGCAGTCAGGCCAGGCCGAAAGTCGGGTGCCGTGAATTATTCTTATATTCCGTGGTAACTGATGTATTTACATAATACATTCCACGCAATGTTTCCGCCTTATGGGTAGATTCAATATTGACTTCACGTTTCTATAAAGCATGTAACAAAAACTCTGTCCGATCCGAATCCTGTCCGCCTGGGTACCGCAATAAAATACCAAAAAGTTTTAATATGAATGTTATTACTTACTATTTAAAATTCACGTTTTTAGTACCAAAATTACACCAATTTAATTATAAATTAGCAAATTTTCTACAGAGGTGGGCCGCCCGAGCCCCATGTACGAACCCGGTAAAATTCCCCATTGAATAAAATGAGGCGATTTTTTTTGTTTTTTTACTCCAAATTACCCATCTAGACTCTCAGTATGATTCTTAACAACACCTAAAGGATCGGACAGGGTTTTGTTACACGCTGTATAACTTATAACGTAGCAATTATGTTTTTGCGATAACGATAATAAAAAACCCATACCGTTGTGTAACGCGGCAGCTGTGGCAGCGTGTCTGCGCGGGACCGAGCGACTTCAGCTGAACAAAAGATATCAACGCGCGCCGCACCGCGGTGCATCGTGCGAAGTAAAACGACATGCTATGGTTTTAACATTTATTTTTTGTTCAACAGCCAATCTAACAGGGCAAGATTTTACCGAAGCTATTAGGAGCTTTGTTCGATTCAGTACACGGATCATACAATATGTATGCCGTAATCATATTATAAACAAACACGTATACAATACACATCAGGCACAGTTCGGTCCGTCATCAGCGGTCAATCATACGACGACACCGATCGTAATCGTTACGGGAATACAAAATAATACTGAAGAATAAATATTCACTATAACTAAGTACGTTAGTACATTAAAGCTCGAGCCTCATTGGGCAAAGTTTTCACATCACTACCTCGGCGCATCGACCGTGACAGTCCGACACTACGACACAGCGTCCCTGCACCACACGCAATGCACGCGCCTCAGCACACGGTCTCCATGGGGATGCGCGCCGCGGGCGCGGCAGGAGGCGCGGGCGTGACGGATGGCGAGGAAGCGGGCGCGGGCGGCGCCGGCGTGGTGTGCGTGAGCGACTCGCCGCAGGACGGCAGGTGCGTGGAGGAGTGCGTATTTCGCGCGCCCCCGCCGCCACTCGCGCCTCCACGCGCGCAGCAGGCCGCGGCAGCTCGCTTCAGCGCCGCCCACGCGTGCGGCTGGCAGCCCACCACCAGGAAGATGAACACGCCCTGCAGCGCGTTAAGCAGGTCGGTGGCGTACCACACATAATCCGGCCCGCCCGCCGCCCACGATACCACATCCGCACCCCACGTCACACCCATCACGACCACCAGTTTGGCACAAACGCGGCCCAGAGCCGCCCTGCAAGTATCACCACCAATGTCAAAATTGTTCTTCGCAAGAGATATCTAGCAGTTAGCAAACCAGAGACGTCACGTGACTTACCGTTCGGAAGTGGACTTGACCTCGTCGCGCCGCCAGAGGCCGCAGGTGAGCTGGCGGGTCGTGGACACGAAAAGCGCCAGATTGACGAGCAGCAGCACTCCCACCGGCCCGAAGAAGTACACGAGGATCTCCATGTCACCGTAGAACCAGCAGCGCTGCACGGCGAAGCGCGGGCGCAGGAAGGGCGCGGCGGCATCGGGCGGCAGCGCATCTAACGCCGCGGCCGCGCCCGCCAGCAGCAGTGGCCCCCCCCACGCGTACACCATGTACACGCGCAGACGCCACAGCTCCTGCCCGCGCTCCAGGGACGTCGGTCGGAAATCCCTGAGGGCACACACGCACGACACGTCAGCACATTAAGAGCGGATTGTTTCACGTCCACTTAACGCAGGGGTATATAATCAAGAATGGCGCTAACTATCGTCAAACCAAAAAATGCGTTGTTTCACATAATTATGGCCCTAACGTCCGTTAAAAAATAACCATTATAGTAACCGGTGCCATACCCACTAGTTAACGTCATATTAACGATTACAGTAACCGGTGCCATACCCACTGGTTAACGTCATATTTATTCTCAAACATCTGCACTAAACAGTAAATTATGGACTCTCTTTTGTTGTATTCATCTTTATTCGACGATGATTCATCTGATGATGAAACAGTGTAGAAAGAAAGAAAAATAATCATCAATCAGCAATACAACTCTCTAAGTTCGTGTAAGTGCATTGAATGACGATCTCATGAAATAGTCATTTAATGCATTTAATGCACGACGAGGAGACAACCGGCCCTAAAACAAAATTAAAAAACGATTCAGATAAAATAACTAACGCACAATTTCTCACTAAAATGGTCAATGAAAATTATTCTTATAACTTTCAATTTCCCATCAATAAGTTTACGAGCAACTGCGAAGTGTCGAATAGGTTGCTTTAACGTAACAAGGAACTAGTGTCGTAATTGAAGTAAATAGTTAAGTACACTAAATATAAGAGTCACTGTACAAGTACACATTCATTTTCAACTTGCTAATCAATGAAGAGTAGAGAATACTTTGACTGTGAAGACCAGTGGTATGATTCGCTTTGGTTCTATTTTATCAAATAATCGAAATTGCCAAATAAATAGCGACTTTTTTGGCAGACCTACATCGACATGTCCACACTGAACGCTAATTTTAACCGACTTCTTCAATAAGGAGGTGGTTCTCAATTCTTCTGTATGTTTTTTTTTTTGTGTATGTTACGCGATAATGCGAGTACTCCGCCAAATATAAATCAATAAAAAAATAACATTTATTTCAAGTACTTTTCAGGTAGATATCAGAAAATGTCCTGACCAAAAAAATCATCAAAATAATACACAATAATCAAATACATACAAAATAATCAAATTCATTACACTTAAAACAATAATTCATTACAATAGTCTCTTATGTGCGACACTATATGTAACTTACCTGTCACAACACTGCCGCAAATAAGGACAGTCCAACCGATTTGCTATCATATTCAGAACGATGATTAATTATTATATGATTGATGATTATTTTTTTGTTTGGTAGGTCATGCTTCAGAGGTGATCCCATATAAATTTTATTTACTTTGCTTGCGTAGTTTTTGAGTTAGCTTCAATATTACGTATTTTTCCCACTTAGTTTATGTAGACGATGTTCTATGTGACTCCGTCACTGTTATTTACATAGCAGGTAGTAGTATTTACATAGCAGGTAGTAGTATTTACATAGCAGGTAGTAGTATTTACATAGCAGGTAGTAGTATTTACATAGCAGGTAGTAGTATTTACATAGCAGGTAGTAGTATTTACATAGCAGGTAGTAGTATTCGAATTTGTACCACAACTAAAAAGTGTGTTTTTTTTGGAAGTCGGTTGTTTTTTGTTTGAAGTAGTGTCTGCACTTTAGTTATTTCTTAAGATCGTGGGATTCGTGGATGTGTTGATGTTTACAAACACTAATTCAGCTTATCAATGTTTGCGTGAGACTTGAGTTGATCAACGTATCCATCTTAATCTGAACTGAATCCGTGAAATGACGGTCCGAAGTAGTCGTTAGTACTGTTTGCATGTGGGGGAGCAGTGAATGAGCTCGCGGAGCTAAACTTAACAACGCTCACTCACTGTGCTCACCTTACTCGATGGGCAACTGCGGTTGTTGATGGAACAAGACCATTACCAAACATGAGGTATAGTTGAAGAATTGTATCACTCTCCAGAAATTCACAGAATCCAAACCATGGAATGTGATTGTACTTACAAGAATCATAAGCAAGGCGGAGACTGCACGTGTTGGCAAGGCGACGTTTGTCTTGTCAGCCTTTCTTTATACGCACTCACTACGTAAACATGTTCATTGCAATATTTGTTTTTTAACCGACTTCTTAAACCAGATCAAGCCCTAAAAATGTTGTAGTTGTTGTTTCTGAAATTGTCTTGTCTCCATATTTTACGAGTATGTCAGGTTTTTTTATGATTTGTCCGTTCCTCACCTACATAAATCATATTTTTATAATTCTTTCTTAAGATATTCATGTCTGAAAAACACTCTCAATTATCAAAAACTTGGACCTGTAAGGTTTAGACTTACCTAGATACCTACCTACTTGAAAACTAGCATCATTGTATTTTTTCAAAATTAAATATGAATTTCCGCGTCGCGATATCGGGGATTCCGTCATTTGTAAAGTTATGGAGAAACGCGACTGGGGCTGTGGTTGGGGCTCGGTCCTTTCAAATTATAAATTAAAGTCGCTTGTCGTATTTGTCCGTATGTCCGCTTTGTTTATCTAAACCACGCAGCAGATATTGATGAGGTTTTCACCATCGTTTAGAGAATTTATTCCGGAAGGTTTATCTATAATATTTATTTGTGTAGGTAATCCTACGTTACTATTATAGTTACATCCATACTAATATTATAAATTCGAAAGTAACTCTGTCTGTTTGTCTGTCTGTATATTACCTTTTCACGCCACCACTGTAGGGATTTCGACAAAATTTGGCAAGGAGATAGATGCCATGTTTTATCGACATACCGCGCGGGCGAAGCCGCAGGCGGAAGCTAGTATTATTATGACTAAGAAATCACGATGTTTTGTCAAGTCGTAAAAATCGTGCGAAGCAGGAGCGCGTCGCTAGTATACAGGGTGTCCCTGGAAGTATGCATAAAATCGAATAGGGGTGTGGGGAAGGTCATTTCCAAACTTTTGATCCAAACTTCTAGGGACACCATGTATAATGCTAGCCACACACGTGACACACGTAACGATTTACTTGCGCAAATTTAGGCTTACGCAACTAGCATCACGATAGACTTGCGCAAGCCTAAAGCGCAAATAAATCGTTACGTGTGTCAATTTTTGCTCGATATTGAAAACGACCAAAGGACGCTTGAAATACCTATTCACAGAATATTTAGTTACATATTCACTTTAAAAATAAATAATTAAATTAAGATAAAACAAATATTTAAGGGGACTCCCATACAACAACCGTGTTTTTTTGCTATTTTTATAGATAACTAGCTGCGCAAATAAATCGTTACGTGCGTCAATTTTTGCTCGATATTGAAAACGAACAAAGGACGCTTGAAATACCTATTCACAGAATATTTAGTTACATATTCACTTTAAAAATAAATAATTAAATTAAGATAAAACAAATATTTAAGGGGATTCCCCTACAACAAACGTGTTTTTTTGCTATTTTTATAGATAACTAGCTGCGCCCCGCGGTTTCACCCGCGTAAGTCTCGATCCCGTGGGAATATCGGGATAAAAAGTATCCTATGTGTTAATCCAGGTTATAAGCTATCTGTTTGCCAAATTTCATCCAAATCCATTCAGCGGTTTTTGCCTGATTGAGTAACAAACATCCAAACACACAAACACACAAACTGTCACATTTATAATATTAAGTAGGATTAAATAATATTTTATTTTTCGACTTAGTCACCTTTCAGGGTTTATACACTTTGTATTTCTTTTTTATAAAAGTAAAATTCCCTTTCTAAAAAAATCTTCTTTCTGAGGCCCTAGACAAGTGACAATCGCTTCGTATTTCTACAACGACTTTCAACAGGATTGATATAAGCTTTTCGATAGCTTATGTCCGTCCTATACATTTTTGCCTTTTCCATCATCGTTATCGCTGATAGAATGTCACTTTGTCTAGGGCCTCTGATCCCTTAAATAACCGTGTACGGCGGCGACTATTGCGTCATCATCTTTAAATTTCTGGCCCCTGAGATATAATCGGTAATCATCACGGGAGCAAGGTCCGGTGATTACGGAGGATGTGCAATCAAATCGAAGCCAGCTTCTTGAATGGCAGTCATAGCAACTCTGGATTTGTGCGCGGGGCCGTTATCATGGTGAAACAAACAACAGAACACGTTCCGAAACGACGCAAGCAAATGACTTCTATTTTTTTTAAACAAAAGCTAGAATTGATTGTTATTTTTATTATCATCATAGCTAATGTCTGGGCTTTGCCTGCCAGTATTTATTTTTTTTCTTTCCAAGGAGAATGTATCGCATTATCACTATTTATTGAACACCCCTCGTACATTGTACGGTCAGTTCATCATTATTATAAGGTCGAATTACGTGCTCCACTCATGATCCAGTATGGTCAGCAAGGATGTGTCTGATGCGCATCATCTTGAACTAAGACTACTTACTAGAAAGTACGAAAACATAGAAATTGTATGATACGTACATCAGAATCAAATATCTACTCACCGGAATGTCCACCAGATGTTGAAACACATCGTGTTGAGCCAAAAGAACGCCGACAGGAACAGGAAATGCATACACACCGCTGCACGGCACATGAAACAAACGAGCCACGTCAGAAATCGGCGCACATCACATCTCTAGCAACTATCACATAACAGCAGCAGCCTCGCTCACCGAGCGCGCGACAAAGCGCGGGCGGCACCACGTCGCCCGCCAGCTGCGTGGCGGCCAGCAACACATCGCCCAGCATGAGCGCCGCCACGTAGTGCGTCTGGCAGCGCCAGTGCAGCGCGTGATGCGCCGCCGGCAGCGCGAAGCCGGCCGCCAGGGTGGCCGCCAGGAAGGCCGCGCCCACCGCCAGCCCGGCTCCGTACAGCAAGTGGCGCGAGGACTGCGCGCCCCGCGAGCGCGCCGCCGCCTCGCACGCCAGCACGCGCGCGCCCGCCTCGCCCAGCACTGCCTCCGCACACCATGCGCCGCCCGCCAGCACCTCGCCGCCGCCACCCGCCGCGCTCAGCACTAGCTCGCCGCGCGCCGCCAGCCGTGCCCCCGCCAGCGTGCCCGCGACGGCGTAGCGCGAGTCCAGGGGGCACGCTGGCCAGCCGTGCCCGACCGTGCTGGCGCCGCCGGCCGCGCTACTGTTTATGAGCGCTTGCAGCTCGTCGAACGCCTCCTGCGCGCGCTCACTCTGCTGCACACACTGCTTGCCGTCGAAAGCGTCTCCTACCGCGCAACACTTGGCCGGCTCCCACATCACGTTGTCAGCGCACACGAGCGCGGCCTTCACGTCTGTGCAGTACCGGGTGGGCGGCAGATGGGACTTCGGAGCTCCGCGCACCATCATCACCCCATCCTTTCCGCGCAGAGCGTAAGGCGCCGCGTGTTCCGGTAATAGGCGCAGCGACTTGCAATCAGGTACGCCCGTTTTATTTTTCCAATGGGGGGGCACTTCGTTAGTGATAGATTTCTTTAGGAACGAGTAAATTCGCGTAGCCCGAGTGGTATTCCCGACGACGGGGGCACATGCCGTGGCGACGGCCTCAGGCGACAATACGGCAGCCCGCAGCGCGTCGTCGGCGAGCGCCTGGTCGGGCGGACAGCAGTGCAGGACGTACACCGGACTCATCACCGCCACCGCCCCCATCCAAAGCACGCTCCATGCTACCAGGATACTAACGAGGGATGACATCTCGCTACGGGTTCACCGAACGACACGGCCGCTGGGCCTGCATCGCAGCCCTACACCACAGTTGTTCGTTATTTTCCGTATAAACAAGCACAAAACACTCTTCGTTTTAGACATCGAGTATTAACATTTTAAAAATTGCAAAAAAAAAACAATTATGTGTTTCCGAACACGATAACAAACACGTGTAAAAAGGTCGAGGCCGCAGCGAACGCAAACTTCCACCGCGAGAGCTGGCGCGGTACTGACAGTCGTATCGGGGTCGGCCAGCTGACGAGCCGACGTCGCCCCCCCAGTCCCCACGTCTGCGTGCCGCCGCGGCCCGCCGCACATGCACTGTGCGCTGCACAGTACACAGGCACACTGCTAGCAGTGCCAGCTGCCACACTACACTACTGGCATGGCAGTAGTAGCCCTAGTGGCAGTTTGCGCTGGCTCGCTAGTCGCTACACACTACAGTGCGCGCCGCCCGCGCCCATGTTTTTACAACAAACACGACAACTACGGTGAAACTGATGCAAATTAAGTCACATATCCGGGCCATAGATGTTCAAGTAATTTGATCAAACAGGCTGGTTCAAACAGTTTGATCAAATACTAAATAGGAAAATTCATATTAATTCTTCATTTCTTCATGCCATTTGACAACTTATTTTCATCAAATTTTCCCACACACATTTGAGCCAATTTGATTAAAACTGTTTGAACCAGCCTGTTTGATCAAATTACATGAACGTCTATGGCCCGCAAAAGGATACAATTCTGAAATTTTTTGCTTACCTTATAGGATTAATTATCATAATAAATCACATACACACTATATCAAAAACTAAATTACAAATAGGTAGTACTACGCTATTGACATACGTATGTAACGCTGTCTGTAATTCATTTATAAATTTTGACAAGTACGCATGTGAAAGTAGAGTGATGCGGAACGATAAGATGGGCATGATGATCGGTCGGCAATTCGACATCGATGCGGCTCGATAGAGCTTGGACGCCGTACGGCGGCTTCGAGCAGCTTCGGTCGCCTGAGAGCTGCTTCGGGCGGCTTCAGGGCGGATGCAGGGACGTTAATCTTTGAGGCGTTCTCCTAGTACTTCACCATCAGCTCCACTTCACCATATACATTGTGACGAGCATAAATTGCTTGGCAACTATATTAAAGCAATAATCGAATCGCAACCCGTGAAATACTTATTATTGAGTAGAATGAGTAGTTCCGGTGGCCATCTGTGGTCTTCATCATCAATTCCACTTCCCCAAGTGGTGCTTTCTGAGAGTAACTGCACAAGTTATTATAAAAAATACCGAAATCGCTTTATGTGTGCCTATAAGTAATATTTAAAGAGTTTCCTCGATTTCTCCAGGATTTCAACCTCAGATCCTGACCTGACGACAATGGGACCATTTCGAAAGTCAGTATCCTTTCAAATAAAAAATATTTTTTCAAATCCGTTTTTATACGACGAAAGCCCGAACACACAAAAAAATATTAGAATTTGGTTAAAAAACACCGTGGCTCACCGCTGCACCTTAACCTAATCCAATTAATTCCCGAATTATAATAAATAATATTTATATTAAAGACGAAAAAATATATAAAACAAATTAGACCAAATTACAGTTTGCTAACCTTAACATTATGCCAAGGCATTATTATGCCACAGTATTATTAAGCTAATTAAAGTTATGAAAAAACGTTATGCCAAACAATATGCCTTAAAATTTCACACCTTTCCAATTTGAATCGATAGGTACCTATAGTGCTAGTAGTCTCCGAGCAAAATGGCTGTGTAAAACCCGGACGGACGGACGGAAATAACGAAATTATACGAGTTCCGTTTTTGCCATTTGGCTACTGAACCCTTAAAATGATCTCTCTACGATCGCGTATAGGCTTGCATAAACAGAGGCGCTATCGCGGGCGCGACAAGGGTAGCGCTGCCTATCACACCCGCAATATCGCGCCAGTTAGTACTAGCCTTATTTCACACACGACGATCAAAAATAAAACACCAGTAGCGCCATCGAACGGATCATTGGTGTATGAGAGCGGTACCGCAAACCGCACACTACTGCATGGCGCTCTCCGTACTACCACTGATCAGTGCCGCCGGAGAGTGTTAGATGGCGCGGTCAGCGTGAGATGGTCCCGCCATCTAACGGCTCACTGGGTGATGACTAGCTCTCCCGTCACACACTATAGTGTTTTACTATATTATATTAATTTACTCTATGGTGTTTTACTACAATACTGCACAGTGCACAGTACAAATGTACAATGTGCAATGCACTCCGCACACACCACATTATTATTTCGTATACTTATATATTTTGGGAATCCCCCTCTTGGTAAAATTGTTTTGTCATAATATTGTTTGCCATAACGTTTTCTCATAACTTTTATTGTCATAATAATGCTCTGGCATAATAATATCTTGGCATAATGCTAAGGTTACCATAACTGTCATTTGGTCTAATTTATGTTAGCATAATTTGGAGTTACATAATTTTTTAAGGCATAATATTTATTCGTCTATTAATGTAAGCTATAAATATAAACATTATTTATACTAACGATTACTAACGATTAGCAAATTGTATGACATCGTTTCATTTGGTAGAATTTTCTTTATTTCATTTTTCAAACATATAAATTATATTTTTAAATATTAGAATAAAAAATATATAAAACATTTAAAAATATAAACCTCCTAACAATGCGAGCCGTGTCCAGGAGTACAGCTTTCTGAATCAAGCCCTTAATCCAGCTGCCAAACGAGAGCCTCCTCAGGTGTTGGTCGAGGCAATTAAGCCATTGGCTGATACGACTATCGGCACAATGATCGCAGAGTCCACATCCCACATGTCGACAACCTCGTGAGCCAAGTCAAGATACTTGATTTGTTTATCTTTCTCGGCCTTCACGAGGTTCCCGTCATGCGGGACCGTTATGTCAATGATCATTGCGCGCCGCTCTGTTCGATCCACCACCACTATATCAGGTTTATTGGCAACAATAGTCCTGTCAATGTGATATTTCCATTTTCGAGAACTGGGTCGGGCACGTACCTGTAGTACGGCACTTCCTATTGCACTAGATTCTCCCGGTCGGTGGCATGCCCGACAGATGTCAACCGTGCCGTCCTTCACAATAAATCTCCGGTAGTTGTTCGTCATGATAACTTCATCCATAATTGCACAAACAAAACCTTCGGTTTCCCCAAAGAGGTCACCGAAACGCAGCCAAGCTACGGACGCTAATAAATCTACATCGGGTCCATGCAGGGCCCGGAAAAAGCGTCCGTGAAGCTCCTTACTCTGCGATACCTCCTTGCGATCGTTAGTGTCAAGCACTACAGGCTTGCGCCAGTTCTCTTTCGCCAAGGAGAGCGGGGTGAGGCCCTAGTCCACCGCGACCACATCTCGATGCATTCCCACGTCGTCTTCTAGGAAATATTCCCTGAGACTGCATATCTCGCGATTGTGGAGGGTCTTAGCGTTTAAAAAGCCTCGACCTCCACACTTTCGCGGGATATACAGTCTCATGACCGATGACCGTGGGTGATGCATTCGGTATGCAGTCAGCAGCGTACGAACCCACCTATCCAGGGCGTCAAGTTCGGTCTGAGTCCATTTGAGTATGCCGAAAGAATACATCAGAACCGGCATGACCCAACCGTTGAAAGCGCGCACCGTGTTGTGCCGCGGCAGCGGCCGGCGAAGTGCCAGAAGCAAATCGGTTTTGTTAAGGTGAGTTAGGTTAGGTCTCATTAAATATAAAGTAAAAACACTCACTCACTGAGCACTCTTCAATACACTCACTCATTTTAATTGAACTCTACTTGAAAGTTGGCATTTTAAAAAGTGTCATTATGAAAACCAGACCAAACGTACAGTTGGTAACTGTGAGGTTGGGAAATAAAACAAAATTATATGATAGGTTGGCAAATTATTATTCAGTGAAATAAAATTCTGCGAAACGTTAGTTGCCAAGTGAAAATCTGGCAAACATTTTTTTTAGGGCAGAGAACCGAATTTTTCAGTAGGTGTGCAGTGTTTTTATTTCTCGTTTAAGGTCTCTGCACACAGCGGGCGTGGCGTGGCGGGGCGCGGCGTGACCGGGCGCCGACGCGGCGCTGGCGCGACGGGAGCGTTCACACTGCGGGCGCGATCACGTCCCGCCGCGCCCATTCACGCCGACCGTTTAGCGACCCGATTCATTCATCAAAAAGATGTTGAGCGATTCAGACGTACTCGTAGAAAAGCTCTTGCTCTTATTTGCGCTAGATAAGAAAAACAACGTAAACAGAAATGGGGGCATGAAATAAATCAAAAACGTCCCGTCGCGCCGCGCCCCGCCGCGTCGGAGTTGTATTCGCGCTCGGCGCGACGCCGGCGTGGCGCGACGGTTCGCGTCGCGCCGAGCGCGGCGGCTCTGTGTGGCGTCGTCCATAGTAACTAGTACATTACAACTGCTCAGGGTCGCGTCGCCGCCCGGTCACGCCGCGCCGCGCCCGCTGTGTGCAGCAACCATAAAATTTCGAAAGACTGTGGCAAAAACCAAAGGAGTGAGTTATATTAGTATTTATTATTTTTATTCCAAAGAAAATAAAGTGTAAATATCAATGCGTTTATTACATTATGTTTTATAAAATTATGCTGCATTATTATTATTCTAAAAGTATTTATGGCAAATATCATTATGCTGAATTTCGTTATGCCAATGTAAATTATGACAATCTATTTTATGCTTAACATTAGTAAACCATATATTTTCATACTTATTAAAAATACATATACAGGGCGTCCCACGGATATGCCACATGGAGGGAAAGTACCTTGAATAATGTAGATGGAACATTTTACTGAAAGAAGACATTATTTGAATTAAAAGAAACAATTTAAACTGCATTCATAGATATTTATATAATTACATGGTTGAACCGGGAATCGAACCCGTTACATGAGAAAAATAATCACCCTGTAGTTTTATCATACCGATCGAAAGGCTTCATCATAAGGATTATTTTTTGCTAAATAACATAGTGTCACCAATAAAAAGAATTTATTTGTGACACTATGTCAGGTAAGGAAGACCATGAATTTTAACACTTGATGTGAAATTTTGTTATGTAAAGAATTTGTTTACTAGAACCAGTATGAAAGTGTCCACGAGCTACAAACAGAACTTAGACGTATTATTCTACATATCCACCACAACAAGATCAATAAATCGACAGGGAGCGAAATAATCAAAAGAGTGCGACTTGGTATTCAACAGGAAGGGACTCATTTTGAGCATTTGATAAATTGATTAATTTTGTATTAAAAATGATAAAATTCATGGTCTTTGTTAAAGCATCAGTTCCACCACTGGTTCAAGTTAACTCAGCGCAATTAGTCGACAATACGACACTTAGCTATAAGCTATTTATCAGGCGTTAATTTTGCTGTCCTTGTTTTTTTTCAATGTCATCCTTGTCATTGTTCTCTGCGTACTGCATCCTGAGTATTTTTTAAATTCCCAAATTCCTAAAAGTTCCTCCAGTTTTTATACATGGTCCTTCGAGCCGGATATGAACCAGCGAACTATGGATATTATTATAGGAGCAGACGTATTCTGGAGTTTAGTAGATTTTATTAGGTGATGGGAAACCAACACTTTATCAAACTAGACTTGGTTGACTAGTTTGCGGCCCAATTAACGGCGGCTGTAGTAATAATTCATCTCAATTTTCATCAATTAAATGTAATTTTACTAATGTTAACGATTTTAATGAAAGTTCTTCCAGTTCAATTGAGTTAGATGACATCCGGAAGTTTGTCATGAACTTATTCAACTGAGGAGAAAATATGTGAAGAATACTTTTTAAAGAACACAACGCGCAGATGGCCGTTTTAGCGTTAAAATACCGTTAAAGGAATCTTCGAATACTTCAGGCCATTCGTATCATCGTGCAAAACTATGTTTTCTGTCGTTGGAACGCAGAAATCTCAGCCAACCATCACTCGATAAAATGTATAAAGATTTTATGACTGAGTAGGTACATTTCTTAAGGCCATATGTTAGAGTGTAATATTCATGAAGATCAGCGGTCATATTTCATTCCTTATCACGGAGTATTGCGCGAGAGTAGTAGTACAACCAAATTACGGGTAGTATTTAATGCTAGTGCACCCACCACATCTGGTCAGAAAGACCAATTAAATAAATGCAATACAGATGGTGGGGCCAATCATCCAGGACGATCTGACTGCAATCCTTCTGAGATTTAGAATGCAAGTAGGTACGTCCTCTCTGCTGTCGTAGAGAAAATGTACAGGCAGGTATCTGTACATACATCATATAGGCACCTGCAGCAAATTGTTTGGCGTGATGATGCTTCTAGCCATCTTAAAGCCTACCAATAGCATACAGTAACTTACGGTACTGCTAGTGCACCATTGCTCGCTACTAGGTGTCTTAAACAGGTCGGTCTTGAATGTCAGGATCAAAAGGTCGCAGAAGTTATCATTCATGATTTCTACGTGGATGACCTTTTGACCGGTGCAGACGTGTTTGAGGAGGCTCGAATATCGCGTCATAAGGTGACTGATGCTCTTGCTTCTGCTTGCATGCCTTTGAGGAAGTGGAAATCTAACGAACCCAGTTTAATTTCAGAACCATCTGGCGATTCTCATTTTGATTTCCACAAGGACAGTGATGTCGTCAATAAAACGCTTGGTCTTAGTTGGCAAACTGACACAGATGATCTGTGTTTTCCTATAAATGTTCCATAGAAATGCATAGAAAATACTAAGCGTGGCATGTTAGCAGTAATCGCGCGAATATTTGATCCTCTAGGGTTGTTAGCACCGTGTGTCGTGAGCATGAAGATGTGGCTTCAGAAACTTTGGCTGGACGGGTTAAAGTGGGATGACCAGTTATCACCTGAGGTTGGAACAATATGGGTGAACATAATTAAAGCCTTGCCTTGCCTTCATAACTTACGTGTTTCACTTCGTGTGGTCTGTGACGTATACAAACAAGTTGAATTTCATATTTTTTCTGACGCTTCGGAGCGAGCTTACGGCGCTTGTTTGTATACAGTATGTTAACTAACAAAGGGCGTTCCCGTTAACCTGCAATAGTATAGCGTCTATACATGCTAAAAAAAATATTACCATTAAAAAAAAAAGTGTTTTTTTTTTTGTATAGTAAAATATTCACAAAAAATATTAAATTGTTACGGAAAATAAGCTCTCTGTACACGCCCACTTGTCACACTTGTTTTTCTACGTTGAAATACAAGTGTGCGTGTACAGAGTGTTTCTTTTACGTTTAAATTTAATCGTTTTGTGAACATTTCAAGACACAAACCATTTAATGTGGTATTTTGGACTGACTCCATGATAGGGGTGGGTTGGTTAAAAATGTTACCTATATTAAATACAACTGTAGGAGATTTCTTCTCAGGGATGTGTAAGTTGGGTCTTAAATGATTTAGAACGTTCGTTTACACTGAAAAGAGATATATTGAAGTATATTAAGATGGCACAAACAAGTAAAACAATCGTTTCCTAAAACTATCACGAGCGTTTCGCGAGCGTGGCGTACGCTCTCGCGTTCTACCGCGCCTACGCTTTTCGTTGACCGGGGCTGGCGGTACGTCGCCTACGAATGGGGTCAACTGGGAAACATGGTACCTCCCTAACGTTTCACCGCTACTTACCTTCTCCAACACATAAGTAGTGGAGCTCGCGGGTTCCTTGATACGGTAAGGCCCGTCCCGTCGCGGTATGAACTTCGGCTTCTGTCCGCGGGTCGTGTCGTTACTACCTTGGGTCTTCAAAAGGACCAGATCACCGATTGAGTAATCAGGTGCAGAGCTACGACTCTCGTCGGCATAACGTTTCTGACTCGCTTGAACCTTTTCGTGTACTTCCCTAGCTTCAAATAGCACGGTTGACATTCTCTTAAGGTAAGGAGTAAGGTTCGTCACGGCGTTGTCACTTTCTACAATGGTGCGCATGTCGGCGATGACGACGGCCGGCGCACGCATCTCTCGTCCAAACGTCAGGTAAGCCAGTGAAAATCCGGTGCTGCTGGTCACTGCAGAATTCATCGCGAAACGTATCGCGGGTAAGTGAGCGTCCCAGGTGTTGTGATCTTTCCATACGATAATAGCGAGTTGGGGCTTTAGATCACGGTTCTTCCTTTCCACAGGGTTCGCTTGTGGATGATATACGGGCGTCAGCGACTGAGTAATGCGAAACGAATAGCAAGCCTGCTGCATTATTTCGCTTATGAACTGCACACCATTATCACTCAAGATCCGTCTACGAACTCCATATCTCAGGAAAATCTCTGTGACTATAATCTTGGAACAGTGGCCTACTAAAATGGCCACTCATATCGTCATCTAATATCAGTTCAATTAAAATGATGTATCGTGAGCCCGAGTCGCCCGCATGAGCAGTCAAGAGGCTATATAGTCATTGCTTTGAGCAGAATCTCACCAGCCGACTTTCCTTTTCAAAACGTAGGAGTTGACTATGCAGGTGCAGGCCCTATAGTCTCGGCTAGTCGTCAAGGTCGTGGATGTAGACTGGTTAAGGTATATATCGTCATTTTCGTGTGCTTCACTACAAAAGCCATTCATTTAGAGTTGGTGGGTGACATGACGAGCAGTAATTATTTACAGGCTTTACGTCAATTTATGTCTCCAAGAGGAAAACCTCTCAACATCTACTCCGATAACGGAACTTCGTTTGTTGACGCTGTTGCTGATTTCTTGAAACGCAATTGTGACCATATAACTGATAGTGCGGCTCAAGATGGTATACAATTCCATTTTATTCCTGCTTACGCTCCACATTTTGGTGGTCTTTGGTAGGCGGGTGTCAAATCGACCAAATATCATTTATTCCGAGGGTTGGCGAAGGTGCGGGCCGTAATCCACCACGCGGGCCCAGTGCGGGTTGGTAGATGTCACATGTCTTCGAATTTTTGGTTTGGTTTCCTCACGATGTTTTTTTTCACCGTTTTGAGAGCAGTAGTGGCGATGAAATAATTTACACAAAGTCAAGCGCCTGTCAGGGTTCGAATCTACGACCTACAATTCGTAAGTCGTGGCCGTTACCACTGGGCCACCACTGCTCTGTTATCTTTTAACAAAAGAGGATTGTTTTTTTTTATTATCATCATAAGTAGGTATCTAATGTTTGGGCTAGGCCTGCCAGTATTACTTTTTTCTTTCCAATGAGAATGTATCGCATTATCACTATAATAAATAGTATAGATTAATATAATAATAAATAAATAAATAAATGTTTATTTCTCAAACAACTTAATACTAGGTTACATAACAACTTGGCAACAATATTATTATAACAAAAAAGAGTTTAGCATCTGTAACCGAACTAGGCAGAGCCTGTATTTCGGTTATCAGCGCCTTTCCCCCCAAGTTATACAAAACAGTAGGTAATCATCATCAAGTCCAAGTACAAGGTATGATCGGTTGTGCTATCTTATAATGAATTATGTAGGTAAGTATATTTTACATATTATAATTTTCAATTGTAAAGTAATTATGTATGTGTGATTGAGGTGTAGTATGATGTTTTTGTGTGTGTGTGTGTGTGTGTGGGTGAATGTGCGTGGGTGAATGTGCGTGGGTGAATGTGTGTGGGTGAATGTGTATGTGTGAGTGTGTGTGAGTGCTATCTTTATACTGTATATAATATAAATATATATATATTTACTGTGATTTTACCAATAGCTGTTCCGTCTGCTCATAACTAAGTTTCTGTAGGAAACAACAAGTTTTTAATCTACATTCCTTTAATGTCAGGGGGTATATATTAATTATTTTGTTTAATTTATTATAAAGGAATGGACCCAGAAATCCGATAAATCTTTGACAGAATCTTGTTTTACATGTAGGTGGCATATTACATATGTTATGTTTACGACGTCTCTGAAGTAGTAGTGGGTTAAATGACTGTTTGGTGTGCTGTTGGAGGATAACTTTAAGTATAAATAGTTGTCTAACAGTTAAAACATCACACAACCTGTAAAGCTTTACGGTTGGGAAGTCAATCAGATTGAAGGTGCTAACCTTCAGAACAGCTCGCTGGGCTATCTCCACTGCCTTTAGCGTAGTTTTACAGATACCGCCCCAGGACGTGCCACAGTATGTAAGAAGCGACTGACAGAGAGCGTAATATATCTGTTTCAATAGTACGGCATCCGCAACATGACTAAAAATTAGTTTGCGTACTCTAGAGCTGAGAAGTTTTACCTGTTCTTTGAAGTTAAGGTTCCTGTCAATAATAATACCTAAGTACTTGATAGAGTTCACGCGTTCTATTAAAAGACTTCTCAGGGTGGCTAAGAGCTTAGATGTTGTGTTCTCTCTTGTGACTAGCATCAGCAATCTAACGTCTTCTTTTATTTTTTTCTATAAATATAATTTATACCTAATTTATATATCACATCTTCTACAACGCGAAGAAGGAAAGCGTGGTCGCTTCTGGTTAGGACGCGGGGAAAACCGTTTCTTTACATTATTTGTGTTAAAAAGTTCTATTAGCTTAATTACGAAAAGAAAAAAGCTAGGTACTTATAAAAAAAACAATTAAAAGTAACTAGAATATCTTTAGGCAAATGCATTATTTATATATTTTGTCCATAAATAAATGTTCGCGACACTAATATTCCTGCACAAGGACTCGTTGCGAGCGACGAGCGGGAGTGCGCTCGCCGAGCTCGGAATAAAATACTATGTGTTGGTGTTATCATTTATTGGGTGTGTAGAGCGTGTGCGGCGGCTAGGGCGGGCGGCGCTCCGTGACGGCGTCGGCCGTGGCGTCGTACCGCGGCGGGTTGGCCCAGGGGTCGTAGCCCAGCACCGACAACATGGGCGCCAGCTCGGCCATGTCAGCCCGCACGTCGGCCGGGATCTGCCCCACCCACTTGTCCAGCGCGTCCAGGTTCACCGGCCGCACCACCTGGTCCGACGACCGCTCCACACTGCGGATGGGAGGGAAACATTGCAGTGTTCAAGTACTCACATAATAGTCATATTTATGATATATGTGCGGAAAGTAGATGATTTATCTAACACACGTGTATCCATACTTACAACGTTTTATTATGCACTAGCTGTGCCCGCGACTTCGTTCGCATGGATGTCGGAAAACAATAATATGTCGCTTAGAAAAGTTGTACCTTCATTTAAAAAGGGGGAATCTTTCGACCAGGCCTGGTGATTTTTCCTAGTAAGAAACTGCCAAAAAACTTGTGTTTTTATTTAAGAAAATGCTTCTCTTTATAAAATATTAGCGGTGGAACCACCTGAAGCGTACACAAAAAAGTTGCTAGGGTTGCTCACACGCGAAAGAGCTACATAAAGTTGGCCGTGGGAAAAGCAACCAATACTAAGATCCACCCCCGCAACGGATAATGTCTGGCCCTGAGCTTTGTTAATGGTCATGGCGTAACACAGGCTGACGGGGAATTGCACACGCTTAAAACTAAACGGGAAATTATTGGGAATGAGAGGAATTCTTGGAATAAAAACAACATCTCCGGCGCCGCAACCCAGAGGCGGCTCGTCATAAAGAGCGCTGGTGCAGTGCACTCCCACGAAAATAGCATAATCTATATTTCTTTGTTATAATCCTATACATACATTCTTTCTACTATGCCCATGTATACAATAGCAGTTTACTAGAAAACCATTTCCTACGCGTACATTGGGCGTCAAGTTGTAACGTGTGGAGCGCCAGCGATTGCGCTCCTATGAAACAAAGTTCAGTACGATTTCTAGCACTGTATTCAATGAGTGCGAAAGAGAAATATCGACACAGTCCGACGCGTGAAACAAAAGATTTTGTATGAGAAATTAGCCTAATTTGGAGCGCCGCTCACGCGCGACGTTGCCAAACGGCGCAAGGCGGCCGCGCACGGGAATGCAATCTATGCCTTTGCGCTGTTGCCGATCTTATGTAAACAAACGGTCGGCTCAACTCGGCTGTCAGTAGATTCGCATTGTTTATTCTAAATAATTATTAAAAATAGTTTGTGCGCGACATTTGTGTTAAAAATGGAACAATACAGTGTATCTTGTTGTATGATAAGCATTGAAAAACGCTTAATTAATTCCATAACTGATTTTCACAAGAAAGTGATAGATGTCTTCGCTCGCCAAAAAGATCGCCGAATGGATTTTCTTTACAAATAAAATAAATGGTAAGCTCTAGTTCTACGTTTCTTTTTTTAGTGAACCCCCACAAATAAATATCACGAGCCGCCTCTGCCGCAACCTGTTAAGATTTCGGCTTCGATGACGTTTTGTTGGTGATGGTGACTATGAGCCGAGTGCCGTTGCAAAGTTTGGGAGGACTTAAATTTCTGAGAAGAATTATTGGCACTCCGACTTTTAAACAAATTTTGTGTGCTGAAAGACCGGGTGTGTTAAGGGATTCTAAGAACTCTACTGGATAGTGTGTGACATCTTCTTCTTCGGGAACCGTATTTATCGATGTATATTGTTGACTTTCCCCAGAAACGTGCCAATATTTGTGTATTTATTGCTGTCCGATAGTCGAACAAATCAAATCAACCATAAGGCCTCTGCCTCGAATCTTACGGGCAGCGGGGCGGCGGCGGCGGCGGCGGCGGCGCGGGCGCGGCAGGATCTTATACGTAAAATCAAATGGACCGGTTCTCGAAAACAGCGGCGCGGCAGCGGCGAGGCGGCAGGCAGCGAGCGGTGCACTCCATTCAAGCGGTGACCGCCCGCACGTCTGCATTGCAGTGTTGTTGCCCACAATAAATTGAGCGTTAGGAATAAATTTGAATCAAAAAGATGTTGCCGCCATTGTTCAGACATTTCTTTCGCGAATAAAAACAAATATCTCGACGACAAAATCGTGAACACAACACTACGCGGCTATAGTGACGCGCGATCTGCCCGCTAGTTTCGAGAACGGGTCTTTGATGCCCGCCCCGCTCCCGCGCCGCCGCCGCCGCCACCCCGCTGCCCGCAAGATTCGAGGCCGAGGCCTTACACACGCCAACAACGATCGAATCGAATGAGCGGTGGTCACGAATCATACGAACTAATTACGAAGTATAGTACAGTTCGATTCAAACTTAATGGCGGCTCGGAACATGAGGCGAGTCGCTGCGCAGTAAAAATTTCATGTGACAGCGGGGGTGAGGGGTGGGGTACTGCGCAGCTAAAAGTTAACTTCCGAGCCACCATCCGCCCCGCTGCCCGCAAGATTCCAGGCCGAGGCCTTACACACGCCAACAACGATCGAATCGAATGAGCGGCGGTCACGAATCATACGAACAAATTACGAAGTATAGTACAGTTCGATTAAAACTTAATGGCGGCTCGGAACATGAGGCGAATCGCTGCGCAGTAACAATTTCATGTGACAGCGGGGGTGAGGGGTGGGGTACTGCGCAGCTAAAAGCTAACTGCCGAGCCGCCATTAAGTTTGAATCGATCTGTAACGACTCGTTTCTTGACTTCTTAATTTGAACCTAATGAACGAAACCAACCAAAATAACAAATCAAAACCAATCAGATCATAGGAGTGAGGCGTATTTATCGTCACAGATAGAAATCACAGATATTATAAAATAGCAGATAGCAATTGCTCCTAACGATGAAAAATATCTGTTACTTAAAATCACAGATCCTCAAGACTGTTACTGTTAAAACTTCGGATACGATTTTCGACTTTAACGAAAAGAAATAAAGAAGTTATTCACTTGAGTCAATACGTATTTATCGTCTGTACAAAAATCACAGGCTGTGATTTTATAAGAGATAGATACGATTTTCGACTTTAAATCAAAAGAAATAAAGAAAGATGATATTCGATTGAGATACGTATTTATCAAAAATCACAGGCTGTTGTCACAATGTGATTTAATAACAGATATTTGGATCTGTTATTTTTTTGTCACAGTCACAGTGATCACAGATATCGTGTTTCACCTGTTACAACCCATCTCTAAGATCAAATTACTTTCAACTAATGACAGACAACCCAACCAACAATTTATTATTTATTTATTATTATTATTAGAGATGAGACGTATATACTGGTAGAGGTATATATACCAAGTATGTGCTTCCCAGTACATAGACCGGGTACGGACCGAAATACTGGGTAAATACCTTGAAGGTATGACGTCAGACGCATAGGCATAGTACGATACGAACCGCTACCACTAGGTAGCGCCCAGTTTTATCGGTAGTTCGGTACGCCGAAGCTACCCGACAGCTTACGAAGGGACCCGAAACGTCATTCGTGCTTTATGAACATTCGGTTGATTTAATTTAGTTAGACAAAAAACAAAACCAAAAAACCTGACAAAACTAAAAAAAATATTGCAAATTAAAATTACGATTGTAAATATTTTAACTACGCCGGCTAGTTAGTCAGTTTAAATATAATTAATGTTATTTTGCATTAATTTATATAGAAATAACTACAATTCATTAATAACCATCGTCATACTCTTAGCCGACAGTCCTAAGCCTGGTAAAGTAGGAAGGAAAGATTTCATATCTCATAATGCATAATTACGTATAGGTACTTGAAACGTCGTACCTACATTATATTGGAGGCATACCATACTTATCGCATACGTTTACTTATCGAAATCCTACCACACTCAAATACTTAGAAGTATTTTGATACCTGGTATTTGTACCAGGTATTTAGTGATACCCATACCTTAAAGGCCGGGTATGGAGAATGGCAGGTATATCTCATCTCTAATTATTATATTATCGACAATAAAGAAGTCATAAACAAAGATACCTACACTAAAAATAATTTGGAATATCTGGGCGAAAGTCATTCTTCGACGGACACTCTTAACACCGCGATTCAGAAAATGACATTAAACGAACAACGCCATCTATCGAGCACGAAATGATACTGTCAAAATATATGGGAAAACGTTCGAACACTCTGTAAGCTAAATAAACTATGTAGAAAAGTGAAAAATTAAAGAATAAATACCTATATTTAAAAAAAAATTAACATTTGTCACTATTCTTTCATGATTATCAAGATTTGGAAGATAGGTAGCGCCACCAGCTAAATAAACTATGTATAAAAGTGAAAAATTAAAGAATAAATACCTATATTTTTTAAGAAATTAACATTTGTCACTATTCTTTCATGATTATCAAGATTTGAAAGATAGGTAGCGCCACCTATCGCACTAATACTAAACTAATAAATAAACAACGCATCTGGAAAATTTTAATTAATCTAACTTTAGAGTTATACATATTCTATACACAATGTATCGCGTTAAGTTTCCGCGCAAAGAAAATGACGGTCATATAACAACGCACGATCTCACAAACCTAGTAATTAAGAAGTAAGTATCATTTCGCGTCAATAGATGTCGTTACGTGTATGTACATTACGTAATGAAAATTCTTTCTTGAACACTTTAAATTCATATATCTTTTGATATTTTGAAGCGATTGCGATGAAACAAAAACTAATTGAAACATCGAGTTACACACAATATTTGAGTATAAAAGTTAACCATATTGATTTCGTACTTTTTACGTGATAGTGGCACAATCAAACTAAAGAACATACAAACAGACAAACAGACAGACAGACAAACAGACAAAAATTCCAAAAATGGTAGAAATGGAATCTGTTGGTTATTCTTGGACAACCCACCCACTTTTTTTTTTTTTTTTCATTGTACAGAAACGCCTCGTCTACAGATTTATTATATGTATAGATATAGATTGTGCGAGGAAATAATATAAAAAATATTGAAAAATTCATTTATTGATCAAAATCTAAATCTAGTGTAGGTAATTAATAACGCGTTTACTGAAGTATTAGCTTTATTGCTAAGGAACTTCGTTCCTGACGGGGGTCAACCCCACACGGCGGTCGACACCCGTCAGGAACTTCCTTCTCACGTATGATTTAAAACAAAAACAAAGTCGGGATGACGACGAAGCTAAAAATAAACAAAAAACCGATAAGTAGAGCACTAGTGCGAAAAAATGGCACTTTACGCACAATTTGGCTGCTTTAAAAACGCTCTTTTCGAACACATGCATTGCAAAGTTATTTTATCTACACCCATGCTATAAATCCTCTCTTAAAGTTTCTGAAAGAGTTAGTTTATTGCCAACATAAAAAAACCAGTGTCATAGTAACCATAATATCATCCAAACGGGTGTTATAATGTTGTACTGAATTTCATAATGCAATTCATTTAAAAAAAAGAACATTGTCATTCACGAGCGTTTCACTAACAAAGCACCGTAATTTAAAAACAAAACACATTCGAATTCTGGTCGGACCGCGCCATTTTTGTTCAATATTGGTATTGCAAAGAAACTTTTATTGAAGACTAGCTTCCGCCCGCGGCTTCGCCCGCGTGTTATGTCGATAAAAAGTACCCTATGTCCTTCCTGGGGATGCCATATAACTCCTTGCCAAATTTTATCAAAATCCGTTCAGTGGTTTAGGCGTGAAAAGGTAACATACAGACAGACAGACAGAAAGACAAGACAGACAGAGTTACTTTCGAATTTATAATATTAGTATGGATTCATAGGGTGTAGATAAAATCTTGTATGCAACTGTAAATAATTAAAACACTCATGTGATACTATTATCACACTCGGCTTCGTGTTTTAATACCCCTTATTATACAACGTGCCGCTACAATGGCGACATTAATTTAACACACGGGTAGGGCTAGTGGCCAGTAACCATAAAAAATATAATAAAATAAAATAATTCGTAAATTGAAAAAAAAAAATTTCAAACAAACTAAATAAAAAACATAACCAAAATTGAGATCACTCTTTGTAAAAGATTCATTCATGTAGGTACCTACCAGCTGGCTTACGTTCCATCGGTCAAGATCCTTTGTCGGCATAATTTCTAGGAAATTGCGCGGCTTTCCTTTTATTTGCCTACATATGATCCGTGACCCCGGCAAATGAACTCTTCGCTACAATTCTTTAAGTACAGGTTGCTCCAGGATGGTAATTTAGAAAATTGTTAATAAATCAATAAATAATAACATTTAATGAAATTAAAATATTTTCTTAAAACGAATATGCGAAATCGGATACGTGTGTTAAATTAATGTCGTAGCGGCACGGTGTATAACAGTTGCTTAGATAACTATTTTAACCGACTTCAAGAAAAGGAGGAGGTTATCAGTTCGTCAGCATTTTTTTTTTTTTAATATTTGTTACCTACCTCATAACTTCCGACTGGGTGATCCGATTTTGATGTTAATTTTTTTAATTTGAAAGCTGCTTCTTTATTAACTTTGCTTGCGAGTTTTTGAGTATAATTTGAGTTTTTAAATTAACACGAGTGCATCAATTACTCACTTTAGCAAGGTGCGTAATCTACTTTTCTTTCAACTACCAATCAAGTCAAGTCAGGTCAAGGTCAACTCAACTCAGACAGAGCCGGAGAGAAGAGCCTTAGTAACAGGGTCCCGAGTTACCCTTTTGGTATGGAACCCTAAAAACAATGCAGTAAGGTTGTATGAAATTTCTGTGTACTGTTTTGCAGTGCAACAATGGAATTTCGAAATTTGTTTAGGTTCTAAGCAAAGAATACGTTCTTTGGGATCGGTTTTGTGAGTGATTAATGATAACATTTCTATGTAGTCGAAAGAAAAAGTAGATTACGCACCTTGCTAAAGATGCGAGGGCAATAAATTAACACGAGTGCATCAATTACTCACTTTGCGCTCTAAGCGAAGGATTCTAAGTTATGAGACGCAGAATAAATTTGCCGCCGAGCGAAACACACAACTTTTCACCTCACTACAGCGAGGAAAATGGTGTCTCCATGCATTGAACAAATATTGTAGGTACGCTTTTATGCACTTTTTGCGCACTTTTCCGGAAGAAAGTTCAATTCGGCATTATGTACCGCTTGCACTAACTAAGTGAAAACTTCTTTAGGCGCTTTGAGCTATTTTTTTCATGCTGGCCAGTGTGATTATTCTAAAAATGAGGTTGGCGCACTGACATGAAACAATTATCCATGCATTATCAGTGGACCCGGCGCGCGGCGGTTAGAAAATTATTGAATAGCCGATAAAATGCACTTATGCACCCAGATTTCGAATGATAAACACTCTTTCTGAGCTTGTGAGGTGAAAAAAATATTTCTCGCTTTTTAGTGGGTCGGTTTGTAATTTACCTAAGTTACAGTAGCCTAATGTCAACTGCTCATGAACTTTGACAAAATATTCATCACCTTTTATAAATAATAATAATAAAGCCTCTTTATTCCTTAATTAAAAAATAAACAAAAGTACATAATAAATAAATAAAACCTAGAAATCAATTAAGGACCCCTCTTTGGGTAAAGGCCTCCTCCCTTTCTTGCCAATTTTTTCTGTCCTGTGCTGCTGCAGGCCAATTCGGACCGGCTTCCTTTTCTATCTCGTCGACCCATCTTTCTCGGGGCCGTCCTTGTTTTCTTTTTACCCGACTACGGCGAAAAAAAAGGAGGGTTATGATTTTGACCGGTATGTATGTATGTATGTTCATCTGTTCCCTCCTATCTTCTAAACCACTCACCACAATTTGACAAATGAGATATCGTTGGAAGCGTCTTGATCGTCCGCTGGTTATAGGCTATGTGACGTCACATAAAATAAAAATGGCGCCCTCTAGAGGAAATAAAGGAACTCAAAAAAAAAAACGTTTAATCGTACCATGTTGGGTATCAAATAAAAGGGCTTTATGAGCACATTTCATAAATATATATATTATAACCACAAAAGAATTAAAAAAAAAAAAGTAATAAAAACTTTGTGGGCAGGCCCAAAAGGAAAAAAAAGACCGAACTGCCCACAAAGTGGTTCTTTTACTCCATTTCCACTTCAGTTTCTGCGAGTGTTGGGCGTCTATCACTCTTGTCTTCTCGCGAATGGTGGTATTTTTTTGTTTGTCTTTAAGCTTGATATT
This sequence comes from Lithophane semibrunnea, assembly GCA_947363905.1. NCBI lineage: Eukaryota > Metazoa > Arthropoda > Insecta > Lepidoptera > Noctuidae > Lithophane > Lithophane semibrunnea. The sequence goes on from OX376195.1 coordinate 18,843,858, forward strand.
CAATATGCTTCTTTCCATAGCGAGCTGGCATGTTTGTATTGTATAATATATTTATACCTTTTATAAATTATTAATATGCTTTTTCCGATGCAGGGACGTTAACTGTTGAAGATTTCTCCTGTTACTTCACCAAATGCATTGTGAGGAGCATAAATCGCTTGGCAAGTTGGCAATAACATATTATAGTAATCGAATCGCAACCCGTAAAATACTTATTATTGAGTAGTTCCGGTGGCCATCTGTGGGCTTCTTCATCAGTTCCACTTCACCAAACGGTGCTGTCCGAGAGCAAATGCGCGAGTTACTATAAAAATCCCCAAATCGTTATAGGTGTGCCTATAATAATTGAAGAGTGCCCTTGATTTTTCCTTACCTTAAATCTTTTCTTAAAAACTTGAGGCTTATCTTTAAGTGTAAGAAGGACATTATTAATTATGCCTCAAGCTAGGCAAAAAATAAACGAAAGTTCTATGTTTACGTAAGTTTTATTTAGAACTTTTTAGCATTCAAAGCTTGTTCTTAAAAAGATTTTTACTTTATTTTATTTGTACTTTTTAGCATTAGAATTTGTTTAAATATCTGTTCTATCACCTTCACAAATCCAACGAGCCCAACACTAAAGGGCTATCTTATAAGGTCGAGAAGTTTCTTTTGCCACCTTTCGCCTCTATAATTAGATCCTATACTTTTCTCAAACACGATAGTGCTATCTTGTTTGATTGAGGAGTTCCTGTGGCCAACTTCCAGCTCTATCATCAGACTCTGGACACCACGTAGTGTAATAGCACTTCAGCACTTGTCAATACATAACCAATACGTCCAAACACGATGGTGCTATCTTGTTTGATTGAGATTTTCCCATGGCCACCTTCCATCATCAGGCCCTAAACACCATCTAGTGTCAAATCACTTGTTAATACATGACCAATGAGTCCAAACACGATGATGCTATCTTGTTTGATTGAGGAGTTCCTATGGCCAACTTCCAGCTCCATCATCAGAACAGCTCTATGGTATATTTTTTCAAAATGTCTCGGTAGTGTATGAGTATGCCAAGTTTCAGCTCAATCGCATGCCAGGAAGTGCTTGAAAAACAGTTGACAATTTGAGTCACTAGAAACACATATGGCCACCTTCCGGCTCCATCATCAGACCCGGAACACCATCTAGTGTCAAAGCACTTGTCAATACATAGCTAATGAGTCCAAACACGACAGTGCTATCTTGTTTAATTGAGGAGTTCTATAGCGAACTTCCGACTCCATCATCAGACCAGCTCCATGATATCATTTTTTCAAATGTCTCGGTATATAAGTATGCCAAGTTTCAGCTTAAACGGATGCCAGGAAGTGTTTGAAAAATGGATGACTATTGGAGTAACCGGAAACATACGAACAGAGCAAGCTAAAAGCTTGTAATAATAATAAAATATAAGTAAAAATCTTATTAAAAACAAGCTTTATTGAACTAAAAAGTACTAAATAAAACTTACGTAAACAATAGAACTATATTTTCTTAAAAACTTGAGGCTTATCTTCAAGTTTAGTGTAAAAAGGACATTTACGCCTAAAGCTTTTATGAAAATATTAAAGTTCTATGTTTACGTAAGTTTTTATTTAGTACTTTATAATTCATTAAAGCTTGTTTTTAAAAAGATTTTTACTTATATTTTATTTTCTACATTTTAGCATTAGGACTTGTTTAAATATCTGTTCTATCACCTTCACAAATCCAACGAATTAGGTTTTCCCATGCCACCTTCCAGGTCCATCATCAGGCCCTGAACACCACCTAGTGTCAAATTACTTATTAATACAACATGACTAATGAGTCCAAACATGATAGTGCTGTCTTGTTTGATTGAGGTTTTCCCATGGCCACCTTCCGGCTCCACCATCAAGCCCTGAACACCACTTAGTGTCAAAGTACTTGCCAATACATAACCAACGAGTCCAAACACGATGGTGCCATCTGGTTTGATTGAGGAGTTCCCATGGCCACCTTGCGGCTCCATCATCAGGCTCAGAACACCACCTAGTGTCAAAGCGCTTGTTAATACATGACCAATGAGTCCAAACACGATGGTGCTGTCTTGTTTGATTGAGGTTTTCCCATCGCCACCTTCTAGCTCCATCATCAGACCATGAACACCACCTAGTGTCAAAGCACTTGTCAATACATAACCAATGAGTCCAAACACGATGGTGCCATCTGGTTTGATTGAGGTTTTCCCATGGCCACCTTCCAGCTCCATCAACAGGCCCTGAAAAGCATCTCGTGTCAAAGCACTTGTCAATACGTAACCAACGAGTCCAAACACGATGGTGCTATCTTGTTTGATTGAGGAGTTCACATGGCCACCTTCCGGCTCCATCATCAGACCCTGAAGACCACCCAGTGTCAAAGCACTTGTTAATACATGACCAATGAGTCCAAACACGATGGTGCTTTCTTATTTGATTGAGGTTTTCCCATGGCCACCTTCCGGCTCCATCATCAGACCATGAACACCACCTAGTGTCAAAACACTTGTCAATGCATAACCAACGAGTCCATACACGATGGTGCTATTTTGTTTGATTGAGGAGTTCCTATGGCTAACTTCCGGCTCCATCATCAGACCAGCAATATGGTTTCATTTTTCAATATGTCTCGGTAGTTGTATAAGTATGCCAAGTTACAGCACAATCAGATGCCAAGAAGTGCTTGAAAAATGGTTGACTATTGGAGTATCTAGAAACACATATGGCCACCTTCCGGCTCCATCATCAGACCTTGAACACCGCCCAGTGTCAAAGTACTTGTTAATACGTAACCAATGAGTCCAAACACGATGGTGCTATCTTGTTTGATTGAGGAGTTCCTATGCCCAACTTTCGGCTCCATCATCAGACCAGCTCGATGGTATCATTTTTTCAAAATGTCTCGGTAGTTGTATGAGTACGCCAAGTTTCAGCTCTATCGGATGCCAGGAAGTGCTTGAAAAATTGATGACAAAAGGAGTAACCGGAAACACATACGAACAGAGCAAGCTAATATAAAGCTTGTAAAAATACAAAAAAAATGGCGGGAAAATAATATGGCATGCGGCATACCTTTTTGATTTCAGAACTTACAAGTAGAATCTACATACATTCAAGCGTTCAATTTTTAGAAGCCCTGTAGATTTTTTTTTTATAACCGTAAACACGAACTTGTAAAAACTTCCTTCGAAACGTGTAACTTGTGAACGTGTAGACTTGTTACTTTTGATAAACAGTGACTGCACTGGTAAAAGGTGATGAGCAGTTGACATTAGGCTATTGTACCTAACTATTGGATTAATTACAAACCGACGCACTAAAAAGCGAGAAATATTAACTTTTTTACCAACTATAATCTATATTCTAATTCTCTATCTCTAATTCTCTAATTTCGGAAGTCGGTGGCAAAATACAAAACCAAAGACACCCTTTCGAACATAAAGGTATTTTTCACTATGTAGTGTTTTAATTACGGTTATCAAAAAAAATCTACAGGGCTTGTTTAAGAGGACCCATACACCTACAATAATATTGCACAATGTTGATGATTGCACAATATGATTGATGAGCTCCGAAACCCACACGGTACAATTAAATTGAGACAATATAATTGAACAAGCATTCTCGTCATAACTTTCTTCAGTGCACCATGTCTGATAAAGATTTGGCTGCAGCTATCTTGTGTTTAATTGTAGCGAAACGGACTAAGAAATCGCTCCGAACTGTAGACTAAAAAATATTGGGCAATATACCATACACAAGACACAATAAATAAATATAGTGCAATAAAATTTAAAAGTCCTCAATCTTTTGCTCAATCATTGCGCAATCTTCAATACTACCCCTATATGTTCAATAATATTGTGCAATCATCAACATTGCGCAATATTATTGAAGGTGTATGGGTCGCCTTACTCATCTTTTAGACAAAATGGACCAAATTATCCGTCATAACTTTGATCTTAAATGTGGTCATGGACGACCGAGCTTGGGCACAAGCTACTCTTCCTATGCGTATGGGAGGCCTCGGCGTCCGCAAAATTTCTAGTATTCGTCAAGCTTGAGGTTATATTTTCGAGCCGTTTGGGGTTGAAACCCTAGGGCCGTGGGGTCCGAGTACTCATAGTTTGTTCAACGAAATCCCCAAACGGCTGTTTGACACTTCCCGCGACCCAAGGGCTGGCTTTTACCTTGGTCAGAAGCTAAGCATTGCCAAACAACGTGGCAATGCCGCCAGTCTCTTGGGTGTGCTACCAGCCGACAGCGATGCGGAGGAATTTTTCGAAGCCATATTTTAGTTATTAATTGTTTATTTGTATAGTTAGTTAGTCCCTTAATTCAGTGTTTGGTGCCGATTCTGTTGTTCACAAAATAAACTAAATTTAAATTCAGTGCATCATTTTCTTTCCATTTCATTAAGTGAAAAAAAGTTCAAACATAGTTCGGTTAAATAATACTTATGACACATGATACCTACTTCGATGATCTAAAAATATGTCAAATAATGCATATCGCAAAAAAGACATCGGTCAATAGGTTTTGGTAAAAAGAAATTCGAACAAAAAAAAATCGGTAAAGTGATCGGTTCCCATAATTAATACTAATCCCATAATAATCCCTTTGCAAAAAAAAACGGGCGGTTTTGATTTTTGTACATTATTGGTAATCATTTAGTTGTAAAGAGGTTTTAATAGCCAAACTATGTTACTGGCACTTAATAAAGAGTCTGGGTAAGAAAAAAAGTTTGTTTCAAAATCGAAACTTTTGTTTAAAAACAATAATAATCCCGTTTTCCGTTTGTGACTTTTACTAACATTTTGCAGGTTTGCGGTTAGAAGGTTATCTTGGCAACTAAAACTTACTTCTCGTTATTTTTAGTAGAATAATTTATGTTTGTCGCATAATCCAGCCTTATTGTGACTTAAAAGTGATATCTTTGTGTCGATTGTAATGGCAGAAAAAGCAATAAGAGCTAGTAAAATTGTAGCGCTGCTGGAAGAGGGGTGTAGCCAAAAAACTATATTCTTATTGATTATAACAAATTAATAGTCATTTATGCTAATGACATAGTAAAAATATTAATATTATCCATACAAAGGCCAAGGACTGTTAAGGTGCCCGTTTTTTTTGCAAAGGGGTGTACATTCCGATTCGCTACAATGTAAAAATTGTTAAAGAATAAATAAATTTTAAAAAATATTCTGCGAACAGACCTCAACTACATCGTACACAATTACACATATTAAACAAAGACTCGATGGTCATTAGCTTTTTGGTTGCTAGGAGAGGGACTGTGGAGCTGACTGTGTAATGTTACGTAGGTGTAATGTAATGCCATCGTGAGATCGTAGGTACGGGAACCTCGCTCGGCTCGGGCTCTGTGTTGACGCAACTAGAGCTACTCGCAACTTGTACTGACCCAGTCGTTGATACTAAACCGCTCTGGTTGTTGTTTTATTTCATGACCATTTTCCTTAATACCTACGTGCTGTATTTAACTATAGGTATTTTTGCGGAATACTTTCCGGTAGGGAAATAATTCAAAAAAACACGTGATGAGAGAGCTGTCAAGTAACCGCCTAAATGTACGTTTCATTTCAGTTGTCAAGGCCACAAACAGGCGCGTTATCGCGGGCGCGACAAGGGTTGCGCTGCCTGTCGCGCCCGCGATATCGCGACAGTTTGCACGAGGCTTCATGCTACGTCACAATTGTACTCTCCAATTTAGCAACGTTATAATTCGTTGACGTTTAGAGAACCTGTATTTTTGGGCTCTTTACAGATTACAATAGTACATTGTGATACAAGTGTGCTGTAATGATCAATGCACATTTTTAGGCCAGTTGACTCTTTGACATGTTCTCATTAATAGCCTAGAGCCACGGTTTAAAAAAAAAAAACACGTAAAAACCTTTTAGAAGTCGGTTAAATGAAAATGTTCGGTATAAATGAAAATTTATCATTGCCCCTTATCTCCGAAGCTCCTGAGCCTAAAATATTGAAAAAATACAGAGTTTTTCTTTACTCATAGATTACAGGAAAACCTATAACAAGTATGTATATGGTCTTAATAGAACATGGTAAATCTCTCAATATTGTGCGTACAAACTTACATTTGCAGTTGGAGAACATCTTTTCAACTACAATTATAAGTTTGTCTTTGGGTTAAATTAATTCCAACTACGGAACCCTTCATTGTCCGTTCTCTCTTCATTGGTCGGTTTTTTCTAACATGATTATTGTATAATAACAGCACTCTCAATGTCAAATTGTTACCACTGGCATTGCTCCCTCAAGTCCGATCACTGTAAGTAATATTAATTGACTCGCATGAGCTGCGGTAACTGTGTGGTGGGTGGTGACTGGTGCGGCTACTCACTTGGAGAGCGCGACGCCGTTGGGCTGGTTGATGTAGCGCTCGTGGTGCAGCACGGCGTCGTGCCACGGCAGCTGCAGGAAGGCCAGCACGCGGCGCATGGTGGCGTGCGGCCGCAGCACCAGCGCCTCGTAGCGCACCACCAGGCACTTGTCGGCGCCCATCGTCTTGCACTGCTGGTACATCAGCTCCACGGCGTGGTTCCACTTGGTCAGGCACTGCCGGTAGCTCGTCAGGTCGAACCCCGTGATCGTCACCTGCGAATCAACTGACTTCACACCAAGGGGTCCAAGTAACTTAAACTTGTTATGCAAGGCTGCAAAGTTATTTTTCGGCGCGAGTACTTGAATTGAATGTTTCAATGAATTGTTCAAATATAGAATGCTGCGCGAAGCGAGGGTTTCAAAGGTACGAGTCGCAGAATAATTTTGCTGCCGAGCGAAACACACAACTTTTTTACCCGACTACGGCGAAAAAAAAGGAGGGTTATGATTTTGCCCGGTATGTATGTATGTGTGTATGTATGGATGTTCATCTGTTCCCTCCCTATCTTCTAAACCACTCATCACAATTTGACAAATGAGATATCGTTGGAAGCGTCTTGATCGTTCGCTGGTTATAGGCTATGTGATGTCACATTAAATTAAAAATGGCGCCCTCTAGAAGAAATAAAGTAAGGAACTAAAAAAAAATATCGTTTAATTGTACCATGTTGGGTATCAAATAAAAGGGCTTAATGAGCACATTTCAAAAATATATATATTATAACCCCAAAAGAGTAAAAAAAAAATTAAGTAATAAAAACTAAAACCCAACTATGACTAAAAAGGTATAAACAAGACACCACAGACAGACAAATTAAAAATCCGGAGTCACACGTAATCTGTTCGATTTATGCCCTAACACGTGTGACTCCAGATTTTTTATTTGTCTGTCTGTGGTGTCTTGTTTATGACTTTTTAGTTTTTAGTCGTAGTTGGGTTTTAGTTTTTATTACTTTAATTTTTTACCTAATTACAGTGAGGAAAATGCTAGGTGTGTCTTCCATGCATTGAACAAATTGGCAATTCAATTTGGCATTATGTACCCCTTGCAAGAACCCCTTTGCAAGAACCCTGCAGGTATTAAAATATCTTCGTCGCTGCTGGACTCGCTTATACAGGGTGTTACGGTTAACCACCGTTATCCTTGAAACCAGTGGTTTGGTTTCATTAATATGTAGAACGTAAAATGAACATAAAAAAAACTTCATTTTAAAAAGAAAATCTACGTTTTTCCACAAGAATATTACAACGTTTAGTTCGTTGCCCTTGCGTATAGGACGCAAGGGCAACGAACTTGCGTCTCAACACGGCGGGCGGCGGTTGGCGGAGGCGGGCGGGGGGTGCCGGACGTTATCTGACCGGCCCCGAGCGCGCGACCCTTCGTCAGTCAGCTGTTTCGCTAGCGAGCGAGCGCACGTATCGCGGGGTCGCACTGCACCGCCCGCTCATTTCTCGTGCGTAAATAATAATTGTAGTTATGTGATTATGTCTTACACTAATTAACAGTGCACTTTACTCTATCGCGGGTGATAAGAGTGATAATTCAAGTCAGAATTGTACTATATCGTGAAACTATCTTGGCGGCCAAACACAGAATGCGTAGCTACTTACGGCCTGTTCACCATGCTGGCCCACGCTCAAGGTCGTGGCAACCAGCAGCTCCCAGTTGATCTTCAAGAACGAAACGAAAATCAAATTTACATGTAGACTCGTCACAACACCTAAGGTACCTACTTAGGTATTTTTGCCTGTCCTAAGCCAGCAAAAGTATGAAGGGTAAGTTGTTAAGTTACAGGGTCAGGTTATGTGTAATTGTGTATTTATTCATGTGTTGTGTAGGTAGAAGACGGACGGCGACCGTCACAATTAAGTGCCTAATAAAGTCTCTCGAGCGCGTATCCATGCATTTGCGGACAGTGTCTCGCAACCTGAATGTTGCGAGGGTTGCAAAGGTACGAGACGCAGAATAACACACAACTTTTCACCTCACTACAGCGAGGAAAATGCTAGGTGTCGCTATACATTGAACAAATATTGTACGCTCTATGTACTTTTCGCGCATTTTTTCTAAAAGAAAGCTCAATTCGGCATTATGTACCGCTTGCTTGCACTAACTGCATTGCTAAACAAACCAAAATCATGGAAAGTAAATTGAATATACCGAAGAAAACTATGTAAAGTTTTATGAAGTGAAAACTTCGTTCGTGAAAAATAATCCATGAAACTACGCATTACACACACAACACACACCACCCAATAAAATACCGATTTTGCAGAGTTCGATTTCGCCGACAAACGAGGCGTGCTTGCCACATGCCAATATCGTAAAAAAAATTAAACAGAGAGCAATCCCGGCATGACCGTCCTGTTTATTTTATTTTATTTTATTTATTTGGGACAAAAAACAGTTATACATAACAGCATTTACTAAAAAGTAGTTAAAGTATACAGTCGAAAAAACGTATAACCCACACTATTGTCCACGAAGTGACATCGGAGTATGAAAGAGAACGCTTTTTAATTAAAAATAGAAGTAGGTACATATGCAGGGAAAAAATAAAAGATAAACAAAAAAATACCGGCACACCGAAAGAAGCGGATGACAAGAGCATCCGTTTTATTGGCGACTTGCAAGAGATTGTGCAACCATTCTTTTAAATTTAGACTGTGACAACACGAAAATGTCAAAATCAATGAATTGTGAGCTATAGGTTTCTAAGAGTCCAAAGACCCAATCGTGTTATTTATCCTCGAAACATTCACATTTAACTTAAAAACATGTTGAAATCTCTGTTTTCTGTCAATGTATCGGCTCGCGTTCATGCTGCGCGAAACATGTTTGACTTTTCATATCACAGCCAAATTGCCAAAATGTTTCTGTATGAATCTTGCTACATGTTGTCCACTACATGTCTCGATGTTTGAAAAACAGTCATTTGAGATCTGTCATAACTGACTTCACACTATGAGATAATAGGTCTTTACCTATGAAATTGCCGTTCTGCAGTACTGGCCATTTCAAATCAAAATAATTTTTGTTTGGCTAAGAATTCTAATTTCAAATTAATTTTATTTTAAAAACATGGAATTCTTTTTTCAAAAGAAGTCATTTGTTTAATGATTAGTGTTACATTTTCATCGCATTTCAATCTTTTTCGTCATCATGGATACGTTAAAAATTCGAGTAATTATCGAATATGAGTACCGTCGTGGCAGCAACGCGGCACAAGCGACACGCAACATCAACGACGTTTACGGAGCTAACACTACAAACCAACGCACCACCTGTTATTGGTTTGCTCGCTTCCGTTCTGGAAATTTTGACCTGAAAAATGAACCTCGCGGTCGTCCGAAGACTTTGGTCGACAATGACGAATTAAAGGCGATTGTGGAAGCTGATGATACACAATCTACGGCTGAATTAGCAGCAGCTTTCGACGTTAGCGTCAAAACAATATTGGTCCATTTGGGTCAAATTGGCAAGGTAAAAAAGCTTGACAAATGGGTGCCCCACGAACTCAATGATCGCCAGCGCGAAGTACGCGTCGAGGCGTGCCTTGCACTGCTGAACAGACACACAAATGAAGGAATTTTGAACCGCATTGTTACCTGCGATGAAAAATGGATTCTGTTTGATAACCGCAAGCGCTCAGCAAGTTGGTTGGATCCTGGTTCAGTACCTAAACAATGCTCTAAACGAAAACTTACCCCTAGAAAAGTGATGGTCACTGTTTGGTGGTCTAGCGCCGGTGTGATTCATCACAGCTTCTTACCAAACGGGGTGAGCATTACTGCAGATGTGTACTGTGAAGAACTGAACACAATGATGGAGAAGCTGGCACATCTCCAACCAGCATTGGTCAATCGCTCGTCTCCGCTGCTCCTGCACGACAACGCGCGACCTCATACTGCACAGCAGACGGTCTCCAAGTTGCAAGAACTGGGGTTGGAAGCCCTCCGTCATCCGCCCTACTCACCAGACCTTGCGCCTACAGACTACTACTTTTTCCAGAATTTGGATAACTTCTTGGCGGGAAAAAAATTCAATACCCGAGAGGCAGTAGAAAATGCCCGTCCAGCTGATTTCTTTAAGAAGGGCATCAATAAACAGCACTGCGTTGGCAAAGATGCATTGATTGCATGGGTGATTACTTCAATTAATACAAATAAAAAATACATGAAAAAAAAGCGTTTAAATGTTTTCATACAAAACGGCAATTTCATAGGTAAAGACTAGTAAGTATATCCCGAGATAACAAAAGAGGGATTTAATGTACAGTTCGATTCAAACTTAATGGCGGCTCGGAACATGAGGCGAGTCGCTACGCAGTAACAATTTCGTGTGTCAGCGGGTGTGAGGGGTGGGGTACTGCGCAGCGAAAAGCTAACTTCCGAGCCGCCATTAAGTTTGAATCGAACTGTATATTACTACATCTCGAGTGAGAATTTATATTTCGAGATGTAATATACTATATCCCATAGTGTGAAGTCAGCTTAAGTCATATTGCGTGCAGTGCGAACGCAACCTCAACAAAAACAAGTCATGTGATTTGTTTCATGTGACAAGTTTCGAAACATCTACATGTTAAATGTTGTCAGGTGCAAAGGCACAGTAAACATGATATACAGGGTGTTAGGGTAAACACCGTTATCCTTGCAACCAGTGGTTTGGTTTCATTTATAGAACGTAAAATCAATGGAAAATTACAACTTTTTTTTTCTTTTTTTTAATTCTACATTTTACCACAAGAGACGCAAGTTCGTTGTCCTATGCGCTAGGGCAACGAACTTGCGTCTCAACACGGGCGGGGGGTGCGGGATGTGACCTGTCCGGCCGCGAGCACGACCCCTCCCTCAGTCAGTCAGCTGTTTCGCTAGAGAGCACGGTGTCGGATAGAAACTTTTTAAAATCTTTTGATGAAAATGACGTTTTTTTTTTGTTGTGTTCGGCCATTTATTTTTATATTTAAGTCAACTACCCATGGTTTGAATGACAAGACTGTTTACCCTTACAGCCTGTATGTATATAGTCATGCGGTAACAGATGGTACCACGGTAACAGTGCTAATGGTTACGCGCGGCGCCACGGTGGCCTGAAAATCAGCTTTCTTAGACTTAGGGAATTCGATTTGCAAGTGCCGGCTTTTTTGCCGGATATCGCTTCTATTAGTTATTATTATATACAAAAATGACACTCGAGTTAATTCTGCCCACAAACGAAGGAAATCATATTTTTTTACGAAAAATTTGTATGGAGCTAGTATGAAAATCTAATTATCTCTTAAACGGCAAGGAAAATGGTAATATCCTTACAGGTGGTTATAGTACTAATTATTTATGTTTTTTTGACATACTCCAAATAACTTTTTTAAATGCCGTTTTTTTAAAAAAAATCATCAAAATGTATTTATTTATTTTTACTTAAGAAACGGTTCCTTTTAGTGTTTAAGTTAAGAACGATCACAAGAAATTGATGAATGATATTGACCCAAATATTAAGAAATACTTAAAACAAGAAAAATATTTTTAAAAATGAGTTTCTATTGATAATTTGAAATTAAATAAAGGTTACAAAAATATTAAGTACTATAAATACAATTATACAAAATATTTTAAAAGTTAATTTATGGAATTAATAACTAAACCTAAATAAAAATTAAAAGAATATATCATTAATCTTACAAATTTTCTTTATCACTCTTGTTGTCGGACTCCAATTCTGAGTCAGAATCCAGATTGGATAGGTATATCTAAAAACTCGACCTCAGTTTCCTGAAACTGAATTAAGTCGAGACTTTCAGCAAAAAAGCTCTGCTTTCTCTTGGCACCTAATTTAGGCCTTTGTGAACTTAGAAAAGGATCCGAAGAAACAACAAGCATATTTAGGATATCTTGATTACAATCTTGCCTGCTTCTTTTCCGCGAATGATGTTCCCGGAACCTCCTAAAATCTTTGTTTCGAGACTCTGAGGCTTCTTCCGACAAAGTCCCAATCGGCACAACATCATTTTTCTCCATGATGTCAGCCCCGTGTATTAATAATTTATATACGGTTGACGACATGTAGTACCAGATACACGGTTAAATTATAACTAATTAGGTACATTAATAAACAGCTGGGAGACAATATAAAAAAAAAAAAATGAAACATTAAAAGAAAAAAAGACAGTGATGACAATATCAACAACACAGTGATGACGAAAAAAGACACAGTGATGATAATATGTCTATGACACACTTTAAAAAAAAAACGAAACATACAAAATGCGGTGTGCGTCTCAACGTTGCACCAAATGGGAGTCCAAGTGTCAGGCAAATATACCTGACGCTGATATTCTGCTGGATCCCTGCAGTGACATACGGACGTCGAGCAGATCTATGAAACTAATAATTAGTAGTTATTGATTAGTAGTTCCCGAGCCTTGTTTTACTATATCAATCAACAGATTGAGCTCATCTTTGAATTTGTTTTGAATAAATTTCTTTCTTGTCTGCAACATTTCTTTGTGCTCATTACTTCTCGCTGCCCATAGTTTGAAGTCGAGCCTGTACGCAATGTGTAACAGACATTCCATGCAATTTATACGGGCATGTAGGGATGACAAGCCAAATTCGTATAAGTCAGAACACACAGTCTTTGATTTTACAGCATCTAAATGGTCCATTTCTGTAGGTTTTGCTAAGGTACACACAGGTAGCACGATGCATTTGATCTGGCTTCAGAAAGGTACGTGCAGACTTTAGCATCGATCATTGTCATCATTAGTTGATGAGTCACTCTATTACTATTACTGCACTCTGTGGGGATAAGGGCCTTAATTTCATCATCCATTTGTTTTTTGAGATTAATGACAACTGCTTCGCTTTCCTTTACAAAAGTAAACTGAACTGGACGACAATACAAAGCTGAGCATGGTTTTGAGTTCGTCCATAAAGTAATATCTCCATCTGTCAGTTTTAGTGGCACCAAGGAGCTGCTTGAATCATCTTGCTCACCTTCCAATTTCTGCTTGTATCGGCTTTGGTTGGAAGCACCATCAAATCCCCACTGGATATCAGCTTTAGCTGCTTATTTTGCACATCGTCAGTAAGACTTTGAAGGATCCTCGTCACCGTGAAGTCAAGTAAAGCTTGAAGTGTAATCCTAACCAATGAATCCGTAACTAACACTGATTGCTTCGGAGGGTAGCAATCAAGCTTAGTTTGTTGAACTTTATAGTAGGATGGATAAATATCCTTAGCACCTTCCCGAATGGCAGTCTCTCGTAACGTAATATATTGCCACTTTGACAGTTTTAATGAGAGAAGCAATCCAAGCGCTTTCTCTGGTGTAAATATGACTATTTTTACTGGTTTCTTAAGCGTTTCATTAATTTTAACGGCTGCTTCAGGATTTTTCATCATATATTCGATCACAGGTGCGATATCCTCATGCCCTTCTTCTTTTAAACGTGCTGCAGCTGCATATCCCAATTCACTGGAATCTTCGCCTGTATGATCATCAGATCTTCTCTTTTTCTGTTTGCTTCTCAGATCTTTGAATGGTTTTCGGGACCTTTTTGTCATTGTTGCAACGGACGATGATGTCGACGGTTCTTGAGACACTGAGTGTGCACTTGGTATCTCATCAACAGTTGGTTCTTGATTAACTAAAGTTTGCACACAACTTGGCCAATCAATATTTGCTTGCAGCCAATTTCCGTACAGTCTTCTGAAATTATTGATGAATCGGTTGGATTTCTGCCACCTCTGTAAAGCAGCTCGAGTGAATCTCGAACAAAACTCTTTGAGAGTTACTCAATCTTCGACAGAAAGGCAATCGCCAATGCGGGATACAACTGCATCAAACAATACTTGATGATTAAATGAAGTATTCTCACTTTTTACAAGTCTAAATTGTAAAAATAATTTTGATTAAACTTTCCATTCTAAGATTTACAGTCGTAGAGCAAAGATTTAGTGTTAGCAGTTACACAGTTGTGAACAATCTAAATTATAAAGCAAAATTTTAGCCCTTTTATTGCAAAACGTCGATAATTAGTAAACTATCCTGATTAGAGATTAAAAACATGTGTTTATGAAAATGTATAATAGTCAAAAACATTTCTTAGAACTCATAGCACAACTAATCAACAAATTAGCTTATCAGAAAAGGGTAAATGTTGACCATAGTTGGCATTGTTGCGCGATATTCCAAATCATTTAATTACCTATTCAGAGTTATTAGAAGACCAAATCATTGTAATTACTTAATCACTTGTTTCAGGCTCATTAGAGACATTTTTGTTATTTTGACTGTAGGTATGCAAAGTTTGTGCATTTTGTGTTGATAAATATCTATCTCAAACATATTTGTCTGAGTGTGGGTGTACTATAAACCTCTGCCAACTCCTTCGGGGAAATAGGGGTGATGCTATTTTATGTTACGTGTTGTTAAAAGTCAGTGTTCCTAAACCTAAACACTAAAAAGAGCCGTTTCATACGTAAAAATAGATAAATACAGGCTGTAAGTGTAAACACTCTTGTCATTCAAACCATGGGTAGTTGACTTAAATATAAAAATAAATGACCGAACACAACAAAAAAAAAACGTTATTTTCATTAAAAGATTTAAAAAAGTTTTTATCCGACACCGTGCTCTTAGCGGAACAGCTGACTGACTGAGGGAGAGGTCGCGCTCCCGCGCGGCCCGTCAGGTCACATCCCGCACCCCCCGCCCGTGTTGAGACGCAAGTTCGTTGCCCTAGTGCATAGGGCAACGAACTTGCGTCTCTTGTGGTAAAATGTAGGTTTAAAAAAAAGGATAACGGTGTTCACCCTAACACCCTGTATGTGTTAGGGTGAACACCGTTATCCTTGCAACCAGTGGTTTGGTTTCATTTATAGAACGTAAAATCAATGGAAAATTACAACTTTTTTTCTTTTGATGATTTTTAAAAAAAAACGGCATTTAAAAAAGTTATGTGGAGTATGTCAAAAATTCATAAATAATTATTACTATAACCACCTCTAAGGATATTACAGTTTTCCTTGCTGTTGAAGAGATAATTAGATTTTTCATACTAGCTTCATACAAATTTTTCGTAAAAAAATTATAATTCCTTCGTTTTTGGGCAGAATGAACTCGGGTGTCATTTTTATTTATAGTAATAACAAATAGAAGCAATATCCGGCAAAAAATCCGGCACTTGCAAATTGAAATCCCTAAGTCTATGAAAGCCGATTTTCAGCCCACCGTGGCGGCGCGACTACATAACTCTCCGGAACGTAACGCCACCGCCTTTGTATTGAAGTACCTACGTACCTAAGCCAATTGTGAGAATTTATCAATTAAATTGAACATACGCAATACGAGTGGCAAATCAAATCCTTTGATACGCCTACTTGTTTATTCAATTAAGCGTAAAGATAGGCGACTCCATCCCCCACAATGCTAAAGCATTAAGTAATGTGAACTAAATAAATAAGTACACCTACTAATAAGTGTGTGTCCGTCCACCTTCATACCAACTGCTGCCGTTAAGCCCAAAACACACACAGAGCGGGTGCGGGGCGGGAGCGGGTCGGGCGCGGGAGTACGGCGGGTATGATAATTTGTAATTCAAGGAATTATATGGATGTCAACACACAGAACGCGGGCGCGTGTCGGGAGCGGAGCGGGGCCCGCGCGGGTGCCGCGCGGGCCGCCCGCCGACACAACAGCGCGGGGCGGGAGCGGGTCGGGCGCGGGAGTACGGCGGGTGTCATAAATTGTAATTCAAGGAATTATATGGATGTCAACACACAGAACGCGGGCGCGGGTCGGGCGCGGAGCGGGAGCCGCGCCCGCTGACACAACAGCGCGGGTCGGGAGCGGTTGTGCAATTCTGTAAAAATATCTCCGTGAAAACAAAGTGAGCTATCAGAGTGAACTGTCACTTGCCTTAGCATCAGTAGGTATCGATGAGAATGACTCACTCCACGCTCACTTCACCTAAGTTTTCAAGGTTAGATGGTTACAGAATAGCAATGCGGGTGAAGCGTCGTTACATTCGTTGCAATACACGTATCGATGATATTCTCCATATTGATGTCTTTTTTTATTAATGTCATGAACCTACAAACTTTCCATTTTCGCGTTCTTCTTTTTAAAATAAGTAAAAATAATAATTCTTCGTCCGTGTCAGAATCACCCGACATTTTCACACTGCAACCGCTCAAAGTACAACCGCGCCCGACCCGCTGCCGCCCCGCGCCCGCGCTCTGTGTGAACACGATGAACCGCGCGACTCACGCGATGAAAACGACCCGACCCGCTCCCGCCCCGCACCCGCTCTGTGTGTGTTTTGGGCTTTATCATCGCTAGGCAACGATAATAGTTAATTATTAAATATATTACAACGGTAAACCTACTTATATATCCGACCTACTTACCTACGTAATTGTGCCAAAACGAACGAACCCACATCCATTTTCCGGAATAGGTCTAATGATGTTGGGTATGTACTGTAATGTTTTGTTAAGGTGGTCCAGTCTGCAAAGCGATATTAGAACAAAATTGCAAGAGTCGTTTTTTTCATGATAAATTATTATGATAGCCCTAAAAAAACAAAATCAAAAGTAATTTATTCAAACTAGGCTGAGAATCAGCACTTTTCCAACGACAAAATTACATGAGACAGTCCCCCAAAACGCCCGCCCTTCACCACTTCCTAGTGCTTTAGCTAGGAAGAAGAAAAAATGGATTCTATACAATAGTATGTAAAATCATTCACATTACGCAACACAAAACATAAATCTAATTATTAGCCATATGTCAGCTAGCAGCGCACAACAATATACCAAACAAAAACAAAAAAATCGAGAACTATATGTACTCAAGCAGAAATAAAAAGTAAATGTAAACATAAATTAATCTATACTTATAAAATGCTTTGTCCTGAATGACTGACTGACGGATCAAACGCACAGCCTAAACCGCTGATCGTACAGACCTGAAACTTGGAGGGTGTGTTCTTTGTATGACGTAGGCATCCGATACGAAAGTATTTTCCGAAATTCTACCCTTAAGGGGGTGAAAAACGGGGGCACTGTTTGTATGAAAAATCTTATTACTTGAGTTAATAGAATTGAAACTTGGCACAAATATCTACGTATCTAAGTAAATTATAAAGATTTTCATTTTTGGTTTTTCTAAACTACCCCCTAAACGGGGAATGGGGGGTGTCAAAGTTTGAATAGAAGAATTTTAACGCGCGGTCCGAATAACTCGAAACTCAGTATTTATACTTAAAACCAAAAATAAAGAATGTGTAACAGGGATTTTCCAAAATCTACCCCTAACGAGGTGAAAAGGGGTAGTCTATAATCACAGCTCAAACCACTGAACAAATTATGGGGGAAATATCATAATCCTTCAGTTAATAGACTTGTCAAAGTCAAAGTCAAATAATTTATTTCAAATAGGCACATATATGGCACTTTTGAACGTCAAACAAAGAAATAGAATTCATTCTAGTTGCCCCTTCCAAAAGGTAGTTTTCGTATGGAGAAGAATGGGCAAGAAACTCCATCGTTACTCTTTTAAAAATGTTTTACAATATTTTGTATACATTAATTATATAATTATATGTGAAGACGATGCACCTACAATAAGATTACTGTACTACGAAAGGTAAAAAGAATTATAAATGGAGCAATAATGAATACAGTAATTACCAGATAGATGGTGCTCACATATTTACTTGAAACTTGCAACAAATACTTATCTAAGTAAATGATAATGTTTGTCATTTTTTGTTTTTCTAAACTACCCCCTAAACGGGGATATTAATTTTTGAAAACTATCATTCAAAGGGGGTGGAGGGGTTGTTGAAGTTTTAGAGGAAAGTCTGAAATCCACGCGGACGAAGTCGCGGGCAAAATGCTACCCTAACTAATATTATAAATGTTGCAGGAGTTTGTTTGTTGGTTATGCTCGCTTTCACGTTAAAACAGCTGAACGGATTTGCATGAAATTTCGCACATAGGCTACTTTTCATCCTGGATCGCGGACGAAGTCGCGGGCAACAGCTAGTATCTAAATAAAAGCCTTCAGGCGCAAATAGCGCGCCCGCTTATATATAGCTATTTATAGCTGTAACTGGAAGTTATAAATGATAGGACCATCGCAGTCAAATAAATAAAATTTAATTACTAATAACAACAAAAAAAACAAGATCAGCAGAACACAGTCACCACAAGCAGCACCCGTTCACGAGCACAACACAAAGATCAGCCATCACCCCCTCGCTATATTAGAGGGAAGGAGGCAACCCGACCCCCGACACTACATCTAAGGTAGCATGACGAGGGCACGCCACAATTGCGGCGATAAGTCCCCTCTTTGAGGAGTGGCTACAGAGGCGCCACGGCGTCCTCACCTTCCGCCTGACGCAGGTCCTCACCGGACACGGTTGCTTCGGGAGGTTCCTGTTTCGTATAAGGCGGGAGGAAACGCCCGGGTGTCACCACTGTGTGGATCGCCCGGAGGACACGGTGGAGCATACGGTGGAGGTCTGCCCCGCTTGGGCGGAGCCCCGCCGTGTCCTCTTGGAGGCGATTGGCGGCGGTGACCTCTCGCGTCCGGCTCTGGTCCAGGCCATGGTACGGAGCGAGAGGGCATGGGAAGCAGTCACCTCCTTCTGCGAAGCAGTAATGCTCGCGAAGGAGGAGGCGGAACGCGTGAGGGAAAGGCAAAGTTTGCGCCCTCACGCCCCTAACCGCCGCCGCCGCTGGAGACGCCCTGGGCGTCGGGAATCCCAGGCGGATTCCCGGCCACCATAGGCGCGGGCTTGCGGACGGCGAGCAATGGGTAGCTCGCCGTCCGATCAGGACCAGGCCCGGGTCGATGGCGCATCGTGTTCCACGCGCGCCTCAAAGAGATGTCAGCACAATTGGCGGGGTCCGCTAGGACCGATGCCTGCCAGGGTTGCGGGTTAGTCCGAAAGGGATACCGGGACCTTGGCAACAGGCAACTGAAGGAACACGGGTGGGTTTTAGTCAGTAAAAGTCTGACACGCCCTTCCGCTCCACCCAGAGCGGGAGAAGTCATTGGATGATTTCCCACCCTCAAAAAAAAAAAAAAAAAGGTAGCATGACGAACCTGCTGCCGGTTTCTCAGGCAAGAATAATAACGATCAATTATCGAGGTCGCTAGCTAACCATATCTTGCAATACAACTCATATAGAAAACATTTTGAAATGCGTAGATTATGTCAACAATAAATTAATTTAAAAATAATATTAAAATAAACTGACTATGCAGTCAAATAAAATAAAATAAATATAATATGAACTAATATAACCTGTCAGTAGTTAAGCTAATTTTGGAGAAAGAACATAAACATTGTCTTGAGTTAATCACAGTGACCAACTATTCTTATCATTTAATAGAGTCGTTAATAGAGTAGTACGCCTTTGAACAAAGGTTGCATTTTACTTTAGCTTTAAATGCATTATAAGGCAAATCTAGCAAAGAAGAGGGTGGCTTGTTATAAAAGGTTATACCAAGCCCAACAAATGAGTTATGAACCTTATGAAGCCCGTGAAAGGGAACTCATCTCTCAGAGAAACTCTGGCACCTAGCTGGTAAATTGCTCGAACAGCTCGTTTTAGCAGGACAAATATATTTTGAATATCAGCAGCTTTGCCCCACAGCAGAATACCGTAGGACATAACGCTACGAGCAGTATCAACGTCAGTGTATCGTCTCACTTTCCTGGCGGGCGGCGGCGTAAGCGGCCGAATTCAGCCTCCCCACTAGACTCGATATTATGTGGGCCCCACCGCCCCACTGAAATTTGGCATCTACTGTTATCCCCAGAAAAACTGACGAATTTACAGTTTCAAGCACCTCTTTATCTAAAGACGATGTTGGGTCCTAGATTTCTAACATTCGGTAAGGCGAACTTTGCAAATTTCGTTTTCTTGGCATTGAGAACTTAGGTTATTAGTCGTAAACCAATCGTAACCATTGAGAGTGTACTGTTTACATCGTCAAAATCTTGCCTATTCCTGTCTACTTAAAAAATTAGAGAGGTATCATCTGCAAATTAGGTTAAAACTGTGACCTCCTCCTACGTCAGAAACGACTAGATTAGATTAGATTATAGAAAAAAAAAACAGGCTGACGATACTAAATATTTGGCAAATTTTATTTTGTATAAAATGAGTTATTCCAACTCAAATATTTGACTACATAAAAATTGGTAAAAGTACTATAGGTAAACAACTTATTCTTTAAACGTTCACTTGCGAAACATTAGGTTTACGTTACAATTATTTGTGTAGTGATTTAAGGCTCAGGCTAAGTAAAGGCTCTTACACGCTGGCGCGATTCGCCGCGCGACGGAACGTTGCTGCATTGTTCGCCGTGAAGTTTTCTCAGAAATTGTTTTGTTAAAATTCGCGTCGCGCGACGTATCGCCCCAGTATGTAAGAGCCTTGTCCTCGCGCACATATGGGAGTGGCGCGAGGAGATGAAGCGCCGGGGCGTAACTCCGCTGCCGTGAGAAATCGCGGCACAGCGGACAGAGCTCCGGCAGGATCTCATGGCGGCATGGAGAGTGCGATTGTCGCAACCCAGTGCTGGGCACGCCACAATTGAGACGATAAGTCCCCTCTTTGAGGAGTGGCTAGAGAGGCGCCACGGCGTCCTCACCTTCCGCCTGACGCAGGTCCTCACCGGACACGGTTGCTTCGGGAGGTTCCTGTTTCGGATAAGGCGGGAGGAAACGCCCGGGTGTCACCACTGTGTGGATCGCCCTGAGGACACGGTGGAGCATACGGTGGAGGTCTGCCCTGCTTGGGCGGAGGACCGCCGTGTCCTCTTGGAGGCGATTGGCGGCGGTGACCTCTCGCGTCCGGCTCTGGTCCAGGCCATGGTACGGAGCGAGAGGGCATGGGAAGCAGTCACCTCCTTCTGCGAAGCAGTAATGCTTGCGAAGAAGGAGGCGGAACGCTTGAGGGAGAGGCAAAGTTTGCGCCCTCACGCCCCTAACCACCGCCGTTGGAGAAGCCCTGGGCGTCGGGAATCCTAGGCGGATTCCCGACTACCATAGGCGCGGGCTTGCGGACGGCGACCAATGGGTAGCTCGCCGTCCGATTAGGACCAGGCCCGGGTCGATGGCGCGTCGTGTTCCACGCGCGCCTCAAAGAGATGTCAGCACAATTGGCGGGGTCCGCTAGGACCGATGCCTGCCAGGGTTGCGGGTTAGTCCGAAAGGGATACCGGGACCTTGGCAACAGGCAACTGAAGGAACTCGGGTGGGTTTTAGTCAGTAAAAGTCTGACACGCCCTTCCGCTCCGCCTAAAGCGGGAGAAGACACTGGATGATTTCCCACCCACGAAAAAAAAAAAGTATGTAAGAGCCTTAATAACTTGGCAAATGAAATTATGCGGAAAATTATTTGGGAAGTGATAATTTGGCAGTTTCTTTTCGATGAAACAAGGGAGACCCTTTGCACACCGTAATGACGTAGTTTATGCAAAAGCGTGCCATGGTGCACGCAATCAAAAGCTTTGGAGAGATCACAGAAAACCCCAATAGCATTTTGCGAGTTCTCCCATGTGTTAATTGTGTTTCAGCAAAGCAACACCCGCATCTGTAGTCGAACGACCTTTTGTAAAGCCATATTGTTAATTGAAGGACGCTATTAAAATTAAAATGTCTTAGCAACTGCTTGAGGATTAACTTTTCAAATATTTTGCTTAGATCAACAATAGTGATAGGCGCGTAAAAGCGAACGCATCCCCTTGAAATAAATAGCTAAAATTCATTGCTTCTTACCCGAATTCCAGCAAAATGTAGAGTTCCTATTAGCCCTAGTATACAGATTCAACAAACTGATGCTGATCTGCAAATTGCAAAAAAAAACGCGTTTTCGCCTTAATGTTGGCGTGACTATGACTCATTAACATCAAGCTTTAGATACTTCGCTGTCTTATGTGGATCTCCATTTATCTAATGAACTCTCCATAGTTTACAATGAAGAAATGATCGTGCTGGTAACCACTCAAAGCGCCCTATTTGGAGTGGGTACCACGGCAAGCCTTGTTTAAAACAGCAGGAATTACTCGATACGGGCTTTCTCTGTTCTGATCGCGTGACCATCAGCTCGGTCGTACGTCTATCCCGCTTGCGCATGTCGTCTTATGTATTTGTAGACGCAATAGCATAGCATAGCTTGAAGTCGAATAGTCACCACAGGCGCTGTATGAATCGAAGCTGCTGAGTGGAGTGAGCCTGAGAGAGCGTGTGGAGTGCGGAGTGTGACATACCTTGCGAGTGATGATCGAGTGCACGGTGGCGCGTCCGTCGCGCACCATGAACAAGAACTTGGCGTTGGGAAACAGCTCCAGCACGTAGGTGCCCATCTTGAGCACGAGCGGGTCCTTGTTGCAGAGCCGCGGCGCCGTGTCGCCGTGGCGCACGATCACCTCCAAGCAGAAGGCGGCGATAGCGTTGTCCAGCACCGCCTTCGACACGCCCGCCTGCTCCAGCCGCACGCTCTCCTTCTGCGAGCGCATCCAATGCTGGCGCATCTGCAGGATGCGCGGCACTACGCGTGTCTCCTGTCCGCAGCGCACGTCGGGGTGCGCATCCAGCATGGCGCGCATGAGCGTGGTGCCTGAGCGCGGCACGCCGCCGATGAAGATGAGCGGCAACTCGCGGCCCTCCACCGGCGCGTCCAGCTCGCGGCGCCGCTGAGCGCCGGCCGTGCGCGCGCTGCCGCGCCATAGCCACACCAGCAGCGCGCCCGCCAGCAGCGCCGCCGCAACGCGCCACCGCGCGCCGCGCCCCATCACTACCCGCCTCCTTAGCCTGCACATCACACACATACCCACGTACACACAACGGCAGCGCGCTCGCCATCAGCGCCGCTGCCGCCCCGCGCCTCCGTGTGGTGCGGCCCATCACAAACCGCCCCGCACTTCCGCGCGCCGCACCCCATCACTATCCGCCTCCTAAGCCTGCATATCACACACACACCCACGTACACACTCAGGCAGTGCGCTCTCCATCAGCGCCGGCCCCATGCAGCCCATCATTACCCGCCTCCCAAGCTTGCACATCACAGTCATCACACAATCACACAACCTACCCACGTACACACACCGGTAGCGCGCTCGCCAGTAGCGCCACCGCCAAGCGCCTCCGCGCGCCCTTCCCGTAATTACCCGCATCCTAACATCACATCATACCCACGTACAAGGCATTACCTCGCGCATCAGATATACATAGCCATACGCGTGCCAGCAGCATACATTTGCATATCACAATGCATTTCACAAAATGCACAATAAGGACGGAAAAACATTCATCACACAACTCGGTGAGAGTTGTGTGAATCTTGTTGGTTGACCATGATGATTTACCATTTTTAGGGTTCCGTAGTCAACAAGGAACCCTTATAGTTTCGCCATGTCCGTCTGTCCGTCCGTCCGTCAGTCTGTCCGCGGCTTAGGTCAGACTGTTGGTACTAGAAAGCTGTAATTTGGTATGATTATACATAATTATAAATCATGCCGACAAAGTGGTAAAAAAAAAAACGTAATAAATATTTTTTTTAGGGTACCTCCCCTACACGTAAAGTGGAGATGGTTTTTTTTTTTCTCGTCAATCCCATGTTGTGGGGTATCGTTGGAAAGGTCGTTCAATACTGTTTGGAGTTTTCCGGAACCATTTTTGGATTCAGGGATCCGTTTGCGAAAAATTAAGCTTTTAAAGTGCTTATTATTGTTAAGAGCTAAGTGTCGTCGTCCCCTGGCAGGAAATTGGTTGGTTTTAGTTAAGGTTGATGCGCTAGGGTAGCCCGCGAAATTCAAATTTTCTTAAGTTTTTTGCAATTTGCAGGTCAGTATCAGGTTTATTTGTTGATCTAAATATTATTAGCGCTCGTAACAAATATGGATTTACAGAATTATAAACATTAAAATCAGCAATACAACTCTCTAAGCTCATGAAAGTGTATTGATTGACTATTTCATGAAATCATGACATTTGGCACTTTCATGAGCTTAGAGAGTTGTATTGCTGATTTTAATGTTTATAATTCTGTAAATCCATATTTGTTACGAGCGCTAATAATATTTAGATCAACATACAACCTGATACTGACCTGCAAATTGCAAAAAACTTAAGAAAATTTGAATTTCGCGGGCTACCCTAGCGCAAAAAACGTAAGAAAATTTGAATTTCGCAGGCCACCCTAGCGCATCCCCGCATTAAGTGAAAAAATTCACGGCAGTAGTACCTATACAGTATGTTAACTAACGAAGAGCGTTCCCGTTAACCCGCAATAGTATCGTCAATAAAACAAAAAAAATATTTGCATTAAAAAAATGTTTTTCTTTTCATTGTAATCAAAAAATATTACATTAATACCTCAAAGAAACACTTTGTCACGCACACATGTCACACTTGTCTTTTCATGATGAAAGACAAGTGTGCGTGTACAGTGTTTCTTTTACGTAATTATCAATCTCAGACCAACGAAAAAGGAAAGACAGAGCACGCCGTACAGCAAAAGTCAAGCCACCTTTTTATCTATGTGTGTGTAAAAAGGGTTGTCAGTTGTTAAAGTTTTTCCCTATAACTTGGGGAATAATATCATATTTTGGGTAGGCTAATATTGTACGAGTAAGATATTGTTGAGTATGGTATTGTACCTCAATTGTTAGGAAGAATTCCGAAACAAAAACATTTTTTTTTACATCGCAATATAATAAAATAAAAAAACAATTAAGTACAAAGTGCATTTAGGAGATGTACTGTTTTCGTTCGTTCATTCGTTCAGGTTTTTTGTTCCAAGTAACCTAAAATTCATAGTTATCTAAATTAAAAATGATGTTATTTGAAGTACTTACAAGTGAAAAGTGATTCCGTGAGACTTTTTCTGTGATTTACTATTGTTTTTACACGTTTTCACTACACAGGAAGGCATAATTATATTTGTTTTGGTGATGTTAACTAGACGACGATTCGTGACGTACCAGGAGCGATGAGCATGGTTTTAGTGTAGGTGTGTGCGTGAGCCTGTGTGTTTACTTGCAGGAGCATGGTTTTGTGGCTTCACTTTAGATGTACGGCGTGATCCGTCTTTCCTTTTTTGTTGGTCTGAGTTATCAATTTATTTTTTGTGAATATTAAACAATGAAAGAAAAACTTTTATACCATGCCCCCTCTAAAAAGCTTATTTTATTCACTGAAAACAGTGAATAAAAAGCACTTTTAATCACTGTTTTGGTGTTTGAATTTAGAACACCAATTTGTTCGAACTCCATCCCAATGATATACAAACTCCTATTTGATTTGATTTTCGAACAGGAGTTTAGCATTAGAATTAAAACTGTTTTGTGTTCTTTGCTGTCATTATTAAATGGGCGCTATTTTAAATATTGTAAGTTGTACGAACAAAAAGTTTAGGGTTACTTAATAATAAATCAATTGAAAATGTTTTCAAGTGATGAAGATGTGTTAACACCTGAGTTTATGAAAGAGAGGGCGGCCGATATAGTAGAAAACTTGCTACCTAACAAATTACAGCTGCTTTACATCAAAGCCTACGATTAGTTTTGTAAATGGAAAAATGAAAATCAAGCTTCTGGCACATTTTCAGTCTGTTTTCCTAACTTATTTTAATGAGTTGTCGAAGAAAAAGAAGTCATCGACATTATGTAGTATGTATTCTATGCTACGATGTAGGTACTATAAAACCAAGGCATAACATTTACATAACAACATACTCGAAGTTCTTTTTCTCGTAGTCATGGTATAAAGTATAGTATGCAACTCTTGAATAAAACGGATTTATATCGAGGGCCATGAATTACTCGCGTCGTTCAGGATTCTAACACTTGAATCACTCCCTACGGTCGTGATTCAGTCGTTAGAATCCTTCACTTGCTCGTGATCCATCTATGGCCCTCGCTTTAAATCCGTCCTTTATTCACTAATTGCATAATATACTATTTTTTTTCGTTACCGTTGGCCACCGCCTACAGCTTCGCGGTCCAAGGGGCCACGCACCTCGAAGATTTATGCATTACCAAAAAACCGTAATCCAAATCTTTAGAAATACTTTATAAATCCCAAACAAGGCCAAAATATGTTTAGGGCTGATTTCATCAAAGTCTCATCTTTTATCCGTGGAATAAAATTGTCGTCTGACAGTTTTTGCATGGAAAAACTGTCAAAAATTCAAAATTTGTTCGCAGGTTACTCAGACCAACAAAAAAGGAAAGACGGAGCGCGCCGTACATCAAAAGTGAAGCCACAAAACTATGCTCCTGCAAGTAAACACACAGGCTCACGCACACACCTACACTAAAACTATGCTCATCGCTCCTAGTTCGTCACGAATCGTCGTCTAGGAAACATCAATAAAAAAATAGAATTATGCCTTCTTGTGTAGTGAAAACTTTTAAAGACAATATAAAATTACATAAAAAGTCTCACGGAATCACTTTTCACTTGTACATAAGTACTTGAAATAACATCGTTTTTTAATTTAATTAACTATGAATTTTAGGTTAGTTGGAACAAAAAACCTCAACGAATGAACGAATGTAAGCAGTGACATAACGTGAGAGGGTTGCCATAATGTGATTTCAAATTTTCCCATTCGATTAAACCGATTTAAATTATGATTTCTTATTTCGAGTAATTATATTCCTGTTTTCTTTTTTTATGAATTTATATTTTAGATTTCCAAGTAATACTGAATCTAAAAGTAAATGGATAGTAGCTATAGGTAATAATAGGGTAATAGGTAATACGGGCTGATATCCGAACTCCACGACAAAGTGCGTATTTTGCGTACGATCCACCCCAGCTCCTCCAAGAAGGCCAGCAACGCCTTGGTGTTACTGACCATCTCACGTAGGGTACCTGGGTTACCGAAGTACTT
This sequence comes from Lithophane semibrunnea, assembly GCA_947363905.1. Taxonomy (NCBI): domain Eukaryota; kingdom Metazoa; phylum Arthropoda; class Insecta; order Lepidoptera; family Noctuidae; genus Lithophane; species Lithophane semibrunnea. The sequence continues at coordinate 18,871,232 of OX376195.1, forward strand.
TGCCCTGTATGTGGCGACGACCGGGCAGTGTAGTAGCACATGAGCTGCTGTCTCGTCGTCCTCCATGCAGGCCCTGCACAGCGGACTGTCTGTGACTCCTATGACAGAGAGGTGTTTATTAAACGACCCATGGCCAGCCGTACGCAGCTGTTGTTTAGTTAGTCGAAGCATCCGTTTCGTGAGGCGCCCATCAATCGCAGGGAGTGCCTCCTTGGCCTGCCTACACTCACCTTGGTCCAACCATAGTTTGTGATGTTGGTCCCTGGTTCGCTTCCTTACCAGAGTGCGTAGAAACCCAAAGGGGAGTGGCGCGATGGGTTCATCAGGCCCCACCGGTGCCATACTCGATCCCCTTCTGGCGAGTTCATCTGCTACATCGTTGCCCAGCGAACAGCTGTGTCCTTTTATCCATTGAATGGTTATATTATTGAGGCTACCTACCTGATTTAGGCGTTGGTGGCATTCGTATACTAGCCCAGAGTCAACAGTGTGGCTGTTAAGCGCTTGCAGCACAGCCATGCTATCTGAGAGTATACGTATCGAGTGGTCCTTAACTTCCCTGGCCATGATTGCCGAGGCGGCAAGAGAAATGCCCAAGCATTCGGCTTGGAAAACTGTGTTGTGGACACCCAATGGTGTGGCTATGCGTATGTTGAAGTCCTCCGAGAAGATTCCAGCACCTGTGCCACTACCTGTTTTGGATCCATCCGTGAAGATGCGTAGCTCTTTGGGGCGCAAACCCTCGCAACGGCCATCCTCGTGCAGTTGGATTCTATACTTTTTATCGAAGATGAATTGTTTAGGTACCCGGTCATTTATGGCTTGCGTGATGGGGAACTCCTTATTAAGCCCCTCAAGCATCGCGGTGTGTAATGTTGCTCTCTTACCCCAGAGGTTTGTTGCATTAAGACGCACAGCCGCCATCGTCGCTTCCTGCTGTATGAACAGGTGGAGTGGTGGTAGTTCCAGCATGGCTTCAAGCGCTGCTGTCGGAGTAGTCCTCATGCAGCCCGTGATCGCCACGCAGGCTAGCCTTTGCATGCGTTGTAGTTTGTTGGAGGCTGTAACTAGTTGGGTGCGGGGCCACCAGACCACGGCCCCGTACGCAATCATGGGGCGGATCACTGCGGTGTACAGCCATAGTATGATTTTGGGGGATAGGCCCATTTCTTACCTATCATTTTCCTGCACTGCCAGAAGGTGATGCAGGCCCTGTTTAGCTTGTTGTCTAAATGACTACTCCAGTTTAACTTACTGTCAAGAATGACCCCGAGGTACTTCACTTCGTTGGCCAACTGAAGTTCTGTATCGAACAGTTTTGGTAGGCGGAAAGGGCCTAAGGCACGTTTTTGAGTAAACATGACCAATTCAGTTTTGGTTGGGTTCACTGTTAGTTCATAATCCCTGCACCAACTTTCTACGATACGTAGTGCTTGTTGGGTGAGGTTACAGATTGTTCCCGTCACCTTACCCGACACTAGGATCGCGAGGTCGTCTGCATAACCTATTGTGTAGTAGCGGCTGGCGTTGAGTTTGGTGATGAGGTCGTTGATCACCAGGTTCCATAGAAGGGGGGACAGCACTCCTCCCTGGGGGCAGCCTCTGGGTATCCTATCATGGCCAGCTGCTGCTCCCCCTCAAGGCGAACCACTCGTTTACTTAACATGTTGGTAATCCAGTCCGTTAGCACCTGTTCTACTCCGTGTCTGGAGAGTGCGCAGCTGATGCTGGAGAAGTTAGTTTTGTCGAAGGCTCCTTCGATGTCTATGAAGGTGCCCAGGCAGGTGCCTTTTTGATGAACCGCTTCCTCTATCTGGCTTACCACCAGATGAAGAGCAGATTCGGTCGACTTACCTGAGCTGTATGCATGCTGGTTACAATGTAGCGGTATGGTTTTCAGAGCGCCGTCTCTGAGCTCCCTATCACATAGCCTTTCCTAGTAGCTATACGAAATAGCGATGTAATAGTAGCTATACGAAATAGCGATGTAATTTTTTTTGTTTTTGTTTCGGAATATTAAGTCCTTAACAATCGAGTTATAATACCATACTCAACAATATCTTACTTGTACAATATTATCCTACCCATACAATATTATTCCCCAAATTATAGGGAAAAACTTTAAAAAATGACAACCCTGTTTACACACCCATAGATAAAAAGGTGGCTTCCTTTTTTGTTGGTCTGAGGCAGGTTATGACTTATACTCAGTATAAAAGTTTGGTGAAATTCACCCTTAGTAGGCAGTATTTGTTGGGGTTAATTTTCGAGCTTCCTTTGCTCGCTCTTGCATCCTACATTCTCTTTTTCTCAGACTTTTCTTCACTATGTGTGGTCCGACGCACACTTGGCTTTGCACTTTTATATTACTAATTTGAATTTACAGTTTAAAACCAAAATGTAATGTTTATTCATTTAGTATGACGTTTTTACATATTAGTATTCAAGCAAACAATAATACGGTAAGTTCTGAAGACACTAGGTATTGCAAACTGAAAATGGTATCTGAATGAAGTGCACAATGTAAAATGGGTTAAACTAGACCACAATTAGCTATAAATTGTGATGTATCAACATGCAAGTGTCCCATGAGACATTCACCTCTAGTGCATGTGATCTATTTGTAAAAAATGTAAGCTTTTAGTAATTATTTTTCTTCCTATAATCATTTTCACACCAATCATTCAACCCGGCATTCAATTTCAAATATACAAACTGAGATGTCCTTTGTGCTAGTCAAGTTTTGTGATCATTGGTGTTTTAATATTTGACTATTGATAGGCACTAACATCAGATCAAGGAGAACAATTAAACAAAATTTTAATAAAATTACCTAAAGAGAACTAATGTTCTGGGCCGCAACAGTCACGAAGCAAGAGGGTGGGAGTGTTGTGCCTCAAGTAATTAACTATAAATTACAAGGTTGACTTACGATTATTTTTAGCAGTTCCTGTTATGATTTTTAATCAGACCCTGGAACAATTTATAGGTAACTTCGTTTTTGAGTATAACACCAAGGTCACTTGTGGCATGTGAGCCACATACATTAAGTCCATGGTCCAGCTGTGCATCTTGACTATGAATGCACAGATTAATGGAACAACATGTTTTGTTGAGGAAAAACTACTATGATGATGCCAACCATAAAAAACTACACAATCGTAAAATGGGCTTATCAAAAGGAGTTTATCGCATGTACAAGAACAAAACAATGTGAGACATTTACGGCTTATTCCAAACATGTAGCAAGTTTCAATAATAGTTGATAATTAAGTGAAAAGTTGCAATTTGGGCCTTGCAAGAAAATTAACATTATAATTATTATAAATCGTCTTGTCAACTAGGTGGTGCTGGAATTAGGCAGTACTTTTAAAATTTTGCATCTGGTACAAATAAAATCGAGAAATAATCGTATGTTTATACTTACTTCTGTTGTTAATAGCAATGTGTTATTTCCATTTTTACACTTACCTACATCAATATGACTGTGATTCAAAGAGAGGTTTATAAACTTCTTTCGTGCCAACTCATCTGTTTGCACAAAATATCAATAGTTAAAATAACTGCCCGACGATAGGGAAGCACAACGCCAATATGAACTGTATAATTTATTTTTGTACGAATAATACAAGATCACTTTACGTAATACTTCTAAAGTATTTTCTAAGAGCAGTTATGAAATTTTATGTCATCAAAAATTAATTCTGAATAAGTAGTAGTTATTAATTTGTTACATTCGTTTCGTATTGAATGAATTTCAGAGTTCCCGATTTCTGAACTTCTAGATACACTATTGACGTTAAACGTCAAATCGTTTTAACGAACGATAAAACGTGACGTAAAATTTTGATTATGATTCACTTGACTATGAGCCTTTTATGATTTTATCAAAATTCGCAGCTATAGACAAAAAAAAATGCAAAGTGAGATTTACATTAGTATCACCATAGAACTTGAAAAGATTATTTTTCATTTTTTTTTGGGGTACACCTAATGTAAGTTTGTGAAAGGTTTTGCTGATTTCTGAAAAACTGTGCCAGTTAAGGACATGGATTTACTTTTCGTATTATGTGGGTGATAGACGTGCGTACGTACGCGGTCTTTAAGTTCGTGACCTTACTCGGCTCGTCGTCGGTGACAAACGAACCTACCTACTTAAATTACGCGGTTTTTAAGTTCGCGACCTTACTCGGCTCGTCGTCGGTGACACACGTGAAGCTTGCTCAAAATTTCATTGTCAAATTGGCTCGCGGCTCGCGGTGATGACAGACGACAAGCCAAGGCGTGCAACGAGCAAAATTTCAAACCTGTTGGATCGCCGACGAACTTACTCGGCGGTTTTAAAGTCCGCGTACTTAGCATAACACACGGGCGAGTAAGCGCTCGCCGAGCCAGAAGTACGCGGACTTGCTTCCACGTCTACGTTCACACGTCTATTTCACGTCGGCCTTTTACATTATTTTTAACAACTCGTAATATTCCATAAAGTTGGTGATAGACGTGCGTACTTAAAGTACGCAGTTTTTAAGTGCGCGACCTTACTCGGCTCGCTGTCGGTGACACACGTGAAACTTGCTCAAAATTTGATTGTTGGATCGCCGACGAACTTACTTGGTGGGTGCTCGGTGGTTTCAAAGTCGGCGTACTTAGCATGATACACGAGCGAGTAAGCTCACCAAGCCATATGAACGCGTACTTGCTCGCACGTCTATCACCCCTTTAATTTAACTCACGCTTTGGGCCTTCTTTAGACGCATTAACCGCATTATGATCGGGCCTTAGAGGATCGGGCTTATCTCAGTCATATATAGACGGATTAACAAAAATCTTTTTTTGTTTGAAAGGGTTTCATTCCAAAGTGGTCCCATCAGTTCAGTGATGTTGATGGGATCCTGAGAAAATCGAGTGAACTCTTCAAATATTATAGGTACACAGTGATTTGGGTATTTTTTATAGTAACTCGTGCAGTTGGAAAGCACAATTTGTTGAAGTGGAACTGATGATGAAGACGACAGATGTCCACCGGAACTACTCAATAATAAGTATGTCACGATTTGCGATTCGATTTCTATAACATGGTTGCCAAGCAATTTATAAAGTGGAGCTAATGGGGAAGAACCAGAACACCTCAAACGTCACTGCATCGGGCAAAGCAATATTTTGTAAAAGGTTTAGGCTATTGTAACTTAGTTATACAGGGTGTTAGGGTAAACACCGTTATCCTTGAAACCAGTGGTTTGGTTTCATTTATAGAACGTGAAATCAATGGACAATTACAACTTTTTTTTTGTAAAGAAAGTCTACATTTTACCACTAGAGTATTTCACCATACGCGATAAGGCAACGAACTTACGTCTCAACACGGGCGGGGGTTCGCGACGTGGCCTGACCCGCCGCGAGCGCAACCCCTATTGTGTATTTATTCATGTGTTGTTTGTGTATGTAACAGTGATTTTGTTCCAAAAATTAAATATTACGATTTTGTCAACTGATGAATTCAAACTCAAAAAAAAAAAGGTCTGAGTGGACGTAAGATTTTTAAATCGCCAGCAAGTCACCGCGCCTGCGCGGCTACTAAAAAATCCTAACGTTACCCTCAATTTATATTCTACAAATAGCCACATTTGTTAAAAAGATTATAGAACTCTTTAATTTTGATAAGAATGAGCGCCGCAAAACTAAATTAATTCTACCAGCACCTAGAATAGAAAAAAACGCAAATTGCAAAAAACGTAAGAAAATTTGAATTTCGCGGGCCACCCTAGCGCGGGGGATGCGCTATGTTAAGTCATTACTGTTAGAAAAAAAGTTATTATTTAAAGAGTTTATGGAAGATAAGAAGCTAAAATAAAGCACAAATTTAATTATATCTCTATAAATAAAATGATTTTATTATTGTTACTAAGGACATATATTTCAAATAACTTTAATTAATATAAATTAAATAAAATGTGTTAGAGATTAAATATAAGTAGCAATAATAATGAATGTTGTGTTAATGATATCTAGTAGTATAACCTAACCTAACCTATGCAATATATTTAACCTAGATTTAAGTTTCATGTCGTAATAATACTTGCTGCGTCCTAACAAGTTAATAAGTTTTAGCCTAGCCTGTAACTGAGTATACATTATGCAAATAAATAAATACTAAATCTACTGCGTGTGTATCTACCATAATGTTAGTAGAGGTGCAAACTCTCAAACTCAAAGCATTTATTTCAAAAACCATTTACAGGCACTTTTGAATTGTCAAGGAGTCAGTCAGTCAGAAATATGAAGCTAGTTGCCCATTCCAAGTTGTAGTAGGTACCTGCTATGGAGAAGAACGGGCAAGAAACTCCACGGACACTCTTTTAAATCAAAATATTGTTACAATATATGGGTTACATCATTCATGTTGAAATTATACATGTGAGAACAATGTAGAAAGCACGTTAAAAGCGTCCGCAATTATAACATACAAACAATTTAAAAATAAGCCATGGCAGCTAAGAGATGACCAGTCACAACTGACGGCGCTCGTTCACGAACATGACGCATGGATCAGCACCATTCTGCTCAACCATTTTGAAGGGAGCTAAATGATCCAACACACGCGCCACCATCAACGAGACATTTCAGTGAGCATGACATTCCCAGCCGCCAGGGCACATTCAAGTCAATGAAAGACAGATTACCCGGTAAATGGTTGCTCAATAGTACATAGTACTCACCTGTGCTATGCACATGTGAAAAGCCAGCTTTACAAGACTTCGACTGATATCACGAAGTACGGACATAGAATAATAATTATGGATTCTCTAATAATATAATAATATTCTAACAACTAGCTGTTCGCTGTTCAGTCGCTCCATGTAAAATACTGGTATTCAGCTGCATCCGGTTAGACTGGAAGCCGACCCCAACATGGTTGGGAAAAGGCTAGGCAGATGATGATGATGATTCTAATAACTAGCTGTTCGTGGCCGGCGTCACCCGGGTGTGATTTGCGACTTTTCCAGTGGATTAAAAAAAAGGATTAAAAAAAAATCATAAATGTTAAATCCATATATCTTTTGATTCTGCAGGTCGATTTTGATGAAATAAAGAATAAATGTTACTCACAATAAAGCTTCTTATTGTTCAGTATTCAATTTGGAATCCAATGAGTGACTTTTACGTGATGCGCTCACAAACGAACAAACAAACAGACAAAAATGTCAAAAAATGTTTTTTTACTTTCTATTACGTATTTCTCGCGGCTTCTAGTACTTTTTTGCAATAATCTTTAACGTACAGACACGGACCGTTTACGATTTTATTATTATTCTAATAATAATTATGGATTCATATATACATTTTTGAAATCTACTTACTAATACAACATTTTTATGTTATGTGACTTTTTCAATAATCCGATCAATTTCAAGGTAGATCCAATACTGCACCTTTTTTTTTAGAGTCTGGCCAACAAAAGTAAAAGAAAAACAAGACGAGTGCGATAATTCGTGTTGATTATTGAAATTTAATTTCATTTAAATAAAATAAAATTTCAAGTATCAAACGTGTTTTCGCACTATGTACAGGTATAAACAGTCTTGTTCGTGGGCCAGACTCTATGTTTTAGCAAAATATAATCAAATCAGACTTAGTTGTAAGTACGTGAGACGATATTTCACACCACTTCCACGATTAACGATGGAAATACCGATAGGAGATTTTTTGAAAATTCTGAAATTGCTGCTTCGATCACGAGTCAATGAGGAATTGATAAAACTAAATAATCTGAGAAATTGACAAAAAAAAAAAATTACACAAATTTGAATACCACTACCTGCTATCTAAATAACAGTGACGGAGTCACAGAACGTCGAATACGATACGAACGACATATATTAAAGTTGAATAAAGCCAACATTTTTTTGTATCTCGCTATTGTTATTTCATAACAATACTAGCTGCCCGCCCCGGCTTCGCACGGGTAGCACTAAGTAAGTACTTATCTACGGCACACCTACCCTACCTAGGTAGGTAGGGTAGGTAGGTACCTACCCTACCTACCTACCTACCGTACTTATCTACCCTACCTACCTACCCTACCTACTTACTTACCTACCCTACCCTACATACCTATCTACCCTCAAAAGTTTCCTTTGTCCGTCTCGTGGTTCTAAGCTACCTCCCCACCAAATTTCAGCCAAATCGGTAATTCTTGAGTTCGCCGCCGCAGCCGTTCTTAAGTTATATTTAGTGTAACTAACACGACTTTCTTTGAATTGTTCACAAAACCAACATTTGATCATCGACAGCAAGTGCTTGCAAGCTCACAACAAACCAAGTCAAACACCCTATCGTCTATGTTTGTGACGGTTGTTGAAGTTTGGCAAGCATGTGGATCTGGCACAATACTTCATGCAACACAGAATACAACGTTGCAAACATGAAAAAGATAGAACACAAATAAATACAAACACAAACACTCACTGGCAACACTGGTGACAAAAATTTGCCGATAGTGCAATATAAATTAAAATAAATCTTTTACGTAATTGTTTCACGAATATTGAATCAAGAAATATGTTCATCATATTATGATGTTATTTCAGTGTAGTAATAATTAGGGATTACTTTTTGCCATAGGTACAGGACGCGTTAGGTACGGATTGATTTTGTCCAATATGGCGGCTTCATTATATTTTTCAAAATGTTGTTTACTATGGTGTTAGCGGCTGTAATGTTTTTATTATTTTTATAGACTCGCAATTGTCCAAAATAATTTAGTGTTCATTTTAAAAGATTATGTCGAGTGCGTATTGTGAATCGTCAAATGAAAAGAAACCTTACATTTCAGAAAATTACACTCGTATTTTGAAGTGTTTTCGGTGTCGCAGGCAGTGGAATTGAGTGCACTTCTTATTATATGTTTTATTGTGAAGACATTACGCCAGTAGAGAACTCGCCCGCGATGTCACAATATGAGCGGTCGCGATGAGTCCGCCGCGCCACCCGCCCTCGGCATCGCGCTGCAACTCATGGTAAGAGCACATAAATTTACACCGCTAACTTTGAGATACATTTTTCATTCATTATAGAGATACATTACATTTCGGTATTACATTACAGTTTAGTATGTAATACCGAAGCTCTAAATCTTTAATATTGAATAGTTCATAAAAATGACTTGCTGTAGTAGGTAGATCTAGGTGTAATATTTTTAAATCTACTATTGGTAGTTAGTTGATTCATAAGCTATAAATAATAATGTCCTCATATTTTGTGATTCTCCAAACATAAAGTTACTTAACTTAGAAACTGAACTATTTAATAAACGCAGGCAATATCCACTGGGATATACAATAATTTGAACAAAGTTTTTGATTGATGACATAAACCATGTACTGTAAACATTATTATTGATTAATAGATTATAGGCAACATTAAAAACTAGTGATCAGATTAGAGTGCAATTTAGGGTCAACAACCTCATTCAATATCATTAGTATGGATAAGCCCATGGAAATCTTGGAATTGTTAAGAAATATGTTGTTAATAGTGTTTATAACTGCGCCCTTTAGTTTTATCCGCATAAGTTTCGATCCTGTGGGAATATCAGGATAATGGGTACAACATGGGTACTCCATTTGCTAAATTCATGCAAATCCGTTCAGCCGTAAAACGGTAGTTGAAAGCCATAACACAATAAATATACAAAAAATCAAGTCCATTTTTGATACTTTTGCATTTGTTTTTAATTTTTTAATGTGTTGTAATAAATGAAATCCTATTAAAATACATCCCATTTGAAGCCGTATACACTACTCTATATTTTTGTAAAATTTCACAACATAATTTTTAGAAATAAAAAACGTCATCGATTTTTGATCAGAAACACCTCGATTTTCCATAGTGCCAGTGTTGCCAACTGCTACCTTTAGTTAGTAGCTAGATAGTTTGCTAAATGTAGCTAGATTGACAGATTTTTGTACCCATTATAGCTAAATGCTGCTTCTACTTAGTTTTTAGTCTTAGATAATAATTTAACATTTCAAATCTTTGTTGTTTGTTATTTTAATTTGGTGTTTGACATTTATTTTGCACCTGACAAATTACTATACCTACTTTTTTCATAGGTAATTCCGTTTTCCGTGAGTATAAATAGTTGTTGTTAAAGTTTAACAGTGGAGTCAACATTACGGCAAAGGAATTAATTGATGAATCCACAGATATATCATTTCATACTTCCATACGCACTGAACCGGTGCCCTAATATATAAAGTAGCTAAAACATCTAGCTACAAGTTTTATTAAATTGCAGCTGCCTGACACCGAAAAATAGGTAGATCTAGCTATAAAGTAGCTAAGTTGGTAACACTGCATAGTGCGTCGCCACACCGCCGCCGCGCCGTTCCGCTTGATTAATAAAGTATTCTAAAGTGCGTGCACTTTAGCAAGCAACCGGTGATGGAATAAAAAAAACTGTAATTTTTTCAAAGCTTGCTACTCTAATGTTGTTTATAAATATAAATAGAACCAGAGGCGAATTAAATATTGACAGTGCTCTAGGCCTAGAGAGCTGTAAACATTTAGTTTTGCCTAGAATCTAGGCAAGCACTTCATCGGGGCCCCCTAGTGGCCATATATTATAAACTAGCTTCCGCCGGCGGCTTCGCCCGCGTTGTATGTCGATAAAAAGTAGCCTATGTCCTTTCTCAGGGTCTAGACTAGACTATCTGTGTACCAAATTTCATTTAAATCTGTTCAGTAGTTTTGGCGTGAAAGCGGGACAGTCAGACAGACAAAGTTACTTTCGCATTTAAAATATTAGTACGGATTTTATATATTTATTTTTTGGTCTCCTGCCTTTCTACATACCTAGTTTCATCACAATCGGTTAAGTAGTTTTTTGCATGTAGAAGTAAGATATACCTACACATACACACTTTCACAGTTATAATATTAGTAGCGCAGCACGCGTAGCATGACCACCGTAGAAACGGGTTTTGTCAACGGAAGAATAGACAAACTGACAGATTGCGATTGTTTATCTGTCATTTTGTCTACTCTTATGTCGACAAAACCTGTTTCTACGGTGGTCATGCTATGCGTGCTGGGAATATGTGAGATGATAGTGAAGAAAGCAAGAGGTACTGAACGAAGATGTAAAAACCTGATGTCTCTCTGGGAAACAGATCTGACTGTGTATGTGTGTTAACTGTTTTTTATCATTAATTTAGTATCTTCCCAACTTCTGTTATAAAATCAGGCAAATCAGGAATAATAAAGAAAAAGCTCTACATCTCTATAGAATTAAAGAATCTTTTATATTTATTTACACAATTAATTTTGTTTTTGTTTTTTGTTTAAAAACCTAATTATATACAGTGTGTCCACTCAATTGTCCTACCTATTGTTTTATTTGTACATTTCTTTTCTCTGTCCTGATAGTGGTTGAGGCCTTATACATTATGTAAATATGAATATATAATTTATTAATTAATCTTAACTACTTTTTAATTTTTTATGTAAGTACATTAACCAACCTTTCAAGTTTGAGAAGTGGGTGTACAATAGTAAATACAACTCTGCCTGACTCTTCTGGGAAAACAGACTTGCTGTTATTTTAAGATTTCAAGATATTAGGAATCAGTAAACACAGTACTAATTGATTACATACTTATTCAGACCACCAGCTAGCTGCACTTACTGCGAGTACCTACATAATTATTCATATTCATTATCATTAGGTATATAAAAAACTGACAACAAGAATTATTATTGACTTTGAGTGATGTATTGTATATTCATCCATCAGGAAACAAATCAAGAATAATAAAATATAAGTAAAAAACTTTTTAAAAACAAGCTTTTAGTGAACTCAAAAGTACTAAATAAAACTTACGTAAACATAGAACTTTAATATTTTCTTAAAACCTTCAGGCCTATATCTTCAAGTTTAGTGTAAGAAGGACATTTATGCCTCAAGCTGTTAAGAAAATATTAAAGTTCTATTTTACGTAAGTTTTATTTACTTTTTAGTTCATTAAAAGCTTGTTTTTAATAAGATTTTTACTTATATTTTATTTTCTACTTTTTAGCATTAGGATTTGTTTAAATATCGGTTCTATCACAAATCCAATGAATTAGGTTTTCCCATGCCCACCTTCCGGCTCCATCATCAGGCCCTGAACACCACCTAGTGTCAAAGCAATTGTTAATACATGACCAAACACGATGGTGCTGTCTTGTTTGATTGAGGAGTTCCCATGGCCAACTTCCGGCTCCATCATCAGACCAGCAAAATGGTATCATTTTTAAAAAAATGTCTTAGTAGTTGTATAAGTATGCCAAGTTACAGCACAATCAGAGGCCAGGTAGTGCTTGATAAATGGATGACAATTGGAGTTACTAGAAACAGATATGGCCACCTTCCAGCTCCATCATCAGACCTTGAACACCATCTAGTATCAAAGCACTAGTTAATACATAACCAATGAGTCCAAACACGATGGTGTTATCTTGTTTGATTGAGGAGTTCCTATGCCTAACTTGCGGCTCCATCATCAGACCAGCTCCATGTTTTCATTTTTTCAGAATGTCTCTGTAGTTGTATGAGTATGCCAAGTTTCAGCTCAGTCGGATGTGAAGTGTTTGAAAAATTGATAACAAAAGGAGTAAACAGAAACACATACGAACAGAGAAAGCTAATATTAAGCTTGTAAGAAGCGACCGATACTACCACCTTATTTTATCACCAACTCCACCATTTCGAGTCAGTCACTTTCTCGAGCTTAACCTCAAAATATGAAGTAGGTAAATGGTACATAAATACGAATTGCGGAAATCCATGTAAAAAATAGTTAGCATTATAGGAAGAGCATTGAATTCTCCTCCAAATACACTAGGTTTGGTTGTGACAGCGGACTTTTTGGCTTAGTTCAGGGTGCCCTATATTTGGAGGCATTCTCCTTTAAGTTATTTTTCACTTTTTGTTTTTTTTGGAAGAAGGTTGTTTTTTTTTTGTAAAAAGTTTTTTGAGAATAATAGTTATTTGAAACAAGGCTGCAAAGTTGTTTTTTGGCGCGAGTACTCGTATTGGCAAGCGAAGGATTCTAGGATTGATTCATAAGCGAAGCGAGTGGATCAAATATAGAATCCTGAGCGTTGCGAGGGTTCAAAGGCACGAGAAGCAGAATAACTTTGCTGCCAAGCGAAACACACAACTTTTCACCTCAACATAACGAGGAGAATGCTAGGTGTCTCCGTGCATTGAACAAAAATATTGTACGCTTTTATGTACTTATACGATTTTTTTCTCATGCAGTCTTCGTTCTGGCCAGTGCGGTTATTCTAAGAATGAGGTTGGCGCACTGACATGAAATAACTCAAACTCAAAGCATTTATTTCAATTAAACCATTTACAGGCACTTTTGAATTGTCAAAGAATCGGTCAGTTAGTCAAAAAGTTGAAGCTAGTTGCCCTTTACAAATCGTAGATCTCTATGGAGAAGAACGGGCAAGAAACTCCAAGGACACTCTTTTAAAAATGGATATAGATATTACAAAATCTTGGGTACAGTATTCTTGGTGCTTCTATATGTGAGAACAATGTCAAATGAAAAATAATCAAAAACAATTCAAAATATAACATTAAAAATAGGCCCTGGCAGATGAGAGATGACCAGTCTCAACTGACAGCGCCCGTTCACTAACATGACACGTGGATCAGCACCATCCAGCTCAACCATTTTGTAGGGAACCGAATGATCCAACACACGCGCCACCATCAGCGAGACATTTAAGTGAGTATGATATACTCTCATCTGCCATGCTCTTTCAAGTCAATATAAAACATGATACCATATTAAACGGCTCCATGGTACTCACATTTACAAAATTGAAAAAATGCTTCTAATTTATAAAAAACTATAATTTGCAATGTACTTGAGAGATTAATAATAGGTCTTTACCTATGAAATTGCCGTTCTGCAGTACTGGCCATTTCAAATCAAAATAATTTTTGTTTGGCTAAGAATTCTAATTTCAAATTAATTTTATTTTAAAAACATGGAATTCTTTTTTCAAAAGAAGTCATTTGTTTAATGATTAGTGTTACATTTTCAAATTCAAATTTCAAAATCAAATTCTTAGCCAAACAAAAATTATTTTGATTTGAAATGGCCAGTACCGCAGAACGGCAATTTCATAGGTAAAGACCTATTATAATCATCCAACTTATAATAAACCTGTCTACATAGTGTGCGTTTAATGCATGTTTTAAATTTCTTCTCATTTAGTTGAAGAATAATGAGTGGTATTTTATTATAACATTTTACACAGTACCCCATAAAAGAAGTATGTACTTTAGACAATCTGAAACGTGGTTGATCTAATTTGTTACTATTTCTAGTGTTTAAGTTATGCCTGTCACTTATCTTACTATAAAGATGTAGACTTTTCCGAACATACATATATGTTTTCATATATGTACTGACAAGGAACCGTCATGATGTTAATTTTTTTAAACAGTTGCCTTAGAGATTCGCGTCTGTGGAGGTTGTAGATGGCTCGGACAGCCCTCTTTTGCAAAATAAAGATAGAATCAATATCTGCAGCCCGTCCCCACAGCAAAATACCGTAAGACATGATGAGTACTCCCTTTCGTCTCCTAAAATTGTTGGTCCGAAAATCATTATCCATAACACGTTTGGTATAAACTTCAGTAACCGTAATGTTAAAAAAATCGAAATTTCGTTTTACATATTTATCTTTACTTCTAAAACTATTCTGTCATAATATCGAGTACTATAATAATTGAATCTCCTAATTTTGCATGAAATAAAGTCATATGTCCTAAGTATTGTATTTTAAAATGTGTATTAATCGAAATGTTCATTTATAATAAAATTGTTAGTCCTAAAACATTTGCTAAAAATTAGGTTTTAGTGACAGAAACGAATCGCTGTAAATCCGACGTCACGCAGTCTTGTATGCCCTACCTCTAGAGTGTAATTTAAAATCGCGTAGGCGCGGAGGGGCGAGGCGGCCCGCGAGTTGAGTAGCAAGTGGTTGTAACGCTCGCCGCCGCAGCTGAGACTAGCCGGCTTCGCCGGCCAGCAAGCCGAAGCTGTGGCGGTGAGCGTTAAACCATCTGCGACGATAAGCTCGCGTGGGACCGCTGGAGCCCCACAGCGCCGGAGCCGTGACAGAAACCATGCTCGCTTGTATGCTGCATGCTTGCTTGCATGATGCATGCTTGCTTGCATGCATGGTGTATGCTTGTTTGCATGCTTCTTACAGGGAAATGAATACCACATGTTCACAATTAATTGTTTTATTGAGCTGCAAACATTTGTTTTAAAAATAATATTAGGATAGAATAGAATAGAATGTTTCTTTATTAGAGTATCATGACTCAAAAATGGTTAGTAAGACTTACAACTATGTTAGTAAGAACTGACAATTTACAAAACAAAACAGAAATAAACAAATAGGATCACCGTTGTGGCAACCCATGTGAGATGGCACAACAGTGACCCACGAAAACACAGTCTAGGCGACTCGAAATCATGCTTAGGATACTGTTGGAGCAGCAGCTCCAACAGTATCCACCACACCCTGTGGAGCACCACACCCTGCGCACCATGGAAGCGCACCTTTTGCGCATGGTTGCGTAGAAACAATCTACATGCGCATCCGCGAACATCCCCGACGCACTACAGAAGCGGGGCAGCCCCACCAGCATCCTAAACGCGTTATTGAACTGAACGCGGAGAGCGTTGTACGATCTTTGCGTATCTAGCCCACAGGCTGCTCGTGTAAAAAGACGTACAGTAGGCTCGAAAGAGCGTTATCTTTACCGGTAGTGAGCATCGTGCAAACCTGCGAGCCAGCATGTTTGCTCTAACCGACAACGCTCTCCGCTCCCGCTCAATGTCGTCATCGTCTTTGAGATTGGGGTTTAATATATGACCTAGATACTTAAACTTATGGACCCTTTTTAAAGGCGTGCCATAGAGTAAAACAGGTGGTACCTTATTAGGGCTCCTACCCCCAGCCTCAAAGACCATGATCTCCGACTTCTTGACGTTATATGCCAGGCCATGTTACCTAGCATACGCCTCACACTGGGCAACTAGTTTTCTCAAACCACAGATTGACGCGCTCAGCAGCACCATGTCGTCCGCATAACTGATATTATTAACGCAGATACCATCTACGTAACAACCAACCCTGGTACAGCTGAGCTCGCCAATCAGTTCGTTCACATACAGGTTAAAGAGCGTAGGTGAGCTCAACCCACCCTGCCTCACCCCGCATTCCAACCTGTACGGACTAGACAATGCCCCCGCCCATCGTACAGTGTTGATCTGATTTCCATACCAAAACTTATAAATATTTTGAAGCTCTGTGGGCAAATTCACCCGTTCCAACTTACTCCACAACACATCATAGGAAACCAGATCAAAAGCCTTAGATAGGTCCAGGAAGCAGATAGATAGATAAATATTAATTAATTTGAATTTAGGACACATAAGTTTTATTGAAAACGGTTTTAAGTCTTTTGTCTATTAGTGATTGTAATATTTATGGCAAACAATTGCTATGAAATAACTAAAATAGACCAGGCTCGCGGTATCCACGTCTGTTAGTTGGTGGATTTTCCAAACAGCGTAAGCGGCTGAACTTAGTCGCACTGCAAGTGATGTTATGTGAGGACCCCACTGTAGTTTTGAATCAAGCGTGATCCCCAGGAAAACTGTGTTTTCGACGAATTCTAGTATCTCCTTGTTCAGTACAACATGACATTCACTACTTCTTACATTCGGTAACGTGAATCTTATGCATTTAGTTTTCTTCTCATTTAATACCAAATTATTAATAGTCAACCAATTATGGACCTTGAACATAGCGTTATTTACGTCGTCAAGCTCCCGTGCAGTGATTGAGTATTGAGTATTGAGTATCTATTTGAAGATGCATGTCTATTTACTTTAAAAATCAGTGATGTGTCATCAGCAAATAACACCATTTATGATCGATTTTTCAGTAGTTGAGGTACATCATTTATATATACTAAGAAGAGGAATGGACCCAATATCGAGCCCTGTGGTACACCCATTCTAACTTTTAAACCCAATGAGTTCACACCGTTTATTTGAACTTGCTGCATTCTATCATTCAAATATGATTTTACTAAGCTAAGCGCAAGTTTACCCAGTCCGTAATGCTCAAGTTTCCAGAGCAGCGTTTCGTGATTCACACAATCAAAAGCCTTAGATAGGTCGCAAAAGATGCCTATTGCATCTTGTGCCTCTTCCTATGCCTTAAAGATGTGTTTTAATAAGGTGACACCGGCGTCAGTTGAGCGTGCAACGTACTTTGGTGAAACCATACTGTTGATCGTGTAGGATGTTATTACAATTAAAATGATTGAGCATTTGATTTAACATTACTTTTTCAAACACCTTGCTGTAAACCGGCAAAACTGATACGGGTCTATAATTATTAGTGTCTTTGCTGTCCCCAGATTTGAAAAGTGGAATAACTTTACTGTACTTCATTAAATCTGGGAATACCCCTTGAACCACACACAAATTAAATATTAAAGCTAAGTAGGGTGCAATTGTCTCAATAGTGGATTGACAAACTTTAGTAGACATGCCCCACAGATCTTCGGTAATTTTGATCTTGAGTTGCTTAAAAGCTTTTAAAACGACCACAGGGTTTATATGTTTAAATTTAAATTCCACAGGACAGGCTGAAACATTCGCTCTTAATAAATCAATAGCAAGTGAGGGCGAGGAATTTAAAGTTTCCGTAGTTTTAATTGGAATATTGGTAAAGAAAGTTGCAAATTCCTGAGCAACATCGATGTTAGCGCTAATGAGACCGCGGGAAGTGTCCAGTGTGTAATCAGTATTATGTCTTTTGCTCTTATTAGTTTCATTGTTAATAATTTTCCAAACTGTCTTTATTTTATTGTCTGCTGATTTAACCTTGTCGCTAATGAAAGAAGCTTTAGCTACTTTGCACACTATTTTAAAAGTTTTAGAGTAAGTAGCGACATACTTATTAAAAGTTTCCGTGTTAATATACGGCTTAAGGCCATACAGTTCAAATAATCTTTCCCTACTTTTCCTGATGCCTTTAGTTGCCCAGTCACTGAATAAAAACTTAGGGCAAATAGTTTTCGTTTTTTTCTTAAAAGAGTTATTAAACTCTGTTTGCACTAATGAAAAGAATTCTTCATACAAGATATTACCATTGTTTATATTTAGGCCCTGAGTACTTAACTTACTAATTAAAGTGCTATTAAACCTATTTAAATTACCCGATGTTATTGGTCTAGTTTGTATCTGCACTTTTTGAAGTGGTGTGTTGGACTCAAAATTAATGGTTTGACCGCTGTGATCAGAAGGGAGATAATTTACAATGGCTTTATCTAAATAGTCGCAGCTACAAAAAACATTATCAATACATGTAGCAGTAGTCGTAGTAATTCGCGTTGGTTCCAAAAACACATTTGACAGATTGAATGATTTGAAGAGACTTAATAATCTACTGCTATTTGAATTATTTTCCAAAATATTAATATTAAAGTCACCACAAATGATTACTGATTTATTACCCGTTGCAAGTTTTGCCAAAACATCTTCCATTACTGACTCAAATATAGAGTAGTTTTGATAATTAGGAGGTCAGTATACGCACACTATATAATGCTTATCTAGCTCAACACAGGACAGTTCAATGCTATGTTCCACCGATAGTTCAACTATGTCTTTACGAGTCTTAGATTTTATACAATTTTTAATTAAGATTAGTGAACCTCCACGCAGCATACTATGTCTTTACGAGTCTTAGATTTTATACAATTTTTAATTAAGATTAGTGAACCTCCACGCAGCATGGATTTTCGGTTAAAACAACTGCCCACCCTATAATTCTCAAAATTAATTAGCATTTCATAATCTTTCAACCAGTGTTCAGTTATGCAGATAATATCAAACATTGTTTTTTTCTAAAAACAATTCAATTTCCAATTGTTTGGAAGAAAAACCCTGAATATTTTGATGAAATAATGTCAAGGTATTCTGCTTAGCCCCTTGTTTGCAATTAACTAATTGAATGCTAGAAGATACCATGATGATGGTGAGATTAACTACATTGTTACTGGTACCTTCTGTTGTCTTACTGACTAGTTTAAAATATTATTAGTATTATTACTAATTTTTGTGGTGCTAATTACATAAGACTTCGACATACTACTTATGTCTGAGTTTATATTAAAAGCTAATAGCCATGCTATTTGACGTCTAAAACTAATAGGCAGATACGCAGTATCCCTAGTCGATTTTAATTTCTCAACAAAAGTGTTGGTGTCAAAAAATATAAGTTTGTCACTATAGTGATTCGCTAGTAAATGCATATGGTTATTACCCGACTACGGCGAAGAAAAAAGGAGGGTTATGATTTTGACCGGTATGTATGTATGTTCATCTGTTCCCTCCTATCTTCCAAAACACTTATCACAATTTGACAAATGAGGTATCGTTAGAAGCGTCGTGATTGTCCGCTGGTTATAGGCTATGTGAAGTCACATTAAATTAAAAATGGCTCCCTCTAGAGGACTTAAAGTGAGGAACTTTAAAAAAAAAATGGTTTAATCGTACCATGTTGGGTATCAAATGAAAGGGCTTAATGAGCACATTCCAAATATATATATATTATAAACCCAAAAGAATTTAAAAAAAAATCAAGTAATAAAAACTAAAACCCAACTACGACTTAAAAGGTATAAACAAGACACCACAGACAGACAAATTAAAAATCCGGAGTCACACTTGTTAGGGCATAAATCGAACAGATTACGTGTGACTCCGGATTTTTAATTTGTCTGTCTGTGGTGTCGTCTTTATACCTTTTAAGTCGTAGTTGGGTTTTAGTTTTTATGACGTGATTTTTTTTTTAATTCTTTTGGGGTTATAATATATATATTTTTGGAATGTGCTCATTATAATGTGCTCAAGCACTCTACTACGCGCCCACTATCAGAGCCAACTGGCAGAGTCAAACACACAGTCTTTCCCCTGCAACCGTGTAAAACATATTTCGCTAAACAACACTACTATATCAACAGTTCGAAAATTTACAACCAGTTGAACAAAGTATTAAAAATTTTTCATTCAACTAAATATCACTGTAAATCCGCCTTACAAGAACATCTTTTAAAACTTGATTATCCCAAGACGGAGAATCTTCTGATGGGAAGCTATTCCAACCTAAATTCCATATGAACAAGTATAAATTAAACACCCATAAGTTAATAAATATTTCGCTCAAACTCATTCTTATATACAAACACATACCACCCATACTCTCTCACAGACATATACACACACACACACACACACACACACACACACACACACACACACACACCTATCACTCAAATCCAATTAAAAAACATCTTTGTTTTTTTTTTTTTGTTCTCCTTTTTATGTTTTTTTTTTATCAATAATCTTTCGCCCTGGATTGGCTTACATTGTTCTGTAATAATTACTTTTTATTTTTTGTATACTTAGTGTCTTATCCAGATAATATTATAATTGTTATTGGCTTATGCGCACATAATTTCGAAGGCACACTGACTTCTAAGAAACAGGATCCCTAGTTTAGAAGTCAGAGTCGTTTTGCTCTGGCCCACTTAGCCATGTTCCTAAAAATGTAAAAATCGTGTATACTGTTTTTGAAAATAAAGATTTATTATTTATTTATTATTATTAAGCCCTTTCATTTGATACCCTTTCATTTGATACATGGTACGATTATACCTTTTAAGTTCGTAGTTGGGTTTTAGTTTTAATTACTTGATTTTTTTTAGCATATGTATATAATGATTTTGCCTACTTGACAAGTGCTCGAAGTATGGAAAAGCACACAATATTATTTTCTTACAATTAATCTTCAAGATTTCAGTGACACTGTCAGTGATGTCATCTATTTTTTTACATTTGTCCACAAATACAGAGATGATGGCTTTCGGATCATATTTATTCCCAGTTATTGATGACATTATCTCTTCGTAAGATTTTCCAGGCATACAATAATTAACAGCAGATTGACTCAAGTTGTTACTTAATAATTTACCTAACCCTCTCCCTAAACTATCTGAAAACATAACCGAACAATAACAAACTTTACTAGAACAAGCCTCTGTCTGTGCTACTTGAGATGAAGCTTGCACCACATGTGGTGTATCTTGATCGGGGATACATTCCCGAGATCCCTTAGACTGGGACGGGTCCTCCGTTGGCTCTGGTTGAAGAGCCTCAAGGCTGGATTCCCTTTGACAAGAACATTGAGTGGTGCTAATTAAGCTCCAACTCCTGAGCAGCAGCCTTACGGGTCATTACAGGCATGGTTTCAGGAATTAGTACTAAGTAGAATTAAAGGAACGGTGAGAACTAATTAAGACAGACAAACAAAAAAAAAAGGACAGCTAGAAAATGAAAAGAAAAAAGAAAATGGGAGAAATCAGTGTTGCTTCATAGAGAAATGAGGTAGTAGGCTGTTGAATCTAATTGAAAAGCAACTAATATAATTTGATCAAGTACAATATTACATTGATTCTATTGTCTTATAATTTAACTTTTGCATATGTGGGTAGGATGCATAGATAAGAAAAAAAATCTAGTATTGCATAAAGATTACAATTAAAATGTAGATAGTTAATGTTGTTGTTGATATGTACAATATAACAATAAAAGAATTACAGTATTTTGATAATAGGTCTTTACCTATGAAATAGGGAATATGCATGTATTTTTTTTATATTTTTATTCGATAGTTTACATCATCAAATAATAGTTAAAAAAAATTCGATGGCAAAAAAGCAATTTAAAGTACTTAAAAAAATGTTTAAAAATATCCAACCGATCCGGGCTATTTAAACGCCCTCCATTTGGCGCGCTTGGTGTGGTGACGTCACAGTCCTTGAAAACAGACAAGCAACTGTCAAGTCAACGTCAAACACTCCTTTTTCTATGAGCGTTTGACATTGACTTGACACTTGTTGATTGACTTGACATTGACATTTTGATTGTTATCCCGGATTGTTACGTCACATCCGCTCTTAGCCTTTTCAAGTATTTGAATTACCCACAGTTTTTTGGGACTATTTAAAAATTAATTTCTCGCTCAAAAATAAATTTCTCGCTCAAAAATAAATTTTATTCAAAAATATTGATGGAGGCATAATTCTGAAGTAATATAGTTCATAAAAAAATATATTTTACACATATTTGAATCACATGCATATTCCGTATTGCCGTTTTGTATGAAAAAATTTAAACGATTTTTTTTCATGTATTTTTTATTTGTATTAATCGAAGTAATCACCCATGCAATCAATGCATCTTTGCCAACGCAGTGGCAGTTTATTGATGCCCTTCTTTAAGAAATCAGCTGGACGGGAGGCAACAAATTCTTCCAAGGCATTTTGTACTGCCTCTCGGGTATTGAATTTTTTTCCCGCCAAGAAGTTATCCAAATTCTGGAAAAAGTAGTAGTCTGTAGGCGCAAGGTCTGGTGAGTAGGGCGGATGACGGAGGGCTTCCAACCCCAGTTCTTGCAACTTGGAGACCGTCTGCTGTGCAGTATGAGGTCGCGCATTGTCGTGCAGGAGCAGCGGAGACGAGCGATTGACCAATGCTGGTTGGAGATGTGCCAGCTTCTCCATCATTGTGTTCAGTTCTTCACAGTACACATCTCCAGTAATGCTGACCCCGTTTGGTAAGAAGCTGTGATGAATCACACCGGCGCTAGACCACCAAACAGTGACCATCACTTTTCTAGGGGTAAGTTTTCGTTTAGAGCATTGTTTAGGTACTGAACCAGGATCCAACCAACTTGCTGAGTGCTTGCGGTTATCAAACAGAATCCATTTTTCATCGCAGGTAACAATGCGGTTCAAAATTCCTTCATTTGTGTGTCTGTTGAGCAGTGCAAAGCACGCCTCGACGCGTACTTCGCGCTGGCGATCATTGAGTTCGTGGGGCACCCATTTGTCAAGCTTTTTTACCTTGCCAATTTGACGCAAATGGACCAATATTGTTTTGACGCTAACGTCGAAAGCTGCTGCTAATTCAGCCGTAGGTTGTGTATCATCAGCTTCCACAATCGCCTTTAATTCGTCATTGTCGACCAGTCTTCGGACGACCGCGAGGTTCATTTTTCAGGTCGAAATTTCCAGAACGGAAGCGAGCAAACCAATAACAGGTGGTGCGTTGGTTTGTAGTGTTAGCTCCGTAAACGTCGTTGATGTTGCGTGCCGCTTGTGCCGCGTTGCTGCCACGACGGTACTCATATTCCATAAATACTCGAATTTTTAACGTATCCATGACCACGAAAAAGATGAAATGCGATGAAAATGTAACACTAATCATTAAACAAATGACTTCTTTTGAAAAAAGAATTCCATGTTTTTAAAATAAAATTAATTTGAAATTAGAATTCTTAGCCAAACAAAAATTATTTTGATTTGAAATGGCCAGTACTGCAGAACGGCAATTTCATAGGTAAAGACCTAATATTTCGCAATAGGTACTAAGTTTCGTTAGCTTTTAAACAAAGTGACTTAGACCCAGTGCAGGGTGCCAAATCAACCAGTAGATGTGTTAATAGGATTCAATTAATATTTTACAGGGTCTAAGGGACGATTTTATGCTAATTATTGATTAAAAGTAAACAATACTCCCCTTTTAAATCCACAGGTCGAACATCAGCTGTTCTTGATAGGTTACCGGTAACGGTGGGTAACCAAAAACTATGTTTTTCTTCGAAAATTTGCTGGAAAACAATAATCCTGAGTTTTTATACAGTTACTTTGCATTTAGTTATAATGTTACACCTTAATTACACTTAAAAATTAAATAAAACTAATTTTAAAATACGGAACAAAATTTTGACATAACACTTGGGCAGTGTTGCCAGAATTATTAATGCATTAACAGTGGACCCGGCGGTATAGGAAATTATTGAACAGAAAGGGTCGATAATTTATGCGCTAGGATAAAATGCACTTGTGCACTCAGATTTCGAATGATAAACTGAATTTTTCCGAGGTTGTGAGGTGAAATAGATATTATTTAGTTACTTGTCTTGTCTTGTCTTATTTGATGATTAACATCTTAAAATTTTAATTAATATGGTTTGATTTAATGATGTTTTTTTTTTATATTTGGATGCTTTTTTGACTACGACTTACTGATGTCAAAGTGATAATTGTGATTTTCAGTAGAGTCAAAACTGATAGCTGTTTTTTAATTGCAGGGTGTGGAACGCGTCGGCGCTTCGGGCGGCGGAGCGAGCGCGCTCAATGGAGGCACGCCGCCCGAGCCCGGCGCGCCGCCCGAGCGCATCGACGAGCGCCGCGACGAGCCGCCGCGCAAACGCGCCAAGCTGCCCGCCGACGAGCCCGCCGCTCTGCGCCGCCGCATCCTCGAGGGCGAGCTGCAGCGCCTGAGGAGCCTGCGCGAGCGGTTCACGGAGCAACTGAGCGAGCTGTACTTCCTGCAGGCGGGCGGCAACATGATGGACTACGCGGTGTGGCGCAAGCGGCCGCCGGCGCCGCAGCTGGTGGCGTTCCTGGAGGCCCGGCGGCCGCCGCCCGTGGCCGCGGCCGCGCCGCCCTCGCCGCCCGCGGCCGCGCCCGCGCCCGCGCGCGCGGCCCCTGCGCCCGCCGCGTCGCCGGCGGACGAGATGGTGGAGAAGGCCAAGCAGGAGGCCTACGTGGCGGGCCGCGTGGCCGAGCTGGCGCGTGCGGGTCTGTGGGCGGAGCGGCGCCTGCCGCGCGTGCTGGAGCCGCCGCGCAGCAAGTCGCACTGGGACTACCTGCTGGAGGAGATGGCGTGGCTGGCGCAGGATTTCGCGCACGAGCGCAAGTGGAAGAAACAGGCCGCTAAGAAGGTACGTAAGCACTCGACTCCTGCTAGGTTTAAGAAAATTGCCGAGCACGTGTCGATAGACTCCGACTAAAATGCCCGTGGGACATACACAGAATACACACATACACAAACCACATGGACACACCTTACAAGAAAGTGTTTTCTGCAAATAAATATTATTTATTTATTTACACCTAAACATATCAAAGTTTAAGAAAATGTCCGATATTCATAGTTTAAATACCAGGAATAAACACAATCTTGCTGTACATCGCACTCGTCTCCACAGAGTAGGCAACTCGTTCATGGGTCAATGTATACGCTTTTATAACAAACTTCCCATTGACATTCGAAACTTACCCATTAAACGATTTAAAAGCTGTATTAAAACCAAACTTTGTAAAAAAGGGTACTATAAAATCACAGATTATTTAGAAGACAAAAATGCATGGGATTGAGCTGCTCGCTCTGCTAAGCATTGTGACATTTTGAATATTATGGAAAGCCATAAAAATATACCTACCAGTTTTATATACAAATTGACATTATTGAATATTATATACAAAATGACATGATGATTACTTATAAGTATTGTTTTATTGTGAATGTGAGGACTATGTGGATATTTATTTTTCGTTCTGTTAGTTTTAGCGAAGGTCTGACAATTTGAGAACTTTATGCGACCTACCCAAACGTCCTTTCTTTGGTATTGTTCGTCGAGTCGTTGAGCTCCTTTAGTTCTGAGTTGAGCTCCACTATTACTGACAAATGCTTGCACTGACTGGACAGGTCCACTCAAATCTGTGTGGTTCTTTCCTCAAAAGACCATTTCAGACTCTTATCTACATGGTCCTCATATGGCCTGACCAAGATTATGTCTGGACTTTAAAGGAGACGGTGACCTCTGAGTTTGTTTCGGCCTTTCTTCTCAGAGTAGTCAGATAGGAAACGCCGACCTCATCTAGCTTATTTTTACAACTTTTTAATATGACGTGTAAAAGTGATTCCAATATCCTATTTACAGAATAAACAATTTCATTTCATTTCATTACACTAAGCTGATTACTGTTACAGTGTGCTCGGGCGGTCCAAAAATATTTTCAAGATAAAGCTCTAGCAGCACAGAAGGCAGAGAAAGCTCAAGAATTACAATTGAAAAAAATTGCCGCCTTTGCAGCAAAAGAAATACGAACATTCTGGTCCAATGTGGAAAAGGTAAAATCTTTAAATTCACAACGTTTTATTGCTTCAGTTTCGTCCAGTTTTTAGGGTTCTGTACCCAAAGGGTAAAACGGGAGCCTATTACTAAGACTTCGCTGTCTGTCCGTCTGTCACCAGGCTGTATCTCATGAACATAGTTAGTTAAAATTTTCACAGATGATGTGTTTCTGTTGCCGCTTAATTTGTGTGAGGTAGGTACCACAACTAAAAAGTGAAAATAAAAACTTTTTACAACAAAAAAACAACCGACTTCCAAAAAAACAATAAGCAGCGAAAAAAACTTTTTCACCTCACTAGCTCGGAAGAGTTTTTAAAATTCGAACCTTTCTGTTCAATAATTATCTATACCGCCGGGTAATGAGCTATGCCTGATAATGCATGAATACTTATTTCACGTATGTGCGCCAACCTCATTTTTAGAATAATCGTACTGGCCAGCACGAAAAAAATAACTAACAAAGCGCCTAAAGAAGTTTAAGGCTAAGAACTCACGGAGCGGTTTTAACCTGCGCCCGCCACATTTGCGGGCCCGCAGCTTCTGCAGGATGTAGATTTATATGCAAAAAGTAAGAGCACATTTCACGACGCGTTTTACACCCGCGGCGCGCGCGGTTATTTGCGGGTCCCGCGCGGCAGTCACCCGCCGCCCCGGCGCACAGTGTGTTAAGAACCCGATTTTTGTTTCATTCTGTTTTTATTCAAGTAATCGATAGTTTCTATCATTTCTGGCGCGAGAGTTCAACTCCGGCTTCGCTACGACAGGTAACTTTAAAAAAAAAAAATGTCAAAGTTTCGTAATATCCGAATCATGAAAAACGAATAAAAAATCTTATTTAAAAAACAGAACTATGTATTCCAGTTTCTATTTATTCCATTAATAGTATGTACAGTAACCTACCTTTCCACCAATTTCTGTTGCTCTAGTATGAATGGGACGCGAGATATGATTTTTTTTCTCATTTTTCGTTTTTATTTTTTTATTCACCTATAACACCGTATTAGGTTGTGATTTTTATATCAAAATATTGCTTATACTTTCTATTATGTGTAGTAATAAAACCACAACATAATTCCGTGTTATTCAAAAGTTATTGCAAATTATAATTTTTCTTCAGGGCTGTCACTTTTGTGGATCCGAAAAAATATTGACTAAAGTATATTTTATCCGACAAAAAACCAATTTGTTTTGAATTTATAATAAATGGTTACTCTTCCTCATTACAAATAAGAACAAATTCAACGTGGGAATAATCATCGATTTCTAGATTTTTTTCGTTAACAGGTCTCAACAAAGACAATGCGGCTGCTGGTAATGGAATTCTCTTTGCTTTTTTTCTCTCTCTAATAGGTTGAAATCAGATATTATTGGATCAGATGAGACTAAGGCTCTGTGAAAAAGGTCAGACATGGTTGCTTCACGAGAAATCTTTCTAATATGGTGCTCTCTGTCAAACCTCCAAAATTTATTTTGAGACTCAGCCGCCTGTTCAGAGAGCATGCCAACAGGTAAACTTGATGAATCTATTATTTTCGCACCATGGACTAAAATTTTGTGAAGCGTGACAGTCATAGGATGTCTGAATGGCATCCTATGACTGTCACGCTTCACAAAGAATCCAAGGTCTAATCAGAGAAAAAATGGGCCTTTTGGTAGATGTGGTGCGTCCAACTTCAGGGACTACTAACGATGGAAACACTGCCCGCACTGCTTTTTCTGACAAAAACCGAGGAACTTTTGCAGAAATTCTGAACATCGAACAGTGGCTATTAGATGAGTTATACGTAATTTTAATAGTTTTGTCCAGTGACTTGCCAATTGATTCAGAAAAATTCGCGACTTTTTGCAAAGAGCTGGCATACAAATATGTTGCAAAGTATGAATGGCATCCTATGACTTTCACGCTTCACAAAATTTTAGTCCATGGTGCGAAAATAATAGATTCAACAAGTTTACCTGTTGGCATGCTCTCTGAACAGACGGCTTAGTCTCGAAATAAATTTTGAAGGTTTGACAGAGAGCACCATACTAGAAAGATTTCTCGTGAAGCAACCATGTCTGACCTTTTTCATAGAGCCTTAGTCTCATCTGATCCAATAATATCTGATTTCAACCTATTAGAGAGAAAAAAAAAGCAAAGAGAATTCCATTACCAGCAGCCGCATTGTCTTGTTGAGACTTGTTAACTAAATAAAATTAGATGTCATGAACTAAAATTCAAACCAACACCTCGACTTCAGTTGCAAAACAGTACTGTATCTTTTTTAAATTTCTTTTGCTTATATCTCGAAAATGGTGTGTCCTATAGCAAAAATAATGAAAATTTCGACCCCCTTTAGGAAACCTCTAAACCCCTGAGGCTCAACATGTTGGTAATTTTTTTTTTTTTGCCCTCAATTGTTTTCGTTTTTCGTCAGACAATTTTAGCCAACTAAGTGACAAAATAACGATATCTAGTCATCGTCATGATAAATAAACTAAAATATTATAACATAAAAATGTATCTACATTTTGATTGAAGTGACAGCCCTAACTGGAGATAATTCGGATATTACTAAAATTTGTAATAACTTGTGGATAACACGGAATTATGTTGTGGTTTACTACACATAATAGAAAGTATAAGCAATATTTTGATGTAAAAATCACGACCTAATACGGTGTTATAGGTGAATAAAAAAATAAAAACGAAAAATGAGAAAAAAAATCATATCTCGCGTCCCATTCATACTAGAGCAACAGAAATTGGTGGAAAGGTAGGTTACTGTACATACTATTAATGGAATAAATAGAAACTGGAATACATAGTTCTGTTTTTTAAATAAGATTTTTTATTCGTTTTTCATGATTCGGATATTACGAAACTTTGATATTTTTTTTTTTTAAAGTTACCTGTCGTAGCGAAGCCGGAGTTGAACTCTCGCTCCAGAAATGATAGGTAATAGGTAATACGGGCTGGTATCCGCAACTCCACGTCAAAGCGCGTATTTTGCGTATGGGTGGGAAATCACTTATTCGATCCACCCCAGCTCCTCCAAGAAGGCCAGCAACGCCTTGGTGTTACTGACCATCTCTCTTAGGGTACCTGGGTTACCGAAGTACTTTGCCCTGTAAGTGGAAACCACCGGGCAGTGTAGTAGCACATGAGCTGCTGTCTCGTCGTCCTCCATGCAGGCCCTGCACAGCGGACTGTCTGTGACTCCTATGACAAAGAGGTGTTTATTAAAAGACCCATGGCCAGTTATAGCTGCTGTAACAGTTCGCAGCTGTTGTTTCGTTAGTCGGAGCACCCGCTTCGTGAGGCGGCAATCGATGGCAGGGAGTGCCTCCTTAGCCTGCCTGCAGTCACCTTGGTCCAACCATAGTTTGAGGTGTTGGTCCCTAGTGCGTTTCCTTACCAGAGAGCGTAGGTACCCGAAGGGGAGTGGCGCAATGGGTTCGGGCCCCACCGGTGCCATGCTCGACCCCCTACGGGCAAGTTCGTCGGCTGCATCATTGCCTAGTGAGCCGCTGTGTCCTTTGATCCATTGAATGGTTATATTATTGAGGTTGCCCACCTGGTTTAGGCGCTGGTGACACTCGTATATCAGCCCAGAGTCAACAGTGTGGCTGTTTAGCGCTTGCAGAACAGCCATACTGTCTGAGAGTATTCGTATCGAGTAGTCCTTAACTTCCCTGGCTATGATGGCTGAAGCGGCAAGAGAAATACCCATGCATTCGGCCTGGAAAACTGTGTTGTGGACCCCCAGTGGTGTGGCTATGTGTATGTTGAAGTCCTCCGAGAAGATTCCAGCACCTGTGCCACTACCTGTTTTAAAACCATCCGTGAATATGCGTAGCTCTGCAGGACGCAGGCCCTCGCAATGGCGATCCTCGTGCAGTTGGATTCTGTATTTTTTATCAAAGATAAATTGTTTGGGTATCCGATCATTTATGGCTTTCGTGATGGGGAACTCATTATTGAGACCCTCGAGTAGCGCGGTGTGTTGTGTTACTCTCTTACCCCAGAGCTCTGTTGCATTAAGACGCACCGCAGCCATCGTCGCTTCCTGCTGTATGAACAGGTGGAGCGGGGGTAAGTCTAGCATGGCTTCAATCGCTGCAGTCGGAGTAGTCCTCATGCAGCCCGTGATCGCCACGCAGGCTAGCCTTTGCATGCGTTGTAGTCTGTTAGATGCTGTCACTAGCTGGGTGCGGGGCCACCAGACCACAGCCCCATACGCGATCGTGGGGCGGATCACTGCAGTGTACAGCCATAGTATGATTTTGGGGGATAAGCCCCACTTCTTACCTATCATTTTCCTGCACTGCCAGAAGGTGATGCAGGCCCTGTTTAACTTATTGTCTAAGTGACTACTCCAGTTTAACTTACTGTCTAGAATGACCCCGAGGTACTTGACTTCATTGGCCAACTGGAGTTCTGTATCGAACAGTTTTGGTAGGCGGTAGGGCCCTAAAGTTCGTTTTTGGGTAAACATGACTAGTTCAGTTTTAGTGGGATTCACTGATAGGTCAAATTCCCTGCACCAATTTTCTACGATACGTAGTGCTTGCTGAGTGAGATTACAGATTGTACCCGTCACCTTCCCCGAGACGAGGATTGCGAGGTCGTCTGCATACCCTATTGTATAATAGCGGCTGGCGTTGAGCTTTGTAATAAGGTCATTGATGACCAGATTCCATAGAAGGGGGGATAGCACCCCTCCCTGGGGACAGCCTCTGGCTATCTTTGCCGACTGCTGCTCCCCTTCAAGGCGAACCACTCGTTTGCTTAGCATATTCGTAATCCAGTCCGTTAGTACCTGTTCTACTCCATGCCTGGAGAGGGCGCTGTTGATGCTGGTGAAGTTGGTTTTGTCGAAGGCTCCTTCGATGTCTATAAAGGTGCCCAGGCAGGTTCCTTTCTGGTGAATCGCTTCCTCAATCTGACCGACCACTAGATGGAGAGCAGATTCGGTTGACTTACCTGAGCTGTATGCATGCTGATTATAGTGCAGCGGTATGGTTTTCAGGGCGCCGTCCCTCAGCTCCCTATCACAAAGCCTTTCCAGAGTCTTTAGTAGAAAGGAGGTTAGGCTAATCGGTCGGTGGGATTTGGCGTTTGTGTAGTCACCCTTACCTGGCTTTGGGATGAATATAACTTTCACTTCCCTCCATCCTTTAGGAACATATCTTAAGGCCAGGCACGCTCTCAATAATGGTACCAGTCTTATGGCGACGGAAGCGCCCCCCCACTGTAATAGAGCGGGGAACACTCCATCCGGACCAGCTGCCTTAAAGGGATGGAAGCTTAGGATGGCCAATTGAAGTTTCTCCAACGTGATCACCCGGCTTGCATAGCGCCAATCATTCTCTGATGGTGTTTGAGTTACATCTTGCCAGTCGATTACCTGCGCGAAGACACATCCGGGGAAGTGAGTCTCAATTAGGACGCGTCTTGTTTCTTCAGGCGACGACGTGAGTGTGTTATCGGGTTTGCGTAGGCTGACGGGCCCAGATGTATTCTGTTGCGCCAGAACTTTCCTTACCCTGTTCGCTTGCTGACATGATTCAATGCTACCACAGAATTTGCGCCACCCTGAGGTGCTTCGGAATCTTATGCATTTTTTGTAGCTGGATTTGGCCGCATAGTAAATGTCCCAGTCCTCATCCGCACATGTGTTCATGGCTCTATTCAGGGCCGCTCTTACCTTACCTCGCTTGCGCTCCAGATCAGCGCCCCACCAGGGTTGCTTACCCGGTGTACTGCGCGGCGTGGTCTCTGGGCAGGCACTTTCGTAGCTGTCTATGATTGACTTAGTAAGGTGGTTTACTTGTACCTCAATCTGTGTCGTGTCCGCAAAGGTCGACGGATTGCTTAAAATCGCAAGCTTGCCTTCAAGATTGCGTGTATAGGTGTCTCGATCCGTGTTGCGCGGGTTTCGCCGCGGTGGTGTTGGTGGCACACAGACCTGGATGTCGAAGCGGATCCACCTATGATCAGAGCAGGAGGCCTCCTTGGAGACCTGCCACCCAGTGATGGTTGCCGCCGCGCTTTCAGTTGCCAGGGTGAGATCGATGATTGTGCGGCTTCGCCTGGTTACGAATGTTGGTTCGGAGCCAGTGTTTATTAGGGATAGGTTAGTCGAGAATAAGTAGTCAACCAAGGCCTTACCCCTCTCGTTTTGCGTGTCCATACCCCACAGTTGATGGTGAGCATTGGCATCAGCCCCGATGACGACCTCGAAGCCACATCTCTCGCAGTGGTTCACGAGACGGGCGAGGTCATGGGGGGGCGGCGCCTCCGCTTCGGGCATATACGCCGAGGCAAATACCACTACTCTCTCCGTGGCATCGTCGCGCTGTATAAGCAGCTTAGCTGCAGAGACATCTCTGCAACAGAAGTCAGTTAAAAGCTGTGTTTTAAGGTTACCTGTGACATAGATGCACGATCTGGGGTGATCATGATCTGAGGTTACTAGGAGCTTACCGCCAAGATTGGAGAGTCCTTGTATGCGGCCCGCCCTAATCCACGGCTCCTGGATCAGGGCAATGGCCGTGTGTTGTACCTCCAGCCACTTGCGAAGCTGAGCCGTCGCGGTCTGACTGTGGTGGAGGTTCGCCTGGAGGATTTTACAGGCCGACGAAAGGGACGCCATCGCTGGTCGCACCCTCCTCGTCCCCCCCCAGTTTGAGCCCGGCAAATAGGTCGCCCTCGTCGAAGCCGTCCTCCGCCGGGCCCGAAGCTGGCGACAGGATCATGTCGTCCAGCTCCTCGCCCGACGAAGGGACGGCATCCACGGTGGCGGTGGTAGGAGCGGCCAGCTCTGCAGCAGCAGGCTCGGCCGTGGTCGCGTCCGGGTTGTGTGTAGGGGGTGTGGGTCCCCCTGCTTCTTCCTCTGTTGGCGCCTCGCAGACGGTGCCCGTGGCGGCGTCCCATCCCTGCGGGACGTCGGTGAACCTACCGTTCCGACCCTGGAACTTCACGTACACCGTCCCTAAACCAATAGAGAGACGGCGTCCGGCCTCCATCAGGGTCGGGATTTGGTCCACAGGGATGCCGACCACCACGAACCACGCCTCGGCTTGCTTGTCGGCGTGCAACAGTACCCACCTCTTAATGTCGACCCATGGGTTCTGGTAACTGAGAGCGCGCCCAATATTGGTCGACTCTCCGTAGACCCCCTGCTCGTCCGGGATCACGATACCGCACCGTGCACGCTTCTGGACCTCCGACTGGCTCAAGACGACTAGCGGAGTGCTAGTTGGCAGAGCCAGATCGGAGACTGCCTTCCTTAGCCAGGCTAAGGTGTGGTCGTTTCCGCACCACAGTTTCAGGACACCCCCGGCGAACAGCGGCTTGGCGTTGAAGGTCGGCCCTGGCGTGTCTTGTTTGGCGGAGCAGGCCTCGAGAATGATCTGTTTCTGGATAGCAGCGAGTACCTGGTCCGATACGTCCTTGCTTAGGATCCCCGTGCGCTCGCAGGTGATCGCGACATCTAGGGTAGCGCTGGCAGCTTGGGCGTAGCTTCGTTGGGCGACCCTATTGGATTGATCAAGCCGCGGCCGCTTGTGCTCCCCTCGAGGTGTCAAGGATTCGTTGAGAGCTCGCTTGGCCGCGGCCTGATCCTTCCAATCGGGTCGCTGTGTATCTTTACCTTCGGCTGGTTTCTCCGGAGCGCTGGTTGGCGAAAGATTGGGCGCTGGTCGGCTAGTGCCGGCCTCTGCCTGTGCCCGCTTTCCGGCGGAGAAGTTTAGCTGGCCGCTAGTCGAAATTCCCGAGCTGGCGGCGGTGGTTTGCTTATTACGGGAGCCTTTCCCTGGCTTCCGTTTGAGAGCTTGACGGCGCTCCTTCCTCGTCAATCTGTCCCTCTTTTTGCCTTGTGCCGGGGCGGCAGTTGGACCTGAAGGGTCGTTGCAAGGGCGTTGGGCTTGTTGAGTATTTTTACCCTTGCCCTTGCGTTTCTGCACAACCTGCCAGGAGCGCGAGAACGCGTCCTCGGTGCAGCTGGCCGTCTCCGCTTGACCGGTGGCGGCCGACTGATGGGAGGCTAGAGGAGCCACAGGAGGAGGAGGGTGTTTGGCTGGGAGCCCAGTGCCAGTCTTACCTGGCACCGGGGTCAGTGTGGAGAGGGTCAGACCGGCAGTGGTATTAGTCGTCGCCGTGGTTACCGTCTGTTTGGAAGGGTCGGTACTGGTCCCAATCAGCGCCGACGTCCTTTGTTTATACTGGGACTTGGGTTTGGTCTTGGCTGTGGTTCTCGCCACAGCCGGACCGGTGCCCGCGCTGGTGCCCGCAGCGTTAACTGCGACGCCACCAGGGGCAGGGGAAGTGCAAGCACCTCCCTTGGGTTTTTTAACAGGCCTTAAAGAATCCATGTTATATTTGTTTTAAAATTCATCTCTCTGGCTCCCACCCTCCATGGAGCCCGCAACTGGGAACGTCTTGCTATGGAAAAGAAGCAAGAACGTTAGGACTACCAGAGAGATATAGGTGCGCAAGGCTGGTTTACAGTGCGACATCGGGTGCTTGATCGGGTTGGCGTAGGGGGTCGAAAGGCCCACCCCCAAACGAACTGATCAACCCTCACTTACACCGTCAGCATGACCTTTACCTACCGCCTCGGCCGTCCGGGGACGACCTCAGCGGACCTCACGCACCTCGCCTGTGGCCCTCTGACGGGACACTGTGGCCATTTCCCTACCCTTGGCTAATGGGTAGGGCCACCGTTTCGCTTGAAATCCAGACCAAAGGGGGCGTGTTGCCTTACGGGCACATTACAGCCAGAGCCGCTCAGCTCAACCCCCCAGGACTCCTTCATCCCCGCTCACGGCGCTCAACTGCGCAGGTCCTAGCGCAGGTGACTGCTTACTCCAACTCGCCGTCAGCTGTTTTTAGTGACAGACAAGCCCGCCACCACCCAGTCACGGGGGGTCACGGTTAGGAGTGGGAATTGGGTAGTGGAAATTGGGAGAAGTAAGGAGGTGGGTAGGATGGAGTGGGGAGGGTTTGTGAGAGTTGGGGCAGGAGGGCATAGGGCAGGAAAGAATAGGGTGAGGGTTTTGGGAAAGGGGTGCAAAGGCGCCTGGTGGTTTTAGTTACGTCTATTTCTTAGGGAATTAGACCAAGAACGGGGTGGCAACCTCGAGAAGGTACATCCGCCAGACTTGCCTTGAGGATCTACACGACTGTAGCGCTCTCCCTCAAGACCCCGCCACCCTACCACCTCTGAAGGAGGTGGCAGGGTAGGCCTGCATCTATACTACCAAGCAAAGCAAAGCAAAGCATGTCGTTGTGCAACCGCGAAAGCATAAATCCAGACCCCCCCCTCCAGAAATGATAGAAACTATCGATTACTTGAATAAAAAACAGAATGAAACAAAAATCGGGTTCTTAACACACTGTGCGGCGGGTTGCGCCCGCACGCTCTGCGGTCGCTTGGCGGGCGACCGCAGTAGCCGGCGGGGCGGGGGGTACAGAAATCCGACGCCATTTTGCACAACCGCCCGTCTTGCGATCATCGCCCGCCAAGTTTGCGGGCGATGATCGCAACCGCGCAAATCGCCGAACTCGTGAGTTTAGAATAGAAATAAAACCGCAGTTCCACGACCGCGGCGGGCGCAGGTGAAAACCGCTCCGTGAGTTCTTAGCCTTAGTTGTATGTTTGAGTTTGAGTTTGGAGACACCATTTTCTTCGCTGTAGTGAGGTGAAAAGTTGTGTTTCGCTCGGCAGCAATCAAAGTCAAAGTCAAATAATTTATTTCAAGTAGGCACATTAAAGGCACTTTTGAACGTCAAATACATAGAAATAGAACTGATTCTAGTTGCCCCTTCCAAAAGGTAGTTTTCGTATGGAGAAGAATGGGCAAGAAACTCCACCGTTACTCTTTAAAAAAAAAATGTTTTACAATATTTGGTATACATCAATTATATAATTACATGTGAAGACGATGCACCGAGAATACAATTACAATAGGTAAAAAGAATTAAAAATTAAAAATGGAGCAATGACAAATAAATAAATTAAGTATGTGATAGATACATGGTGCTCACATATTTACAAACATTAAAGTATACGATATCACAATATTCCTACAAACTTGCAAGTAATACTAATAGGACAGTGTGTGAGATTAATTATCGTAAAATGTAAAAAAATCGATGATATAAAAATAATAAATTTTACAACTAGATTAGCAACCAGTTTGATTTTGTCCAGCCTCGAATTTGTCCTATGGAGCAAGACCAGCATGTTTCCAAGCATTCTTATCTTGGATATAATCCTCTAATTTGTAATATGCTTGTTTACAAAGTGTACTTTTAATATGAGTTTTAACTTTTCTTTCATTTAATTGCAATATATCACTAGGTATTTTATTATAGCATTTAACGCAGTACCCCATAAAAGATGTTTGTACTTTAGCTAATCTGAAAAATGGTTGATCTATTTTATCTTTATTTCTAGTGTTAAAATTATGTCTATCACTTATTTTATTAAAAAGATTTTGATTTTTTCTTACATACATAATACGCATGTAACAACGAATAAACGCTTTTCTTTTTTTTTTTTCATTTCTCATAAATGATTTGGCAAGGTACCGTCATAATATTAATCCTTTTAAATAGTTCCCTGAGACATTCGCGGCGACATAGATTATAAATGGCTCTGACAGCTCTCTTTTGCAAAACAAAGATGGATTCAATGTCAGCAGCCCGACCCCACAGTAAAATGCCATACGACATAATGCTGTGGAAGTAACTGAAATAGACCGAGCGGTTTCTACATCTGTTAACTGTCTTATCTTTCTAACAGCATAAGCGGCCGAGCTTAGCCGCCCCGCAAGAGATGTTATATGGGGTCCCCATTGTAATTTCTCGTCTAGCGTGATTGCAATGTTATTCTGCGTCTCGTACCTTTGAAACCTTCGCATCGCTCAGGATACTATATTTGAACGTACTCGCGCCAAAAAACAACTTTGCAGCCTTGCATATCAAATAACTATATGTTGGTGTCTTTGCTTTTCAATTTTCGTTTTTTGCCACCAACTTCCGAAATGAAAGTTATTTTTCACTTTTTAGTGTTTGTTATGGAACTCGGTTGTTTTGTTTTTGTAAAAAGTTTTAATTTTTCACTTTTTAGTTTTACCTACCCCACGCAAAACCATTTACAGGGACTTTTGAATTGTCAAAGAATAGGTCAGTTAGTCAAAAAGTTGAAGCTAGTTGCCCATTCCAAATCGTAGATCTCTATGGAGAAGAACGGGCAAGAAACTCCAAGGACACTCTTTTAAAAATGGATATAGATATTACAAAATCCGGGGTAAAGTATTCTTGGTGCTTCTATATGTGAGAACAATCATCATTATCTGCCTAGCCTTTCCCCAACTATGTTGGGGTCGGCTTCCAGTCTAACCGGATGCAGCTGAATACCAGTATTTTACATGGAGCGACTGCCTATCGGACCTCCACAACCCAGTAACTGGGTAATACGATACCCCTTGGTAAGACTGGTTGTCAGACTTTCGGGTTTCTGACGACCCATAACGACTGTCAAAGATCCACAAATGACAGCCGGGACCAACGGCTTAACTTGCTGTCCGAGGCACGGAGGAGTCTCGATATGTAAAGATGGTCATCCATCCATGGACCAACCCCGGCAAGCGTAGCTTAATCTGACGAATCGATCCGTGCGGCTGTTATTACTTAGCCACGAGCTCCTCCTCCTCGATGTGAGAACAATGTCAAATGAAAAATAATCAAAAATAATTCAAAATATAAGATTAAAAATAAGCCCTGGCAGATGAGAGATGACCAGTCTCAACTAACAGCGCCCGTTCACGAACATGACACGTGGATCAGCACCATCCAGCTCAACCATTTTTGTAGGGAACCGAATGATCCAACACACGCGCCACCATCTGCGAGACATTTAAGTGAGTATGACATACTCTCATCTGCCATGCTCTTTCAAGGCAATTATAAAACATGGTACCATATTAAACGGCTCCATTGTACTCACATTTACTAAATTGAAAAAATGCTTCTAATTTATACAAAACTATAATTTGCAATGTACTTGAGAGATTAATATAATAGAATTTAAAGAAAAAAATCAACATTAAGTTTGTAAAGTCAGAAAAAAAAGGAGAAGCAACTCTTCCAAATATTAAAAATTTTAAGTAGTGATCCCTAGTGCCTGTGGAGCAGGACCAGCATTAAGCCAAGCATTTTTATCTACGATATAATCATCCATCAACTTATAATATGCCTGTCTACATAGTGTGCGTTTAATGCATGTTTTAAATTTCTTCTCATTTAGTTGAAGAATAATGAGTGGTATTTTATTATAACATTTTACACAGTACCCCATAAAAGAAGTATGTACTTTAGACAATCTGAAACGTGGTTGATCTAATTTGTTCCTATTTCTAGTGTTAAAGTTAGCCTGTCACTTATCTTACTAAAAAGATGTAGATTTTTTCCGAACATACATAATGTTTTCATATATGTATCTGGACACTTTATCGATTTCAGTTTGTAATTTTACTGAGTCTTCAGCACAGTTTACCGTTTGGTACAATTTTAGGTCATCTGCGTACATATTACACTTGCATTCTATTTTTCTTGTCAAATTAAATATGACGATAAAGAACATAAAGGCCCCATGTGCGAGCCCTGTGGTGCTCCTGATGGTTTAACGTTTTCCTGAGATTTAAAACCTTGAACGACTACCATTTGTGTGCGATTTTTCAAATAGGACTCACACCATCGCTGTAATGACCCATGAATACCCATGTTTGCTATCTTATTTAGAAGAATATTGTGATCGATAAGATCAAATGCTTTACTGAAATCCGTGTACACAGCGTGTACCTCTTTCCCTTCGTTGAGTGCATCTGCTATGTCACTACTAAAACACAAAAGATTTGATGTAGTGGACCTCTTTGGAAGGAAACCGTGTTGTGCAGGGTGCAGCTGCTGCTTTACATGCCAATATTTTTTTTTCACTACAAGCTTTTCAAAAACTTTACCAAAGGATGAAATAATACAGACGTGTCGATAATTTGACACATCAGACACATCGCCATTTTTGAAGAGAAGGTAATACGAGCTGTCTTCCATTTACATGGAAAAATACCAAGACTCAGGGAGCAGTTGTAAATAATAGATAGCGGGTATAGTAAGGATACAGCACATTTTTTCAGAAAGACCGGTGGAATTCCATCCTGTCCAGCGCGTGTTACACGCACCCACTTTTATTTTACTAGACTTAGGAGCTGTTCCAAACTTACCATACACCGAGTTAAAATGTTGTGCAAACAGTTCACATATCTCTTGACCATTATTTGCGTGTTTGTTATCTAATGTCATACGATTAGGTAGCGAACTGCTATTGGACTTTAAAGCCCAAAACACACACAGAGCGGGTGCGGAGCGGGAGCGGGTCGGGTCGTTGTCATCGCGTGAGTCGCGCGGTTCATTGTGTTCACACAGAGCGCGGGCGCGGGGCGGCAGCGGGTCGGGCGCGGGACGGCAGCGGGTCGGGCGCGGTTGTACTTTGACAGACGGCAACGGTTGCAGTGTGAAAATGTTGGGTGATTCTGACACGGGCGAAGAATTATTATTTTTTACTTATTTTAAATAGAAGAACGCGAAAATGGAAAAAGTTGTAGGTTCATGACATTAATTCAAAAAAAACATCAATATGGAGTATCATCAATACGTGTATTGCAACGAATGTAACGCCGCTACACCCACATTGCTATTCTGTAACCATCTTACCTTGAAAACTTAGGTGAAGTGAGAGTGGAGTGAGTCATTGTCATCGATACCTACTGATGCTAAGGCAGTGACAGTTCACTCCAAGCTCACTTTGATATTTTACTACACTTAGTTTTCACGGAGATATTTTTACAGAATAGCACAACCGCTCCCGACCCGCGTTGTTGTGTCAGCGGGCGCGGCTCCCGCTCCGCGCCCGCTCCGCGCCCGACCCGCGCCCGCGTTCTGTGTGTTGACATCCATATAATTCCTTGAATTACAATTTATGACACCCGCCGTACTCCCGCGCCCGACCCGCTCCCGCCCCGCGCTGTTGTGTCGGCGGGCGGCGGGCGCGGGTCCCGCTCCGCGCCCGACCCGCGCCCGCGTTCAGTGTGTTGACATCCATATAATTCCTTGAATTACAAATTATTATACCCGCCGTACTCCCGCGCCCGACCCGCTCCCGCCCCGCACCCGCTCTGTGTGTGTTTTGGGCTTAAACAGTTCACACAGAGCGCGGGCGCGGGGCGGCAGCGGGTCGGGCGCGGGACGGCAGCGGGTCGGGCGCGGTTGTACTTTGACAGACGGCAACGGTTGCAGTGTGAAAATGTTGGGTGATTCTGACACGGGCGAAGAATTATTATTTTTTACTTATTTTAAATAGAAGAACGCGAAAATGGAAAAAGTTGTAGGTTCATGACATTAATTCAAAAAAAACATCAATATGGAGTATCATCAATACGTGTATTGCAACGAATGTAACGCCGCTACACCCACATTGCTATTCTGTAACCATCTTACCTTGAAAACTTAGGTGAAGTGAGAGTGGAGTGAGTCATTGTCATCGATACCTACTGATGCTAAGGCAGTGACAGTTCACTCCAAGCTCACTTTGATATTTTACTACACTTAGTTTTCACGGAGATATTTTTACAGAATAGCACAACCGCTCCCGACCCGCGTTGTTGTGTCAGCGGGCGCGGCTCCCGCTCCGCGCCCGCTCCGCGCCCGACCCGCGCCCGCGTTCTGTGTGTTGACATCCATATAATTCCTTGAATTACAATTTATGACACCCGCCGTACTCCCGCGCCCGACCCGCTCCCGCCCCGCGCTGTTGTGTCGGCGGGCGGCGGGCGCGGGTCCCGCTCCGCGCCCGACCCGCGCCCGCGTTCAGTGTGTTGACATCCATATAATTCCTTGAATTACAAATTATTATACCCGCCGTACTCCCGCGCCCGACCCGCTCCCGCCCCGCACCCGCTCTGTGTGTGTTTTGGGCTTAAACAATTTACATATTATGACCAGAAATGTATGGACTTATTACGGAGTATCGAGAAATAAACGCCGAAAAAAACACGCTCCCGATAATTACGACTTCACGGATCTACGTTCACGTATCATCAATACGTTACGACGACACGCCGTCCTCTTTTTA
Organism: Lithophane semibrunnea; assembly: GCA_947363905.1. NCBI lineage: Eukaryota > Metazoa > Arthropoda > Insecta > Lepidoptera > Noctuidae > Lithophane > Lithophane semibrunnea. Next base: position 18,912,559 of record OX376195.1, read on the forward strand.
TTCAAATTATCTTATTTCAAGTAAACCTACATGGGCACTTATGAAACGTCAAGTGCTATTACATAAAATATCGTTTATTTTATGAAGATTATTTCTAAGTACTTAATTTTTTTATTTTTCCTGATTACTGGCCAATTGCCTGTTGTCAGGGTATTTAAGCTTTTAGAACTATGTATTTTAAATACTAAAGCTGAGAATGAATTCTCGTCCTGTAGCTGGTGGAGTGGAAACGCGTGCGACGAGTGGAGCGCGCGCGCAAAGAGGCGCTGGACGAGCAGCTCAGCTACATCGTGGACAAGACCGAGCGCTACTCGCGCCAGCTCGCCGCCAATCTGCACGCACCGCCCGCCGACGACGACGCCGAGTTCACGCCGCGCGGCTGCTCCGACGACGACGAGGAGACCATCGCCGCCGCCGAGCGCGACGAGCCGCGTCGCGACCATCGCGACGAGCTGGAGGCGCTGCGCCGCGACCTGCGCGCGCCGCTCGGCGACCTGTTGCCGCCCGGCTACCTGCCCGCGCACTCGCCGCCGCCCTCCGACTACGGGCCCGAAGAGGACTCGGCCGACGACGAGCGCACCATCGCCGAGCAGGAGCGCGCCGAGCCCACGGACGCTGCGGCCGAGCTGGCCGCGCTGCAGCGCGACGCCGGCCTCGGCCTGGACGAGCTGCGCCGCCGGTACGCATGCCCGCCCGAGCTAGAGCGGGACTCGTCCTCCGACTCCGAGCGGGACGACGACTCGGACGACGACTCGTCGGACGCGAGCGCCTCCACGGCGGCGTCCTCGGCGCTGGAGGCGCTCGTGGACGGCTCGGCGGACGCGGCCGCGGACCCCGCCGGCGCTCGGCACGGCTCGGAGCGGCGCGTGGAGGAGGCGGCCGTGCTGGCCGCGTCGCTGCAGCCCACGGGCACCACGCTGTCGGAGACGCTGGTGGGCACACCGGTGCCGCGCCTGCTGCGCCACGTGCTGCGCGAGTACCAGCACGTGGGCCTGCACTGGCTGGCCACGATGTACGCGCGCGGCCTCAACGGCATCCTGGCGGACGAGATGGGGCTGGGCAAGACGGTGCAGACCATCGCGCTGCTGGCGCACCTGGCGCTGGAGCGGCGCGACTGGGGCCCGCACCTGGTGGTCGCGCCCACGTCTGTGGTGCTCAACTGGGAGATGGAGTTCAAGAAGTGGTGCCCCGCCTTCAAGATCCTCACCTACTACGGCACCATCAAGGAGCGCAAAATGAAACGTGTCGGGTGGACTAAAGCTAACTCTTTCCATGTGTGTATAACCTCGTATAAACTCGTAGTGCAAGACCATCAAAGTTTCCGAAGAAAACGATGGAAATATCTTATCCTCGATGAGGCACAGAACATTAAAAACTTCAAATCTCAAAGGTGGCAGATGTTATTAAATTTTCAAACGGAAAGGTGAGTGATCTTTATGCAGTTTTATATGGTAAAATGTATTTAAACTTGCTACATAATTGTGACGTTATAAAGAGTATTGCACGTGTTGCTGCATGAACTTTACGTAAATACATTTATATATTTTGTTAACTGATGTGATTTGACTCGAGCACTGTGTCGGGTCGCTAACGTGTCGCGTGTCGCAGGCGCCTGTTGCTGACGGGCACGCCGCTGCAGAACAGTCTGCTGGAGCTGTGGTCGCTCATGCACTTCCTCATGCCCGACGTGTTCGCGTCGCACTCGGAGTTCCGCGAGTGGTTCAGCGAGGTGGCCGGCATCGCCGATGGCTCCAACCGGTACAACGAGGCGCTGGTGCGGCGCCTGCACGAGGTGCTGAGGCCCTTCCTGCTGCGCCGCCTCAAGGCCGACGTGGAGCGCCAGATGCCGCGCAAGTACGAGCACGTGCTGCTGTGCCGCCTGTCCAAGCGCCAGCGCTTCCTCTACGACGACTTCATGTCGCGCGCCAAGTGAGTACACACACATGCATCCACGCACCCACACCGCATGCCCCGCACCGATAACCTCACCCCCTCCTCGCTGTCGCAGGACCAAGGAGAGCCTGGCGTCCGGCCACCTGCTCAGCGTCATCAACGTACTCATGCAGCTGCGCAAGGTGTGCAACCACCCCGACCTGTTCGAGCCGCGCCCCGTGTCCTCGCCGCTGCAGATGCCGGGCCTGCGCCTCGCCGCGCCCGCGCTCGCGCTGGCCGTCGGTCTGGCGGAGCGCATCTCGCTGGCCGCGCGCCTCGGCGGCGACCTCGCCTCCCTGGAGGCCGGCGGCGCCGGCGCCTTCGCCGCGCACCGCGCGCGCCACCTGGCGCCGCCGCGCCGCCTCGTGGAGGAGCTGGGCTCCGCGCCCGCGCGCGCTGCGCCACCGCGCCCGCCGCCCGCCGGCCTGCGCCTGCACCTGCGCCTGGTGCCGCGGGCCGCGCCGCCCGACGCCGCGCCCGCCCTGGCCGTGCCCGTGGCGCTGGCGCCGCGCGGCCGGCCCGCGCCCGCGCCCGTCCCGCCGCCGGCCGCGGGCGCGGGCGCTCGTCTGGAGGCGCGGCGGCGCGCTTGCCTGCGGCGCCTGGCGGCGTGCAACGAGCGGCGCTGCTGGCGGCTGCCGCTGTTCGGCGCGGACCTGCGCGCGGCCGTGCACGCCGGCGGCCCGGCGCTGCCGCCGCGCGACGTGCAGGACGTGCTGGCCGATCTGCGCCCGATCATCGACAGGTGAGTCGCACGCCCGCTCTCGACTACCACAATTAGGCGCAGCGCAGACGACACACTTTTTGTGCGATCGAGTCTGTGGCGCTTTAAGTTTATTTGTCATTGCTCCATTTTTAATTCTTTTTTTTTTTACCTATTGTGGTACAGTAATTGTATTCTCGGTGCATCGTCTTCACATGTAATTATATAATTGATGTATACCAATTATTGTAAAACATTTTTTTTTTTTTTTAAAGAGTAACGGTGGAGTTTCTTGCCCATTCTTCTCCATACGAACTCTACCTTTTGGAAGGGGCAACTAGAATCAGTTCTATTTCTATGTATTTGACGTTCAAAAGTGCCTTTAATGTGCCTAGTTGAAATAAATTATTTGACTTTGACTTTGACAAGTCCAACAAACGATGACTATTGCGCAGGTTCTGTTTGTGCTGGGCGAGCGCGCGCGCGCCGGCGCCGCGCCTGGCGCTGGGCGGCGGCGCGGCGGCGCGCGCGTGGCGCCGGCGCGACGCGCTGCTGGAGCGCGGCGCGGCGCCGGCCGCGCGCCGCCTGCTGCAGCTGTTCCACGCGCCCGCCTCGCGCCACGCCGTCGCCTTCCCGCACCCCTCGCTGCTGCAGTACGACTGCGGTGAGTGTCACCGGATTTTTGAATTACTGAAAATCTTTTTGTTTTGCTGTGCTCTAATTATGTAATAGTTATTTATGATAAAAGTGCGGAAAGTAGGTGATTTTGAAATCATCTTACGCACGTGTATCATACAACGCTTTATTTACTATGCATTATAGGAACTATACTAGGAAATAAAATTAATACTTATATTGATCAAAATCGAAATCCAGGTAGTTAACAAATCCCAAAATTTCCCATTTCAAATCATGATAAATAAAGTAAAATGAATTCGATATAAATGGACTGCCTCTCGTGTGGCTCCCGTGCGTGACGCTGACGCTGTGTGTGTGCGCAGGCAAGCTGCAGACGCTGGACGGGCTGCTGCGGCGCCTGAAGGCGGGCGGGCACCGCGTGCTCATCTTCACGCAGATGACGCGCGTGCTGGACGTGCTGGAGGCCTTCCTGTCCATGCACGGCCACGCCTACCTGCGCCTGGACGGCGCCACGCGTGTGGACCGGCGCCAGCCGCTCGTGGACCGCTTCAACGCCGATCCGCGCGTGTTCGCCTTCATCCTGTCCACGCGCAGCGGCGGCGTCGGCCTCAACCTCACCGGCGCCGACTCCGTCGTGTTCTACGACTCCGACTGGAACCCCACCATGGACGCGCAGGCGCAGGACCGCTGCCACCGTATCGGCCAGACGCGCGACGTGCACGTGTACCGCCTCGTCACCGCCGCCACTGTCGAGGAGAACATTCTACGCAAGGCCGAGCAGAAGCGCGCGCTCGGCCACCTGGCCATCGAGGACGGCCATTTCACGACCTCTTACTTGCGCGGGGTCAGTGTCATCTCAACCTACTGCTATTTTCTCGTCTATGTGTATCGGCAAATAACTCATCTATTTTTCTGTTGCAGGCTAACATTAAGGAGTTATTCGGCTCGGAGGCGGAAAACAACGTGGCTGGAGCCGGGGAGGCCGAACCCGCCGTCGGCGGAGAGCTCGAGTCCGCGCTGGCCGCCGCCGAGGACGAGGCTGACGCCGCCGCCGCCACAGCCGCGCGCGCCGAGGCGCAGGGCGACCTCGCCGAGTTCGACGAGACGCTCCCGCTCGAAGACGAGCCACGCGCGGCCGCGCCACGCGCCGAGCCGGACGACCTCGCGACGCTCATGAGCCAGGTGAGTCTCGCGCCCGGAGCGCCCCGCCCGCCACAGGCCGCAGCGAGCTCACCCGCCGCTCTGTCCTCAGCTCACACCGATAGAGAAGTACGCCATGCGGCTGGTGGAGAGCAGCGAGGCGGCCACGTCGGCCGAGCGCGCCGCGCTGGGCGAGATGCGGCGCCAGCTGCGCGAGTGGGAGGAGGCGCGGCGCCAGCTGCGCAGCGAGAGCGTCGAGCGCCCGCGCACGCCGGACGACGTGGAGCTCACCTACAGCCGCGCAGACGCGCGCGCAAAGGTGCGTGCTCGACGGCGTCGGGCCGCGCCCCCGCCGCCCCCCTCGCCCCCGCCCTCGCCGCCCGCGCCCGCGCCCGCGCCGCCCGCGCCCGCGCCGCCCGCGCGCACTCGCTCGCGCGGCACGGTGCACATCAACCTGTGGACGCTGGACGAGGCGCGCGCGGCGGGCGGCGCGGGCGCGCGGCGTCGGCCGCTGCGCAACGGGACGCTGGACGCGTGGCTCGCCAACGCGGCCGACCGTGACCGCAAAGATGACGATAATAAATGATTTTGACATACTGCTCGTGCGTTTTATATTTCTGACGTTCGACGTTTCGGTGCCGCTCGATGTTCGTCCGTAAATGCTTGAACTGTCCCCGAGACGGCGGTGTTTCCTCGTGATCGGCGAAACTGCGGCACCGATCTGAACGTCAGGGATGTACGGCGTACAAGCATTTACGGGCGAACCGAGTCGGCCCGGTCCTAGAACCGATTCCCATGCGATGCGCCGGGGCCGTCTCGGTCCCGACCCTCCGTATCTATGACAGAATTCATACATTGAAAGTCGCTTTTACATTAACAATAGTAATTCAACATAATTTCGCCATAGAAAAAACGCTACTTAAAACTTAATTGATTACAAATAAATAAATAATAATGGAATAGCGAGCTAGCAGCCTAGTTACATTAGGAACTCTCACACGTCTGACTGAACAAACTCAAGGGTCGACGTCTCTTATGTCCGTGACTAGTGACTACCACAGGACGACCATCGCCAATCGCTTCCATATTTGGTAAATAATTAGTGCTCAATTGGTGCTAATTAGTGCTTGAACAACAAAATTGGTACCCTAATAGTTTTCGAGAAAACCAACTTTGAAGGTGGTCCTGCGGTAGTCACGCTCCCTTCAGCAGGACCACGGCATGCTGTGGGCATGCTACAGCTATTCTCAGTATACAAAAAATAAATGCACTTATATGTGATTCATTTCGTAAAAAAAAACAGAGCTGAAACATTTGTATTTACCGAGAAATCAACGATGATAACTTTCGCGCGCTCGTTCAGCAGGACCACGACTTTGTATGTTGATTCCAAGTTTGAGGAGCTTATTGCTTTTCTCAAACCTACATAGAAAACCTACGTAGTTTCCAATCAATCTGCCTAGCCTTTTCCCAAATATGTTGGGGTCGGCTTCCAGTCTAACCGGATCCAGCTGAATACCAGTATTATACATGAACGCGGCGACTGCCTATCTGACCTCCACAACCCAGTGACTGGGTAATACGATACCCCTTGGTAAGACTGGTTGACAGACTTTCGGGTTTCTGACAACCCGTAACGGCAACGTAACAACTGTCAATGATCCACGAATGACAGCCAGCACCAACGGCGTAGTGTTAGCCAAGAGCTCCTCCTTATATAATACTAGTTGTTCGTGCCCGGCGTCGCCCGGGTATTATCCGGTGGATTATCAAAAAAATTATTTCATACAAACCTTGTTCAGATACGAATAGGTACAACAAAAAAAGTCTGCTAAATCGGTGGAGCCAGTATCTAGTGATGAATGTTTTTCATTAATGCACTGTTTTTAGGGTTCCATACCCAAAGGGTAAAATGGGACCCTAGAACTAAGGCTCGTCTCTCCGGCTCTGTCTGAGTTGAGAAAGAAAAGTAGATTACGCACCTTGCTAAAGTGAGTAATAACGCGTTGTCGGATTAGCTCGAAACTCAGTACGGTACTAATACTTAAAATAAAATGAGCTCCTTACGGGGTGTGAAAGGGTACTAAAGATTAAGGGGTAATATCGTAAATAAATGTTTAAAGTTCATATATAGTAATTTTCAAAAACTATCTTTCAAAGGTGGTGGAGGGGTTGTTGAAGTTTTTAGACGAAGGTACGAAATCCACGCGTGCGAAGTCGCGGGCAAAGTGCTAGTAGAAAATAAAGTTATTGTAATACGAAAGATGTTTACTTTGAAACTGCTTAGCTGAAATTAGTCGAACGTCACCTGATATTGCCAAGCTTTAAGTAGGCCGAATGACGCGCGACAATTCACGAACTTCTGATTTTCGGCTTGGCCGAAGGTTTGGCTGGATTATGGCCGAAAACGAAAATATGGCCCAATTATGATTTTTTGGCCGAAAACGAATACGAAGCTTCGGTTGGTCACTTTTTTTTTACAACTTCAGAAGTTTATTGTATGGATTAACCTCCCTCTTTAATTTTTTACTTTATTACGGCGGCGGTTTATTGTTTGTTATAGGGTTTTTTGTATATCTATATTTAAAAAAAGAAACCCTATTTCCCTTGGTCACGCCATCACGCGTGAACGGCTGAACGGATTTGGATGAAATTTGGCACATAGGTAGACCATGAACTGCAGAAGGACATAGGATATCTTTTATCCCGATATTCCCACGAGATCGAGACTTATGCGAGTGAAACCGCGGGGCGCAGCTAGTAATATAATAATGATTGATTTTATTTCTGTAATTAGGTTTCTACAAACACTTTTACATATCAATCATATTTTTAAACTAGACTAGATGTTGCCAGCGACTTCGTCCGCGTTTCCGTCGTTTTTCGTAAAAAATATCGCAATACGGAACCGCACAATATTATTGTTAATAGCTGTGCCCGCGACTCCGTCAGCGTGTAACTCCTTGTGTGTTATTAAGTTAATGTATTGGTAATATTGTTTAGATAACGTTCACATGAGGCTTAAGTACCTATAGAACGAAAATACTTCAGCGCAAAGCTTCCGGGTAAACTATGTTGAAAGTTGACCGTCTATTCGCATCAACAGGCAAAAATTGTATGAAGCTCGCGCTCGGACGCCCCGCCTTTTTATACCTTCGGCCGCGAGACGCGTCGAGCGCGGCGGCCGATTCTCGAAAGTTCGCGACCGGCCGCACTGCGCGCTTGGCGCCTAGCTGCTAGGCCGGTCGCGAACGTTCGAGAATGTTCGTTTTACGAAGCTACTCGCTAGGTGACTCGCTAGCCTCTAGGCGCCAAGCAAGCCGCCTGCCTGTGCGTTCGCGACCTTATACAAAAATAATCCTTATAGTATGATTCAGTATTCACGCGCGATGGCTTATTATTAGCGTATTTCATGTATAACTTTGATGCTTCTATACCGATTTCTTTGATTCTTTTTTATGGAATAGTTAATTATGTTAACTTTTTTAATTAGGGATGACTGAGAGTGTTATAAACGTAAGAGTAGACAAATATAATCAGAAAACTTCGAACTGCTAAGCTATCGGGAGTTACACGTGTTATTGTGAGTCAACCATAAAGGATAGACATATGCTGTCGTGGGATATTTTTTATATAATTTTAAGAACATTTCCGTCATACATGATTTCTGTGTAGCTTTAACCATTAAGGTTGCACACGCGACGGAAGCTTAAGAAATGGAGTAACTTCTCCCGTTTCCCAACATTTCCCTTCACTGCTCTGCTCCTATTGATTGTAGCGTGATGAAAAGTATACTATAACCAGCTCAGGAGTATGAAAATTAATTGTACCAAGTTTTGTTAAAATCCGTCGAGTAGTTTTTGTTTCTATAACGGTTATACAGACAGACAGACAGACAAAAATTTTACTGATTGCATTTTTGGCATCAGTATCGATCCCTAATCACCCCCTGATAGTTATTTTGGAAATATATTTCATGTACAGAATTGACCTCTCTACAGATTTATTATAAGTATAGATAAAGGTCGGCGTTTCCTGTTTGACTACTCGGAGAAGAAAGGCCGAAACAAACTCAGAGGTCACCGTCTCTTTTGAAGTCCAGATATAATCCTGGTCAGATCATGTGAAGACCATGCAGATTGAGTGGACCTGTCCAGTCAGTGCACGCATTTTTGAGTAATCGTGCAGCTCAACTCAGGAGCTCAACGATTCGACGAACAATACCAAAGAAAGGACATTTGGGTAGGCCGCATAAACTACTCAAACTGTTAGATTATCATTAAAAGTAACTGAGAAAGAGAGAAAAACATAAATAAATAAAAATTAATGTCATGGGTTTCGACATTGAAACTGCTCGCGGCTGCTGCCATCTCGGTGAACATTTCAAAACACGGTGAAAAAAAGATTTCACGGTGTGTGAGTTTTGTTTAAAAAAACGTATTTTTTTGCTTTCAAACATAAGTACAGAGTGAGTACATTAGAAAGGAGGATGGGCATAAATGTATGGGACGCGTCCCCAGCGACCAATAATAACCAGACATTATGTCGGTGAAAAGCTCTTTTTAAGAATATCATAAGTTACTATGGCGGTTAGTCTCAAATCGTTTCGGGAAAAAGTTACAGCTGAAAGAAAAACCAGTGTCATTGTGGCAAAAATCGTTTATTAGAGAAAAATAACGTAAAACAGTAAAGCGGAATGAGCCGCCGGACTCCTTCAACAAGAACTGGTCCTTAGCAGCTTTAAACAGACAGAAGTGGAAAGAGAAAGTAAGAAAGCAAAATATTTTATTTGGGACACGCACAGGAAATAAACTCAAAAACAAACGTTAAAACTAACAAAATCTTGAAAACAATTTTAAAACAAACATTAATACTTAACAAAAGAGAAAAGCGCGACCTTTGCCCTGCAGTGGGTTCCTAAAAGTTGATTAAGTCTGCTGGTTTGTGTAGAACATCTGTAAAAGATCTGGGTGACCCGAGGGTTTCTGTTCTGATCTCAGTGTAACTTTTTTCCCACAATGATTTGAGACTGACCGCCATAGTAACTAATGATAGGCATAAAATAAAAAGAGCTTTTCAACGACATACGTCCAGTGCTTATTATGGTCAGTGGGGGACATCTTCTCGCATCATCGTTTTCTTCAAAGCTTTCGAATTGTCATAGAAAATGTGCTACGCTATTGGGATGCTGAACAGATTTGTTTACACTTTCATCAAAGGGTGTTGCAGGGGGGTACAGGCATACTTTCTACTTTTACGATGGAATGATTGAAATTAAACGAAATAATTTCCATCGGAAGATTACTTTTATTTCCAAACAATGTCCAAACACCGAACAATTACCATTCAACACGATCCTTTTTTTTTAGATATGGGTGAGCAGCAGCGCTGGAACTGTGGAACGCATGCCCGTGAGTATAGTTAAACGACGTCATGCTCAACAGTCTCCTCCCCCGGCCGCGCACGCTCACACACCTCCCGGTGCGGTAGCCTTGCACCTGCCAATATGCATGACGCCCGTCGGTATTGACCACACATGGCTCAAGTTTGCTTGTAAAGATATGCGGCTATATACTAGATACTGAATCTTGAACGCGACAATTAAGCCACATAAACGCTCAAGTAAATTTGCGCAGACGCTTTGCACGAGTTTGGAATCGAAAATTGAAAATCACACAAGTCTAGTTTGCGCAAAAATCTTCCAACACACGTTACTGTAACACTTTACAGATGTGGTGCCCGCCCACCCCGCCCTCCGGCGACGGCGACGTGTACTGCGACAGCTGGGCGCGCGCGCTCTACCGCGCCGGGCCCGCGCCCGACAGTCTGCTGCCGGCCGTGCCGCGCCGCGAGCCGCGCGCCGCCCGCGAGCCGCGCCGCGCCCGCGCCGCGCCGCGCCCCAGCCACGCGCCGCTGTCGCTGTTCGAGCGCGCCGGCCCGCGCCCGCGCCCGCGCCCGCGCGCCGCGCCGCACGCGCACCCGCACCCGCACCCGCACGCGCCGCAACCCGACTGGGCGCCCAGCGAGGACGCCGCGCTGCGCCGCGCGCTGCGTCTGCAGCGCCTGCCCGCCGAGCCGCCCGCCGCGCTGGCGCCCAACTGGGAGTGGGCGGCCGAGCTGGTGGGTGGCGCCGCGCGCGCCTACCGCTCGCCGCGCGCCTGCCGCGACCGGCACGACGCGCTGGCCGACCCCGAGCGCGCGCGCCGCCGCCACCGCCGCCCGCCCGCCGCGCGCCGCCGCCTGGACGACGACGCGCCGCGCCCGCCCCTCGCGCGCCTGGACGCCATGCGCGACGCCGCCGAGCGCCGGCGCGCGCAGCCCAAGCGGCGCCACGACGAGCAGGCGGCCGTCAACCCCAAGCACGCGGCGCTGCTGCACGAGCACGGCGTGGAGCTGGACGCGCCGCCCTCGCCCATGGAGGTGGCCTCGCGCCGCGCCGAGCGCATCGCCAAGGAGAAGCTCAAGGCCGGCGCCGCGCCGCCCGCGCCCGGGCCCAGCGCCGCGCCGGCCACGCCCGCGCCGCCGCAGCGCATCGTGGTGGCGGCGGCGCCGGGCGGCAAGGCGGAGGCGGCGCGGCGCGCGCGGCCGGCGCCCGACGCGGCCCTGGCGGCGCACGCGGCGCACGCGGCCCACGCGGCGCGCGCGCCCGCCGCGCCCGCCGCGCCCGCCGGCGCGCCCGGCGCGGCGCAGCTGCTCTATCGGCAGCAGACTTTCCCAGCGAGACATCTGAAGATCCTTCACCAGACTGCCGCGACCCACGCTCAGGTGAGTTTTACTCATTATAAAAGATGCTCGAGAAGTCCGGTGGTCACTACGAATAATGGCCGGTCAGTATACATAATGCCCGTATCAACTGGGCGATGTAAGTAAAAACTGCATGACTGATCACTTTTCACAGACTGTGATCAGGTGAGCACACACACATTGTGTGATCAAATATCTCAAAAAGTTAAGGACAGTCTCCTAAAATTCCATTTTCTTGTACCGATGACAGGTAAGGTACCTGCCCTTACTGTCCCATCTCAAAAATCCACCTGTATTATAGGGTTAATAATAGAGCGTATGTTTAGCAGAGCGGCGCCGGTAGCAGCGCCGGCAGCGGCGCCGAGCCCGCGCCCACCGTGCGCAAGCTGCAGCTGCAGCAAGTGGCCGTGCGGCGCGCGGGGCCCGCGCCGCCGGGGGCCGCGCAGGCGGGGCCCGCGCCGCCGCCGGGGCCCGGGCCGCGCCTGCTGACGCGCCACCCGCACTCGCACGTCGTGGTGGCGCACCTGGCCGCGCCGCAGCCGCGCGCGCCCGACCCCAGACAATAATAAATACTACCACCGAAACACACGACTATTATTTTATCACTACTAAATCACGACTGCCCAGAATTTCCACGCACAGTCCGCTAAGTACAATACAGTTGCCACATGACTAAATAAGGAGCAGACTATAAGCTTCATACTAAGGGCCGAGTCACACCGGAATGGCAGCGACGCGGCGAGTACTTTCAGTGTGAAATAATTTTTAACTTTATCTACATACATAGAAGACCAGTATCGCTTGAATTGATAATGCCTTCTACACTATAAAATTTAATTTAAATCCTTCAATTTAAATTTAAATAACCTGTGTACTAAAAATTTGCATGTCATTATGTTATGATTAAGTATGTCTAATAAACTACCATTGTAAGAACTTTGTAACCATATTTATCTGACACCGGGAGCCGCTGCCATTCCGGTGTGACTCGGCCCTAACGCCTCGCGCGGGAAGACTACTAAGAGCACGGCTATGTGTGCGTGACCTGTCAGCGACAAGGGGCGCGGGGGGCGCACCGGCGCCCGCTAGGGACAAACCGGTTTGAGCCAGCTCAGTGCGAAGACTAAGTTCAAGTGTGCGTTACGATTGCTCGGCCAAGTTACCCAAACAAAAAAAAACTTCGGCCAAAAAATTGTCGAAATTTGTCAAAATCGAAGGGAACAAACCAAAAATTTGTCAAAGTAGAAATAAAAAAATTATAAGGGTTTTAAGTTGGCCGCGCGAACGTAACGTGGAGGATTGCGCGGCCATGGAGATCTCAGCAACTACTTGGGTTAGAGATGTAATTCTTTTTGTCAATTGAAGACCGAATTTGTCAAAAATTGTCGAAAAAAGAATTATAAGCTCAAGATCAATATTTTACAAAATATTCACTTTGGAAGTTATGGCCGCGCAATCGTGCACTTGTTGTTTCTATAATGTTGATTATTTCTTTAAAACTAGGACTTCACACAGTAAAACTGTTACAAAAAGAAAGGTCTGAATTTGTCAAAGCTAACGAAAGCAATAAATACTACTAGACAAAATCAGTCCAAAACAAAAAGTACGTGGCCGCGCGGTCGAAACGTTACTTTGTACGCTGATATCTCATTATCTATAATTGCTAGGATTTCTGTGTGAACATCCATTTATTCGACAGATTAACCTCATTAGAATGGCATATCGTTTTACCCTCAGAAAAGTCTTCAACGCGTGTAATCTCAAAAATAATGTTAGCTCATACAATGTTCGAGTAGGGTAACCATAATTTGGATTTGGGAATACCTCTGACAGGAGACTGTCAATTATATTGGACAACATCTAACTCAATATAATATTAGGTCTTTACCTATGAAATTGCCGTTTTGTATGAAAAAATTTAAACGAATTTTTTTCATGTATTTTTTATTTGTATTAATCGAAGTAATCACCCATGCAATCAATGCATCTTTGCCAACGCAGTGGCAGTTTATTGATGCCCTTCTTAAAGAAATCAGCTGGACGGGAGGCAAAAAATTCTTCAAAGGCATTTTGTACTGCCTCTCGGGTATTGAATTTTTTTCCCGCCAAGAAGTTATCCGAATTCTGGAAAAAGTAGTAGTCTGTAGGCGCAAGGTCTGGTGAGTAGGGCGGATGACGGAGAGCTTCCAACCCCAGTTCTTGCAACTTGGAGTTCGTCTGCTGTGCAGTATGAGGTCGCGCGTTGTCGTGCAGGAGCAGCGGAGACGAGCGATTGACCAATGCTGGTTGGAGATGTGCCAGCTTCTCCATCATTGTGTTCAGTTCTTCACAGTACACATCTGCAGTAATGCTCACCCCGTTTGGTAAGAAGCTGTGATGAATCACACCGGCGCTAGACCACCAAACAGTGACCATCACTTTTCTAGGGGTAAGTTTTCGTTTAGAGCGTTGTTTAGGTACTGAACCAGGATCCAACCAACTTGCTGAGCGCTTGCGGTTATCAAACAGAATCCATTTTTCATCGCAGGTAACAATGCAGTTCAAAATTTCTTCATTTGTGTGTCTGTTGAGCAGTGCAAGCCACGCCTCGACGCGTACTTCGCGCTGGCGATCATTGAGTTCGTGGGGCACCCATTTGTCAAGCTTTTTTACCTTGCCAATTTGACGCAAATGGACCAATATTGTTTTGACGCTAACGTCGAAAGCTGCTGCTAATTCAGCCGTAGATTGTGTATCATCAGCTTCCACAATCGCCTTTAATTCGTCATTGTCGACCAAAGTCTTTGGACGACCGCGAGGTTCATTTTTCAGGTCAAAATTTCCAGAACGGAAGCGAGCAAACCAATAACAGGTGGTGAGTTGGTTTGTAGTGTTAGCTCCGTAAACGTCGTTGATGTTGCGTGCCGCTTGTGCCGCGTTGCTGCCACGACGGTACTCATATTCCATAATTACTAGAATTTTTAACGTATCCATGATGACGAAAAAGATTGAAATGCGATGAAAATGTAACACTAATCATTAAACAAATGACTTCTTTTGAAAAAAGAATTCCATGTTTTTAAAATAAAATTAATTTGAAATTAGAATTCTTAGCCAAACAAAAATTATTTTGATTTGAAATGGCCAGTACTGCAGAACGGCAATTTCATAGGTAAAGACCTATTATAAGTATTAAATAGTACATTGCTGCATCGAGCGCAAAGTGAGTTATTGATGCGAGGGCACTAAATTAGCACGAGTACATCAATTACTCACTTAAAAAGCAAGGTGCGTAATCTACTTTTTTTCAACTACCAATGTACTCAACTCAAGTCAGGTAATTTTAAACGGTATTTATCCATTTTTATTAACCAGTCAGGTCAAGTCAGGTCAAGTCCGGTCAAGTCAGGTCTTTTTAAACGGTATTTATCCATTTGTATTAACCAGTCAGGTAAAGTCAGGTCATGTCAGGTCAAGTCAGGTCAAGTTAGGTCAAGTCAGGTCAAGTCATGTCAAGTCAGATCAAGTCAGGTCATTTTAAATGGTATTTATCCATTTGAATTAACCAGTCAGGTCAAATCAGGTCAAGTCAGGTCTAGTCAGGTCAACTCAAGTCAACTCAACTCAGACAGAGCCGGAGAGACGAGCCTTAGTAGCAGGGTCCCGATTTACTCTTTCGGTATGGAACCCTAAAAACTGTTTTGCAGTGCAATAATGAAAGGACATGACCAGTTCCTGCATTCGAATTCGGGAACTTGTGCAGGATTATAGTAAATACACTAAGATTTAAAAATAAAGATCTAATTTATCATGGAAAAATTATTCCGAATAAAGCCAAGGTTAAAATATCTGCAAAAACAGTATTTTAAATGTTTCCGCTTTTCTTTTAGAGTGCGTTTCATCAAATAGTTCCTATGCCGTAATGTTGGTTCCACTGTTGTAGGACGAACATTTGTACGTTACGGCGCCACCTAATAGGTCCGTTGTTAATGTGCCAACATTACGGCATAGGAACTATAATGATGAAACGTACTCTATAAGTACTTTCCGATTTTGACGTTCCATTGTATCTATAACCATCCGGTAACCATAATAAGCTACACATAATATAGGAAAAATAAACTAAGAACGAGTTATTTTCGATCAAGAGAATAAATGACATGGAATATAATTATAATGCATGTTTTGTTTATAATTAATTTGATTTATTTACACTCCTACAGGTTAGGTTTTTATTGATATTTGTGACGATCGAACACCATATAATAGGTAATCACTGTGTATAAAGGACTGCTATTTCTTTGACAATGCATCTGACATTAGTGGCGGGATCAAAGGCAATATTAAGGGAGCAATCTTTTCCATAAAATACCCAATTAATCGATTCGAGTCAAAGCATGAAAAATCGATTCACAAAAAATATATTTCTGAATTAATATTTTATTATACCCTTTGTAACTGTGTTTGTTTAATAATAACATAACATAACATCACGCTTCTAATCCCTGAAGGGAGAGGTGTACCTATACACCCTCATTTCGCTAGTTATGTTGTAAGTCCCGTGCAATAGGGGGCGCGCCTATTGCCATCAACCGGTCAAAAATCCGGACTCCACTTGCTACTGAGATATTCCAGATGGACAAACCCAATAACACTTTGCCTGACCCGGGAATCGCAACCAGGACCTCATGCTCAGGTCCTGGGTGCGATTCCCGGGTAGGTACAGCGCTACAGCGGTTGTGACCACTAGACCAACGAGGCAGTCAAATGATTTCGATTTTAGTGTTCGGGAAAAAATCGAGTATCATTTATCAATCTCAGATCGCCATTCACCATCCCTACTTGCACATCCGATCTTGGCGTCACGTTGTGTTTACAGTTCGTTGTGTACTGTCGATTTTTGTGTTCTATTTCTAACGACCATTGCTTTTCTTTACGAACTGATATCTTCAAAGCCTGATTACCATTACTATATAAAAAGGATTCATCTGTTTTGCTCTACGATTCGATTAAATGGATATTATGATGAGGTGCGTAAACTGTGACATATTTCGTAAGGCGGATTCAAAGGCGTATTATTTCAATGCCAACCTTACCCCTGCAAGCGAGACTTGCCCGGTGGTTAAATAATCAGGTACGTACTTAAACTACATTGGAACAATACTATTTAACAACAAGACAGCAGGTATAAAGTCTGACACAGCGGTTCGATTGCATGTGAGCCAGCAAAACTTAATAAAGCAGCGTTTATTTGGGGAAAGGGTGGCAACGCATCAGCAAAAACCCTGCTATGGGCGGCGGTGATTGCCTAATTCCCGTAACTAAAAACGTTCAAATTCAAGTCGCAATCTCATCTCAGCGACAATAAATGTCAAAAACTTGTCTTAAACTCGATAACCACAACGCCTAGTGCCATCTCATATCGAAAAGCAGAGTTATTTAGTGAATACTTATCTTTATTTTTCTCAGTTTCCTGATCTTTTAGACTCATGAAACTTTTTTATCTGGAAACTGTAGAATACAAAAATTGCAAAAATAAAACAATATTTGCTGCACATTGATTTCGACACCTATGCAGGCGCCCATAGTCCCACTGGTCATGTCATTTCATAGAACTACTGCACTGTTTTGGTTCCAAGCGAAAAATACGTCCTTTGGGATCGGTTTTGTAGTGATGATAACATTACTATGTAGTTGAAAGAAAATAGTACATTGTGATACGAGTGTGCTCTTTTGGATATTACAGTCGAGGCGGTATTTCAATAAGTTAGCCGAGAGTGTAAAAATCAATAATCAATGCCCACGCATTTCATACGACGTTTTTCATTTTCAGTAAGAACTTATGCTACAATGACGTACGTAACTAAAGAGATGATAGATTTATACATTTTAACTGACCTTTGTTGCCAGGTCTATCCGGACTATCCGGAGTTTCTTTTAAAACTTCTATGTTGGTTAGTGGAAATACTTCAGATTTTGTATTTTTGATAGGTAAAATAAACCACACAACGAAAACGATAGGAAATATCTATGGAAAATGGCGCGCTGGCCGCTGGCTGGTTTTGTTTTTCCATAGGTGTAAATAAAGGCACTGGGAAAACCGTTAGACAACCTATACAAAAAAAAATTATATGATTAAGAAAAAAAAATATTTTCACTAAACGTACCATGGCGGAGTCAAATCTATTTATTATTGTTTACGCTCTTCTCCCCTACGTGAAATCGACATTTTTAATAATGATTACAAAAATGTAAACAAATATTTATTATAATTTATTAATATTTGGCGGCTGGTTTTGTTTTTTTCGCTAGCGATGCGCGCGCGTGTGTAAATAAAGGCACTGGTAATACCGCTGAACAGCCCATATTAAAATATAATAATGTTAATAATACATACGCAAATGGGGTTAGGGTAGTGAACAATATAGACTGAAATTGCCACAGACGATATAAACCCTTATTTAATAGTACAGATAGAGTTTTATTCCGCGCGAACGCGGTGGCACACGGGCAGGCCAACGCGATTCGTCTAGGCGGGTCAAGTGGCCTGCGCGCGTGCCACCCGCGGTCTTACCGGAAAAAGCGCAAGTCTCTGCTCGGGTGTAAATAGAGAATGCTCATTTATAAGTAGGATAGTTCATACTAGTTAATGTATAGTAAGTGACTGACGTTTAGTTATGGTAAAAAAAATCCCATGGGTATGCATGGGATTTTTTTTTACCATAACTTAACGCCACTAACCAGTGGCGTTAAGTTATGGTAAATAAAAATCCCTGAAAAAATGCTTATGGTTCTTTTTTTTATTAAAAACTTGCTTTTAAGCGCTTGTCTTTGAAAAGCTTCACCAAAACCAATTTCTATTGGATAAAAATTCCATGCTGCCATGATAGTACTTACTAATTCCATACTGCCATGTCATTACTTCGACTAGTAAATAGTTATCTGTGGCACACATTACCGCACTAGTGCGGTAATGTAAAGTTAAAAGCACGCTTCCATAATACACTGCAAGGCACCGAATCATTAAAAGTTTATTAATTGACAAAATAACAGAATTCCAATAATATTGAATCACCCACATTTAAAGCTCTGTAGCTCCTTTCGTACTAATATTTTCCTTGATGAGATCTTTCCATTGGTCGCCCATTCTCCTTTTTCAGATTGAGTTAGATGTTGTCCAATATAATTGACAGTCTCCTGTCAGAGGTATTCCCAAATCGAAATTATGGTTACCCTACTCGAACATTGTATGAGCTTACATTATTTTTGAGATTACACGCGTTGAAGACTTTTCTGAGGGTAAAACGATATGCCATTCTAATGAGGTTAATCTGTCGAATAAATGGACACAGAAATCCTAGCAATTATAGATAATGAGATATCAGCGTACAAAGTAACGTTTCGACCGCGCGGCCACGTACTTTTCGTTTTGGACTGATTTCGTCTGTTTAACTAAACTTTAGTAGTATTTATTGCTTTCGTTAGCTTTGACAAATTAAGACCTTTCTTTTTGTAACAGTTTTACTGTGTGAAGTCCTAGTTTTAAAGAAATAATCAACATTATAGAAACAACAAGTGCACGATTGCGCGGCCACAACTTCCAAAGTGAATATTTCGTAAAATATTGATCTTGAGCTTATAATTCTTTTTTCGACAATTTTTGACAAATTCGGTCTTCAATTGACAAAAAGAATTACATCTCTAACCCAAGTAGTTGCTGAGATCTCCATGGCCGCGCAATCCTCCACGTTACGTTCGCGCGGCCAACTTAAACCCCTTATAATTTTTTTATTTCTACTTTGACAAATTTTTGGTTTGTTCCCTTCGATTTTGACAAATTCCGAAAAATTTTTGGCCGAAGTTTTTTTTGTTTGGTTGGGTCACTTGGCCGAGCAATCGTAACGCACACAAGTTCAGGGGTATTCACTAGTATTCAGTGTGCCAGCCGCAGCGATACGACGCGGACGTTAAGCGTCAGCGCACACCAAGAGCAGAGCATTTTCTGAGACTGACTGAAAAATTAATCTTATGACAATTCCATACATTGCAAAATTAATTATACGTCCAAACTTGATGCTCGACATGCTCAAGCTTGCAAGATGCGTGTGTTCGAGTGTGCGTTCTATATGCGCGAGAGCGCTCTATGCGGTTGCCAGTTGCCACAGCGAGATTTACTGCTGGACGTATGTTTACTACCTACGGCGCGGCCGTGTTGGAATAAAAAGAGTTAAAATATCGATCTTTTTGTTCCGAGATAATTTATTTTTCTAATTAAATTTTTATTTTTTGCTCTGTTCTGTCGTTTCGTTGTCGTTAAATCTAAATTTAAATCTCACGGAGGGGCGAGCATGCCGCCTGCATGGTTGTGCAGTCAAAATTTTGCTCGACCATACGCGAGCATTTTGCATCTCGGTGTGTGCTGACCCTTAGTTTTTAAACTTTCAAAAAGGAAGAGGTTCGACTTTATGTATGTTTTATTAAAATTTTGTATGTATCTTAACCAATTTCTCTGTCAATTGTGGACCGATTTCGATTATTAAGGGTTCCTTGTTTACTACGGTACGTAATATTACTTCCATTGAAAGACGACTAAGCATAGATATTATTTAATATAAGTAGATAAAGGACTACAGTGCACTTTGCGCGGGCAAACTAGAACTACCGGGCAAAATTAAGCTAATCGTCAAAAATGTTAAAAGACGTTATTACGTTACGATTCGTGATGCGTGTGAACAGAAGCATTGCCGCCGTCAAAAAAAGAAACGAATCGAGAAAAATGACGATTTGTCAAGAAATACGAATCGTGTGAATGAGCCGTAATACTAACTTTTGTTTACTTGCTTGATTACACATAATTACAAATATAAGCATAATATGAGGTGGGTGTAGCCCATAAAGGACACTAGTCGTGTACTTATCGACGTACGGTGTGCGCTACACGTGCGCGGCGTGGTGGCACGCCACGTGCACGTCCACCAGGCGCACGGCGCCCAGCAGGCGCGCGGCCGGCTCCAGCGCGTCCTGCAGCGCGCCCGCCAGCGGCCGCAGCGCCGCGCGCACTCCGCGCGCCACGTTGCCGCAGAACACCAGCAGCGGCTGCAGCAACGCGTTGAACGTCAGGGCCAGCGCCGGCTTCAGCGCGTAGTCCGACGCCGTCTGCACCAGCCCCGATACGGCGCCGCGCAGCGCCAGCAGCGCCGTGCGCTGCACGTGCAGCAGCAGCGCCACGGGCACCGCCAGCAGCAGCTGCGGCGCCGCCAGCAGCTCGGCCAGCAGCGCGCCCGCCGCCCGGCCACCGCGCCGCGCCGCGCGCTCCACCCGCGTGGGCCGCGCGCCTCCGCACGCCGACAGGAAGTCACCCGAGCCGTGCTCGAAGTAGTACAGCTCCACGCGGTCCGGCTCTGCTGGGGAGGCCCGACCCGTGCGTGTCAACTGACTGCGTACGGCTAGTCAGAACATTTCTGCTAAGGAATGTGTACCGTTGCCGTACCTACCGACTGAAGGGCCGTAGCGTAGCAGCTGAGGCATTGTGGGGCAATGCCCTACCTTAATTAAATATGTACCTTCAATTTATAATAAGCAAAGTAGGTACCTACTGTGAAGCTAACACACAAGTTAGGCATGGTATTTTGCCTTTGAAAAGAAAAGAACCAAGTCAGTTGACCTGAATGTAGTCCTTCGCATTTTTTATAATATGGCAAAAAGAATTCGCCTGTTTTATGTAAGGACTTTTTATTTGATGAATTGAATATGATTGGAGAAATAATAATATAAATCAGAGTAAATTACTTTTTTATTTTATCTATATACTTACCTAAGTATTACCCCCGACAAATATTGTATTAGTTCACTAGTCACGAAAGCCAAAAATCGATTGAACAGATCAACTAAGTTTTACTTCCCTATCGTACCTGTAACAACAGCTGCCTAGTCTAGCTACGGCCCTGACCGACTAAACCTACCTCAAAAATTTCATTTTGCTTTAGTAATCCTAAAATCACCAAAATTGATGATTATGTTGTTGTTGTGAATTGAAAAGTACTTAAATACTTAATAGGAAGGACAGCTTTTATAAATAGGTACCTATATCCCAATACCTATTGTACTGGAAATCAGACTTTTACGACGGAATAGGGCCTTGTTAAATAAAAATTGAGGTCATCATAGAGAAATCTATAAAATACAGCCGATATAACTTGACGGATATAGGCTTTATGAACTTTCGCGCATGTTCTCTCACTCACATTCACCGCATGTCACCATACTCACCATTTGGTTTCTAAAAATGTTGTTGCGCAGCCTTCTGAGCCAAATGCACTGCCTCATGTGTGTGTGTGTATGATCAATTATAACGGTATACGTAACGGTACGGTGGGTAGGTACCCAAAGAGAATTAAGGCTGTATAGTCATTGGGCCCACCATTTTCGCACAATTTGTCCGAGCCGATGTCTCGAAATAACTTCCAGGCTTTATTTTTTTTCTGTAAAATAATAATAGTTATTTATGCAACTCTTATACACCGTGCCGCTTTAATGGTGACATTAATTTAACACACGTATAACCCATGGCACTTGACTCAATGACGTTTGTACCTCCGCTCACTTCCCCGCACGGCGACGGCGGGGCGCCACGCGGCTGGCAGGGGGAGTATTGAGTTCCGAGCCAGGTGCCATGATACGATTTCGCGAATTCGTTTTATGAAAATATTTGAATTTTATTAAACGTTATTATTTATTGATTTATTTAAAATTTTCTAAATTACTATCTTGGAACAATCTGTACATAAAGAACTATAGCGAAGAGGTCATTTGCCGGGGTCACGGATCATTTATGTAGGCGAAATTGAAGGAATGCCGCGCAATTTCTTAGAAATGATGCCGTCAAAAGCACAAGACTAAATAAGAAGCAGACTGTAAGCTTCATACTAACGTCTCGCGCGGGAGCACTACTACACGCACAGGGGTGTGTGCGTGGCCTGTCACTGACAAGGCGCGCGAGGGGTGCTCCGGCACCCGCTAGAGGA
This sequence comes from Lithophane semibrunnea, assembly GCA_947363905.1. NCBI lineage: Eukaryota > Metazoa > Arthropoda > Insecta > Lepidoptera > Noctuidae > Lithophane > Lithophane semibrunnea. The sequence goes on from OX376195.1 coordinate 18,934,717, forward strand.
AAAACCGGTTTGAGCCAGCTCTGTGAGAGGATAAAGTGCAGGGGTATGCCGCCCGTGCGGCAGCAATACGTACGACGCGGAAGTTTAGTTATTTATTTAAAAAATGCCAAATTGGTGTAGTGTGTGTTTTAATAATAGTAGGAAAACCAAAGAAGTTTCTTTTTTTTATAGGTATCCAAAGCCTTAATATCTATAAAATCCTTTTTATCTACCTATACTACATATAAACCTTACACATTTTTAATGCACCTGGCTCGGAGCTCAATACTCCCCGTATTGAGTTCCGAGCCAAGTGCCATGATACGATTTCGCGTATTCGTTTTATGAAAATACCTTAACACCTTACACATTTTTAATGCTTATTACTTACGAGTTAGGTATCCAAAATAATTAGGATGGCGGTAAGGTTTTCCCATAAGAATTATTATTTGTTATTCTTATTTTTAAGAAGGTACCGCCTGTATTGGCGTATTATTGTTCATCTCCTATTTTTTTCGTATTTTTGTTTTAGTGGGTATGTAGGTACCAAAGTATGTTTATAGGCCGTGTTAGCACATGTAGAATATAATTATATAACTGAGTGTTTGTTCATAGCAAGCTGCCGTTTGAACTTTTCTATTAGATAGGTACTAACTTAACTTACGTTCATGAAATAGTAAAACAAGCAAGGAAAGCTTATAGTTTCGCCATGTCCGTCTATCCGTCCGTCCTGTTACTTAATTTCTGTGACTTATCACAGTAATTTTGATAAGTAAGTAGTTAAGTAGGTAGGTAGGTACCTAACCTAACCAACTTCAAGAAAAGTAAAATAATTACTTACATAAGTACATTTTACTATCGTTTTTATCAGCCTAGGTATAAATAATATTAGCCATTTCGCGTGTAGTGGTATGTAACCCACACATGCAGACGAACTTGTGAACTCAAGTGCCTGTGACGTCACAAGACTCACACGTCCCTTATTTCGAACTCAGGGTTCAGTATTCAGTCACTAGCTGTCAACAAAGTAGGTCACGTTCACTAACCACCAATCGCATCACTTGTGCGTCAAATTATAATCATCATAATCTTACTTATTGTACCGTGTTTAGTTATAGTACCTTTATTAAACTTATTGTGAACTAACCAATGAACATTTAATTTAATTACACTATACAGGATGTTAGGGTAAACACCGTTATCCTTGAAATCAGTAGTTTGATGTCATTTATAGAACGTAAAATCAATGGAAAATTACAACATTTTTTTTCTTTTTTTAAAACTATATTTTACCACAAAAGACGCAAGTTCGTTGCCCTATGCGCTAGGGCAACGAACTTGCGTCTCAACACAGGCGGGGGGTGCAGGACGTTACCTGACCGGCCGCGAGCGCGACCCTTCCCTTAGTTAGTCAGCTGTTTCGCTAGAGAGCACGGTGTCCGATAGAAACTTTTTAAAATCTTTTAATGAAGATCACGTTATTTTTTGTTGTTACTCGGTCATTTGTTTTTATATTTAAGTCAACTACCCATGGTTTGAGTGACAACGGTGTTTACCCTGACAACCTGTAGAACCCGTAATCACATCACAACAAAAGTTCTATATTGGTGACCCCGACGTGATTTGATACCCGACGTGATTTAAAAAATACGGTTCAATACTGTACTATAACCCGCGAGTGCAATTGCGTTAATACAGACTTTCTCTTTAGTGTTTACTGTGAAGTATTTTACGAAATTCCGAGATGACCAACCCTAACACTGCTGCTGCCGCCACGGCTGGCGCCGCACCTGACAGCGTCTACGCACCTCAGCAAGCTACTCCGAGTTACATCGTAGACCAGCACCAGCCGCCAGAGACGGGGGCAATCACCATCAACTCCCGCATCACCGACTTCTGGTCAGCGCGCCCGCGACTATGGTTCCACCAGTTTGAGGCCATAATCGGTGCACAAAAAGCAGGTGACTTACAAAAATACCAATTAGTTATAGCTAAGTTAGGTCGAGACGAATTGGGTCAAATTAGCAACATTCTCGAGAACCCGCTTGAGCACAATAAATATGAAACTTTAAAAGTCAGGTTAATTTCGGCATATGAAGAGTCTGAGTCCAAACAGCTACACACGTTGCTTACGAAAGTCGAGTTAGGGGATCAACGACCCACTCAACTCTTACGTAAAATGCGCGAGCTCGGAAGGAACAAAATTCCCGAGGACACTATCAAAATTTTGTGGTTAGATCGCCTGCCTCAAACAGTCCGCGCAGTAGTCACTGTCTGCGATGTTCCATTGGACAATGTCGCAGCAATAGCTGATAAAATAATGGAAACTTTACGGCCATCCGAAGTCTGTACACTAAATCCTGTCGCTATCTCCAAACAGCCAATAGACCAACAATTTATTAAATTGCATCAAGAAATTGCCGCGTTAAACACTAAAATTAATGATTTACAAATCACGCGTCAAAGTAATAATAGGAGTCGTGGCAATTATCAGACGCGATCGCGGTCACGATCACGCTCTCGGTATTTTGATAATCAAAATAAATACAGGCGTCAAACAGCGCAACCGGGAGACAAAGATTTTAAGTGTTTCTATCACTATATTTATGGAGATAACGCCAAGAAATGCGGCGACCAACAATGCGTCAAAAAAGCGTTAAACTAAAACCGACACCTGCTGTGGCGAGCGTAGGTGTCGAAGGAACACATCGCTTCAGCGTCACCGACTGGAAAAGTGGTACGCATTTTCTCATATACACCGGCGCTGATATTTCAGTTATTGCCTACAAAAACGCGAATCGTCAACCAGCTGATTTTACGTTATTTGCTGCCAATGGTACAACAATCAAAACATATGGGTCTAAGAAAATGACTTTAGACCTGGGCTTACGTCGAGCTTTTACCTGGGAATTTGTCCTGGCCGATGTACAGCGGTCCATTATAGGGGCAGATTTTCTAGCCAAACATCAATCGCTTGTGGATCTTCACTCAAAAAAGTTAATCGACAAAGTCACTTTGCTCTCTAGGAACGCCAACGTAGAAGATGCCTCAAATATTCCTACTATTAAGGTAATCGACTCGGATAATAAATATCACCGCATTTTAACAGAGTTTCCAGACATCACTATGAGCGACTGTTACAAGGATCCACCCAAACACAATGTCATGCATCATATTTGTACCCGTGGCCCACCTGTTTACGAAAAAGCACGTCCACTTAACGCTACAAATTACAAAGCGGCGAAGGATGAATTCCAACGCATGGTAGAACTAGGAATATGCAGACCGTCAGCCAGCCCATGGGCAAATGCTTTACACGTCGTTCAAAAGAAAAACGGTGAATTACGCCCGTGCGGAGATTATCGTCGTTTAAATGCAATCACCATAAGGAATCCCTAACCAACATAAAATACGACATAATAGGCCTTTCTGAAGTACGAAGAACCGGAAACAACATCATAGAACACGGGGAAACCAGGAGGACTCAACGGTGTGGGTTTTTTAATAAAAAAGAAATATAAACTAAACATACAGAACTATACTGGACTTTCGGATAGAGTTTGTGTACTCAACCTCAAATTTGAGGAAAAAAAATTATCTATTATTCAAGCATATGCACCTACACTGGACTCAACAGATCAAGACATAGAACAATTCTATGAAACAGTACGAAAAGCACAAAATATAGCCGTCAATAATATTATTCTGATGGGCGACTTCAACTGCAAGATAGGACAACAAAAATGCGGAGAACAAATGATACTGGGACCCTACTGCTATGGGAAAAGAAACCACAGAGGTGACACCTTACTTCAATTCGCATTAGAGAACAAACTTAAAGTAATAAACACAATATTCAGAAAGAAAGAAAAAAACCAGTGGACTTGGATCTCCCCCAACAAAAAGACAAAGAACCAAATCGACTTTGTTCTAAGTAACAACTCAAAACAATTTACTAACTTTGATGTGGTGAATAACAACATGTATCCCTCAGACCACAGACTCATTCGGGGTACCTTGAGTTTACAAACAGTGAAAAGCACTAGAAGAAACTACACGTCTACAAATCTAAACTTACAAGAACAAACAGCACAAACTAGGTACCAAAACAATATAAACAAAAATGCAAAAAATCTCGTCTATGAAAGCAACAGCAATGTAGAGACACGATACAATACAATTGAAAACTTAATAAAAAACTGCCAAAAGCAAACGAAATCCAAAGAATCTCCAAAAAAAAACGGTATTATTTCAATCAACACTAAAGCGTTGATAAAAAGACGTTCAGAGCTACAACAGAAAAGACCACTAAGTGTTGAAGACAAAAAAGAACTTTCAAAATTATACAAGAAAACGAACAAGAACCTTAAGAGAGACTACAACAGACATAGAAACCATGTGGTTGAAAAACATCTCAGCAACAGTGGGAGCCTCAAGAAAGCTTACAAACAATTAAACAATAATAAAAGTTGGATACCACGACTAAATACAAAAAAGAAGGGCACCCAAACAAGGAAAGACATTGTAAACATAGCTACGGAATTCTATAAGAACCTCTATGACGTCCAAACGACTCATACCTTTGACGCCACAGAAACACCAGAGAAGACCAATAACTCGAACGAACATAACGACATTGAAAATTTCACCGTAATGGAAATTATTCAAAACATAGAAAAACTGAAAACAGAAAAAAGTCCGGGGCCAGACAATATAACCAACGAGGCTTTGAAACTTGGTAAATACTCTCTAGCTACGCCACTTACAGATTTATTCAATAGAATCCTAGAAGAACGTCGAGTCCCAAAGAAGATGACAGTTTCAAACATAATTCTCTTGTACAAGAAAGGAGACCCGACAGATGTCGGGAATTACCGCCCTATAAGCTTACTACCAGTTATATACAAACTTTTCGCATCATGCCTGGAAAAACGAATAGAAGGTCAAATAGAGGTACACCAACCAGTAGAGCAAGCCGGTTTCCGCAAGGGTTTCAGCACCATCGACCATATCTTCACATTAGATCAAGTTATTGAAAAATACATCGAGTTTCGACAGCCGCTATACCTTGCTTATATAGACTACGCGAAAGCTTTCGACTCAATAGCCCACGAAAGCATATGGAAAGCCCTTAAAGACCAAGGAATACCAAAAATCTATACAGACATCCTGAAAAATATCTACGAACAAAGCACAAGCCGAGTAAAGCTCGACCGTACTGGCCCAGAGATTAAAATTCGTCGAGGAGTAAAACAAGGAGACCCTCTATCACCGAAACTCTTTATAGCAGTACTACAACACATCATGAAAAACCTAAATTGGAATGAGAAAGGAATCAATATCAATGGAAACTACCTGAGCAACCTCCGTTTCGCAGACGACATAGTTATCTTCTCCGAAACGCCTCAGAACCTCGAAGCCATGGTAAACGAACTGAACTATGTAAGCACCAGAATAGGCCAACAACTGAATATTAACAAAACGAAGGTAGCTACAAACAGCCTTAAGTATCCCATAACAGTAAATGGATCAGCTCTTGAATACGTAGAAGACTATATATATCTGACCATGACATGGAATAAGTTCTGGCCACAAAGAAGTCCTGAAGGGAAAACTGCCACTACACCTGAAAAAGAAAATTATGGACTCCTGTATACTACCATGTCTTACATACGCCTGCCAAACATGGAACTTTAACAAAAAAAACAGAAATAAAATACAAACATGCCAGCGCGCTATGGAAAGAAGCATATTGAATATCAAGCTTAAAGACAAACAAAAAAATACCACCATTCGCGAGAAGACAAAAGTGATAGACGCCCTACAACACTCGCAGAAACTGAAGTGGAAATGGGCGGGACACGTAGCACGCTATGAAGATATAAAATGGAGTAAAAGAACCACTTTGTGAGCAGGCCCAAAAGGAAAAAGAAAACAAGGACGGCCCCGAGAAAGATGGGTCGACGAGATAGAAAAGGAAGCCGGTCCGAATTGGCCTGCAGCAGCACAGGACAGAAAAAATTGGCAAGAAAGGGAGGAGGCCTTTACCCAAAGAGGGGTCCTTAATTGATTTCTTGGTTTTATTTATTTATTATGTACTTTTGTTTATTTTTCTAATTAAGGAATAAAGAGGCTTTTTTATTTTTTTTATTTTTATTTTATTTATTTATTTTATAAATGCAATCACCGAGCCCGATCGCTACCCTATTCCTCGTTTAACGGATTTCACATACATCCTCAAAAATAAAAAGGTACTATCTAAAATTGATATTCGACGTGCTTACCATAATATAAGTGTTGCACCTGAGGACATACCAAAAACCGCAATAATAACTCCATTTGGTCTGTTCGAGTTTACAAAAATGAGCTTCAGTCTGCGAAACGCTGCGCAAACGTTTCAAAGATTTATCAATGAAGTTTTGAAAAATACTCGCAATACATTCTGTTACCTAGATGATATACTTATCGCATCAGAATCAGAATAGTGTCAGTGTTTCACGATCTCAAAGAGGTGTTCAAGCGACTTAATGAATTTGGCGTCACAATCAATACGTCTAAATGCGAATTTGGAAAATCCGAACTTACATTTCTCGGTTACCGCGTTAGCTGTGACGGCATACGGCCGGACGAAGAAAAGGTCAAGCCAATCATAAACTATCCGCAACCCGAAACCATCGAAGAACTGAGGCGCTTCCTCGGTCTTATAAATTTTTACCGAATGAGCATTCCTAAAGCAGCCAACACTCAAACTATTTTAGACAAATATTTGCACAATGCTAAGAAAAAAGACAAAACAAAAATCGCTTGGACCGAAGAAGCAATCATCGCATTTAATCAGTGCAAACATCATGTAAGTGATGCCGTCACCCTCGTGCATCCAGACCCGTCATCGAAACTAATCTTAATGACCGACGCAGCGAATACCTGTGTCGGCGCAGCACTCCATCAAATAGTCAACGAACGGTTAGAGCCACTAGGATTTTATTCAAAAAAACTAAGTAGCGCCCAAACAAAATACAGTACCTACGACAGGGAATTATTGGCTATTTACATGGCAATAAAACACTTTCGGTATATGATTGAAGGGCGTGATCTCACGGTGTTAACCGATCACAAACCGTTAATATTTGCATTATCGAAGAAAGAATCTAAATCAGATCCACCAAGACGTCTTCGGCAATTGGATTTTATTTCTCAGTTTTGCAACAAAATTGAGTACGTTCAAGGCGAGCTCAATAACGCCGCAGACGCTCTTTCAAGAATAGAAGAGATTTATGTACATGATATTTTCGATTATGAACAATTATACCGGATGATTTTTTTTACCGTCTCGACAAACATAGGGTGTAGTAGGTGAACGGAGTAGAAGCCAATGGCATAGTCAACAAAATTTGATTTATCACAAATTGATTTATCTAAAAATACTACCCATTTGAAGTAAACTTTTAATACAAAAACAATAAAAACAGAAATTATTTTTTTTTTTAATAAATCCATGAAAAAATATCGAAATTCAAATCATACGCACCCTACTAAATGCACGGAATTTATCAATGAATTAGATACGTTCCTTTGCGGCCGATAGGTACTCGCCGCACTTGCCGTCGGCTTCTTTGATATCACCAGGCGCTTGAGCCGCCGCCGCCGCGCCGGAGCTGCTCGCTCGCGCATCCCCCCGCCCGCCCGCGTCCCGAGCTTCAGTCACCTGCGATTAGTCACGGCGGCGTGACGTCGCGCTGTTTGTTTCCACGTATGCATCGTGCACCCGGTCATATTTGTCGTATCTAAACATGTACGAATATTCTAACGTAGAGTATCTTGTTTGGTGAAAACAGCCAGTGCAAGGCGAATGTACGCAGAAGAAGAAAATCTTCAGTCGCTGCGAAGGAACGGTATCCGTTCTCCTCAAATTCCCCCTCGGACCCCGCATGGAGTTTTGTCACTGGGTGCAGAACCGTTCTGTCATTGACACCATGTTGCAAGACGTTCCTGATCCCTATCTGCAAGACATGTACTTCCAGCATGACGGATGTCCAGCTCACTACAAACGATCTGTGCGCGCGTATCTCGATGGTCAATTTGGTGATAAGTGGATAGGTCGCGGTGCACCTGTGAACTGGCGGCCGAGGTCACCAGACCTACATAACACCCCTTGACTTTTATTTGTGGGCCGACCTAAAACGTTTAGTCTGACGTTTAGTGTATACCGAAGAAGCTCAAAGCGTTAGTGATTTAAAACAGCGAATAATTTAAAACGCTTTTAATGTTTTGAAAAGTGATAGAGACACGCCTCGAAGTTTACCAAACAATATGCAAAGACGTGCTAGTTTATGTTTAGAACGAAACATTTTGAACAATAATTACCTACTGCGATATCGCTAAAAAGGTAGGTACAGACCTAAGTTCATTTTTTGTAAAATGCGCGCAATGCGCGTGCGCGTCTGTCGGTCGTGTCGCCCGCGCGCGAGTACCGCTCAGCTGCTCGGCTCTCGTACGTGAACCCCGGTAAGTGAACTCTCACGCACACATCAAGTTTCTATGTACGTGTGTGTGCGTAGGCGCGCCGACGTTACTTAGCAACGGGTCGACCGAACAACATTCTGTCAATGTTCTCGCTCCCGCATGTATGCACGTCCTTTTCATTTTGAATGAAGTACAGTCGACTATTCTTGCTTATTCAAGTATTTATTGTTTCGAATTATTTAAAAAAGATTACTTAGATTGTTTTAAAAGTTCGTTCCGAGTCTTTGTTACTGTTTTCGTTTTATTTGTAAGGATAGGTTTACTTATTATTTTATCTTTTTAATTGGTAAATTGGTGGGGTTTTTATTTGTACTTACGTAAGTATTTGTTGTGTTTTATTATTTTAGGTAGGTTAAGTTTTCTTACTTGTGTTAAGTTATTACCTATTTACTACTTATTCTTTTGGTGTGAGGCTTATTTGGTCAATTGGGTATTTGTATTTTATGTTTGAGAATTTTTGGGTATTGTGTTCATTTTATTTGTAGATCAGGTTTGTCTTAGTTTATTAGTAAGTGGAGTATAAATGTTATTGCGTTGATTTTGGAAACGTTTTCAACACGACTGTACCATGCGAGGGGCGGCCGCTTACTAGGTTTCTACGCAAAAGAAACGTGCGTGCGTTTCGCTCGCACACACGTACAACTATCATTCATGCGCCATCGCAGCCTACGCCGTTTACTATCTTCTATTTTGGCTATTATTCGTTTTTACGCACGGCCGTAGGATGGATAGTTTTCATGATTTTTGAAGGAAATTCCGAACCTGTACAATCTCAATGGTACTAAGCAAATATTCTCGGGTATGGCTTCTGTTCCACTTACACAACACACCTGATTATGCTCGAGACGGTAAAAAATGTCATCCGGTATAAAAGCCAAGTCGAAGATACGCAATTAACCATGTTAAAACAAAAACCTAATCTGGAATTTAAATTATTCCGCATGCCGTATTCAAATCATGAGCTTACATTCGAAACATCAACTTCAACAGCGCGACTTTATTTACCGTCGGAATTTCGAGAAAAAGCGATTTCAAGTGTCCATGCACTTAACCACCCTGGGGTAGCCGCTACGCGTCGCCTTATCGCGCAGCGCTATTTTTGGCCTAACATGAATACTGACGTAGCAAACTTTGTAAGAAGTTGCATACAATGCCAGAAATGTAAAGTGCAAAGACATACAATTACACCTCTAGGAGAGTTCGAAAGGTCAGACCGTTTCGAGCATGTTCATATAGATATTATTGGACCATTACCACCTTCCGATGGATATACATACTGTGTCACAATGATTGATCGTCATACAAAATGGCCCGAAGTCGTTCCTGTAAAGGATATAAGCGCTGAAACCGTCGCGAAAGCTCTGCTCGAGCATTGGATAGCACGTTTTGGTTGGCCTGCAAGAATAACTTCGGATCAAGGTCGTCAATTCGAATCCAACCTTTTCACACAGCTGACCAAACTACTTGGCATAGAAAAGATTAGAACAACAGCGTACAATCCAAAAGCGAATGGACACGTCGAAAGGGTGCACCGAACGCTAAAAGCTTCCATCATGGCACGTTGCGATGGTAACAGTCAATGGGCACAACAATTACCTATCGTGTTGTTAGGAATGCGCAATACAATTAAAGAAGACTCAGGATACAGCCCCGTTCAAATGACCTACGGTAAATCTATGCGTCTACAGGGAGATATTTTTGTTCCCACCGAAGCAAACATCAACAACACCGATTATACCTGCAAACTCATGGAAACATTAGCGAACCTTCAACCGACCACAAGGAATCAAGCTGATAACAGAAACATTTTCGTACATAAAGATTTAACAAGATCGGACTACGTTTTCGTTAAAAACGAAGTTAAACGCTCGTTAACACCGCCGTACGAAGATCCCTATAAAATCGTCAAACGAAGCGATAAGCATTATGTTGTCAAGTAGGTTCTCGAAAAGTCGCTATTTCCCTCGATCGTCTCAAGCCTGCTTATGTTACAACTTTTGTTTCGCCTGAAACCACAACCATAACACCGGTTGGGACCCAAACGACCCCACTTGACAAAACTGAGCCATATGTCACAACAAGATCGGGTCGCGTCGTAAAAAAGACAGTGAGATTTGACATTTAAAACATTTTTTTATCGCCAGTCCCAAAGTAATAAATACATCAATGTGAAATTTAAAGTGCAGTGAAGTGTTGTGTGTTTTAAAATAGACTTACCAAGCAATTATGGAGCGTTCTCACACTAATATGTCACTTATAACGTATTTATTCATACTTATACCACTTGTAGAAATGTTTAAGTTAACTCATAAGTTTAAAACTTTTTGTAACCAAATTTATGACCAATGTATTTTAATTTTTTACCAAAATGTGTCTTTAGTTTAAGCATTCATAAGTGTGGTTTTGTTTTTATATACATTTTAAATGACTCTTGTTAGCGTAAGGTCTTATTGTATAATTTAAAAGTTAAGTATAGTTAAACACTTTTACACCGCATGTTTATATGAAGTATTCGCAATGTCTTTACAATAATTTTTGAACCTTACTCATTGTTATTTTGATAGTAATTATTTTTGTTTTATCAAAGGAGGTACCGCCTGTATTGGCGTATTATTGTTCATCTCCTATTTTTTTCGTATTTTTGTTTTAGTGGGTATGTAGGTACCAAAGTATGTTTATAGGCCGTGTTAGCACATGTAGAATATAATTATATAACTGAGTGTTTGTTCATAGCAAGCTGCCGTTTGAACTTTTCTATTAGATAGGTACTAACTTAACTTACGTTCATGAAATAGTAAAACAAGCAAGGAAAGCTTATAGTTTCGCCATGTCCGTCTATCCGTCCGTCCTGTTACTTAATTTCTGTGACTTATCACAGTAATTTTGATAAGTAAGTAGTTAAGTAGGTAGGTAGGTACCTAACCTAACCAACTTCAAGAAAAGTAAAATAATTACTTACATAAGTACATTTTACTATCGTTTTTATCAGCCTAGGTATAAATAATATTAGCCATTTCGCGTGTAGTGGTATGTAACCCACACATGCAGACGAACTTGTGAACTCAAGTGCCTGTGACGTCATACGACTCACACGTCCCTTATTTCGAACTCAGGGTTCAGTATTCAGTCACTAGCTGTCAACAAAGTAGGACACGTTCACTAACCACCAATCGCATCACTTGTGCGTCAAATTATAATCATCATAATCTTACTTATTGTACCGTGTTTAGTTATAGTACCTTTATTAAACTCATTGTGAACATTTAATTTAATTACACTATAGAACCCGTAATCACATCACAACAAAAGTTCTATACGCGTTTCAAAGCTAGAATATTTTTTTAATGTTCCGTACCAAAATTGGAAAACGGAAAACTTATCAGTGCCTGTCCGTCATTTCGTCAGTCCATCTGTGTTCATTGCCGAATCTCGAGTCCCACTTGCCCGGTTTTATTATATTTTCAATAACCGAGTGACAGCCCTATGAAAGTAGGTAAGAATTTTGAGCTCTATTAGGAAGCTTTCATTCTGCTGTTATTTATGCGGATCGATAGAACGTAAGCCAGCTGATACGTAGCTTCTTGAATGAATCTTTTACACAGAGTGATCTCAATTTTGGATACGTTTTTATTATTTATGTAGTTTGCTTGAAAATTTAAATTTTTCAATTTACGAATTATTTTACTTTATTATAATTTTTAAGATTACCTACGGGCCACTAGCCCTACCCGTGTGTTAAATTAATATCGCCATTGTAGCGGCACGTTGTATGTTGTATATTATGGGGTATTTAAAACACGAATGTGGGTATCATCACATGACTGTTTTAATACCTAATTACTTACAGTTGCATATAAGAGTAAGACTTTTACTCATGATATGAATCCTCTTTAAAAAGTTCTTTGCAATATTAATATCGAACAAAAATGGCGGGATACGACGTGAATTCGAATTGGAATAACATAAAAGTTTTTTTTTAATACGGCGCATTAAAAGAAAAATGTAAAAAAAAAATTCGCCGCATTTCTTTTTAAACGGAAATTTTACCGATTTATTACATGGGGCGCGGACGGCCGTCGTCTAGCGGGTCTATAAGTCATAAGTCATTTTCTGCAGAGGTCATTATACAGGGTGTTAGTGTAAACACCGTTATCCTTGAAACCAGTGGTGTGGTTTCATTTATAGAACGAAAAATCAATGGAAAAATACAACTTTTTTTTTTTTTAAAGAAAATCTACATTTTTCCACAAGAATATTTCACCCTACACGCAACAGCAACGACCGGCCGCGGCCGGCGGTTGGCGGGGGCGCGCGGGGCGCGCGGGACGTTACGTGACCGGCCGTCAGCTGTTTCGCAGCTCTCTCGACCGCGTATCCATGAGTATCGGGGCAGTGACGGATATTTACTTTTTAAAATCTTTTAATGAAAATAAGGTTTTTTTTTTGTTGTTACTGGGTCATTTATTATTATATTTAAGTCAACTACCCATGGCTTGAGTGACAACGGTGTTTACCCTTGCATACTGTATGTTATGACTCATGACATATGACCTGTGCAGAAAATTTGCTAAATTACAATGAAATTGGGGTAATTTTAGTAGTAAAACTGTGAATTTCTAATTGCAATAACATTTTATTTCCAACAAAAAAAAAAACTTATTTTTTTCTGGTAATGTTACTGCACCAAACGCCTAGAAAGTTTGTGCACACTATTTCATCTCTATTTTTTCTAATCCAGTAAGAAGCATGCAAACAAGAATGCTTGCTTCATGCATGCAAGCAGGCATGCAGCGTGCAAGCAGGCATGCAGCATGCAAGCAAGCATGCAGCGTGGAAACAAGTATGCAACATGCAGCAAGCATTGTTTCTGTCACGGCTCCACACGAGCTTATCGTCGCAGATGGTTTTAACGCTCACCAGCTTCGGCTCAGCCGCGGCGGTGGGCTTTCAAATCAAACTACCTGGGGGCCAAGTCTACTAATTTACAAACGTGTCAGTGGTCTCACAATGATCAGTTTTTGACAGATATGCCATACAAAATCTGTCAAAAACTGATCATTGTGAGACCACTGACACGTTTGTAAATTAGTAGACTTGGCCCCCTGCTCCTTAGCTCGCGGGCCGCCCCACGCCTCTGCGCCTACGCGGGCTGAAATTATACTCTAGGGGTAGGATATATTGGGCACGCCACAATTGCGGCGATAAGTCCCCTCTTTGAGGAGTGGCTAGAGAGGCGCCACGGCGTCCTCACCTTCCGCCTGACGCAGGTCCTCACCGGACACGATTGCTTCGGGAGGTTCCTGTTTCGGATAAGGCGGGAGGAAACGCCCGGGTGTCACCACTGTGTGGATCGCCCTGAGGACACGGTGGAGCATACGGTGGAGGTCTGCCCTGCTTGGGCGGAGCCCCGCCGTGTCCTCTTGGAGGCGATTGGCGGCGGTGACCTCTCGCGTCCGGCTCTGGTCTAGGCCATGGTACGGAGCGAGAGGGCATGGGAAGCAGGCACCTCCTTCTGCGAAGCAGTAATGCTCGCGAAGGAAGAGGCGGAACGCGTGAGGGAGAGGCAAAGTTTGCGCCCCTAACCGTCGCCGTTGGAGACGCCCTGGGCGTCGGGAATCCCACGCGGATTCCCGGCCACCATAGGCGCGGGCTTGCGGACGGCGAGCAATGGGTAGCTCGCCGTCCGATTAGGACCAGACCCAGGTCGATGGCGCGTCGTGTTCCACGCGCGCCTCAAAGACGGGGTCCGCTAGGACCGATGCCTGCCAGGTTTGCAGGTTAGTCTGAAAGGGATACCGGGACCTTGGCTACAGGCAACTGAAGGAACACGGGTGGGTTTTAGTCAGTAAAAGTCTGACATGCCCTTCCGCTCCGCCCAGAGCGGGAGAAGTCATTGGATGATTACCCAAACTCAAAAAAAAAAAAAGTGGTAGGATAGATAATACTGCGTGAAGTCGATTTTGCAGCAGTTTCTGTCACTAAATTTTGTAGCACAACATATATTATTATTTTATTACACTACTAGCTGTGCCCCGCGGTTTCACTCGCGTAAGTCTCGAGCCCGTGGGAATATCGGGATAAAAAGTATCCTATGTGTTAATCCAGGTTATAAACTATATGTTTGCCAAATTACATCCAAATCCATTCAGCCGTTTTTGCGTGATTGAGTAACAAACATCCAAACACACAAACTTTCACATTTATAATATTAGTGCTATCAAGTAACGAAGTTTTTGTGACCAAATAATATTCCATAAAATGTTGTTTCGGTTTGGTGAAAATATGGCAAACAATGATATTATATTAACAGATATGTTATACACTCACAAAACAACCGAAAAAAGTGTTCCGCGCAGCAGCGGCACACATACCCACGTTTCATTCATTTTACATTTCACTACAAGTAAAAACGTTACAATTGGAATGTTTTCGAGTCTTCACGATTGCGCGCTTATAACATATATAATATCATTGATGGCAAATGAAAAAGTTCAAGAGAGGCTTCGGCCAATAGTAATAAGCTATTTTGTAAATCGGCGAAATATAGTTCGGTAAAATACTTAATACCTATGACACATGATACATCGATGATCTAAAAATATGTCAATCAATGCAAATAGCAAAAAAAAAAAACTAAAATCCCGACTGCAAAAACCTATAACCGAAAAGAGAAAAACAAGCATTGAACTTTGTTTTTTGTAAGGTATTGCAGGCGGGACGAACAAAAGTTACACCATAATTTCAGGTTATTGGTTTGTCCCCGCCTGCAATACCTTACAAAAACAAAGCTCAATGTTTTTTTTTACCCGACTGCCCCAGAAGGAGGGTGAAACGTTATTCATAAACGTATGTTAAAATCCATCAAGCCGTTTATGCTACAGAGCGTGCCAAAGAAATATAGGTATATACATACATACAAACATACATACTCTCGAAAAACATTATCCTCCTTCTGGGGCAGTCGGGTAATAAAAAGACGTCGGTTCGGTCAATAGTTTTCGGTAAAATAGAAAAAGAAATCGGAAAAGTGATCGGTTCCCATTATGCTTACTATGACACTGGTTGTTTAATGCTGGCAATAAGAAACTTTTATAGAGGATTTATAGCATGGGCATGGGTGTAGATAAAGGACATTAAAAATGTTCATAACATGGAGCGGGGCGTGCTTGGGGCAATTGTGGGCAGGCTCGCACTTACCGGCCGGGGCGGTGGCTGAGGCGCGGGCGTGGTGCAGGCGCGCTCGGGCGGCGCGGGGCTGCGCGCCCCCATGCCCGCGTCCACCAGCGCGCGTCGCCTGCATATAGCGCAAAGCACATTATTGTGGTGTTCATACATTTTTCATTGGCGATTTGTAGGGCGCACTATAAGTTTCCGGAACTGGCCACTTACAATAAGTATTTAATTAAAAAGTTCTTAATTACAACATTTGATAAAAACATTTTACAAAAAAAAAGGTTTTTTTTGGAAGACGTATTTTTTTTCCCCCTTTTTAGTTGTGGTACCTACCCCACATAAATTCGAATATGTAATATACTAAGTGCTGCTAACCTGCTATGTAATATACTAAGTGGGAAAAATACGTATTATTGAAGCTAACTCAAAAACTACCTAAGCAAAAAAGGAATCATCAAAATCGATTCATAATTGGCGGAGCAATCGGGTAACATACACAAAAAAAACAAAAACATACAGACGAATAGAGAACCTCCTCCTTTTTGAAGAAGTCTGTTAACAAAAATGAATCTCTTTGACTGTAGAATACAGTTTGTTTCATCTAACTGTCAATTGTTTTTACATTATGACGTCATTTGCCATAATATTACTCAATAGAATCCATCATAAGAACTAATGCCGCCTGTGATAGTGTGATACAGGTTTAACCTAGTACAGGCATCATACTTTGTAAAACCTACATTATTTCTAAACTTTACTACCAATTTTTAACCAACTTCTTCAAAAAGGAGGAGGTTCTCAATTCGTCTGTATGTTTTTGTTTTTTTTGTGTATGTTACCCGATTACTCCGCCAATTATGAATCGATTTTGATGATTCTTTTTTTGTTTGGTAGGTCATGCTTCAGAGGTGGTCCCATATAAATTTTGCTTGCGTAGTTTTTGAGTACTTTGCGTATGTTGATGACACGTTAATTGACTCCGTCACATAGCAGATAACGGTATACGAATTTGTGTGGGTTAGTTACCACAACTAAAAAGAGAAAAATAAAAAAAAAATACAAAAAAAAAACAACCTACTTCCAAAAAAAACACAAAAAAAGTGAAAAATAACTTTAATTTCGGAAGTCGGTGGCAAAAAACGAAAATTGAAAAGCAAAGTTTTTTTTTTTCTTGAATAAATTTATTTTTAACACACTTGCTCGTAAAGTGGCTCTTATTGAACTGCTTTTAGGTCCATAATGCAGTGGATTATGGAAGCGTGCTCTTTACTTTATATTACCGCACTAGTGCGGTAATATAAAGTAAAGAGATTCCATAATATAAAGTATGGAATTAGTAAGTACTATCATTGCAGCATTGAATTTGTATCCAATAGAAATTGTTTTTGGTGAAGCTTTTTACCAAAGATAAACGCTCAAAAGCATGTTTTAATTTAAAAAAAAAGAACCATAAGCAAACCACTGGCTTTTAGTTATGGTAAAAAAAATCCCATGCTGCAGTTTAAAAGAAACTCCGGAAAGTCAGTATGTATCTGGCAACAAAGGTCAGTCTCTATAGTTAGGTACGTTATTGTACATAAGTTCTTACAACACGTCTGTTTTTTTCCTCGCAAGTGTGTTAAAAAAAACACACTAGTATCACAATGTGCTATTAATTATTTAATAAAGCTAAAGTAAAATGCGACCTTTGTTCAAAGGCGTATTACTCTATTAACGACTACTTAAATGATAAGAATAGTTGGTCGCTGTGATTAACTCAAGACAATGTTTATGTTCTTTCTCCAGCATTAGCTTACAGGTTATATGAGTTCATATAGGTTTTTATTTTTTTATTTGACTGTATAATCAATTTATTTTTAATGTTTTTCTAATTTAATTTATTATTGACATAATCTACTCATTACGATGTTTACTACAGGATGTAAGGGTAAACAGTCTTGTCATTCTAACCATGGGTAGTTGACTTAAATATAAAAATAAATGACCGAACACAACAAAAAAAAAACGTTATTTTCATTAAAAGATTTTAAAATGTTTCTATCTGACACCGTGCTTGCTAGCGAAACAGCTGACTGACTAAGGGAGGGATCGCGCTCGCTGCCGGTCAGGTCACATCCCGTACCCCCCGCCCGTGTTGAGACGCAAGTTCGTTACCCTAGCGCATAGGGCAACGAACTTGCGTCTCTTGTGGTAAAATTTAGATCTAAAAAAATTTTAAAAAAGTTGTAATTTTCCATTGATTTTACGTTATATAAATGAAACCAAACCACTGGTTGCAAGGATAACGGTGTTTACCCTAACACCCTGTATATGAGTTGTATTGCAATATGTGGTTAGCTAGCGAACTCGAAAATTGATACATATTATTTATTTTACTTCAATGGTCCTAGTTTATCATTTATAACTTTAGTTAAATCTAAAAATAGCTATATGTAGGCGGGCACTCCCTTTGGAGGCTTTTATTTAGTTAATTTATGTTTACATTTACTTTTATTTCTGCTTGAGTACATATAGTTCTCGTTTTTTTTGATTGGTATATTAGCGTGTGCTAGCTGACATATGGCTAATAATTAGATTTATGTTTTGTGTTGCATAATGTAAATGATTTTGCATACTTTTGTATAGAATCATTTTTTTTTCTAACTGAACAGGCAGCTGTGCTGCTGGGGAGTTTGTTGCGCCACTTCTTCTTCCCAGCTAAAGCACTAGGAAGTGGTGAAGGGTGGGCGTTTTTGGGGGACTGTCTTATGTAATTTTGACGTTCGAAAAGTGCTGATTCTCAGCCTAGTTTGAATAAATGACTTTTGATTTTGATTTTCAATATTTATTTTAAAAATAGCTTGTCTTCGTCACCATGAAATTGCGCGTGAAACGCTAGGCGACTATTTACGGTGGTTTAGTGATGCAAATGCGACTTCCGCTGCCCCGGACTGATGACGGCCTGCGCTCTGCGGGCCCCGTCCCGTAGGGGGGAGTGAGGTGTTGAAACGCCCCCCGTTACAGCGCGCGTGGAACATTATGCGCCATCGCCTTGGTCTTATATGATACGGGGCATTATCTGCCCTCTGCCGACGCAGTGTGAAATAAATATGTCGCTTCCATAATACACTACATTATGGACCTAAAAGCAGTTCAATAAGAGCCACTTTACGAGCAAGTGTGTAAAAAACAAATTTATTAAAAAAAAAAAAAAAACCGACTTCCAAAAAAAAAGTGAAAAATAACTTTAATTTCGGAAGTCGGTGTCTTTGCTTTTCAATTTTCGTTTTTTGCCACTTCACAACTTCTTATGTTTTATTTTCTACCGTTAATAAGCAACATAAAAAAATATATTAATGGATTGTATATACATAGAATTATTGGAAAAAGTTTTTTTGATACTATCATAATCATCAATCTCAATATTTGATTCCGAGTCATTTATATTTTGGTTAAAATCTTCTTCTTCATCCGAATTCTCTAGTCTGGCTATTATCTAACATATTATTTTTCCTCAGTATAAAGTCTAAGATGCTTTGATATCGGTCCGAGCTGCGAAATTTTTGGAAAATAGCAAGATTCTTCATTTCTGTCAACCTAACGAAAAAAAAATATTTTGTATGACATGCGCAAATAGGTGCACGGGAATACAACTGATTCCTTTAGAGCACGAGTCAGGGAACAAGAAAAAAAATGTTTCAGCTCGGATACACGCGGATACATTTTCTAATGTCTTAATATACCTATGCGTAATTAAATATACAAAACAAAAGAAAAAGAAACCAGTATAAGTACCTAGTACATGTGTAACTTTCAAACTCACCTTCTAAGATAACTAAAACACTGTAGTAGGTAATAATACAACTGCGTTTCTGTATGTCTATCTAAAATTTCACCCGTGAGTATAGTTATAGTTGTAAAAAAATGGTTTAAAACCCGTTTAAAATATGTTTAAAACGGTTTAAAACCAAGATCACGTGTGCCGTACATTGATACTTATTACTTTAAAAATTAATTGAAAAAGGCTAATTGAAATCATTCACCATTTTGATTAATTTAGGTGAAGTCATGTAACATAAATATTATAACAAACAATTTCTTCAGAAATTATTTTGCCTTACGGAACGGCAACGTCGCATTTTTTATTTTGAACTTTGCTACCAAAATCATAACTTTTAATAGGTAAGATGAGGAGAGAATGAGCAGGCATGCAGGTGTGATTACGATTGCATTGTTAGGATTGTTAATGTTTATCAGTATTCACATTGTTTTGGCCGGGCGGTTTATGAGCGTGTTTTTTTAATAAGTTTTTGTGCGAAATTTGGGATTAGTTTTTGGTAATTTCCGAAGTCAATGGTAAAACCTGCCAAGTGCATGTCGAACTACGCACAATGAAGGGTTCCGTAGTTGTGATGAATGTTTTTGCAATTGCAAATTTAATTTGTATGATTATTACTCGGTAACTTGTGGAGCCTACGTAGCGATGATAGTTTTCCTTTTAATTTCGTTATATATACTACTGCCGTAAATTTTTTCACGTATCCAAAACCAACCATTTAGCTGGCACACACACTTGACTCTAACAAAAATTAGCACTTTAAAGCTTAATATTTCGCAAACAGATCCCTAAATCCAAAAATGGTTTTCACAAACTCCCATTATTTAAACAACCTTTCCAACGATACCCCACACCATGGGATTGACGAGAAAAAAAACCATCCCCACTCGACAAGAAGGGGAGGTAACAGAGAAAAAAAAAACTCCTTTGTCGGCGTGATTTATATGTATACCCATACCAAATGACAGCTTTCTAGTACCAACAGTCTCTGAGCTAAGCCGCGGATAGACGGACGGACAGACAGACGGACATGGCGAAACTATAAGGGTTCCTTGTTGACTACGGAACCCTAAAAAACATAGTCTTGTGTAGCTTTTGTAATGCGAAGTACAAATTTGCAATGGCAAATAAACTTAAAAATCATATTTAAATTAAAGTGCAAAAAGTGTTCCGAAATTGTGAAGAATTATTCAAAAAAAAGTCAAATAATTTATTTCAAATAGGCACATATATGGCACTTTTGAACGTCAAACAAAGAAATAGAATTGATTCTAGTTGCCCCTTCCAAAAGGTAGTTTTCGTATGGAGAAGAATGGGCAAGAAACTCCATCGTTACTCTTTTAAAAATGTTTTACAATATTTTGTATACATTAATTATATAATTATATGTGAAGACGATGCACCTACAATAAGATTACTGTACTACGAAAGGTAAAAAGAATTATAAATGGAGCAATAATGAATAAATTAATTACCAGATACATGGTGCTCACATATTTACAAAGATTGTAAAAGTATACGATATTACAATAGTCCTAACATTGTTACAAGTAGTACTAATAAGTCAGTGCGTGAGTTTAAGTAATGACAGAGTGTAAAAGTCTATGACATACAAATAATAAATAAAAAAAAAAAACTAAATTAGCTATCAGTTTGATTTTGTCCAGACACTAAATCGTCCTATGGAGCAAGACCAGCATGTTTCCAAGCATTCTTATCTTGGATATAATCCTCTAATTTGTAATAAGCTTGTTTACAAAGTGTACTTTTTATATGAGTTTTAAATTTTCTTTCATTTAATTGCAATATATCACAAGGTATTTTGTTATAGCATTTAACGCAGTACCCCATAAAAGATGTTTGTACTTTAGCTAATCTGAAAAATGGTTGATCTATTTTATCTTTATTTCTAGTATTAAAATTATGCCTATCACTTATTTTATTAAAAAGATTTAAGTTTTTTCTTACATACATAATATTCTCATAAATGAATTGGCAAGGTACCGTCATGATATTAATCTTTTTAAATAGTTCCCTGAGAGATTCGCGGTGACAAAGATTATAAATGGCTCTGACAGCTCTTTTTTGCAAAATAAAAATGGATTCAATATCAGCAGCCCGACCCCACAGTAAAATGCCATACGACATAATGCTGTGGAAGTAACTGAAATAGACCAAACGCGCGGTTTCTACATCTGTTAACTGTCTTATCTTTCTAACAGCATAAGCGGCCGAGCTTAACCGCCCCGCAAGAGATTTTATATGAGGTCCCCATTGTAATTTCTCGTCTAGCGTGATTCCCAAGAAAACTGTTTGATTAATAAACTCCAGTTTTTCTCCATTCAATATGATGTCACATTCGCTACTTCTAACATTAGGTAATTTAAATCGAATGCATTTGGTTTTTTTTTCATTTAGTACCAAATTATTTACCGTAAACCAATCTTGTAATTATTTCGGAAGATACCACAATGAGAAACACATAACCACGTTGCGACGCCGCAACGCAAAAATTAACGGCGACTTCGGGCCCTTTCCTAAGAAAATCTTAGGGTGCCGCCGCTAATATTTGCGTTGCGGCGCCGCAAGGCGGTTATGTGTTTAGGCCCTTACAGTGTGCGACGCCCAGTGCGGCTGCTGTGGGCCGGGAGAGCACACGAAATTTCCCTCTCCCTTTCCGCTGCCTCTTTCTGCGAAATGGCATCTCTTCATTTACCGCGTCTCACGACGCTGCGTCGCCGACCATAGAATGAATCACAGCCACCAGCGACAGGTCACTTGCCACTTCCGAAACGAAGGCACTGGGACCACTTCCGACCTAACCTAACATTTTTCTGGATTGTACTAACTTTTTTCTCCGTGGGCGAATTTTATGGAGCCCATAGTAAAAAAATATACTACATTCATGAACTACTAAATGGACTAGGTGTAAGGCTTCAAGGACATTTTAATTAGCTTCGGTGTTTTTTGGATACGCGCGCGGTCCGTCAGGTAGCTTAGCGCCGACGCCATTTCGACCATTTCCGACCTAGTTTTTTTCTGGATTGTATAACTTGTATTTACGTGGGCCAGTTTTATGATGCCTACTAAATGGACTAGGTTTCATCATCCGACGCAACTTGGACCAAATTCCATACTAAAATAACCAACCTCATTTAATAAAAACGGACAACAAAATAATTTTCTTTTCCTGCCCTCTTTTTCAAGTTTGTTATAGTTGACAGAAAAAGATCATTGACGTCCCTGTTCTTAGTGGGAACGCATTATAATATAGGTACCTAAATGGCAGCTTACGTAAAATAAGTGTGTGCCTGCAGCGCCGAGCAAAGGGGCGAGCCGGTCGGACACGCCAGCAGCACTGGGTGAGGCAGCACGTACAAGCCGCGCTCACCGCCACCCGCGCCGTCTCCACGCCCTCCCTACACAGTGGACCACGGTCAGTTTTTCGTATTGTATGTAACCGTGCGTTTGCACTGGCGAAACATTACAACAAAACATGTTTAAATCTCTATTATAGTTCCTGTCAACAATTGTATGGAACATTGACAGAAGATAAAGATTTCAACATGTTTTGTCGCAAATGTTTCGCCAGTGCAAACGCACGGAGACCGATACAAGATAGTATAGTGAAGTCGCTGACAGAGCGCGACATTGTGCTGCGCAACGAGACACCGAGCGCTGCAGCGAGACGCCCCGCGCGGCGCAGCGGAACGTGTCTATGTTCGCCGCAAGCTCCCCCGCCCCGCCGCCGCGTCCACCCGCAGTATAATTCGAAAATGCCTCGCGGCATTGCGCTAAGCGACGCTGCGCCTCGCGAAGCCGCGTGACGCAGCGCGACACAGTGAAGCGCAGCTGAAGTCATCATGGTCACCATGATGACTTAGCGCAATGCCGCGAGGCATTTTCGAATTATCGGAATAAAATTATGTATCTTTTGTGTAGTAAGTAAATAAAGTAAAGTAATAAGTAACTGTTGCAGTAAGTGTTTAAAAGAAGAATGAAAGAAAACTACCTATCCACTTCGTCATAGTTGCATATTTATAGTTATTTGAAATGAAATTGTAATTATTATATATTTTTAGTGATATTTATTTTAGAAGTATGAAGGTACTTATGTAACTATATTCTCATCTTTTTTTGTTGGTCTGAGATTCTCATATTTTATGTTTATATTTGCTTTATTAGTGAATTGTTTTTTTTACCCGACTGCCCCAGAAGGAGGGTAATGTTTTTCGAGAGTGTGTATGTATGTTTGCATGTATGTTTGTTTGTAAGTATGTATGTTTGTATGGATGTTTGTCTATTTCCTTGGCATGCTCTGTACCTAGCCTAAACGGCTTGATGGTTATGAGGTGTCGTTAGGTACGTTTTAATTGTGGGAGTGACATAGGCTATATTTTTTTAATAATAATATAACATCTGCAAATAAAAAAAAAACAGATGGGAAGGTTTTTTTTTAAATAAATTACGACAGTTTATTGGTATCAATTATAAGCTAGTAATGAGTTAATTCCAAACTTATACAACATTATTTTTTGTTTTTTATACTATATATTTTGCACCAGTATGTAAGAGCCTTTATCGAACTTTCAGTGCGAACGTTGACTCGTGTTGAAATTTTCCATGAGATATAATGTCAATCTTTAAAAAAAAATGGGCTTCCGGCAAGGGGGGGGGGAGGTTACTCACCCTCCCCCTTTCCTCCCAGCTAACCTATCGACGCGATCATACACATGGCTGGCCAGTGGCCACAGCCAAGAGCAGCGCGCTACGCGGCGGCGACCGACGGGCTGCGCAGTGTGCGAGTGAAACAAATGTACTTTACAACCTGGGGGTGCGCGAGAGGGCTGGAGGCAGCGGGCAGGCGCGGGGAGGTCTGTGCCGCAGCAGGCGCGCCGCGCGCCGGGGACCGCTTGCGCCGGTGCTTCTCCACCACCACCTACGACGATAGATTATTTCACTTTGTCCATTGATAGTTTTATACCTAGGGTAGGTACCTAACTATTACAGAGAGTGCATAGATATTTCCGCGTTTGCGCACTGCATCCGATCCAAAATCGAGAAATGGTCAGTTAGAACTGGTTAAAACATTTCGGTGCACAACTGCTCCGAAGATGTGGTAGGTAACCTGCAAGTAGGAGCCGGTGTCATCGTTGGAAGCGAGGTGATGTCCGGCGTCGGCCGCACGCCCGCCCGAGCCCGCGCTGCTCTCCGCCGGGAAGTGCGTCGACACAGACATGTCAAGCTCTGCCAATCGACATTAAAAAACAACCCACTTTAACATACAAACACCCAGTAATTAATAAGTACTAGACGAAAGAGCAAGAACTAGGTACGCTCTAGACAGAGCGCATCATGGAAATTACCCTGATAAAGCTGTAGGTACTATGTTAGTCTTACCCAATGATATTATATTAACAGATATATTATACACTCACAAAACAACCGAAAAAGGGTTCCTCGCAGCAGCGGCACACATACCCACGTTTCATTCATTTTACATTTCACTACAAGTAAAAACGTTACAATTGGAATGTTTTCGAGTCTTCACGATTGCGCGCTTATAACATATCTGTTAAATATAATATCATTGGTCTTACCCAAATTCGTGTTTGCCAATTCGATTTCTTTAGCTTCTACTCCTCTCTGTGCTGTGCTAGTTGTGTAATTTGACACGTATTTTTGTGGCGAAAGGGTCATTGTACAATTTTATTCATTTGATACATTAACATAATCGCTTCACATGAGTTTTGTAAATAAACATCATATCACCATGACAAATCAGTTGAATCAACCTGTAAACACCAGTAAATCCATACCTATAATGACAAACATCAAAATCTAAAAGAGGTAACACATTTATTTTATGAATGTAGTCTATACAGGCTGTAAGGGTAAACACTCTTGTCATTCAAACAATGGGTAGTTGTTAAATATAAAAATAAATGACCGAAAACAACAAAAAAAAACGTTATTTTCATTAAAAGAGTTTTAAAAAGTTTCTATTGGACACCGTGGACCTCTCAAGCGACCCAACGAAAGCGAGATGTTGTCACCTCGGAAGGTACCTTCCAAGGCGACGACATCAAGAGGTCGGAGACCCGCGCGACATGGTAGAGCTCGTATCCTCCGATCGGGCACTCAACGTGGCTCGCTCTCTGAAGAGAGTGAATCGGACTGCCGGAGCGTGTCGCCAGCGTGCCAATTGGCCGGTAGCGCGAATGTGGATGAGGGGGATGAGGCACGTGTCAGCGCTGAGGTTCCTCCAGTGGGACAGAGTTCATCCACCTCAGCAGAGCAATTGGAGCAAAGGGCCCTTCTGGACATCGAGATAGTTTTAGATACCACTCGAAAGTCCAAAAAACTTGAAGGGCACGAGCCAGCGGGCAATTAGGGAGGCAGCCGAGCGAGTGAAATTGGCCATAGAGGGGCTCGCCAGCAGGAGCTCCAGCGAGGAGACCCGAAGACTCCATCTGCTGAACGACCGACTGCGGACGGAGGTCGAAGCACTCCGTCAAGAGATGTTGGCTCTCCGGGAGGAAGTTGTGTCTCTCCGGGTGCGACCGGAAGATCCACGACAGTCGACCTCCGCAGAGTCCGGGAGCTCCTCTGCTCCGGAGAGGTCACTCCCGCAGGGGTCACAGGGGGCACGGGAAGCTATGAGCTAGATGCAGGTGCATGCCATAGTTTCCCAGATCGGGAAAATAATGGACGCTCAGTTTGCTGGCATCGAGGACCGCCTCCTGCCGGCGAGGAGCAATCGACTGCCACTGGCAGCGGACCGCAGGACTTCTGCGGCTGACTGCGCCGGCGGCACTGTCAAGGGTCCGAAGCGGCTTTCCGTGGCTCCTTAGGTGCCGTCTCGAGTGCCGGAGACGAGGGGGGGCTCCTCTCTAAGTGGATCCCTTCCAACGGCCACTGTGCGGGCTCCCGCTGTGGACCCATGTGCGGCTACTCGCGAGGGCTGGCAGACCGTCAGGAGGAAGAAAAACGGAAAGAAGAAGAAGAAGAACGATGGTTCTCCTCCTTCCTCGGCGGTAAACAAAGCTCCAGCGGCCTACACCACTCGGAGAGACCAGCCTGCCGGGCCCAAGAAGTCCAAGAAAGTTTATCAGGTTTCGACAGGCCTTAACCGGAGCCCGCATGCTGGAATTCCCAGGGGCCGACGGTTTCACAGAAGGAATTCACAGTGGGGGCAGACCGCGTCGCTGAGAAACTACGAGCGGTCTTCGCAGAGGAGGTCAAGGTCTCAAAGCCGACGAAGTGCACTGAACTGCGCATCCAGGACTTCCTGGACCGCCTGGGGACCTCGGCGAATGATGCCATCCCAAGCCATCGTCGTGGGGGATTTCAATGCGAAATCCACTTCGTGGGGTTCCCCCCGGACTGACGTCAGAGGGGAAGCGGTTGAGGAATGGGCGACATGAGGCGGGCCTCTGTCTTTTAAACAGGGGCTCCGTTAACACGTGCGTGCGGCAGCATGGAGGGTCAATAGTGGACCTCTCGTTCGCTACCCCTGCTGTCGCCGCACGGGTTCAGGGTTGGCGGGTCCTAGAGAGTGTGGAGACTCTATCGGATCACCTGTACATCTGTATGATGTCTCCACCACTTCCTCGGGCCCAACAGTGTCTCCAAGACTTGACACTCGGCAGTTCCCGCGATGGGCATTGAAGCGGCTTGACGGGGACCTCCTAGAGGAAGCAGCCATTGTCCAGGCTTGGCTGTCCTCTCCAGCAGAGGGAGTCGACGTTGAGGCTGAACGCTTTCGCGACGCCATAACGGCTGTGTGCGATGCAGCCATGCCTCGCTCTCGAAGACAACCTCCAAAGCGGGCGGTCTACTGGTGGTCCCGGGAGATAGCAGACCTCCGCGCGGCCTGTATAATTGCCCGGAGGACCTACTCACAGGTTCGCAGGCTACGCCGCCGCCATGAAGTGCTGGAGATCCTTCAGTCCCAACTGCATGAGTCATACCGCAATGCTCGGGAGGCTCTGCAGTTGGCGATCTGTCGAGGGAAGGAGCAGTCGAGAGCTGAGGCACTGGAGGATCTGAACCGTGATCCATGGGGGCGTCCGTACCGTGCGGCGCGGAAGAAACTTCGCGCCCAAGGCCCCCCACTGACGGAAACCCTCCAGCCTCATTTCCTCCTCAGTGTCGTGGAAACATGATCGTGCGTCCAAGTTTTGGAAGCAGCACGCACGCAAGGAGGATGAGGAGCACGTGGGGTTCTCTTCCAGCGAGGAGAACGTACCAGCTAAGGTGCCGAAGGGCAGGAGAGGACGAGGTCGTGCAGCTGGTGGAGCGGGGTCGCGCGACTCTTTGGGGCACTTTCTTAAGCGCCCCGAGACGCCGGTGCCCAGCGCAGGGAATGACTCGGGGTCCAGGCAAGTGGCCCTCGAGCCCACGGTGGCGAATCTTGAGGGGGGCTCCAGAGCATGGCAGAGTGGTCGATTCACGTGGCTGTGGTCGCCGAACCGTATTTTGTCCCCCCCAGGGATAACTGGGTGGGAGACTTGGACGGTTTGGTGGCCATCATTGGCGGGGCTCTCGTCAACCCGTCCCGTGGTCACAGCTGGGTAGCCGCCCTCGCGGACGGCATTGGCACGGTTGGGGCGTATTTTTCGCCCAACAAGAGTCTCGCCGACTTCGAGAGGTTCCTTGTCGAGTTGGGTGCCGTCGTGGGCCGGCTCCACCCTCGCCCGGTGCTGTTGCTGGGGGATCTCAAAGCCAAGTCTGCGGCATGCGGATCCCCTGTGACCGATGCTAAGGGCGACGCGCTGGAGGAGTGGGCGGTCACGACTGGCTTGACCGTCCTAAATCGGGGCTCGGTCCACACGTGCGTTCGGCAGCGGGGCGGTTCTATAGTGGACGTCTCGTTCGCTAGCCCCGCTGTCGCGAGCCGTGACCGTAACTGGCGTGTCGCTGTGGAGGTGGAGACGTTGTCGGATCACAGGTACATTCGCTTCGACGTCTCCGCCCAGACAGCCGGCGGCCACAGTCCACCGGCCCCGCGAACGGACGGTCCACGCTGGGCGCGGAAGCACATCGACAGGGAGCTTCTCGAGGAGACCGCTATTGTCCCGGCCTGGAGCCGGGAGTCGGCAATGAACGGACCCGTCGACGTCGAGCGGGAGGCGCTGTGGTCTCGCGGGGCGATGACGCAAATCTGCGACGCGTCCATGCCCCGGGCCCACGCACAGCCCGCAAGGCGCCAGGTGTACTGGCGGACCGCCGAGACCGCGCAGCTGCGCGTCGCGTGCGTGGCGGTCAGACGCCAGTACACCCGATACCGGAGGAGACGTCGTCGGGTCCCTGAAGAAGAGGCTGCGCTGTATGAGGTGTACACGACGTGGGCGCGGCTGTAGGCCCGCTCCTGTGGAACATCACTCCTCCCCCTGACCCGAGGAGGCCCGCAATGGCATGCCGGCACCAGTCGGGGGTTGCGGAAGATTTTTACGTTCCCGCGATCTCCGGCGTAGGTGTGAGTCGGAACACCGGGGTGGTTTTTAGTCAGTAAGAGTCTGACAGACCCCTCCGCCCGCCCCAGGGCGGAGGACATCCATGAGGATTTTCCACCCCGGAAAAGGTTGGGGTGCATGTTGAGAAGACTCCTCGTGGCACACCCTGGGCAATGTCGGCTCCAACTGCCCACCAAGCTTGGTGGGCACTTGGGGCCGGCGGCTAATTCTCAACAAACGGGGAAGGGTCATGGTTCCAATCACCGATCATCCATGATGGTCGGTGAAGGGAACCGGGCTACATACGGGCTGGTGGCTGGTTTTGCCCAGCCGTTGGCCACCCCGTAATCCTGAGTTCAGGACCGGGGGTCCGGGCCACTGAGGCCCGGGCCTGGCCGCCGTGGTCGGCAGGGCGGCGCCGCGTCAGGTCTCCGTACTGGGAGACCTGAATGCCAAGTCGGTGACCTGGGGCAACCCGGCCACTGACGCACGCGGGCGGGCAGACTCTCCCTCTTGAACAGAGGAAGCGTTCAGACATGCGTGCGGCGGCAGGGTGGCTCAGTAGTGGACGTCACTTTCGCTACCCCTGCATTAGCCGCGCGAGTGTTGAACTGGCGAGTGGACCTGGTGGAGAGTATGTCGGACCACCGTTATGTGCGGTTCGACATCTGCACCAGTGGCCCCGGAGAGACGCGGCCCCTCTCGGTGCGTTCACCGTTCCCACGGTGGGCTCTCGCCCGCCGTATTCAGAGATTCTCCGGCCGCCGCTCGCTGCGGATAGGAGGAGGAAGGAGGAGCCCGCTAAACCGGGTCCAGCGGCCAGTAAAGGGACCAAAAAGCCTGCGGAGGCCGCGTCCGCGTCCACTTCTCGGACGGCCGCCCACCCGGCGACCGCACCCTCAGCGAACGCACCCTCAGCGACTACACCCGGGTCTACCACGGAGACCTGGACGGCGGTCGTCAAGAGGGGCCGCGGTAAGAAGAGGAAGACGGCACCGCCACCACCGGTGCCTGCTGGAGCACCGACATCGGCACCCAAGAAGGCTCAAGGGCCGCCTAGGATCAGAGTCCCACGCTCCGCGGCTGTGGTCATCACGCTGCAGCCCGGAGCCGTCGAAAGGGGCGTCACCTATAAGGCGGTCCTTACGGAGGCAAAAGCCAAAGTCGCGTTCCCCGACCTTGGTATACCGTCCGTCTACTTGAGGTGTCGGGTGCCTCTAGCGGCGAAAGGGCGGATGTCCTGGCCGCCAAGCTTAGGGAAATCCTCAACCCAGAGGACGTCCGGGTGTCCAGGCCGATGAAGACCGCTGAACTGCGTGTCGACGGGCTGGACGACTCGACAACTCCGGCTGAGATCGTGGCGGCCGTCGCCCGTTCCGGTGGATGCCCGCCCGAAGACGTCCGGACAGGCGAGGTACGCGTCGAGTCTTCTGGGCTCGGTGCGATCTGGGTGCGGTGCCCGGTGGCGGCAGCGAACAAAGTCGCCGACGCTGGGCGTCTATTGGTGGGGTGGGTGGCAGCGAGGGTGAAGCGGCTGCAACCCAAGGCCTTGCGGTGCTACCGTTGCCTCTGGCAATATCAACGACTCTGCTAGAGCTCAGGATCTCATGCTCCAGAGCATGGCAGAGTGGTCGATTCACGGTCGCTGCCGGCCGTCGCACGCGCGATGGTGGGAAGCGCAGAGTCGTGGGATGCGGTGATCTCCTTCTGTGAAACGGTCATCTCACTGAAGGAGGCTGCGGAGAGGTTGAGGGAGGTCGAGACCACTCTCCCGACCCGCAGCAGACGTACCGGGCGTCGGCGGAGGGCGGACAACGCCCTCTTCCAGCCCCCCTAAACGGGTCCAGAGGGACGGTGGACTTGGGGACGTCCGCCGCCCCCCCGTATAACTGGACCCGAGGCGGTGGCGCGTAGTGTTCCACGCGCGCCCCTATTGGCGTTGCGGAAGGAGTACACCTCAGACTTGAGGAGGCCCGCAGAGGCGGGCCGGCACTAGCCGAGGATCGTGGAAGGCGCACAGTTCCCATGATCCCCGGTGCAAGTGTGGGAAAGGAACACGGAGGTGGTTTTTAGTCAGTAAGAGTCTGACAGACCCCTCCGCCCGCCTCAGGGTGGAGGACATCCATGAGGATTTTCCACCCCGGCAACAAAAAAAAAAAAAAAAGTTTAGGTTAGGTTAGGTTAGGTTTCCTGGTGGCGGAATGGCGGGAAACGCTTTCACGCCGGTGCTCGAGCGCTGGCTCGGGAGGAGGCACGGCTCCCTGTCGTTTCGGGTGACGCAGGTGCTCTCGGGGCATGGTTGCTTCGGGAAGTACCTGTGTCGCATAAACAGGGAGCCGGACGCTCGGTGTCACCACTGCGTCGACTGCCGGGAGGACACGGCGCGGCATACGCTGGCAGAGTGTGCCGCTTGGGAGGAGCCGCGCCGTGCCCTCATCTCAGAAGTAGGCAGTGACCTCTCGCTGCCGGCCGTCGTTGAGTCGATGGTCGACAGCGAGGAGGCTGCGGAAAGGGAGAGGGAGATCTCGTCCACTCACCCGGCCCGCAGCAGGCGCACCGGGCGTCGGCGGAGGGCGGATAACGCCCTCTTCCAGCCCCCCTAAATGGGTCCAGGGGTGACGGACTCGGGGACGTCCGTCGCCCCCCAAACATCAGGACCCGAGGTGGCGGCGCGTAGTGTTCCACGCGCGCCCCTCTTAGACGTCACGGGGGGAGTCAAACACCTCACTCCCCCCCCTGACCCGAGGAGGCCCGCAGTGGCGGGCCGGCACCAGTTGGGGGTTGCGGAAGATTTTCACGTTCCCGCGACCCCCGGCGTAGGTGTGAGTCGGAACACCGGGGTGGTTTTTAGTCAGTAAGAGTCTGACAGACCCCTCCGCCCGCCCCAGGGCGGAGGACATCCATGAGGATTTTCCACCCCGGAAAAAAAAAAAAAAAAAAAGAAAAAAAAAAAAAAAAAAAAAAGGTTAGGTTAGGTTAGGTTACCTCGAGGCGAAAGTACTCGCGTCATCGTATCGGTGGCGCGAGGAAGCGAGGGCGCGGGGTGAGCAACCGATGCAGCGACACATAGAGCTGCATCGGTCTCAGCTTCGCGAGGTCCTGGTGGCGGAATGGCGGGAAAGGCTTTCACGCCCTACCGCCGGCCTCGACATCATCGAGGCGGTCCGGCCGGTGCTGGCTGGTTAGGTTAGGTTAGGTTAGGTTAGGTTGGCCCGAGCACTGCCTGTAGGAGATTGTACCTGGGGGTCTTGCGATCCATGGCCCTGTACGGGGCCCCGGTGTGGGCCTCTGACCTGACGGCCGGCAGCATCGCGATGCTGCGTAAACCGCAGAGGGCGATGGCCGTCAGGTCTATCAGGGGGTATCGCACAGTCTCCTACGAGGCGGCTTGCGCACTGGCCGGGTCGCCACCCTGGGACCTAGAGGCGAGGGTCCTCGCGTCACTGTACCGGTGGCGTGAGGGAGTGCGGATGCGGGGCGGTGGACCGATGCAGCGAGAGATCGATCTGCGTCGGTCTCAGCTCCGCGAGGTCCTGGTGGCGGAGTGGCGGGAGAGGCTATTGCGCCCTTCGGCCGGCCTCGCTACCATCGAGGCGATCCGACCGGTGCTCGAGGAATGGCTCGAGAGGAGGCACGGCTCCCTGTCATTTAGGGCGACGCAGGTGTTCTCGGGGCATGGTTGTTTCGGGAAGTACCTGTGTCGCATAAACAGGGAGCCGGACGCTCGGTGTCATCACTGCGTCCATTGTCTGGAGGACACGGCGCGGCATACGCTGGTAGAGTGTGCCGCATGGGAGGAGCCGCGCCGTGCCCTCGTGACAGAAGTGGGAACCGACCTGTCGCTGCCGGCCGTCGCTCGCGCGATGGTGGGAAGCGCAGAGTCGTGGGATGCGGTGATCTCCTTCTGTGAAACGGTCATCTCACTGAAGGAGGCTGCGGAGAGGTTGAGGGAGGTCGAGACCACTCTCCGGACCCGCAGCAGACGTACCGGGCGTCGGCGGAGGGCGGACAACGCCCTCTTCCAGCCCCCCTAAACGGGTCCAGAGGGACGGTGGACTTGGGGACGTCCGCTGCCCCCCCGTGTAACTGGACCCGAGGCGGTGGCGCGTAGTGTTCCACGCGCGCCCCTATTGGCGTTGCGGAGGGAGTACACCTCACTCCCCCCGCAGACTTGAGGAGGCCCGCAGAGGCGGGCCGGCACTAGCCGAGGATCGTGGAAGGCGCACTAGTTCCCATGATCCCCGGTGCAAGTGTGGGAAAGGAACACCGAGGTGGTTTTTAGTCAGTAAGAGTCTGACAGACCCCTCCGCCCGCCTCAGGGCGGAGGACATCCATGAGGATTTTCCACCCCGGCAACAAAAAAAAAAAAAAAAAAAAAGGTTAGGTTGTGGCGGCCATTGCCCGAAACGGCGGGTGTCCGCCCGAGAGCGTGCAGGCGGGCGAAATTCGCTGCAGCGTGGCCGGACTGGGCACTGTTTGGGTGCGGTGTCCAGTAGCGGCGGCGAACAAGGTCGCAGATGGCAGACGGTTGCTGGTGGGGTGGGTGTCAGCGAGTGTAAAACTCCTGCCATCCAGGGTCATGCAGTGCTACCGCTGCCTGGAAAAGGGGCATGTCCGGGCACAATGCACTGCAGAAATAGACCGCAGCGACTTCTGCTATCGATGCAGTCAACCCGGTCACAAGGCGGCCCAGTGCTCCGCGGCACCAAACTACAGTCTTTGCGCAGCTGCAGGAAAGCCTACGGAGCACAGACTTGGTGGCAAAGCCTGCAAGGCACCACGAAAAGTTGGCAGAAGGACTGGGGCTGTCGGAGGACGTGCGCCTCTCCCACAGACCGCCTATCAAGTGGCTGACTCCCGACCCAGGGAAGGACATGCTGAGGAAATGGAATGTCAGTGATGGCACAATTCCATTTCCTCCAGGCGAATATCAACCACGCCGCCAGAGCTCAGGATCTATTGCTCCAGAGCATGGCGGAGTGGTTCGCTAGCCCCGCTGTCGCGAGCCGTGTCCGCGACTGGCGTGTCGCCGTGGAGGTGGAGACGTTGTCGGATCACCGATACATCCGCTTCGACGTCTCCGCCCATACCATCGGCGGCCGCGGTGCACCGGCCCCGCGAATGGACGGTCCGCGCTGGGCGCGCAAGCACATCGACAGGGAGCTTCTCGAGGAGGCCGCTATTGTTCAAGCCTGGGGCCGGGAGTCGGCAACGAACGGACTCGTCGACGTCGAGCAGGAGGCGCTGTGGTTCCGCGGGGCGATGACGCAAATTTGCGACGCGTCCATGCCCCGGGTCCACGCACAGTCCGCAAGGCGCCAGGTGTACTGGTGGACCGCCGAGATCGCACAGCTGCGCGTCGCGTGTGTGGCGGTCAGACGCCAGTACACCCGATACAGGAGGAGACGTCGTCGGGTCCCTGACGAAGAGGCCGCGCTGTATGAGGTGTACCGCGCGGCTAAGGAGACTCTGTGGCTGGCCATTGGCGAGTCGAGGACGCGAGCCAGGGAGGAGATGTTGGAGACTCTAGACGGGGATCCGTGGGGGCGCCCTTATCGCGCGGTCCGAGGGAAACTTCGAGCCGCGGCGCCCCCACTTACGGAGAGTCTCCAACCTGAGCTGCTAGAAGAGGTAGTTGCAGCCCTCTTCCCGGCAAGAGCGGAACATACTCCGCCGCCGATGGCTTTGCCCACAGCCGCAGAGTCTACAGAGGAGGAGAACGCCATCACCGTCCCAGAGGTGACACAGGCAGAGATGAGGGCAGCCGTGATGCGGCTCCGGGCCAAGAACGTGGCTCCGGGGCCCGACGGGATCCACGGCTGCGTGTTAGCCCTCGCTCTGAAGGAACTTGAGCCCCAACTGAGAGGACTCTACACAGCGTGCCTGGAGCGGGGCCAGTTTCCCACTTTGTGGAAATCTGGTCGGCTGGTCCTGCTCAGGAAGGCGGGGCGCCCTGCGGACTCGCCGTCCGCGTACCGGCCCATAGTGCTGCTAGACGAGGTGGGCAAGCTGTTTGAGCGGATAATCGCAGCCCGCCTCGTCGGCCACTTGTGCAGAGAGGGGCCGGACCTGGACGACAGCCAGTTCGGGTTTCGGCATGGGCGCTCCACAATCCACGCTGTGTCGCGGGTTAGAGTCCTGGCGGAGGAAGCGGTGTCCCGGGGCGGGGTGATGTTGGCGGTGTCTTTGGACATCTCCAACGCCTTCAACACCCTGCCCTGGAGTTGTATTCGGGAGGCACTGCGGTACCATGGGGTGCCTCCCTACCTCCGCCACATCGTTGGGGCTTATTTGTCGGAGAGGTGTGTCACCTACATGGGACGTGATGGCGGAAACCAGCGCCGCATGTCGTGCGGTGTTCCACAGGGCTCGGTTGTAGGCCCGCTCCTGTGGAACATCGGGTACGACTGGGTGCTGAGGGGCGAGCTCAGTCCGGGGGTCGACCTGACGTGTTATGCGGATGACACGCTGGTCACTGCCCGGGGGAGCTCGCACAGGGAGGCAGCGTTGTTGGCGACGGCTGCGGTCTCACAGGTGGTGAGCCGCATACGTCGCCTAGGCCTGGAGGTGGCCCTCAGCAAATCGGAGGCCATGGTGTTTCATGGCCCCCGGCGGGCGCCGCCACCCGGCTCACACATCGTGGTCGGGGGGGCTCGGATCGCTGTCGAGTCCACCATGAAGTATCTGGGATTGGTGCTCGACAGCCGGTGGGACTTCGGGTCCCATTTCCGACGGCTGGCGCCCAAGTTGCTGGGCGCTGCTGGGGCGCTGTCAACGCTGCTTCCCAATCTGGGGGGCCCGGGCGCCGCTTGTAGGCGGCTCTACGTGGGGATCGTGCGATCGATGGCCCTTTACGGGGCCCCGATCTGGGCGGCTGACCTGACGGCCGGTAGTATCGCAGTCCTGCGCAAGCCGCAGAGAGCGATGGCCGTCAGAGTCATCAGGGGGTATCGCACGATCTCCTACGAGGCGGCTTGTGCACTGGCCGGATCCCCGCCCTGGGACCTCGAGGCGAAAGTACTCGCGTCATCGTATCGGTGGCGCGAGGAAGCGAGGGCGCGGGGTGAGCAACCGATGCAGCGACACATAGAGCTGCATCGGTCTCAGCTTCACGAGGTCCTGGTGGCGGAATGGCGGGAAAGGCTTTCACGCCCTACCTTCGGCCTCGACATCATCGAGGCGGTCCGGCCGGTGCTCGAGCGCTGGCTCGGGAGGAGGCACGGCTCCCTGTCGTTTCGGGTGGCGCAGGTGCTCTCGGGGCATGGTTGCTTCGGGAAGTACCTGTGTCGCATAAACAGGGAGCCGGACGCTCGGTGTCACCACTGCGTCGACTGCCGGGAGGACACGGCGCGGCATACGCTGGCAGAGTGTGCCGCTTGGGAGGAGCCGCGCCGTGCCCTCATCTCAGAAGTAGGCAGTGACCTCTCGCTGCCAGCCGTCGTTGAGTCGATGGTCGACAGCGAGGAGTCCTGGGACGCGGTGGTTTCCTACTGTGAGACAGTCGTCTCGCAGAAGGAGGCTGCGGAAAGGGAGAGGGAGATCTCGTCCACTCACCCGGCCCGCAGCAGGCGCACCGGGCGTCGGCGGAGGGCGGATAACGCCCTCTTCCAGCCCCCCTAAATGGGTCCAGGGGTGACGGACTCGGGGACGTCCGACGCCCCCCAAACATCAGGACCCGAGGTGGCAGCGCGTAGTGTTCCACGCGCGCCCCTCTTAGACGTCACGGGGGGAGTCAAACACCTCACTCCCCCCCCTGACCCGAGGAGGCCCGCAGCGGCGGGCCGGCACCAGTTGGGGGTTGCGGAAGATTTTCACGTTCCCGCGACCCCCGGCGTAGGTGTGAGTCGGAACACCGGGGTGGTTTTTAGTCAGTAAGAGTCTGACAGACCCCTCCGCCCGCCCCAGGGCGGAGGACATCCATGAGGATTTTCCACCCCGGAAAAAAAAAAAAAAAAAAAAAAAAAAAGGTTAGGTTAGGTTAGGTTTTTTTTTTTTTTTTTTTTTTTTTGGCAGGAGTGGGAAATCCTCATGGACGCCCAAGCTGCTTCACATACGAACCAGTCTGGGCAGTGCCGGACTCTTACCGGCTAAAACCACACTCCTGCCTTACAATGCATCCGCAGACTCGTGGTCCGCGCCCTTGTCACTCTTAATTATATTGTTCGCTACTGTGTACATGTGCTTTATTTACTACATCTCCGCTTAAGCGGGCGGAGCGTCACATTTCATACATCTTAGGATTCTGTATTTGTGTATGGTCCATCACCTTAGTTATGATTAATGTCATTAAGATTAATACTATAAAATAAACTAAAACTAAGAAAGTTTTTTTTTTTTTTTTTTTTTTTTTTTTTTCTGCATGCTTTTAATTTTTAAATGGTTTGGTTATTTACAAAATACGATATTTAGTAACTAAATGGCAGTTCCAGTCGACCAGCCCCAACCGATGGCATCCGTTCACGGACTTGACGTACACATCCGCGCCGTTCAGCTCAACCATTTCTGAGGGAACCGAACGACCGGACGTACAGCGCCACCAACGGCAGGGCATTTACGTGAGTTTGACAGACTGGCTCTGCCATGTAGTTTAATTTTTTTTTTTTTTTTTTTTTTTTTTTTTTTTTTTTTTTTTTTTTTTGTCTTAACGTTCTAACTATTACTATTATAAACAATGTGGTTGAACTTACTGACTACTGCTATGAGGGATGTGAAAAGTGGGTAAGAGGGAGTTCTTAAGGGTCGTTAGCGCCTCCACGATCGCCATGTTGCGATGCATTATTGCTGTCTTTAGGTTGTAATCGACAACTGCTTCTGTTGATGCATCCATTGCTTTCTTGGCGAACCGGCCTATGGCGTCACTTGCGTCGTCGGTGTAATAGACACAGCTGGTTGTGTGTCTCGACACGGCCACTACCGCGTGGGGAACGCTGTAACGAATGTGGGTCTTTTCTTTTCGGGTGTTGATGACAATGACGCGCTCGTATGTGAGACCCTGAGATTCGTGGATGGTCAGGATGCGGGAACCCTCGCCAGATCCGTACCCCTGGTCACTAAGGGAGGATTTCTCCTCCTGTGTGTGCACCAGGAATAGCGTGTTCAGGGATTTTTTCGGG
Organism: Lithophane semibrunnea; assembly: GCA_947363905.1. Lineage (NCBI taxonomy): Eukaryota > Metazoa > Arthropoda > Insecta > Lepidoptera > Noctuidae > Lithophane > Lithophane semibrunnea. Next base: position 18,972,780 of record OX376195.1, read on the forward strand.
ATGTCCGCACCGGAGAAGCCACATACCCTCAGTGAGTGAATGTTACTCGTGGATGTTTTGGACGAGTAGATCCCACAGTAGATGTCGCTCAGTGCGAGCGCGACGTCCATGGGGTTCCGGTGAGTACAGAGCAATTCCTGGGTGATCGCAACCACCATATCTGGGCGGGTGTACCTAAGTGGAAATAGGTTTTCCCTGTCCAAATATGGTAGCTGATTGACATCCCCGATGAGGACAACTTCGCTAGCACTCGACAACTTAGCAGCCATCACAACCTTACATCCACCGTCAAACGATGGCACTTGTCTCCCTTTTTGAATCCATTTGCTAGGACGGAGGCCATAGTTCGCACCTTCGTCTTTGCCTTATCGCCTAAGCGGTGCGAGAGCTTCTCTCTCAGGTCTTTTGCTGCTTCAGTTGTCGTGGTTACCACCACGTCGTTCTCCCCATCGAAGTGCCTCACCACCCACGTCGTCTTTCCGCACCCCGGAACTCCGTTTACCCACTTGAAATTGATTGCAATTGAGGTTCCCGAAATGGTTTGCGCCATCTCTAGAAACCTATCGTCCAGCATTACCTCTGTGCATTTGGCTACTACCACTATTGGGTCCTCGTCAGGTGTCGTGAAAACCGGCTTTCCTCTCCTTTTCGATTCATCCTCGTTCCGTGTCACGAATCCTCCCGTCGCGCTGTAGGCCGCCATGTACGAGTCTCTCATGCTCCCCGCGATGACTCGGGATGTGCTATTGTCGTACACAGCGGCGTCCGCCTCCTCGAGAAGGACCTTCAACAGTCCCTCTGACTGAAGGTTGTAGCATTGTAAGAGCTTTTTGCAGGTGAGGGTGTTTGCCTGTTTGGTAGCTCTTACGATCGCCAGGAACTCGAGGAAGGCGTTGTGTATGTGGTCCGAGGGGCCCGTCACCGGGATGTATACAGGAGGGCTGACCTGTCCTTTATCAGCTCTTGTTGGGGTCTTTTTTGGCGGAGACTTGCCCGCCTCCATCGGAGATTTCCTAAGGAAGCTAGCGAGGGCCTCCCCCTGTCTGTGGGCTGGTTCAAAGATGCCAGAGCGGGTTGCCCCGCTATGACGATCTGTGAAGACGTTTTGTAGGAAGGTCTTGATTCCGGTCTTGATTCCAGCAAGTCGACTTGTGCCCTGTCCGTGCCGCTCTGGAGTACTTCTGCGCTGCAGTGTTTCCCTTTCTTCGGCGATTTTTTGTTGCATCCGCTCTGAGCCACTGAGCGTTGTTTGAGGTGACGGCGGGTTGCCCTGCTGTACGGTGTGCTTCTCTCTTGGGGGTTTTAGATAGCTCAAAGATTCCCCTCTGTCCTCGTACACTATCACCTCGTGCACTTCTGCGGCTTTTATACATCCAAGGCGGTCTGCAACTTCGCCCTTGATACCGTCGATGTTCATGGCATCTACACTTATTATTCGAGCCGAGTCTCCACCGGCTTCCCTTAATCGTTGGAATAACGAGCTTGCTTGGGCAAATGGGGTTTCTTCTCTCCACTCGAGTAATGCAATTTTTTTGTCTTTGACTCGCATCACTCGGCACTGGATATTGAAGAGCTCCATCACAGGCAGATCGGTGTATTTTCTGCTTTTGATACTCGTATTCGCTGTGTTACCATTGATCAGGGCTGCTAGGCCAGGTGGTATGGTGACTTTGGTTTTGCTTGGTCTTGGTCTGCAGAAGCTGATCCCAAAGGTCTCTTGCGGGCGGTTCATGAACAGTGCTACACTTCTGAGTCGTATGCCAGGCTCGCCAGCTGCCCCTATCGCTAGAAGGCACGGTATGGGGTTGGCGTCGGAGGCCGTTGTCGTAGTGGTTGTCTCGTCGGTCGATGTTTCGTTTTGTGAAGTCGTTGTTGTGTCAAAAATGATAATGCTAGTCGTCATGTTTGGCTGGTTTTGTGTCAAAGTTGGGCTGAATGTGGTTTGTAGTCGTGGTAGGGTTTGTGTCGCAATTGTTGTTATTTGTAATGCGTTTGCTGTTTGGTTTTGGGATTGTGTAGGTGCTGTGGTCAGTATTGTTGTTATTGCTGTGTCTGTTTGCGTGTTGGTCGGCATGATAATTGTTGTAGTTGGGTTATGTGGTTGCGTCAATTGTGATGTTGTTGTTCTTGTTGTTATTGTATTTGTATTTACGTTGTTCGTTTGTGTCAGTGATAAGGTTGGTGTTTGTGTTGTGGTTGTGTGCGTGTTGGTTGGTGTGATATTAGTGGTTACTGTGTTAGTTGTTTGCGTGTTTGTTTGTAGGTGTGTTGTATGAACGGCTGTGGACTGATTGGCCCTCGCGGCAACTGAGACGACCTTTTGTGCGAAGTCCAAGAAAGATGCTCTTGTAGCCTTTCCCTCTACGATGGAGCTGAGAGCCGAAAGGTCTAGGATGACGTTCAACTCGTTTTCTAGCTTCATTCTGTCGTGGCTAAATCTTGGACATTCGAGTAAAAGGTGCCAGACTGATTCCTCCGTGGATGGGTCGCACACGCATGCGGGGCTGTCTTTAAGATGAAAGCGATGCAAGTATGCTGAGAATCCTCCATGTCCCGTGAAGATTTGGACTAGAACTGGTGTAAGATCTATGTCCCTGATAATTCTTTTCGCGGCTATGACGCTTGGAAAGAACACCTTGGTCACCGATCCTGTACTGGAGGACTCGTATCTCTTTTGCCATTTCTCGACCGTTTCCTCGCGTATGCACTTCTTCACAAAGGATATTGGGACTTTATCATAGTCTGGTGCCGTCTTTTTGGTAAGGGCCGCTTTCTTTGCCAATTCATCTGCTCTTTCATTTCCCAGTGTTCCCACATGTGCTCTCAACCAGAAGAAACGCACATCCCTGCCCTCCCCGCGGATTTCTCGCACCAGTTCTTTGAGATCGTGAGCCAGTTGATGTGTAGCCATCGGACACCTCAGCAGGTCCAGCGACGATCTTGAGTCGCTGAGAATACTGGTCGTGTCCCCTCTGCTTTCTTTCACCAGCTTAGTGGCTCTGAACAGTGCGTAGAGTTCCGATTGAAAGACTGTGTTGTGCGGTTCAAGCCGGAAGGTTCTGTATTTCGACTCCCTGCCTTCATTCCACCAGGTTATGGCAGCTCCGACTTTCCCCTCTATCTTGCTACCGTCGGTGTAAATTTGGGGGCCGGTTATATGGTGAGTTTCTACGGTTTCAGAGTCGAAGTCCTCCAGTTGCTGGTATTCCGTGATTATGAGCTTTGAGGGGTGAGGCTGTTGTAGGTACCCTACTTTTCGCTCTATCTCTCTTCCGGGAGGTAGGAACTCGTGGGAGTAACCCTTTTTTACCTGAAATAGTTTTGAGGCCTCGATTACCCGAAGGTCGAGAGGCAGCTGCCCCGACAGAAGCAGAGCCGATACCAGAGACACCGTACGGTGCGCCTTACAGATCTTTTGCGCAAAGCCTCTCTGCAGTGAGTCTAACTGATTCCTTACCATCAGTTTCTCGGCTGCAGGCGCCCATGCGCTTGCGGCATACAGTACTATCGGCTCTACCACCGACACGTATATGGTCCTGATTATCTCGCGGTTGAGACCCCAAGTCACCCTCGCCGCACATGCAAGCTGTTTGTATATGTCCGCAGCTTTTTTGCAGGTGGCGGAAACATGTGCGTTAAAAGTGAGCTTGTTGTCTATGATCAGCCCTAGTAGCTTGATCTCTTGGACGAGATTTAGCTGGACACCTGACATGTGGACGACCGGAGTGTCATACTTAAGCTTCCTTGTCAGCACCATCGCATTTGTTTTATGCGCGGCGAAGCGTAGCTTATTCTGAACACCCCATTCTGACACTCTGTCTAACGTCCTTTCTGCTATTCGCTCCAGAGCGTTGACCTGTTGGTCGGAGAAGACCAGGACCACATCGTCCGCGTAGGCTTGGCAAAATACGCCAGAGCTGTTGATTTCTGTCAGAAGCGAGTCTAGGATTAAGTTCCAAAGTGTTGGTCCAGCAATGGAGCCTTGGACACATCCCTTGGTGGTCTCCTTCTCGCTTTTCGCTCTGGCGTAGTTCACCAGTACCTTTCGATCCTTCAGGTATGAGGTTAATGTGGTGTATAGGTTTCTTGGGCACTTTTTGCTAATTAACTGGTGTTTTATGGCCGGCCACCACGCGTTATCGAAGGCCCCCTCTATGTCCAGTGATACTAAAAGCACGATCTTCTTTGCTTTTATCTCTGCACGTATGTGCGTCACAAGGGCGTAGAGGGCGTCCTCGGTGCCCCGTTGCGGCATGAAACCGTATTGATGTGTGTTGAGTGTGGGGAGTAGGTGCCACTGAATCCTGTTCACGATGAGTTTTTCGACGATCTTGCCCAAGACTGCCAAAAGTCCAATGGGTCTGTAGGACTTTGGATGAGTGTAGTCGTCTTTACCGGGTTTTCTAAGGATGCACACATGGGCCACTTTCCACTGCCCAGGGAAGTAAGATAGCGCCAGGCATCTGTTAGCCAAGGCGAGAAACACTTCCCTGTTGCAGTTGATAGCGGTTACGCATATATCGGCCGTCAGCCCATCCGGTCCTGGGGCTTTCTTTGGGTTCTGATACAATAGCCTTATCTTCTACCACATTATATTTATTTCTTTCGTCGACAAGTCATTCTTCATACGTTAAACTCGTACATTTTTAAAATTAACTATAGTACCTTAACTTAAACACTTTAACATTTATTGGTTTCTTATTCTTATTCTTATCTTATCAAAGATTCTTTTACATCTATTTACTTAATGCTTCCTATTATATACTTAATTATACAATTTTGAGCATTCTTCTGTATCTATTTGTTCCTCTTTATGGTGTTTCGTGCTACTGTTATACAATATTCTAAGAATTCTGCGCTGTATTGTTTGCTTATTATAAGTTCGTTAAAGTTTTCTTTCTTAATGTCTATGCCTATTTTTTGCTCTAGCTCATACCTCTCCAGGCCATAGGCTGGGCAGTCAGTCAGCAGATGGGTTACTGTTTCGTCCTTGTCGGGGTCGCATATACATGATGGGTTTTCCTTACACTTGAACCTGTTCAAGTATTCGGAAAACCCACCATGACCTGTTAATATTTGTGTTAATAACCCTGTTGGCTTCAGTTTTTTTACGGTTTTGAAAGCGTCAACAGCATCCGGGAAGAAGAATTTTGTTGTGGCGGCTGTTTCATCCGTCCTGTACCTCCGATTCCATTCGGCAAGCGAATCCTTTCGGATTTGTCGCTTGACGAATGAAACCGGACACTGGTCGTAGTCCGGTCTTCTTTTTAATTTAAGTGCTGCATCTTTAGCCAACTGGTCGGCTCTCTCATTCCCCTCCAGTCCCGCGTGAGCCTTAATCCAGAACAAATCTACACGTTTGCTTTGTAATTTGCATTTCCGCAGGTTTTCCCTAATTTCAACTGCGAGGGGATGAGGAGAGCGGTGGTTTACGACCGTTTCTAATGATGATTTGGAGTCGCTATATACACCAAAGGACTCTTCGTTGCGTTTTAGTACCTCCCGCGTGGCTTTGCATATGGCCAGCAGTTCGGCCTGGTAGACTGTACAGTGGGACGACAGCTTCAATTTCAGGCTTTTGGTTTCAGCACCGTTGCTCCAGAGAGACAACGCTGCTCCAACCTTGCCCTCGATTTTGCTGCCGTCCGTAAATATCTGCACTGCTTGTGTGCAGTGGTTTCCCAGTTGTTCTTGGTCTGCCAGGCAAATGAACTGCAGACTCATATGTTCCGCGGGGTGCAAAGCAACTGTGGTACGTCGCTCGACGTCCCTGTCTCCTAGTGCTGACTGAGGTACCCCCCTCCTCGCCTCATACAGGGCAGCTGCCTCACGTATTCGGAGATCGAGGGGTAGTATCCCAGCCAGCACAAGGGCCGAGTTAAGGGATACGGTGCGATAGGATTTGCACAGTTTCTGGGCAAATCCTCTTTGGACCACATTTAACTTCTTTTTTACGCACAACTTGGTGGCTGCGGATGCCCACGCACTTGCTGCGTATAATATTACTGGTTCAAATACTGCAGTATACATGGTGCGGATGACGTCGGGGTTCAGTCCCCAGCTAATCTTTGCAGCTCTCGACAACTGCTTGTAGAAGCTTAGTGCCTTATGGCATACATTTGCAGTGTGTTTATTAAATGTCAAGCTGTTGTCGATTGTTAGTCCCAGGACTTTGATTTCTTGCGTCATGCCAATGGCGACCCCGCCCATGCTCAAGCGCGGGGTGTCATATTTGAGTTTCCGCGTTATAATCATCGCATTTGTTTTTTGCGGTGCGAACTTCAACTTGTTCGTGACACCCCACTGGTATACATGGGCGAGGGCGTCATTAGCTTTCCGCTGAACCTCGGTCGCTGAGTCACCATCGAATACCAGCACCACGTCGTCAGCAAAGGCTTGGCAGTAGTCTCCCCGTTGTTCCAGTCCCTTTAGTAAGGGGTCCAGGAGGATGTTCCACAGGATCGGGCCTCCTATTGATCCTTGTACACAGCCTTTTGTAGTCTCCCTTATGACCTCCTCGCCTGCATACCTGACCCTGACCCTTCGGTTATTGAGGTAACTGTCCATTATTCTCCTCACATTTACCGGACATTGTTCCTCAGCCAGTCTGGTTCTGATAGCTGGCCACCATGCGCTGTCAAAAGCTCCCTCTATGTCTAGTGACACCATTACGGTAAGTCTGCGCTCTGCTAGTTTTTTACGTATATATCCAACTAGGTCATAGAGGGAGTCTTCCGTGCTCTTTTGGGGCATGAACCCGTACTGGCGAGTACTGAGTTGTGGTATAATGTGCCATTTCAGTCTGTTTATTACCAGTTTCTCCAAGACCTTTCCCAGCACTGGAAGCAAACCAATCGGCCTGTACGATTTTGGAACCGTGTAGCTGTCTTTCCCGGGTTTCCTTAGGAGGACGACTGTTGCTTCCTTCCAGGTCCCCGGGAAGTAGCCCAGTTCCAGGCATCTGTTTGCCAGTGCTAGGAAAGTTCCCGGATCATGGTTAATCGAATGCTGGCAGATGTCGGCCGTCAGACCGTCTGCTCCCGGGGCTTTCTTGGGGTTGAAGGTGCGTATTGTGGAGTTTAGCTCTTCGATGGTGAACGGTGGGTCATGTTTTTCATCATGACTCATTACGTTCACTTTTTCAGCTATCGTCCTGATACGCGTGTGCTCTTCCTTATCCTCTTCCCTTCTATCCTCGGGGTAGAATGTTTCTGCCAGACATTCGGCAGAGTGGAGGTTGTCCAGTACCTTTCCGTTCACGATCAGGGGCAAGTCCTCGTGCCTCTTCATGGTCCTGCCTATGACCCGGTATATTCCGTCCCAGAGTCCCTCTCCATCTTGTCTCTGACAGAAGGTTTTCCAGCTTTCGGTAAGGGCACTCTTAGCCTTTTCCTCATAATCATTTTTTATTTGCAGGTACTCAGCGACGACGACTTCTCTTCGGACAGGCGCTGCGCAACGGATCCTACGCTTTTTGGTGGCGACTGCTTTCTTCAGCGTGGCGAGCTCTTCTGTCCACCAAGGTAAGTTAATTTTGTTTTTCGGTTTTATTAAGGGCATACTATTAATTGAAGCTGCTACTATTAAATTTTGATAAACCTGTACTATTTCTTCCAAATCTGTTTTAAATGTAATTTTTTCTATTTCCGTACTATTTATGTTATGTTCTCCCCGCAACTGGGCCAATTTCTCATGAAATTTGTCCCAGTTTGCTTTTTTACTGTTGAATTTACGGGTGGTTCTACTTATTTGTATACCCTTTGCCTTCTCCAGACCTAACCTGAAGGTGATGGTATTGTGGTCCGAGCTCGTCATGCCCTCATCTATCTTCCAGTCGTCCACCAGGCCCAGCAGCTCCTCCGTGCAGGCCGTTATGTCCACCAGGCTAGAATATAATGTGGTTCCCCGAACTGTGTGGAATGTTGGAGTGCTGCCGACATTGAGCACCTGCAAATCCATTTCCTCGAGGGCCCCGAGTACTTCTCCCCCTCTGCCGTTTGTCCTTCGGCTGCCCCACCAAGAGTTTTCTGCGTTGGCGTCTCCTCCCATGATAATTCTCCAGCCGAAGTTCCGCTCTATTCTTTTAAGCTGCTCCAAGTATGGCCCTACCGGTTCTGGCTTTGGTTCAAGGTAGAATGAGACCACCACTATCTCCCATGCAACTGTCCTCATCTTTACCACCGTGATGTTGGGTGTGGTAAATTCCGGGCACTGGGCGACGTCTATATCGCCGTCGAAGACAGCGATTGCTGTCTTGACGGCTCCATCTTCCGTCCTGTTGCACTGGTAAATTCTCGCTCCGTGGTAGTCCTTCATTCTAGCTATACCTCCGATATACGGCTCCTGGAGCAGTGCAAAGGCCACATTCCTCCTGCTTGCCTCAAGCATTAATTCATTCGTCGCCAGTGCCTTTCTTTGCAGATTCGCTTGGGCTACAAGATATGGCCTTGAGTAAGAGCCGGGTCTTCCGCCAGGGATCACCTTAGCAGTATGCTACGTTTGCTCTTGCTAGTGCATCCCACTTCCTGCGTATTGGGCACTCGTTGCTGAAAGCATTGTGGTCTCTCCTGTCCACTTTGGCGAGCGTGCAATTACAACATACTGGTGCCATACCAGTGAGAAAATCGGTGCAGTTTGCCTTCATATGTGGCCCACCACAGTGGCTGCATTTTTCGATAGTCTCTGTGCAGAAACGCCTCCCGTGCCCATACCCCAAACAAAGCGAACATTGGACCAGTGGCGACTGGTCTGCTACTTTCACTCGTTGGAGGTCGATTAGGATGGATTCAGCTTCGACCAGCCGATTCCATACTTTGGGGGACACTCTCATGATGACGTGGTTAGTCTGGGGGTTTCGTGCTTGCTTTTTATAAACTATTTCCACCTTTCTGTCCTCTCCTTCTATATCTCTTAGGACTTTATGGTTCTGGTTCCATAACGCATCCAGTATGTCGCTATCGCTATTATACTGAAACACATCCTTGAGAACAACGAGAGGATTTTTATTTTTTAGCTCCTGGACATTTAGGTGCTCTTCGGCTCTTTGAAGTTTCTCTTTTATATGTTGCCTTTCTGCTTCTGTTCTGCAACCCACGATCACCTTCCTGTCCTTCGCCTTCCTGATCCTCTCCACCGCTATTCCGCCCTCCTTGGCGTTTACTACTTCTCTGATCCTCTTTAGGACTTCATCGCCTGTTTCCGTTACATCTTTCGCAGTTATTACTACGGAGTGTAGTGCGGACCGTTCGAGGGGCTGCCTCCTGGCCACCGCCGCCACACTCGCGTAGGTGCGCCTCTCTTGTTCTTCCTGTTGTTTGACGATGACTCCCTTTAATATTTCCATTCTGTCGTTATTCTCATGGATGAGCTTCATATGTTCGTGGTGAGTTTCGGGTAGGGAATGACATCCAAGTCATCATTAAAGATGGCTATTGCCGCCTTTACCCTCCCACTTCCTTCAACCTCGCACTGGTAGATTCTCGCGCCACGATAGCTCTTCATACCCCTAGCCCCTCCCACATACGGTTCCTGGATCATTGCCCATGCGATTGCTCGCTCATTGGCCTCTAAAAGGAGCTCGGTGGTTGCCAGTTCCTTCCTTTGTAAGTTGGCTTGGGCCACCGCATATCCTCTGGCTTGAGTGTACGCCCTGTTCCCAGTCACCACTTTAGCAATATGCTACTCTGGCTCTGGCCAGAACCTCACATCTCTTTCTGACTGGGCATTCGTCACTGAATGCGTTATGTTCGGTGTTATCATGCTTCGCATGTACACAATTACAGCATGATGGGGTTGTTCCGGCCATCCATTCTTCACATTTAGTCCTCATGTGAGGGCCTCCACAATGGCTGCACTTTTCAACTTGCTCCTTACAGAGCCGTCGTCCATGCCCAAATCCTAGGCATAGGGAACACTGGACCAGTGGAGTCTGGTCAGACACTCGGATCCTTTGCAAGTCAATGTGAACAGCTTGTCGATCTTGTAGTCTGGTTAGGTTAGGTTAGGTTAGGTTAGGTTAGGTTAGGTTAGGTTAGGTTAGGTTAGGTTTTTTTTTTTTTTTTTTTTTTTTTTTTTTTTTTTTTTTTTTTATACTTCTACCTCCAACATAATCGGAGCCTATGCCTGTCTGATTTTCTTTTCATTCCAGTTCTCGCTTTTATGCCTCTCGTACTTTCATTCCTCATACTTGGTCTTTCTATCATTCATCCTCATTTGCGTCTTTTATGGGTGGGATTCCCATCTTTGTCGTTAATCTGACTGTCTATCCATCTAACTTCTTTTCTTTATTTATTTATTTATTCGTCTTCAGGTGTTACAGTAAAACGGGTAGGTCAGTTCTTTATTACATGGCTTCTTTTACATTAATTCTTACTCTAAATTATTTCTATTTTACATTTTTGTATTCATTTCTTATCTAGTTGTTCTTATATTCTATACTTATTCTAGTGTGCAGAGCAGGGAGCAGTTTTTTGTTGCTTTACATACATACTCATTTATATTTTATTCTAAGCTTATTTCTATTTTGTCTTATGTTAATTTCCTTACTTATGTTTTACCTTAAAATATTATACAGCTATTTGTTGCTATGCTGGTCTCTAATATAATATACTATATTATGACAGCATATTTTCTTATTCTGTCTTGTTTCTCTTTATTACTTGTGATGCTATGTCTACACAATATTTAAGGAATGAGTCCCGTGTCTTGCCCGTCATTATTTCTGGTGCATTTTGGGCAACTATTTCGATGGCGAGTTGCTGCTCCGTTTCAAATCTGGTTTTCGCGTTAATAGGGCACTCAAACAGAATGTGCGGAACTGACTCCTCGACACCAGGCTCACAGGCGCACGATGGGCTCTCTTTACACTTGAAACGTTTCAAGTATGCAGAGAACCCACCATGCCCCGTCAAAATTTGTGTGGTTATACTCGTGTGAGTCATTTTCCGCACTATACCATACGCTGCCACTGCATCAGGGAAGAAGATTTTTGTACCCGAGGCCGTGTCACCTGATCGATATCTCCCGTTCCATTCGTCAAGCGTTTCCGACCGGATTTGTCGCTTGACGAATGATACGGGACACAGATCATAGTCCGGCCTCTTCTTCGACCCCAAGGCGGCCTCCTTCGCGAGCTGGTCGGCTCTTTCGTTTCCCTTCAACCCTACATGGGCCTTTATCCAAAACAAGGCGACACTTTTGTTCTGGAGCTTGCTGCGTCGTAAAGCGTCTCTAGTGTCCACGGCCAAGCGGTGAAGGGAACTTGTATTGATGACCGACTGGAGGGCCGCCATGGAGTCGCTGAAGATGCCGAACGAGGTTTCACGAGACTTGAGCACTTCCCCCGCCGCTCTTTGCAGGGCCAGGAGTTCAGCCTGGTAGACGGTGCAGTAAGACGGCAACGCAAGTTTGAGGGCCTTTGTCTCGGCGGTGCGATTCCACAGGGATACCGCTGCTCCGACTTTGCCCTCAATCTTGCTGCCGTCTGTAAAGATCCTCACAGCAAAATTGCTGTGGTTCTGGTATTGTTCTTCGTCTACCAGGCTTGCGAGCTCCAGGCTCATTTGCTCCGCAGGGTGTGGGGCCTCCAGCGCTGGGGCCACCCGCTCTACCTCCCTTCCCCCTAGCATGGGCCGGGGTACCCCTCTCTTGGCTCCGTATAATGCAGCTGCTTCTCGGATACGAAGGTCGAGTGGGAGTATCCCAGCCAGCACCAGGGCCGAGTTTAGGGAGACAGTGCGGTATGCTCTGCACATTTTTTGAGCGATTCCACGCTGGACAATCCCAAGCTGCTTAATAATTCCCAACTTTTTTGCGGCCGGTGCCCAGACGCTTGAGGCGTACAGGATTATGGGCTCTATGCATGCGACATACATTAACCGTATGACTTCTGGGTGCAGCCCCCAACTGACCTTTGCGGCTCTACAAAGCTGCTTGTAGATGCCGATCGCCTTTCTGCAGACTAGTGAGACGTGGGTGTTGAACGTCAGCTTGTGGTCGAGGGTTACTCCCAGAAGCTTCATCTCCTTTGACATGCCAATGTCGACCCCCCCCATGCTCAGGCGAGGTGTGTCGTATTTTAGTTTTTTTGTTATAACCATCGCGGTGGTTTTATGCGGGGCAAATTTCAACTTATTCTCGACACCCCAAGCCAGAACATGGTTGAGAGCGGCATTGGCACGTTCCTCAACCTCCAGTGCGGTATCTCCGTCAAACACCAACAGGACATCGTCCGCAAACGCCTGTACGTAGTCTCCCCTGTTCTCTGCAGCTTTGAGGAGGGGGTCCAAGACCAAATTCCATAGGATTGGGCCACCAATTGAGCCCTGAACACAACCCTTGCTTGTGCCCTTGCTGTATGTTTCCCCACCGTACCTGATTGAAATTTTTCGGTCCCTGAGGTAACTATCGATGACCCGCCGAAGATTAACCGGACAGTTTTCCTCCGCCAGACGGACTCTTATCGATGGCCACCAGGCGCTGTCGAATGCTCCCTCTATGTCCAAAGATATGAGCGTAACAATCCTTTTTAATGCCAGTTTTCCGTTGATGTACTGCATAAGAGCATAGAGGGAGTCCTCAGTGCTCCTTTGTGGCATGAATCCGTACTGACGGGTACTCATCCTTGGTAAAAGGTGGAACTTTAGACGTGCCACCAGCATCTTTTCGAAGATTTTTCCTAAAATAGGCAACAGTCCAATCGGTCTATAAGATTTGGGAGTGAGGTAATTGTCTTTTCCGGGCTTTCTAAGAATCACGACTGTTGCCTCCTTCCAGGCTGTGGGGAAGTGATGGTGGTCTAGGCACTTATTTAAGAGCTTTAAGAATACCTCCGGGTCGTTACCCACGGCATGACAACAAATGTCGGCGGTAAAGCCATCTGAACCCGGTGCCTTCTTCGGATTGAAGGATTCCATCGAATTCTTCAATTCTGCCAACGTAAACGGGGGGTCGCAAGGATCATTTTGTTCGCCCCAGTTTACGTTTTCGGCTCTAACTCGAATGGACCGGTGATGAGCGTTGTCGCATTCTACGGAGTCTTCTGGGTAAAATGTTTCCGCTAATAGCTTCACGGAGCCTTTTCCATCCAGCACTTCACCATTTCTTTCCAAAGGCAGGTCCTCCTCTCTACGCTTCGTCCTACCTATCACCCTATAAATTCCCTCCCAGACCCCCTCCCTATCCTGCTTCCCACAGAATTCCTTCCAGCTCTCGGTCTGAGCTTTGGCCGCTTCTAACTCATACTCTTCCTTCTGTTTCAGATACTCTTCTATAACCTTTGACTTCCGGATTTCAGCGGCGCAGCGGATCCTGCGCTTCATTGTGGCGACGGTCCCCTTCATCTCGGCGAGTTTCTCGGACCACCACGGCAAGGTAAGTTCCTCCTGGACTTTTTTGTTTGGTATTGACTGCTTGCATGCTTCTGTTATTGCTTTTGTAAAATTTCTTGCTAATGTGTCAATTTTCTCTGTTTCTATAGTTTTGTCAATTTCAGCCGCAGTGAATTTAAAATCTATTTTCAATTGGCCAAGCTTCTCATGAAAATTGGACCAATTGGCTTTTTTAGTATTGAATTTTCTAGTAGTCCTTTCTATTTTTACTCCTTTAGATTTTTGCAGGAGGATCCTAAACCTGATGCCGTTGTGGTCCGAGCTCGTGAGAGCTTCGTCAACCCTCCAGTCGTCCACCATGTCCAGGATGTCATTGGAGCAAGCGGTGACATCTACGTGACTGCTGTACCGCTTCCCTCCTCGGATTGTGTCAAAGGTCGGAATTTCCCCTCGGTTCAGAATATTTAGGTTTAGCTCACCGAGAGTTCCTGCCATCTCTTCCCCCCTATAATCGCCCGTTGGGCTACCCCACCATATGCTTTTTGCATTGGCGTCCCCTCCTACGATCAGTTTTCCGGAGCCGACTGCGAGCCTTATTTGTTTGAGTTCTCCTAGGTAAGGCTCAATGGGCTGGTCTGGTTCAAAATAGAAGGAGACAAGCGTGATCTCCCAGGCACTGGTCAGGATTCCCACCACAGTGATGTTATTTGTGGTGAGTTTCGGGTACTGTTTGACTGTGAGGTCGCTGTTAAATACGGCTATTGCCGATTTGACAGTCCCTTCTCCTATGCCAGTGTTTTGGAAGATCCTTACGCCCCTGTGACTCCTCATTTCTTTGGCTCCGGCCACGTACGGTTCCTGCAGAAGTGCCACCGCTATTCCGCGCTTTGTTGCCTCTATTAGTAGTTCATTGGTGGCAAGCTTCTTGCGTTGGAGGTTGGCCTGTATAATGCCATAATGGGTGTTTACTGCTGGGGTGCCCTTAGCAATAAGCAACGGTTGATCTGGCCACGTCATCCCATTTCACTCGTACCGGACAGTCGTGGCTGAAGGCATTGTGTGGCGTACCGTGCTCCAACCTTGCCTTCGAGCAGTTTCGACAGGCGGGTGGTAAGTTCGCGAGCCAGTCCGGGCACTCTGCCCGCATGTGTGGGCCACCGCAGTGACTGCACAGGTCCGCGGGCTCTTGGCAGAACCGCTTGCCGTGTCCGAAGCCCAGACAGCGAGTACATTGGACCAGCGGGGTCTGATCTTCGACCCTTATACGCTGGAGATCAATGTGTACAGTCCCGATGTCAATTGCTCGTCGCCAGATGGTGGGCGAGACGCATACGATAACGTGGCCGATATGAGGGTTTCTTGTCCTTCTTCTGTACTTGACCACCACTCTGTTTTCCTCACTGTCGAGGCCGTTAAAGATACTCTGATTCTGATTTCTGAGGCCTTTAAGAACGTCTTCGTCGGTATTCATTACCAAGACGTTCTTCAAGATCAGGAGTGGGTCCTTATTTTTTACCTCCTCGACAGTGAGGGCAGATCCTTCTTTTCGGAGTCGCTCTTTTATCTTGGCTCTTTCCTGTTCTGATTCCAGTCCTATAATGACTTTTCGGTCCTTGCCTTTCCTTACTCTTTCAACCTTGATCCATCCGTCCTTAGCGTTTACCGCCTTTCTCACCGTATCAAGGACCTCATCACCAGTCTCTGTCTCGTCCTTGGACGTGACCACAATCGAGTGCAGGGTACTACGCTTTGGCAGTGACCCTAGGCCCCTGGCTGCGGCCACGCTGGCGTACGTGTTTCCCTTCTCTATGCTATCCATCTGGTGGTCGATAGTTTCCTTGAGCTCCTCTATTTTCT
Source organism: Lithophane semibrunnea (assembly GCA_947363905.1). NCBI lineage: Eukaryota > Metazoa > Arthropoda > Insecta > Lepidoptera > Noctuidae > Lithophane > Lithophane semibrunnea. The sequence continues at coordinate 18,987,965 of OX376195.1, forward strand.
TGTTGCTTTCTTCAAGGAGCTTTGTATGTTTTTCTAGACTATGTATGATTTTGCATACGTCTATGTCTTGAGAGAGGGCTAGAGTGGTTGGCGTGGTTGGCTTCTCGGCTACTGACGTTTGTGCTGGCCCATCCCTGGTTATTTTTTGTTGTTTTTGCCCTTTTAGCTCCATTTCGGCTTCCTTGACCAATTGGTATAGCCGATCAGCAGCCTCCGTAATACCTGTCTTTATCTCCGTTTTGGTATTACGGGAGCTGCCAAGGTGCTGTTTAGCCTTGATTAAGCACGCTTTAGCTTCCGCTGTTCGGTCTGCGTACTTTGGTTTTGGCGGTGAGTCAAGAGACTTTCTTGTTGTTGTACCTGCTTTGGTCTCCTGCGACAAGGCGGGCTTTAGGTTAGTTTTTGCAGGGCCAGCCTGCGACGTCTTTACGTCTAAGGAATGGATGGGGCTGCTTCCCGTGGCTTCCCACTCCCCTATGCTGCGTCTAACACTTGGGGGGACAACTGCCCCCGTTTTCAATGGTGACTTATCACCATCGGTTGCCTTTAATGGCGTCCTAAATCCAAACATGTTGCAAGGTATGCGTCAATTAAAAGAAACGTCAATAGGGACGTAATAAGGTAAAGAGAAATAAAATTCAAATAACACACAAGCAACAAGAAATCAAAATAAAACACAGCAACGAGATAAAACCGCACAAAAGAAATCTTAAAAACTATAGTATAGCTGAAGCAAAAATTTCAAGCTATCTCTACTAAAGCTCTACCCAGGGTAAAATATGCTGGGTGGTAATAAGTGGCTCTAAAAAGATCCCAAAAGTCAATTTTAAGATGTCAATAACCAATTTTTTGCTTTTTTCCAGAATGGCTCTATGTAGAGTCCATCCGGTGCAATCACTAGATAGAGCCCGCGGAGCCCGTTTCAAAAAGTCCAAACACGGGGCACCCAGCTCTAAGGGTTCCGGAGCAATTGCAGTTTGAATATTCTGGTTACCATCCAAGATGGCGGCCTGAATGTGGTTAAGACCCTACTGCTCCACAACCAGAAGACCGATTCACACCGTGCTTGGGCTTATTCCACTGTGCTCGACGAGATCTATATAGTGATATATCTTTCAGGCTGAAAAAGTTTTTGCTCCTGAAAATGCCTGAAATTCAGTTCAATAGCAAGACAAGAGTTTGCCTATCCCCACAAAGCAAATCCCGCCACTCTACGACCCTCCGTTGAGGAGATATGGATGTTTAAAGTTTTATAAAAATGGCGGCACAACTGTCACTGTCAATCTTTGACAGGTGATATCTCCACTTTGGAGAGTCGTAGGACACTCGAGTTTGGGCTTTTTTAACTTGCCCCAACTCACCCCTTCGTGCAGGGTGGTTTCCGGGTTTCTGAAAAAATCCGACTCCGAATCGCCCGAAAGCGGTTTTGCGGGACAGAGTTTGTCCTCCTGAGCAACAATATAAAAACGGCAACTCTCTACGACCACCGTGTCCGGAGCAACAAAGGGTCAAAGTTTTCCAAAATGGCCGCCCAGCTGTCAAATGCCGACTTTAGTTGGCTGCAACTCCGCAACCGTTTGTCGGAGAGTGTTGCGGTTTTGAACTTAAGGCCGAGCCTGACTTCGCCCGTATACTGAGAATGGTTTCAGTACTGAAAATTTTCAGGCCTGAAAAACGCCTGAAAACAATTTTAAAATGTTTCTATCAGTATCCCGCTGACCACTGTGCAAATCCGGGGCTTCTACGACAAACAACTTCGGAGATATTTACAATTGTAATTTATAACCAATAAAACCAAAATGGCTGAAAAAGCTATTTCCGTCAATTCCAAAGTTATTGGGCGCAAGTTTGGGCTTAAACTATTCACAAAATACATGTAGGAGTCAATCCTATTGTCAAAATCTAATTTTTTCTATTTGTTTCCATTTAATTTAAGAAAATAGCTAAAAATTTAATAACTTTAGAACCGGTAATCGAAAAATTTTGAAAAAAATATCTAAATTATCTGCAAATGACCTCCTATACGATAACAATACACAAAATAAAATATTTTTAATTTAACCTAAAGAATTTTAACTATATGCAATTTTTACAGTTTTTTATTTACTACATTAAAACTAATAAAGCTAAAAATCTGATATTTTCAGGATGTCTTCTTCTAATAAGCGCGCCACGGATAGCAGTTGTAGATTTTCGAATTTGTTATTTTTTCAGGAGAAATATGTGTTGAAACTTTGAATTTTCAATTAATTATATAGCCAAAGGTATATATCATAAAATTATTTTTACTTGCAAATTATGTTCTCCACCAGGGCCTCTTTAGTGATGCAAAATTTCCAGCAGCTCACGTGACTCGTTTTGGTTTTTCAGTCCACGTGCTTTTTTGTTTTTGCTGAATATCTCTGAAAGTTCTCGATCTAGGGGTCTTCTGATTTGTCCAATACGAAGCTAATGCTTTTTGTCTGTGTTTTCCAAAGAAAAAACCATGGGTCGTCGATCTTGTTTAACGGCAAATGCTGGAAATGTTCCACGTATTACAAACTTAACCTCTAAAAAGAGGGTTTTTCAGTAATAACACTGCACAGCACTGCAATCCAGTTTGTTATTTAGTTTGGGAATGTGGGGGCAACTTTCCTCCACACGCCAACACTAAAATTTTTAAAATCCGAGCACTTTTTACCACTTTATCGATTTTTTATGTACGGAGCGACGTTAAAAACGATCCGACCACCGCAAAGGCTGGGGGGGAACTGGGGTTAGGTTAGGTTAGGTTAGGTTAGGTTAGGTTAGGTTAGGTTAGGTTAGGTTAGGTTAGGTTAGGTTAGGTTAGGTTAGGTTAGGTTAGGTTAGGTTTTTTTTTTTTTTTTTTTTTTTTTTTGCACCCGTCATCACAGGGTGTTGCGAGCTACCTCTAACATAATTAGAGCCCTTACTTAACTATTTGGATGGGATGTATCTACGGGTTTTCTTTATTTGTTTTGTTCTTATGTTTTTAATAAATCATTAACTTAATAACTTATTCTAGTCACGTTTTAATTTATACAGTATTCACATATCAGCTTATTTATATGCCTTAATTTTAGTTACCTTTCTGTTTCACATTAAACATTTATTTCTTATATGCTAGTCTATATATTTATACTAATATATATTATAGCATAGTTTTATTGTCCTGTTTATTTATTTCTTTTTATGACATGTTTTGCGATATCTTTTATGTATTCTATAAATGTTTCCCTAGTTTTCCTACTACACAAAAGCTCTGGGAAGTTTTTGGGTATCATTTTGCATTCTAGCTTATTTTCGATCTCGAGTCTTTTCAGGGCGTGGACTGGGCAGTCGGTCAAAATATGTTCCACCGTTTCGGGTGTCCCGGGTTGGCAAATGCACGATGGGTTCTCCTTGCACCTAAATCGATTCAGGTACTCAGAGAACCCACCGTGCCCCGTAAGTACTTGGGTGGTTACGTTGGATGGGGTTATTTGTCGGACTATTTTGTAGGAGATTGTGATGTCGGGAAGGAATAGCTTAGTGACTTTTGCTCTGGCACTATCTTTGTACCGTCGGTTCCATTCATCAATCGACCCCTTTCGGATCTGTCGTTTGATGAATGAAACCGGACACAGGTCATAATCCGGCTTGGTTTTCTTATTTAATGCTGCGTCCTTCGCCAGCTCATCCGCTCTTTCGTTTCCCGCAAGGCCCGCATGTGCCTTGATCCAAAACAAGGACACAGTTTTGTTCTGGTTTTCAATGGCGCTTAGGTTCTCGCGCGTTTTAACTGCCAGTGGATGCGTTGTGCTGGGGTTTGCTATCGTCTCCAGGGCTGATCTGGAGTCACTGTAAATGCCGTAGCTCCTCTCACTTCTTCGCTGCACTTCCTCAGTGGCTTTGCACACTGCGAGGAGTTCCGCCTGGTATACCGTGCAGTATGGAGCCAGCTTGAGCTTCAGTGTTTTTACTTCTGCAGCACTGTCCCATAGAGTCAGCGCTGCCCCAACCTTGCCCTCAATCCGGCTGCCATCGGTAAATATGCGAATAGTCTGGTTGTTGTGCCTATCCAATTGCTCCTGGTCCACCAGGCTTACGAACTCTATCGCAGTATGCCTCCCCGGATGAGGTGTACAGGAGTATTTGACTCTTTGTTCGACCTCTCTGTCTACCAGCTCTGGCCGAGATACCCCTCTCCTCGTCTTGTACAGGGCGGCTGCCTCCTGTATGCGGAGATCAAGTGGCAGTATTCCAGCCAGTACCAGCGCCGAATGAAGAGAGGCCGTGCGATACGCCCCGCACATCTTTTGAGCAAAACCCCTCTGGACTGCATTTAGGTGGCGTTGGATTCCTAACTTTTTTGATGCTGAGGACCAGGCACCAGCCGCGTATGTGATGATAGGCTCTACCGTAGCGGTGTATATTATGCGGACTATTTCCGGGTGGAGCCCCCAGCTGACTTTCGCTGCTCTTGACAGCTGTTTGTATACGCCAAGTGCCTTTTTACAGACGTTAGCCGTATGGCTATTAAAGGTCAGCTTGGCGTCCACTGTCAGTCCCAAGATCTTGATCTCGGAAGACATTCCAATGTCGATCCCTCCCATGGTCAGGTGTGGCGTGTCATATTTAAGCTTGTTGGTGACTACCATGGCACAAGTTTTATGCGGTGCGAACCTGAGCTTATTCATGACACCCCACCTCCGAACATGTTCGAGAGCGGCATTGGCTTGTAGTTGGATTTCAAGGGCTGTCTCCCCCGAAAACACGAGCACCACGTCATCAGCGAAGGCCTGGCAGTAGTCGCCTCGCTGTGTGAGACTTTCCAGTAATGGGTTCAACAGAAGGTTCCATAAGATGGGACCGCCTATTGATCCTTGGACACACCCCTTGTTCGTAGTTTTGGCGAACTCATGGCCAGCATACCTTACCCGGACCTTGCGGTCGCTTAGGTAGCTGGCTATCATTCTCCTGAGGTTCGCTGGACATTCTTCCTCCGCCAGTCTGACCTTAATGGCCGGCCACCATGCACTGTCAAAGGCTCCCTCTATATCCAAAGAGACCATCGCGATGAGCTTCTTCTCTCTGAGTTTCTCTCTCACGTGGGCAATCAGGTCATAGAGGGAGTCTTCCGTGCTCCGTTGTGGCATGAAACCGTACTGGCGGGGACTTATCCGGGGCGCCAAGTACCAAACCAGCCTTCTAACCATCATCTTTTCCAATATCTTGCCCATCACCGGAAGAAGTCCAATCGGCCTGTAGGACTTGGGACTGGTATAATCGTCTTTCCCTGATTTCCTCAGCACCACCACGGTGGCCTCTTTCCACGCTGTGGGGAAGTGCGTTAATTGCCAGCACTTGTTAAATATTGCCAGGTGCAATTCCACGTCCTGAGATATTACCCGCTGGCAGATGTCGGCTGTGAAGCCGTCTACTCCGGGTGCTTTCTTCGGATTGAAGCTCTCCGTCGCGAACCTGAGCTCCTCCGTCGTAAACTCCGGGTCATGGGTCTCATGATGACTCCAGTCGTTTGCTCGGTCAGCAAGAATTCTGATTCGACGATGGTCTGAGCTATCCTCCTCCTCCTGGTCCTCCGGGTAAAATGTCTCTGCCAGTACTCTTGCGGAACCTTTCTGTCCTGCTTCCTTGCCATTGTATACCAGCGGCAGATCTTCTTGCCTTTTTGCTGTAATTTTAATCACCCTATATATTCCCTCCCAGACCCCTTCCCTGCTCTGCTTCTGGCAAAATTCCTTCCAGCTCTCTGTGGAGCGTTTCTTGACCTCTGACTCATACTTCTCTTTTTGTTCTAGGTACAGCGCGACCACACCCTCTCTACGTGATGGCGCAGCGCACCGGATTCTTCTCTTCCTAGTAGCGACGTCATGCTTCATCACTTCGAGATCTTCGGACCACCACGGAATACTGAGTTTTTGGTTTTCCTGTTTCTTTGGCATAGCCGCGTCACATGCTTCGGTCATTACTGCAGTGTACCTGTCAACTATGCCATCTATTTCTTCTTTGTTATTTATCTGTTTTATTTTTTCTTTATTAATTCTATTATCTATTTTTAATTGGTACATTTTTTCATCAAAAAGTTCCCAATTGGCTTTTTTGGTGTTGTATTTTCTAGTTGTTCTTTGAATCTGAATGCCTTTTCCTTTTCGTAATTTAATTTTCATTAGTATTCCGTTGTGGTCCGAGCTCGTTAGGTCTTCGGCTACCGTCCATTCCTCTACCAGGCCGAGCAAGTCTTCTGTGCACAGGGTTACATCGACGTGACTTGTGATCCTTCGTCCCCCTCTAATGGTATCGAAGGTGGGTCTATCCCCGCAATTGAGCACCTGAAGATTGAGCTCTCCAGTCATTCCTGCCAGTTCCTCACCTCTGACATCAGTAGTACTGCTACCCCACCACACACTTTTGGCATTAGCATCCCCTCCAATGATTGCTTTACTGGGCATAAGCTCCTTCATCGCAGCTGTTAAGTGGTCCAGGTATGGCCCAATGGGTTGGTCAGGCTCAAAGTAGTACGAGATGGCAAGAATCTCCCATGCGCTCGTTCGCAACTTTACCATCATGATGTTGTTGGTGGTGAATTTGGGGCACTGTATGACGTCGATGTCATGGTTGAACATGACTATCGCCGCCTTTACAGTACCCTCGCCGCGATTTGAGTTTTGGTAGACTCTGGCCCCCCCGTACGACTTCATTGCCTTTATTCCTCCCACATATGGCTCCTGAATCAATGCAATGGCTATTTTGCGCTTTTTAGCCTCGAGCATCAGTTCGTTAGTTGCCAGTTGCTTACGTTGGAGGTTAGCTTGCGCCATGATGTACGTATGGGCAGTTGTCGTCGGTGCAACACCCGGGGCCACTTTAGCAATACGCTATTGCGGCCCGCGCTAAAGCATCCCACTTCCTACGTACCGGGCATTCCAGACTATAGACTGTGTGGCCTGTGTCGTCATGCTTGTCTCTGGCGCAGTTCTTACACGTCGGTTTGTCACCCATTGCCAGTCTTGTACATTCAGCTTTAAGATGTGGACCCCCGCAATAGTTGCATAGGTCCAACGACTCCGTACACAATTTTCGGCCATGCCCATACGCCAAGCACTTTGTGCACTGTACAAGGGGCGTTTGGTCTTGGACTCTAACGCACTGCAAGTCAATGAAGACCCTACCAGCCGCAGTGAGTTTCTGCCACAACTTGGGTGTCACCTCTAGGACGACATGGCTCTCTAGCGAGTTCCGTGCCCTCCTCCGGTATTTCACTGTCGCGGTCCCCTCCTCAGCCGTCAGGTCCTCAAACAGGCGGGCGTTTTGGATCTTCAAAGCGGTTAAAATGTCCTCATCGCTATTGTAGGACAAGAGGTCCTTGATTATCACTAGTGGGTTCCTGTTTTTTGCCTCTTCCACTTTCAGATGTTTGTCTTTCTTGAGTTGGGCTGTTGTTCTTGCCATCTCTTCTTTGTTATTAAAACTCAAGATAACCTTCTTGTCTCTGACTTTTCGGACCCTCTCAATCTGCATGCCGCTCTTCTTCGCGTCCAATGCCTCTTTAACCCTTCCCACCACCTCTGTACTAGTATCCATTGTGACGTTTGACGACACAATGACGGAGTGCTTTGGTTTTTGGCCCCGGGTGTTTTGGGGTGCAGTCAGGGCCTCTGCGTAGGTAGGGATTCTCTCTTTCATTTCGGAAATCATTTTTCCCATCTCTTTGGTGGTGTCTTCGAGCGCCCTAATTTCTTTCAAAACATCTCCGTCACTGTGCCTCTCTCTGTCACGCGTCTCCTGTGCCTCTCTTTGTTTCTGCATTGCGATCTGCAGCTGTTTAATCATCTGGTTGCCCTCCTTCACTATATGAGTTTGCTCCTCTAGTGCGGAGCGCAACCAAATGATGCTTCCCTGGTCATCCCCTTTCTCCTCAATCTTCTGACATTCAGTGTTAATATGAGAATTTTGTCCATTGCCTGTTTTATCCGCCTCTTTTACCAGCTGGTAAAGTCGGTCTATTGAAGCTGTAACCTCCTTTTTAATCTCCGCCTTTAAATTTCGCGAGTTGTTGAGGTGAAGCTTTGCCTTATTCAGGCAGGCTCTCGCCTCCGCCGTGATGTTGGGGTAAATAGGCTCGGATTTCTTGGGTAGTATTGCGGTGCTGGCCGGAATGCCGCGCGTTTCCAAAGTGCTGGTTGTTGGCTGAGAGGTCCCTGGTGTAGCGTCGCGTTTTGTGGTGGTCGGGGATTTGGCCTGAGACTCAGCTTTCCCGGCCTCCCATTCTCCAATGCTTCGCCTCACACAGGGCAGTGCTGGTCCAGCTTTCTCAGTCGAGCGCGGCGAACTCCTGGAGCCAGGCGAGCTAGCGTGTTGCTTTGCCGGTGTGCGGAACATTTTGGTGTTTTGAGTGAAGGTGAGGTTCATAGGTATGTCAGTCAGGGGCGCCGGTGATATTTCTGTATCCCTGTAAAGGGGGGATAGACACAGAAAGTATCCTAGAAGCTTTTAAGTCAAGACCAAGTATAAAAATGGTTGGATTACGTCAGGAATCGTGTTTTCCGTTCGTGTTGGAATCTCAACCACCAAATAAGACTCGAGCTCGCAGTGTACACAAAGTACAGGTGAGTATCTATATAACTTTCACCCACTAGATTCACCTGAAGATGTTTGTGATAAAAACGACCGAGTGGGCCAGTAAGAAAGAAATTAATGAATATGATTGCGTCAAAGTTATTCAGTCTCAGATAAGAGATCTGATTATACCTAATACTATTTATACTCACTCAATAGATCTAAATATAATTTACAAACTGGGTACCAGACCCTTTGTCCAAATAACTAACCTATTATTAATGTGTCAAGTTGTTTTCTATATTTAATAGAAGTCCAATTTGAAGGAGTTATTTCAATGTCAGTCAATTCAATGTGAACGTTTAAATACTAATAAAAATAAAATAATTAAACTCTATCTAGAGTCGACTCTCAGCTACATTTAATAGCTACAAGAGTACTAGAGTTAGTCCGGGTCTACCGAGAAAAACCAGATCAAATAACTGATCTTCCCTGTCAATCCTCCTAGAGACTCTACCTAGAGACACTCCCTATTTGTGGGAGATAGCCCAGGATTTGCTCTACCCCAAGTTGAAAACCCCAAGTGATTCTGACCACGGGTCCAGAAGTTATGGCTAGAAATAAACGATGAGGCAATTTCATCCCCAGAGACTAAGTCGAAGTGTAAAATTTGGGGTAGGGGGATGAAACTTGGTCCAAATGATCGGAGGGGTCTCAAAGGGTTTGTCTTCTGTACAAACCGTGGGGGGGGTTGTTAGGGGGGGGACCCCGGAAAAAATGGTCAGAATTCGTCTAGGACGCTTGGTTTTCCTGTAAACTGAAAACACAGTTATCGTGCGGTTTTCAGGAAAGCCAGCGTTCCAGTTAAAAAATCACTGCTCGATAACGATTGGGTAAAAAATTTTGAAAAAAATAATAAGGGAAGTTAATGAATTATTCTGTTGAACTATGTTAAAATCTATATACTATTATATATAATAATTTTGAAAAATACCAATTTGAAATCCCAACTACCAAAACCAATGGACGCAAAAAGGCAGTTTTTCTGGAATTTATCACTGGGAATATTATCGGATGGTAATAGGGATTTTAATATGAACTAAGGAGCTAGTAACGCATCGGATAGCACTTAACCCCCTTCTGTCAAAACAATAGAAAAAGTTTAGGTATAAGTTTAGGTATTACAATAGGTATTTCTATAATTTAAAAACTCAGCAGGTGTAGATGGGAAAATTCTGAAATTTTGCACAAATGTTTTCAATGATATTCTTAATCTAATGGTAAATTAAAAAATAGGGGTCTTCGCTCGTTTTTCCGAGCTAGGGCTGCCACAAATTTCAAAAAAATCTTGAAAAGTCTTGAAAAATTTTTATCTTCGTTTCTGGTCCACTTATTAACAAGCGGAAAAAGGGAATATGTTTCTTACGTGGTCCCCTCCAAGGTGAGATGCTGACTGTAGTCCTGGAAGCGCTGGTTGTGAAGTCGCGCAGCACGTGTTTTTTGGTTTTTCTCCTGTGGCAGCGAGGGGTGAAGCGGGAAAAATCTGATATTCTGCCAAGATGTGTGGCAAGGTGGTGCACTCCTAATAGCAGTACAAAATCTGTGGGTCACCGCGATAAATCCGGTGCCGCACGTCAAAACTCGTCCCCAACAGGTGGATTTCTGAGGGATAACCTCTCAAAAACCAGTTTTCGGAATTTCCAAGGAAAACCAACAGGGTTTTCACTTGGACACTGCACTCCTATTGTTATACGCACTGAGACACTCACTTTGGCACAAATCTTGATTCGAAATTCGCACTTTTGCTATTTTTGAGGATTTTTCGAGCGCGGAGCGACTTTAAAATGATCTGCTCGCGGCGAGGGGTGCCGCGCGACTGGTTAGGTTAGGTTAGGTTAGGTTAGGTTAGGTTAGGTTAGGTTAGGTTAGGTTTTTTTTTTTTTTTTTTTTTTTTTTTTTTGGTTTGGCAGGAGTGGGAAATCCTCATGGACGCCCAGACTGACTCACTTATGACCCAGTCTGGGCAGTGCCGGCTAAAACCACACTCCTGCCCTTGCTCAGTGTCCCTCTGACATTATCAGAGCCGTTTTTTGTCTGTATAAATTAGTTTTTCTTTAAAATTCATTTAACCCTTCTTAAATAAAAACGACTAAGTCCATCATTAAAGCGGAGTTAAATAAAAACAGAGAGTCTATTTCTCTAGACATCCAAGTTCCCCTAATTTTTTGTTCCAAATTTTTATATATTTTATTTATTTTAATTTATGTTATATTACGTTATTTTTTATGCTATATTTACTACCTGTATTTAAACTATTGTACTCTTCTACTTTTAATAATTTGTGCTTTATACTCTCTTACTAATATTATGATACATTAATTATATGCCTACGATATACTAAGTATCATATTTTCTTTTACTATTTATTCCTATTTACCACTATATTTGCTATTTCGCAACAATAGTCCAAAAACTCTTTCCTCTTCTTTCCTTTGATCAGGTCGGGCAGATTGTAAGCAACCAATGCGGTGTCGAGTTGCTGCTCTGCTTCGTAGCGCATCTTAGCGGTGATGGGGCACTCCAACAATATGTGCAGAACGGTCTCTTCCACTCCAGGTTCACAGGCGCACGAAGGATTCTCTTTACACTTGAAGCGTTTCAGGTATGCAGAGAATCCCCCGTGCCCCGTCAGTATTTGCGTGGTCAAGCTAGTTGGAGCCATTTTGCGCACCACGCCATACGCCATCACCGCGTCAGGGAAGAAATGCTTGGTGCCCGACGCTGTGTCACCCGACCTATATCTCCCGTTCCACTCGTCAAGCGTTTCCGACCGGATTCTTCGCTTGACGAATGACACGGGACACAAGTCGTAGTCCGGCTTCTTCTTCGATCCCAGGGCGGCTTCCTTCGCGAGCTGGTCGGCTCTCTCGTTTCCCTCCAAACCTGCGTGGGCCTTGATCCAGAACAAGGAGACACTCTTGTTCTGGAGCTTGCAGCGTCGAATAGTGTCCCTTGTTCCCACGGCCAAAGGGTGGGGGGAACTTACATTGATCACCGACTGAAGAGCCGCCATGGAGTCGCTGAAGATGCCGAACGTGGCTTCACTGCGCTGGAGCACTTCCCTCGCTGCTCTTTGTAGAGCCAGGAGTTCGGCCTGGTAGACGGTACAGTAGGACGGCAAGGCAAGCTTGAGGGCCTTAGTTTCGGTGGTGCTATTCCACAAGGATAGCGCCGCTCCGACTTTGCCCTCAATCTTGCTGCCGTCGGTGAAAATCCGCACAGCAAAATTGCTGTGGTTATGGTATTGTTCCTCGTCTACCAGGCTACCATACTCCAAGCTCACTTGCTCTGCGGGGTGCGGGGCTTCTATCGCTGGAGCCATCCGCTCAACCTCCCTGTCTCCCAGTACGGGCTGAGGCACTCCCCTCTTGGCTCCGTACAGTGCAGCTGCTTCCCGAATACGGAGGTCGAGTGGGAGTATCCCAGCCAGCACCAGTGCCGAGTTCAGGGAGACCGTGCGGTAGGCTCTGCACAGCTTTTGTGCAAACCCCCTTTGGACGACATTTAGCTGCTTCTTGACCCCCAACTTGTTGGCGGCCGGTGCCCATGCGCTTGCGGCGTACAGCACAGTCGGCTCCACTGCTGCAGTGTATATTGCCCTTATCACCTCCGGGTGCAAACCCCAACTGACCCGGGCTGCCCTGGCCAGCTGCTTGTACATAGCTATCGCCTTTTTACAGATGATAGCTATGTGTTTGTTGAAGGTGAGTTTGGCGTCTATAACTAGCCCTAATATTTTAACATCTTGGGACATTCCAATGTCAATCCCCCCCATGCTCAAGCGCGGTGTGTCATACTTCAGCCTCCGCGTTAGCACCATCGCACAGGTTTTGTGCGGCGCGAATTTTAGCCGATTTCTGACACCCCACGCCCGAACATGTTCGAGAGCGGCATTGGCTTGTCCCTCGATTTCTTGTGCTGTATCGCCACAGAACACCAAGACCACATCGTCGGCAAATGCCTGACAGAAGTCGCCCCTACTCTCCAGCTGTTTCAGGAGCGGGTCAAGAAGCAGATTCCAAAATATGGGCCCCCCTATGGATCCCTGGACGCATCCCTGGCTGGTCTGTCTCCTGCTCTCCTCCCCGGCGTACCTCACTGTGACCACCCTGTCACTGAGGTAGCTGCTGACTACCCGTCTCAAGTTTACCGGACACTTTTCCTCAGCCAATCGTACCTTAATGGCAGGCCACCAAGCGCTGTCAAAAGCTCCCTCAATATCCAGCGACACAAGCGTAACAATCTTCTTTTGTCCCAGCTGTGTGCGGATGTACTGCACGAGAGTATAGAGGGAGTCTTCTGTACTTTTTTGGGGCATAAAGCCGTATTGGCGAGTACTGATCCTGGGCAGCAAGTAAAATTTGAGACGGGCAACCAGCATCTTCTCGTACACTTTCCCTAGGACAGGCAATAGCCCAATCGGCCTGTACGACTTTGGTACGGTGTACGAGTCCTTGCCTGGCTTTCTGAGCACAACCACCGTAGCTTCCTTCCAGATCTTCGGGAAGTGGTGGTTCGCCAGGCATTTGTTCAGCAGTGCCAGGAAGAAGTGAGGGTCACAATTTATGGCCTGGGTGCAGATATCGGCCGTGAAGCCGTCGGCTCCCGGGGCCTTTTTAGGATTGAACGACACCATGGATCTGTTAAGCTCGCTTTGGGTAAACGGTGGGTCATGTCTTTCACCATGGCTCCATGCGTTTACCGTCTCTGCCAGTTGTCGGGTTTGGCGATGATCCATGTTGTCTTCTTCCTCTTGGTCCTCGGGATAAAACGTCTCGGCCAACAGCCTCACTGAGCCTTTAGCGTCGAGTGTCTCCCCTTCCTTCTGCAGCGGCAGATCTTCCTCTCTCTTTGATGTTCTCCCCATTATTCTATAAATCCCTTCCCAGACCCCCTCTCTGTCCTGCTTCCCACAAAACTCCTTCCAGCTCTCCGTTTGGGCTCTCATCACCGCAGTCTCATAATCTTCCTTTGCCTTTAGGTACAGGCTGACAACCATCGCTCTTCGGACTGGCGCTGCGTTTCTGACCCTCACTTTTTTAGTGGCGACCAGCCTCTTCATCTCCGCGAGTTCCTCGGACCACCACGGCATGGTCAGTGTTTCTGTTGTATTTTTATGTGGTATTGTGTCTCTACATGTGTCGGTAATGGATTGTGTGTATGTGTTTGTAATTGTTTCTAATTGGTCTATTGTGTGTTCGACAACTCCACTAGGGTTAACTTTTTGTCCAGCATAATCTGGGACAGTTTCTCATGAAACTGCCTCCAGTTTGCTTTTTTGGTATTATATACCCTAGTGGTCCGTTGGATTGCTGTTCCTTTTGATTTTAAAAGATGAATGCTGAAGGCCATGCCGTTGTGGTCGGAACTCGTGAGACCCTCCTCGACCCGCCAGCCGTCCACCAGGTCGAGCATGTCCTCCGAACAGGCCGTCACGTCTATGTGGCTGCTGTACCTCACCCCACCTCTCACAGTGTCGAAGGTCGGGACGTCTCCTGTGTTAAGGATCTGCAATCCTAACTCCCCCAGTGTTCCACACATCTGCTCCCCTCTCGGATCTTCGTTGCTGCTACCCCACCAAGTACTTTTCGGTTAGGTTTTTTTTTTTTTTTTTTTTTTTTTTTTTTTTTTTTTTTTTTTTTTTTTTTGGCAGGAGTGGGAAATCCTCATGGACGCCCAAGCTGCTTCACATACGAACCAGTCTGGGCAGTGCCGGACTCTTACCGGCTAAAACCACACTCCTGCCTTACAATGCATCCGCAGACTCGTGGTCCGCGCCCTTGTCACTCTTAATTATATTGTTCGCTACTGTGTACATGTGCTTTATTTACTACATCTCCGCTTAAACGGGCGGAGCGTCACATTTCATACATCTTATGATTCTGTATTTGTGTATGGTCCATCACCTTAGTTATGATTAATGTCATTAAGATTAATACTATAAAATAAACTAAAACTAAGAAAGTTTTTTTTTTTTTTTTTTTTTTTTTTTTTTTTTTTTTTTTTTTTTTTTTTTCTGCATGCTTTTAATTTTTAAATGGTATGGTTATTTACAAAATACGATATTATGGCAGTTCCAGTCGACCAGCCCCAACCGATGGCATCCGTTCACGGACTTGACGTACACATCCGCGCCGTTCAGCTCAACCATTTCTGAGGGAACCGAACGACCGGACGTACAGCGCCACCAACGGCAGGGCATTTACGTGAGTTTGACAGACTGGCTCTGCCATGTAGTTTAATTTTTTTTTTTTTTTTTTTTTTTTTTTTTTTTTTTTTTTTTTTTTTTTTTTTTTTTTTTGTCTTAACTTTCTAACTATTACTATTATAATCAATGTGGTTGAACTTACTGACTACTGCTATGAGGGATGTGAAAAGTGGGTAAGAGGGAGTTCTTAAGGGTCGTTAGCGCCTCCACGATCGCCATGTTGCGATGCATTATTGCTGTCTTTAGGTTGTAATCGACAACTGCTTCTGTTGATGCATCCATTGCTTTCTTGGCGAACCGGCCTATGGCGTCACTTGCGTCGTCGGTGTAATAGACACAGCTGGTTGTGTGTCTCGACACGGCCACTACCGCGTGGGGAACGCTGTAACGAATGTGGGTCTTTTCTTTTCGGGTGTTGATGACAATGACGCGCTCGTATGTGAGACCCTGAGATTCGTGGATGGTCAGGATGCGGGAACCCTCGCCAGATCCGTACCCCTGGTCACTAAGGGAGGATTTCTCCTCCTGTGTGTGCACCAGGAATAGCGTGTTCAGGGATTTTTTCGGGATGTCCGCACCGGAGAAGCCACATACCCTCAGTGAGTGAATGTTACTCGTGGATGTTTTGGACGAGTAGATCCCACAGTAGATGTCGCTCAGTGCGAGCGCGACGTCCATGGGGTTCCGGTGAGTACAGAGCAATTCCTGGGTGATCGCAACCACCATATCTGGGCGGGTGTACCTAAGTGGAAATAGGTTTTCCCTGTCCAAATATGGTAGCTGATTGACATCCCCGATGAGGACAACTTCGCTAGCACTCGACAACTTAGCAGCCATCACTATGGCCCCAAAATGGTTCATGAGGGCCTCATCCACCGTCAAACGATGGCACTTGTCTCCCTTTTTGAATTTTGTTAGGTTAGGTTAGGTTAGGTTAGGTTAGGTTAGGTTAGGTTAGGTTAGGTTTTTTTTTTTTTTTTTTTTTTTTTTTTTTTTTTTTGGCAGGAGTGGGAAATCCTCATGGACGCCCAAGCTGCTTCACATACGAACCAGTCTGGGCAGTGCCGGACTCTTACCGGCTAAAACCACACTCCTGCCTTACAATGCATCCGCAGACTCGTGGTCCGCGCCCTTGTCACTCTTAATTATATTGTTCGCTACTGTGTACATGTGCTTTATTTACTACATCTCCGCTTAAACGGGCGGAGCGTCACATTTCATACATCTTAGGATTCTGTATTTGTGTATGGTCCATCACCTTAGTTATGATTAATGTCATTAAGATTAATACTATAAAATAAACTAAAACTAAGAAAGTTTTTTTTTTTTTTTTTTTTTTTTTTTTTTTTTTTTTTTTTTTTTTTTTTTTTTTTTTTTTTTTTCTGCATGCTTTTAATTTTTAATTGGTATGGTTATTTACAAAATACGATATTAAGTAACTAAATGGCAGTTCCAGTCGACCAGCCCCAACCGATGGCATCCGTTCACGGACTTGACGTACACATCCGCGCCGTTCAGCTCAACCATTTCTGAGGGAACCGAACGACCGGACGTACAGCGCCACCAACGGCAGGGCATTTACGTGAGTTTGACAGACTGGCTCTGCCATGTAGTTTAATTTTTTTTTTTTTTTTTTTTTTTTTTTTTTTTTTTTTTTTTTTTGTCTTAACGTTGTAACTATTACTATTATAAACAATGTGGTTGAACTTACTGACTACTGCTATGAGGGATGTGAAAAGTGGGTAAGAGGGAGTTCTTAAGGGTCGTTAGCGCCTCCACGATCGCCATGTTGCGATGCATTATTGCTGTCTTTAGGTTGTAATCGACAACTGCTTCTGTTGATGCATCCATTGCTTTCTTGGCGAACCGGCCTATGGCGTCACTTGCGTCGTCGGTGTAATAGACACAGCTGGTTGTGTGTCTCGACACGGCCACTACCGCGTGGGGAACGCTGAAACGAATGTGGGTCTTTTCTTTTCGGGTGTTGATGACAATGACGCGCTCGTATGTGAGACCCTGAGATTCGTGGATGGTCAGGATGCGGGAACCCTCGCCAGTTCCGTACCCCTGGTCACTAAGGGAGGATTTCTCCTCCTGTGTGTGCACCAGGAATAGCGTGTTCAGGGATTTTTTCGGGATGTCCGCACCGGAGAAGCCACATACCCTCAGTGAGTGAATGTTACTCGTGGATGTTTTGGACGAGTAGATCCCACAGTAGATGTCGCTCAGTGCGAGCGCGACGTCCATGGGGTTCCGGTGAGTACAGAGCAATTCCTGGGTGATCGCAACCACCATATCTGGGCGGGTGTACCTAAGTGGAAATAGGTTTTCCCTGTCCAAATATGGTAGCTGATTGACATCCCCGATGAGGACAACTTCGCTAGCACTCGACAACTTAGCAGCCATCACTATGGCCCCAAAATGGTTCATGAGGGCCTCATCCACCGTCAAACGATGGCACTTGTCTCCCTTTTTGAATCCATTTGCTAGGACGGAGGCCATAGTTCGCACCTTCGTCTTTGCCTTATCGCCTAAGCGGTGCGAGAGCTTCTCTCTCAGGTCTTTTGCTGCTTCAGTTGTCGTAGTTACCACCACGTCGTTCTCCCCATCGAAGTGCCTCACCACCCACGTCGTCTTTCCGCACCCCGGAACTCCGTTTACCCACTTGAAATTGATTGCAATTGAGGTTCCCGAAATGGTTTGCGCCATCTCTAGAAACCTATCGTCCAGCATTACCTCTGTGCATTTGGCTACTACCACTATTGGGTCCTCGTCAGGTGTCGTGAAAACCGGCTTTCCTCTCCTTTTCGATTCATCCTCGTTCCGTGTCACGAATCCTCCCGTCGCGCTGTAGGCCGCCATGTACGAGTCTCTCATGCTCCCCGCGATGACTCGGGATGTGCTATTGTCGTACACAGCGGCGTCCGCCTCCTCGAGAAGGACCTTCAACAGTCCCTCTGACTGAAGGTTGTAGCATTGTAAGAGCTTTTTGCAGGTGAGGGTGTTTGCCTGTTTGGTAGCTCTTACGATCGCCAGGAACTCGAGGAAGGCGTTGTGTATGTGGTCCGAGGGGCCCGTCACCGGGATGTATACAGGAGGGCTGACCTGTCCTTTATCAGCTCTTGTTGGGGTCTTTTTTGGCGGAGACTTGCCCGCCTCCATCGGAGATTTCCTAAGGAAGCTAGCGAGGGCCTCCCCCTGTCTGTGGGCTGGTTCAAAGATGCCAGAGCGGGTTGCCCCGCTATGACGATCTGTGAAGACGTTTTGTAGGAAGGTCTTGATTCCGGTCTTAATTCCAGCAAGTCGACTTGTGCCCTGTCCGTGCCGCTCTGGAGTACTTCTGCGCTGCAGTGTTTCCCTTTCTTCGGCGATTTTTTGTTGCATCCGCTCTGAGCCACTGAGCGTTGTTTGAGGTGACGGCGGGTTGCCCTGCTGTACGGTGTGCTTCTCTCTTGGGGGTTTTAGATAGCTCAAAGATTCCCCTCTGTCCTCGTACACTATCACCTCGTGCACTTCTGCGGCTTTTATACATCCAAGGCGGTCTGCAACTTCGCCCTTGATACCGTCGATGTTCATGGCATCTACACTTATTATTCGAGCCGAGTCTCCACCGGCTTCCCTTAATCGTTGGAGTAACGAGCTTGCTTGGGCAAATGGGGTTTCTTCTCTCCACTCGAGTAATGCAATTTTTTTGTCTTTGACTCGCATCACTCGGCACTGGATATTGAAGAGCTCCATCACAGGCAGATCGGTGTATTTTCTGCTTTTGATACTCGTATTCGCTGTGCTACCATTGATCAGGGCTGCTAGGCCAGGTGGTATGGTGACTTTGGTTTTGCTTGGTCTTGGTCTGCAGAAGCTGATCCCAAAGGTCTCTTGCGGGCGGTTCATGAACAGTGCTACACTTCTGAGTCGTATGCCAGGCTCGCCAGCTGCCCCTATCGCTAGAAGGCACGGTATGGGGTTGGCGTCGGAGGCCGTTGTCGTTGTGGTTGTCTCGTCGGTCGATGTTTCGTTTTGTGAAGTCGTTGTTGTGTCAAAAATGATAATGCTAGTCGTCATGTTTGGCTGGTTTTGTGTCAAAGTTGGGCTGAATGTGGTTTGTAGTCGTGGTAGGGTTTGTGTCGCAATTGTTGTTATTTGTAATGCGTTTGCTGTTTGGTTTTGGGATTGTGTAGGTGCTGTGGTCAGTATTGTTGTTATTGTTGTAGTTGGGTTATGTGGTTGCGTCAATTGTGATGTTGTTGTTCTTGTTGTTATTGTATTTGTATTTACGTTGTTCGTTTGTGTCAGTGATAAGGTTGGTGTTTGTGTTGTGGTTGTGTGCGTGTTGGTTGGTGTGATATTAGTGGTTACTGTGTTAGTTGTTTGCGTGTTTGTTTGTAGGTGTGTCGTATGAACGGCTGTGGACTGATTGGCCCTCGCGGCAACTGAGACGACCTTTTGTGCGAAGTCCAAGAAAGATGCTCTTGTAGCCTTTCCCTCTACGATGGAGCTGAGAGCCGAAAGGTCTAGGATGACGTTCAACTCGTTTTCTAGCTTCATTCTGTCGTGGCTAAATCTTGGACATTCGAGTAGTAGGTGCCAGACTGATTCCTCCGTGGATGGGTCGCACACGCATGCGGGGCTGTCTTTAAGATGAAAGCGATGCAAGTATGCTGAGAATCCTCCATGTCCCGTGAAGATTTGGACTAGAGCTGGTGTTAGATCTATGTCCCTGATAATTCTTTTCGCGGCTATGACGCTTGGAAAGAACACCTTGGTCACCGATCCTGTACTGGAGGACTCGTATCTCTTTTGCCATTTCTCGACCGTTTCCTCGCGTATGCACTTCTTCACAAAGGATATTGGGACTTTATCATAGTCTGGTGCCGTCTTTTTGGTAAGGGCCGCTTTCTTTGCCAATTCATCTGCTCTTTCATTTCCCAGTGTTCCCACATGTGCTCTCAACCAGAAGAAACGCACATCCCTGCCCTCCCCGCGGATTTCTCGCACCAGTTCTTTGAGATCGTGAGCCAGTTGATGTGTAGCCATCGGACACCTCAGCAGGTCCAGCGACGATCTTGAGTCGCTGAGAATACTGGTCGTGTCCCCTCTGCTTTCTTTCACCAGCTTAGTGGCTCTGAACAGTGCGTAGAGTTCCGATTGAAAGACAGTGTTGTGCGGTTCAAGCCGGAAGGTTCTGTATTTCGACTCCCTGCCTTCATTCCACCAGGTTATGGCAGCCCCGACTTTCCCCTCTATCTTGCTACCGTCGGTGTAAATTTGGGGGCCGGTTATATGGTGAGTTTCTACGGTTTCAGGGTCGAAGTCCTCCAGTTGCTGGTATTCCGTGATTATGAGCTTTGAGGGGTGAGGCTGTTGTAGGTACCCTACTTTTCGCTCTATCTCTCTTCCGGGAGGTAGGAACTCGTGGGAGTAACCCTTTTTTACCTGAAATAGTTTTGAGGCCTCGATTACCCGAAGGTCGAGAGGCAGCTGCCCCGACAGAAGCAGAGCCGATACCAGAGACACCGTACGGTGCGCCTTACAGATCTTTTGCGCAAAGCCTCTCTGCAGTGAGTCTAACTGATTCCTTACCATCAGTTTCTCGGCTGCAGGCGCCCATGCGCTTGCGGCATACAGTACTATCGGCTCTACCACCGACACGTATATGGTCCTGATTATCTCGCGGTTGAGACCCCAAGTCACCCTCGCCGCACATGCAAGCTGTTTGTATATGTCCGCAGCTTTTTTGCAGGTGGCGGAAACATGTGCGTTAAAAGTGAGCTTGTTGTCTATGATCAGCCCTAGTAGCTTGATCTCTTGGACGAGATTTAGCTGGACACCTGACATGTGGACGACCGGAGTGTCATACTTAAGCTTCCTTGTCAGCACCATCGCATTTGTTTTATGCGCGGCGAAGCGTAGCTTATTCTGAACACCCCATTCTGACACTCTGTCTAACGTCCTTTCTGCTATTCGCTCCAGAGCGTTGACCTGTTGGTCGGAGAAGACCAGGACCACATCGTCCGCGTAGGCTTGGCAAAATACGCCAGAGCTGTTGATTTCTGTCAGAAGCGAGTCTAGGATTAAGTTCCAAAGTGTTGGTCCAGCAATGGAGCCTTGGACACATCCCTTGGTGGTCTCCTTCTCGCTTTTCGCTCTGGCGTAGTTCACCAGTACCTTTCGATCCTTCAGGTATGAGGTTAATGTGGTGTATAGGTTTCTTGGGCACTTTTTGCTAATTAACTGGTGTTTTATGGCCGGCCACCACGCGTTATCGAAGGCCCCCTCTATGTCCAGTGATACTAAAAGCACGATCTTCTTTGCTTTTATCTCTGCACGTATGTGCGTCACAAGGGCGTAGAGGGCGTCCTCGGTGCCCCGTTGCGGCATGAAACCGTATTGATGTGTGTTGAGTGTGGGGAGTAGGTGCCACTGAATCCTGTTCACGATGAGTTTTTCGACGATCTTGCCCAAGACTGCCAAAAGTCCAATGGGTCTGTAGGACTTTGGATGAGTGTAGTCGTCTTTACCGGGTTTTCTAAGGATGCACACATGGGCCACTTTCCACTGCCCAGGGAAGTAAGATAGCGCCAGGCATCTGTTAGCCAAGGCGAGAAACACTTCCCTGTTGCAGTTGATAGCGGTTACGCATATATCGGCCGTCAGCCCATCCGGTCCTGGGGCTTTCTTTGGGTTCTGGTTTTGTAGAACCAATTCAAGCTCCGCTGGTGTAAAAGGTGGGTCATCGGCCGACAGTCCTTGAAGATCATCGGATTCCTCTCGTATACGGCTTCTAAGCTGTGTGTGGTAGGTCGTTTCTGTTGCTGTTGAGTCTGCTGGGTAAAAGGTGTTCGCGAGAAGTTCCGCCGATTGCTCTGGGCTCAGGGTTTCTCCAGATGGGCCTCTCAGGAGAGCGTCATTTTCCCTTCTCGCGGTTTTCCTTATGACTCTGTAAATTCCGTCCCACATGCTTTCTCTTTCCTGTGTGGAGCAGAACTCTTTCCAGCCTGCCGTGGCAGCGTCAGTGCCTTGTGTGGAGTAATTTTCTTTAGCTGTGAGGTATTCCTGTATTGTGTAGTTCCTCCTTGATGGTGCCGCATTGCGGATTCTTCTCTTCTTTCTGAGAACTTCTCCTTTGAGTTGTTCCAGAGAAGGAGACCACCAAGGTGGCTTGAGATCTATTTTTCTGTTACCTATTTTCGGGATTGATTTTTTGCACGCTTGGTGTATGGCAGAGGTATACTCGCTGATTAGGTTCTCCAGGTCTTCATGATTTAAGGCTCCAGTAACTCTTTCGGGTGTGATGGTTTTCCCTTCAAGACAGAGTTTAACGTGTTCCTTAAATTCTGACCACTTTGCCTTCTTGGTATTATAAATGCGTGTCGAGATTGGCCTAAGTGGTTCCAGGGGTTTCTCGAGACGCATCGTGAAGGTCACCGCATTGTGGTCAGATGAGGTGAGACCTCTGTCAACTCTCCACTCCTCGATCCTGTCTAGAAGTGACAGACTGCACACTGTGACGTCGACGATGCTAGCGTACAGCCTGTCTCCTCTATACGTCTCGAAGGTTGGAACCTGTCCTCTGTTGAGTATCTGGAGATCTTGTTCGTTTAAGAACGAGTTGTACTCCGCTCCGCGGTGGTCTTCGGAATTGCTTCCCCACCACTGACTCCAAGCATTTATATCACCTCCGATGATTGTGTTGGGTGTGTGTGTGTGTATTTTTGTTAGTGTTATGTTGAGTGTGTTGAGATAGGGTGTGAGTGATTGGTCTCCCTCGAAGTAGACCGACACCGCTCCAAACTTTATTTGTCCCACCTTAACCGTGGCTGAAGCGATGTTCTCAGTGACGAGTTGAGGGTCATGAATGACTTCCAGCTCGTCACCAAAAACCACTATGGCTGCCTTCACTGGCTTTTGGCGGTTCAGGGTGCACTGGATGACTTGAGTGCCAGGGTGTTGTTTCATGATCCCCGTTCTTCCTACATAAGGTTCTTGGACGAGGGCCACTTTTATTCCCTTCTCCTGAGCCGCTAAGTGGAACTCCGTCGTAGCTAGTTTGGAGCGCTGCAGGTTCGCTTGCATAAAATGCAACCCTTTGGTCGGGCCACTGCGAGTTGCAACCGTGGTGCTGTCCTGTTGGGTGCCCTCCGCCTCAGCAATACGAGACCCGTGCTCTGGCTATGCCGTCCCATTTCTGGCGCTCTTGGCATTCGTCGCTGTAAGCGGCATGCGCCTTGTCCGTGCCCTCTCTTTTGGCCTTTACGCAATTCACGCACGTAGGGCTCTTTCCGTCTCGTTTTATGGGACAGTCTCTCCCAGTGTGTTCGCCTGAGCAGAAGCTGCATACCTGCGACGTTTCTTTACACACTGTTCTTGTATGTCCGTACGCGAGGCACCTGCTGCACTGTACTAGAGGTGACTGATCCTCCACGGGGACCCTTTGCAGGCCAATAAATACCTTGGCCTCTCCCTGCGTGAGTCGTTTCCAGAGTTCTGGGGAGAGCTCGAACACCGGGTGGCAAACCAACGCGTTCCTTGCCTTTTTTCTGAACCGCATCTTCAGGGTCTGGCTCGCCATATCGACACCGTGGAGGAGGCTCTGGTTCTGAGCTTTTAACAGCTCCACCATCTCCTCGTCGGTGTAATGAGCCTGGACTCCTCTGATACAGATCAGGGGATTTGCTGGTTTGGGCTCCTGTACTTTGAGGTCATCCTTCTCACTGAACTGCTTCTTCACAAGGTCCAGATCCTTTCTCGTGGCGCAGTTTAGGACAACCTTTTGATTGCGGGCCTTCCTCACCTTGTTCAGTTGAGCCCCCGTTGTTTTAAGGTCCAACACCACTCTGATCCTCTCCATGACATTGTCTCCTGTCTGTTTAGGGTCCGTCGATGAGACTATCAGAGTGTGGCTGGACTGTGTTGGCTTCGGCTGTGATGAAGTGGTCACGGGTCTATTTACGGGATGCGCCGTTTTGGGTCTGTCCCTCAGGTTATCCATGCCCTTGACGATGTCTGCCAGCGTTTTCCTGACCTCTACAACAGCGAGTTCGGTGTCGAGGTTTGTCGCCGGCGGTGTTGGCGCTTGAGGTCTGTCTCTCAGGACTTTGATGTCCGAGGACACTATCTCCAGCTTTTCCTTCACTGGCTGCAGGTGTTTCTTGATATCCTGAGGGGGGGGTGGAAGTGGTTGGCTTATGTGCTTGCCTATGACGTCTGCAAGCTTTTTTAGTTCGGCTTCTATCCTTGCAGTACCGGAAGCCGCCGCGAGCAGCTCGTCAGGAATGTGGCACTGGTGGTCTTGTGCTGAGGCGGTGGCGGGGAGCACCGGAAGGTCTGCCCTTATTCGCTCCATCTGTTTCCTTAGCGTATCTAGCTGATTTGTTACGCTGGCTATGCCGAGTTCGAGTCGCATAAGGATCGGGTTTGGGTTGCTGTCCCTTCCCGGCGATCCCGTGGCTCTTCCGGCCTCTTTTCGGGTTTTCTCGTGCTCTTTGCGCACCACCGCCTCTAGGGCCTGGACTCCTTTTCGTGTTTCGGCGTTCTCCTTTAGCGCCTGTAGGGTCTCAGCTCCCAGCCACTCCCTGATGAGCTTGGTTGTCTTCAGGGTCTCCCCTATGTCGTCCCGAGCGCGGCCCAATTCCAACGCTAGAGCCTTCTTGGTGGTCTCCATCTCTCTTGTGTGCGCTCTCTCCACCCTTACGAGCTCTTGAGCATGGCGTGACCTCTCCTTCTCTAGATTGTATTTATGCCGCGCCCTGGAGTCTGACAGGGACAGAACGGTCTCGTATAGACCCTGAAGACAATTGTGAGCAGCTTGCTTGCACTCACGTTTCATATTCCCGGCGGCCTCCAAAGCCTGCTTGCCCTGCTGAAGCATGGTATTGGCCTCCGCCGTCGCCATATCCATATGGACACCTGTCCCTTTCTTTGGTGTCCTGTATAGGATGCTGTCCCGGCGACTGCGCGAATCGGTGGTTTGACTTGAGGCGTTGGAGCTTTCCTCATCCGAGACTATGTGTTTGGGGGGGGAAATGTTACAACCTTCCCACCGTATAACCGTTTCTGACACGCGGCTTCTGTTAACAACTCCCAGCTGCTCCGAGCCATCAGAGCAAGCAGAGCTGTACGCCGTTGCTGGAGTTTGCGGATTTGTCACGCGTGTGAGCTCCGTCACGTCCGACACTGACGCTGCTTTCGCCTTAGGTGCCTCTTCTGTCGGCAATGGGTGCGCCAGCGTTTCTGACAGTACCGATTTTGCCGACTTGGAGATTACTTTCTCGCGAAGCGATCGTGTCGACTTTGTGACCTTTGCGGTCATTTTGGCGGGAGCGGAAGATGTTGAAGGGGCTGACATTTTGATTAGTATGAGGATTTATCTTTAACTTAGTTTCTAATATTAAATGTAATACAGTGTGACTATCAAACAATAAGACAAGACTAAAATTAAGACGGTGATGGACTTACTTACAGTTTATTTTGTTTCAAGAATTAACTTGTACGATGCTATCGCTGATGGACTGCGAAAATCTGCAGTGTGACGCTCTGCAGGTAGCGGAGTATGCCTTGCGCGGAGCTCGATGTTGAGAGTCCTGCTTGCGCGCTGATGGTGCTTGTCAATGAAATCGACGAGTGTCGCCGGGTCGCTGTGCGTGTTGGACGCCGAATTTTGAGTTTCTGTTGGGGCCAAGTTGAAGAGCTTTCCGAGCCCTTTGCAACGAGCCCAAACTCGACTGTCTAGCTCCAACTGGTAAGGATCTGGGCCGCGGGGGGGTGAGGTAGCCTCGAGGGGTGAAGAGGGGGGGGGGTAGGTCTCGTGGGGAGACTATTGAGGGGGGGTGAGGGAGGGGCGGGGGGAGGGGGGGTTTCGTGGGGTGACTATTGCGGGGGGGTGAGGAAGGGGGGTTGGGGGGGGGATCCCACCTGATGACTTTTGGTGGGAGGGGGGGTGAAGGGTAAGTTGACTGAGGGGAGGGGTGCCCCAACTTGTAACACAAGTGGAGGGGGTATAAAATTTGGTGGGGGGGAGCTAAGGGGTGGGGGTGGGATATTTTAAGGGTGGAGGTTTTGGGGAGTGAGCGGTAGAGACCTGGATTCCCAAATCCAATGAGCCCAAACTCGGGGGTGGTGGGACTAAGGGCTGAGGAGTTCCCTCGGGCTAACCTGATGATGAGCAAGGTAGTCTCGGTAGTAGCGGCTGATCTGTGGACTGATTCCTCGGCCGGCTTCGGAGTCTTCAGGCAGGGCTTGGATGGCTGGCTTTACGTCACGCCTCGTGTTGGTAGGGCCACGTGAGGAAAAGTGAGGTTGTTTTCTAACCAAAAACCACGTGTTTTCAACGTTTTCCGCCCTTAATATCTCCCTGATCGCTGGACCGATTTCGATGATTTTGGTGCCGCTGGATTGGTCTTAACTGCCTTTGTAAGGATTATTGTTGGTAGAGCGACTGCACTAACCTTGGCGTTGATATTACACCTTGAAGTCTCGAGGGTCCTGCACCGCAACCCTTGGAGGTACAGACTTGCCCACACTTATCCCGGTGAGTTGGCACTACACAATTTCACTGACAACTTTTCGCACTTGTAACACGATGCGTGTATTTTTCGCGAATTATTTGCACGGAGCCGATGTTATGCGTGTGACATAGAGTCGGTTACTGGGTTAGGTTAGGTTAGGTTAGGTTAGGTTAGGTTAGGTTAGGTTAGGTTAGGTTAGGTTAGGTTAGGTTAGGTTAGGTTAGGTTAGGTTAGGTTAGGTTAGGTTAGGTTAGGTTAGGTTAGGTTAGGTTAGGTTAGGTTAGGTTAGGTTAGGTTAGGTTAGGTTAGGTTAGGTTAGGTTAGGTTAGGTTAGGTTAGGTTAGGTTAGGTTAGGTTAGGTTAGGTTAGGTTAGGTTAGGTTAGGTTAGGTTAGGTTAGGTTAGGTTAGGTTAGGTTAGGTTAGGTTAGGTTAGGTTAGGTTAGGTTAGGTTAGGTTAGGTTAGGTTAGGTTAGGTTAGGTTAGGTTAGGTTAGGTTAGGTTAGGTTAGGTTAGGTTAGGTTAGGTTAGGTTAGGTTAGGTTAGGTTTTTTTTTTTTTTTTTTTTTTTTTTTTTTTTTTTTTTTGTTTTTTTTTTTTTTTTTTTTTTTTTTTTTTTTAAAGGACAAACACCCGTCATCACAGGGCGTTGCGTGCTATATTATTCCTCGAACATTATCCGAGACCTTGTTGGGCTTTCTTTATTAAATCTATAATCTTATGTTATACAATAGCCTTATCTTCTACCACATTATATTTATTTCTTTCGTCGACAAGTCATTCTTCATACGTTAAACTCGTACATTTTTAAAATTAACTATAGTACCTTAACTTAAACACTTTAACATTTATTGGTTTCTTATTCTTATTCTTATCTTATCAAAGATTCTTTTACATCTATTTACTTAATGCTTCCTATTATATACTTAATTATACAATTTTGAGCATTCTTCTGTATCTATTTGTTCCTCTTTATGGTGTTTCGTGCTACTGTTATACAATATTCTAAGAATTCTGCGCTGTATTGTTTGCTTATTATAAGTTCGTTAAAGTTTTCTTTCTTAATGTCTATGCCTATTTTTTGCTCTAGCTCATACCTCTCCAGGCCATAGGCTGGGCAGTCAGTCAGCAAATGGGTTACTGTTTCGTCCTTGTCGGGGTCGCATATACATGATGGGTTTTCCTTACACTTGAACCTGTTCAAGTATTCGGAAAACCCACCATGACCTGTTAATATTTGTGTTAATAACCCTGTTGGCTTCAGTTTTTTTACGGTTTTGAAAGCGTCAACAGCATCCGGGAAGAAGAATTTTGTTGTGGCGGCTGTTTCATCCGTCCTGTACCTCCGATTCCATTCGGCAAGCGAATCCTTTCGGATTTGTCGCTTGACGAATGAAACCGGACACTGGTCGTAGTCCGGTCTTCTTTTTAATTTAAGTGCTGCATCTTTAGCCAACTGGTCGGCTCTCTCATTCCCCTCCAGTCCCGCGTGAGCCTTAATCCAGAACAAATCTACACGTTTGCTTTGTAATTTGCATTTCCGCAGGTTTTCCCTAATTTCAACTGCGAGGGGATGAGGAGAGCGGTGGTTTACGACCGTTTCTAATGATGATTTGGAGTCGCTATATACACCAAAGGACTCTTCGTTGCGTTTTAGTACCTCCCGCGTGGCTTTGCATATGGCCAGCAGTTCGGCCTGGTAGACTGTACAGTGGGACGACAGCTTCAATTTCAGGCTTTTGGTTTCAGCACCGTTGCTCCAGAGAGACAACGCTGCTCCAACCTTGCCCTCGATTTTGCTGCCGTCCGTAAATATCTGCACTGCTTGTGTGCAGTGGTTTCCCAGTTGTTCTTGGTCTGCCAGGCAAATGAACTGCAGACTCATATGTTCCGCGGGGTGCAAAGCAACTGTGGTACGTCGCTCGACGTCCCTGTCTCCTAGTGCTGACTGAGGTACCCCCCTCCTCGCCTCATACAGGGCAGCTGCCTCACGTATTCGGAGATCGAGGGGTAGTATCCCAGCCAGCACAAGGGCCGAGTTAAGGGATACGGTGCGATAGGATTTGCACAGTTTCTGGGCAAATCCTCTTTGGACCACATTTAACTTCTTTTTTACGCACAACTTGGTGGCTGCGGATGCCCACGCACTTGCTGCGTATAATATTACTGGTTCAACTACTGCAGTATACATGGTGCGGATGACGTCGGGGTTCAGTCCCCAGCTAATCTTTGCAGCTCTCGACAACTGCTTGTAGAAGCTTAGTGCCTTATGGCATACATTTGCAGTGTGTTTATTAAATGTCAAGCTGTTGTCGATTGTTAGTCCCAGGACTTTGATTTCTTGCGTCATGCCAATGGCGACCCCGCCCATGCTCAAGCGCGGGGTGTCATATTTGAGTTTCCGCGTTATAATCATCGCATTTGTTTTTTGCGGTGCGAACTTCAACTTGTTCGTGACACCCCACTGGTATACATGGGCGAGGGCGTCATTAGCTTTCCGCTGAACCTCGGTCGCTGAGTCACCATCGAATACCAGCACCACGTCGTCAGCAAAGGCTTGGCAGTAGTCTCCCCGTTGTTCCAGTCCCTTTAGTAAGGGGTCCAGGAGGATGTTCCACAGGATCGGGCCTCCTATTGATCCTTGTACACAGCCTTTTGTAGTCTCCCTTATGACCTCCTCGCCTGCATACCTGACCCTGACCCTTCGGTTATTGAGGTAACTGTCCATTATTCTCCTCACATTTACCGGACATTGTTCCTCAGCCAGTCTGGTTCTGATAGCTGGCCACCATGCGCTGTCAAAAGCTCCCTCTATGTCTAGTGACACCATTACGGTAAGTCTGCGCTCTGCTAGTTTTTTACGTATATATCCAACTAGGTCATAGAGGGAGTCTTCCGTGCTCTTTTGGGGCATGAACCCGTACTGGCGAGTACTGAGTTGTGGTATAATGTGCCATTTCAGTCTGTTTATTACCAGTTTCTCCAAGACCTTTCCCAGCACTGGAAGCAAACCAATCGGCCTGTACGATTTTGGAACCGTGTAGCTGTCTTTCCCGGGTTTCCTTAGGAGGACGACTGTTGCTTCCTTCCAGGTCCCCGGGAAGTAGCCCAGTTCCAGGCATCTGTTTGCCAGTGCTAGGAAAGTTCCCGGATCATGGTTAATCGAATGCTGGCAGATGTCGGCCGTCAGACCGTCTGCTCCCGGGGCTTTCTTGGGGTTGAAGGTGCGTATTGTGGAGTTTAGCTCTTCGATGGTGAACGGTGGGTCATGTTTTTCATCATGACTCATTACGTTCACTTTTTCAGCTATCGTCCTGATACGCGTGTGCTCTTCCTTATCCTCTTCCCTTCTATCCTCGGGGTAGAATGTTTCTGCCAGACATTCGGCAGAGTGGAGGTTGTCCAGTACCTTTCCGTTCACGATCAGGGGCAAGTCCTCGTGCCTCTTCATGGTCCTGCCTATGACCCGGTATATTCCGTCCCAGAGTCCCTCTCCATCTTGTCTCTGACAGAAGGTTTTCCAGCTTTCGGTAAGGGCACTCTTAGCCTTTTCCTCATAATCATTTTTTATTTGCAGGTACTCAGCGACGACGACTTCTCTTCGGACAGGCGCTGCGCAACGGATCCTACGCTTTTTGGTGGCGACTGCTTTCTTCAGCGTGGCGAGCTCTTCTGTCCACCAAGGTAAGTTAATTTTGTTTTTCGGTTTTATTAAGGGCATACTATTAATTGAAGCTGCTACTATTAAATTTTGATAAACCTGTACTATTTCTTCCAAATCTGTTTTAAATGTAATTTTTTCTATTTCCGTACTATTTATGTTATGTTCTCCTAGCAACTGGGCCAATTTCTCATGAAATTTGTCCCAGTTTGCTTTTTTACTGTTGAATTTACGGGTGGTTCTACTTATTTGTATACCCTTTGCCTTCTCCAGACCTAACCTGAAGGTGATGGTATTGTGGTCCGAGCTCGTCATGCCCTCATCTATCTTCCAGTCGTCCACCAGGCCCAGCAGCTCCTCCGTGCAGGCCGTTATGTCCACCAGGCTAGAATATAATGTGGTTCCCCGAACTGTGTGGAATGTTGGAGTGCTGCCGACATTGAGCACCTGCAAATCCATTTCCTCGAGGGCCCCGAGTACTTCTCCCCCTCTGCCGTTTGTCCTTCGGCTGCCCCACCAAGAGTTTTCTGCGTTGGCGTCTCCTCCCATGATAATTCTCCGGCCGAAGTTCCGCTCTATTCTTTTAAGCTGCTCCAAGTATGGCCCTACCGGTTCTGGCTTTGGTTCAAGGTAGAATGAGACCACCACTATCTCCCATGCAACTGTCCTCATCTTTACCACCGTGATGTTGGGTGTGGTAAATTCCGGGCACTGGGCGACGTCTATATCGCCGTCGAAGACAGCGATTGCTGTCTTGACGGCTCCATCTTCCGTCCTGTTGCACTGGTAAATTCTCGCGCCGTGGTAGTCCTTCATTCTAGCTATACCTCCGATATACGGCTCCTGGAGCAGTGCAAAGGCCACATTCCTCCTGCTTGCCTCAAGCATTAATTCATTCGTCGCCAGTGCCTTTCTTTGCAGATTCGCTTGGGCTACAAGATATGGCCTTGAGTAAGAGCCGGGTCTTCCGCCGGGGATCACCTTAGCAGTATGCTACGTTTGCTCTTGCTAGTGCATCCCACTTCCTGCGTATTGGGCACTCGTTGCTGAAAGCATTGTGGTCTCTCCTGTCCACTTTGGCGAGCGTGCAATTACAACATACTGGTGCCATACCAGTGAGAAAATCGGTGCAGTTTGCCTTCATATGTGGCCCACCACAGTGGCTGCATTTTTCGATAGTCTCTGTGCAGAAACGCCTCCCGTGCCCATACCCCAAACAAAGCGAACATTGGACCAGTGGCGACTGGTCTGCTACTTTCACTCGTTGGAGGTCGATTAGGATGGATTCAGCTTCGACCAGCCGATTCCATACTTTGGGGGACACTCTCATGATGACGTGGTTAGTCTGGGGGTTTCGTGCTTGCTTTTTATAAACTATTTCCACCTTTCTGTCCTCTCCTTCTATATCTCTTAGGACTTTATGGTTCTGGTTCCATAACGCATCCAGTATGTCGCTATCGCTATTATACTGAAACACATCCTTGAGAACAACGAGAGGATTTTTATTTTTTAGCTCCTGGACATTTAGGTGCTCTTCGGCTCTTTGAAGTTTCTCTTTTATATGTTGCCTTTCTGCTTCTGTTCTGCAACCCACGATCACCTTCCTGTCCTTCGCCTTCCTGATCCTCTCCACCGCTATTCCGCCCTCCTTGGCGTTTACTACTTCTCTGATCCTCTTTAGGACTTCATCGCCTGTTTCCGTTACATCTTTCGCAGTTATTACTACGGAGTGTAGTGCGGACCGCTCGAGGGGCTGCCTCCTGGCCACCGCCGCCACACTCGCGTAGGTGCGCCTCTCTTGTTCTTCCTGTTGTTTGACGATGACTCCCTTTAATTTTTCCATTCTGTCGTTATTCTCATGGATGAGCTTCATATGTTCGTCTAACTTCCTGGCTAATTCTCTTTCTTCAACCCTCTCTTCTTTTTCAGGTTCTTTCTCTTTCTCTGGCTCCGTGGTTTGTCTCTTGGCTTTCACGCTTTCTCCTTCCTTTACCAATTGGTACAACCGGTCAATAGCCTGTATAACTCCCGCTTTGATCTCAGTTTTTATGTTACGCGAATTTCCAAGGTTCAGCTTGGCCTTTGTCACACAGGCTTTTGCTTCCGCGAGCCGGTCTGTGTACTTTTGCTGTTCCTGGGGCTTAGGGGGGCTTACGACAGTCTCCGTCGATACCTTTTTAGCAGGTGCCCTCGAAGAGGTTGGCGCTTGTAAGGATATCATTTTTGATTTTTGTGGAGGTGGTTCCGTTGGCACTGCCTTTTTTGGAGTAGTCGACGTCCTAGGTCGTAAATCCGGTTTGCCGGACTCCCACTCTCCAATGCTCTTTCTCACGCTCGAGGTCTGGCTCGCGTGTGTTTCCGAGCTCGCGTTTGTGTCCTTTCCCTTTTGTTTTTGTCCTGGTCCCGTCTCCTGAGTTTCCTGCTCTATGGTCACCGTCGTGTTAATGAGGAGGTCCTCCTCTGTGACCTTTGTCGTTTTTGCTGGTGTACGGAATCCGAACATTTTGCTGATAGCTCGTTATGGGAAGAATACGCTTAGTATTCCAACTGCGTCGAAATTGTGTGCCCGGTTCAGGAGATATTAATTATGGCTTGAGTGCCAAGTTGCCTGTCAAACACTTATGTGGTTGTATAGGACCTCACAAGTACGTCTAACAGTAGATTGACAACAGATAAATAGATTAAACAATTTAATAGACGAAACAAAAATAAAAGTGTAAAGTGTAAATCTTTAAAATTAGACTAGTCAGTTTGTATAAAGTTCGTTCTTAGTTCCTAAGAGGTCAATAGTGGGTCAGAATTAACGCAATCTGCGTTTGTCAGGTCAAGTCGTGTCAGGGTCTTCGCTAGAGAGGTATGAGACGCCTTCCCTAGTTCCCAGATATTTAAACTGACTGGTCAGTGTTTAATGTTCTGACCTATCTTATTAAGTATAGATCGTAGATTAAGATGGCCGTCCAGCGTCCAAATACACGGTTCTATATAATTTAAAATCAATAACAGACAATGAATTGAAAATTTAGTTAAAGGGAAGGGCAGTAATCAGTAGTTTTTCGGAGCCAAAAGAAAGGTCTTTTCCTAACTATTCTAATGACCCCAAACTCGGTGGGTCTATGACCACTGGTTCCGAAGTTAGCTCCGGGGGGGTGAGGTTACTTTGACGGGTTGAGGGGGGAAGGGGGCGAGGGGCAAGTGGGGCAAGGGGGAGAGGATGGTCGAGGGGGTCCCTGGGGTCAAGGGGGTCACGAGAGTGTATTGGGGGGGGGGGGGGGTTGGTCGTTAATATAATAATATACTTTTATAGGTACCTTTACAGTATAACTGTACTATTACTTATTTTTGGGGGTCTAAAATGGGTTCAAAGAAAAAGGGGGTCTAATGTGACTATCTGAATATAGGTTCCAGCCGGGAGGGAGGATACTAGGGGGGGGGGGGGGGAAATTTGCTCAAATTTTTGATATTCCCAGCCGTTTCCGAGATATTTGAGATTCTATAGGGAAGGGGATTCGAAGTACAAATATTTTATAAAATATAGTAGATTTAATCTAATAACGGAGGGGGGTTAGTAAATAAATACGAGAGAGGATTTAATAAAGGTGTTGGTGATGCAACTATGAAAATAATGACCAAGACAGGATTTTGTGGGGTGGGGGTGGGAGGGGGGGAGGGTATTAGATTTTATAATTATTTAAAGGGGGGTAAATAATAGGGGGTGGTCTGTGGTGCGTTGCAGCATATACTATACGTAGTATAGGATATGCAGTCCGAAGTCAAAAATGAGCTAACTCGCTCCGTTTCCGAGTTATAAGCGTTTATTTGTTTGTGAAGGTGCTGGGTTCGATGCCCGTTTGGTGATAACAACAAAATTATTATTTTTTAAGATTTAAAGTGTTTTACAAAATCTAATTCTTAATCCAAACAAAGGTATCTTACAGTTCTAATTTGGTTTCATTTGATTTGGACTTTAACGGGGTAAATTGTGGGGAAAACTTAGAAAAGGCGGAGAATTACGGATTATTACCCCGATTTTTTTGTAAAAAGCTCGTAGGGGGCTGGGAGTAGTTTGTACGGGTAGCCCTTCCAGAGGAAACTATGTTTTATTGAGTTAATTTCCCTCTACGACTTTCCGTTCGGGAGATATAACTGGTCCCGTATAGCTAACCAAAAAACAGGGATCGGGGAAAAAACGTAATCTGGGAGAGGCTATATGTCCCAAACGAATTGATAAAATTGTCTGGATTTAATTTTTAAAAGTACTAGTAACTGAAGGCTACTAGTTTCTGAAATTAAAAGCACTAAAAATCTTTGATTAAAGTTGCATTTAAGACATTCCTTTCCAAAAGAAACCAAATTTCTTTACAGCCGGAATTTATTTCTGTGTGCAGAAATATGTACGGAATTCTCACAATTTTCATCCAATTTCTATGAATTTTCGCATCAGGGTTATGGATAGACCCAGCAATGTTCCACAGGAGTTTAAGATTTTTCACTTCACTGGTTAAGGCGAAAATCCGTGGTCGAAAAACTTGTTTACTTTTCGCAGGCCGCACAGAATAATTTAAAGTTTGTAATCTAACCAGACTAGTAAATATAGCTTGTTTTAAATTTTTAAAAGTACCTCCCGGGTCCTTTTCTCGTTCTCCTTCTTGTAGAGAGGTCAGGGATGATTTTCGGCCCCAATATAGGGACCTCGTTGTCACCTGGATGTCAATATATCCCTCGTATTTCCGCGCAGCTGCGCGGAAAAATTCGGGAATCTTCACAGAATTGAAGGTCTCGATCAGGCGGTCAAGAGAGCAGTTCGAGATTTATATGTTATCGATCTACTTTCAAAGTTATCGAGGTTTGTAGATCGAAAAAACCAGGAATTTCCCAAAAATTTCACTGTTTTGGTTATAACTTTCACAGTTTAAAACTTAACACAAAACTTTTATCACAACCGTAAGGCGCTAGTGATAGCGCGTATTTTGATGTGTGGCACGAGTATTTTCGCGAAATTTTTGTTATTTTTGCGATTTTTCTCAAAGGAGCGCGGTTTAAACTGGACTGCTCGCGGCGGGGGACGCCGGGTGACTGGGTTAGGTTAGGTTAGGTTAGGTTAGGTTAGGTTAGGTTAGGTTAGGTTAGGTTAGGTTAGGTTAGGTTAGGTTAGGTTAGGTTAGGTTAGGTTAGGTTAGGTTAGGTTAGGTTAGGTTAGGTTAGGTTAGGTTAGGTTAGGTTAGGTTAGGTTAGGTTAGGTTAGGTTAGGTTAGGTTAGGTTAGGTTAGGTTAGGTTAGGTTAGGTTAGGTTAGGTTAGGTTAGGTTAGGTTAGGTTAGGTTAGGTTAGGTTAGGTTAGGTTAGGTTAGGTTAGGTTAGGTTAGGTTAGGTTAGGTTAGGTTAGGTTAGGTTAGGTTAGGTTAGGTTAGGTTAGGTTAGGTTAGGTTAGGTTAGGTTAGGTTAGGTTAGGTTAGGTTAGGTTAGGTTAGGTTAGGTTAGGTTAGGTTAGGTTAGGTTAGGTTAGGTTAGGTTAGGTTAGGTTAGGTTAGGTTAGGTTAGGTTAGGTTAGGTTAGGTTAGGTTAGGTTAGGTTAGGTTAGGTTAGGTTAGGTTAGGTTAGGTTAGGTTAGGTTAGGTTAGGTTAGGTTAGGTTAGGTTAGGTTAGGTTAGGTTAGGTTAGGTTAGGTTAGGTTAGGTTAGGTTAGGTTAGGTTAGGTTAGGTTAGGTTAGGTTAGGTTAGGTTAGGTTAGGTTAGGTTAGGTTAGGTTAGGTTAGGTTAGGTTAGGTTAGGTTAGGTTAGGTTAGGTTAGGTTAGGTTAGGTTAGGTTAGGTTAGGTTAGGTTAGGTTAGGTTAGGTTAGGTTAGGTTAGGTTAGGTTAGGTTAGGTTAGGTTAGGTTAGGTTAGGTTAGGTTAGGTTAGGTTAGGTTAGGTTAGGTTAGGTTAGGTTAGGTTAGGTTAGGTTAGGTTAGGTTAGGTTAGGTTAGGTTAGGTTAGGTTAGGTTAGGTTAGGTTAGGTTAGGTTAGGTTAGGTTAGGTTAGGTTAGGTTAGGTTAGGTTAGGTTAGGTTAGGTTAGGTTAGGTTAGGTTAGGTTAGGTTAGGTTAGGTTAGGTTAGGTTAGGTTAGGTTAGGTTAGGTTAGGTTAGGTTAGGTTAGGTTAGGTTAGGTTAGGTTAGGTTAGGTTTTTTTTTTTTTTTTTTTTTTTTTTTTTTTTTAATCTTTGGCAGGAGTGGGAAATCCTCATGGACGCCCAGACTGACTCACTTATGACCCAGTCTGGGCAGTGCCGGACTCCTACCGGCTAAAACCACACTCCTGCCCTTGCTCAGTGTCCCTCTGACATAATCAGAGCCCTTATTTGTCAATAATATTTTATTTTTCTTTAAGTTTTTCCATATGCAATATCTTTAAATCTATCATCTTACATACCAATTTTCTTCTTTCTATGTTTTACTATTTATGTGTTTTCTTGTTTTCCATTTATAAATCTACTTAAGCTAATACCTATTATATTTAATGTCTTTCTTTACTTTACTATATTATTCTATGGCTATTCTAATATATATATATAATATATCAAATAGACATAATTTCTTATTCTAATTTTATATTTATTTCCTTTTCTATAATTGTATATGCCCAGCTTAATGTGATTTTCATGAAAATAACTATGATTTATTTTCAATACCTGCAGACTCATAGTTGCTTCTCTAAATCCAGTAATTTTAGTCTCAAGATTATTTTGTTCCGGCAGGCATTTAAAGCTATTATCCTGTGCTTCTGCCGCTTCGGACTCATATTTGAGATACTGGACGGTTTTCTGTAAAATCCGGATTGGTACAGCGATACAAATACTGCTTTTTCTGGAGCTGACCTCCTGTTTCGCTTCAACGTGCTCGTTTGGCCACAACGGTAACTTAATTGTGTTCCTTATTTTTATTATTTTATCTGTACTATTTTTGTTGTGTAAACGAATTCCTAAGATTATTCTTTGTTTGATATTATCTGTGAGTAATGAATTTAATTGTGAGACTGCTTTTAATTGGGCCAATTTCTCATGAAGTTGGCTCCAATTCGCGTGTTTTGTGTTGCAATTTACAGTTTTTATAATTAATATTATTAATATTTTAACTTTATGACATCTAACTTTGAAAAATGTACCGTTGTGGTCCAATCGGGTGTTACTTCCGGAAAAAACTGGCTGCACCTTAGCAATACGCCACCGATAGGCGCGCTAACGCGTCCCATTTTTGGCGCATCGGGCACTCGTTATCGAAGGCGTTGTGGCCAGTTTTTTCCAATTTGGCGTGCAAACAGTTGTGGCACTTTGGAACCTCCTCTGCCAGCCGTGACGGACAATCAGCTCTCATGTGAGGTTCCCCACAGTGGGTGCAGAGGTCGGCGGGTTGCGTGCACAGTTTACGGCTGTGGCCAAAGCGCAAACAGCGAGTGCACTGCACCAGTGGTGACTGGTCCTGCACTCGCACTCGCTGTAGGTCGATGTGCACGCGACCCGCCGTCGTCAGCCTGTGCCACACAGACGGGGACACCTGAAGGATGACGTGACACATATGGGGGTTCCTCGTCCTGCGACGGTACTTCACCCCCATCCGTCGATTCTCTGCAGGTATGTCCCCGACTAAGTGGGAGTTTTGCCGCTGTAGGGATTGCGTTATTTCCTCATCTGTGTGGCAGGAGAGGACGTCCTTTACGATGACAAGCGGGTCCTTATTCTTGATCTCCTCCACCACTAGATTTCCCGTCTTCCTTATACGTTCTGAAACCTTTGCCATCTCTTCTCGGCTCCTGAAACCAACCACCACTTTCTGGTCCCTCACCTTGCGCAGCCGTTCAATTTGGGTCCCCTCGTTCCTGGCATCCACAGCCGTTCTGAGCTTCTCAACAACCTCTTCACCGGTGTCCTGATCATTCACAGATGAAACGACCACCGAGTGAAGAGACTGTTGGATGTTCTGCTGTGGTACGACGGCGGCCATCTCCGCGAAGGTTGGACCTTGGCCCGCGACATAACGAGGGGCCTGCTGGAGATGCTCCGACAGAGCCTGGGTGTGGTGTTGGCACTCCTGCAATGCCTGTTTATGCTGTTTGAGGCCTTCCACAAGTCTCTTCATAAGCTCTGTCGGTTCTTCTGTGGCCGGCCTCATTGGCGCGGCTATCGGTGTGGCTGCGGCTATGACCGCAGGCGCCGGTGCGACTGGGACTCTGTTCCGCTCCGACTCCTTCACCAGCTCATAAAGCCTGTTTATGGCCTTGACAACTTCCTCCTTAATCTCTGTCTTGAGGTTGCGAGAGTTGCCCAAATGAAGCTTCGCTTTATTTAGGCAAGCTCTCGCCTCCGCAACGAGATTGGAGTGACCAGACTCAGGTTTCCTCGTCGGTTTTGCGGCATCCGTGAGTACTCGGCGCGTCGCAAAAGTGCTGGGAGCGGGTGGTGTGGCGTCGCGCCCTGTGTGGGTCGGTGACTTGGCCTGAGGTTCAGCTTTTCCAGCCTCCCATTCGCCGATGCTACGCCTCACACAGGGCAGCAAGGGCCCAGCCTTCTCTGCCGAACGCGGCGAGCCCCTGGCGCCCGGTGAGCTCGCGTTTGTCTTGGCCGGTGTGCGGAACATAGTTGCGGTCCGTGTGAAGGTGATGTTCATTAAAAGATTATACGTCAGAGGACACTAGCGATACTTCTGCGTCCCTGTAAATGGGGGAAAGGCACAGAAGTAGCTGAAAATATTAATAAAATAAAGTCTTCCACGTCAGAAAGACCGTCAGGTCGGTATCCTAAAATAAGAACGGTCAATAGTATTAAGTTCAGGGACCAAGAAATCGTTTTAGGTGCTAGAATCGAAAAATATTATTTTGCCGAAGTTGAAAAGTTTACCTGGCTAGACACAAAAGGGTGGGTGGGAGGGCAATTTTTTGAAGTTCTATGTTCGCCAGACGCACGTGCGAGGTGTCAA